>JAQFVV010012555.1:1392552-2817328 GCA_028023455.1 Epiperipatus broadwayi
ACCTTTCATTTCAAACATGTAAGCATGTTTCTTTTTACTACTTAGTTACTTTTAGCAAAAAACTCGCCATACAAATTCAATTCTATGATTAATTTTATCCATTAGGTTCCCATTTGTATTAATAATCTGATCAAAGTATTTGTAATTATTAGCTGCTTCTAATTATCATTATCAAACTTTATTTTCTTATTTTGAGAAAATCTATTGAGCACGACTTTAATATTTTATTTCCATCTGATATTTTTTACATTTCTCGGAGTTCTGAAGCATTATTTGCAAAAATAACCAAAACATCTGCAAAACCTAAATGTCTTAAATAATTCATTACTTTTTTCTTTTTTTTTATTAAGACAAATAATTCATTATTTTTATTCTCTTATTTTCCACTTATAATCAGTAAAATATTTCTTGTAAAACTGCTGTTAAAATTATTAGTCATATTGACTCATCCTGTCATTTATATAGTTTGGGGCAATGTAGCATATTCTGTGTGAAAGTCCAGCGTTGGTGGCTTAGCGATTAGTATAGCTGCCTTCCAAGCAGCTGGCCCGGGTTCGCTTCCTGGTCAACGCTTTGACATATGAAAAAAAAAAAAGGTCCGTGGATGGCAGTCTATCTGTTATTTTTGGGCTCAAATTTCTTGTCAACTCTCGAACAATAAATCACTATTTATACAAATATTTTCGTAAAATATTCTTAATCGGACGCCATTTTTAATTTAAATTACTTATGTAATAGTCAGTTTCCTTTTATTAGAAAATCGTTTAACTTTCAACAATTGCTTGTTGAAAATTATGTTTTAAAGTTTCAAAAACTTAATAATATAGTTAATTAATTTACAAGTAATATTAAAATAAGGTTTTTGTAACATTTAACCCAGCTGATGAAGACACATATCGCCATCTGGTAAAGACTTTCATTTATCAGCACGATATTTTCTTTTCTCTTCTCCTAACTGCTTATTTTATTTCAATGAATTCCAATAAAGCAAATTATCTTGAAATTTCTTTTTTAAAAAATGCTTTACTTTAATACAATGAATTATAATTAAAATTTTATATTTTCTAAACAGCATTCAATAAAGATTATTATTAAAAAAGTTTTCATCTCTTTATTTACTTTTTATGTGACTTCAATATATAAAGGTTGAAAATAAACATTTATTAATCTTATAATTAATTTTGTGAAGGTTTTTATATATATAAAAAAATTGACAGGTTAAAAATGAAAAAAGAAACAGTACAATTATTATTATTATTTTTAAATAGGTTACTTACAGACAATGTCTATCTCCTGAGTTAAAATATAAGCAAAATTTAGAAATTTTTCATGACATATACAAACTTAGAAGACTCATAGTTAGACATATTAGTCTGGACAAAAAATTGTTACTTAGGTATTCTAAACAGAAATAATCAAATGTTCAGACTTCATATGAGGTTTGAGTGCTAAGACAAAATTAATTATCATCCATAGGTTGTAAGCTTTAGAATCTGCTACCTACCAAACCAGACAGGGAAAGCATCCAACATTCCTCATAATTAGAGAGTAAAGGAAGATTTTGAATAATAAACCTCTTCATCAATTATTTTATTAGCCTGGTGATTATTATCTTTACATTCAATATTTCTTTATTTACAAACTGTTTAATTTGATATGATTATATATATATATATGTACTACTGAAACAGTATATTCTTTCTCTCATAACTGTTTCACCTATTTTCCCCCACAGTTCCATCTGTGCTGGGTTTAAACCCTCTCTGAGTACATATATATAAGCGTCAACACAGTTATATAGGTATTATCATGCATATATGCGAACAAACGACTATAATA
This sequence comes from Epiperipatus broadwayi, assembly GCA_028023455.1. NCBI lineage: Eukaryota > Metazoa > Onychophora > Udeonychophora > Euonychophora > Peripatidae > Epiperipatus > Epiperipatus broadwayi. Next base: position 1,394,392 of record JAQFVV010012555.1, read on the forward strand.
TTATTGGTTTATATATATTGTGTGTATATTTTATTTTAAAATAATACATTTTGTATTATAGATTTTATTTCAAATAATGTGTATGTGTGTGTGGTCTACATATGACTGTGATATATATGTAGAGAGCAATATTGTTTAAAAGTTCCTATGATTTAATTTTAATTTTAAATAAGTTGTAAACAAAAGACTGAGATAATTTTCATTGTCTCTAAGTAATAATATTTTCCAAAAATGTATAATTTTGTAAACAAAAATTACTGAACTGAAACTATTGCAAAATCATTAGGGATTTAAAATGGTCAAGTCTAGTTAAAAACATCTTGTTAAAAATTAACAGGGAGGTTTAAATGAATTAAGTTATAAAATTTCAGGGGGTACTATTTGATTCTTAAGAAGTAATTAATCTTGTTGACAGCAAGGTATTCTAATCCTTGAATCAATTTCTTGCTGTAAAGATTATTCCATAATTTTAAAAAGTGTTGCTTACCAGAATCCATGCCAGTTTTCACCCTGACATGTCTGCATAGGAGTACACAGGTTTTCCAATTCTTCAAAGGGAGATGGTGATCTCTGATTCTCTCTACATGCATGGGAGCATGATCATCATCATAGAAATGGGGAAACTTCCAGAAGTCTACCATAAGCAGAAGACATCTTAATCCAAACCTCCTAACCCAAGAAGAGTGTCTCTATGCTCACCGTCTGATAGGCCTGCATTACAAGCTAAACTAAGAAGATTGGTAATATTCTTTTCAAAGACTGCAGAGTTCTATAAATTAATCTTTAAATCTATATTTTTAAGATTAAGCTAGCTTATTTATTATAATGAACATTCAATCTTATTTCTTAAAACTCTATTAAATTAAATCATTTATAAAGTAAAACTATATAAAACTTGCCAGAATTCAACTGCAATCAGTTATGACTTAAATGTCTTAAAACTGCAGTCATGCATATATTATTGTTTTAACTATTTTATCTAAATTTATTATATATGTTACAATATGCCAATTTTTTGAAACAGCAAATACTAATCATTAATAAACTTTCAATGGAGATAATTAAAATCTCCATTTTAAATATTTTAAAAATGTTACTTTGCATATTGAATCACTGTTTTGAAACTCTATATTGATAGATAATAATTGACCACTATGTGCTCCTTATTATTATGATTTTATTTATATTATAACTGTATTATATTTCATGAGTGATTCCTTAATCAGTTATTATAACTTATGACTTTTGAGATCTGTTGGTTGGAAGTGATGTGCTAGCGAGAGATGACATTAAAGTATATTTCTTAATGTTTATTACTGCCCATCAAATACATATCATTAATTATGATTATATATATGCAGAAACAGTATATTTTAGCTTAGGTTATAATTTAATTTAAGTCCTTTTTGTTAGCTTAATTATAATGCTAGTTTAAGAACTGGGTTGTGTTAGACTGGCAGATAGAAGTTATCTGTTTTTAGGTGCAATTAATTAATTATATGTTTATATATTGGTGCGTTGTGAGTGTCTTTATGAAGTACACATTTGTATGTTTACGTTTTGCTGCATCTTTTAAAATGGACTCACGATGACCAGCTGCCCCATTTCTTAGTTTGGATATGGTTATCTTTATTAGAACTGGAACACAAGGGTCCAGAACATGTTTATAAAGCCTGTCTGAGTTCCTGATCTTCTCTGAAGCCCTTGAATAAATTATTTACACGCACTGCTGACTTATAACTTAATACTCTTTACACAGATAAATGATAATTTTCATTTTTTAATCATTCATTTCTCTTCTACAGCAAAATACTACTAGAAATTATGTTTTAAACATTTGATTGTTGATGCTGAGGACAGTTAACATATATATCTTCAAATTTCTGTAGCATATATTTAAAATTTGAAGAGTGTTAGCAGTAATTTGATAAATATATCTCATTTTTGTAAAAATAATGAAATTATTTATCAGTCAGGAATTCTTAAGAAAAGTGTGAACTCCAGTATCTGCCATTTTATTATTATACCAAATCAACAAATATGAATAAAATGATTAGTTTTTCTTTCATCATTAGTCATTATAGATCTTGTACATTTTAAATGCTTTTATAGTAAATTGCTCTGTCTGTGTATGTTTTTGTCTGTATGTCCAGATTTTTGAATTTTTAATAATGAAAAAAAAATCAACTCCCATTTCAAACTCAAACTCACATCCTTATGCTTCACAGAAAAACTCATTAGAAACTGAGCAAATGGAAATATTGTTTATAAAATAAAATTTTGTTAATATTGATTTAACTCATATTTAATTAATTAAATTAATTTTAAAAAAATACATATCTGTTTAATGTTTATAGAAAAATGACTGCAATGATGTTGATAACATTGCACATGAACGAAGATGATTAAAGAGACTGATAAGGAAAATTATTTTATTTAAATTGAAATTATACATTTTATTTATAACTAAAAAATAAAAAACAAAATATTAAATTTTTTTTTTAAATAATGCTTTTATGTAAACAGATAACTAAAAAATTAAAAAAAAGTACACTTGGGTCTCGTTTTATGCGGATTATGGGATTTTGAAGTTATGCAATTCATGTTTTTTCTTAATATCTTTCATATTTCACTATATTTATTAGATATCAAGAAATTTAAATTATTAATAACTTATTTTGACTTGAAATCCTTTTTTTTCTTCAAAAATATGTTATATTAGCAGCTAATGTGAATATGACCTGAAGTTGCATTTAGAATCTTAGCTTCTATGTAAATAACCTACTTATACTAATGCATAAATAATAATAAGATTTATACATACATATAAAAATATCACAATAAATATTCAAAAATTTGAAACTTTTAAAATGTATTTTGTTAGATATTAACAGAAATAAATATTTGTTTAGATTTTTTAACTAAATAATAATGAAGATTTTATTGATTTTATAAACTGAAAATAATCTTTCTAATGATAATGTATAATCTTTTTGTTTTGATTGCGATCTCATTTTTTAAATATAGAAACAGAAAACCATTAACACAGCACAAGATTGAAAGTGATGCTAGTTGTACATCACATCATGAATCTGATTTCTTACTAGTTCACAAATGAATTCATATTGTCAAATAATGATAATGATTAAAACATGTATGAAAAAAATGTAAATACTGTAGTTAATAAAAAAAGTAAAAAAAGTTGTCTTGTATTAATTTTTTTCAAATATTTGAAAATTTTTATTAGTCATATTTTATTTCCTTATTTTTTTAATGTGAATTTTCAAGTAATTTTTCCTTGTTGCTTTGCTTTTATGCTGATTTCTGAAAATTACAGAACCTATCCCCCATTTTTCAAGGTAAGTTACATTTATTTTTGCGCGATTTCTTTTGTGCGCATTTTCTGAGGAACCAACACAAAACAAGCCCAGGTGTTAGATTAAAAAATTGTTTCAAAGGTTTGAAAAAAATATTGTTTAATTTTTTTTTAGGTTTTTTTTTTTTTTTGTTTATAGGGGGGGTTTCACGATTTCAAAAAAAAAAGAAGGTCGAGTTAAATTATTTATATAGATTGGCATATAAAACTGCTCTATATCAACATTACAAACAAAAGCAATTCTCCTTTCTCTACTCTAGTGCCATTTATTGTTAGATTTAATAAATAGTAGTTACTTACTACATTTCCAACATAACATCTCTTGATTCCTTCTGCTTACCATATTATTATAAACAACAACAATTTCCCTTTCACTCCTTTAGAACATCCATTACATTGAACAATCAGTGTTTACCAGATCATAATGCTATTAAACCTTTTTTTTCAAACTTGGCATCCAAACTGTAGGGTTTTAAAACCGAGCCAATCTACACATATAGATCTTAATAGTTTAACTTTCAGATTATTAGCTTGATGTTTAAAAACATTTAAAGGTGCCTATCAGATAAGTTACTAACATATTTCAGTTTGGGATATGGCATCCTTACTGATAAAAGCAAAAATCAGAAACTCATGTGGGAGAGTAGATTAAATTATACTGTTATCTAGAAATATTTGATTACCCAAGCTTACAATAGATGTCACTTCATTAGAAAAAGGCGGACTTATCAAGTTTAATTATGCAAGTAATAAAATAATTTACTTTAACATATTTTATGAAAATTTAACAAAGGCAGTAATAGAATTATTATAGTTTTTTTTATGAAAATGTAAATTTTTCAAATTTATTTTACTTTTAAAGTTTGTAATGTTTTAGTTAACGGTAAACATCATTCTAATTCTATTTTTAATCTTCATATACTTAACTATATATTACAAAAACAAAAATAGGACGCTAACATTTCTAAACAATAATTTTTTCATAATTTGATTTAACTTTTGCTATCTAAATAAAAATGTAAATAAAACAATGTTAAATAAAAACAATATAACTGATGAACTTCTAAGAAAAGGTTTGTTGTTTGTTTACATAATCAAAATACTAAAGGTTAATATTGGAAAGAACACATACATTGAAACAATACACTCAATCTTCACCATCATTTTCACTCATTATCAATCCACTGCAGAATGGAAGTCTCCTCAAATGCAATCAATCTCTGATATCTAGCTTCCCTTCTTCATATCAAACCCATACACTTTCTTATTTCATGTATCCATCACACATATAGTTTCTTTATAGGCTTTTTACAATCTCTTGGAATCCAGTTTAAGATTTCATTTGCCCCATCTATTATCATCTCTTCTAGCAATATGTCCAACCCAATTCCACTTCAGTTAATATGAAGCATTAAGTATGAGTCCAAAATCAAGAGAAGAATCTATTACTTAGTGGGTAAATGATTTTCTAATAAACAGCCACTCATAATAGCCATTCAAATAAAAATAAGAAAAGAAAGAAAAATGGAGAGACAAAAAAAATAATCTAGAAATGAGTTTGCAGTGACTGTACAAATTAATTCGTAAACGAAGGATATGTCCAAATATGTTTATTTGATATTTTACAAATTCCTTTTCTCAAACATTTTAGCACCATATCCCATTATAGTTCTACAATGTATTCTATTCTCTGTCATATATCCCCAATGGAAACAATCAACATTGTATTTCCTTAGAATGATTTGCAATAATCCTTATACATTGAATCTACCTCTTCCATGAAACTCATGCTCAAATTCTCGATTAAATACTCTTTTCCAAAGTCTTGTATTGCTCATTCCTTCCTCATGTCTAATCCAATGAAGGTTGATTTTACAGTAAGATACTCTATAGTATTACATCCGGCAACTTGATTGGTTTTATGATATTGCCATTGTATTTTTAAAAAAAATTATTGAGTATTCGTAAATGAATTTCTCTAATGTCTTTATATTGTGCTGATATGATGTCCATGTTTCACATTCATACAATAAATTAAGTAAAATATCACTTCATATTATCACCATTTTTTATGATTTCTCAGGCACTAAATGGGGATTTTATGCAACCCTTCTGACATCCATTGATTACTCTGGCTTACAATTGAGTAGCATTACTATATGGATAATTTTGTCTGATAAAATAACACTTCTATATATATCTAAGTTAGTTGCAGTGGTTTTTCCATGTGATAAAATCCATTTACTAAAAGGATCCTGTGCTGTATCTTCTACGTTCACCTTTCTAATAATAAAACTATCCTAGATATTTATATATAAACTTGTTTAATTAACTAATAAGTAATATGTTTTTTACTGAGTTGCAAGTCAAATCTTACATTATAACCTATCAAATTTTCACATTGGACATTTTTAAAAAAACGATACAGGTTTTAAAGCCAAAAAAGAGAAAGATTATTCAAAGCAATTAGCAAGCAGCTTAGACACTTCATAAGGTTATAAAGCAAATATTCTTACAAGCACATTCAAATCCATCACCTGGGACCTTCACGTATTTATCCATTAGATATAAGAAGACAGGTTGTTTCACAGAAAATATATAAATAGTCATTAAATATCTCAGAGGAACCATTAATTCAGTATACAGTTACATCCAAAAGCAATTGAAGAATTAACTTCTTATGAGGTCTCAAACATTTTTTCCTGCATCCAGCAATTTAATCTTTCTTAATGTTACTAAATATCAATATAATCAGGACTACTAATGGTCAGTATGCTCATCTGCTTATAAATATATTGTAACAGTCTCAGATATGTGTACCCATGATGAGCACAAATCATGACGTAGTTAGTGACTATCAAATTTATGCATGCCATAGCAAAATTGAATAAAACCACTAGAGATTTATCTTTTGGTTTGAATCCTTATATAAAACAAGAGCAACCATCCACTACAGAGACATCTAACATAAGAACAGTCAATAATTATTAGATGCATATAAAGCCCTATCCTTAGTATTTAAATCTATTTTCAAACCGCTTTCTGGCTTACATGGTTGCATTCTTCCAAACTTTGAATCCCAAACTTCAAATAAAATTTTTAAACTTGGTTTTTATTTGTAAACTTATACTTCTAACAAATCAATTCCAATTTATTGAATTATAATATAGAATAACAATTTAAATATACTAAATTCAACATTGAACCTTTCCTCAAATTAAACTAGGTATAATAAAGGGAACATCCACCTGTCAAAGGATTAATTTACTTCAGTATGAAATTCATATATTAATACAAATGTAACAAATGTGACACTATTAGATTTTCTTTTAATGCTTTAAATAAAATGAGTTAAAAATACAATTATTATATATATATTGTGACCTTCTGGTTTGGCACCAGAAATAGTCATTGTAGTAGTGTCGTAGTATATCAGTAATATCTGATATAATCCTCTTTAAAAAAAAAATGAAATAATGTGAAATTTTTTTATTTTTTTTTATTTTGACTTAAAACTGTAATCAATAGTGAGTGTAGGTATAATTAAAGGTTTTCTCAAATGTTTAGTATCTTGCTTTGGGTTATAATCAGTAATAAAATAGGGGGGTGGCTTATTATATGCATAGTCAGTGCAGTTGAGGGTGTTGCTTACTTATTTTATTTGCTCATAAAGCAGTATTTAGTTTTGTTAGAATGATTTTCTAATCCATTTGTTTTGTACATTTTAAATTTATAGCATAAACAGTAAAATATGTTTCACTCATCATCATTTACATTGTCATTTCAGTTATATCAGGGTAATACCTATAGTAGATTACTATTGAATATTCATGCATTATCCAACTTCATTTTTCATTCATAAGTTTCATTAAAAGACGAAATAATTTTTTTTTCCATCTCTATTTTTTTTTTTTTACTGTCTCGAGTTTTTGCATAAATTAGGTGGGTTTGCAAGGGGGAGGGGCAATTGACAATCTTTTTCTGATGATGTAACATTATCGTAAACAATTGGAAGGGAACAAGGTGATGTAATAATTATTAAAAAAGTTTATAAAAGGAATACTTATTACTTTTAAGTGGGCAGTCTATTATTACTTTTAAAGATGTCAGTCAATTATAGAACTTTTACAGGGCAGTTATAGCTAACCAAAGACAGCTATAACTAATTTATTTAGCAAAGTTTAATAGTGAAATTATTTTTCCTCTTCCAGAGTTCAAGTTAAAAATTTAATTATATTATTTGTTTGCGAAATGTGTCCTTAAAAACCACTAAAAGATACGTCAATTTGTTCCCAGCTGATCATTCAAATTGTCCCAACGTTATGCTAGAGTACATGTAAGTGTTATGTTCTATTATTCAAAATAAATTATTATTTAAGAAATGGGAATGCTTAATAGGACTGTTAAATTGTTTTATTTAAATTTAAAATTAACAGGGAAGGATAAAAGAATACTTGTTTATTTTATAACAATTAAGTTTTTAAGCTTTAATTATACTTTGAAGAGAACAAATGCCACGTGCTTCATTTATGTGAAGGAAAAATGTGAACTCTCATTGAACGTTCTCAGAACTTTAATGTACAAATTTCATGTTAAATATAAAAGAAAACTCAAAATTTAAAATATACACAAGGAATATGTAATTTTATTGTCATATGTCTTAGAATAGAGGCGTAACTATTTCTATTTTTACCATTGGAAAAGAAAAATATAAGATTAAATATGTCATTAAATGTACTTTAATAATTATTTGTTCTTCTAGACTAGTAGGAGGAAGGAAATTATAAATGTATAAAGTTATGTGACATTGCTGTATTAACATTACTAATGAGTTTATCTCACTAAATATTATTAATTGAATGACTACATATATTTCTGAATGGCTTTATGATTGTGAAATAAAATGTTAAATATATCCTAGGAATAAAATACAAGCTTCTATTTTACTTGCGTTATGAAATATATTGTTTAATTAAGGAAATTCATTATTTATAACGTTAATAGCAATTCATTAGTGGAAAACTAAAAACATTGAATATGCTTTTACGGATTCAACTAAATATTATTTTATTTCTCCTGCAGGAAATGCATTGTTTGATGCATCAATATTTATCGTTGTGTGTTCACTGTTTAATATCCTTACTATTCATTGGGAGACATGACAAGGAAAGTCATGTAAAAACTTTTATAAACTTTCGTTTAATTTCATTTGGAAAGAAAAAAAGAAGAGAGCTTTATTTTATGTAATGGTATTTTAGATAGCTTTCGTATTAGTTAAGAAATGTTTTATTATTTTAAATATGTTTATTATATGTATTATTATTATTATATTTTTCACCAAGAACGTCTCAAATAGCATAATAGAAAAATACATTATGCTGGTAATTTTATTTTTATTATTGTTATTATTTTAATAAGATAAGTTTGGTCGTGCGTGTGTTAATACTCCACGCACATAATAAACGAATGGAAAAGTCCATTCAAAAGGGTGAATAATTATTTTAAAAAATAATTATTATATTAAATCTTACCGAATATATTTCTTTTATAAACTAGAAAGCTATTATTTTCAAGAATTATTTTATCTATAACATACAATTTTATCATTTATTTAGGTTCAATTTAACTACAGATTCGTGCCAATATTAATGCATTATATTATAAAAAATTATTCGTCTTGCTTTGTCCATAGTAATTAGTATTTTATTCTCCAATTGTTCTTTGAACATTACCAAATATGAAATATTGTCAGATATGAGATATTTATTCTTTATTAATTCTAGCAGTAATAATTAATATTTTAACAGTAATTCGTTGCTTACTGCGATTTTAAATTGTCTGTATATCACATGCTTATACGTGTGTGTGTGTGTGTCTATTATTAAACTTATTTATATATAATTGCCAGTGAAAATGATTTTAAATCAATCGGATTCGGAAGGAAAAGAGGATCAGTCATTTGAAGAATTAGAAAGTTGTTTAAGAGAGAATTATTATTTCTTTGTTATGACTGAATGAAAGGTATTTTGTGGCTATATGCTATAAAGTTCACAATGTTTATAATATTTTATGGGATTGAGTTAGTATGTTTGTTAGTTGAATATTTAATATGGGTAGTTGCCCAGTGTATTGTAGAGTATAGGATTGAGTAATCCTTTGTTTTCCATGTATTGGAGTATTTTGATAGGAGTGGATTGAATCCTCCTTTTATATTTGATATATTGAATTAAATGTGTATAGAGCTAGAGATGTTTTCTCCCTGATTTTCATTTGGTGATGAGTTATTCCACCAATTATTTAGTCTTAAAGATATAGACTTGGAAGTTATTGTTATATTACGTGTTTTGAAGTATAGAAATCTTTTATCCCATGTGTATTGGATGTTTTCCAGCTTATGCTATAGCCTAGTGTTTGATGGTTTATGATAAAAAAGAAGAATAAAAGAAAAGTATAGTGTCTTATAAAACAGCTGTATTATAGTTGATAAATAAAGATTGATTGATCTTCACTTCCAACCGTATTATGATTATATTGAAATATCATAAGCAAACCGATTAGATTGGTTAACATTATTTATTTATTTTCTTTGACACACAGCATAATACAGATTCATGCACAGATTGTTAATTTTGATATAAAAAAATTAATTATTAATGTAGAACTTTACTTATCATGTTAAAACATTTTGTAGTAATCATTTAAGCTTCATCTCATTGATTTTTATCATTTAATCATCATTTGCATAAATAATTAAGCAAAGATAGGACATTAGTTAATGAATACAAAGATTTACTTTATTTTGGCAAAGCAGAACCTAATTATCTAATAGAATACTTTACTTAAAAACTACAAAGAAAAATATATTTAATTAATAGAAGTATTTATTTTCTTTGGTAAGATGGTTTAATATTATTCTTAGTTAAAATCCCCTTATTTTAATTTATTTAAGATATTTTAGAGTAACAATGCAAAATCCTAATTTGTTCAGTAATTAGAATATTAATCTATATTGTTGTTATAAAAATTTTAGTAATAAATGAGTGATATTCAGCAAAAGGCTGAATAAAAGATATTTTAGTAATCAATTACTAAAAGTGTTAGGTCATATTTATTTTGTTTTATTTTTGTATAAGTCTATCAGAAATCACTGATAGCTAAAGAGCCATTTCTTTATAGTAAATAATAAGGACTTATTTATTTTATTTAATGTTTCAAATAAAAAGTTTACCAATTTATCAAAATGTTCTTATGAATGAAATATAATAGTTGTAAAAGTTAATGAATCATGTTGTATTATATCTTCTTGTATAACCTGTACTCAATAATATGAAATCCCTTTGGAATTTTTGTTCATAACAATAAAAGAAAAGTAAATGTTGCTTTAACCATTTTCTATTTGAGTAATAAATATTTTGTTATCTAAATTTGTATTTGGAGTTTCTTCTATAACATTCATTCGTGTTTCACACTTCCACACATGCTTATACATTTATTTTATTTAATGTAACATAATTGTATTTTATTTAATCATAATAAATCTCAAGATATGATGATGTTGATTTCCTTGATTCAAGCACTATATGAGATGTCAATTACCTACTGATTATTTTTAAAAGGGTTTTGTTATTTAATTTTTGTTTAGATGATGAATTAAAATCAAAATGTGCCCAATTTCTTTCATTATCTAACTGCAAGTATCTAATTAGGGTATTGTTTGGTTTATAATATTATTTTCATAGTGTCAAATAATAATTTGAGATATAAAAATGTTAGATCAAGCCATACCATAAGTGAATTCCCTGAGATCTTCAATATATAATTTAGATTAGATAATAAATTCATTTAGCCAGATTAGAGTAGTGAGTAGTTAAAATTTAGTAGTGATAGGTTTAGTTTAAGTTTAGATCTAGTGAATTATACATTACAATTTCTGAAATATTATTATTTATTTTTTTTAGTTATTAGTTTAATTGTATAATATAGTAGATGTTGTTCAGTGCATATGGATGATGGGAGGAGGTGAAATATAAAGTATTATTAGTTAATTTTAGCTGGTAGAATTTACCAATTTAATTTTGTCTAGCATAGAACTTAATAGATGTTTATTCCTATTAGTAATAATATTTTCTCCCATATCTAATGTACATTGTCCACCACATACACCTCTGTATCCCTCAACTGAGTTAGTTTTAGGTGAAAGCTTTAATTAAGAGCCTCATGAATAGATTTAGGTAAAGTTAAATAAATATTTTATTCTATGATCCATAGAATTGGCGCCCCCGGGTAATTGTTAGCGTTAGTGATAGGTGTGAGGGGTTACAATATATATATATATGTCATTTTGCTATGATATTTTAAAGTCTCTTATAGTTAGGATACCTATTACATGTCCAAGTGGTCTGGGTTCAATTACCTGCAAGACATTTGATTTGCCTTATTTAGTGTAGTGGTAGAATCCCAGACTCAAAAATTAAAGATCTTTGAATCAAAGCTCAGTTCTGTTATTTCCATTGTTTAAATATCACAGAATACCAAAGTAATAAAAATATTAACCCAAGTCAGATTTGTAATGAATATATTTTTACCATGTATAGGTAAAACTCTCTATAAAAAGGTATTAGTCAAACATTAGTGGCCGAGTGGTTACCACAGCTGCCTTTCAAGCAGTTTTCCTGGGGCTCACTTCCTGGTGGATGCTTTGATACATAAAAAAAAGATATTTCTACAACATGGTTTCTCTCTAATATGGTTTTATAACTAGGCAAAAATCCCTTATAACATGGCATTTGTATAACACTGCTTCATTCTAATATGGTTCAGAAGTTGGAGAAACTCCCTACAACATAGCATTTGTACACGTTTTAATAATTATGGAAAATTCTTATATAATAAGGGACATGATGAGAATTTTTATGTACAAACACCATCTTTATCAATATTTGTCACTCCAGTGTGTATAAAAATGCTCGTTTAATGGTGATTTAGTAGTCACGATGAAAAAAAACAATATGCAATATTAATAAGTAATACTTTTGATCAATTATTGTTTTAGTAAACATATTTCTATTATTTATAAAAAAAAATAGTATGGTGTTTTTTTTTTAAACTTTTGGAACCTAACACTGTTTTTTATACTAGTTCTTTGTTTCATATTATATTCACATAAAATTACATTTTTTAGGAACCTATCGATTGTGATGTATGGCGTTACTTGCACTTTTAAACTAAATTCTTTCAAAATTTAGGAATGCTAGGTTAACTTAGTGAAAGAGTTTTAGATTAGATAAATAAAAAGCTTAATTGTGTGTAAAAGTTTAAACATAAAAACAATTAAAATTCATTTATACATAATGTCTTAGTAAACAACTGTGAACTATTTAAACATAGGTTAATTACACCATCATTTTATTAATTATAATTAACAGAGAAAATTAAAAAGAAAACACTGCTAATGAAATACCTAATGATAGTACATAAAAATTAAATTAATAATTTATTTATAAAGCTTGAATGTATAATAAATATTTATAGTTATTTCAATATGTTATGTTAATAAAATGCATATAATCATGTGAGGATTACATTTGTTATTTTATGTAATACTTAGTCAAAACGTATAAGACTTGTATAAAAAGAGATCTAAATAAAAAAAATATTGAATGGCCTTGTTACTAAGGAGTTCATAAAAAGTTCAAGCCGTGAAAGTATCAGAACTGAAATTGGTTCAAGGATCTTAGTTCCACAGACTGACACTCTACTACTGCAATAAACCCCACAGTGGACAGGATCGAAATTTAAAATAAAAATACATTCTGGTTTAAAATAAAAAATATATATAATAGAGATCATTAATAAAAGAAAAATTATCATCATCACAAATTTTCAACTATGATTATTCCACCGCAAAATGAGTAAAAATCAGTTTCTGTAATTCATAACATCATCTTACTCGTGGTCTTTTTTTAGGTCTCTTACAGTTTGTTGGGATCCATAACTTTGAATAAGTCATAAAATCATGAGGCTGAATTTTATTTCATTTAATTTCTTTTGTAAATGCTAATGTACATCTCTTCAGATTTTTCTGTTTTTTTTATTTTATTTTATTTTTCAATTGCTTTTCGTTTGAGTGTTCACGTATGAGATTTACAAGCAAGCGCATTTCATTTAGAAAAATGCAATAATTAAACAATTGCTTATAGGCACATTTACTTTTAATATTCAAATTTAATTATAAAAATAATTTCACTCATTATACTTTTTTATATATCTATATTAACAATTTAAATAAAGTAATGAGTAAAATTAATTTCTATTCTACAACAAATATTTATTTGCTTAAGTTTAAAAAAAAAAAAACATGGAACATTAATTTAATCTCTTCACAATTGATATTTGAATCGACTTTATTACAATAAATTAACAGATCTACAATCATTTCAACTTCTTACATCTTTGAATTATAAAGCAATTACACCATGAACAAAATCTAGAAAGCATAAATTGATATAAAAACAGTTTTAATGATAGTTATAATATTTTAAAAGCGAGATTTTAAAAAATAATATCCATTACTAAATAAATATGGCCATTTTAACTACAAAAAAGAGAGAGAAAGCGAAAAACTACTCTACTTTCAAAAACAAATTTTATTCACATTCATATTAAAAAAATGTAACTAGAATATATAAAGATTAAATAAAAAGTATAACGGTTGCATAAGTAATACAATGATTAAATGATAAATATAAGGGTTATATTTTAGAGCTGGATAACAAGGCATTAGGATCAACAAGGGGGAATCACTTAATTTTGCGTGGTCCAGAAGGATCAAACTAAAAACAGGTCCGGCCCTAAATCTGTTCGGTCAGGTTTACAAATAAAAGAAATTAACAGGTATATACAAAGATAAACAGATAAATATGGGTTACTATTCAGCGCTGGACGATGGAGCAGCAGGAACGTTGAGACGGCCTTGCCTGATCCCTCATGGTCGACGTAAATCAAACTAAAACCTGGTCTGGCCCCAAGTCTGATCGGCCAGCCAGGATTGACAAGTCCGCTTATCATCTTCATTGAAGCTGTAAAGGGATTTGCTGAAAAGTTCTTCAATGGAACAACTGTTTCCTTTTTCAAATGTAATCTTGCATCGGACAGACCAGATAGCAAAGTTTACAAAGATAGCTAGCTAGATCTGACCAAAGCATCGAAAAACTACTCTAGAAATGAATTTTGTAATGATTGTGCAAATCAATTTATGAGCCACAAATGCATCTACATATAGAATCTGCTGATCCATTTTTCTGTTTACTTGATATTTTATGATGTTGTCTTTTAATTTCTTCAGCAGAAATTCTTTTTATGTGAAATACTTCAACACCATGTCTAATTTTACTTCTCCAATGTGTTCTATTCTCTACCATATCTTCACAATGAAAACAAATTATCTTGTTATTTCTTTAAAATGTCTTTGAGGTAATATATATAACTATCTACTTTTTCCATGAAAGCCATGCTCAACTTTATCATAAAACACACTTCCAAGAAGTTTTCATTGTTCACTCATTTTACTTGGCCAAGCCAACAAGTGGTTTTACAATAGTGGACCCTATAATATTATATCCTACAAGTTGAAGAACATATTGATTGATTGATTTTATGATCTTGTCATTGTATTTTTAAAATTTTACAGAGCATCCTCATCTTAAAACTTTTCTAATACCTTTATATTGTGTCAGAAGGATGTCCAAGTTTCACATCCATACAATAAATTAAATAAAATAGTATGATTTTATACTGTTGCCATTTTATTTTTAAAATTTTACAGAACATCCTTAAATGAAACTTTTGTAATACATTTATATTGTGTTGATAGGATAGTCAAATTTCACATCCATACTATAAATATAAGAGCCAATAGAATTCCTCTCAGCAAGCACTGGTCATTTAATCTAACATGTTAATATATGCATGCAGATATGCTAATGCATTTGCTAATATTAACTAGAGTCATACTTTGTCAATGCTATGCTGCATCAAAAGCCTGGCTCAGCAAAGTAATAAATATTGTTTTATACCAAAAATTTATTACCATAATACTTGATAATTATCTAATATTCTTGTAGAATATGTTTTATTACCTAACAATCATATATAAAGTTATTAACTATATAGAGGCTTTAAAGGAATTAAATTTAAATTAAATGTAATTAAAATTGAGTATTTGGAATACATAATATAATATTAAAATAAATTACTATATAAATCCTATTTGAATTATATTTCATAAAATTTAATTTTATATATATGTATAATCAGTTAATGTTTATCTTAATATATTTAAATATTTTATTTTGTAGTACGGAAACTGTTAGTTAAATGGGATAACTTAATTAAGCATTGTACTGTGTACTACTGAATACATAAAAAAGGGTTTTAATATTATGGCCATTTATATTAGAATCTTAATTTTTTTTTTTAGATCTTGGTTATAACCAAGAGAATACTTTCTGTAAAACAGATATAAAAAACTTAGGATAGACGGAACCAATATTCTTCCCACTTACAATCTTAATGTGATTGTGCAATCAATTTCTAGTACATATATTGTAATAAGTATTGTTCAGAATTCTCAATATTTTGAATCTATGTCATGATTTCCAAAGCTGTAAAAACCTTTACATCCAGTTTGTCCTTTAGAATGGTAATTCAAAGTTTTCTGTAGAAAATTGGCAATGACATCTATAAATATATTGTATAGAAGTAATGAAACATTAACATGTTTCTATAATTTCAAATAATTTCTTTTTCATCTCTTTTTTAAATATCCATAACACTATTGCATTTTTTAATCATTTGATGGTATATGTGGTTTAATATAGTGGCAAAGTAATAGACCCAAGAGCTACAGGTTAAAAGGTCATAGCTTAATTTTGACACTTCCGATGATCAAATATCTTATGACACCATAATTAATAATCAATTTAGCCATTTCATTTATCAGATTACAGAGGTGAAAGAGTATAAGTATCAGTGACAAATAAAGATGTTAATCTGGCTGGATTCATATCTAGGAGTGATGGAAATATATGCATAACTGAAGTTTTAAACTGCTTTTCAAAAGATGATAAACGACCTAGAAAGTTACCACATGTGAAATGGATGAATGAGAAAGTTTTGTAGAGTTACATGAAGAAAAAAAGTCAATTAATTAGAAAATCTGGATTCAGAAAAATATTTGATAATGTGGATAATTTTAATAATCAATTATTTTAAAAAGTTATATTTTAATGAAATCTAAAAGTCACAATTCAACTTGAAATGATTATAATAAAAATATTATTAGCTGTAGCAAACACTCCATACAGTAGTGACACCCAGTGAAAGCCTTAATAATCAATGGATGCAGGAAGGTTTATGCATAAAATGCCCATCCAATGCCTACTCATCCAATATGCCCAAACTAGTTTCTAACTTGTGGCTTTCATCAGTGAGGAACTTTGGATCTGAGAGCACTTCACCTAGATCTAATGATCTAATGCCCCCCCCCCCCAGCAGCCACCTGGTGATCATAAAATATCTAAATAAGAAATATGATTAATATTAATATTTGAGCACCATCTATTACATATAAAGATAATGAAGTATTATTTATTATATAGTCTATAAAACTGTTAAATATTAAGAATATTAATAAAAACAAATTTAAAAATTTAGAAACAATTTAAATTACTTTTGAAACATTCACAGCTGCTAAATATTTTTAATTTGACATATGTAAAAATAAAATTCATGAATTTTTAATATTTGTGTCTTGACTACTATTTAAGGATCTCCTATTTTTATTTATAAAAGTACCTCATTGATTTTTCGTCTTATTATGGTTTTTTTCCTCATGAAGGATTCTAGTGCTACCTAAATTAAAGTTAAAAGTCAAATTACATGTTTCTTGAAGATGAAAGGAAATATATGTCAATAAATCATTATTTGTTTTTTTTTTTTTTACTTTTTATATATTTATATGAAAGCCAATGCACTTAACATTTTTCGATACTAAATCTCAATTCCTCAATGCATGAAGTATTGCATTAACATATAATTTGACACATAAATACCATTTGTTTTTTAGATATCAGATTTTTTAAAATTATTCATCAAACTATTAAAATTGGAGTGAACACAAAATGAAATATTATATAATTATCCATACATAGTTTTACAGGAATCGAACTCAGACTTTCATACGACCCACTACTCATCAGTGTCATCTCATATTGCTGACCCATCTAATCACACACATATGTTGAAAAGATAAATAATCACCAATATACGTATTTCATTCTAAATCAGCAATCATCAGTTGGTCTAGATTACTATCCTCACACATATATACAACCAGTGCTCAGCTTTATATTAAGATAGCCAATCTTCATACTTTAATATATGTGTGAGGATAGTAATCTAGACCAGTGGTCTTCAACCTTTTCACACCTGCAGACCAGTAAAAATAAGGATAAGGTTTCGCGGACCGGCAAAAATAAGGATAAGGTTTCATGGACCAGCAAAAGTCTATAGATAAATTTTCTTAAAGATGTAAACAGCTTAGCCTTAGATGAAGTTATATATATATATGGAGTTTGTATAATAAAAAACTTTTTTTTTTTTAATTTTGAATTTTTTTAGAAAAGTAATAAAAAATTTAATTCTATCCTCCTAAACATCTGTGATAATTAGAAAAACAAATTAATGTGTGTATGACTGATTAAATTTTTTCTGTTTCTTTTTTTTTAATCAGGTAAAAGTGCGATGAAAAAAATAAATGAAAATTGCTTATATTAATTAAAAGTTTAAAATCTTATTATTTTGTTATTAAAACTTTCTTGCCAGTCTATCGCGGACCAGCAACAAACTTTTATGGCCCGGCACCGGGCGCGGACCGGTGGTTGAAGACCACTGATCTAGACCAACTGATGATTGCTGGTTTAGCATGAAATACGTATATTGGTGATTATTTATCTTTTCAACATGTGTGTGATCAGGTGGGTCAGCAATATGAAATGGCACTGAGAGTAGTGAGTCGTGTGAAAGTCTGAGTTCGAATCCTGCATATATTACATATATAAAGCAGGTTTAAGCCTGTACAAGGTATTAATACATAGTTTTAGTAAATTAAGCCTGTATTTCACTTATTGCATAATAGATATGTCTGCTCATCTCTTGTATATGTATTAAATGGATTATGTCCTGTACATGAGGGGTCAGATTGATTTTAGGTCAACATGGGTGTGACAAAGATCTCAGCCTCAGGATGGCCTTTGAGAGTTCCATCATCAGATTTTCAATTGGATGGATGATTGAAGAGTTGGAGTGTGGCATGAATTGAAGCCTGTCCATTAAAGTATGAAGATTGGCTATCTTAATATATATATATATATGAGCACTTATTGCATATATGTGTAGAGATGATAATCTGGACCAACTGATGATTGCTGGTTTAGCATGAAATATGTATATTGGTGATTATTTATCTTTTCGACAGATATGTGTTCAAGTGTATCAGTGATATGAGAGAATGGTGAGTGGTGGGTCATGTGAAAGTCTGTGCTCATATACCATGCTTGATAATTTAAAATGTTATACTTTTAAAGTTGTTTTCTACCTCAAGCAGATTCAATCAACTCTTTTATAAAATTTTTAATCATCTGAGATCAATCATTTTTATAATGAACACACACATTTATCATTATGTAAAAATATTAGATTTGCTATCTTATATAGAATTGGTACTTTTGAATTATAATATATGCATATATTCCTTTTTGTTACAACGATTTAATTAATAATTTATACTTTACTATGCATTAGACCTTAACTGCCAGCATTCAACTGATTATCGTATTTAAATAACAAAGCCACAGCTCTCATGCTTAAACAAATCAATAGAATATCAACAAACTGTTGCCAAAACAACACCATAATTAGGCACAAACATGGCAATCTATTTACTGCCTAATAGATTCCATTTCCTGCTTAATTGTAATGTTTACTTGATGACAGTATTGTCAATATTCTATTGTATTGTTTAAATATAAAGGCTATGCAGATTTGATATTTTCATTCAGATTTAAAGTTGTATAGCATTCTCCTTATTTCATCTAAAGTTATAAAATCATAAACCATCATCTAACACAAAATTACAGATCAGTCCCTCCTCATTAAACATGTATTTCAGATACAAATATCTCATCAGATGAGGTAAAGTTTGATCACTTTATTCTGACATCATAAGGATAGATTGATCTTTATATTTAAATGTGATTTGTTTGATTTAAAGTAGAGATAAATTCACAGGCAGTAATATATATGTACAATGCATGTTAAATAATCAATGGATATTTAATATGTATCACATAAAAAAGATAATTTAAGATTTCATTTGTAAGAAATACAGATAATAAGTACATACATGCATGTATATCATCATAAAATTAATCTAAATAAGTGCAATTCAGTTATTGAAGATTATCAAGTTATGTAGCCTACTAGTTTAACATGTATGTATGTTTGTATTCACAACTGAGCAAAAAATGTCCAAAATCAAACTATCAATTCCTTTCCAAAATTTATACAATATAAATAAACTTTTTCCTCAGAAGATTAAATAAAAAAATCACGCAAAAAGTCAAGATTGTGCCTTGATGCACAGGACACTTTTATTATGGCTGTTCATGTTATAAGTTTATTTCAAGCAGCTTAAATTAATATAAAACTACTTTCATTTAATTTGACCAGTACTGCACTAAATATACATATATTTTCAATTGCAATTTTTGAAATAAATGTGTGTACAATATCCGCAAATTAAATAATTCAGACACCATACTTTTATTTCAAGTTATACATAACCAAAATTGGTTGAAGAAAAAAATAATTTTGAAGTTTTTAGTGCAATATAATTTTTATAAAATATTTTTTATAAATATTTTTATTTTTAAGTATTTGGATATTTTACTACAGACTTTTTGCAAACAATTTTAAAAAAATGATAATCAAAACAATTTTGTCATATTTCACATATTTGAAATGAAATGTCTGCATTAAAAATCATTTACAAGATTTTTGTTTACTAAGACAGTATTTTTTAAAAAGTAAGTTTTAATTAAACAATCAGGAGAAATTAAGATTTCACCAGATATTTTTTTAAATTTTTATTTATAAACACTTTTTAGTGAAATTATCGTGAAAGTTAATGAAAGTGTATTTTTAAAGAATATACCATCATCTATGGTGTGTTACTAAAAAATTACTGAACTGATATAAAAATAGTTTGAAATTCAGATTTCCCACATTATTAGATTGGAAAATGGTTGAACAACTCTGAAATAATGCATTATTATCAATACCTAACATTTGTACACAATTTGAAGAAAATATGTTCAATAGAAGCATGTTAAAATACAAGTGTATTTTACAATGAAATCCAGATTTTAGTTTTAAATCAAAATTTAAAAAAAAATAATGGAATGGATATATTACTCAGAGATTATACAAAGTTCAAACCCTGGGAGTAGCAGATATGGACTGCAACACACAGACTTTGATTTTTAGAGTTTAACACTTTACCAGTGCATTAAGCCACACAGAAGAATCACAGTTTAATTTATATATATATATCATAATGGTCAAGATATATATATATATATATATATATATTTAATTTATATATATATATCATAATGGTCAAGATGTCTTACAGATAATACATAGAAAGTGGCTATACTTTGAAACCATATTAAATAAAGGATATATTTAATTCATGTTTTAGGGTTGAGTTCATCATTATCATCATTGAAGTCTGGGCACCACCTAATAAATATCATCAGGAAATATTCTAAGAGTATAGCCTATTTCTGTATTAATTGATTAAAAAAATTTCTTCATAATACTTAATGGTTAAAGTGACCAACACATTATCCTCTAGCTATAATACTAGACAAAATGAATGATCAAATGAATTATACTTGGATGAAAAGACTCAGTCACGTGTTTAGTATTCAGATCTGACAATTTTTATATCAAATAACTGAAATCTTACCTATTCAAGTAAATGATAATAAACCATAATTTATTTATAATATTATAATTTTCATTACACCTTATTTCCAGTCTCAATAAAATGTACATTTTTAAGTAAATATTTACAAAGCAAATATCAAAAAAAACTATTATTAATACCTTCTAAATTATATTTTTGTAATTTAATTTAAATTCCTCTTTATTTATAATTATTATTTTATCTAATTAAATTTTACTAATAAGTTTTTTCTTTAATAATCTCATTTTTAAAGTATCTTTTAAGCAATATTTCACAGAGTATATGGAAAGACAAATATTCAACAAATAATAGCATATAGATATCTCAAACACAAGTTTTATTTCTTATCACCTATAAAGTATTCATTTCATAAACCACAGCATATAAAAAATGTTACAAGTATAAGATCAATCATTGCTTGCCAACAATAAATATTCCATGCCTTTACTACATCAAAAATATAGCCCTATATGTTGATGACCTTTAGAGATATGGCACTTATTAAGTGACTTTTCCATTTACTATCATCACATATATTTATCTAAAATAAATTTAGTCTCTCACATACACTTCCTGTATTAATCTGGATAAACATAATCATCACAATATATATCATCTTTCTTACATTAATAATAATTCAAAGAACTGATCATTCTTTGGGTGTCTACCCCTAAAAGAAATACCAAAAACTTATTCAATGAGATGATTACATATCAGATACTACATCATATTAATCATATTCTTAATTTGAAATCCTTCACAGAGTTTATCTGTTTGCATCCTACTCTTGATAAATTATACTCTTGATAAATTAAGTTCTATTTTCTTAATCACTGGGTTCTGAACAATTGTTTTTATATAATAAGTTTACACACATAAAATTATATTTCAATGCAGATTAATGCAAGAATCAAATCTACTTATAAGACAATACCAACTACATTTAAAATAGTAATCAATTTATCTTTTTGCCTTTCACCAGTTTTTTATTTTAGTTCTAGAACATTCCATGCATCTCAGAACATATTTCAACACTCACGCACCTGTAATCTATTTACTACTATGACTATTGTTCTCTCTAACTATTTTATATAACTTTTAATATTATCTGATAATCTAAATATTATTATTATAAGATATTATTATCAATTCTTTTTAATTTTTTGTTTTATTATTACCCATGTATATTTGAAATGAGATACTTTTTAAAAGAAATACACATTTTAATGAATACTAAATTTTAAAACAAATTCTATAAGAAAATGGAGCAAATCTTTATTTTTATGTACTAAAAAAAATTAAATATTAACAAAAATTAAAACACAATTTAAGTTGCTTCTTTTAAATTAGTTTAAAGAAAGAAAACAAAATCGTCTCCAGGATATGTCAAACATTTTATAATTTATGTACAGTTTTAAATATAACGCTTATTAACTACAAAATATATACATTCAGAAATCGGAGCAAAAAGTAACATTCCTAATAATTCTTATTACTTATGCACGTAATAATTCTTATCATTTATATACATATTGTGACCTTTGGCTTTGGTCAAAAAAAGCTAGTTTCATTGTAGATGCAGCAATCACTGAAAAAAAAATTTTTTTTCTCACAGAAAATCTAGTAAATTTGCCATGTTCATAACTGACATTGGTTTAGATAATACTTGCTAATGATTAGGATGCTTTGTTAAACATATAATATTTAAAATTAATGCATAGTTGTACCCTAGATGTTTGAATACAGTTTGAAGTCTGTCAACCAGTTCATCTAGATGTGCCTTGATTGTTGGGATTAGTATGAGTGACCTGAATAGGGGAGTTAAGTGTTAAAATAGGTAATTAATAGAAACTTAATAGAATAATAGTCAAAATAAGAGTCATAGATCACATGACCCTATTCTCTTAAGCTTGTAAGTTATAAACAATGAGGATTGCTAATTCCTCAACAAGCTTTGTGATAAGTGCTTACCTAGAGCCAGCATTTAAAATATCTCAGTCAGGAACCCCCCCTCCAAACCCTGACCATGGTTTTGTGCTTTGGCATTCCTCAGAGATTGCCAGGATAGGATCAGATGGTAGATCTAAAAATACCAACCCACAGCCAAGCACTTATCTAAAAGTTATCTATTGAGTGGAAAATCTGAAATTTTCAGACACCTACAGGTCTTCAAACCCAGCTATCCCAACTCAAATACCTATATGGGGCTGATAGAACTTCAGACATACCATATATTAGTAGTCTTAGCAATATAACATCGAATAAGACTTAAGGCAGAGACTATAAATAGTCAAAATAAGAGTCATAGATCACATGACTTAAGCTTGTAAGTTATAAACAATGAGGATTGCCAATTCCTCAACAAGCTTTGTGATAAATGCTTAGTCAGAGCCAGCATTTAAAAGAATAATAGAATAATGTATCTAATTAGTAAATTTAACTTACAAGTAGTTATAAAATTAATCAGTCAATTTATTTGAACAGAGTAGTAAACTTAATGAAGTTGAATAGGTTTATTACTAGTTGTAATTTCAAAAGTTAAGCTGGAATGGTTGTAGATGTGTGTGGAAGCTTGCTTGCTTGTATAAATGTAATTTAATTTATTGGGGAAATATAAATGTTCATAAATCATGTTTGGTGTCATTTAAAAGCAAATTGAAAGGATGACAATTTTTAATTAAATTTAAAGAAATATTTGAAAATATTCAGTCATAAAAACTGATTTAATTTAAATCATTTATATTCTACTTTTATTTTACTACATTTTTTTACCTTGCCTTTTATTTTATGATGCAATTTAAAACTTGGAAAATCCCAAGTAAACCACATGATCATTTGGGTAGGGGGAAAAAAATAATGTCAAAATTATGAGTAATAGCCAATAGGAAATTAATATAAGGGAGAAGCAAGCAGAAGAGGCATGTTTGAGGATGATTGACAACTGGAGGTTATAAAAAGCCAGGCACACCTTTGAGAGAGTTCTTGTATTTCTTCACTAAAAATTCTGCTAAAGTTTTGTACTAAAGAATAGAGGTGTTGCATTTGTAGAGTTTCAGAAAACTTGAGGTTCAAATTCCAAGAAGTAAATTTTTAATAAGTTTTGTTTTAAATGAGAATGTTGATGTAGACCTTTAAATCAGGTACTGATTTTACCGCAATGTTGACCGAGAGTCAGATCCCAATGATAAACAATTTATGTACAATGTGTCAAGGGATGCTGTATCTGGAATGACCCCCCTCACTTTCCAATCTTGAAATACCACAGGTATTATTTTTGCCATAGCCTGATTTTGCTAGAACAGTTATTTTATATGAATTGCTTGAATGGCTGTTCTGGAAGTAAAAAAAAGAATGGAAAGAATTAAATTCTAGAGCTATCTGTAATATTGAACTTATGTTAGAACTGAGATAAAAGTAGGAACATTAGAAGATTTCAAATGCCTGTTATCTCAATGATGAAAGAGAAACTGTTTCTTTGTATGAAAAAATTCTGAAATAATAATGAATGAAAAGGAAAGTTTTAACACAGAAAATATCTAGATTTAATAAATCTTATTGTTAAGATGAATAAATTTGGATCTGAATATGTGTTTGAAATGAAATGTCAGAATTATAAATATCCTAGAATTATAGAGTTCATTTAATTTCTACCAAAAAAACCTACAAAAGGACCAGATTGCATATTAAAATGATTTACTAAAATATTAGATGCTTTCAGGAAAAATGTGTGAGGACTTTAGATGATTAAAAAAATAATACAATTACTCCGAATAAAATATTAAAATTGTTTGAATTGAAAGAATTTTGCTAAATAATAAGTTTTACAATTATTTAGATTAATCTAATGTCAATTGAAATGAGGACTAATCTCTTTGTTGCTGGTGTATATAGTTCATGGAAAATGGCCAATTGTTTGTCTTCATGTGTGGACATTTGTCATATGTGCAGAACTGACTTAATGTAATTGTTTGGATGATGCTGATAGTGCGCGATCATTGCAGTGAATACATCAATGGATTGTGAACTATAGATTGTTGCTTAGGACTTTCAAGTATAATTTTATTATTACACCTGGGTCTCTTTTTACACGGATTTATTTAATGCAATTTTGAAGTTACACGATTCACGTTTCTCTGGAAGTCGAACTCCGATAATGCGCTATTACTTTAAATAATAAATTTCGTGCACTTACATCATATTGAAAGTAATAGCACATTATTGGAATTCGACTTTCATCTTAGTAATTTCAATATTTTCAGTGCTTTATAACAGTAAGATTTTATGCAATAATGAAATTAAAATCATGATTTCCACATTTTATGTATACACACATTAAATTTTACAAGATTATAATGTAAATTTGTTCAAACATTGTGTGTGTTAATTTTGCATTTTAAATCACATTCTGTTTTTGCTTTTTAAAAAAGAACGTAATCAATTATTAATCATTTAGTGTCTGCAAGTTTATTTTTAAAAGGTGAGTAATAGCAGTGGACACAATTAAATTTGACAATTAAAAATTAAAATCTGATTTTTAATTGTAATTAACAATTTAAAAATTACTTAAGGCGACCTGAAATTAATGTGATGTGAAATGAAATTTAATTTTTAAACGGAATTGAAAATTAAAAAATTAAAGACAAAAATAAGAATTTAATTTTTAGTTGTTAGATTAATTACTAATTACGTTGTCACCAGAAAACCATTAACACAACATGAGAGTGACATTGGCACTAGTTGTATTTCCTCTTGTGAAGAATCTGATTTTTTACCAGTTTGCAAATGAATCTGTTTATCGGCAAATAGCGTTAATGATTAAAATGTGTATAAAAAAATGTAAATTACTGTAAATTATGCATAAAAATATATTGCTTTGAATAAAATTAAATATTATAGTTAAAAAAAGTTTGTCTTGTATCAATTTTTTTCATATTTGAAATTTTTTATTAGTCGTATTTTATTTCCTTATTTTTTTTGCACGAATTTTAAAGTAAATTTTACGTTGGTGCTTTGCTTTTACACGAATTTTGAAAAATCAGTCCGTATCCCCCCTTTTTCAAGGTAAGTTATGTCTATTTTTGCACGATTTTGTTTGCGCGTGTTTTCTGAGGAACCTATCTATTGCGTAAAACGAGACCCAGGTGTATTATTATTCATTTATTTTATTATACATTATTGAAAAGCCTATTTTTATTTATGATACCACCTGTACTGAAGATAGGTTATATTAGAGTGGAATATGACTTTATAGTATCATTAGATATGGGTTTAACCTAGATGCTATGAGAATATTAATAACTTATATGTATGAGAGATTTTAAAATATTTACACAAGAAGTTCATGTATATATATATTCTTATTAAATTTTAACAATATTGATGCTATGTCATATTAATTATATAGTATTAAGATTTTAAATGCTGCTATGTCCTAAGTTATGAGATATATAAATGTTATCTGTTTTGAGAATGATGCACATGTCTTATTTCTTAATTATTTAAAGTTATTATAATTTTATTCTAGCCATATTTGATGATTATTGTATTATCAGTTTTATACGTCAATATTATATTATATTTAGGGAGAGTTCAAACCATGTTCTTTCTAGGATAAGTGATACTTGTGGATGAACATTGCACATCTAATGTATTCCAAGTCACTGCTAACTTGAGGGTTGAAATCAAGCATTACTCTCTCACGATTGTTAGTAGTAGATATTTTAACTACTTTATTAAGAGATTGAAGATTACTTTCCATCTCCATAGTTGATATATTCAATGAGAGACATGTTTCATATTATAATTGTAGTAATGATTGGATCATTCCTATGTTTTATACATGTAGTTACTTAGTCCTAACATATTTTATTGCTCTTAGATAGAAGCGCCCTCCAGGTTCCTGCAATCACAAGTTTACTTCTTTGTAGTATATATCTTTGTAATATATTTTTCACAATATAAGGTATTGTTAACATTAATGGTTGGTCATTGTTTGAGTTTCATATTTGAAGTGTATCACCTACTTCACGGGCACTTTGGATTGATGTATAATGTGTTTCATTGAGCTTTGTTCGCAATCATTTATAAAACCGATAAATATACTAAATTTAAAATTAATGTTAATTGTCTTAATAAGCAATGTGCATCATGACCAGATAGCTGATAATGAAAGCAAGTCACCTCTGGAGTGGTAAGATTAATAGTGTTCATTGCTCATCATTGAAACATAGGAAGCATCGAGTGTGTGTGCATGTATAAGTGTGACCTCTAAACAATTGAAGGTTTTGCTTATAGCTGGAAAGAAGTGAATGTACAAGGGATAGTTAATAAAATGGTATACTTAAAAGCTATAGCTTCAAATCAACAGCCATTAGTTAACTTGGTTTGATTCCTAAGGGTTTATGAAATAATGACTAATGGGTGGCTTATAAAGCTAAAATTGAGAGTCAGTAGCATGAAAAAGCATAATTTCTGTCAAAAGATGGAATAAGTTTAAAATTCATCTAATTTAACTTATTTTCTGTAATGTTGTATAAAATAATTATTCATGCTTGCAGTAAAACAAGAATAAGTTTTAAAAGGACTACATTTAGATAGTTGAGATATTTCAATGATAAGTCCATGCAACATTCATCATCAACCATTATCAATACACTGCAGGATAAAGGTCTCTACAAGTTCAATCCATCCTTTCCTATCTTTAGCTTCTCTTCTCCACATCACCCCTGCACGCTTTCTTATTTCATCCATCCATCTTGCATGTGGTCTCTTTCTGGGTCTTTTACAATCTCTTGGAATCCAGTTTACAATTTCAATTGTCCATCTATTATCATCTCTTCTAGCAATATGTCCAGCCCAACTCCACTTCAGTCTTTTAATTTTTTCAATGAGGTCAGTAACACCTGTTTGTTCTCTTGCCCATACATTGTGTTTTCGATCTCTTCTTGTTACTCACAACATGCATCTCTTCTATTAAGTGTCCAAGTCTCAGATCCATAAGTAAGAACTGGCAAAACACATTTATTAAAAACCTTTCTTCTCAAACACATAGGCATATTTCCTTTCAGTATCAAGTTATATCTACCAAAAGCACTCCAACCAAGTTCAATTCTATGATTAATTTATTGTATGATAAAGGCATAAAATTCAATGCAATCCTATTTAATTAATGCAAGGGAAGTGAGTTTGTATTCTCTGTAGCGATTGTAAAATCCACTGTAAATATATTTTTTGTTAAGTTTGTTATCGGAATGCTACAATAATATGTTATATTAAAGTTTATAATTTTTAAAGTTGATAATTTGTTAATAAATGTTATTTTGTTAATCAAAATTTGATGTATTGTCTTAATGTTCTTGGTACTCATTGAATTCAGAAATCTAACATTATACAGTCTTATTAAATAAATATTTTAATGCTTATCTAGGTATAGACATGTAACAAATGTTTAACTATTGAATTGATAATTATTAGAAAATATGAAAATCACTTTCAAAGAAACATTAATCATTTTTTTATGGATTATTAATTTAAAGTGCAAATATAATGAAGGAAAATTACATTCTGATTAGTTGTTATTATTTCCATTTTAGTACATTTATATTGTTGATGAATATCTTGAGTAGACATAAAATCCCTTTCCCACTAATGGTATTCGAATGTGTTTCTAGTCAATGAAAATATAGTTCAAAATTTAGAGTTTGACATATTTTATATTAGTTAACTATTTATTAATATATAAAATGTTATTCTTATTGGTTAATGAAAAGTAGATATTAGTTCATAAGTTAAGTGTATGTCTACTTATGCTAATCGCTAGGATGACATCCATTGATCAGTAACATATTTATAAAATCACCAGTAGAAATTTTGCATTATAAGAACGCTGAGTTCATGATATTCCAATTTTAAATTAATAATTTATAGATTTATTGCTAGAGAATTAATGTGGCATTATGAATTAATAAGATCGATAAAACTAATTGATTATTACATGAAAATCTGATCATAACAATATAATAGTGTGAAAAATTTAGATATTAAAGTTTGTTTGAAGGAGTGTGTAGAAAATTTCTGATCAGAAAGAAATCAATTGTAACCATGTTGTTTGGTGATTTATGTGGCAAATACTAAGACTGTTAAACTGTTGCAAGAGTTAAAGTTTCTCTTCTTCTAGTTTATTAACCCTTTCAACGATTATTATTTAATTGGCCAAATGAATTAAAAATCAAAACTTGTAATTGGCCAACTCACAACTTTAACAAAATCTATTGTTAAAATAGATCACTTTTAATAATATAAATACATTAGTTTCATTTGTAAAAAGTATATTACTGAATTGTCAGATTATGAAACAAACGAAAGTCTTTTCAAAAATAAAATTTGATTTATAATTTAAAAAATATTCAATTGCGGTGAAATAAAAGTAACCGCTATTCAACCAACCATTGACGCAATCTTTTTTTCTTCACTTTAACGTTATGATCAATATGTAGCAATAAATAAATAATTCTTGGTAATATCTTAACTATTTTTCTAAAATAATTTGATTTTTAGTATTATTTTATCAATAATAATTTGTAATTCAATTCAAATATTGTTTAAAATGTTGTAAACATTCGTTTATAATTTTCGTAATAAAAATCAAAACGAACGTAACTTTTTACTTTTTGGCAGCCATTTCCCTTTCTGACAGAAGTGTGACAGCCAATAAGATTCAAGAAAAGTTGGTGAGGAGGTGGTGCTTTGGTTTTGTTTGACATATATGGTCATTTTATTGATTTTTTACTTGTAAAATAAATCTGAAGAGGGCACCATCTTACAGAACTTTTGATTTTCTTTCGAATGACATATTATATGTATACGTGGGATAAAAAGTAGCCGATTTAGAGTGATGTCAAATCTTCTCATTTTTAAATGAGTCATGCATTCAAAGAATTAATAATGCTTTATAATGTGTATTATTAGTATAATTCTCTGTGTTCTCAGCATGAATTACCAAAGCAGTCACACAACCCTAAGCTTTAGCTGAAGTGGGGTTGTTGTTGCTTAATATCTTTTGAGATATTAAAGCCATGTCATTCCTAAATAATAAAGATATGTTGATATTTTGTCTAGCCAATTGAACCGGCTTTCTCATTCTGAATTTTGTTCTATTTGATAATTTCTTTATAAGATTTAAAGAGAGTTGTTTGTAAAAATTTGCTGCTAGAATGTGTTCAATTTGTGTGACTGTTATATTCATAAGAACTTGATGATCAAGTTAGTCAGTCTATTCCCTTTAGGTTAGAAGTTGGCTAGCTTTATATATGCAATCTTGGTATCTATTGATCTACCATAAATTCCTGCATCATCATCTCTCTTGTGGAGGTTACAATGTGGCAACCAACATGGTCAAACATTTCTTTGCAGGAATTCTTTCAGCAGTCTTGTTTGCAAGGCTTCCAAGTTTATTCTATGGGTTTCCATGAAACATATACATATATTATATGTAATCAAGCAGAGTAATTTACCATCCCTCAGGTTGTGAATTAAAATTAATCTAAATGTTGAACAACAGAATGTCACATATAAGCTTTCTTAACAGAATTGAATTTTTCTTTCTTTAGTTTACAATTTTGGTTAATGAAAGTTGCTGTATAATTAATTACTCACTGTCTCATGATTATATTTTTCCGATTGCATTGTGAAATGCAACTTCTTTAGAATAGTGTGTTTAAATTATAAATATTAGATTCAAGACAGATTTCATACAGAATATGTTTCACTACATTTTGGCCATTAAAAATGATGTTGAGTTGTTTAGGATCCATCTTCAATAAGCAGTAAAAATGAGAGAGAGCTTCTAAAGATACTCACACATATATACTCCAAGTAACTTCATTTGTTTTTTAAATATTAGACATCTTAATTACATTTAATTAAAAAAAATATTTTGTGTATTATAATTATCTAATCACAAAAAAAATCAAATCAGATGTCACATGACCTAATTTAACAACTTATATTACATATATATATATAATGAGCTCACAAATAAGCTATTAACAAGAAAATTCTTGAATATCCTGGCATCTCACTGAGGAAGCCAGTAGCAGAAACCGGTCTGGGATTGGGGATATTCTGCAAAGATTGTTAAGAGCTTATTTGCAAGTTCATTATATAACATATAATTACCTAATTAATTAAATTATTTTGGAGAAAAAGCCACATCAGATCTACCATATTAGGACTTATTTTTTTATTGTACTGTCTCCGAGAAAAAAAAATCACAAAATGCAACCTTAAAATTAAAATTTTTAATTTTCTTTTTATTAAATTAAACCAAATTTAGATGCTTTAATTAAATGTTATCTTTGTTAGCTTTTTAAGATATTTTTTTAAAAATCTATCTTAATTTGTTTTATTGTATTGTTTTTGAAATAATATAGCATTTAAAGACACATTCCACAATACATTTTTTCACTTATAATTTTAAATATATGATTTTTTAAATTCAAAATCCTTTAGTTTTAGATTATTCTATATCGTAAAATATTATTTAGTTTTTTTTAAAATTTAAATCGTTCTATTTTAATAATAACTAACTTATTATTATTTTTAAATATTTACTATACAATTTTTTTTTGTTTTATACCCTAAAAGATTTCAATGCTATCTTTTATTATTCAGCAAATACTATTAACCAGCTTTCCTCTATATATAAGGTCACATGCATAACCAGGCAATAAATATAACATTATCTATATCAATATATAAGTATCAATATATAAAATGATTAAAGTTCACAACTAATCCAAAGTTCAAGAAACAATAATTTTGATAAAAAATACAGGAACATTAGCTAACTTATATTTCCATTTACAACAACTGTTCCACAAAAAAATTGATGATATACTAGCAAAATTTTGAAAAATTATACTGTACCCTCACAGATAGATTAGTATTGACAGTGACAAATATACACCCTATATTTTTCTTACACATATGTTCCATTAAGTTAGAAAAAAACTGAATGTAAAAAAAAAGATTGAATTATCATTTCACATAGCTAAATCAGAATAACTTCTATTATATAAATAAAACAAGAATTAGAAAAATAATACATATAATATTTTATTTAAAAAATGCTATTGTTTAATTTGATGATTAGTGCACTCAAGGCCAAAATATGTATATTTTTAATCAACTACAACTTTAGTTGTTATATTTAACTTAAAATAAAAGCATCGGACTAACTAATTAATACATGGATGTCCCATGCTTTTATTTCAAGTGAAATAAACAACCAAAATGGTGATTGAAGATGAAAAAAATCTTGGTTTTAGTGCCATTATTCATCAAATTAAATAAAAATATTTATATATTATTTTTTACTTTTTAGTATTTGGATATTTTGCAATGATGTTTTTTAACTATTTATATTCCACATTTAAAACTAAAAATATAAACAATGTCACATGATCAAAAAATCTTGCATCCATTGATTACTCTGGCTTGTAGTGATGGAGCTACTGTATAGAGAGTTTAGTCTCTGTTTAAACAATATCATTGTATTTCAAGTATTTGAAATATTTGTGTGTGTTATATAAAAATCATTTACAGATTTTTTGGGTTTATGAAGGCAACATTTAAAAAAAAGAACAAGTTGTAATTAAGCAATCAAGAAAAATTATAATTGCATCAATCAGGTCTTTTTCTTTCTATTTTAATTAATTCAATATAAATTGCAATAGTTCAAATATAGATTAAATTTATGTAAAAGTTACTAAAAATTCTCAATGAGCTAACATGTGATCTAACAGAACTCTGTCAATAAATGAAAAGGCACAGGATTTTCAGTAGTTTCTGTATAAATTTTATTTTAATTAATTGTAAATGTGTCTTTAGTGACTTAGTCATGAAATTCACTAAAACCACTAAACATCACATGATCACCATTTCTTATGCTTGCTCATAATTGTTATTAAAACAGGCAAAACTCTCCATACAGTAGTGCCACTCAGTGCAAGCCAGAGTAATCATTGGATGCCAAAAGGCTTGTATATAAAATCCCTATCTAGTGCCTCCTCATTAGATCCCAAGATCTAAATGCAGTGCTCTCAGATACAAGGCTCCTCAATGATGAAGGCCACAAGCCAGAAACTAGTCTGGGGATATTGGATAAATAGGCACTAGATAGAAATTTTATGCACAAGCCTTCTGACATCCATTGGTTACTCTGATGTACACTGAGTGGAACTACTGTATGGAGAGTTTTGCCTGTTTTAAATTCAATAAAAGTGTATTTTTAAAAATTTACTACCATCTAGTGCACATCAATGAAAACTTAATAAATTAATATCAACATAGGTTAAAATTTGATCCACTCTGGACAACCCTGATATATTCTATTGCCATTGACAGAAATCCTTTCAATAGAAATATATTAAAAATCAATTCCCAAATAAATAAACAACTAAAGAGAATTTCTAAGTTAAATAAAAGTGATAAAAAATGTTGTTATATTCTTAATGCAGTTTTGTTTCCATAAATTATAAAGTCTATTTTTATTAGAACTAATTTCCTTTACAATATAATATACAAAATTAACAAAGCATATGACACACTTGAACGAGAAGCTATAAAGATACACAGAAATTACTATACGCTAAGCACTTTCGAGGCCTTTTGCCTCAGATTCATAGCGGTACTGTGAGCTGCAGAACGAGGAAATAGGGCAAGGAAACAAAGCAGTATGCAAAGTATATGCAAATGAACTAGATAGTCCAACATTTAGAGATGTCAAAGCAGGTATCTCGTCTATTGATGGAATTATTACTGCCATTAATAAAGTATGCTTCTCTGATTTTCCGCTTGATATCATTTTTCTCAATACAGACTATTTTAGGGCTGGAGGGTTCAAACACATGTCCTGTCTTCTTGGAATGCTCTAAAAATGTTGATGAATTATCATTGTTTTTCATAGCTCTATTATATGTATATCTGTGTTGTGCTGTCTTGTTGATTATGCCTGCTTTGGTTTCTCCAAATAATTCATCAACATTTTTAGAGCATTCCAAGAAGACAGGACATGTGTTTGAACCCTCCAGCCCTAAAATAGTCTGTATTGAGAAAAACAACATCAAGCGGAAAATCAGAGAAGCATACTTTATTAATGGCAATAATAACTCCATCAATAGATGAGATACCTGCTTTGACATCTCTAAACATTGGATTATCTAGTTCATTTGCATATGCTTTGCATACTGCTTTGTTTCCTTGCCCTATTTCCTCATTCTGCAGCTCACAGTACTGCTATGAATATGAGGCAAAAGGCATCGAAAGCGCTTAGCCTATAGTAATTTCTGTGTATCTTTATAGCTTCTCGTTCAAGTGTGTCATACACTTTGTTAATTTTGTATATTAAATTATCGAGTGAGAAGTTTTAAAATCCTTAATACTTTACAATATAAAAGATTTATTGTTCATGTTCATCTGTGTATAATTAACAGAATAATTTCAATGAAAGGAATATATTATTCAGACAAACCATCTAAAATAATGCTGTTACTTAGATAATGAACTTGTATAATATATCTTTTATATTCAATAGATTATAAGTAAAATGCAGCTACTAACATAATTGGATTATTAAACAAAAAAATATATCTTTTATATCAATTGCCCTTCAAAATTATATATTTTAATATCCATACAACAACTTGCTTAATCGGCCAATGAAATCATTAATAATATTTACTTATAATCTTTGTTATCATATTAAAGTAATCATCCAATCAGCTATTCTATGACAACTATTTTGTGATTTCATGTATAGGTAAAAATCACAATTTATAGCACAATAAAAAAGTACAAATTTTAATTAGTAAACAAGAAAAAATGTTTGGCATATAATAAATTGTGTTAAAAATAAATTTAAAAGGATTTCACATTAGCTAAAATATATTTTATTATTTATCTAATTTTTATTTAATGTGATCATAATTACAATAAATTGCAATATCATTTAAAATAATGTAGCTATCACATATGACAAATAGATTAATAATTTGGATTACATAATAGATTATATTTAAACACAAGTTAATCATCATCATATATCAAGTTATTTTTGTCATATTTAAATATTTAAGTTTTAGACTGATTCATAATTATTTCATGTTTTGAGATCAGTGTAATTTCAAGTTTGATATATATATATATACACATATAGAGCATTGTATAGTATTCGTTATATTTTATTAGTACATTATTAGTTATATATTAGACTATTTCTATCATCTAATATTAGTTGTCAAATGTTATTAAGAAATGTTGAGACTTTATTTAAACTTTTCAAATACATTCAACTGTTAGTCATAATAGTTTATCATATTCATAACCTTCCGAGTGTGTATTATTCTCCTATCTTCTTCAGGTATTGTTGACTTGGCCAGTGACAGTACTAGCATGGAAATCAGATATAGACCTTTAGACTCAAGAATATTGAATTTAAAGTGATGCTCTGACTAACTAGGCTATTACATCAATGGCAATAATTCATAGAAATTTTATATCTATTTTTTTATTTATCTTTCTTCTTATGACAAAGGAGAGAAATTGGTAGGATTCTCATGGATAAGTATATAAAATTTCTACTGACTATTGCCTTTTATAGAATAGACCAGGCAGTAAGAGCATAACTTTAAATTCAATATTCATGAATCTAAAGATCCACATTTAATTTCCATGCTCGTACTACCACCAGTAATACTGGAAAGAGAAGAGTATAAAATATCACTTGAAAAGTTGTAATTTATACTAACTGTTTGCTATTACTAACAAGTAAATGTATTGATAAGTTTAAATATGTTTTGAATTTTTCTAAAGACATTTAACAATTAATATTATATGATGGAAATAGTCCAACATATAAATACAACCAAATGCCATCATCCCAAAGTTTCAGACAAATATCTTGTACATTACGTTGAAGCATACCAGCAAGTAGCTTATTGACAACGAATGATGATGTTGAGATAATGAAACAATTGTATTAAGGTTAATGTTCAATTGATTATTTTAAAACAATGTATCAAAGATTATAAAGCTGCCACTAATATGATTGGCTGATTAATTAAATAAGACCTAAGTAAGTTAAGTTACATATTTATTCCAATTTAGAGATATGCATATTTGCATTATATCTATGTTACTATTTTCATCCCATAATTCTTTGGAACTACGCATTGTAAGATTTTTCACACACGTTAAATAAATAAAACAAATGTTATAACAATCATAACCATTTTGTAAATTTTATGTTAGAATGCATAATCATCATCATCTTTATCAAACCATTATCAATCCACTGCAGGATGAAGGTCTCTCCAAGTTTAATCCATTTTCTCCGATCTTTAGCATCTCTTCTCCACATCACCCCTGCACACTTTCTTATTTCATCCATCCATCTCACATGTGGTCTCTTTCTGGGTCTTTTACAATCTCTTGGAATCCAGTTTAAAATTTCAATTGTCCATCTATTATCATCTCTTCTAGCAATATGTCCAGCCCAACTCCACTTCAATCTTTTAATTTTTTTAATGAGGTCAGTAACATCTGTTTGTTCTCTTACCCATACATTGCATTTTCGATCTCTTCTTGTTAATCTTAACATACATCTTTCCATGCTTCTTTGAGTGGTCTGAAGTCTCTGTATTGCTCTTCTATTGAGTGTCCAAGTCTCATATCCATAAGTAAGAACTGGTAAAACACATTTATTAAAAATATTCCTTTTCAAATACATAGGCATATTTCCTTTTAGTATCAAGTTATTTCTACCAAAAGCACTCCAACCAAGTTTAATTCTATGATTAGTTTCCTCCATTATGTTTCCATCTGTATTAATAATCTGACCAAGGTATTTGTAATTGTGAACTTCTTCTAGTTCATCATAATCAATCTTTATTTTCATATTTTGAACAAATTGATTAAACATTACTTTAGTCTTTTTAACATTTATCTTTAGTCCTACTTTCCTACTTTCATCTGATAACTCCTGCAACATTTCCTGCAGCTCTGAAGCATTATTTGCAAAAACAACTACATCATCTGTGAAATCTAAATGACTTAAATAATCTCCATTTATTTTCACTCCTTTAGTTTCCCATTTTAAACCACAAAATACTTCTTGCAGCACTGCTGTAAAAAGTTTTGGAGATATGGAGTCATCTTGTCTTACACCTTTCTCAATGTTGACTTTCCCAGTATCATTATGTAATCTAATTGTTGTTGTTGCATTTTTATAAATATTCTTTAAAATATGACACTAGAATGCATAATAAGGAGAAATAAATGCAAAAAGAAGAAAATAGTTTTCTTCAATGTCAAAGCAAACTCATTTTCTTTCAACAGAAAATAAAATGGTGATGAAAAAACAATACTATGAGATTAATAAACAATCAACAACCTGAATAATGTTTGAATCTTGTTTAATAATTCCAAATTTCATTTAGATTCAAATTCCTTGTCTAAGCATGGCAAATAATCATCATGTATGCTCCCAGTGAGGTCATAGTACATATTGTAGCAATATATGCTATTTCAATTATATACCATCCAAAAAGAAATGTAACAAAAAAAGTTAAATTCACATATTTCATATATTTTTTCTATCATGGGGGATTGTACATAGTTTTCTATATATATAAAAGCATACAAATTAGTAAATTTAATACATTTTACAATTTATCAATAACCATTTCTCCATCTCACAGGTGTGTGTGTATACACTATTTTTTTTATTAATAATATTTCTTTAGCTTATACTGAAAGCACATGTATTTTATTTTTGTTTTATTATCTTTTCCAAATTTGATGAACAATATTTTATGTAATAAAACATTTTCTGCATGGAATGCTAAATGTTTTACAAAATGTAAGAATATTCATAAATTGATATGGATTTCAAAATATCAAATCATCTACAGATGATTTAGTTTATTGATAACAAGACTGATATTACATTTCTAACTGAAAAAATATATATTGATAAAAAAAGGATATCAATTAAGGCAAATTCAATTGAAATCCAAGTCAGAATTTCACTGTTCATTTTATTTATATAGTATACTAATTTTTTATTATTTTTTGAGTGAATGTAAATGAATTAATACACACATAGTAAATATATATTTAAATGTGCTTCCTTGATTTATTATTAATAATTATACTATTTTTCTTATGTTTATACTATAATTTTAACACACACACACACACACATATATATATATGCATACTATATATATAAAATAATGTATATGTTATATACAGGTGTGTGTTAAAAATTACTGTTTATTTACAGTTCAATGTAAAATACATATTCTATTGCAGTGATCAGCAACCGGTGGTCCATGACATAATTTTAATGGTCCACAAAGAGATTCAGATATTATTTAAATTCACTAATCTCATTTAATAAAATTTTTAAATAAAAAAATAATTTTTGTTTAAGCTGTATTTATTATATGCAAAATAGAACAAGAATTTCATATTGCTAACTGATTTGTTTCAAAATACTACTGTGATTTGCAAAACATCTATCTCAAAAGCAGTTAATTAACTCCTACTCAGTCATCAGCATAGAAAAAGTAACAAAATAAGAATACAGAATTCTGTACAAATGACTAGGTATCAAATTTAAAATTATTAGTATATAAATAAATATATGTGTATATCATACTCAATGGTCTTATTAATTCATAACTTTAAAAACTATGTTACTGGTCAGCAATATCTAAAAGCTTGCTGACCACTGTTCTGTCGTCATCTAGGCTTATCAATAAAATGTGAATATTATATATATAATGTAATCAAGACGGGCTTGCAACAAAATATTACAGATATCATAACTCCATTGTATATAAAATTTGCACGTCATATTAATAAAATGTCTAAGTACATATTTTTCTCTATAAGTTATAGTTTTAATGATGTATAATTAGAGGAATAAAAGATTTTGTTTTAAATCTTTTTTTTTGTTGCAAGGAAGAGAGATTTATCTGATTTTTTAAAAAAAAAAAAAAAAAACACTATTTATATTCTACAATTCATCTTCAGTGCATTAGTATTTTTGCTCAATATTCTCTAGTAGATGAAATTAACTGTAAGATTTGTTCTTTCTCTAACACTTCTATGTTTGGAAAATAAATTTTGTAAGAATATTAAAACAAATTGTCCTAAGGGCTACAAAAAATCAGTTTCTTAATAAAAGTGTCAGTTGTGTACAGAAACAATATTCAGTACTATGTTAAAAATACATACACACACAATTGTGTATGATATTATTGCACAAACTTTATTTCACCCTTGTTTCTGAAAAATTCTTAGTATATATATATGTTGTAACAATATAAAAATGTGGGCCATGAAAGAATGGTTCTGGTTTAACAATGCCCCGTGAATATTTGCCATCATTTGCAATAGAATAAAATGTAATGCTAAGCTCTTATTCAATAGTCCCATAGATTTTGGTGGCATTTGTAAAAGAATAAAATTATACCTTAAAGTTGAACGCCATTTGTGACAGAATGAAATGTGAGGATAGTATAATCTTTGTTATAACCTAATTATTAATTATCATTTATAACAGAATAAAACATGAACCAAGAAAGAACAGTCCTAATTTGATAATGCCTGTGAATTATAGCGTCATTTGTAACATAACGAAAATAATAAACTAAGCCAAGGTGAATATCAAACAATGAATAACAATCTAACATTTAATTCGCCCTTTTATCAAACCATTTGGACAGCGTTTATAATGAAATAAGACAATGATAAAGGCATAGATTTAAATAATATTTGTAACGGATTGGAAATAAGTAAAAACATTATTTGAAGTTATCTTTAAAATATGAGCATTATTTGCAACAGATTAAAGATAAATAAATAAAAACTAAATATCATTATCTTATAAATAACAATCTATATTTACTAGATAAAGCCATTTGTAATAGAATAAAAATAATGACAAAGAATGAGACAGATATCCTTTAAACACTGTTTATAACAATACAGGCTTTTATTAAAAGTTGAATGTTATGTGTATTTAAACAAAATAATTCAGGAATGGATAAAAATAATAACTTTGATATGATCTATGAATTTAAAAAACCATTTATAACAAAATGAGAGTTATAAAGATAAGAAACAAAGACTTTAACATAACTTACAAACTTAAAATACCAATGATATCTAAATAAAGTATAACTCAATAATTGATCTATAAATATAACTAAATTACTAACTTAGCAATGCCATCTGTTAATATCAATATAATCTTATTAAATAAGTCAGTTACAATAAGAACAAATACTAATACAAAGGTTTTATTATGTATAAATTTATGCACATTAATCTACCTGTAACAGGCATATAAAACTTTCTCTTCAAGAATCCTATAAATTCATAGCACTAAATTGTAAATAAAGTAAAATATCTTATATTAAACTTTAATATTAAAATCAATTAATGTAACATATCTCTCCATTTTCACCAACTTATAATACTATAAATTAAATCATACTATTAAATGACTTAAAATTTACAATATCCAATCATAGCAATATATAAAATAAACAATGATATTTCTATTTGATGCTTATTCAAATACAATTAGCAAATCACAGCAAATTCTTTAATTTAATAAAACAAAGCCATTAAACTCCAGACCATAATTACCAAAATATATGAGAGATTATTAAACTTTTAGTTTGATCAAATATTAATATTAAAACTTAGTATTTAAACTAAATTTATGATCCACACCAATGAACTTTAAATATAATTAAAGTAAATTACTCTATTTAATAGATTTCAAATATCAATTTTAATATATACTATTTCCAATTCTATAATTTAATAAGATAATGATGTTTATGATTAAATACTAAATATATCATTAAAATCACTCAACATCTAGTCAATCAACAAATAACAGTTTAAAATAATATGAAATATCTGATTGTAATTATCCTTAATTGTCTTCAACAATTATTATATTTGTACCTTTATAAATTACCGAATCACTTCAAATATAATTTCGATCTTAATATTACTGTTACAACTAACAGAATAATTATAATAAACTTCTAATTACTTATTAAATATTAAAGAATATCAAATTGATAAATTTATTACTATATAAAAATCTATACCTGGTCCAGATAATAAAATATTAAATTCAGTACAAAAAATATGTGATTATATATACACTGTAGTTTAACTTCTGAACTGCTTTACAACTACATGTAATGAATTATGTAGGATAAGTGAATACATGAATAGCATCTTGTCAAAATACTATTATCCAATACATTTACATTGTAAAACTGAATGATTAAACAAGTTTACTAGTTTTAAAATAATTCAAAATTTATTAACAATGAATATAATTTTTTAAAAAAATATGACAACTAAACCATAAATGTTTAGAATATATATATATATATGAACTAATTGGATATTATATAATATGTTAATTATTGAAATTAAATTTAATAAATAGTAATATATTACAATGTTGTCCAGGTTAATATTTCATTATTAAAATCAAACAAGAAAAAAAATACAATTGACATTTTACAACAGATTAAAATTTATTTCAAATTTCAGTTGGCACAATCTATATATATATATATATATGTGTGTGTGTGTGTGTTCTTAAATAGCAATATATTAATTTTTATCACTTCAGCCTTGTCAAACAAATGCCCACTTTAATAAGCTTGTTGGAAAAATAATGAGATACATTCTGTGAACAAAACCCATAGATGTACTCAATCCATAAGATTACAATTTCCCACCAACAAACTATTGAGATAATTAATATTATCCTGTGTTATTTAGTGTGGTGGTTGAATATTAGTTTCTGAAGCTGAAGGTTCATTTATCATAGCATACATATGTCAGTTCCAATCCTTGAACTTCTTAAAAATCTCCAGAACAATAAACTATTCATTAATGTAATGAAAATTATCTATTTATTCTTTTTATAAAACAATAATAAAAATTTTGTTTTTGCTTTTCATGTTGTAGAATAATGAATACTTAAGACATTTGATTCCTGGTCATTTTTTTTTCTTTAATGATTCTCAGCCTTAACTAATGAGTTGTCAGTTACTAACCATGATATTGATGTTTTCATTATTGAGTACCTAGTTCCTAGTTCTGAAATATGTTCTTTCTGGGAATTTATCTTACTATCCTCACATACATCATAGAATTTTCTGACTCTGTGTGAGCCTATCATGAGCAGGGAACTCACTTGGCATTATCCCACAGATATCACAGCATCTGAATTTAATTCAAGAAGCCAAACATGTTTTCTGATCATCATTTGGAAACTGAAACAAAAACCTTTCCCATCAAGAAGTTCTCTGCTGCCAATCAACATCAATCATCCTAACAAAAAAAATTACCAATTTATTCTGATACTTTATTTGTATCACTAAAACAATCAAATGCTTACTACTTGAGATGTCATGTGACATCAGGCATCAAAACAACAAGTGAAGTTGATAATCATCTGATATTCAAGGGTTACCAATTGGGAAGTCATACTTCTTTAATAATAAGTGAGATTTGATGTGGAAACCTTCTGCGCCTGGTTATATTGTGCACTCAAATGTTTATCTTTATGTAAATTATGTAACATTATGTATCACAATAATATCTGGGAACATTCTGCTTTCAGGTATATTTTACAATCAAATGTTTATGATTTGGGAGGTCATATGAAATTAAGCATCATAATAACATATGGATATTTGATTTGGCAACTTTCTGATCTTGGGTATGTTGTGTTCTGAGTCACACAGAAATTAAATAGAATTATTATATTCAAATAACTACTCATTAATTTGATTAAGACTATATCAAAATGTATAATGTTTATGTAACTTAAATTTAAATTTTATTTTTTTCAAAAAAAAAAAAAAAGGAAAGGCATTAAATAGTGGAATAAAAACCAACCTAAATATTTTTTATTGTACTGCTAATAGTAATAAATACAGAAGTATTTCAGTCTTTCAATTAAGCACTAATCTGTGGTCACCTTATGTAATATTTGTCAGAATTAAATCATCAAATATCACATGATCACCATTCTTTATGCTTAAGCTGTTTTTCACAGAGGCAAAACTCTCCGGATATAGTAGCATGACTCAGTGTAAGTCAGAGTAATCAATGGATGCAGGAATGTTTGTGCATAAAATCCTTATCTAGTGCATACTCATCCAATATCCCCAGATTAGTTTCTAGCTTACTGATCAAAGCCACAAGCTAGCAACTAATCTGGAGATATTGGATGAGTAGGCACTAGATAGGGATTTCATGCACAAACCTTCCTACATACACTGATTACTCTGTCTTGCACTGAGTGGCGCTACTGTATGGAAAGTTTTGCTTCTGTGAATTTGGCAAATTACCATATAATTTATTCTTATCTACATGGAAACATACATGTATGGAATAAAAAAAACGCATATTATAGTAGATATTAAATTTTCTAATGATTTTGAGGATTAAAGACCAACAACACACATACATTTTTTTACACTTGCTGATTTTAAAACATATTTTTTAAGAGCTAAACAAAAATAATTTATTTTGGAAATGCAGTATATATCTATATAATAAATAAAAAACAATATGAAATTAATTTCGTCATATTTCTAGTAAGATATTAATTTCGAAATTTATATTTTTATATTAAATGCCAATCACTTTTTTTAATTTCTAAAGCACTTTTTAAAATCTATATATCATTTATAACTCATGACCTAGAGTAATAAATACTTAATTAAAATTAGTGTTAGTTTATGCCTATGTCCTTGAAATAAATTTATTTTATTGTTTCACGCTTAGAGCTTTTTGTGAAAGAAGTAGGATTTA
Organism: Epiperipatus broadwayi; assembly: GCA_028023455.1. Taxonomy (NCBI): domain Eukaryota; kingdom Metazoa; phylum Onychophora; class Udeonychophora; order Euonychophora; family Peripatidae; genus Epiperipatus; species Epiperipatus broadwayi. The sequence continues at coordinate 1,438,794 of JAQFVV010012555.1, forward strand.
TATATATATAAAAGAAATATATCTTAAAAATCAATTTAGTTAATGAAAATGAATAGAATGTCATAACTTGATGTCAACTTAATAATAAAAACAAATCACCAAATACTCAGCCTAAACAATATAAAATAAAAATAAATTCTCATATTATTGTCACGTGGTGTCATCTTGAGCAATCACATTCTTGAATAATTAGTGATTACAAGATGTACATAAAATCCCTATCCTTAGTATTTGAATGACCATCCCAAAATTAATTACAGGCATTTTGTGAAGAGCTTCTTTGTTTAAGCTGTTTGTTTGATTTTTTACTGCTATTATTAACTCTTCTAACCATGGACTAAAGTGCCTCAGATGGAGACTTGAACATCTTAACATACATTCAAAACTGTAGGCTAATTTTAATTTCAAACTTTTATCTTGATAAGTGAAATGGAGTAAAGATGATGTTTTCTAGATGTGTATCTTCATTTCTTCCAATTTTAAATCACATGCCTCACTGATAAAGTCAAAAACCAAAAATTAGTTTGAGGAAGAAACTTCAAATATTAACAATAGGGATTTTATATGCATCTAGTGATTACTGAATATTCAAGTGTAGTAGTGAAGAGCTGTTTTTGTTTGATGTCAAATTTGAAACTCTTCTATTTAATAGTAGCAAACCTTAGGAGTAGCAGTAGATATAGCAATAGTAACAATCCTAATAATATAAACCTCTGAAAGAATTAAGATGAAACCTGTTTATAACAAATTTCATAAAAAACCATTATGCTGCCTTTCTAAATGTAATAGTCTATTCTTCTTCATATTCATACTTTCACTTGTCTATGACTTAAAAAGTAGTTCAGATGAAAATTTTAATTTTTAGTCTATTGTGCATAAACGTCACAAGCAAATAGAAACGATAGATTTTTATCACCCAATAACCACCACCACAACAAATAAACGTCCCATTTTTAAAAATGCAATTTCTACTGAAACTTTAAATAAACATTAATATTATTATCTATATTTATTATATAAATACTTTCATACTGTAAACTTAACAAAGTATATGTTAATGCATTGTACAGGTTTACACCTGCATTTTATATATGTAATATATGCGGGATTGGAACTCAGACTTTCACATGACCCACAACTCTCACTCCCATCTTATATTGCTGACCCAACTGATCACACACACACACCACATGTGTGATCAGGTGGGTCAGCAATATAAGATGGCACTGAGAATTATGGGTCATGTGAAAGTCTGGGTTCAAAATATATTTTGAAAAGATGCTTATTTTTATATAAGTATATATATATTTTTAAAAACCAGTACTTAAAATAACAAATCAAAGCAACCATTTACTTTTATTTAAATAACAATACAAATTATTTCATTATAAATGTCCTATTTAATCTTAAGTAATTATTACTCTGGCAAATTAGTCCTTGTTAAAACTCTAAAAATCTGCAAAACAAATTTTGAATATAATTTTAAACAAAAGATATTTTAGAATTATAAATTAGAAGATTGTTTTTCCTCTTCTTCAGTAATTTCAATTAAAGTAAAATTAAATGTTTTGTAAAAAAATTAGATTTATCTCAGATTACACTTGAATAGTCTATATGTTTTCTTGCAAACTTGCAGTAACTATTTTCAAGTTATCACTAAACATATATTTTAGTTTTCAATTTTATTATTAGATTGCAGAAATTATAAGTAAAATATAATACTCTATAGTTCAAAGATTAAATGAGATAACCCAATTTTCTTATCAAGCAGTGACAATTTATAGGAATAGTTTGTTCTTGTTAAAGTCATATATCACATAAATAAAAAACAATGAGCTGTGCTAATTATTCTAAAGGCAATGTTATATTGCTAAAGCTATTAATATATGGATTGGCTGAAGATCTCTCAGCCCCATATAACTATTTGAGTTGGACAGCTGGATTTGAAGACATGTAGGTATCTGAAAATTTCAGATTTTCCACTCAATAGATAACTTTTAGATAAATGCTGGCTTTGGGTTGGTATTTTTAGATTTAATGACTAAAACTACCATAGCACCTCACTGGGGAGTGCCAAAACATAAAACCATTGGTCTGAGGTTAGGGTGTGGTTTCTAGATAGAGATTTTTAAATGTTTTCTCTTACTAGCATTTATCAATAAAAATGTGAGATATTCATTTTATCCATCCTTTCTGCTGCCTTAGACACTTCTGCTATTACTTAAATTTATCCCAACCAACCTATATTACAAACTCAATTCAATGTAGAGTAAATAGTTAATATGGATATTTTATTTGCCAAAGGGTTTTTAAAATGCAATGAATAACTTTATAATATTCCTGTAATCAATGTTTGTGGCCTTAACCATTTTAAATAAGATCATAAATGCCCTAATAGCAGCTCATAACACAGTAAAGCCTAGCATTGTCACTTCTTGTGTTCAAATGTCTTGTGAACTTGCAAACAAGAAAGTTATTCAAATGTTCTATCTTATGGGGTTTGGTGTAGTGGCAGAAAGGCAAACCCAGAAGTCCATAGATAACAGCCCAGCCTGTCACTTCCGGTTTCAACATTTTATGAACTCTCAAGCAATAAATCATTAGATTACAGCCTACACGATTTGATGCGGTGTTAGAACAGCATATTCTGAAATTTACCCACGGATTATACCCAGTTCTGTCAATGGTTATGACCTTCAGAACTCCAAACCATTCAATTATCTTATTTATTGGAGCTATAATTAAAGTAAATCTTTAATATAATTATAAATCTGATTTATGCTGGCATATATATTAACACATAATATCAAAATAAATTCCGTATTTTAAATGTCATCTGAATATTTTCTGGTCCCCACATTGACTGCTTAATGTATTTTTATATTTTGATGTTTGCTTGGAGCAGTTAAATATCAGTCTAAACAAAAGAGAAAAATATTTTAATAAAAATCATTTTAAGTTCTAACTTCGCTAAATTACAGCATTTACTGTTTTCTAAATTTAAGTTTAATGCAAAATGATAAACTATTTTGAGGGAAGGAGAGTTTGTCAACGACATTTAAATAATGAATTCAAGTTGGAATTTAAAATGCTCATATGAGAGTTTATCAAAAAGTATAATAAGCGGCACAGAACCAACCCAAACGGTTTTTCTAATCTGCATTCTTGCAATTAGGATCTAAAATAACTTCAGTAATTAATAATCTAAAAAATCATGCAATAACATCTCTAATTAAAAGTTCTGCTACTTTACAAAATTAAAATAATTACTGATAATTTTTTTCTTAATTTAAAATGTCAAATCATATTTTTTTAAAAAAATCTAAAATAAGTTTGATGTATTTTTCCTAGTATTAAATAAATACTTTATTTAGCAAAGAATTTGCGTCTGTGGAATAAGTTTTTTTTTTCTAAGAGGATATTATTATAAGTCAATGGTGTCTATAAAGATATCGCAATCAATAAATCATAATTTGTCATTACTGATAGTTTTCTGCTAATCCGTGCCTAAACTATTTCCAGAAATAAACCCTTTTGCCTCAATTGAGTGCTTAGCTAAACATTTATTATTCAGTTAAAAGAATCGCAGTAAGCAATTGTAGTACTCATATGCATAAGAATGACTTACTTTATAAATGTGTTATCTTACATATGAATTAACTGAAACACATGCTTATTATATACCTGTGTCTATGTATGTAATATATAGGGTATAGGAGCACAGACTTTCACATCACCCACCATTCTCCACTCTATCTCATAACACTGATACACTTGAACACATATATGTCGAAAAGATAAATAATTACCAATATGCGTATTTCATGCTAAACCAGCAATCATCAGTTGGTCCAGATTACCATCTCTACACATATATGCCCTAAGTGCTCAGATATATATTAAGATAGCCAATCTTCATACTTCAAGTGTATCAGTGTTATGAGATAGAGTGGAGGGTAGTGGGTGATGTGAAAGTCTGTGCTCCTATACCCTATATATTACTTACATATGAATTATAAAACACAGATGTCAGATAGCAGAGAAAGAAAAATACGTGTTAATTTTAAAGCTCTATAATAATTTATTTATTCTTTTTTATATAAAAAAACAAATAATGATGAGATCAGTGATTTTTAATCTGCCTTAGGGTTCGTGTGGTTGGTAGAATTGTGGATTCTGGATATTTCAAAATCCATGGATAATAAAACCACTCTGTCATTTTCGGTGCTCAAACGTCTTAAGAACTCCTGGGCAATTAATCATTCAGTTAAACATTTTTTAAAGTTTTGGAATTTTAATTTTTTTTTTTTTTTTTTTTAAGGAATACTTGCTTCGTTGATAGACATATAGGATTCTTCATGCTCAAAATTACTTAGATTGCATAAAAATAGCGTAGTTGAAAAAGTAGCAGTTGCTGTAAGTGAAAGGCAATCTATGACAGTCACATGACTATTCTGCATTTAATAGTTATATCATGCAATGTAGTCATTCAGAAAACATCTTTTACTACTATTACATTATTCAATGTGGAACCCCTGCATGGTTTATGTTGAGATAAAATAACACAGATTCTAGAACTTGAAATCCTTATTCTATGATTCACAGCCATATCCATCACATCTCATCCACGCTTGAATTATTTATTCGATTATATATATATGTTCAAAATAGTCTAAGATGATTAAACCAGATAAATTTCTTTGACTATTGATTATTCATGATTCTAAAGTCAGCACAATGTAAAAAAAAAGATTCTGGTCAAAAAAAAAAAAGGATTTAATCCATGATAAAAACTGCTCCCAAATTCTGTTATATATAGATATGCGACTAAGTTCTAAGATTGTTTTGATTTGTGGATTTTTCAAATTCTTTCTACTCATGAACCTACACTAAGCTATAAATTAAATGTTAATTTTATTAATCCCCTCTTTTCTTCCAAAGCGTAAGCTTGTGGTTAAGACCTGTAGAGGTCCCTACCTTCGCATTTTCAAGCGCACATGCTTAAAGGTTTATTGCCTTAGTAAATATTAATCCATAGTTTGTATACATTGAAATACTTTTATAACTGCACTGCATAAATTTATTAATAACATTTGAAAGAATACATTTACATTTATATCAGCACAAAACTTCAACATAACAGTAAATTAAAAGACTAAATCAAAACAACACTTCACAATTTTGTTCAGAGAAAACAAGTTTCTGAATAAAGACCATTTGGATTACTCTTAATCCACATGCACTTGTAAGTGTAGCCATTTTTTAGTTGTTGCATTTGTTAATACTGAGATTTTATGAAAATTTAATCATAAATAAATAATCGAATAGCTTTATTGCTAGGGAGTTCACAAAAAGTTTGAGTTCCCAAAGTGTCAGAAATATAACCAATTCAAGAACTTTGCGCTCCAGAATTTCTCACTCTACCACTGCAATAAACTATTCTTTGATGGTTTATAAGTGCCAGAAGTACAGCCCTGGAATCGATTAGAAGATTTTACCCTCCATAGTTTGGCACTTTACCACTGCAATAAATCACGCATGGCAAAAATAACCAACACCTTTATGGTTCAAAAGTTAAAAAAAAAGTTCAAGCACTGGAAGTACCAGAACTGGAATCCATCCAGTGACCCTTATGATCCAGAGCCTGACCGTTACCCTACCCTAAATCATGCAAGCCAACAAACACAATGATATAATAATTGGAAACTATCAAAAAATGTTTGAGGTCAATTCTGTGTATTTTAAGATTTCAATTAACCTGCATATATATATATATATATATTTAATGCTTTCACGGTTATATGATGTAGATAAAAAATATTAAAGAAATATTAAAGAAACCTACTGGTTTAAATTAATTGAAACATTAAAGAGACCTACTGATTTAAAAGGGCTGGCAAAGCACAACATATTCCAGCTATGTGGAAACCTCTCATTTTATCTAATATTAACTTGAAATTAATAGGTGAAAAAACTGAGGGAAATAAACATTTTGCTAAGCCTTATATTGTGAATGCTGAACTACTTCAAGATGAATCTCACTTCTCATCTCGCACTGAGTCACGTTATTGTTTGAGATCAAACGATTGTTCTTTCAAAAGTTAACCTTGATAATGACGATTGTTAGTCCGTCGAAATATCAGATTGTAATGCAAAATAATACACGGATTATACCCAAAAATATTTATATATATCAAATATTAAATCATCCAATATGATTAAGAAACCCAGCACCACCTTCTGCGAAATAATACATAAATATATAAGTCTGTATTTCAAAATAGTCAGCCTCAAATATATATATATATATGCTTATTGTAATGGTCCATTTCATCAGGGCTTAATCTACTGACTGATACTTACCCATCTAGAAAAGGGTGCAAAATAATTATTTGACTATTTACAATTAGTTCAAATAATGTTGATGATCAGACTAGGTTCTCATTTGGCATACAACCTAACACAAACACTGTCCATATTTCTTGATCAGTCATCACAAAGAAGATTACCATTTAAAGATATGATCACTTAATATGGTGATTATGGATATATTTTTATTTATTATTAAACTGTCATGTGCCTAGGGACAAACTCTTAAACTATAATGATAATCAATATACCACTCAACCTCAGCTAAACTCATAAAAGCCTAAAAAGAAAGTTCTAGATCTAATAATTTTACTAATTTAGTGGTAATGTTTATCTCTAACAATAATATGCTATGATATGTTCATTAAATACATACTCATCAGTATTGAATGAAATTTTCTTTGAATAGCATAATAATAGAATAAAAATATATAAAATGCAGTTGGTGCACTAGATCAGGCAGGTTGACCTATAGTCAGGCATGTTGACCTATTCTCAACCTCATTATTATCGATATATAATTCAATGTTAATAGTGAGAGCCATCCTGGCTCAAAGTTTTAATATAGTTCATGATAGACAGGTTCCTCTATTGAGAGAAATAGATAATAATAATAATAATAATAATAATAATAATAATAATAATAATAATAATAATAATAATAATAATAATAATAATAATAATAATAATAATAATAATAATAATAATAATAATAATAATAATAATAATAATAATAATAATAATAATAATAATAATAATAATAATAATAATAATAATAATAATAATAATAATAATAATAATAATAATAATAATAATAATAATAATAATAATAATAATAATAATAATAATAATCACATTATATAGTCAGTTTTAGATTTATTGACACTGGTAAATTTGCTGATATATGGTTTCTGATTCTTTTATAAAGGCAAATGATCTAATAACATCTTCTAGAAGGTTTCTGTGATAACAATAAATATCCTTCAATACTGGCAAGGCTCAGGGTGCTCTCTTTTTAGGTGTTATATGATGACATATAGCTGAGTGAACATAATCTTTAATTTAGCAATGCATAATGAATATAGTTAAACAACAATTGTGATAGTTTATTGTCACAGAAGAGGCCATACTGATAAGTACTGTTCCTTGGTTTACATTAGGTTCATCTCTGCATCAGCAATACTTTCTTTGCTATTATTTTAATTAAATTTAAGATTGTAAGCCTTCCTTTTATATTTATGCATGGGTGTTGTTCTTTAAAAGATTTTTTTTTCATTCAGACGCTGTCTGACATCCACCAATTATCTAGACATTCCTAGCTTATCTTTTCATTAATTTTTATTTTTTATTTTGGTTACAATATATATATATATATACATAATCAATCATTATTTTAAATTTATGTTATCACTAATTAATTTTTTTTTTTACTTTAATTACTCTTTTTTTTTTAAAGTAACAGTGTAATATTTAAATCGTGATTAATTAAAAATATCTATTATCTCTAAAAAAAATTATTACTGACTTGCTTTAATAAATAGCCAAATTAGTCTCTCCAAAACATAAACAGTTTTTAGATAACATATTTGCATAGATCACAATATATTTATTTAATCCATTTTTCATACTGATCAACACTACTTCTGTATTTCTTATATCAATTTTTTTTAAAAAAAAACTACATTCCTACATTTTCTCAATGCTTTGTTCAACTTTCTATTGCAGTTTTGACTGCATAGGAAACTTCTTCAGATTTCTCTAAGAATATATATTATAGAAAAATCTAAACTCTACTAGACAGTCAAAACTGTAATAGGGGATTCGAATAAAGCATTGAGAGAATTATATGATTTTTAAAAGAAAATTAGGATAGTAGTATTAAATGTGAAATACATATTTTATATCAAATTTTAAGGATTGAATTATATTCTTAATCATTTTCCCCATCCACAAAAGATTTTATAACTTCTTTAAAATTTTATATGAAATTATGAGCAAATGTCTCCATTAAACAATTTATTCCAAAACTTGTTTTTCTCAAGTATTGATGACTTGTCCATAAATATCCAATATATTTTTTGTTGCATATATAGTTATATTAAAAGTTACAACTTGAGGATTATGCAAACAAGTGAAGCTTAATATCATGAGAATTACAGGCTGAATTCATAAGAAACCTAAACAATGGAAATAATAGAGAAGGAAGTATACCTCAGACCTAAAATTCCAGATACTGCATTCTATAACTGCACAAAATCATACAAAACATAGTCATATTAAAACTAATAAAAAACCTGGCTGTATATCATAATATAACTGATAGTAGAGAATTTGTTTTAGAATGTCCAGTGTAATTTATTTAATAGTTAATAAGCTTCAAAAATTATCTTTGTTTATTAATATTCACTGTACTAATACCAAAGATATGAACATAAATAAATAAATAAATAGTCTAAATTGGATTCCAAGATATTGCAAAAGACAGAAAAAAATTAAATGTGGATAGATGGATGAAATAAGGAAGTTTACTGATGTGATGTAGAAGTGAGAGGTTAGGGATTGGAGAAATTGGATTAAACTTGAAGAAACCATCCTGCAGTGATTCAATAATGGTTGAAAATGATGCTGAAATGTTACAAATATTATCACCAACTTGATGTTTATGACATAAACATTATTAAGTGCATATTTTAAGTATTTAATTTAGAATCATCAAATATTTCAGACTTATTTTTATCTGTTACTTGAATGAAAATTGCGAGCATTTCCCCTTTATTAATGAATAAATACATATATTTATTCATTAATAAAACAATAATACATAAATATATTAGTGACAGCTTTGAATCCTAGTCTTTAATGATAAAGATAAAAACCAGAAAACAGTCTAGAGATTGAGATATTTTAGCAATATACCATCTGGGATTGACTAATTATTCAAACTTATAATAGATTTCTCTAAAATGGTGATGACTTTAGAGAGAATGGGGACGACTCTAAAAAAAGTGAGATTAATACTGGAGTAATGGAAATGACTCTAGAGAGAGTTAAATAATTCAAGAAAGAGTGAATATAACTCATGAGAATGACTCTAGAGTGAATGAACAGAGTGAAGAGAACTACTAGAAAGAATGATGAGAACAACTTCCTGAACAATGAATAAATTATAAATTGCTTATTTTCTTATAAATATATTAAATAACCTCACTATTATCACATATTTTTTTAAATTCACACAAAGATACAAAAAAGAACAATGACCCCCAAGATGCATTTTGTGCTGAACCAAAACTCATCAGTTGGTCCAGGTCATCATCTTTCATATATATGTCTATTATATCAAAAATATTTGTTTATATTAAATAATTATATTTTGAATACAACTGTCAAACTAACTCAGTCCTCAACTTTGACACCATCCATTTTGGGTAAATACAGTAATGATTTTTATTAATCATTTACTAAGCTAGAAATTGTCTCTAACACAGATATAAACTTTAAAACTCAAGTAAAAATTAATATATTTGATTCTTTTAATTAAATATATACACTGGAACAGGTGGAATTTAAAAGAATATGTGGTACTAGCGAGGTTATTTAATATACAGTATTTATAAAGATATTACATGTGGGAAAAAGAAATGTGAATAACTCAATATGTGTATGTGTTTAAATTTTAAATAATCAGATATATGTGAATAGCTCAACATGTGTGTGTTTAATTTTAAAAAGTCAGATGTATTAATCTCTACTTGAGTTTTGAAGTCTATATCTGTGCTAGAGACAATCTCTAGTTTAGTAAATGATTCGTAATAATCATTATTGTATTTATCTAAAGTGGATGGTGTTAAAGATGGTGGTTGAGTTAGTTTGACACTTGTAATTCAAAATGAAATTATTTTATATAGATAAATATTTTTCATTTATTAGAGACATATATGAGAGATGGTGAAGAGAAATGTGAATAACTTCACGAATGGGTGTGTGTTTAATACTAAAAAATCAGATATATTAATCTTTACATGAGTTTTGAAGTTTATATCTGTGCTAGAGACAATCTCTAGTTTAATAAATAATTAGTAATAATCATTACTGTATTTATCTAAAGTGGATGGTGTCAAAGATGGCGGTTGAGTTAGTTTGACACTTCTAATTAAAAATGTACTTATTTTCCTATTATTTAGCAAAATATTCAGTTCTTACATTTGCTTTTATCTAATAATTTCAAAATTATTTTTATAAATAAATTATTTATTTGAGCAATATTAAAAATTATTTATAAAATAAAAATTTATTTAAACACATATTTATAAACAAATCATTTCAATTTATATGGGGGGAAAAAACTTGTCTAGATATTAATTTTAGATGAACTTAAAAAGATTTTATTTTTGCATATATTTTAATAAAAAAATCATAAAAGTTTATATTATTTCTTACTTTAGTTCTCATAATTATTTTTTTCTGAGACAATGTATTATAGATAAGTTATTGGCGTTTTATTTTTTATTAAAAATTTTATTAGAATTTTGGCTATGAAATAGAGTATTAAATAATAATAATAAAAAATGGTCGACTTCAAAAGACATCTGTGAATGCTTTATTATCCTCCATGTAAGTCAACATGCTAAAATATAAAAACATTGGATAAATAAACTAATATAAAAAATCAAATGGTTTATTAATCAAGAGTGTAGACATGTTAGTGCTGGGCAATGATCCATGAATGTTGAGGTTCAGAGAAGTAGTCCACAATATACAATTTATAAAAATAGCTTTTAAAAAAAAAATCTTCCTTTAAAAAAGGTTCAAATTTAAATTTAAAAAGATTTGATGGAGTACTCCAGACATAGATAGTGATTTTATTTCATAATTCAAAAGAAAATATCTATATTGAAAATTCAAAAATTATGACATAAAGCAATTTATTATAGTTATATTTAGATTAAATGCTACATGAAAGTAAATTATTCTATGGTTGTGAAACATGGAAATTGAATAAAAGAATTAGAAACAAATTAGAGGCCTTTAAGATCTGGTCATGGAAAAGAATGGAGAAAATAATTTGGAGGAATAAAATGACAAATGAGGAAGTTTAAAAAGTAAATGAAAAAAAGATTGAGAGGAAATTAGAGATAGAATAAGAAATTGGATTGGACATATACTAAAAAGAAATAATAATTTAATAAAGAATGTTGTGAAAGAATTGGAAATAAGAATGATTGAGAGAAAATTAGAAATAGAAAGAGAAATTGGATTGGATATATACTAAAAAGAAATAATAATTTAATAAACAATGTTATGAAACAATTGGAAACAACAAGGAAGGATTGAAAACAATTGACTTTGCTGGATGATGTAAGAGATAGCAAAAAATATATGGATTTAAAGATTTGGACAATAACCAGAACAGAATGGAGAAATGGCTGAATTAGCTGTGTCATTGCTCCATAGACCTGTTGACATGATAGAACATTTGATTGACATAATCATCTTTATTAGCTATATGCCTAAAGACAAATCTCTCACATCAAATAACTCTTCAATTCTTTTCCACAGCTTATAAATAATTCCTCTTTTAAAAATATCATTAGACAATGTTTTTTTATTTATGAAAATTCTTTTCTTCATATCTTCAATGATCTTTTCTTATCAATCTTCGTAATACCTGATCTATCATGAGATGCCTAACCTAGTTATCCTTTCTTTAAAATAATTATTTATCATTTATTCCTTTCATAACTTTTTCATTATCTTTTGAATAAATCATTCTACAATGCCTACAATTTTTTTCATTCATTTTTGTTAACTTCCCAAACATAAAAAAGTTATATTTGAACAAAAAACATACATATCTCATTCTTAAATCTAATTTCCTTGGCTCATCTCCTACCCTTAATAAAAAAAATTTTGCCATTGGAATCATCACTCTAATGTGTTATACAGGATTTATAATATCGATGATAGGCTGGGGTGCAAATAAATGTAAAGAAATTAGTAAAAAAAGGAATTTAAGATAACGCACTGAACAAAAAATTATAGAATAGGTCTGTGCTTTTGAATAGTGGAGATATACAGTATATATATATTTCTATGTAGAGAGAACGGACTTCTGCTAGACTATTAAAAAAAAATACATATAGCTTCCATGACGTATTTATCCCCCCCCCCTAAAAATTAAGTGTCAAAAATCCTTTAGCTGTTTTTAAAATATATTAGCCTTTAAAATTCACAGATTAATTCACTTGTTAAAGTAACATACCTTTTGCAAAGTTTATTGCTAACTATTTCTTTAGAGTATTATACATTATTCATTTTATATTGCATCATTAATAAAAATGGCTTTTACACACACACCATAAAGATTAAGTACTATGTTGGAAGTATGTAACCAATCAAATTAATTCTCAGCACTCGTAAAAAATTATACTCCGTAATCTTAAAATCTACGGAACCAATGAGAGGAATTAGATATTATTTTCGTAATAGTTCACGAGAATTAAGAAATGCAATTTAAAAACTCAGAAAATTCATTTCATTGACTAAATGCAATATACATATATATATATGGCATCTTTGATAAACAGCAGACTTTCAGATTAACAACAAGCCACTTAAATCTTCATCCCGCTCAATAAATGATGAATAAGAATAACTATCTATTCTAAACCTTTTACTATAAGCTTCAGTAATCAGCGATTACCATATGCCTTATCACATTTTTAAAGCCCCTTTCTAAGACTGGTTTCTGGCTTACACCTTTATCAATGAGATTTACCGTACAAAGATGGCAGTTATACAATCAGCAACAACCTTGAATTATTTTTTTTGCCTATTTAAAAGAACAATTTAAACTTAATTATCCTAAGGATTTGAAAACTAGTTAACATAGTACTAATATATACAATGAAGTGGAATTAGATCTGTATAACTGTTCAATGATGTTGGCTTGGGTTTAAACCCTTAGGCTAATTTGAATATTGGTTTGTGGCTTAAATGGTAAAACAGAATTAAAAATGATTGCTCATTACATGACTGCACTACTCCCATATTTGAATCCTAAGCCTCAATGATAAAAATGAAGTGAGACACTGGTCTGAGTATGGGATTTCAAATGCAAATGAGATCATCTGGTCAAAGTTAATAAACAGCTTAAAATAGTAGAATAAATAGATAGATACTGAAGTTAGTTCTATATGGATGTTTAAGAAAGTTAAAATGGCTTCAAAACCTTAGACTGATTTTAATTTCAGATTATTAGCTTGATTGGTACAATGGATGTAAAATGAGCTGCTATATGTATACCTCCTTTATTTCCACCTTTGTCTCACTGACAACGGCAATTGCAGAATTTGTTTTGAGAATGGGAATTTAAAATAAAGTAAGGCATCTTGCTCATTTCAGACTACTCAAAATTATAGTATATGGCAATAGAATAAAAATTTCATACATTTTGAGGTTTATTTTCACTCTAAGGTTACTTGTTTCTTTGAAGAGACATTGCTTTTTTTTTAAATATTGGCTTATCTTGTATATCCAATAACTTTTTGAACTTTTATGCAGAACTTTTTAATGAATTACTCAAAAATTAATTTTGTCTACCATGTTTGAATGTTTTATGTATCTTATGTTTTGTTATGAATCTAGAAATGCTCTGAAAATTCCATACAACGAGAGATGTAGTAATAATTACAAACATTGCAAAGATTTTTTTTTTCTTTCCAGAAATTAATTTTTTAGAGTATTATGAAGAGGTAGATGAAGTCATACCTACCATCAAGAATATTAGGTTCTGAACAACTGCTTGAAGGATTGTTCATGTTCAGATATTGAAACCCCATTTGTTAGGATATCTTATACTCAGTTTTCCTTTTCATACATTTTCAAATGCTGATATTTTACAGTGAATTTTTTTGTCAATATTCACACAACACTGTAGATATATATTCATCCATTATTTTTAATATAATTCAAAGAATGTTCATTCTTTTCTTATTCTATTTGGTAATTTTCCATATAAGCATTTTTAAACATTTTACCAGAAAAAAATAATTTAGACATAAATTTAATGTTTTATTATAGAGAGCCTTTAATTTTCTGAGCATGCTTTTGACCTGTATGGTCAGATTCATGGCATTCTTGTTCAATAGCAGGTACTTTTGTATTTGAATATTATGTAAATCTATAAATTTAAATATTCCATTTCTTAGGTAACAACACTGGAATGATAGAAAGTACAAGATTAAAGAGGCATGTCATATCACTAATGACATCCATGGTATTAATAAAAAAGATTCCAGAGTAGCATTATCTAAGACATGGAATATTCAAATGTATAAATTTACATAACGATATTCAAATATGGTAGTTCCTGTCCCTGGACAAGTATGTTATGAATCTGACCATACAGATCAAATGCATGCTCAGTAAATTAAAGGTTCTCTATAATAGAGCATTGAATTTAGGTATTAATGATATCTTGTTTGTGTGATCACTTCATTATTTTTGGGTATGATTTTACAATGACTTTGCTATATTTCAGTAGTGTAAAAATCATGAAAGATTGAGATAAGATAAATACCTTATTTGAAATCTTTTCAATTAGTGTTAGCACATTTAAACTTTAACGACTGAAAGCTTGATGTAGACTGAAGATATAGATAGTAAAAGTGACAGCTTGTGAAATTTTTAATCAGGGGTGCTTTATGTACAGTATCATCACCAAAAAGTAAGCAAGGTAAACAAACTGAGCACTTCTAATTTTGCAACCACACCATCATTTTATTCTTAAGCAAGGTAAACAAACTGAGTACTACTAATTTTGCAACCACACCATCATTTTATTCTTTCATATCAATCGTTGTTAAAGGATCTAATGTATTTTTTATTTTTACTAACTATTGTTTAATGAATAATAATGTTTGGAGATTGATAATACAAGTTTTTCATGTAATGATAATGGGGAAAAAATATTTTTTATATATATTCAACACTAATACCTATCACGATAAATATTTAAAATCATAATTTTGTTAAATTTTTCTGTAATAAATATTTATATGTCAATTTATGAAAACAATAAAAAAATATTCATTCTGAAGAGAAATCTGAATAGATAAACATATTATGCTCAAATAATTAATTCTTGGCACTGTAACAGTAAGCAGTTCTGGTGGTGCTAATCGGGCACATTAATATAAAAAAACGAATCCTGGCCGAAATTTCCTAAACTTACCAAATATGACATTACTGGCATTACCATAATTAGCAACACTTTGAATAAAATATCAAGCATTGTTTAAAATAATTCTTTTTTAAAAACAGATAACTTAGTGATATTATTAATTTTTTTCAGGAGGTGCTTCAGTGCTTATACACTAGCTGCCGTTCGTTAATTTATACAAAATGTTTCAAAATCTTGTACATCATTTCCAAGTAGATGAAGTTCCAATAGAGATTTTTATAATGAGACACAGATTTAAATAATGCATAACAATGGTATAATGCTTGTCACTGAAATACAGAAGCATGGATATCAGATATGAACAAATGGATATCACACAGGAGTCATTAAACTTGCTAACCAAACCCATGAATAAAAATGGACTTCCTATAACTTTATCTAGACAATTCTTTTTCAAATCTAAAGACATGCTTCTTATAATGTTTTTAACTCTGTATAAAGAAAATTATTATGAATCAAATGATCAACTTGCATACTATGATATCAGCGTAGATGAATAAGCATAAAATGCCATTAATATTTATCAAAACACTATGGTAGTTACAACACTGTCTGGGGAAATTTGCTGCATTCATTCCCAAAGAATGTCAGAGATATTAGTTACTGCAGAAACATGGCAATTGAAATGTATTCCTTGTATATTATAAAATGCATGTCTGTGCAGATATATATTTATATATATTAGTGTGTGTGTGGGTTTTATGTAAACCCTTTTGGGGTATTGTAAATCAATGGAATTGCTTAAATTTTATATATTAATCTTGTAAATCATAATGTGATAGCTATTATTTTGAATATTAATCAAAATCAGATGACATCTAAGTATATAGCAATATTATAAGATGTCAACTTCATTAACTTGTATTCAATTGGTGAAATTATTCCAGTGAACTTGATTCCAAATATTTTTTAGATTACATTATGTATTGCATCATCATATTGATCACAGTAACAGTAATGGAGCTTATGTTCTCTGAGCTGGATTCAAGCATAATGGTCTGATATGTAAAAGGGGGTATGTATTTATTTAGTGTGGGGGCCTTCAGTTGACAAGGGTCCTGTTTTAGTGCGAAGAGTATATTCTTTGAAGTCCATGCACTGCACTTTATTTTGGTTTAGTCTCCATTAGAAATTGAGTTTGTGATTGGCCAGTGCATTGGTGGTGCTCAGTGCCCAGAGCATTGACGATGGTTGGCATGTTTTGGTATCCCAGCATTATTGTTCTTATAGTTGTATATTCAGATGGATTAGCACTTAAGTTGGTGCATCCGAATTGATGTTTAAGTGGCTGCTCAAGGTGGTAAGGGCTGAATGGTTGGCCTGGTCTACAGTAGACCCATTTCAAAACCAGTCATCAGACTGACTCTTGATTTACTTTTAATGATGGCTCATTCATGATGATGGATGATTATTTCTTTTGAGGACTACTTGATTTTACTTATTTATAATGCTGATTGATGTATGGTTGATTATACTTTTAGTTGCTCTATAACTGGGCTGATCTCACAGTGATCTCTCATGCTCTCTTTGGAATATATTTGAATTACTTGTATATTATTTGAAAATTTTATATTGAAATATTGTTTACTGGGGTTGCTGATGATTTTCCATCACCCCAGGAACAATCATCCCTGATTATTTCATTCCACTATAATATATATATATATATATATTAATTGGTAAATGAGATTACCATTATATATACAAAGTTGTATTTATAGCCGGGGTATATTGATGTGTGCCAGCTAATTAGACTGGTTGTGCAGACTGAATGAAGATAATAGAAAGCCTGACCAAACTACTAATAATCAAAAACAAAACTATTCCTTTGTAATACAAGTGTAGATGATGAAATAAAAGCTAGAACAATTACATATGAGCAATTAATTCCTATTGGCTGCAATGATCATCAAAATTAAAAAAAATATTAAAGTGAATGGTTTGATGATATGCAACCATTTAAAAAAACTTAATAATATACATCTATATTTCTTAGGTCAGTTTAACTTCCAGATTTCTGATACATAACAATATCAAGCAATGTCTAAAAATACTAAACAGTGCTTCATTTGTGAGACTGAATAAATCCTAAAAGAGATCACACCATTTCAGAATAGCATTAAATGTTTTACTTTGTACCACATCATGTGTCCAACTGCATATAAGCTGACAGAAATTGTCACAATACATTTGCTGGGATTAAAGTAAAATTTAGCAAACCATTCTTATTCCAATCAGACACAAGATTTTTTTCAGGTAATTGTTATATCACATGATCATTATTTCTTATGCTTGCACAACCAGTTAACACAGTAGCAACTTTCTCCATACAATATTAGTACCTAGTGCAGGCCATAGCAGGTAATGGATGCTAACCATTGACTAGAAACTAGCATGGAGATATTGGCTATATAGAAACTAGCCAGAACTTCTAATGCTCAAACCTTCTAGCATTCATTGACTACTATAGTTTGCACTAGTAAGCAATATTGTATGGAAAAAACTGCTACAGTATTAATCATTATAATATCAACCTAGTAATTCCCCAATATTTTTCAGTAAATTATTACCTATAAAATTCTTAACTAAAGGGTAAACCAAGATGGCACAATGCTCAATCTTCATCACCTGGAAAAACTAATGCCTAATGCTTTTTTCTTTAATATTTCTCAATAACATGCTGTTAGTAAGATCTTTGCCATAAAGCTAGTTACTTTCTTAGCTGTTTTGCTTTTTTCCATATACATTATGCATGTAAAAGTAACATGATGTTAAATAGCCATCCATAGTCAGAGACTTCATAAACAGTTTTTCAAAGAGAAACCTTCTAAGAGAAGAAACTACTCAACAAATTATCTCAAATAGTGATTAATGAGATTTTTCTTTCTTGAATTTACTTCCTAAATAAAAATCACTATCTACCTACTTAATACTACTTGAATAGATTATCTGGATTAGCAAATAAAAAAAATCTTACTTTCTTGGAATATCAAAATGTAACATCTAAAGTTGAATTCCGGGTAATTATATGACAGTGCACCACATTAACCCTTACAGTTAAAACTATACATTACTTAAAATAAAATAATGCAGTTGTAATATATATATTTTATGGTGGAAAATGAAACTCACATCATATGACTTCTTATATGTTAACTCATATTCTTCCAAGGGCAGTTAAGTTTATCGTACTTTCCAGCAAACTCACATTTTTTCTGACTTTCGCCTTTATCAATAAAAACTAAGATTCAAGCCTGGAACTAATGCAATTATGCATTTAGCAACTGCCTTTTACTTCTTTATACTATTTGATCTAATGATATAAAATTTAAAGAAGCTTTAAGATATTCAAATCTATGCTAACCATTTATACAGCTATATAGATTTGATACCAACTCTGTTTTTAAGTGTACAACTGTAAGCCCCATCTTTCCTTTAGGTAGAAATGTTAATATCAACACTAACACTAAATTATTACTCTCATACTTCCTACAGTAGTTACCTTCATTCTAATCTAGGCAAGTGTGTTATCCTGGGCTTTAACTCATAATGTTTGTTTTTACTATTTCATGTTATCTTACCAATAAGTTTAAACTTTAGTCTTCATTGATAAAGGCAAAAGTCAGAAACCTGACAGTTTGTTGTAGAGTAGGATGAACATAACTGCTCTGGGAAGCTTGTGAGTTAACATATAAGAAGACATATGATATCGTTTTATTAACATACTAATGTATTTATATATAGATCTTATAATTGTGAAGAAAACTGCTGGTCAGTTGAAACTGTAAGGTTGATTAATTTTAATAAAAGAGTAATAAAAAGTGGATTTGTTTAATTAGTTATTATCTTAAATAGTGTAAGGGAATAAAAGGTATCATCTAGATGCATATATGCATTACTTTTAGCTTTAAGTCCTAGTTATGATTTTACAGCACTGTACTATCCAGTAACTATTGATTACTCAAGATTACTATAGATGATTTCTAGAATAAGGTGAAAATAACTGCTATGGAAAATGTAATAAATAACCCAATTGATAAATAATGGAGGAGGAGGGAGTTATAATTTAGCCCATGGCTATTGAAACTATGGACATTTAGTGAAACTATTTTTTTATTGCTTGTTCACGTAATTTACAAATTCAATAATTTTCTGGCGCCTCGGATTTTTTAAGTATATTTCATTTCATAACATAAAATATAGATATTGTAGTAGGCTTATATAAATGTCTGTTTGTTTAGTACTGTAGCTCCGAGAGTAGCTATGTTTAATTAGTTTGGTAGATAATATCTGCTCTTTTTTAAAAAAAAAAAAATGAGATAAAAGTTCGTAAAATTGTGTGTTACTTATAAAATCTCTCCCGAAATAAATTTGAATAGTGCTAAAAATATTGAACTGTAAAAGGATTTTATTTTTTATTTATTCATGCATATGTGTCTGTGATAGTATACAAGGGATGCTTAACCTGAAAACCTACATAAATAAATAGATCAGTTTTATCTTGAGGCAATAAGAGAGATCTAACCAATACGAAGGATGTTAAAATCATTGAAAATGAAAATCTGCTAAGAGGGTAAATAAAAAAATAAAACGAATTTGAATGATTACTCTTAACGATTTTATTTTTATTCAAACACTTTTACATAAATATCATTTGCACAAATGTAATAAATAATAAAATTAGAATGTATGTAAATAAACAATATTACGAATTTTGACGTATTCTGTGTATATAAACTTTAAGATTACAAATCATTGTCTGAACTAAATACCATAATTCTCAAATTCTTCATGCATAGTACAAGTTGAATCACAATGCATATATAATGTGAGCAGATAATTCGTAATCTTTAGTTTTAAACGATAATTTGTGATTGTCGAATTTATACAAACAATGGAATTAATTAAAGTCGCAGTGTTATTATTACACACATATGTCGGATTGACATCAATGAAAAAAAACTGAAACGAAGCTGGGTGTGACATGTTGTAGAAGAGAGGATTATAGACGAAAAGTTAATGACTGTAAAAGATCTAGAAATTAGATGACTGGACAAAGTAAGGAAGTTTTCCAGGGATATAGAGAAGAACAGCCGTGGAACAGATAAACTAGACTAAACTTGGAAGAGTCCATCATCCAGTAATCGACTGAGTGGAAATTGAACATGAATGACGATGATATGCCAATGTCCTTTTCAGTTATAAAAAAATCATGGAGTCGAATTGTTATGTCTATTTCCCAATTCCCTATTAAGAAAGTTGTAATTATAAATTTATTTAAACGCACTTTCATTACGTAATTATAAATTTATTAAACGCACATTGATTACGTAAATAATATTCATTAAGGCTGTAGCTTCAATCACATGCGTATAAAATGCGATAGTAGGGACCTCTACAGGTTTTAAAACTACAAGCTTACTCTTGGAGGAAAAGAGGGGAACGTTATAATCTAGGAATCATACTAACAAATAATTAATTTACTAATTTAATAATTTGTACAGAAAGCAATCAAACTATGTAAATACTAATTAAATAAACATAATATATGTATATCTTCTTTGTAACTATAGGATTCATAATTCTATTATTCATATCTCTGAAGCCAACATGATTTCTCATGCTAATGCATATAGATTAGTATTATAATTTCATTTTACAGTCTTTTGGCCCATTACGTTTAAAAATATATAATAAAAGACAGAGGCAAGACTTTTTCTAAACTACAGAGGTTCAGTTCCAGAAAAAATATGTACATTGATGAAATTTTCTGCTGTTTCAAAAACAGCAGTCGGTTCTTCGATAGCCTGATATAAAATAATGACTTTCTGTTTGTTTTTTGGAACATTTTATCTTTCAAGGTAAATGTTTATATCATAAGCTTATTAGTTAATTGAATCAATGTAAACTAACTTGGTAATATAAAATCTGCATTCCTTAAGTTTTTTTTTTTTTATTATATGAAACATTTTATTTTTTCATTGATTTAATTAGTTACTTTTCAGTCTGATTAACTTTGCCTTTAATTAACCTAATTAATTCTTGCTATTTTTATTTCACATTTAATTCTAAAATATATATATATATATTTTCTATTGAACAAATGGCACAATATTCTAGTAATAAAACAATTGTTATTTTTTAATAGCAATAGTTTTGAGTTAAGTAAATTATGATTTAAAATAAAATTTTAACAACTGCGGCTGCATAATGAGTAAGGAACCAACATAATGATTAAATGTGTTAAGATTTTTAACAATTTTTTTTTTACCTAAAATGCTTTTTAGTGAAAAATAAAACATATATAAAAAGTTGAAATAATCCACTCGAATTTTTCGTTTTAATTAAATCATCAAAAGCATAAATATTAATTTATTAAAATATTCAATAAAGCAAAATCTAATATAAACATTGGAAAATAAAATTCTAACTATTAAAAATAACAAAAAGTGTTTTTACATATAACTAACTTTAGGACAACTGATTCTGTATAAACAGTTTCGATAGTCATAATAATCTAAATACGAATTTACAGATTAAAAGAGCTAGATAAAACAATTCAAAAATCTGTAATGAGACATTTCTTAAAAATAATTTGTAATATTAAACAAGAAATTGTAATGCAGAATGAATGTTATATATATTGATGTTGGTGAATCTACGGTTATTATTCATCAATATGCCATTAGATTATATAAATAATTAGTTGAAAAATATAACATAGTGATAGAATGTCAGATTCTGGTTTGTAAAATCTTTGGATTGATTCCAGTTAGAGTTTCCAGCACTCATAGTTCTTATGAACAAATAAGCAATAAAGCCATTCAACTTATTTGGGTTGATGAGTGTTTATGACAAGCAAAAACAGATGTCCAAAGTCAATATTGAATTTTAATATTGGCATTGGTGAATATCTTAGATGCTATGGTGTAATGGATTAGTTAAGAACTAAAGATTTCTGGAGAAAAGGTCAACTTATTTTTGACACTCAAATGTCACATGACATCAACTAATCATTGATTAGTTTTATGATTTATAAAAAATTTGATAATCTGCGTCAAAACAAATTTGCCATAGTAATCATCATCAATTTGCAACCATATTGAACCATTATTATGATCTTTAAAAAAATTGAAACTATTTTTTTTTTAAAAGCAACCATTATAGTGGCTATTTTGTAAAATTAATAACATTGTAGAATAGTGAGTTATCAACACTACATCTGAAAATAAAATGGCAACACTCACAGTAAGAATGTACATGAGAGGTTATTCATTATACTATATACAACATTATGTTTTGATTATAGAATTTAAAAAAAATTAAAATACTTTATTTAACTTTCAATCAGTATTTTTGCAAGATAATCAATGCTTTTATTAATGACATATCCAAAATAAAGAAGATTTTCATCTACTACAAAATAAAAAAAAAGTCAGTTTCATTCAGCAAAATAAGTAATATAAAAAGTTCTTTGACCATGTACAACAACTAAATATATTTTATTCCAAAATGTGTATAGTATCTAAACTATATCTATTCAATCAATTTTATCGATTAAAATTCTTATATTATTTTATCTGTAGCAGTAATATGATGATCATAATGACTTATTTTGAGAAAAAAATGATTTTATGCACTATGCAACTAATATATCGATTAAAATTCTTATATTATTTTATCTGTAGCAGTAATATGATGATCATAATGACTTATTTTGAGAAAAAAATGATTTTATGCACTATGCAACTAATAATCAATTTTATATAATCAAAGATTAATAAATGTGAATTTAAAATGCAATTTATTTTTTTCAATTTTAAGTCAATAATTTTATAATTCATTTGTGACTTATTTAAGATAATAGCTAATTTCATCTAAATATACATTAGCAAAAGAACAATAAATAAGATTTAATCATTAACACACATTATTAAAATTACAACAATCAATTGTACATTACATTTTTTTTACCTGCATTTTATTTAATTTCACCGCATTTATATAAAAAGGTAAATAAACAACAGGACTGCAAAAAAACATTCAATCGTATTAGTTAGATATTGCAAAAATACAAAAACTTTAGTAATTAAAACATAAAATGAATCACAAATTATAAAGTGTAGTTAAGTGTTGTTAGTCGAGAGGTCAGCGCAGCCACCTTGCAAGTAAGCAGTTGTTTGCAGATGGTTGTTGTGGGTTCGCCTCACGGCCGATGCTATGACATATGAAAAAAAAATTATAAAGTGTGCATTATGTTAATTTTTTTAATTTTAAATGTGCACTGTGCTAATTTATTATTTTCTTTATGAAATTGCACTTCAGGAAATATTCTGTTCTATGTAACAAGCAAAATGGTAAATCATCAATAAAAAAACTATATATTTTTTTTCTTTAAAAATTACAACTACCAAAATATTTTTATATAGTATGTTTATTCATTAATTAACATATTTTTTTTTTAATTTAAGTTTTATTTTTTTAATCAATTTTTTTAATATATTTTGAATTTAAAATAACAATTTTTTTTTCCATATTGCTTATTTTTATATGAGATTTTATTTTACAAGACATTTTGGGAAGTATGTAATAAATTCTGCTTAATATACCATAATGCAAAATTTAATGAATTTATCATAAATTCAAAATATATCATGAACTTTGAATACTTTATTAAAAATAATTAAAATTAAAAAACAATGATCTTTAATAAATAAATATTTAACTAATAATACCATCAATATTAATTATTAAATTGGAAATATAATGGATAAAATTAATCATAGAATTAAATTTGGATGAAATGCTTTTTGTAGAAATAATTTAGTATTAAAAACAAATACGTCTATGTGTTTGAAAAGAAAGTTTTTTTAATAAATGTGTTTCACTAATTCTTACATATAGATCTAAAATACCCACACCTAACAAAAGAAAAATATAGACACTCCAGACCACTCAATAAAGTAAGAAAAAATGTATGACATGCATAACAAAAAGAGATTGAAAATGAAATAAATATGTAAAAGATCAAACAGATTTTACTGATATTACTGAAAGAATGAAGACTAAAATGGATCTCAGCTAAACTTATTGCTAAAAAAAATTATAATATATAGACAATTGAATTCTAAGATATTATAAAAGATGTATGGAAATACAACATGTGAGATGGATGGATGAAATAAAAAATTGTTGGTATGATTTAAAGAAGGCAGACTAGGGACCAGAGAAACTTGATTAAACATCAAGAGAGCTTCATCTTGCAGTGGGTTAATAATGTTCAAAAATGATGATAATTTACTTGTGTTGAAATATAATCTATTATGTAATCCAAATTATTAATTTATTTGTCATATGTGATAGCCATATTATTTTAAATGATATTGCAATTTATTGTAATTATAATCACATTAAATAAGAATTAGATAAATAATAAAATATATTTTAGCTAGTGTGACATCCCTTTTTGTTAGCTAATTAAAATTTGTACCTTTTTATTGTACTATAAATTGTGACTTTTAACTATACATAAATTCCAGCCTGTTTTAAATGATAGTGAACATTTTACAATTATTATTGACACAATTATATTCAGTAAAAATAATATAAATAAAATACATTACAATTTTTATAATGTACTTATTCACATTTATTTTTGCTTAAGTTTAAAAAATGATTGATATTCTTTACAGTTACATAATAAATAAAACTCCTTTTCTGCCATTGCTATGAATTTTCATTCATATTCTGCATTAATACCATATTGTTATAATAGCTAAATGATGACTTGTTGAATAGTGAAAATACTCTCAAATCAAAGTACAAGATAGAACATTTTGAAAACATAAGAGCATCTGTCTTGTGCTTTTGTTTGAGAGTATCCTCAATACTCAACTGGACTTTGTTAAGCTATTATAACAATATTACAGTGCATAAGATTAAATAATTCCCTTCTGTTTAAATTACATACTCTCAGTGCTAGTAAATAAAATTGAATATTGTAAATGTTATGCAATTATAAAATACAGTTTAAATCAAAACAAGACAAGCAAGAAATATATTTAAGTTAATATATATTTGCAATTTATTTTTGATGCAGTTTATTAGATGTAAATATTTGCAGTTAAAGAGGACATAATGCTTTATTGCAAAAAATTAATCAACATGGAAACCATATTGCTTTAAATGAAATTAATATAAATTAAGGCTATAACCTTAAGACTGTGTGCCTAGATGTGACAGTAGGGACCTCTCTACAAATCTTAACACAAGATCAATGACTTTAAAAAACAAGAGTGGCCACTCTTATCATAAACCTACTTTTTAATCATATAGGCAAATCTAAACCATTTTGATTTGAGAGCATGAAGCTATTAAATACTTCAATGATTAAGTCCACAATTTCTACACAAGCTAACATACATGAAATCTTTCAATTTACAGTGAGTCAGTGTGAAACTCTTATAATTATAAATATTTTAAGACAATTTAAAGTTGTAATTAATAATTTCTTAAGTACATACTCATTACCTTAATAATATAAATTAAAGCTATAATCTTAAGACTATGCATCTAGATGTGACAGTAGGGACCTCTACAAAGCTTAATACAAGATTAATGACTTTAAAAAGCAAGAGCAGCCACTCTTATCTTCAACCTACTTTTTAATTATATAGTTAAATCTAAAGCATTTTGATTTGATAGTGTGAAACTATTAAATACTTCACTAATTTAGTCCACAATTTCTACACAAGCTAACATACATGAAATCTTTCAATTTACAGTATGTGATGAAACTCTTATAATTATAAATCTTTTAAGACAATTTAAAGTTGTAATTAATATTTTCTTAAGTACATACTGATTACCTTAATAATATAAATTAAAGCTATAACCTTAAGACTATGCACCTAGATGTGTCAGTAGGGACTTCTACAAACCTTAACACAATATTAATGACTTTAAAAGACAAGAGCAGCTACTCTTATCTTCAAACCAATTACATTGTTGAATCTAGATTTAAGAGCGTGAAACTATTAAATACTTCACTGATTAAGTCCACAATTTCTACATAAGCTAGCATACATGAAATCTTTCAATTAACAGTGAGTCAGTGTGAGGCTCCTATAACTAAAAATCTTTTAAGACAATTTAAAGTTGTAATTAATAATTTATTAAGCACATACTCATTACCTAAGTAGATTTCTAATTATAGGAGCTTCACACTGACTTGTTGTAAATCAAAAGATTTCACTTATGTTAGCTTGTATAGAAAGTGTGGACTTAATCAGTGAAGTATTTAATAGCTTCATGCTCTTAAATCAAAATGCTTTAGATTCACTTATATAATTAAAAAGTAGGTTGAAGATAATAGTGGCTGCTCTTGTCTTTTAAAATCATTAATCTTGTGTTAAGATTTGTAGAGGTCTCTACTGTTGCATCTAGGTGCATGGTCTTAAGGTTATAGCCTTAATTTATATTACTTAGTTAATGATTATGTGCTTAATAAATTATTAATTACAACTTTAAATGACATTATAAGTGTGTTGTAGTTATGAATGTAACTTAAATAAAAATAAGGTTAAAAATAGTACATAATATCACAGCACAAAAATATATGCAAATAATACTGTATAGTATTTTATGATTTTGGGGGAATTTATATTAATTTCTTTTTACAATATTAATATATAAATAGAGATGTAAAAGAACTAATAGCTACTATACATAGATATTTTTCAAAGTAATAGATATAAGATATAATGTCAACATTTGTGTAAACTTTCCCAATATATTCATCTGTCAGTAATAAAGTGTTAATATTGAGCAGAATGTTTTGAGTGATATTTTTTCTCATTTCCTTTCCTAATCTGATAAATAAAAGAGATTGGATTGATAACATTTAGATTTATGAATATTGAATTTAAGGTAATGCTGTAATTAAGTAAGCTATTCTATCAAAATTAATTGTCAATAAAAATTTACTCTTATAGATCTATATTACTATATAAAAGTTAATGTTTATTTGTTTATTTGTGATTTTATAACTCAACAAATGTTGCACCAACCTAAAAGAATCTAGCATAATTTACTTTTTTTTTCTATAGAATTTTATTAGCATTGTAACGTTTATTTATATACGTTACAAATATATTGGCATTTGGTAAAAGCTAAAAAAGTAAATTTAGATTTTTTTTTGATTAGTATAATTTTTGTTAAAACGTGCAATGAAGGTTAAAATTGTCATTCTTATTTTTTTATCTAATTGGAAAGAATAAATGATATACAGATTACTAATCCAGATAAATTAAAAGAATTCCAAAAGTATAAGCTAAAAGAAAAATATTTTAGCTAATTAAAGATGGAAGAATAATGCTAAAAAAAGAGAGAACTTTGTAACTTAAATTTAAGAGAGAGTGTATAAGATTATTATCTTATATGCTGATAAAAAGACAAAAGAGTGTGCAGAAGTTCCAAAAATGGAGCGCGATATAAAAAGGAGATGACAACTTCAATCTGGGTCTTCTCTTTAACTTCTAGTTACGTCTCTGAAAGTTGGAGGTTTCCACGAGCATAACCTGTGGCAAGAAATATACTTCTACACAGGTATGTCCCTTGCTGTACCAAGCTGTCACGCAAGCATGGAAACGGGACTTGTGAAGACCGCTTTTTGCAATAAAAGGGTCACTACAACCGTGCCTTTTCTCCAGCTATAGAACGGCACAATAATGGAAGACGCCGGCAGGAGAAACCAATGGAAATTCTCATGATCTGGGATCCCATAAACCTACATGAACTTACCGGTAAGTTAAGAGTAAATTTTCCTGATAGTGACTTAAAAGTTTGCAAACAATTATTTATCTAAACTTAGACTACCATCCTGATATTTCGTATTCAAGAGACTTTCTAATAAAGAAATTTATACAAGATCTTGGGACATTATTAAATCGCTTTAATTGCTTAATCTCACTGTTTTTGTTAATCGATTCAGTATCTGGATTAGTGTGTGTGTACTTTCCTGTGTAGTTAATATGTAATTTAACTTATAAATATTTTAGTTTGATAGAATAAAAGAGATTTTACTTTTATCAACCTTTCATGTGGTTATTAATAATAGTTATTATTTTTTATTATTAAATTTATTTTTAGTGTAATAAGATTTAAACGTAAGTTACCTTTGCCAATATGTTTCAATACGCCCAGGACTAATAATCGTAAAAATCATTAATTCTCATTACGGTAGAATTACCGCCCCTTAAAAAAAAAATATAATAAAAATCTTTTTATTTTTGTTTTACAACTTGCGAGAGGTGCTGGCGACATATTTCAGCGGATTCTTAGGAATCCTGGCATCCATATGAAATAAAATTAAAAGTTGATTTTGTCAATAGCACAATTCTTAACAATTAATAGGCTGAAGTTGGTCAGGAAAAATAGCTGTGTTTTTAGAATAGAAATACAACTTTCTTTTTTCTTTTTGAGACAGCTTGATCAACTCACGCTCAAATATAAATTTGAGGCGTATAAGGGCCTAGTAATACGAAAAATGTTACAGCATATAAATGTTTGTTGTTTTAAAAAAATTTATAATTTGCAATCTAAGAATGTGTAGAATTATTGCATTAGTTTTTATATCCAAAAAGAGGGCAGCACTGACTATCAGATTACAGAGCTGAAAATTTTTTAGATTGAAAACTATCATAAATCAAGATAAAATTTAATTTTGTAAATATATTTTAAATTTAACTGTGTTTGTACCATGTATATAATTTCTCATTTCAATAATAGCAACTTAGATCACTTGCAACAATGAATTTGATAAGACTTTTGAGATTTTAATTTAAATATATATTTAACATGAGTTAAAATGCATTTAAAATGGCATGTGTATAACAAAAGAAATGCTACTAAATTTGATAAACTTTTAGGGATATTAATTGAAATATATTTAACATATGAAAAAATGAATTTTAAGATGCTGTTGATATAGTAAGAAAATTATTATTGAATTTTCTAAACTTTTATCATTTCCCTTTAAGTATATTCTTACATGATAAAGTAAATTTTAGATATTTTTAATTTAAGATTTGTAATTTCAAATTTCTTTCACCATTAATAAATATGTAAGAGTTAATACACTTGATGCATATAGTGAAAGTAAAATTCTTTAGTTGAAATAATTATTCCTCACAGTTAAGCACTTTCAGAGATTCTTTTTCCATATTCATAGCCTTTAATTATAATAATTTATGCAAATATATGCAAGTTTGAAAAAATACATTTTGTAATGTCATGGATTTTTGCCTGATTTTAAAAGTATTAACTTCTATTAATCAACTAAAACATTAATACATATATATGATAATATAAAAATTAAAAGCGTATGAAGTGCTTGAAAGAGAAGCTATAAAAAGATAAGCTAAATATAAGAAATAAAATAAAAATAAGCACAAGATTATCTTCTAAAAAATATCAACTTAAAATAATAAAAAAAGGCATTTTATTGTATTAAAATATTTGTTCTCTATTCTTTACTTATCTATAATCAACATATCCTTCATATATATATATATAATATACACATAGGCAATGAATTTTTGCCTTATGGTATTTATCTCAATTTAAGCAATAAAACAATAAAAATAAATGTGATAGACCTCACATTATTTATATTTAAAAAAAATGTCAACTTACAATCATTTTTAAAAAGCTGACTTTTCTACAGCTCTTTATAACAATTTTAAAGAATATTAAAAATTATCAGATACAATAAATGATTTACTTTTAAAAATAATAGTAGTTTGTGTAATAAATTAACAATCTTTTATCAAGTGCTTTATAAATTATATATTTATTATCTAATATTTTAAAGAATCTGAAAAATATATTATTATCCTTTATATGTACAATAAATATTAAACTCTTAAAACAATTTTTGTCATATATTATTACACAATACAAACATTTATTCATAGATGACATTTCAGACATCTTAGAGAATTTCAGTTAATTTTTTATTTTAACACACATATTACAACTAGGGTTATTGTCAATAGTAATATTTATTAATGAAGTGTCTTAATTAAATAACACAAGCTTGAAATGAAGGAATAGTTAGACACTTATGTCATTGCATAAAAATATATATATAACTTGTAAATTAACAGTATTTTAGCAAAGAATAGGAACATCATCAGGTAACCCTGTAGATTAAATCAGTCTTATCTCCTCTCGAAATATATCAACATAATGATATTTATTAGTTAAATTAGAAACACATAATTCTATTCAAAAGTTATATATATATATATATATATATATATCAAAAGTTATATATATATATATATATATATATATTGTAAGCTTTTGATTGGTTAACTGTATTAAAAGTAGAATATAAAACATATATTATAATCCAAAATTTTAAATTTAAATAAAATATACAATTGTAATACTATATATTTTGATACATAACGTGCATCAATAACTTAATGTATATATTTTAAAGAGGGAATTCTTTGAAGATATTTAATACACATTTTTTATTTGTAATTAGTTATTGTATAAACAGTTACATAATTTTGATGTAAGAGATTTTAATCAATGCAAACATATTTACCTATATAAATTTATTAGATTTATTAAAAGTTGCAATGGTAATAAATTCAATCTTAATTTATTTAAATGATAGTGATCCTTTAGAGGTGAATATATGACCATCTGTGCAGAATTGTAGTAAATAAAAATGATTTATTGCAAGATAATAATTTATTTTTAAATTATAATAATATATTTTAGACACAAATACTATTATCTTACAATTAATAGTATAATATATTAAAATTAAAATTATATTTTAAATTTCAGTTTTAAAGTTATTTAATTTATCAGTTGCTAAAATATATATCAATTTTAATTATTTTAAATTATAAAGGCAGAAAGATAATTAAACAAAAAAATTCTGGTTAATTTTAGATATTGGCCAATAGAATTAATTTAATTAGTCATATGACATCACTCTTGTCTACTGGATATAAGGTAAAAAAGCAGGCAAACTGAGTAAAAGTAAAAGTGAACATCTGGTTTACTAAATTTTGTAAAAATTTATATTATATGTTAAACCAGTAAAAATAATTAAATAAGAATCTGAATAAGGATATAACATGTTTAATAGTGATATTTAAAATAATGTAGTGAGTTTAATCCAAATTTCTTTGTCAATGGCCTAATTACAGTCTCAGATTTCAAATCATAATTAAAAATGATAACTAATGAAATTAAAAAAAAAACACTTAAAATTATTATCATTGGGAAAAACCATGGAAAGAAAATATAAACTTCAATTACATAAAAGGTGCATCTTTTGTCATGTAAAATAACATCTGTTTATCTCTAATAGGTTAATCAATTTATTTAGTAATGTATTTATTCAGAGGAATAAGTTTAAAATACAAAGCTATAAATCTTATAAACATATAATATTAATTTATCGGACTCTAAAGTAATCAATTAATGGAGAATTATAAGTCTAGTAAAAATAATTTTATTTTGAATTAAAATAACATATGTTATACTTTTAAAAATCAGAAAGAAGAAAAATATATTTCATAAAATTAATGATTAATTAGTTATAGAACAATTAAATATAGCAATCAATATTTATTGGTTTTATATAAGGTAAAAGCTTATAAAAACGAAGAATATATTTTATCCTAGAAAATAGATTATCTTGCCATAAAAATATTAAAAGGATAAAGAGCTAATAGGAAAGCTTTTCATCTTTAATTATGACTAATATTGATAAAAATGATATATTATAGTACTATAGAGTTAATGGAATTTATTTATGTGTATTTAAAAAAATATAAAACTACAAGTGAAAGGAACAGTTCAAGTGAAGCTTACTCATAAACTAACTTTATGTATGACAAAGTTTTAGCATTGGAAAAAGTAATATTAGAAAGTTCTTTTGAATATTCATCAAACTATTTTATGATTATATTGTTCTCAGATAATTATTTGCATTTAATTTCAAAACTTATCAAGATCTATAAATTAGATAAGAATTCCACAAGCTCAACAAACTTTTATATAGTTATTATTTGTGATTATTTTAAAATGTTTTACTTAAGATTACATGTGTTTCTAGTAAGAGGAGAAGATAAATCAAGAACTCACAAGGAAGTTTGAATCATCGTTTTAATGTTTTTATTTAATAATTATAATGTTTTTTTTTTGCTTATATAATTATAATGTTTTTATTTATTATGGCGAGTTTTTTTTTTTGCTTAATTATGAGATTTGTTTCTCTTATTTATTATAATATTTTTATTATGTATGTTTTTTTTTTTTTTTGTTTAATTACAAAAAAACAAAAAATGAAATAACCAAAACATTCAAATGAAATAACCAAACAATGAACAAATTACAACAAAAAAAAACACCTTTAAATCTTCACATTAAACTTGTAATGTTGACTTTTTTCATGATTCCTTAGAAAATTCATGTCAGATAAGATTTCCAGAAACAGATCCTAACCCTTGTGTATCTGTCACCAGATGAACTCAGCAAGGTAGTTAGTTATTCAGTAAGTGACTTTGTGTGCCACAATGGTTTCTATTAGATTATTTAAGCACACCCCAAAGATGCTCTATCATTTGAGTGTGTGCACCTGTTGTAGGATCCACAAAATTGTATCGGTGGTTGACCCTCAGATGTTTGAAGCCTGCAGCCTCCAACTTGTATGTTCTGTAGGCCTTCCAGAAGTCTGAATAAATGTTAGATCCAGGCTTGATGTTTTGTTGGATGGCCTTGAGAAGCGTAGTTGCAGACTGATTAGGAACTCGTACTGTGAAACATTCTTTTGTTTGCCTACACACTCCTCTAAATAGCCACTGCTGCAGAAGCATTCTTCCTTGATAATTTTTACAGTGAGATACAATATCTTATCCACCTTGACAATGGTGCCAGGCCTGCTGATTTGCCAACAGGGCCTAGAAATCACATGCTCATGGCACAGTTTGTGAAGACCATTGGTCCACTGAATCATAGTACCTCTTGACAAGTCTAATTCCATTTGTGCCCTTTCTATGGTCAACTCTTCTTGACTCTAGTAGTAGATCAATCTCACAATATTGATGAAGCAGATTCTGGAGCTGTCAAACCATGTATTCTGTCAAATCAAATGCATCCATTTGCATGTACAAAGCCATTGAATATTTCTACCTTCATAAACTCTCTTCCACTTTCCACACACACATTTACGGTCAGATGGCAATACATGGTGCTGTTGCAAAAAAGCCACAGTAGCTGATTCCATTGATGGTAATTGCCAAATTTTCAAACAAGTACCCATAATATCAGCCATTTTAATGACGTAAATGTTCTTGCGCATTACATGAAAACAGTGGCTTCTCGATTGGAGGAATATTTTTACCATTATTTATAATTGAAATATTGCCTTAACAAAACAAGTAATGATTTTATAATTAACATAGTACAATACGATGTTCTTAATTAGTAAACATTTGACATTAACATAGTTTTATACATTTTAAAACCAGCCACCCACAGGTAGTATGCTACCCACCTGTCATCATTATTTAAAATGTGTTACCAATCATACCATAAGTTGGATAAGTATTTAAACATCACTTACAACTATACAGAAAGTTGAGGTGATGTGTAATAGATTACCATGTCACTTACCTAACTAGACAGACAGTTGCAGTTAAGGTGCAGCCAACTAAATGGTGTATTGATGTTTGTTTGGATGGCATCAGTACCATCAAGTATGTCCTGGTAGCTAATGTACTAGGATCTAAATTTTATATGTAATTAATTGTTAAGATTAAAATTTACTAATACATTATATGTTCAATTTTAAAGAAAGAAATGTGTGCTATTATAATTAATATGGTATACATGAGTTACAGAGTAAAAGTTTGTGTGGGTAAAGTAATAATTTAAATTTATGTTCTTTAATAGGTAATTGTCTTAAATAAATTTAAGATAATTTATTCTAGTAACATACATTCAATGATTGAATTGATATAATGATGATAAATCAAGAAATAGGATTCTATGAAAATAAAAATTAATATAGCATAAGAATATATGATAGATGAAAATGTGAAACAGAATGAATGGTTAAAGTGAAAAATAATTATGATCTTGATTTTTGTATTGTAGAAGTAAATATTGATGTTTGTCATAGTAAACTATTTGTTTTGTAATGTGATCTATAATATTTATAGATGAATACATAATAGGAAGAAGAGATTATACTATTAGAAAGAGGTAGTTCATAGTCATAAATGCTGAAAATATATAATGTAGAAGGATAAGTTGAAATTCCAGGATAGGATAAAAAAAAACCATATTGAAGAATTAATATTTTAATAGGAGTCATCTGTGTGATACCATATATATATATATATATATATATATATATATATATATATATATATATATATATATATATATATTGTAATGGATGGGGTTAGGGGGGCTTGATCCAGGATGGCAAATCATCAATAATACACAAAATTTTAAAATTAAATATTAAAATAAAGTAATGTTATATTAAAGTAAACTATTAAAGTACAGTATTCCTGATATTAAAGTAATGTTTAATATAAAAAAAGCATGAGAGATGAGATCTTGTGAGATCAGCCAGTTACATCAGAGAAGATCAGTTAACTTCTTAGAGCAACTAAAATATAATTACACATCATCCAGCATTATAAAAAGCAAAAGTACTTATTGAGTACTGAAAAAAAAGTAAGATGACTATTCATCATTATTTGGATGAATAATCCATCAAAATACATCAATAGAATAAATCAGAATAAAATGAATAATCCATCTTGTGGCTGGATTTGAACAATACAAAAAATAAATCCAACAGTCAATCTGGTGACTAGATTAGAGATGGGTCTTCTGTAGACCAGGCTAACTATTGGGCCATTAACAGCTTGATACAATTATTAAAACATTAGTTTGGATGCACATTCTTAAGTGCTAATCCATAAGAATACAATCAAAAAATAATGCTGGGATATTGAAACATGCTGATCATCACCAATACTCTGGACACTTAGTATCATTAATGTACTATACAACTATAAACTTAATTTCTAATAAGATTAAACTGTAGTGCATGGACTTTAAAGAATATCCTTTTCACACCAACCCAGGAAACATCATCATCTGGATGCCCATACACTAAATATAAACCCCATTTAATATATATCTTCAGCCTATGCTTGAATCTAACTCAGAGAACATAAGCTCTATTACTGTTATGTGACCAAGAGATAATGGAAACAGATATTCTAAAATATTTAGAATCACTGGAATAATTTTCATAACTGAACATAAGTTTATTATAAAAAATGATATTATGGTCTAAAATTATGACTCTACAACTTTTTATTAACATACAATAATAAAACAAATTATCATATCATGATTTACATATATGTGATTTACAATATTCAAGTTATTACATTAATTTACAATACTTCTTAATAGATTTCTAAAACAAATTATCACATCATGATTTACATATATGAGATTTATAATATTCAAGTTATTATATTGATTTACAATATTTCTTAATAGGTTTCCATATATGCATATATATATATCCATACACAGACATGCATTTTATAATATACAAGGAATACATTTCAATTGACATCTAATAACTTTTAAAATTACTAAAATTTTAAATGTGTTATACTTGACAAGCATTGATCTATATATGCACACATCCTGTGCATGTGCATGTAATTTCTAAACATATTTGACATGTCCTACAATACATGATTAAATTTTTAAGTTATATTTTTAATAATGCAAATACCTATGCTAGATTTATTAAAACATGTATATAGAATTGCACAGACTATTAACAAATTTAATTTTATCAAACAATAAATGACAATAATTTTTATAATTACAAATTCCATTTTGAATATGCATAAAATTTACATACATATATGTCTATCAATAAAAAAAATCAGTTTATCAAATTCTATTACAGCTTTTTTTTTCTTTAAAAAAATAAAGTATAGTCAATTTTTGACAGAAAAGTTTTTTTATCAGGTAACTCTTAACTAATTATAGACTTCTTTTTTTTAAAAAAAATAGTCACCTTTATGACAGGTCACTTTTTGCTTGTTGATTAATTAATTATCAATGCTTTTAAATTAATCTAAAAGATTTGCTTTTTGATTTTAATTAAAACAAAATTGTGATTGCATTATTTTTTAAAAAAATAGATTTTAAATTAATATTCTTCTATATATATCTGAGATTACAGGTTGCTTCTCAAAAAAAAAAAAT
The DNA here is from genome assembly GCA_028023455.1 of Epiperipatus broadwayi. Classification (NCBI taxonomy): domain Eukaryota; kingdom Metazoa; phylum Onychophora; class Udeonychophora; order Euonychophora; family Peripatidae; genus Epiperipatus; species Epiperipatus broadwayi. Next base: position 1,475,758 of record JAQFVV010012555.1, read on the forward strand.
TAAAATATCTTTTAACTGTTAATTCTGACTCTTAGATTTTTTAATCCAAATAGAATTATTTATTTGCATTACGCTTTTTTAAAAAAATATGGGGTTTAAACAATTTAAGGCGATACAGTTCTATGTTATATATCTCACTTATTAGAAGGTCATTTTAAAAAAAGATTGAATTATTTAAAACAACTCACATTATATATGTAAAGCAATGTGGCTGTCTGTGGTTTCTAGCATCTTTAGATAAACAGCAGCATATGTATATACCATTTTCATCAAGCTTTCTCTTGGTAAGTTGGTTTTTGGTTCATCAGAAAAATATAATCCAGGCCTGATATTATCATCGGGAAACAGTATAATTCAGATAATTGTCATCATCAGAGAAATATAATCAGGTATGTTGGCATTCCATGAGATCCCTTCTGTCTAGGGTTTGACAAGCTGTCTTGGTTTGATAGCTTTCAGGCAAGCAACTGTCAGCACAAATCTGTAGCTATGAATTTAAACATAATGAAATGGGTCATTTTTCTTCATTGAATTCAAACTCCATCATTGAACTGTAGACAGCTGCTGGATCTTCTGCCTTGACTTCAGAGACATCTCATGGGAACTCTCTGTATAATTCTAATAGCCATCTACACAACTAGCTTTATTGTTGCTATTCTCTGTTAGAGTTACCAACAAACTGCAGCCAACTCTTCACAAAATATTTTAGCCATCTTTGCAGCTAACTATGAGCAAGATGCTTCTCTTAATATTAAAACCAGACTCTTCTGGCCACCTCTTAGAGCAATTACAAGCCAAATTGTTCTTTTCAACAACTATTGTCCAGACTAAAATAATTTTTTTATCCAACCCTTTTATAGACTTGGATTTGGGGTGATAACAACACATTCCAGACTGTTTTCAATCTGTCTAATCATGATTAAAAACAATTTTAATCAAAAACTACTTTTCAAGTTTTACTAAAGTGTCATCTACATGTTTTTACTCTTTTAAAATCACTAATCCTTTCAAAAACAAGTTTGAAGTTTTATCAAGGTGTGCTATGCATGTTTTTACTTAGAGATATACCAATTAATTAAAAGATTTAAAAAAAAGACATTTTTACAATTATCAGAACATATGCTTATCTTTAAATTTCAAAATCAGAGTAATAATAATACAATATTAATATTTATTTAGACCTCTTAAAATGTTTTAATTTATACTAAAATTTTGTTTTAAATTCAGAATTTTTTAACCCTTTAGAGTCATTATTATTCCAAGCAAAATGTAGAAAATATCTACAAAAATTTATGTCTGCTTATTTCTACTTTTTCTTTCAACTTTATATATATTTGAGCACATGCACTATATTATTGTGTGCCTTATAACAGACCTGTTATAATATATGTCATTATAAGGAGATGAGAGAATTTTCCAATAAAATGGATGTTATATTCCATAAGAGATTGATGGATAAGCCAGGATATTCAGATAGAATCATTAATAAAAAGTGACTACCTTCCAAATTATAACATGTCATAAAGAGAAAGAGACCTCTATTCCTGTTCTTTGATGCAATAATTTAGTAAAATCAGTTTCTTATCAGAAATGTTTCTAGATATGTTATAGGAATATATAATAGGCATTGCAAGTTGGCTAGTTATTCTTTAAGAATTTTATAGGTTTTTCTTTCTAAGAATTATTAGATCGGTATCAGAAATAGTAAGACCACACACAAAACAAATACTTTTGTATTCAATTAAAATCTGAATATCTTATAGTTTAAAGATGATACATGAGATGAAAATAAGAATGCAAGGTGAGTAAGAGAATATTGTAAAAGGAATGACAGTTTTATGAGAAAAAATCCTTGATTAAATTATCTATTTAAATACGTTATCGGTATTATTTAAAAATCACCATAACATAAGCAATTTTTCATACAAATTTTAAGTGTGAATGATAATAAAATATTATAACTTGATTTAAATACTTTGATGTATAAAGTATTATATAATCATGTAAAGGATGACCAAGAAATTATCCCACAAGTAGAACTTATGGATATTAAATTAGTTAATAACATTAAGGAAAGCATATAAAGTAATAATAATGAACTTATCATTTGATAGACTGAATAATAATATAATGTGAATGCTGAAATGAAAAGTATTATATTTATTTTATTTATTTTTAATGTAATTAATTATATTATAAATTGAAATATTAATTTTGTGGGTTAATTGGGTTATATGATATTTATAATTATTGTTATTAATTGTTATTATTGTTAAAATAAATAATTATTTAAATTTAAATTTTAGACTAGTAACTTTATTTCTGTTTAGAGTCATTTCTATCACAAAGTCGTATTCTTAAAGCACAAAATCCACATAAAGTCATTACATAAAATATATTTAGTGAATATTTATTTATATAAATATTTTAAAGAATTGGAGTTTCATTGATTTATATTTTATTAAATATAAAAGCCTTAGAAGAATTATTTGACAATTGTGATGTTACCAGTATCACATATGTAAACCATCAATGAAGAGTTACATTATTTTCAAGAGTCAGATTATTATTTAAAATCAATTAAAATTTATTTCATCAACTCCTGTCCTTCCTTGCACAGGAATACCATCTTCAACCTCCAAGAATCCATAGAAATGGGTCTTTGCAACAATTAGATTATCAGTTTTCCTCATCTATGCACTCTGGTTGCTCCGATGTGCTATTATTGTTGACCAGAGTGTCCACTCAGTGAATCAAAAGTTATTGGACCTAATTCACTCTCTCAAAACCTGAGATACCAAACTAGCCCCATCTCCACTCCTCACAGACACTTGGGAAATCCTCCAACTCCCATCCTCTCGGCCTCTGTCATAGGACTCAATCATTCAAATGTTTGTGATCCATGCGGTGCTTGCCCAATGAAGACATGCATCTCAGGCTGTCCTAGACTCCACACCATTTCTCCTTTCCACTTCCCACTCCCTTTTCGCATGTAACCTTCCCCTCTTATCATATTACTTCTGAAATTTCAATTTATCATATAATCACTCCCTTGTTAACCTTTTTCTAATTATATTTTGTTTTTGATGAATAAAAAATTTTCATCACTGAGAAAAAGAATTTATTTTATAGAATAAATTTTAAATGTTGCATTAAAATGTTTACGTTTTTGCAAGAAACAATTCAAATGGGTAAATGGTAATATTAGTGTATTTAACTGAGTTAGATGATAGGAAGGTATAGTTGGATTATAAAGCTTTTATTTATAACAAAATGATTATTCTGTTTTACAATGGTTATTTGTATAGTGGAGAGATTAAACATTTTTAAGTTCAATAAATTATTTAATTGAAAGTAAGTGGATAAATTATGAATGTTAGTCTTAATGTACTATTATTAGGATTAGATTAGGATTAGATTAAGATTAGATTAATTTTCAAATAGGAAGTTTAGTTTATGTTCGTAATGATAAGTGTGATTATTACACTATATATATATATATATTGGAAATTACATAAATGCATATGTATTACAAGTATAATATCAAGAATTGTATCTCTTGAAACATAATTATCACAAATAATTGAATATTTTTTATTCAAATTAGAAATGCATGACTTTCATCAATAGAATAAAATTTAATAATAAAACTCTTTTAAACAATGCATATTTAAATATATTATAACTTCTAAATGGCTTGTCAGTGACAAATTCCATGAAACTAATTATTTATAAATGATTATTATTTATAATTAATTAACTTTTTTTTTCATATGTCAAAGCGTTGACCGGGAAGCGAACCCGGGCCAGCTGCTTGGAAGGCAGCTATGCTAATCACTAGGCCACCAACGCTTGACATAATTAATTAGCTTTGTTACAATTTTTGTGTTTTGACATATTTTAAATATTATATATATATCACATTATATGTGTAAAAATTAGTAATACTAATTAGTTTATTACATGAAAAATATATTTAAATCAATACCCTAAAAGTTAACTAGACAGTAGTATAAAAAAGTTATTTTTTTTGCAATATTGCTGTTGATAACTCATGCATTATGATTATATTTAAATAATACATAAATATAGAAGGCTTGGAAACAGCTACTTATTGTATTATTTTATTCTAGTAATGTGAATTAAGCTGCAGGTTTGACTAATATTCATATAAAATTTCATATTGCCTTGAGCAGAATAACTTAATTGGTTGGACTATTATCATCAGTACTCATGAATCACTCATGAATCAAAAGATCACTAATTCATTTCCTAATTAGATCACCACTTTTTCAGTTTAGCAACATATGAGGAACAGAAAAGAAATATACCACTTGAAATGTGAGGTTCTATGAATAATGTAATAAATATATTACTAAGAGATAGAAGAATTGGGGAAAATTAAGAAAACTAAACTTTTGTAAAAACGTTTAATAATTAAACTAGATGACAGAAAGAGTCTAACATATAACTACAGATATAAAATTAGGATCTATTTTATCTTTTACATGGTAATTATAATCACCTTAGCAGCAGCCATCTTGCAAGCAAGCAGTTACTTGTCGATGGTTGTCGCAGGTTCACTTTGCAGCCAATGCTTTGACATATGGAAAAAAAACTATAATCACCTTTAATTTTTCTATTTAAAAGGGGGTAAAAATAATGTTTCATTTAATATTCCTTACAGAGTAATAGGTACAAAATTAATATCTAATACTTTCTTGTATTTGAGAAACATAATTTAAATTATATTATGGTAACATTTTAAATTTTACACTACATTAACTAAAATGAATAATATTTCTGAAATGTAATTTTCACTATACCACTCTCACATAAGGCAGGGACTAGTTTCTATCCATTTTTAACACCTTATGGAGAAGTATATTTATAAACATAGGACCAAAGACATAAAAAGGGTAGTTTTCAGTTATGCATATTGTGGACACTAGGTGTCATTGCAGAACCACCAATAAATCTGCAAGTGATAAATTTCTTTTCAAAAATGGCTGAAAGGAATTTTAATTTTCCATCAATTTCAGTTGCTTTTGGATAGAAATGTATCATCTGCAGGCTACTTGGTTGTGTGGCAGTGTCACCTAGTGGCCACAGTATGCATAACCAAAAACTACCTAAAAAGATATATGATCTGAAAGACAGACATTTTGGTCTGAACCAGTACTCATTCATTGTTCAGTATATATACATAGCCAATTACTACAATTTAGTAGATAAATGCCTAATTTATTGCCTTCTCAACTTTTGCACAAATTATTTAATGGAAGTATATTAATAATTCATATCATTTTTATTATTTTTACTACTGATATTATATATATATATATTTAATGAATTTTGCACTTATTACTTAAACTATAATAATTATTTATCTATATATACTAAAGAATCATAAAGATATGTATAAAAGATTGTGATTTGGACCAACTGATGAATGCTGGTTCAGCATGAAATGTATATTTTGGGAATCACGCATCTTTCCCCCCATGTCTTTTGGTCATAATATTTATGATTACACTCCTCTATAAAGTATTAAACATGGATAGAAACCAATCCCTACTTTGTGTGAGAGTGATGTGAAAATCACACTACCAAAATATTATTCATTAAGTGAATAATCTCTATTCTAATGAATGGCTAATAAAAATTATTAATTAAATAAGGTACCTTGCTTTCATCCAAACTATTTTTGAACCAGATGTTAAACAAAACAAATTCTGTTTTCAAAATCTGTCTTTGTAACCTTTTGCTAAATCAACTTTCCTAAGCATTCTTAGCTACATCTTATTTTTAAGATCCACATGAGAATTTTTCTCTTTAAGACTTCTTTTTCTTCATTTTGCCAATGTAGCAGCATTACTTAATTCTTTTCATCTTGATATGTTATACATAAAAGCATCCTTAATCTCTCTACTGTTCTAGCGCCATCTATTGTAAACTTGAGTCACCAGAGATCAATCAAATGGTATTAATTTAATCTTCACCCCAATCAGTGTCTAAGGTTTAATTTATCAATGATGAATTGGGAATCAAACTGAAAGAAAATGAAATTATGCACCTGAAAACCATCTTTAACTACTCTTTTATTATTAAAATAATAATGTGAAATTTAAATCAATTATAACATTTTCAACGTGCTTGCATAGTTACACGGCCATGGTGCTAGATCAATAATTATATATTTTAGTAAACTGAGTTCTATAATAATGCAGTCAAATTCTATAAAAATAGAACTGGATAGTTTATTACTCAGGGATTCACAAAACATTTGAGCACAGGAAGTGACATCAGAAGTAAGGCTTCAGGTACCTTGGGTTCTAGAATTCACCACCATATCACTGCATTAAACCAAATTCCAAAATGAAAGATTCATTGCAATATTTGTCTAAGTAAGAATAAAAATGAAGCATTTATTAAAATTAAATTCTATTCTTCTTACGTTACATTCTTATTAAAAAGATAACCAAATGACTTTATTGTTTGTGGCGTCATATAAAGTTCATGCACAGGAAGTACCAAAACGGAAATTGGTCCAAGGATCTTAACTTCTAGAGTCTAACATTCTACCACTGTACCAATACACACAGGACCAACAAAAAAAAAAAGACATCTTATTTCTGGTTAGTTTTTTTTATGGTTATATCTATTCTCTGCTGAATTATTCTCAAACATAAATTAATGAACAAATTAGAAAAAATTAAAATTCTTGAACTTTAAATGAATTGATTTTCAATTTTTAAATAAGATGAAATATTTCTAATTAAAAATAATAATTAACTAAATTCACAAACCTTGCAGATACAATCTATATTTACTTTTTATGAATACATTGATGGCTAAATATCAGCAATATATAACACAAATAATAGGTTTTTTGGTTAAATGCAACTTCATATTAATTTATCCTTTACTTTTTTATATATACATTCTATATTCATAATAAAGCAATTAGCATATCAGTGAATTGCAATTTAATTAGATTAGTCATATGACAATATTTAAATAGTAATCAAATAGTTTTAATTATTGAGTTTTCAAAAGAAGCTCAAACATAGCAAATATCTGCCCTAGGATCAATCCAAAGACCAGAATCTGTAAATTCATGCAGGGTGAATTATTAAGTGATTTAATCACTTGGGAGTGCAAAAGAAGTTTGAGTGGGGAAAGTCCCAAACCTGAAATCTATTTAAGGACATTATGCACCACAGTCTATCATTCTACAACTGCACTAAAGCACATTGGATAAATAAGAGAAAACCAGGTGTGTATGTCTACTGCTTCTTTTCCTCAAAGGCCAAATCATACAAGCATCTTCAGAAACTAACCAAACTGATGAACTGAATTATATATCTTGCTAACCCCAATCAATATTACTATGTCACCAACTTCACACTGATAACATCACAGGTAGTGTATGTTACAAATATACACCAATGAATCAAATTAGATTAATAATCAAATGCCTTTATTATTCAGGAGTTCATAAGAAGTTAAAATACCTGAATTGCCACAGCTGAATTCAATTCAAATTCTTTTACTTTCCAGAATCTAATACTCTACCATGGCACTAAATTATGGGCAATATTTGCATATACATCAATGTTAAATTCTTTGTTAGAAAACTGATTGAAATAACCCAAAATGGTTTAATTTTTTTTTACTAATTAGTTATTTATAATATAATCAAATGATTTATTGTATCAGAATTTGAATGAAGTTTAAGCATCAAAAATGTCAAAATTGTGAACCACAGATCTTGAGTTCTATAACTCACCATTCTATCACTAAATTAAGCCATGTAGAAAAAGATATTAGAATGGCATAAGCTCTTTAAGTGAAAGTAATCTACAATAAAATTATTTTGCAAATAAATTGTTTCCTAGCATTAGTATCAATGTAAGAAATAGGTCAAATAAATTAGTAAGTAGTATTCCAAATAAAGCAAAATTTATGCATATACATATTGGTGGCTACAGAAAAAGTTAGATGATAACTGAATAGAAGGTATTTGATTCCTCTTGAAGATATTAAAGGACCTAAGCAAGATGAATCTCTAAGGTATACTCCATATTTTGCCATTGAAGTTGTTGTTACTATGTAATTATTCATATGGAAACAAACATGAATGCATTACTCACAAACACATATCATCCATTGGGTTGAGCTTATTGACTTCTTGCCATGGAGATAATGTCCAAGAAAAACCATGGATTTTTTTCCTACTTTTAATAGTTCTTAACTAAAATATCAGTTCAATTTTCTTGATAGCATAAAGAAAATATGCATAAATGATTTTTTAAAGATATTTTTTAATAATTGCAAACAAAACTAAATTATGATCCTTATTTCTAGGACATTGTAGTCATCAACCAAGGCAGAGATTGACAGCTGAATATGAAGATTGCTAAGAATTTACTGACTATGGATACTGATACCATTTAATGATCATTGGCTCCCAATAAATACAGATCACTATTGGTAAAAAAGGATTGAGACATTATTAGATTTTGTGAAATTAAAGGACATCTGATTTGAAAAGTGAATATGTAATTTACTATAAAGAGGCAAATATTAGAAACATAAGTAGGATCGGATTGATTATAAGTACAAATTGGAAGAATAATATTTCAGAGATTGGTAGTAAATCAAACAGAGTTGCTCAATTAGCTCTGCAAATTAATAAATGATATTGAATGCAGATAATTAAAATTTATGACACAAGTTCTCATTACCGTAAAGAAGCAGAGAATTTTTATATAGATATAAAATTAATTTTGATTACACTGAACATTTTTAAACTGTCATGGTAGCCATTCATGCTATAATTGAAAGACACTTAAAATATATAAATTTTGTGAGTAAAGTTGACTAGGAAGATATAAATGAGAGAGGACACAGATTATTGGAACTAGCAAAAAAATAATATTGTACTTTATAAATACAATTTATCCATACCACATTGAACACTTTTTTAGCAAAACTCTTTATTTGTATATATAATCATACACCTACATTTTGACTGTCTTGCAGTCTTCTTCAGAGTTATACAATATTACAGCAAAATAAAAAAAGGGTGAATTTGGTAATATTTCTGAATAATGTACATTATAAATTTTTTTAAAAATATTGTTAAATAGAAATAAACATGGAATCAAATGAAGATAAAAAAGAATTGGATTATATTTTGACTAACAGAAAACATATAATTCAAGCTGAAAATGTTCTTAATATATTCAACATAGGGACTAATTATTAATTAGTAAGATTAAGATAAATATTAATGTAAGATAGTATTTACAATTGAAAACACTATTAAATTTAAATTAGAACTTGCTAATCACTTTAAAAATTGACAGACTTTGAAGATAGTTCAAATTTAACTGAAATTAATAAGAATTTAACAGACATTATACTAACAAACGCAACAACGAAAGCTAATACAAAAAAAAAGCAATTTGCCATTAAATATTTCATTGACGCAAGACAATAAATGAAAAAGTATTTAAAAATGGCTATTAAAAATAACTGAATATCTTGAATTTTGTAAAATGATATGAAAAAGAATTAATAATGATACAACAAAATATAATTGTGAATTGATAAGAAAAGTTATAGAAGTGACTAAAAGTTTCAAAAATATAAAACATTTTGCTATTGGAAAAAAAGTTATTTCATTAATAAAAATAAAATATACAATTATTATTAAAAAGAGAAATTATATCATGAAACAAATAATTATATAGTAATAAAGACAAAAAATAATAATAAAGTAGCAATTATGCAGATGCAAAACTCTCCATACAGTAGTGCCACTCAGTGCAAACCAGAGTAATCAATGAATGCAAGATTTGTGCACAAAATTTATATCTAGTGCTTTCAGATCACAGGCTCCTCACTGATGAAAGTCACAAGCTAAAAACTAGTCTGAGGATGTTGGATGTGTAGGCACTAGATAGGGATTTTATGCACAAACTTCCTGCATTCATTGATTACTCTGGCTTGCACTGAGTGGCACTACTGTATGGAGAGTTTTGCCTCTGTGAAAAACAGCTTGTTTAAGCATAAAGAATGGTGATCATGTAAACATAGCAATTACTATTATAACACATTCTAAATTGTCAAATATTTTAAATAAAGAAAGAGAAGCAATTAAATCTATGGAAGAAGAAAAAAGCTCTGGGAACTTATGAAATTATTGATGATATCTTAAAAAAACAGGTGAAGAAATAGAAATTTAGTGGCAAATCTATATACCAAATGTTTAAATAATAAAGATGTATCTGATGATTAGAAGAATGAAATAGTAATTTATATATTGAAGAAAAGTGATACCAAAGATACTAGCTATTACAGAGCTGTCAAACTTCTATCAGTTCAATATAAAACTTTTTACTCAGATGATTAGAACTTATCTAAAATCAATTTTGGATTCAAACCAAACAAAGGATCAATCTGGATTTAAAAGCAGTTTAATCACAGTAGATCCTTGCAAATATTGAAAAAAGCTAAAGACATTTGGACTATAAGTCATTGATCCAAAATATTGTCATATTCTGAAGAATATTTATCACAATGCAACATCAATTATTACATATTCATGGTGACATTAAAAAGGTTAACATTAATATAAGAATGTGCATCAGGGTGACTCCATATCTCCAAAACTTTTACAGCAATATTACAAGAAGTATTTTGTGACTTAAAATGGGAAACTAAGGAAATAAAATATATATGGAGATTATTTAAGTTATCTGGATTTGGCAAGTAATATGTTTGGTTTTGCAAAAAAATGTTGCAAAGATTATCAGCTAAATGGATTTCCTTACAAAAAAAACATTGAGGATTAGGTATTAGAAAGAGTTAATAATTATAACAAATATCGTATAGAGATTATTAATACAAATAAAACCATAATGGATTAAATTAATCATACAATTAAATTTGGATGGAGTGCTTTTAGTAGAAATAATATGAAAATACAATACACCTATGTGTTTTGAGGGGGAAGATGGGTTTTATTAGTTCTTACTTATAGATCTGAGAGTTGGAGACCCATAGATCAATATTAAGATTTCAGTCGACTTAAAATATATAGAGAGATACATGTAGGAGTAATAAGAAAAGATTGTAAGTATAATATTTAAGTTAGAAAACTAATCAGATATATTGCAATAATTGAAAAAATTAACAGACTAAAATTGTACTGACTGGATGTAGTTCTAAAAGAAGTTATAATGATCAGTTAAAATCTTCAAATAAATACTAAATAGTTATAAAAGATTTATAAAGAGACCAGATGTGAGATGGTTGGCTGAAGTAAGGTAGTTTGTTGGTATTGCGTGGAGAAGAGAAATTGTGGATTGTAGAAAGTGAATTAAATTAAGAGTGATGTTCTTCCTGAAGTTAATAGATATAGTCAAAAATGATAATGATGATGATATATATAAAATATTAATCAATAAAATATTTCTTTAAATACACAGAGATAAAACTTGATGGTATAAATTTTCAAATGATAAAATATAAAATTAAAAAGTAAGATATAAAATATTTATAATATTTTATTACATAAGTACTTAAAAACATGATAACATTGACTCTGCCTATTCATAAAAAAGCTTAGATGCATTCATCAATTATACTGTTACTTAACTGAAATGCTTGTATATCCAATAATATAAGGATTTTTTTTTTAAAACAGGATTTTCAATTTTATTGACAGTTACTCTAATAATAGGCATAACTTTATTAAACAAACTGAAACTACTACATTCTTTTTGCCTTCTACATTCAATCTTATTATGTAAATACAATAGATAATATTGGCATCAGCATGAGATTTGGTCTTTCCATCATCAGATTTTCAATGATATGGATGGCTAAAAAGTTGGAGGTTGGAGTAGATTGAAGCCTGCCCATTAAAGTGTGAGGATTTGCTATCTTAATATAAACTGAGCACTCATTATATATATATATGTGTGTGTGTGTGTGTGTGTGATGATAATCTGGACCAACTGATGAATGCTGGTTTAGCATGAAATACATATATTGGTAATTATTTATCTTTTCTACATATATGTGGTCATGTATATCAGTTGTATGAGATAGTGTGGATAGTTGGTGGGTGCTTGAAAGTCTGAGTTCAAATACCCTATATTTGTAAATACAATAAAAATAATAATTGTGTAATTACAATAGACATAAAGATAAACTTTTAGTACAGTAAGAAGCAAATTTAATCAAGGTTTGTTAGAGTAAATTTACTTTTATCAACATAAACTTCATAAATTATTTAGTACATAAAATACCTCTACACAATAAGCAAAAATTAATTGATTAAAAATATCCCTAACTGATTGATACTTTTAAATTCAGAAATTATACCTGAAGCATACTTTTCTAATATTTTCAGATATGAAATTATATGAGATGCATTTCCCCAAACAAAAATACAATAAACCATGCAAACAATAGTACATAATTCTACAAATATCAAAATATTTCTTGTTAAAAATAAACACATGTGAAAAAATAAATAAATTGCTGACCTATAAAAGAAGTCACATGGCAATACCATGACAAATTTCGATCTAATCATTCATTTCAAATATTGAACAATGTTTACATTTTCTATTTTGTTGCAACAAGAATAGTTCAATATTATGTGTAAATCTTTCACATTGTATATATAATGGGGGGGGGGGTAACCATAAGGTTACCTCAATGTTTAAATGAAATCTAATAAGCATTGGACTTGTTTCCCTTTAATATGATGTCTAAGTTCTCATTTATCATTTTTAATTAAATATATATATAAAAAACATAAAATCATATGCATTTTCATATATTTTAATCTAAATAAAAGTTTTTATTGATGCTATATATATATTTAATTATTTAAATTGATAATACATATTAACAGGATTTTCTAAACTTCTAAATATAATCTATTGATGACAAACGTGACCAATCTTCATATGACACGTGTTTCAGGATCTACCCTCATTACAGTCACATGCCTTGAAAAATTACCCTCACTATAGCACTATTACCATTACAATAATCCAATTAATTAACAATAAAACTAGCATTATATTTAAGACAGCTTGTAAATGTTACTTGAAGATTTAATATCACTTCAATTATTTACATATTTAAATCACTGGTGAAGTATTTATTATTTGTAAGCAAAGTTTTTTATCCAAAAATGAGCCTTAAGTTGCAATTTGATACATTTACAAAATAAGGCTGTTCTTAAATACATTGCTAATATCAGTGATTTAGTTTCAATATCACTTGAAAAAAATGGAAATAATGTTGCTATGATGGTGGGTTGCTTATCATTTCTAAAACTTCTAATGAGAGTGGAACCTGAAATATATATCATGATATTGTTCATTTTCTTCGTCAATAAATCACATTCAGAAGTGCAGAAAACTCTGTAGATGTTATGGAAGAGTTAATAGCATTTGATATAATTATCTTTTTAATAATAAAAAATAAGTATAGTCATTACAGCAATGATAGTAAATTATCTGTTGCTTTACTAATCTTAACATTATTATTATTATCATCATCAGTACAAATGAATAGACAAGTAGAAGTCCACAGTATTTTTTTTTTCACTGTTCATAACGTTTTCACCATAGTATATGAAAAGTTGCTTCTGCTTGCTTTATTCATAGCTGTTTAAAATGTTTTGCTGTGACCATATCTATTATTATCTATCACAAAAATCATATTTCTTTACTAACCTATATTAAGATTATAAAAAAGTAAAGACAACAAATAAAATGCCATAAACAATTTAGCTGTTTAATAAGAGTCATTGGCTGGAGAGTTAAATGCTCCTAAAAGATTCTCAAATGAGAGGAATAAGAGATAAAATAATTATTGTAATAACTGACTAATATCTCAGCCATTTTAACGCTAAACCATAAACTGACCTCCCAAGCAAGTGATGAATCAATAAATAATACAAATTGAAGCTAATTGTCATGATTTGCTATCTTTGTATATAATTAATTCAAACATGTCAGATTCAAAGCTATATTATAAACTTTAATAAACTCTAATATTTAGACTTATATTGTATAGTAAGAAAAAAAATCAATTGGTTTATTGCACAAAAGTTTATAAGAAAAAAGTTCAAACACTAAAAATAACTGACCTGGGCCAAAATATGTGACCTTGAATTCTAGAGTCTATAGTTCTAATATTACTCTAAATCAATAAGGCATAGAATAATAAAAAATAATAATAATGGTATTAGATATAGTGTTATAATTACTGATATATTATCATTATTTTTATTTTAATGAGAATTTATAAAATATCTCAATCTTGCCATAAATCTTCAGCCTATTTTTCCTCCTTATGTGGAATTAAATGGCAATATGTATATATAATATTGTTTTTTTAATCATAATCTAACATGTTTTCAGATTCTGTGAATATTACTTCCCTTTTTTTTACCTGTCTTCTTTAACTGAGAGGATGACAATCAACAAATATCTTATATATTATTATAAAAAACTGATGGATTTTGATTTAATACTTTCTTATACTTATCGACAAAAAGACAATTTTAAACTAGCATCATTTTCAATCATTATCAATTTACAGTAAGAGGAAAGCTTTTACAGTCTAATTGAGTTTCTCTGATCCATTACTACTCCACTTCACTTCAGCAAACAAATTTGTCCGTCCATCTCACAAATTGACTTGTTCTAGATCACGTTATTTGCGATCCAGTTTAAGATTTCAAATGAACGTTTATTGAAATTTTTTTCTACTAAAATGTTCATCATAACTCCATTCCAACTTCTTAATTTTTCAAAAATACCAATGGTGCTGTTTGTTCTCTCATTCACTTGATTCTTTCTTGTTATTCCCATCCTACATATCTTCTATTTCACTGTGTAGTCTGAAGCGTCTACATTACTATTTTGTTGGATGTCAAATCTCAAATTCATATATGATAATTATTTATATATTTACAAAGCTTTTCTTTCCATATTCAAAGTCGTATATCTTTAATATCGTTTCTATCAAAAGCATTTCATCCCAATTTAATTCTGCCATTAATTTCATCAGCTAAATAAATTTTCATTTGTATTAATTATTTGATAAAAGTATTTACAATTGTCAAGCATTGGTGGTCGAGAGGTCAGCGACAGCTGCTTTACAAGCAGTTGTCTGGGTTTGGCGGGTTCGCTTCCCGGCTGATGCTATGACACATGAGAAAAAAAAAAGTATTTACAATTGTTAACTTCTTCTAATTTGGGAATGCCAATTTTATATTTACTATCATGAATTATTGAAGTATAACATGTATTAACTAAAGTATTACAATGTGAACAGTATGAAGATGTATAACACATAAACACACATATATAATATTATATTTTTTTTTACAAAAATGGAAACCTCTACATGTACACAAAAAAATAAATCTTTATTGAAAAAAGTATTTTAAAATTAGATAATGTCGAACTTATACCTTGCAGCGAAATCTAGGATTGTATAGAAATAAAAAGAACCTTGAAACTAAATATCAGTAAGTTACCTAACAGTTTCATTATTATTATTTTTCAAATCTAGATGAGAAAAAAATAAGAATAAACAGCATTAAGAAAATTTTGAGAGTATTCTTATTATTGTTAAATAGTGTTCTTTTTTATTATTACTTTAAATCAATATTTGCTTCCAGGTTTCCATGGAAACTAATCAGTGATATGTCAACAACTATTTTTTTCTTATTTGCCCTCTAAACTTTTAGCAGTTATTTATCAAATTCACAACTCTTAATTAATTAAAAATCAATGATTTTTTTTGAGTGCTATAGAAAGTATGAAGACGCACCAATTTAACTAAAAGCCCACTTTGATTATAAAAATTGAGAAAGATAACAATTACAATCTTTCTCTGATGTCAAAAAAATAAATAAATAAATAAAGTCCTTTTTTCTTTAATTTAAATCAAAATATATTTTATTTTCTTAAGTGATTTTCATTTCATTTTTCTCGAGGCGCTTCTACCAGTATTGTTTTCTCTATAACATCCTAATATTTTATGTGTTGCTGCTGCTGATGCAACTATATAACTGTATATATAGAGCGTAAAATTTTACCCAAAAATTTATTGTATGGTACTGAGACATGGGCATCCTGTCAATATAACATAAAGTCATCACAAATGTTTCATTTAAAAATGCTCTGTAAAATTTTAAAAATACAATGATAAGACAATAAAATCAATTATTGTTAATATTTGCCTAAAAATATGTGTTGATGATATTTTATATGTAATAATACATTGGACTATTTCCATCATCTATCATTAAAATTGAGTGATATACATTTTTCTCAAGTTGTATTTTTCTCTGAATATTTCACTCCTCTACAGATGTTTTTAGCCTGACCAGTGACAATACTAGCATAAGAGTTGAATTCCCACTTTCAGATCCTTGAATATCAAATTTTAAGATTTCTCCAAGTGTTATTGGTCTGACTAGTGATAATATTAGCATAGGATTCAAACTCACATCTTTAGATGCTCTAACCAACTGATCTATTCTGTCAAAGGCAACAGTCAGTAGAAATTTCATATAATTATCTATGAAGATTGGTTCAAATCCTCTGATTCCTCCACTTTCTTCTTTTTTTATTACTTTTTTCTAAGAGCAAAAAAGCAAATTTAATTAGAGACTTCCAGACATTATGTCTTGCCACAGTAGACTGACTTATGGGATAAATTTAAAAATTTTCTAGACATTCAACATTTCATGATATATGATGCAAACAGTCCAACATACTATCATAATCAATATATGACTTCCGAAAAAGTGCTTATGCTAAGCTTGAATGTGATTTTCAGGATCAAGACAAAGACCATTTATAAACAATGAGCATTGCCAATTGCTCAACAAGCTTTGTGATAAATGCTTAGCTAGAAAAAGCACTTAAAATATTTCTGTCAGGAACACCCCCCAAACTTCTGACTATGGTTTCGTGCTTTGGCACTCCTCAGAGAGGTGCTAGGATAGCTTCAGACACTAGATCTAGTGCCTCTCTGAGCAGTGCCAAAGCATGAAACCATAATCAGAGGTTTGGGGGGGGGGGTTTACTTGACAGAGATATTTTAAATGTTTCTCTGGCTAAGCATTTATCACAAAACTTGTTGAGCAATTGGCAATGCTCATTGTTTATATCGTACAAGCTTAAGAAAATTGGGTCATGTGATCTATGACTTATATTTAAAGACCATTTGTGTTTTATAGATTATTTTAAAGACATTCTATAAAAGTAGATGATAACTACTTTCATTGGAAAAAATGGCTGAGGATAGAATATATAGGAGAGTTATAATTAGAGGAGGTTGATGTTTCCAAAAAGACAAAATTGCTGCAAACAAAAGTTAAAGAATAATATTACAAAATATCAAATAAATAGAATGATGCATTAGTTATCTTCTATATGTAGATATATTTATGGTCACTGATTGCTTTATATAGTCATTGAAAATTCTTCTATAATATATTAAACTTTTGTATTTTATTTTGTGTAACATATGAATATACTATCGGTAACATGAATTACACACACACACACACACACACACAGGTGGTGTAAATCCTGCAAAATGTACAGCAAATAAAAACATTAAAGTAAAGAAATTTATCATTGTTTATTTTATATATTTATTTATTTTGAAACCGCTGATATGAAAATTGCAGATGCAGCAGTACGGTAGTTAAAAAAAATATCTTTCTACACTCAACAAATAAACCAACAAATATAACGTATGTCAACAATCCCTGATACAACAGCAGCTGTGCATTCATTTCCACTTTAAAGTGCGAACTTTTTCTATAATTCGTTTAATGATAGTCTTATGTTAAAATTTTAAAATTACATTTTTTAAACATATTTTTTTCATTATTTGTGCAAACTTTTTAATAATTGAAACCATGTTTTTATTTTGATAGCAGTGCATTAAGACTTCTGATTAATCCAGTTAAAGATTACAGTTAATAATAGCTACATATATTTTCAGTGATAATAATACGATGATTAACAATGCGCTACAAGAAAACTATTTAGAATTTTTTTTTTTTACTTTCTTTAGAAATCAGGTGAAATTTTAATATTGCTTTTGCTTACACTGACAGTTTATGTAGTGTCTGAAAGCAATTCTGGCTCTATTCAATTTTTTTCTAAGAATGTGGACCATTCTATAGATTCATTTCTTGAAGTAAATGTTGGAACATTGACTGGATTACAGTACAAGTAAAAGTGTAATATAATAATGATTATCCCACAGATATCACCCCAAATCTCTTTTTGACTCATGAAATGAGTAAGCCTTATAAGAATAGGAGTTTTCAGTTCCTGTGTATAGTTGTATACTTTCTGTCTGCACATTTTCTCAAATTATATGCTTCCAAATGCCAATAGCTGAATACAGTGATCACAAAACTTTTCAACAGTAACATGGAATATCCTGTTATGGCACTCAGCCACTGTAAATTTTTAAACCCTTCAACATGAATGTGAAAAGTAATATTTGATGTCTTTATCTTGATATTGCTTTATGCCTTCACTTTTCATAAATTTCATAACTAACTCCTTTTTAATGTTTTCACTTTAAATTCATCCCTCAATGCCCATCTTATTTCGCCTTTCTCACCATATCTTTTCCACACAGTGCAAATTTTAGTAATGAATAGATTTCAGGCATTAATTATCATATCTATTGATTACAAAAGTTTACACTGGAGGAAAGTGCAATAAGAGAGGGGAAATTTTTCATTGAAAAGCACAATGTAAGCATCGACCATGTGATATCTGCAATGAAATGTTAAAACACCTGGTGATAAGTTTTTGAAGCACAATATTTTTATAGTTTTTATTTTATACCATAAGCTACGCATTAAAAAATTTTTTTAATTAATTCAATAAAGTCATAACACATAAATTAAAAAATAGTGTATGTAAAAAAAAAAAATTCTAATACTAATCAAATCTAAAAAGATTTTTATCATCTAAAAACAGTTATTTTTGTACACTACTCTGCAATTATCTACTATATGTTTCAGTTATCAACAACTAGCAGATTGTTTGTGTTATAAAATCCTTACCTTAAGGTTAATTTGTAGCTGAATCTAATGTACTTAAGAACTTTGCAGTCATCTTTTATTTCTTTGAATACTTCAAGCTTATAACCTGAAATTTTTAAATTCTCTCATACTGCTCCAGCACTGAAACAGTTTTTAACCATTTCTCTTTGTCTGTAAGCTTTAAACATTAATTTTAATATCAAAGTATTATTATTTATCAGAATATAATAAATTTTATTTCATTTGATAAATATTTTTGTTTAGAAATGAAAAAAATTTTTAAAAATCATATTTGCAAAAATAAAACCAACAAATATCACATCACCACCCATCTTTAGGCTTATACAATGGTGATTATGTGATGTTTGATGGTTTAATACCAATCCTTTCCAATAGGATTATGGTAAATATGGTTATTAAAGAACCAAAGACACCAAAAAAGTATGGATTCTGAACTGAGATCAGATTTATACAACTATACAAGCTAATGAGCTTAGCTTGAAAACCTTATTGAGTTGTCATTTTGGATTCAAAGCTTTATAGTTAGCTAAAAAGTAAAAGATAGCTGCTGGAGGGTTGCCTTAGATCCTAAAATCTTGATGCACTGCTCTCAGAACCAAGGCTCCTCACTGATGAAAGCCACAAGCTAGAAACTAGTCTGGGGATATTGGATAACTAGGCACTAGATAAGGATTTTATGCACAAACCTTCCTGCATCCATTGATTACTCTGGTTTGTGCTGAGGGGTACTACTCTATGAAGAATTTTGCCTCTGTGTTTGCAAAAATTACATTGTAATCAAAACAATAAATGTTTTTCATCATCCAGGAAGAAAAGTTTTATCTCAGTAAACAAACAAACATTTTTATTATTCGACATTTGTATTTTGAATAAATTTCAATATCTGACAAATCTGTCAAAGTATGATTAAAAAATTAAATTTTTTTTAATAATTTTTACAATATTGCAATATACTCTATCAAATAAATCAGTGATAATGTTCCTCAAATAGCTTGTAATTGCTATCTCTGTAATTTGCATTGTTAACATTACACAGAAAAATATAATCTTTGTTTTTTAAAATAAAACATTTATTTGCTTAATTTTTAATAATTATTACATAATTATTGTACAAAAATAACCATAAATATAAATAAATATTGCAAAAAAAAAAATCAAGTTTTTAAGCATTCAAAATATTTTATCAAAGTGACAAAGAAGAGATGGTGACTACCAAGGATGAATAGAAGATCATCAATGTGAGATTTAAAAGACTTTTAAGTCACTGCATTTTCTATTATTCTGTTATCTATAGAATGTTTTTGGGAATTAAAATACTAGAATAAAATTATGTGAAATTACCGATATTTAAAACAAAATTTAGCGATTTCTTTCAGTAGATCAGTGAATTGACTTTCATACAAAGTATATTGGAGATGGGGGGGGGGGGTAAAGAACCTTAAGTTTTAAACTCTGGATAATTTACTTCCATTAATATAAATAAAAACACATTTCTATACATTAATACCGACTACATCTCTTCTGCTTATTCATAGGAATTAATTTACTTCACCAAAGAATAGATGACACCCTAAAATTTGTTCATTAAAATATATTCAAACTGACTTAGTATCAGATTTATAGGACTGTGCATGTAAATTAACTGAGTTTAAACCATAGATTTTAGTGCCAGATTATGGAAGGGGGGTCCTTGGATTGATTGTAGTTTTGGAATTCTAGCGCTCATATTTATTATAAATTCTCATGCAAGAAATCCATTCAATTATTTTATTTTGAATAGTAGAGGAAGTAAAAAGTGGATGACATGTATACATAAGTGCATTAATTTCCAGTTTGGAAGCAGTCAGAAGATGGCAATTCCATAGCATCACAGCATTTGTCATTCATCAATGCAAAAATTTACCAACACAAGTATGCATACAACAGGGTTAAAAATAAAAATGAAGGAACATCAATCTTCTGGGACCACCAAGTAGGTACAGGCCATGTATTCGAACCCAGTTCTGTCCAAATAATTTGCACAGACAAGAGTGATGTCAAAAGAAAGGTCAAAGAAGCTTTTTACGTAGCAAATGATCTCAGTGCCATTAATAGAAGAGAGGCATGCTTTGCTCTCTCCAAACAATGGACTAACTAATTAAAAATTCAAGTTCATTTGCATATGTGTACAATAAATCACAACAATCTTTATTCGTAAAGCTATGAGTATGAGATTAGAATATTAAATCTTGAAAGCGCTAAGCAGGCATATTAAACATTATAGTATAATTACAGCTTCATTAACGCATGCGAAAAAAATCACATATGTATAATTGATTAATTAATCATACCCTGTAAATTAAGATGAAGATAACTTCATTTGAAAGAATGTAAGAACAAGAACATATAATATTGCTATTTGGGATCAACTTTCCTAGTCAAATACATTTTCTATAGATCTGAGATTTCTATAATATACAGAAACTAATCTGGATGTTGTCAGATTTAAATAACGCAATTAGATTAGCTTGAGTTTAAAACCTTAGTATTTTTTTAAAATAAAATTTCAATTTATTAGTTTGAATAGTAAAAGGAAATAAATTATAACTGTCAGATTAATAAGTGTATTAGATCCAGATTTGAACCCCATATTCACTGAGGAAAGCAAAAGCCATACATTTCTGCTCTAATGATTCCTCAAACTTACAATAGACAACTCTAAAATAGGATGAAGTTAAATTCTCTTGGAAGCATACGATTAAGCACATAAGAGGTTATATGATACTGTTGTTGGTACTTCATAATTTTTCAATAAGTTTTATTTAAATTAAATGATGAAGTTTATGATTTTAATAAAACAATGTTGGGATCATATATATATATGATATCATTTAATACACTTTCTATAGTCACTTTTTATAATGCATTATCTTTTTTTAATTTTTTTTCTTGAAAATATTTTCAAACAGTTTCAACTGTCAAGCAGTCTTCATCAGAACCTTATCACCTGTCAAACTTTAATTGATATGAAGTATTAATGGGGATTGATGACAAATCAAAACTGTTAGGATATATTATCATGGAAAAAAACAATGTATTGTTAAAAGTGGCTACAGAAAGTATATTAAATCATATTATATATACAATCAAGTCAGAAAGAATTAGAGGAGTGGATTTTGTACATGTAAACAGATTTTAAAAAGATCAATAGTTAAAAGAGGTAATCACATTGCACTCTCAGACAATGAAGGTAAAGACATCAATAGCAGGTTCAATAAGTAGTTATCAATACCTGTTCTATCCTCTAGATAACAATAAGTGCATAGTCACTTACCAAACAATATGTGATAGCTAAGCAAACAGCTATCTGCAAGAAAAAATCTATGCTTGTTCAAAACTTGAAAAAAATACCAGAATTTCAACAAGCTTATATTTGGATATAAGATTCTATATGGTGTCCATAGATTCACTAATTACTAAGAAATAAAAACTTTATTTAAAATATTCAACTGTAATAAATATGCTTACAAAACACATCTATGTTATTTTCAATTCAATGTCAAGGTTTAACAAGTGTATATTTGAATTAAAGGTTGTGAATGTATCTGTAGATTCACTGATTATTGTGATATAATATCATTGTTTAAAAAAATTAACTGTAATAAAAATGTTTATAAAAACAATCACATTCATGTTATATTTAATTCAGAGTCAAACTTTAACATGCTTATATTTGAATGTAAGATTGTGGATATGCCCATGATTCATTAATTATTATGACAGAACACATTTACTTAAAAAAAATCAACAGTTATAGATAAATGTTTATAAAAACACACCCATGTAATTTTTAAATCATTATCAATAAATTTAATGAGCTTATATTTAAATATAAGGTTATGAATATATGTACAGATTCACTAATTATTATGATTTTTATTTTAAAAACTCAGCTGTAATAAATATGTTTACAAAAACTCATATTCTATGAACTTTTTCATTTCTTCTTTCCTGATATAGAAAACAGTATTTTGATAGCAGTTAAATGAAAATATAGATCAAGGGATGAAAACATGAAATTGTAGTCTAATACAATTTTGATTATTCAGTAGTCTCCTTCATTATAATTTAATTTGTAAATCTTCACCTTCATTGAAAACCATTGAAAGCTTCCTTAGAAAAAGTTGCTGTTTTCTACAACTTTAGACCATAGTATTAATGTTATCCTAAGTGACCAAGACTTGTGGGTCTTGTATAAAAAGTAGATTTTAACGTAATGCCTTTATTGATATTAAATTTGGAAAAAACCTGAAGAGGTCAGCAACTTACAGACTACAGCTAACATCAAAAGTCTCCTTTTTCTTTTGGTTAGAAGAAAATGCCCAGAGGATGTTTACATTATTCTTGTCTAGTTTTCATGCAAAGAGTTTTAAATATAATTTTAAATAATTCTTTGCTAGAACCATCAAACATCATATGATCACCTTTCCCTATGCTTACACAGGTTGTTAACACAGAGGCATATAGTATTTTTGATTATTTTTACACACTAATTAGTTGCTTATTATAAAGAAATAGGTAAACTTTCAATTTATGCATTTATGTTTGACTGTAATATAAAAATGACAGTGTCTATTGCATCATTAGCTGTCAAAATTGACTGAACTTATCAAATTTTAAACTATTATAAAAACAAATTGGTACATTTTTAGTGTTTATGTAAAAATCTATGATGTTGTTTATGGTCATCTCTCTTTCAACCATTTCAATCCTCGTGTCTCTCCAAGTTTTCCTCTTCTCCGTCTTTGTCTCTTCTCCCATCCCCCTACACTTTTCTTTTTCTCCATCCATCTTCTGTTTCCTTCTGGGTCTTTTACAATCTCTTGATCCAGTTTAAAATTTCAATTGTCCACTATTTCTCTCTTCTAGCAATATGTCCAGCCCAACTCCACTTCAATCTTTAATTTTTTCAATGGTCATAACACCTGTTTGTTCTCTTACCCATCTTGCTTTCATCTCTTCTTGTTACTCCCAACCTCTCTCCTACTCTTTGAGTGGTCTGAAGTCTCTGTATTGTCTTCTATTAAGTGTCCAAGTCTCAGATCCATAAGTAAGAACTGGTAAAACACATTTATTAAAACCTTTCTTTTCAAACACATAGGCTATTTCCTTTTAATATCAAGTTATTTCTACCAAAAGCACTCCAACCAAGTTTAATTCTATGATTATTTCCTCTATTATGTTCCATCTGTATTAATATGACCAAGGTATTTGTACCTTATTCTTCTATTCATCATATCAATCTTATTTTCTATTTTAGCAATCATTAAACTTCTTTATCTTTTACTTTATCTTTAGTCTCTTTCCTACTTTCTCGATAACTTCTGCACTTTCTAACATTTTAAAAAATACCCAAATCTAAATACTTAAATAATCCCATTTACTTTCCTCCTTTAGTTTCCATTTTAATCAAAAAATCTTGGCATTTAAAAGTTTTGGAGTTGGGTCCCTGTCTTACCCTTTCTCAATGTTGACTTTCCCATTCATTATGTAATCTAATTGTTGTGTTGCTTTATAAATTTCTTTAAAATATGACTTCCTGGCTATCCTTGATGTCCAATGTTTATCACAAAAATTTTATACAACCTTTATCCAACAAACAGACAACCATTTCTTTGTCCTTTCTATAACTTCTCTTAATACTTGAATATGATCTACTGTACTAAACCACTTTTAAACAGTTCTCTTGGTTGGTAAAAGTTCTCTGTAGAGTTGTATTTCTTGGTAAATTTTATATAAAACGATAAAAGGCTGTAGGTCTGTATTTCTAATATCTTCTTTATCCCTTTTTTAAATATTAATATTATTACTCTTTTCCAATTGTCTCTTTCTTTAGTTTGGTATTACTTTGTAATATTTTTTGTTTTTCCTTTCTTTTAATATATCTTATACCCTCCTTTTACTCCCCTTTTTTACTTTATTTTTTCTTCTTCATTTAAAATTTGCTTGGAATGTAATAGATATAGGAGGTACTTTTCTTTATTACTATATATTCTTGATAAATCTTCTACCAATTTCTATGTCTCCCTCTTTTTATAATATTCATTTTTTCTTATTGAGATATAACACCAATACCAAAATTGTTTTACTCTTGATTTTATTTTCTTCTACTTTTATTTTATCTTTCTTATATCTTTTAACTTTTTCCCTTTTAAAGAATATTCAATTCTTTTTATCTCTTTATTCTTCATTTCTTCTTTTTTATAATTCTCTAGTCTCGTAAATTTTATTAGTCATGTTTTTTTCTACTATCTTTGTTTTTTAAAATGTATCTTTTTTATATATTTTTAAACATCTTAACTCTATTAAAATTTGTAAGTTCTATTTATTCATTAGATTTTCTGAAGATTAGATATCACTTTAAATATATTTTTCTTAATAATTTTTGCCTAGTTTTACTTAACTCCCCTTACTATATATCTCCTGTGTTAATTTATTAAGAACCTAAAATTCCTGTTATCAAAATATATCCAATTGTTATTCTTTGTTCTGTCCTTTCTTAAAAAAATTATAATATAAAGTTTTCTTCTTGACAATTATTCCTCTCTCATTTCTATTACATAACAAAATTACCTACAACTCTTTATTTATTTGTTACAATTCTAGCATAAATCCATAAAATTTTAAAATGTTGTTTACTCTGATCAAAAGCTTTTGTACACCATATAAAAATCTTCTACTACTTATCACTATGAGAACTTGTTGGGGCAAAACTGAATTATCTGCTTTGATATCTGTATTAAGTTGTAAAGTAATTTCCACTTGTCTGATACATCAATCCAAATATTGTTCTTCCACTTTTTATTTATAATGAATCTACTCCACTTGTATTTAATATGTTCCACTTTTAAATCAATTGTCTCTTCACCTTTTCTTTAACTTCAAAATCAATAATATCCATTTAATATAAGAAGTTCTTCTTCTAATTTTGAATTTTTCATTGAAAGTGATCTAGTTGTAAGTACTAAATAAAAAGTGTCATCAAATGCACTGGGTTGCCTCCAGGATATTCTTAGACCCTGTTCACAACTGCTTGGTTGGTGATTTAAGCTCTGGGATTAAGGGCATGCTTTATTTTTGTCTGTCATAATTGTATAATTGGGAAAAATCTTTATCATTTACACAAACATTCATTCTGCCTTATCAGGCACTGAGAAGAAAGACCATGGTGTTTCTTGATCTTAAACTCAGAGGTAAAAAGTCAATAAACTCACCACGCTGGCTAATGCATGTTGGTGAGCAGCCCATCCATGTTCGTATACTATATGAATAAACATATAGTAATAACAGCTGCAACGACAAGAACGTATGGAGTGGACATTAGGAATTTGCCCTGCTCGGTTCCTTTAAGGCCTCCAAGAGGAATCAAAGGGTCTGCAGCCTGTTTATGGTACATTGTTATATTTACAGATCAGTTGTTAAATATTTAAAACTGTCAAATGTGAATTTTTAGAATATTATTCACTTATAAGATTAAGTTAAAAACAGAAAGGTTGAGCATTTCTGAAGACTCTCACCAGATGGGGCAATAGAAAGTGTCAGAATGCAGAGTAATATATTATTACATTTTAATTTACAAGTATCAAACTTTCTGCATTCACAACTTTGATACTAATCATTTCAGATAAACATATTTATAATTATTTCGAATCATTTATTAAACTAGAGATTATCTCTAGCCAAATTTAAACTTTAAATCTCAGGTAGAAACTGATATATCTGTTTTTTTTTAATTAATTAGTGGATGTTTAAATATAAACAAAGGCTCTACTGTATGGGGAGTTTTGCCTTTGTTTACAACAAATTATGTGCTAGTATAGAGATGGTGATCATGTGATGTTTGATGTTTAAATATACCTAAAAAATTAATATATATATATATTAAAAATCTATAAGGAATAAGCATTATTTTAGAAATAAACTGTTTCATAATTTTATGTTAATATGATAACATTATTTTATTTAAAGTTCTTAAATTTTACACCCTGATTAATATTCATGAAGAGTTTTAAAATAAGATCTAATTTTTCAAATGAATCTGAACAATGACAGAATGTAATTTAAATTTTACAATTAACCAGCAGAAATGATATTGACCTGAATTACCTTATATTATAATAATAAAGTCATTTAGTATGTCTATTTAATTCTTCAATTCATAAAGTTCAGATCCATACCACTAAATTTAAAATTTTAATCATATTCTAAAATGGATATATAAACATATATAATTAAACTCTTTTGGTTGGTGGTTAAGATAACTTGTGTGTGTGTATATATATATATTGATAATAGATGGACAATTGAAATTTTAAACTGGATTCCAAGAGATTGTAAAAGACCGAGAAAGAGACCACATGTGAGATGGATGGATGAAATAAGAAAATGTGCAGGGGTGTTGTGGAAAAGAGAAGCTAAAGATCGGAGAAGATGGATTAAACTTGGAGAGACCTTCATCCTGCAGTGGATTGATAATGGTTGTTGATGATGATGATATATATATATATATATATGATCATTATTGATGCCATATTTTAATCTGGTTGAATTTGTATCAATGACAGCAAGAATAGGCTTATAACCTCAAAAGCTTAAAAAATAAGTGAACCATTCAATTCTTAATATTATCCATTGTTTGAGATAAAGTGGTTTGTGTCCATTAATCATATACATATTTAACTGTTCTAATTTTATGTTTACATGTATATATTCAAAGTGAAGCTTATGTCAGGTGGTCAGTATATGATTCACACCCACTCAATTCCCAAATCAATTAAAAATATTGCCAAGTATGTAATTTTATTATGTACATTTGTAAAGCTGGTGTGAACGTTGCAAGAAATCATAGTATGTGGGAGTTACTGGACAAGCTTATATGTTAAGAAAAATGTAAATCTTTACAAAGTGTAAGCATAGATTAGCAAGCATATTAATAATCAAGCATTAAATGCTAATTTACATAATTAGATAACTTACTGCTGTATAAAGATAACTTAAAAAATGACATTTTATTTATTTTACTATTAATCCAAAACATTATTAAACACTTTTAACTAACTTAATAATTCTATTTGTTCATTTTTTTGGATCAAAATTCATAACCAATTTTTAATATACTTTATTGAGTTGATTTTCTTCGAATTTTGTAGGTGTTGGATATTGACGATAGTACAATATCAAAAATACAATATTTGAGGAGTTTTCCAAACACTTGTCCAGCTTAATTTAATGTTGGAAGAATTAATTTCAGTATAATAAATTTTCAGTGATGTGCAATAGATGGAAACATACTTTTTTAAAAATATATCTTCATTGAATTTCACAATTAATTTACTAAAAAGTAAAATAGAAAAAAAAAAGAAATGAAGTTTGAATCTTAATTTCATTTGATTATTTAATTAAAACTTGCTTTTTTAAAATATCCTGTCTTCGTAAACAAAAATATCTTATAAACAAGTTTTAACCTGCACAAATTTCATTTCAAATCCTGGAAATGATACTCGAGTATTAGTCCTGCAACACAGAGCATGTATTAGACAAGCCACACCTTTCACATTCATATCAATCCATTGATAACTTTGTAATCTTGTGATCTGACCAAAATAACATGTACACAGATCTTGTACACAATATTTTTCACAAGATTTGCAAAAAAGTATCATGTACATGGATCTTGCACATGATATTTTTGCAAGATTTACAAAGTTATCGGCAGGTTGAATAAGTATGTGAAAAGGTGTAGTATGTTAAATACACACTCTGTGTTGCAGAACTAAAAATACCACTTTCATAAAACTAAAAGTATACAATATGGAGTGGAATTATATACAACTTTCACACAAAAATCTATAACAATAGTAAATGAGCAGAATTTAAATTTATAACAATAATAAAGATATATGAATTTGAGCAAGAAATCGATATTAAAAAGAACATTTAAAAAAAAAAATGATTTGCCATACACAAATATATACTACTTTTACACAAAAAAGTTTAAAATTTATAATAATAATAATAATAATAAATCAATATTAACAAAGAACATTTTTTAAAAATGTTGATTTGCCATCCAGAAAAATATATACAACTTATACACTGTAAAATTTATAACAACATTAGAGATATGAATTTCACACAAAAAGCCGATCTTAAAAAGTACATTTTCTTGCCCAAAAATATATAAAGTATGAAATGCCATTACTCCAGTATCAAATGTTACTTTAAATACAGACAAAACAATCACTAAATTATTATTCTTTAAAATATTTACAAAAAAAAAAAACAAAATATACACATATGCTACTTATAGTTTAATATATAACAGGAATTGTCATGTTGAAATAAGCAATTTGGCATTTATATTTTTAACACAAAATGGAGATGTCAACTGAAAAATTTCCCCCCAAAATGGAGTTTTACTGAAAATGTGATTGCGCAGTCTATCAGCTGAATGGGATTTTCCACAGAAATGCTAATAAATGAATATATTTTTTTAAAAAACAAAACAAAAAAAATTGACAAAAAGAAATATAAATTACAACACTTTTATTAACTCTTCATCTTGGTGGAAATTTTTTTTTATAATGTTAAGTATGCAAATGAACATGTCAATTTTTATGTAATCTACACAACATATAAATTTGGTGTTACCTTGATATCCCTCACTACTGCTTATTGCATATAGCTTTCAATGTTTTGTAGGGAAATCACTGTTTCTGGATTTATGAAGTTGATATCTGCCATTCATGTGAAAATGATTGTAACCGGCATTAGGAAGTTATGAAAAGAAAATCAAAAGGCAAAAACTAAACACTACATATATTTACACACTTAAAATCAAATGAACTCACAAGTATAAATAACATAGAAATACTTGGATGAAGCAACAAAGTTCAATTAAAATGAAAGCTGTTGTCAGACAGAAATCTCGACAATAACTAAAAATGTCAAAATACCAAAAAAAAAAAAACATATTTTGATAAAGAGAAACACGTTTTCATACAAGATCAAATAACATCGTAGGATTTATTTCATTTAAATTTGACATGATTGCAATATTACACATTTATTGTGGATGTGAAAAATATACCAATTCCCCTACATTGCAGGAATAATACTCAAGTACCCTGGAAATATGGTGACATTGTTTAGATTCTCAATTTTTTAAATTAGAATATAATTAGTTACAAAAAAAAACAATTGCAAATATTTAAATACTAAGCAATAAAATATAATCTATATATATTTAAAATGCTTTTATTTATGAATAAAGCACTAAAAATCAAAAAATAATTTATTTCTTCAACTGTAATTTTGATTGTTATATGTGACTTGAAATAAAAGTGTGGCATATCCATAAATTAATTAATTCAGTCACAATCTGATTGAATCAATTAATTTTTAGATGTCCCACACGGATATTTAAAGTTACATGTAAAACTAAAATTGTGGTTAAAGAAAAAAAAATGGTTTTAGTACAATATTCATTAAATTAAATAAAAACATGTTTTATAAAATATTTTCTTTTCTTCTACAGTGTCTTTCCTATATGTTCTTATTTGTCTTCTTACAGTTTTTATAACACTCAAATTAAAAGATGAATAAAATAAAAAGACTAACTTACAATTTGAAAAAAAAAATGGCGTGAATATGTCAATGGCTGTTTGCATTTGGTATAAAAAATAAAAAACAAAATTCTATACTGCATTTGCATTAGATATAAATGGAAAAAAAATATTCATGTTATACAGAATTTACATAGGAATTCCACCTTTATTCTTAAAAGGTTGCCTTGACAACAAATTGAAATTGTTGATTGTTAGTGATATTGGGATTGTCTAAGTATTGTCTGGCTTTTAAAGATTTTAAATAATAAAATGAAATGTTACTACTACAGTAGAAAATTTGAGATATCCGAAACAAAAACTGGAATTAACAAGGATATCTACTAGCTTCAACTTTATTTTCTATTTTATGATGTGTTATTTGAAATTCTTTATAGGCAGTTTCAAGAAGCAGACACTAAGAAGCAATAGAGGTTTGCTATTAGAATATTTATTTGAACTAATTCAATACTTCCATATTTTTGTCTTCTAGATTTATAACTCGTCAATAACTATTAATCTTTCCGATTCAGAATATAACCTACAGATTACATTTAATGTGAATACAATCAATAAAAAGTCTTTTATCAGTTGATAAAGGAAGACAAACATTCTATGAATTTTAGTTTGAATACTTATCAATTTGGGACATCAGTTTAAATATTGTAGAGTGAACATAGATGTTAGGAGATATAACATGAATTCCAATGGAATGCTGTGTTTTATAAGTTAAAAGACACTACTAAACTAGAATAATTGAATATGGAGCTGCTTTTGTTTGAATTGATACCTACAGCCTGTATTGATATAATTAAAGACACTTAAAAATATAAGAATTTTCTATAAAGTTTAAAAACCAAGAGAGCAATGTCATGAAACTATCTGATTTCTGGATGTGATAACAGAGAGTATAATTGGGATATATAAAGTGAAGCAATAGTACCATACATCATAAAAAAAATATTTTATAATGAACTTTCATGAAAAAAGCAATACTGTTTATATTATAAAGATTGCCTTTTTAAAGAAAGGCACTATTGATTCTTTTTATTAGAAAGGTATAGCTGAAAATAGAATACAGATAGGGACTCCTGTATAGTATTTCTATTATTGTATAGACTTACACATAACAAAATTTCTTTACTCAACTTTAAAAAAAAAATAATTGTTTAATATTTATAAAAGAAAAAAATGTTTTAAATTTAATTTTAAGCAAAATTTAAGATTATAAAAATTTAACAATATCGGATTCATAAAAAACCCTATGGTACTTAAAGTTGTTTGTGGCAATTTCTTCATTATTAACTTTTCTCTGTGTGGTGATATTTTTCACTTTAATTTTTTAAAAACTTGCATTAATGGTTCTGGCCATCTTATATAAAAGTTAAAACCACTAAACATTACATAATCACCATTTCCTATGCTTATACAAGCTGTTATTATGGCTTGTCCTGAGTGGTATTACTATATGGACAGTCTGTCACTGTTTAATGGTTTGTATAAGCATAGGAAAAGATATCATGCGATGTTTAATGATTTAATACCATTCTTGCCTATTGGATGATGGCGACTATAATTATTAAATAACCAAAGACAACAAAATGTGTAGATACTGAACTGGGTTCAGATTTGTATGATTCTACATGCAAATGAGCTTGAGTTGAGAGTATTATCCTGTTTTCATTTGGCCTCATAGCTTTATAGTTAATTTAAAAGGCAAAAGACAGCTTCTGAAGAGTTGCCTTAAATCCTAAGATCTAGATGCAGTGCTCTCAGATCCAAGGATCCCCACCAATGAAATCCATAAATAAACAGATTAATGGAATTGAACGTTAAATATAAAATAGTAGCAAACTCTCTATATAGTAGTGCCACCTAGTGCAAGCTTTAGCAAGCAATGGAAGCTACTGTTTTAACAGCTTGTATAAGCATAGCAAAAAGTGATCATGTGATACTTTATTGGTTTTAATATTAAATATAGTGAACACCTTTGTGTTTTGTGGATTGCTTTATATGGTTATTGTACTATTTTTTTTTTTGGTAGCCTTTATATCATTTTTTATGGAATTGGGAATGATCCTATTCATTTTATAGGAGTGGCCCCTGGTAGTGATTATTAATGACATTTATATATAAATATAAAAATTGTTCCACCCATGTGGATTAGTGCATATAAGATGAAACTCACCAGAAGCATACACCAGTTTGTGAAGGTTTGTATGCGTGCATAAAGCTTACACATATACCAATAATATATTTTTTTTTACTTGTGTCAATACAATTATCGAGACTGATCATAAAACTAATAGTATTATTAACTTTCGATGACGTTTATAATGACATTAATTTAACTATATATATATAGCAGCAGTGTTTTGACAGAGTAGTAGAATGACTAACTCGGAAATTCAACGCAAATGGATGGCAGTCCAGCCCTGCAACTTTCGATGCCATAACCTCTTATGAACTTGCGAGCAATAAATCATTCTATTTATTTTAAAAGTATTAATATACACATATATTTTTTAACATAAATGCTTATAAGAAAATTAACGGTAACTTCTTTTGCTGATGTTAGTAAAAACTACTTACATCGATTATAATTATAATTGTTATTTTCCATTCTTTGTTTTTGCCAAATGCAAACAAAGTTATATTTTCATTCTAAATTAATATTTTCTAGTAAAGGAAGATAAATAAGCTGTCATTTTACATGCCTAAACTAATTTCTTTTTAATTAGTGCTTTGAAATTTAAGAATAGCGTATGTTCAAAAGCATCTGGTTTTTGAATATTTACAATTCAATAATAAAGTTGTCATGAATGATTTGAAAAATGTTCGACTACACGTTTTAAGGGTAATTTGGCTTTATATATATATAACATAGTTTTATTGCTGAAAACTTCGTAAAAAGTTTGATCCCCGAACATGATAGAGCTGGAGCGGAGACTACCAATCAATCATTGTTTTAGATTAAGCAGGGATATAAAATAGTAAAACTAATCAAATAGATCTATGGACAACAAATTCGAGAGTTAGCCACTCTAAAACTGCCCTAGACTAAAAGATTATAACATAGGAAAAATAATCAAATGTATTTTATTGCTTAGAGATTCGTAAAAAGTTAGAGCCTATGACAGAGTAGAGCTTCATTCAGGGAAATAGACTTTCAGAGCCAAGCACTCAAACACTGCCCTATAATGTGTACAAAGCTAGATCATAGAAGAATTAATTGCTTGGGAATTCACAATGAGTTTGAGCACTGCAAACGATACAGCTGATGTCATGATTTTCCAGGGTCAATCCAGTCTATTGCGTAGTAAACCACAAGAGCATTTAACACAATTAAAATGGTAAATTAAGAACTAATTCCTATTACACATTTGTTTTTTAAAATATCCACTTTCACATGGTAACTTTCAGTAAAATAACATTTAATGTATCTGATTAATCCCACTTGTAAAAATGTAATATGATAATAATAATGGAAGTAGAGAGGTAGAGGGGAAAAGAATTAATGCAAAAACTGTGAAAATATAACTGAAGCTATAAAAGATTTAAAATGGTAAACGAGAAAAAAATTATAAAACAGAATATGCTATCTGATGATGGAAATAGTAACATAGAACATAAAAACATTAAGAATGCCCTTTCTAAGTAAAATTTTAAGGTAGACTATGAAGTTATTTTATGGATTATTAAAATTAGAATTATGAAAAAGATTTGCTATTTGAAGTTTACCAGGAACAAAATCTTCATGATTTTCAAAAAAAGAAATTAAAAAGATCAGAAAAGTTTGAGATGTAAATTCAGAGGATGTCAACACATCACTTGATTTTTTCAGATTACTGTAGTATTATAATCAACACCTCTAATAAAGAAAATAACCTGCCTACAGAAAAAGTAGAACTGATGTTACTAAAATTTTTAATTACTAACCTGATATAAGATCTATATAACTTTTCAATAAATAGATTAAATTTGCACAGATTTTAAACTGTTTTTGTAATTAAATTCTGTCTTATTTTATATAAAAGTACTAGATCAGGTATCACCAAAGTGGTCAATATTCACCCCTGGGGGTCAATCTGGCTAGAGATCAATAGAATAATTGACTAAAAATCACAAATATAATTATATATATAATGTTTTTAAATATTGTTTCAATGAATTTAATATCCGTTTGTTTACCAGCAAAAATTACACAATTCACCATTGCGTATTCAGTATAAGTACCTAAGTGGAAAACGGCTATGGATCGAGTCTCACAGGGCTGCTTGAAATTACTGAGTATGCTCTGGTTACCCAAAACATAGCTTATGGCATAGTACATGTCAAGCATTCACAGTACCCTGATGTTACTAGTATTTCTACAGCCATTTTTATGCTGCTATTCATTTAATATTTTATGTAATTACCAACATATAATAAAATAAGTAAGATTACAATTACTGTGTATTACTATCTGATGACCAACTTCATTTTTATTTGTTATTTATAGGACCCTAAATCTGCAATGGCAGCTTCAGTTTCTAAAAAAAATGACAACATTCATTGAATTATTTGAAATTTGGATTTATTCCTTCACCAATAAATGAAATAATAACTATGTGTCTTCCTTGTGAAATTTTTTTTTACAAATGATGTAATGAAACCAGCTAAAATGAAAGATCATTTTGAGATAGTTCATTCTGATAAGAAGAATAAAGATCTTGATTTTTTAAAAATACTTGAAAGAAAATTTGCAACTCGACCAAATATAAAAAGTTTTATGAAGCCGTCTGCCATAGTTGAAATTGATGGAGGAATAATAGCTTCATACAAGATTTCATTCAATATAGCAAAAAAAGGAAATCCATATACAATTGCAGAAGATGTAGTTATATCTCCAATTAAATGTGTTATTGAAAATATAATGAAAAAAGACTCGGTTGATGTTTTCATGTGCTTACCATTAAGTGCGAATTCTGTAAAATGGCATATTGACAAAATGGCTGAAGATATAGAAAATGTAGTTTCAGAGCTCAAAAATTGCAAGTTTTCTATTCAACTTGATAAATCTGTTTTTAATATTTTTTTCTCTTCTTATGGATTACATCAAATATTTTAGTAAAATTAAATGTTAAATCATTGATGAATATTTTTTTTTTTTGCTAAATATCTTGAAAGTGATGGAAATGGAGTGATGATATATTGCTGTTTAGAACAATATTTGACTAAATACAATATTCCATTTAACAATACAATAGCTGTAGTCACAGATGGCACAACTGCCATTGGTAGGCCATTGCCAAGGTTTTGCAATTTTCTTTAAAAAAAAGTTCCTGGTATACATACTACACACTGTGTTTCGCATAGAACCCACCTAGTGGCAAAATGTCTCAGCCCAGATTTGCATAATGCTTACAGTTTTGTATTCAATCTATTAATCAAATTAGAGCCCAAACTTTTAAATTGAGAATCAAATAGTAGAGATTTTCTGATTACCGTTTTCTTATTTATCAATGAATGTCAGGATGTTTAAATTGTTTTATAGCATTGGCAATATTTCATAATATAATTAAAATTCAGTATAAAATTCTTGTAACTGAGATCTTACTTTAAAATTTCAATATTAAGTTTTCTAACAAATAATCTGAAAATATTCAGAAAAAATAGGAAATTTCTCAGGTCATGTGAAAGATGAGCCCCAAAACTGACTAATCAAACTTCAACTGGGGAAACTTTAGTTCATCAGCTCAACCTTCTACATAGCACTAACAGAATCCTTATTAAAGCTTTTGATTCAATTGTGATCCAAAAATCATAAATAGGATTACAAATTAGCAATTTTTAAATAGATATTAAAAAAAAAATTTGGAAAATAATAAAAATGCATATAACTTTAATTTCTCCATTGTTACTTCTTCATCTGATTAAAAATGTGTAGATAAATAGGAATTGTATTATAAATTGCATCCCAGTAAACATGTGACAAGTTCCCTCTCCAAAGTTTGCCATTACTTAAAATAAACTATGTGCTACAAGTTCACTGCAAAAAGTTTGTGTTGGTGTGATTGGATCATCTTTTATACATTAACATAAACAATGCATTAATATTATATTTCATTTTAAGTTGGGCAAAACTGTTATAAACATCACACGATCATCATTTCTCATGCTTGCTTATCCTAAAATCTAGGTGCAGAGCTCCCAGATGGCTAGAAACTAGTCTGGGGATATTGGATAAGTAGGCATTAGATAGGGATTTTATGCACAAGCCTTCTGGCATCCACGGATTACTCTAGCTTGCATTAAATGGCACTACTGTATGGATAGTTTTGTCTGTTTCAAAACTGGTATATAAACGTTTTAAATAATTTATATTCCATATGGCAATGAAATCATGATACAAAGGAAAGAGTGTTTTTCTAGATTTTGTAATGACAAGCAGACCCTCGAAGATAAACAACAAAAGTATGAAACACTGTCATACATATGTCATAACTCATGATCTAGGCATACTAGTGCCTTAAAATTCCTGTGGTGAATAAGTAAACTAAATCACTATATAATACATGTTGATTCAAAGTAACCCAAACAACTTTTCTCTGGTACATACAGTGAATATTTAAGATATTGAACATGGAAAAAGAAAAATGGGGTAAACATATGACTGAGAATAATAAGAGTAAATACATTAATCTTTAGCCAAGCCATAGAATGTAAATCTGGGCTAAAATGACATGATAAACTCTAGCCTAATAAATAATTAGTAATAATCATTAAAATATTCATCTAATAAGAATGTTTTCATAGTTGTGTATGCAGAAAATTTGGCACTTGTAGACTAAATTGTAATAATTGGGAAATAATATTCAAATGCTCACATTTGCAGCTTTTTTATTTCCAGTGCTCAAACTGAATTTGACTTCCCTAACATTTTCACAAATTAATATCTAATGTAACTTGATATAGATAAATAGCTTTAGTGGCAGTCATTTGTGTGACAATAAACTTTGTGATCACACAATTCATATGATAATAATTCCATTTTGATTTAGAAAGTTAACATTTGATTGTTTTTGCAATTACTGATGCTATGACATATGGAAAAAAAAAGTTAACATTTGATTGTTTTTTCAATTACTGAGTAATCACGAATTTCTGCAAAATTAATTTCTACGATGTATATTATGGAATATATAATAATCACCAAACAGTTTATTCAGAAATAATATGAACTATAAATTTCAAAAACAAATCAATGTCAGCAGGACTGTTTCTCATTAGATGGCGCTAAATGCAAGGCATCGCGGCAAGAATAGAAAATTATTGTACAATTTAATTTTATATAGCCTTGTTCAAATGAGTGTAATATTTAATAAGTTGCTGACAGTGATAATATATATTAAAAATAAAATAATTTATTATTTAAACATCAACAAACATTCTGGCATCATTATTATTTATTTATTATATGGATTTAGGCAGCTTAACTATTAACAAGTTATCACAAGGAAACCTATATATATATAATAAGGTATTTATTTATATAGTGCTATGTTAATAAATTGTAATTGTAAATTAGCGATCAGGCTAATGCACATGCGCTTTACAGATTTTAAACTATTCAAGCATAATAAAGTAATTTAAAGTGACTGCTTAATATCTTCATGCTCTCATCTCCAAACACTTAAGATTGCCCCATACTTAAACGTTTCGGTTGAAAAGATAGATGGATTCATTCTATCTTTTCATAAAGACTTTATCTTATGTTTGAGAATGAGGAGTATTCATTTATGCATAGTTTAAAATCTGTAAAGTGCATGTGCATTAGCCTGATCGCTAATTTACAATCACAAGGAAACCTGTAAAGATTCTGACCAGGCAAGATATGTAAGTTCTTCAATTCCGCCTCTGAAGTCATAAATCCAGAAACTACTAACAATGTATTTCAGAGGTTGTATTTACCCACATTTACAAAGATCAGTGATCTATAAATTTCATTTAGGAAGCACATGACCATGATCATGGGTTGTCCTGAATTTATTGACGATACTCCAGTAATGGCTAGAAACATCAAATCCAGCTGGCTTTATTGCTGGATCAGGGAAAAGAAATTTATTTGGAATCTTATAGAATTCCATTTTTATACCAATATTGTTTAATTATACATTCCTGGCTGAACATCCAAATGGTGGATTTTGGGTTCAGCTTTAGGTGGTGAATTGCTAAGTCAGATCAGTTTTAACAGTTTTGAAAGGCAATTTCACTTTCTATATCTGTTGGAGGAATAGGCAAAAGAACAGAAAGCCACTATGAAGAAGTACATTTAAGTATAATAATATTTTTTATATTTAATTGACCATTCAAAATTGTGGTGTGAGAATTATTTCTTCAAACAAGGGCACAACACACACAAATAAAAAATGCAAGGACTATGAAATCTGACTGTAAAGTACTTGCACTATAACCCCAAGCAGTGTCAGTTTTCCCATAAATATATTCCTATCTGAAATTATTAATGCTTTGTTTAATTAAGAATGTAGACTATATAATATAGCATGTGCCACTTTCTCTCAAGTTATAGAATGAGAAAGAAGTTTTAATTTTCTTACAGAACTGGTTTTGCAAATTGTTAAGTATTTAGCTTTTATCAAATTGATAAGTATTTTGTTTTCAAATTTAACAACAGCAATACATATTTTTTTAGCATTGCTATTAACAGTTTGCTTTAGAGAAAAATCTTTCTCTAAATTAAAATAAAAATCCATCTGCGTTCAATTTCAAGCATGATACAAGAGAACATAAATTTGGATATAAGTATAGAAAATGAAATATGTGAAGCTTTAGATGATACCACGAAATCATTTTTATATGTAAAGCAAGTAGAAGGAATTTTTATGCATTGGAATTTCCATAATTTTTTTGCAAAGATTACTAAAAAAAAATTTGGAAGGGTATGTACTCACGAAATGGTATTTGATACCAATAAAAGTAGCAGTGTAAAAATAGACAATGGACAACATTATATGTTCTCAGTAAAATGACGATAACCTGACTATGAAGAGAAATATAACTCGTCGTTCATATGTTTATGGCGACTCCAAATCTGTCACTTCCGGGATTCCAAGTCTGACATTTCCGGTATTCCAACTTCTCATGAACTTCTGACCAATAAAATCTTCGATTACTTATTTTTTTAATACATTCATGAATTTCAATGAAGTTAATGAACCATATACAATTTTGTAATTTTTTTTTTAATAAAATACTTTGTTTCTAAAATATATATATATAAAATCATTAAAGGTCAATTGTTAAAAAATTGTGTCACAGAAGTTCAGTTATATTGACTTTATTACTGTCAGTATAAAAAAAAAACTTAGTTGTTTAAATAATAAAAAAGAAGTCTTGATACTATGCGATTCTTTAGATTATAAATAAAACTTGAAACTGACTTCAGAGGAGCCATCAATAAAGGTCACAGAACGAAAGTCAGAAATGAAACACAGATTAAAACATTATTCAGTCTTTTGTGAAATAGTTATTTTCTTTATTCTTCTTTTCAGAATTATTTACATTTATGATTTAAATATTTTATATAATCAGAAGGGATGGAAACTTGGACTTTCAAGCTCGCGATAGCTATCCACTCCATCCTATACAAACCGATACACATGATGAAATACGTTGAAAAAAATAAAGGATCTCCAGTATATGTATTTCGTGCTGAACCAGCACCCATCAGTTGGTCTAGATCATTATCTCACACACACATATATGTAATCAGTGCTCAGTTTATATTAAGAGAGCAAACCTTCAAACTTTAATGGATAGGCTTCAATCTTCTCCACCTGCCAACTCTTCAGCCATTCATATCATTGAAAAATCTGATGATAAATAATAAAATATTTTGACAATGGAATAAAAATTAACACTCTGACAATATACCTTTTGTACTTAAGCATGTTAAGCCAAATCAAATAAAAGATTTACACTGATAGTATATATAGAGTGTTTCAAGGTGAAAAGGGTACTAATGACAGATTCTCTCTCCAAGTTGCCTGTAGTGCTATCTCTGAAACAATAGATGTGTTTCTTAGTGACATAATTTAGGTACTCACTAAAAAAATTGATGACACTAGAATGTCTGAATCATGTGTCAAAGGATGAAATGTGATAGTGCATTTTATGATAATGCATACTGGAACAATACGTGAACATAAAATTTTGTTTAAAATTTGACCAAAACTGCTACTGAAATGTTTGAAATGATAACTGCATAGGAAGGTGAAGCCATGAGTCCCACAAGAATATTTTCAAGTAGTTTTGACAGGAAGAACTCCAAAAATAATGTAAGCAAATATAAAACACAGTATTGCACATTGTAATTCATGATCTAGACATACACTAACATCTTAAAAGTGTTGTGGTGAATAGCTACCTGAGGTCACTACATAACACATGTACTGATTCATAGCTTTGCAAACAGTTTAGAGAAGAAATTAGCCAGTTTTTTTATTGAGACACACTGTACATAGTTTTCAATTCGATTTTTTACTCGTACAGTACACAAATAAAGTAACATGTGAAACATTTAGAAGATTATTGTATACAATAAAAAAGTTACAATATGATTCAGTATCTTATAGTTATTATTAAAAGATAAAATTTATAGTCATTAGATAATATGCACTCTTAGAATATCTTATAGTGGTAGTCCAGAATGTATGAAACATGTTCTCTCACAACTTGTTCCTAATGTTTTAATGAACTTTTCAGCAATAAACTATTTTATTAAGCAATTTATCATACAATCATAAATAAAGGATTATAATTTCTTGTTATGTTACAGTTTCAATATTAAAAATAGAATCAAAAAACCAGGCAACTGTGCTTATAATATAGAAAAAACCTGATATATATGTTTCTACATACATGATAGATAAGTAATTAATATCCTATCAAATGGCCTACTTGAGAAAAAAGATATCTAAGACATATTCAAATTTTCAAAGTAATACCATGCATAAAACAAAATGTTATCACTTTAAAATATTATAAATTAATAACATCCATGTATATATTATTTTTAACAATATTTATTTGTAAGTGCTAAGTACTGTTGTTATAATATTACTTCTCTTTGCTATTTTACAGTAGCATTTTTACAATTTCAGTAAAAATATTGACTGTGAGTTTTAATGCAATTATAGAGTGGTAAAATTAAAAATGCATGGATTGCAGTGCAATTTTACTCATTTCTTGTGCTCACATGTTGCACAATTTTCCAAGAATTTTAAGTTAAACTTTATTGAAATAATAAAAACTGCTTCATCCAATATATCCACTCTGGTTCAACCAAAGTTTATTATAAAAAAATCAAATGTAACTGTATTGTAACTTGGACCTTTATATACACCTACTGTGAGCAGGCCATACTTAATTACAATTGTAATTGTCTTACTGGTCCAATCACCAACTATAATGAGCATACTGAGGGACATAGTTTTAATGTCTATTGCTGATAATATTAACTTCACACTGTAATATTTCATGTTCATCATATGAATATAACCTATGATACCTAAGGTGATTAGAATATTTTTTAATTCTGGACCAGTTGTATTATTAAACATCTACAATGGTGACACTAGCAACTTAGGTTTGAAATTAGACACTTTGAAGAGATCTGGTTAGCAATGAGTCATAGTTTTCAGATTCATGAAACTCATTGGTAATGTTTCATTTCTCAATTGGTGAAATGCATAAATGAAAAGTAAATAAGTCAAAATACAAAAATAGATATAACAATAACAGTTTTATACCAGCCGTAGACGTGCAAGTTATCTCTACATTCTCTCAAACAATTTTTTAATGACTTTGATAAGAAATTTGCATCACTTGGTAATGATAAATTATACTACCTTTTCTTTTTTTATAATTAGATATCTACTCAAAATATATATAGATAATTTATTACACCAGATACCCCATCAAGGTTGAATTACATACTTGTTTAATAATAATTAATCATACATATATCTAATTCCTCATTTAGAAATTACACAATGCACACATAAAACAAAATATATATATAAATATACACCTTACTCTAAAGCAAACATATATGATATTTAGAGAAGATGGGCTAATAGAAAGAAAATTGATATGGGTTACTGATTAACAACTAAGGGAAAAAAATATTTATAAATGATTATGTAATATAATGAGAGTATAATGTCTTTTGCCGGCAAAAAAGTAGTTGCTAAAATTGATAGTTTGATCATCTGGTTGGTATTGATTTTTTTCTTAATTTCCATTTGTCAACGGTATGAAATGAAAAAAAAAATGTCATGGGATGATGGAAAAACATCATCATAAAAAATGAATAAATACACACGAGCAGAGAGGCAGCATGAAAATGAAATAAGTATTTGTAAAAATAATATTAATAAGCTATGACATCTCTAGCAATTATACTAATACCAATCAAAAGTCAACAATTGTGACTGGATTTGAAAAGGGGGTCCACTACAGACAGGCTAATTATCTAGCCATAGGAAAACTTTAAGGCAAAATATAACCCAATCATGTGGATGCTCATACCTGAGTGCTAATCTATCATTCAGAATAAAAATAATGCTGGATACTGATACATGCTGATCATCATCAATGCTCTGGCCACATGGTACTCACAATGTACAGGCTAACTAAACTTAATGTTCTCTAATAGAAAAAAAAACAAAATGTAGTTAACTATTATCATCATATTTGATGTTTATATTTAATGATTGTAGCTAGGTTATGATGATGCCTGGCTATAGTATAAAGGCAAGAACATTCAGAAAAGTAAAATATTTTAAATAAAATAGTGTTTAATTTTTTTAACATTTTTATTACATAAAATAACTAATTACATAATTAATACATTGCAGTGCTAAATCTTATAATATAACTGGATGGATTTTGGTGCCTTGTGTTTTCATTGTTCACAATAAAGAATGTGCTTATTATATAAGATCTTATCACTCACTGAATAATAATCTAGTAAAATACATCAAAATATATAAATTAATAATATGAAAATAGAAAAGTGGAACTATTGAAACAGCTTTTAATAAAATAGAATAGGAAAAGGAAATCAAATTAACCAGAGCTAGAGAAACAATTGGGTAATAAAAATAGAAAGTATATGAGCTTATTGTGGGAGGTAAGGATTTTGGAGGAAG
Organism: Epiperipatus broadwayi; assembly: GCA_028023455.1. NCBI lineage: Eukaryota > Metazoa > Onychophora > Udeonychophora > Euonychophora > Peripatidae > Epiperipatus > Epiperipatus broadwayi. The sequence goes on from JAQFVV010012555.1 coordinate 1,519,776, forward strand.
GAAATGTTTAATATTGCTAACATGATTTTGAATATATAACCTAAAACAAATGAGATCTTTTACATTTCATCACATATTATCCCAAAAGTAATACTAGTTAGCATGGTGGATCATATTGAATAATTTCTTGATAAGTTTCACATCTTTAATCTATCATTTAGTTTAGTTTCACTTTTTAAAAACTAAAGGTTTTATAATGGCTAGTAGATTCTAATAAAAAGTAGTAAATCTTAGAGCATTATTTAATCTACCAGAGAAATATCAATGTTTTTAAGCATATAATTTATAATTTAATGTTAATAAAGCAAGTAGGTTATATTCATATGTATTATATAATACATAAAAACACACACACAGAGAGGTAGAAAAATTGCTAAACCTTGATCTTACTATTTCATAATTTACCATTACATGGCAATAGTATTGGTTAAATTTTCCCCTTTAAATACAGTTTTATATATAAAAAAATATCTTAGAAAAAATTTTCAGTCTACACTTCTGAGATAGAATACCCATGATCTAACAAGTATGTAAATTGTGTCAGAAATAATCTAATTGTTAATATAAGTTTCCAAGCTACTATTAATGGTAGAGATATCAATAAATGTCACTTGTAAATTAAATTGTAATGATTATGATGCTGATAAATACTGCATGAATAAAGAAGTCATGTGTCAGCCATTGTTATATGGGCCAACTGATGATTCCTGCTTCAGCATGAAATGCATATGTATTTATTCACATATTTCAAAAATGGGCCATGGAGTAGAATTTTTAATTATATTTAGAAAAGATATTACACATGGCAAAAGAGGTGAAATAGACTTATTTCATGTGTTGATGTACAATCAAAAACAGATACATTAATTTTATCTGAGGTTTAAAGTTTATATCTAGGCTAGGATAATTTCTAGTTTAATAAACTATTAATAATAATCATTAAACTATTTATCTGATGTAGACAGAATCAAAGTTGTGAGAATAGAAAGTTTGATGTTTATAAACCAAAGTGTAATAATTTGATATTAACAAATACTGATGAAATGATAAAGATATAAGTAAGAGATTGTGACTTGGGATAATCTATTAATACAGTTTCCACATAAAATACTTCATGGGAATCAATATCTTTCTCAGGTATCTTTATTTATATCGTTCAAGAATGTATGATGAGTATTAATTTTAAGTACATCTAGAAAGATATTAAACCTGAAAAGAGTTGAAGTTGAGTTATCATATGTTTTTGGATTTAATTTTTAAAAAAAATCATATATATATATTAGTCCTTAACTAAGGCTTAAAATTTATATCTGGGCTAAGAATGATATGATAATTTCTTGCCTAATTAATGATTAGTGATAACTGTTAACGTGTCTATCTGAAGTGAATAATATCAAAGTTGTGAGCGCAGTGAGGGCAGAAAATTTGATGCTTCTAAATCAAATTGGGATAAATCAGTATAAATTGTAATAAATTTACATTTATATCGTGGTTTTAAATAAATTCTGGCAATTACATATATATTGAGATAGTAAAAAAGTATTTTTCAACTAAGAACTTACAAATATACAACACTTTTAAATTTTCTGATGTTCTCTTTTCAATTTTTACTAATCATGTCAACTAGAATGAAGGATGTGACAGAGAAGTCAATGCTGGAACAAGTCTTGCTGAGATGTTACCCACATGGAAAAAAATATTAAATTAGAATTCAGTCTGACACAGAGTAAAATGTGACCCTTCATTGCTTTATTCTACATGTCCACTTTTTTTTTCTTATTCGATTTTTTCTGCTTGCTTTAATCTGTAATACAAATGTCAATATACAGATGCCAATCTTAGTCGAAGTTCAAAAATTCCAGATTTAACTTCTAATATTACTTTACTAATAATAAATAAATATATTAAAATATTAAAACATGTAATATTAGTATTATAATATATAACTGTCAAAACTGTATTATGAAAAGAACTATTTCGATGGGAAATTTCAAAATAATGCTACTAGGTCAAATCTTTTTTCTTCAAGTATTTTATTATAAGTAAATACATATATAATAAAAACATGGTAAATATGTATTTAAAAAAAGTTAAAAAACGGGAAAAATAATTTATAAAATTACAATATTTTAAAACAGTAATGAAGTTTCTTTGGCGTATCAATAATTCAGTGAAACATATTGTTATTTATTGTACAACTGAAAATATCCCTTATTGTTTTATATATTCAGATATATATATATATATATATGATATTAATATTATATACATGTATGTGTAATAAATAAACAGGCAGATTTTAAGACACCCCATAGCAAATAAAAACGATATAATACTAAATCATCCATGCACTTTACTACTGTTCCACAATGCTTTATTTATGAATGATCGTGGAGAAACAAATAAAAACATTAGATCGCTAAATAATGAATAAGCTCTCTCACACTATACATATAGTTCAACAATGCGATAAGTTAATAAACATCACACGATCATTATTTCTTATGCTTGCTTGTAACTGTAGCAATACGTATAGTGAATTTTTGCCAGTTTTAATGTGATAAGTTTTGAGGGGATTAAACATCCATCAGTTATACTTCAGCATCTTCATAGATAATTAATTCAAAGGAATCTATTTGTTTTTAAAGAATGAAAATATTAACAACAATCACAAACACACACACACGTATATTATCTTCAAAACAGTAGAATAATATTAAACAAATATGCAGGGGTGATGTGGAGAAGAGAAGCTAAAGATCGGAGAAGATGGATTAAACTTGGAGAGACCTTCATCCTGCAGTGGATTGATAATGGTTGATGATGATGATGATGATGCAAGGCAAAGACAATTTTAATCATTGTTGCAATATTACCCAAATTGGCAAATACTATTAACTTCCAGATTAAATATATAACAAACAGTAAGTGTAATTAGAATGTAGATTAGTATAATTACTATAAGATAAACTTAGTTACAACGTTCAAGATGCTGCCACATGTTTAAACTTAGAATCCCTGATGAGAGAATGCTTAATTGAAATATACATTAGGGAGATGATTTTTAAAATGTGAAAGAGTTAATTGTCAAAAAAAAAAGTTCCAATGCTATATGCCTATAGAAGTCTTTATTCAGCAAAGCCAAAAAGTGCTGCAATCTCTTAAATTAATTTTATAAAATATAATTTGTGGAGAAAAAAAAAGATGGTTGATTCACTTTTATTTGATATTATATTCTTATTTATTTTAATGATAAAATCATTATTCCTTTTAATTATTAGCTTATTAGTCACTTAAATAGGTTTTTACTAACAATAACATTATATGACTTCCTCATAATGCACTTATGCATAAATCTCCCTTATACGTTATATTTATAAATAACTTTAAAAAAACTCTGTAAAGTTGGAAAACCATATGTACATGTATATAAATTTGACATTAGATCAGTTCTATATATTTTATACACCATGTTTAATAGTAAGTATAGGTTTCTTAAGTTCCATCTTTAAATTTTATACCTCAAAACTATTTTAGGAAGCATATGTGTAATATTGTTTTTTGATATTGATCTTTCTATTCAAAGAGTAAAATTGGCTTAAAACGAGGCCATTAAAGTATATAGAAATTGATTTGGTACCAAATCTATATAATTATATAAATGAGATGTTTTGGGTTTAAAACTTTAAATTTTTTAAACTTCAAATATTATCTTGAAGGAATACAAAAAGTTTGATGGATGCATAAGTGCATTAGTTCCAGCTTTGAACCCTAGTTCTTACTAATAGGAAATAAAATCTAAAAATGGTTCTGGGGATAGAGATATTATAGCACTATACCTTCTGGTTTCCAATGATTATTTAAGATTATAGTAGAGTAGGGTGAAGAAAAATGATCTTGGATAAATGATTTTTCTGATAGAAGTCATTCGATTACATAACAATAACCTTAGCATAGTAAATATTTGATTTCTTAAGTAAGAACTTTCATAGCATAAATAATAATAATTTATACATAGAACACAGAGTAAAATGTTTCAAGTTTAAATCTAATTTCATTTTATATATTAAGATTATAATTTACATGCATAATCAGAGTTGCATTCTATTAATGTTTTACAGAAATAGCATTTACTATTCAATATTTACTTTATATTGTGAATTTAACATTAATAATGACATTTTACATATAAATAACATTTAAGAAGGAAAAAAATAGGGATAAAATAAAATAAACTGAAAGTAACTTTTATATTATATAAGATATTAAAAAAGTAATAACAATTGTTAACCTCCTAATATATAAAGAAACAATAAACATAAATTAAAGTTAAAATATACTGACAAGAATGGAAATATATCATAAAGTAATATACTAAAAATCGAACTGAAATTATAAGAAAATATTTTATTACTTAATAACATTATTAGAATTATAATATTGTAAATAAACAAATATTAATTTTGTATTTGTAAATGTATTTACATAATTCAGTCATAATTATCATCATTCATTCTCTCTGCCAATTTGATGATGGGTGACAGTGTTGATGAACTGACTGCAGATCATTTTGTTTTCTGTCTCCCTATATGGCTCAAAATTTGTCAATCCCCTTCATTCTACAATGTTACCAATCCATGAAATTCTTGGTCATCCTCTATTCTTTTATTAATTGGTCGTACCAAACATGATATCCTTTTCAAGTGAGGTAATGTCTTGCCACATGTCCAAAATATTGTAATATTCAGCATTTTCCCATCTCCAACAGCTGTCTTTTTGTAGCTACATTCCTCAAAGCATTACAATAGGATATTAATTAAAATAAATAATTTACTGACTTTATTCTCCAGGAATTTGTAAGAAGTTATGAGTCCTGGAAGGCTGAAACTGGAAATTATTTGAAGATGTTATATTCCATAGTCTGACAACCTATCGGAGCACTAAATCATGAATGACCATAGTAAAATTAACTAGAAGTAAGGATAGCTTAGAAAGACCAGTATTTCAGTTCATCAAACATACATAAGAATAAAATAATCAAATGACATTATTGATCAAGAATTCATAAAATGTTTCACTTCCAGAAGTAAACTGGATAGGATTTATCAACCTTAGACCCAAAGTCTGTCATTTTCCCACTGAACAAAACCATGATAAAGATAGAAGCCTTTTAGTCTGGAGATAGAGACTTTTAGCACTATATTAGTTGATGTCAATTGCCTCTACCACTGCACCAAACCATGGAGGATAGTCCTTTCATATATATATATATAATTATGTCTTCCTCTTTTCTTTTTTTTTAAAAATATATCATTATACTACATGAATTATAATAATATTAAATAGTGCTAACACATTTATAACATAAAGCTGTATAAGTTAATAGCAATTAATCAATTAAAATGGTTTAGCGCTTTCGAAAAAATGCATTTCTCATAATCATAGCCAGCTATGACTCATTCAATGGAATCATTCTATATGTATAATATGCAAATTATATGCAAATGAGTCAATTAGCCCATCTTTTTGATATAGAAAAATATGCTTCTTTACAATTAATGGTGAATGAATCTTCTGCTATGAAGTAAGCCTCCTTTACTTATGTTTAACATTGTGCCTCTTAGTATGAACCAATTTTGCAGAGGTGGGTTTGAACTTGTGTCCGATACTTTTTGATGTTGTGCAAAAATTGAAGTCCATTCTAGGTTAGTATGTAACTTATTATTAATGATATATGATCTTGGATATTGATTACAAAATAGGGTTGAAATGTTGCTTAAAGTTTTTAAAAATTATATAATTCAAAAAATTATAGAATTCATATAAAATAACTGTAGGTATAATCTAAATAACTACAATTCAAAGACTTCTATTATCCAGACAAAATTCTACAAGTAAATTTAAACCTTTTACAATAAATAAATTAGTTTGTACACACATTTGAAAACAAAATTAAATGAAATGTGCAAATAAAACTACAGGTACAGAACTCAATATATGTTTCCATTTTAGCAGAGTTGAGATTTTTAATGATGGAGCAAAAAAATGTGTCAATTTTCTGAAATGCAAAAACGTCTGGAATTACTGCTGTTTTACTTGTAATAGTAAAAAAAAAAAAAACAGGAAAAGAGACAAAAACTATTCTAGAAATGAGATTTCCCATGACTATATAAACAAATCTAAGAATCACAAATATAGACAAAGGTAAAAACTCTCCATACAGTAGTGCCACCCTGTGCCAAACAGAGTAATCAATGGATGCCAGAAGGCTTCCATTGATTACTCTGTTTGGCACAGGGTGGCTCTACTGTAAGGAGAGTTTTTGCCTTTGTTTACAACAATTGTGTGCTAGTATAAAGAATGTGATCATGTGATGTTTAGTGGTTTAATCACAAATATGTTTACATGTAGAATATGCTACTCCATTTTTCTGTTTACATGATGTTTATGATGTTGATTTTTATTTTTTTCAGCAGAAAACGTTTTCCTAAAATAGTTCAATACTATGTCTAATTGTAGCTCTCCATTGTATTCTATTTTCTACTGTTTATTCCCAATGGAACCAATTGGCATGAACTTCTTTAGAAATCTCATTGAGATAATTCATGTGATGTAAGCAGGATCTAACTCTCCCATGAAAACCATTCTCATGTTTAACATAAAACATTCTTTTATGGAGCTTTGCATTGTTCATTCATTTTACATATCCAACCCAATGAAGGTATAATTTTAAAATAGTTAGATTCTATTGTATCACATCAAACAATTTGAAGAACATATTGATTGGTTCTATAATTTTGCCATTAAATTTTTAAAATTCTACAGAGCATCTTTAATAAAACTTTGCTAATGACTTTATATTGTGCTAATAAGGTGCCCAAGTCTCACTTCCACACAATAAAGTAAGTAAAATAACTGCTTATATAGGTTCTTTTGTTGCAGTAGTTATTTCCCTGTGATGAAATACTCTTTTAACTTGATAAAATCAATAGCAGCATATTGGATTGCGTGTTGTATCTCAGCCCCTTAGTCCATCTCCTTGCTATTTATAAATTACTATGGCATTTAAACAGGTTTATATTCTCAAGTCCATCCAAGCTAAAAATTGTTGAGGATTTTTCTTTCATCACTGGCTGATAAAGACCTTGAGTTTTTTTTTTTTAATATTAATTAATAAACCAAAGTCTTTATATATTGGATTCAAAACGATGCAAGTTTTTTTTAAAAAAAGGAAAAAAAAGTATTTATATATACGAAATTATTACATTATTCATCATTTTAATTCAAATGGGCAGAGTGTTCTAAATTTTTTCTGATATAAAATAAGTAAGTGATCATTCAAATAATATATGCTTCAATATGTCATAAGAATAAATATTTTTTTAAAAAAATATATAAAAAAGTAAAAATATAGGGGATTTGAAGTCAGACTTTAAAAACCCCTTCACTATCTAAATTATCTCATACTACTGATACACATGACCACACGCATGCAGAAAATATAAATAATCACCAATATATGTATTTTGTGCTAAACCAGCACCCATCAGTTGCTCCAGATTACCATCTCCCATACATATATATAATCAGTGCTCAGTTTACATTAAGATAGCAAGTCCTTACACTTTAATGGACAGCCTTCAACTTACTCCAACCTCCAACTCTTCAGCCATCCATACCATTGAAAATCTGATGATAGAATTCCCAAATCCTTACATTTTTGTTGTAGAAAGATTGTATTTTAAGTTCCAGGTTAATAATTAAATTATGGTCTCAAACATTAATATTTCTCAACTTTCTAAAATACTATGGGGAAATTTTTTATAAGCAATGATAGTCATGTGTAAGCCTTGTACGATTTTATACAGTGATTGAAGTTCAAAATCTATGGATCTCCATTTAGCTTTGTTATTTTCACTTTAAACTTCTTTTGAACTTCGGAGCACAATAAACCATTTGATTACTCTGCTCTGTCTTGTTTAGTGAAAAGGAAGAATGTTATACTCTGGATCTCAAGTTCCATGAACTGGTTCTCCATTTCTGATGTTTGAACTTCTTATGGATGTCCAAGCACACCAAATTATTTGATTATTTTGCCATGTGTGTTCAGTGGTGGAATGAGTAATTCTGGAATTCATAGAACTGGATTGTGGCCTGGTTCGGTCATTTCTGGTGCTTGAAGTCCTTATAAACTACCAAAACAATAAACCATCTGATATGTTATTATTCTTATAATATAATCTATCAACAACTTTTTACTATGAATATTTTTGAATATAGTCAGAAATAGATAGTTTAAACAATAGAAAAAATACTTCTGCTTACCACCTAATGCATTAAGAATAGGTATTAGATTTTAGGAAAATATTTAAAAATATATATACAACAAACCATATACTTCAATGTTCCTTGATAAAGACTATAAAAGAATATAGTCAAAATGTTGGAGTATGTTTTTATACATTATAAGTTCATGTAATAAATCAAGATTTATTAAGAAGAAGTTTGTGTTAGACTACTAAACATCACATGACCACCATCTCTTATGCTAGCACTAGATGAGGATTTTATGCACAAGCCTTCTGGCATCCACTGATTACTCTGATTGGCACAGGGTGGCACTACTGTATGGAGAGTTTTCCCTGTTTATAAAGTTTGTGTGTGGTTTGTTATATATATGGGCTATTTTTAAAATAGAAGACTGTGTTGGTTTGTTACTTTTTAATTTGTTTAAAGATTAACATTTAGATAATCCACATCATATGGCAATAACATCATATAGCAATTATCATAAAACTAAGATGTTCCTACTAAATAAAAAAATAACTTGGCATCAGTTTATAAACAAGTTGACTTGATTTCAAAATCTTAGTATTTTTACCTTGAATAATATAAAGAAATAAAAGGTGGATGTTAGATATGCAAGAGCATTAATTTCAAATGAATCATTACTGATAAAGGCAAAAGTCAAAAAGCAGTCTAAGGTTGAAGATATTACAGCACTATTATTTAGTATGTTACAGTAGTAATACTCTATAATAGAAAAAAAAAAAGAATTGCACTTGGCATCCTATAGATTTAAAATTAAAACCAAAATACACTTATTAATCTTTTTAAATACATATAAGGCTTTAATCTTAATACTATGCACCTTGATTGCTTAATTTTACCATGAGAGGGACCGCTACAAATCTTATCACAAGATTACTACTTTATAAAGATGAGTGGCATCTTATCTTCAACTTACTTTCTAATTATATGGGCAAATCTAAAGCCTTTTGATTTGAGAGTGTGAAGCTAGTAAGTTCTTCGCTAATTAAATCCACTTCTTCGTTTAGAAATCAACATTCGCGAATCTTTCGATTCACAGAGTTAATATTTGGATCTTATAATTAGAAATATTTCGAATCAATTTAAAGTTGTAAACATATCCAAAAATTCAAAAAAGTAAAAGTATTTTTTTAAGAATCCATTGGCTATATAAAATTTCCAATAAAAATAAATATTTTGTCAGTATATGATTTCTTTCGCATTATGAATGAACTAAAAACTACTAAATTTTCCAACTAACTTTTGGTTGGTAAATGGATATGTAATTATTATTAACAGAGAATAAATATTCCTAATTAATCTGAGAGTAGTGTTACATTCCCATATAGTATCGAGCCTTAAATGTAGTCCTAAATAACAAATCTACCGCTACTTCTTCAGTTCTGCCTCCTTATATAAGCTTGGATAATTAATAAATGTCAAATAGGGGTTTATTAAGCACTGGTGGTAAAATAACAGAAATGACATAGCATAAATAAATTTTCTACTTAAAAATAAAGTCTGAGGGTTTTTATTGGTGTATTTATTTCTGCTTGTATATATATATGTCTAAGTAAATTGACAAATAATTTAATTTATTTATATTTTAACAAAAATTTAAGAAACGACTAAATAGTCTTATATATATATATATCATCTTACTGTAATTCATTATTCAGCATCAATGATTGAAATGTTATAAATGATTAATTAAATTGATAACTTTATTAAACAATTATCCTCCTTATAATCTAATAAAAATAAAATTTCATAATAATTATGTGATACAGACATACGCATGTAAGAATGTCTCTGGTATACAAAAAATGTCATATTTCAATTGTAAATTTTAAAAAAAAGCATGAATATTTTATAACTTCACATAAAAATTCATCTTCAGCTAATCTCCAGATTGTTCTGTCATTGAGATAAGCCTGTGAGAGAACTGTTTTCTATGACCTCCACGGATTAGGGGGGAGGGGCACTTTTACTCAACAAAAATCCAGATGTGTGGCACAGAAGTAGATCAGATAAGGAAAAACAAGGCTTCTGCAGTAATAAAACGGGGGTAAAGGACAACTTCTAAAAAATAATTATCGTTTGACTCAAAATGGAGTCTGTACTAGGAAATCGTCGGGCTGGCAACAGATGGTATTAAAGATATTAAATTCTAGACAGTGAGATGCTAATTTAAGAACTTCAACACTACAATTTCTTTATTACATATCAAAGATAAATAATAAGGCAGGGAATATTTTGTTGCTACAAAAATAATGATTTTAACTTCGATAACATAATAAATAAAATTTAAGTCGAGTTTATTATCACAGATTAGTATTTTACACTTTCTTGTGTTGGCAAAAACACCATGTGCTACACATTCAAATTAATATCTTCTTGTCTCCACACATATTTGGCATCTTAATTAATTTCCTTTTAAGAAATAAATCATTACATGCGCTACTGTATATATATAAAAATAATAATAAGAATTGACAAGTGATTAAAACGACTACTTTAATAAATTTATTTGCCAATACACATTTTTTGAAGTGACATTATTTAATATATATATATTAATACATATTTTAAAACTAATAGACAATACATATTGAATAATTTCATACTACTTCATAACAGAAGGATTAGATTGAAGTTATGTCGTATATGATCATTGCATTCGTAGAGAGATGACCCCCCCATGGTTGCTTTCAGCTTAAATTCACTCTTTTGCCACTGTCTGCAGCAGTAGTTTGCTAGTTTTACCTTCACTTGTCAGCAGAAACTGGAACTAAAATGTGTATCAATTTATCAGTTTTTTTTAAAAAAGAAGATATTAGTATCAGAGAGAGAACCTAATGCAGTTGAGATAATGTTGCTGATAGGTAGATTCTTCATCTCAGTCTCTAAGGAAATTTGTGAGAGTTGTTCCAAGTACTTTTTATTTTAAAAAGGAAAAGTATATATTTTTTATAGTTATTTATAATAATTATTGTGGTAAAATATTCATGATTATGTACAAATTTTATTCAAATATGTTTGTTTATAAATAAAAAAAAGACAAGTCACGAGAAGCATAATCATACAGCAGAAAGTTGTGATTGGCTGAAATAAAAACATCTTCAGAAAGTTGTGATTGGCTGAAATAAGAACATCTTCAGAAAGTTGTGATTGGCTAAAATAAGAACATTTAAAGAAAGTTGTGATTGGATGAAATAAGAACATCTTCAGAAAGTTGTGATTGACTGAAATAAGAACATCTTCATAATCAATTACAAGTGAAAATTTAAGTATTAAAATAAGATTCCATGGCATTTTGATACTTGAGCAATAATTTATTTAGATATTAGAAATGGAATTAAAACTAACTGAATTTTATTCATAATAAATTTTATTGCTGATTATAAATTCTGATTAGTAATTCAATTTATTACTTTTTTTCTATATTTGCTCAGGATAAAATACTATTTTTTAAAATCTTTTTCATCTATAAACTTATATTTCTTGCAAAGACAAAAAAATTATGGAAACACAATATAGAATAATGAGTTAATTGTCAAAATAAAAAATTGGAAATATAACCCACCACTAGGATGATCCAAAAAAAAAAAAATGTGAAAGAGGTAATGATACTATGTGATTGTGCTTTATAAAAATAAATATATTACTTTTCAATAAAATTTAAAGTCTATACAGGGGATAAAAATATAATTTTAAATCTAATAAACAATTAATAATAATTATTAGTGAAATTGTCTAAAATGAATGGTGTTACGTAAATGAAAGCAAAAAATTGACACTTGTAGATGAAATTGCATTACTATTTGAACACCTGTTCATCTGAAAAGCACAATCCAACTTTAATTAAATCTGTATAATAAATAGATATTATTACAAATAATAAGTAATAGTTCTTGCTATGATGCATTGAACACTGCACATACACATAAACCTTTATGATTTTGTTAATAATATTCTTCTAGCTCCTTAACTTATGAATTTTTATTACTCTGCCTTTTAATAATATTCTTCTAGCTCCTTAACTTATGAATTTTTATTACTCTGCCTTTTTATGCCACCCTGAAGGTTTTAAAACTGATTATGATATTTTAGATGCCATGGGGCATTCTTACAATAGTTTAAGCAGAATAAATTTAATTACAGGAAAAGTCAAAAATATGAAAAAGAAAATTATATTTCCAATGTCAGGCAACATATCTTAAAATGTTTTCAATTGGTCTGACAAAAATATTAATCTGAATTAGAATAAAAAGGATTAAGTATGTAAAAGAAAAATGCTGACTTCACTCAGTTAGGAATATTATTTGACGGTTAACAAGAAAAAAACGTGTAAAAGTTTCATCTTTTATTGATGTTAGGTCAAGTACAATGATATTCTATGCAAAAAGCAAAAAAAAAAGAAAGAAGATAATTCCAGTTTTTGTATTCGTGACAGTCACAGGAAAAAATCCAGATAAATATTGAAGTGGGAGGATAAGCATTGATTTTTAAGTTCAAATCGGTTTTTATACAGTTATATTAAAAAAAATGGATTTTGGCTGTTAACTGCAAAGAGACTCTTGATTCTTCTTTGATGTCTTAAAGTAACTGAACAGGTAAAAGTCCTAATGTCTACTGCAAATGTTCTAGTCATTGCAGCTGTTTCAGTAAAAGAACAGGAAAAGCGGTGCTTACCAACATACATCAGCTAATGTAATGAGTTTACTTGCTTTTTACTTCTGAGATTAAGATCAAAAAACATGTTGTCAAGCGTTGGTGGCCTAGCGGTTAGCGTAGCTGCCTTCCAAGCAGCCGGCCCGGGTTCGCTTCCCGGTCAACGCTTTGACATATAATAAAAAAAAAACATCATGTTGGTCTTTTTCCTCAGTTGCCTGATAGTATTAACGGAAATATTAGTCGAGTCTTCCTGAAGGCAGAATGAATGTATGTATTAATGTACTATTTTTGAAATAAATATTTACAACCGAAAAGAAAGGGAATGTCATTATTTCTGCAATCATCGTAAAATATAAACAACATATAAAGCTGAAATTATGTTTGTTTGTTTTTTTTTACAAAACACATATATTGTTAATAATTTACTCAATGTTATCTAATAATTATTTCTTATACTTTTAGTTTTTTTTTTACATAAACTGTGAACGAAATGTATTTTAAAACAAAATGCCAAAAATATATTTAAAAATAAACATTCTTTTTAAAGAAAAAAATGAAGTATGTTTTAATAAAACCTAAAATGTTAATAATTCCATAAATAATAATTAAAAAATGAAATTACTGTCATAGATTTGGGTAAATGCATTATGAATAAATTTAATACCATCTGCGTAATAGTAACACCTGTTTTCAAGAAGAGAACTTAAAATACATAGATATTAATAAAATATCTTGCAACATAATTTTTGATAATTATTTCAAAGCAGAAGGATTAAAGATATTTTTAAATGAAAATTTTAACAAAAAAACATTAATAATAAATTACACTTTTGTGGCTTTAAATATATAATCTGAATCAAAAAATAGCTTAAAAACACCACATACAAGATATAGAAAATAAAATACGAAATGATATATAATAATTGATATATTAACTAAAAATAAAGTGTGCTACAGGTAGAGTAACATTAATTTGAATTTCATTTTTTATCTTTCACAACAGCCACGCCATAAGATGGCATAGTTATGATGAAAGAACAACATATGAAAAGTGCAATAGAAGGACTAGAAAAAGAGGTAGAGATACCATTACATTATTGGGTCTTTTATTTGCAGATGTCTTTTTGTGCTTAGAAAATAGGAAAGATATGGAAGTTATGCTGAAGACATGTACAAGAGTGAGTGAAGAGATGGGGATTACATTTAGTAAAGAAAAATCAAATTAATGATGATAAGTACTGGAGAAAGATAAGAGAAAGAATTTTTATTGGGGAATATAAAGTTAAATTGATGAATAAGTATAACTATTTGGGAATCATCTTAAGTAATCAGAGAAACTGCTTGGATGAATGGGAGAAAAAATTGATAAATAAAGCAAAGAAAAGAAAGAAACTGATAAAAAAATTAACAATGTTTTCATATAATAAATATGATGTAACTAGAATTGTATGGAAGGGAGTGGTGGTAGCAGGGTTAACATATAATAATGATGCATTATGTGTAACTAAAGGGGTATTAGATTATTTAGAAAAAGTACAAAGAGAAGAAGAAAGACATGCATTAGATGCAGATGTCTGGATAGCAAAGAAGGCAATTCTAAAGAAATGGGAAAATGAAAATGTTCACTAGATTGCAATTTAGGGATAGTAAGAGAATAGCCAAAATAGTATTTAATTGGGTTATGAGTAAAGGACATGCTACAAGATGGGTGAGGAAGGTAGTATGGTATGCAGGAGATTTGGATAATAAAAATTTATGTCAGTATACTTACACAAAAGATGGAATGAATGTGTTAGAAAATTTATTGAGTGTTATAGAGGTAAGGAATGGGATAAAAGAACAGAAGCATTATTAAAAAATAGGGAGTTGGAGAGTTAGAGAACTAGTATGGAGAATAAAATGAGTTTAAATATATATAGATATAAATGGAATATTGGGTGTGAGTTAATTTATGATAACAGCAAGGAAAGTAGTTTACTGTTTAAAGCTCGAACAGGATCATTAGCAACAAGATAATATACACATTAATTGAAAAATATGGGTGATTTACTCTGCAGGTTATGTAAGAAAAATTTAGGCATTTGTTAATTGAATGTAAATGTGTGCAAGCAGAAAGGGTACAAATAATGAAGTTGTGAAAGAATAAATATAAACAAAATGATTATACAGAAAGTGGGTTCTTGGGTTTTATGCTGAGTTTGGGATAAGATAAGGGAGATTTAGATATTAAGGCTATAGAGTTGACAAAGATTATCTTGTGAAGATGGGATGGAGCAGGATAGAGAAGAATATGGGAAAAACTTAGGGTAGAAAATAAAAAGGGAATGGCAGGTGGCTAACAGGTTTCTCTGGGCATAGTGGCTAACAGATTCCTGACTCATTTCACATCATATGCAAGCTGGAGTCATATGATAGTCATGTTAAATTTTATTGGTTTAACACTCATTATTCAAAAACTTCTGTTACCCAAACAAAATTTCAAAGTTGATCTTTAATACTTTACAACAATAAACTAGTCAATACACACATAAATAAAATTTTAAAAAAATCAGTAAACATCTGTAAATTAATAAGATAGTTTTCTTTTTTCATGAGTAAAATTTTGAGGTTACAATGAAGAGAAGAGATCTAATCTGAAAAGTTCACAAATCCAAAAAAAGTTCTGGAACCAGGAATTTCAGATTTAAATCCAATTATATCTTTTTAAATTTTTAATATCATAAGATACATCAATATAAAACTAAAATATTATAAATGGATTCATAAAATTATGTAAATAAATATTTCAAATGTGTTCATAATATTAATAAAATATTAGAGTAGGTACATGGATATTCATATAATGCATTATTTTAACACAGTTTTCCAATTAATACTTCATTAATATATCAGTTAGGTTGGTATTGAACTTAGAAATTAAAAAGTGGTAATGCTTATATTAGTATTGTAATGGTAAGAATTATCCCTTCACATAACAAAATCTAGAACACAGGCAAAATACACTAAAGCTGATCGAATCTGGATGCTGGGATCCTGAACCTGACCAACATTCAATCCTTTCACCTCTGCTCAATGATCTAATACCCTGTGGATGACACTTCTCAACTTACACAGACATTCAATTTATCTATGGTCCAGCAGTCACTCAGGGTAAAACAAAAGACTCGTAAATTAACTAATTGAACACTGATTTGGTCAGATATACACACATATGACTAAGTAATTAATTAATATATCAATGATTGCTTATGAAATCTAATACAATGACCTACATATAGATATAATGATGTATGTGCAATTAAATCTAGAGTTGGATAAAATGAACTCACAAACAATAAAGATATGAAAACAAGTTATATTTTAAATATTATTAATTTAATAAAACAATAACAAAAGATATCAAAACCAAAATATATATGATTATGTAATAAGAACGTAAGAGATTACGCTCGTAGGCGTCACATAACTAATGAGATTAATGTTACATGTTATCTCATTTTAAGTGTTTAATAAAGTGTAGTGCGGTATTGAAGTTTATGCCTATATTAATTAATATGCCAAATTTCTAGCTCTTATGTAGTCTGCTAGATCATATGGAACTTAATAGCCAAAGTTATATAACTAACTTAATAGCGCTCCTGTGGCATCTATCTATACAAAGTTAAGTCGAGTACATAATTAGGCTCAGAGATACGCAAGTTAGTGTGTTAACCTAGATTAGAGTATACACTGATGCTAGATAAGCATTTAATATAAAAGGAGGGTTTACCTATATACTCTATGGCACATATCAAAATATTAATAAAGCTAAAAGGTGTGAATGGGTCATTATTCACGGGCTTCAGCCTCAAAGGCTCGGTTGCCCTACAACCGCTCAACTTGCTACGAATAGGAACATTAGTAATTCAGGGAATCGGATAAGCATTAATTATGAATAATCTAGGTCCTTGTGCCCTAGTTCTAAAAGAGTGTGCTTTACCCAAACTAAGTGGATAAGTGTGACCTCCACCAGCAACTCATCAATAATCATGCAGCAAGCAGATAATTGTACATTGCGTACTTAGTAAGGACACATCCGCAACCTATACATATATATAATGCAAATACATAAAATTATATTAGCGTGTCTTAAAAATAGATAGCATGTATTTGCATATCTATACAACCCAGTTCTCAAATTTAGTATTCCAAATATACTATTTAGGGACTAAATTAATTAGTAACCTAGGTTAATATTATCACCTGCGTCTCAACATATATAAATGTAAGGAGGACAAAGCATATTTGCGGGGTAATTACGAATAAAACATTAAAATATGCTTTGAGAATATCTCTGTGGCTAGTTCCTATGATGTACGAGTTACATATATAAATAGTTATAATTCATAACTAGAGTTACGCAAACTACAATTCTAACTAGAGAATGACTGATTACTAGAATATTAATACCCAAAAATAATCAGTAAAATAATAATAACATGAACAGCGAGTGAGAAAAATAATAAGTCAGTTATTTAATATTTATTATAGTGAAGATTTGAAATTATCTTCACAGATTGATAAGCTAAAATTATACTTATAAATACTCGTGGTTTCGAGTTATTTGGCATATTAAATACATATAATATTAAAATGATAAAATTATAGAATAAATTGACTAGATTAGAAATAGGCATAAAAGACTGCAGAAAATTATACATTTAGTTTAAAATAGATTATTAGAGTTTTACATTTTAAAAGAGAATTCAATATCACAAGTTTTACAATCAGACAAGATTTAAACATTAGGATTTAACAGCTTTCTTGGTAGATTTTAGAAAAGGTGTTTGGAAAGGCAGATTTAATAAATAGCTAGCTTTTAAAATTAGAATTGAAAGTCACAGTTTATGAACAGAGTTCTGAGAAAAAATTTATCAATTTACCAGTCTGTTTTTTTCATTGCAGTTTCTGGGCACTTGAAATGATAATAAGTTGACACTTTTCGCAATGATTTAAAGTAAATGGAGGTTTTTCCACAGGCTGCTTTGCTGGTATATGACATTATGTTTTATTGGACCAAAGTTCTTCCCATCACCGATCAAGGGCAGAAGGAAGTGAGTTTATTGCCTACTTTACCCCGACATTTTAAAGGTGAAACGAACGTGCATTCTGTTTACAATTCATTTATTATATATATGATCGATCCTTGGCAACAAGACTTTAAGTATTTATACCTTTCTAACTCTGGTACCTGTTTATTTTTTCAAGCTTGTTCGTAGCTGAAAAAACCATTACCTTATTTTAGAAAAAAACATACTTAATTACCAAAACTAGTAGAAAAACAATTTTAATTATGACAACAGATTTAGATTTTGTTTCTCTGCTTTTTTCCACCTGCAATTTATTGTGACAATGCTATAAAATTCTGCGAATTGTTATTAACATTTTATATTTACAAAATCAAAATCACGCTATTTTAGGACTATTGCATGTTGCATGACTTAATTTTAAGAGTTGTTTACAAAATAAACTAAGTTACTTTGATAATTAGTATAAAACTAATTTTATTACCATACATGCAGAATAACAACGGGAATGGCTTATATACATATGCGATTTCAATAACATAACAATAAAATTGGCTAAATAATTTAAACTAAAATAATTCTTAAACTAGAAATATTTTAAAATCAATACATATCTGTAATATATACATATACTATTAAATTACAGACTTACTGTTTGCATATATATACATGATTCTACATATATAGTATCTTTAAGGTTGTTTAAATGGGTACTCTGAGAGGGTTTAAACCTGGCATAAAGATAGGTGTGGGGTAAAATACATGAAACAGGTGGGTGGATAAAACTGAGTATCTGTGTGTGTATATAGAAATGAGGAAATAACATCCATTAAATAGAGAAACACTTTAACATTTGATATTACTAAGAAGCTATCAATTACTACTAATTAACAATTCCTGAGGCAAAGCAAGTGTTTCTCTACTTAATAAATGTTATCTCTTCATTTCTATATAATAAAATCTATATAAACATTTAATTCAATATATATATACTTATAACTTATATTAACAGTGTTTGAAGAAACATCTTTTACATATAAACATTTTAACTATGTGTCATTACATATTTCTCATTTGATCTTGTATTTGCAGATATTAATCTATTTAAATTAATTTTCTTTAAATATATCAAGTAATCTAATATTCATTTCTTCAGCTAATGGTATTCAAAATAATTCTCCATATCAAATCTTGAAATATGATAAGAAGTAGCTCCATTTTTATTTCAAAAAAATTATCACTCAAGCAGCTTATTTATTTATATTAATAGTGTTGGTCATCAGCAGGAAGCATTCAGTCAGAGGCAACTAGAAAAAATGCTATTATATATTTTCTTAAATTGCATTTGTATAGCCATCTACTAAGATATTTTGTCTTTTTTTTTAAATTTCATAAATTTACCTTCTTTTAATATATAGGGTATATGAGCACAGACTTTCACACAACCCACCACTCTCCACACTATCTCATAACACTGATATACTTGAACCCATATATGTTGAAAAGATAAATAATCACCAATATATGTATTTCATGCTAAACCAGCAATCATCACTTGATCCAGATTACCATCTCTACACATATATGCTATAAGTGCTCAGATATATATTAAGATAGCCAATCCTCATACTTTAATGGACAGGCTTCAATCTACTCCACACTCCAACTCTTCCATCCAGTTGAAAATCTGATGATGGAATGCTCAAAGGTCATCCTGAGGATGAGATTCTTGTCACACCCATGATGACCTAAAGTCAATCTGACCCCTCATGTACAGGACACAATCCATTTAATACATATACAAGGGATGGGCAGACATCTCTACTATGTAATAACTGAAACACACAGGCTTATTATATACCTATGTGTATATATGTAATATATAGGGTATATGTTGATGCTTGTTTAAAAAAAGATCAAAAGAGGTGAATAAAATCAAACAGTTGTCAAATAAAATTTTTTATCACTTCTTGATTGACTTCTTTTGTTATGCTTACCTGTGACTATTTATGAAGTTATTTTAAGGATGTTTTTGGATTAACTAAAAATGTTATTTTTTTTTTGCAAAGTTTATCAAAATTCATGATTATTTTTAAACAATATGTGTGTAATAATTATTAAAAATCAAAAGTATACATTATTACACTGTTATTATATACATATATTATTTTTAAAAATAGAAGGAAATAATTTCAAGAATAATATTAGCAAAGAAAATCATGGAAGTCTGTTTGATCCCCCTTGTGACATTTACAGCTAATATGTCATTGCAGACATTGTATTGGAATATATTGAGATATTTTAAAAATTAAAAATAAATTTCATTATTTTACCTAGCTAATTATTATTAGTAAAAGCTTGCGTGGTTTTTCATCTTTGTTTTTATTTCTACTAAAAATAGGTAAATAATTATTAATGATCAATTTTGAAAAGTTATCAAGGGTGGCTATAGACTCTCCAGCTGGAAAAAAAGGAAAGCATGGTTAGAACTTAAAAATAGATTAACTCATTCCCCATGTAAATCCATATGCATAATACACTGATGTATTACTAAGACACTTTACAAAATGTACAGTAAAAAGTATTAGACAAAATATCATATGATCCAAAAGTAATAAGTTTCAGAACAATGGATTGGTACATGTTTACAGTTAATTACTTCATTCATCAATGCATCTCTTTATTTTTCACAATGCATTTTATTTAATTATCTATTAGTTTCAACTTACTAGCAACCTTCTTCAAAACAATTTAAACAAATTTAGTATATTATTTTTTTTGTTTATTTTTATAAAAATAGCTGTCTTTTAATATTTTTAAATATACACAATATGCACACATTTTTAATAATTGTTTATAATTTCTTATGAATATATTATTTTTACTAATTAAAATATAATAATAAAATGATTTATTGCTCAGAAGTTTATATCAAATTGAAACTAACCATGAATCATGAATTCTAAGCTCTAGACTATGTCTTCTCCCACTGTACCAAATCGTTTAGGTCATTTTTTAATGTATTAAATATGTATGTACATTTTCCCTTAATCCTGTTAAAGGAAGAAGATTGTCACATCAAGGGTTGCATGAGTTCTAGATGATAATGGTGAACTATCTTTTATAACCTTTATTAAATAAGTTATTGTATTGACCTACAATTTGCTATTCAAAGAAACTTTGAGTCTAGATTTCTTATCAGCTCTGTTTATGACAGAAACTTTGGCCATTGGTTTATTGAGTCGAGAGTTCATAAATTCAAGCACCAAAAGCAATCTATGGGCCTTGTGTTCGAGTCTTTCAGTCTACCATTGCACAAAACCATGCATGAAAGCTTTACATTATAGGTCATTTTATTGAGAGGGTTATTTTTGAAATATATATATATTTTAAAAAAAGCTTATTATAAGTAGCTAATTAGCTTTTACAATAGTTGATTTTACAAAAAGGAAGAGCAATAGATATTAGTTTTTAAACGCAAATATTGACTCTATTAATCAAAGAGATATTTCAATAATGATTAAAAAAAACAGAATTACTTATGTACAATATAAGTCCATACATCAACATCATTAGAATTGAAAAGATTCAGCATTCCCCTAAAAGCATAAACTAATTTCAAATTAACGATTAAAATTGTAATATGAATAGATTTTTTTTTTCTAAACAGATGAGAAATTAATCATTTGAAAGAAATATGACAATTGTTTATATATATTAAATGTCTAAAAGACATTCGTATAATAACAGAAAATGTTACAAAAATATTTTTTTTTTGTAATTAATTATAAAAAGTTATTTTTTATGGCATTAAAACGTTACAACATTTATTCAAATAATAGAAATGCTAAGCCTAAATTCTTAACATGTTGACTTTATCTAAGTCGGTAACATTTTTCGATTCTTAGAATTTCTGGTTCACTAAACATTTCTCCGTGGTGAAAAGGCGAAGTAAAAGAGAAAGGAATTTATTTTATTAGAATATTATTAAGATCATTCAAACGATTTAGCTCAATAAATATGATAATCGGATTCATTTCCTAATATCTACATAAAACATTTGGTGAATTATTTTTATGAATCATTACATTTGCCATTTAAAAACTGAATTTGGCTACAAGATGTTTTTATTATATTTGAATAAAAACAAATATATAAAAAGATGTTAGACAGCAGATGGAGTTTGTAATAAGTAATATTTATTTGCTTTTCATAGGCGCAGAAAAAAAAAAAAAAACATTTTCATATATGAAGACACTAAAATAAAACATATGTTTATAAAGAAAAACTCAAAACAAAACAACTGCTATCAGATGTTAGAGTGGATTTGCGTCATTCAATTAATAATCCGTCTTAATATATTATTTTAATGACTGCACCAAATATATATATATTTGAATATTTAAATTAGGTATTTTTTTCTGAAATTCAAAACATCTGTTTAAGAGAATCATGTTCAAATGCATGAATAAAAGCAAATATTTAATAATTTTATTTGTATCTAAATATAAGTTTATTTACTCAACAAAGTAATTCTAAAAGAGAATATTGTCTAATCAATAAAAAATAAAACCCAGCTAATCAGAATTAACAATAACATGATTTTGATCTCCATATGTTTCTTATCACAAAACATCTACTTATGACATCTTAGTTGCAATTTACGTTAATAACTTATAAAAAATTAGAATTTATCAAAATCTGTATTTGATTCACAATGTGTAATTCATGCAAAATTGTACAATTACAAAAAAATCTAGTCAGATGTCGCATGATCTAATTTAATAAGCTTGTATTTACAAATGTTATATATAGAGCTCGCAAAATAAGTTCTTAACAAGCTTTGCAGAATATCCCCAACCCCAGACCGGTTTTTGCTACTGGCATCATCAGTGAAATGCTATGATATTCAAGCATTAGATTAAAAATACCAGGACAATCCCAGCACTTTATCTAATGATAACTATTGAATAGAAAATTTGAAATTTTCAGACATCTATATGTCTTCCAATCCAGTTATCTAACTTAAATAGCCATATGGGACTGAACTAAGTTCAGATACCACCATATATTAATAGCTTTAGCAATATAAAATTGTCAAAGCCTTAACAGCAAAAATAAAATTACCAAAAAATCAAATCAGATGTCACATGACCTAATTTAATAAGCTTGTATTTACAAATGTTATATATATAGAGCTCACAAAATAAGCTCTTAACAAGCTTTGCAGAATATCCCCAACCTTAGACCAGTTTCTGCTACTGGCATTGTCAGTACAATAAAAGGAACATTTTTAAATATATTTAAAAGTTTCATTTCATCCACCCATTCTTGAAACAAAATGAATAAAGGCATATAAATAATCCCCAACATGCATTTCATCTTAAACCAACACTCTTCAGCAGAACCAGATCATAAACATTTGCATATATTTTCATCATTTGTTTAATAGTTATCAATATTAAATTATTATAATTTGAACTACAAATGTGAAAATTTCGGTACTCACATTTGATGCTAATTTTATTGTGATATTTTATGGTGATATTTTTGTACCATGATTGTTGGAGTCAAAATAACATTTTAATTTAAGGTACAAATAAAAATAATGGAATAACTTTAATGCTTGAAAGATGTTTGAGCTCTAGAAGCAGAATCAATTCAAAGTCCCTATGCTCCAGTATCTAATGCCATACCACTGTATTAAACCATACAGGGTGAAGCACAAATAATCAGTATGAAGTTTTCATATTTAAAATATATAATGCAAAAAATGGATCTGTGTAGATATATAATGATTAATAATAATCACAAATTCAAATCTGGAGTTTTAATTAAAACAAAGGAAGATTTGGGAGAAACATTAATTATACGGCCACTGAACGATACCAGCAATTTTACTGGATTTGTTGATATTTCTTATTAAAATATTTACACATTTTCCCTAATTTTTTATCATTTTCTGTATCAATTTTCTCAGTATTCCATCAGTAATAAAATTACATATTTCTATAATTGTCCTGAATAATTTGTCCCAGTGATTAGTAGAGGAATACCAAAACTAAAAGTTTCTGAATTGAATATGACATCAGAAACAAAACAATCAATTGTATTACTTAGTAATAAAATTGATGTGGTCATTTTATCATTGTGGCATGCAAATGTCACATGATGTGAAGTAATTGGCAATATAATAACCAAAGGTTTGTTTAATTGAAATTATTTTAATAAATTCATTCCTTTTTTGAATATGTAAATATAGATGTTTGCATTAAATAAATGAAAAAAAAAAATACATAGGAAAAAGTTCTTTTTTACTATTGTCCTTTTTTATCCAGTGAATTACCCTGCTCAGTTTGGCATAGTTGGTAAAGATCTGAAAGGATCGGGTGATCCCAGGATCGATTCTGGCACTCACTTATGAATTCCCAAGCAATAAAACCATACCCCCCCCCTTTTTTTGGTGAATTTTCAGTTCTTGATAAAAGATGCTGATTTTAATAATCTAAAAACACCATTAATAAAATTAATTTATTATTTACTAATTCTGGAAGTATTTCTGAAAACTGACCTTTTGTCACAAGTTTAAAATTCTCTCATCTTCATAATCACCATACTATTGACTATAGCAAAAATGATTTTACACTATTTGATATGAACAAGCTGCTTTAACATATCAACTTACTAAAAAAAAATTATCATTTGTAGATGGAAAATTGCTTGGTAAAGTTTATTATATTTTCCTAAAGTGCCTATTATAAGCTATTGTCTACACACAAAAATTAAACCATTTTTAATAATACCTTTTTTCATTTAGCAATACCATAAGAATAACCAAAAAAAGAGATAAGATTCTAAGGCAAACATCTAGATAGCAAAAACTTTTCAGATCTTCTTCATCATCTAGCAAGAGGTAGAGAGCTCTTTATTATTGGATGACTATTTGACTTGACTATAGGCATTGATCTCGTAGGTCCTAAATCTTAATCTTATTTGGGTAAACATAGCTATGTGAAAAAATTCTCTAAATCTTATTCAAATTACCATATTACTGACATAATATGGATGACCTGGAAACCACTGTACTATTAGATTCATTATATATGTATATTGAAACAGTCAGTTTCATCCACTTGCCTGTTTCACATATTGTACCCCACACCTATCTCTATGCTAGGTTTAAACTTTCTCAGAGTATCCATTTAAACAACCATAAATTATGATATATGTGGGATTGCACATATATACGCAAAGGGTAAGTCTATAATTTAATAATATATGTTATCAGATATGTGTTCATTTTAAAAGATTTCTAGTTTAAGAGATATTTTAGTCTAAATTATTAGTTAATTTTATGGTTATATTACTGAAATCACATATGTATATAAACACGGTTCGGATGTTGTTATTCTACATATATAATAATAAAATTAGTTTTATACTGATTATAAAAGCAGCTTTTAGTTTTACTTGGAAACAACTTTTAAATTAGGTCATGCAATAGTCTTAAAGTAGCGTGAACTTGATTTTATAAATCCAAAATTTTAATGACAATTCTTGGAATTTTATAGAGTTGTGATAATTAACTACAGAGGGGGAGGTAGAAAAACAAAATCTAAATTAGTTTTAGCAATTAAATATGTTTTTCTAAAATAAAGTAATGGGTTTTTCAACTATGGTCAATGCCAAGGTTAAGAAAAATATAAATACTTCAAGTTTTGTGGCCAGAAAAGAGGTGTATATTTAATAAGTGAATTGTAAACCAATTCCACATTCATTTCATCTCTAAAATGTTGGGGTAAAGTAGGCAATCACTCACATCTCTCCTGCTGGGGTGGAAAGAACTTTGGTCTGACAAAACACAATGAGCCATATCTCAACCAAGCGGCCCATGGAAGAATCTCCATTAATGTCTAATCATCGCCAAAGTGTTAACTTATCATCCCAAGTGCCCAGAACTGCAATGATGACAATTGACCAGTAAATTTTCACTGAGATCTCTGTTCATAAACTGTGACTTTCAATTCTCTACTTCAAAGCTAGCTATTTATTAAACCTACCTTTACAAACACCTTTTCTAAAATCTGCAAAGAAAGCTGTTAAACACTAATGTTTGAATCTTGTCTGATTGTAAAACCTGTAATATTAAATTCCCTCTTAAAATGTAAAACTATGATACTCTATTTTAAACAAAATGTGTAATTTTCTGCAGTATTTTATGCTAATTTCTGATCTATTCAATTTATTCTATAATTTTATTATTGTAATATTATATGTATTTAATATGCCAAATAACTCAAAACCGTGAGTATTTATAAGTATAATTTTAGCTTATCACTCTGCGAAGATAATTTGAAATGCAAAGATGATTGTAAATCTTCGCTATAATATTAAATAAATGAATTATTAATTTTTCACTCGCTGCTTCAAGATCATGTTATTATTTTACTGATTAATTTTGGGTATTAATATTATAATAACCAGTAGTGTTCTAATTAAAATTGTAGTTTGCTCAACACTAGTTATAAATTATAACTATCTATATATGTAACTCATACATCATAGGAACTAGCCACAGAGATATTCTCAAAGCATATTTCTAATGTTTTATCCATAATTACCCCTCAAATATGTTTTGTCCTCCTTAGATTTATATATGTTGAGACGCAGGTGATAATATTAAACTAGGTTACTAATTAATTTAGTCCCTAAATATTATATTTGAAATACTAAACTTGAGAATTGGGTTGTATAGATATGCAAATAGACACTATCTATTTTTAAGGCACGCTAAGATAATTTTACGTATTTGTGTAATATATATATATATATATGTATAAGCTGTGGATGTGTCCTTACTCTAAGTACACTATGGACAATTAACTGCATGATTCTTGATGAGTTGCTTGTGGAGGTCATGCTTATCCACTTAGTTTGGGTAAAGCACACGATTTTAGAACTGGAGCACAAGAATCCAGTTTATTCATAAATAATGCGTATCCAACTTCCTGAATTACTAATGTTCTTATTCATAGCAAGTTGATCAGTTGTAGGGCAACCAAGTATTTGATGCTGAAGCCCATGAATAATGATCCATTCACACTTTCTAGTTTTATTAATATTTAAATATGTGCCATAGAGTATATAAGTAAATCTATAATAAACCAGTTTTCTCTTTATATCAAATGCTTATTCAGCGTCAGTGTATATCCTAATCTAGGTTAAAACGCTAACCTACATATCTCTGAGCCTGATTATGTGTTCGATATAACATGGTATAGATAGACACCATAGGAGTGCTATTAAGTTAGTTATATGACTGGCTATTAAGTTCCATATGGTTTAGCAGACTACACTAGGGCTATTAATATAGGCATAAACTTAAATACTGCATTACACTTTATTGAATCCTTATAATGAGATAACATGTAACATATAATCTCATTAGTTATATAACACCTGCGAGTGTAATCTGTCATGTTCCAACTATATAATTTTGTATATTTTAATTTTACTATCTTTTATTTTATTTATTAAATTAATATTATTTAAAATATAACTTTTTTTCATATCTTTATTGTCCGTGAGTTCAATTTTATCCAACTCTAGATTTATTTGCACATACATCATTATATCTATATGTAGATCATTCTACTGAATTTCATAATCAATCATTGATATATTAGCAGTTCTCTTAGTCATATGTATGTATATCTGACCAAATCAGTGTTAAGTTAGTTAATTCATGAGTCTCTTGTTCCACCCTGGGTGTCTGCCGGACCGAGGTTAAATTGAATGTGTAACTTGAGAAATGTCATCCATAGGATATTAGATCATTGAGCAGTGGTGAAAGGATTGAATGTTGGCTGGATTCTGGATCCCAGCATCCAGATTCGATCAGCTTTGGTGTATTTTGCCAGTTTTCTAGATTTGTTATGTGGAGGGACAATTTTTACTGTTACAATATAGTATAATTTGAGATTGATAAATACAGAACAATGATAAAAATCAGAATAAGACATTGTTGCTTGGGCCAATTGAAGAGTGCTGATTCAGCATGATATGCATCTTGAGAATTATGTCTTTTCAGATATCTTTATTCATATACTTCAAAAACATATGGTGAAATAAAAATGTTAAGTAAGTTTAAATATATTGTAACGATATATAAATATGTCGTTACATTAATTTAAAATAAAAACTTAAAAGTTCGCAAATAAAAGTAAAAAACTAAACGCTAAAATTAAAACATTGTTAAACGTGTATACATTCGCACAGATGTTAAACTTTAAAAATATTTTTTTTTTCATAAACAAAAAAAAAAGGTATTGGAATGTATTTTTTTTAAATAAAAAAATACAAGATTGAAATATAAAAATATTTTAATAAAAAAATAACGTAAGTTAAAATAAAAACAGGTATTAATTAATTCCTGTAATCTATAAAAGGAAATGATTGTTTATTAATTATCTAAAAGCTGTTTAATTAAAAAGTCAGATGGAAAGTTAGATAAGAGAAGAAAGAGATTTTAGCTTGACAAATGGAAGCACTAAGCCTTGGCTCAGACCATAACGAAAAAACAGATTAGTGACATTTTGTTCAGTGAGTCCTTGTGGATGATATAAAAAGAAAAAAATATTGAATTGAAGAGCTTTTTTCAATTTGGTTGGGGAGACGAGCGATAAAGACGCACTTTATCGTTCTCTCCCACTTATCTCTGAAATGAAATGACTGATACCATGAACCCAGCAAATGCCACCTCCTGAACATTAGATCGATCTTTCAATTAAAGACTCCGTGGACATTGACATCAGGAACCGGGAGTTCTGCTACCGTAAGCTATAGGAAAGGAACAATTCTTAAAATCAATCAAGAACTTTCGTCAAGTTGAACAAATTAATAAACAAGCCGACTTATTTAAAATGGACTCTTATCTGACTTTTTGTAAGTTTTAAATCAAATTAATAATGGTTAATTTTATATCTTTCCCGATTGTTAAAAGAATCATTTCCCTTTTAATATTTTTTATGTGTAGTAATATTTTATTGTAGAAATTATTAAATGCATTACATTTAAGTTGTCTATAGACGCTTGCATGGATTCGTTTGCGGTTAATTAGATTTTGGTTTTCATATTTGATCAAAATATATAGACATTCGATAAATAATGATACCTTACGGTGAGTATCTAAAATGTATTTATTCGGATGTCTTTTAAGTTATTGGTGACAACGCAAGTATCTTATGGTGAATACTATTGGGTTACTTATAAGTTTCCCTCTGCGATTGTCGGTATCAATAATTTTGTATTTTGATCGTGTATGTTTATTTTGAAATGTTTTTGACCGTGGAATCTGTGTAATCGATCTATACCCAACATTTTTAAATAAATCTGTGCGAACGTACATAAATGTTAAAATTAAGTCGGGCGCAAATGGCTATATAGTTTTGTAAAGTTGTATTAAGGGAGGGTAATCTTAGGTTATTCATTTCGTAGTTGAATTGGTTCAATGGATTGGATATATTTGTGTAATTAGTAAATGTAGTATGAGATCCGCTACGGGCAGGATTATAGATATACGCCACACACCCTCTGTTTGCCTATGGATGGGTTTGTAAGTCGGCAGAAGACCGCAGTCCATTCCTATGGAGTTTTTAGTTTATTGATCTACTTGCCCACAGATGTCACATTCCTGTTGGTGGAGAGTCAATGTCTTCTCTATTTCTACTTATTGTTCAGATGTACATTCCTGACAATATAGTATTTTGTGTTGTCGTATCATGCTACATTGAATACAGAATGTATCAGATGGATTGGCGCCAGTTGATTGCGAAATCTTGTTGCCTAAGGTTAAATCAGGGAAGAATATTTTCCTTTCAAATGCAGACCTATGTAGTCCATTCATACTCGACCCTCTAAAAAATATATTAAACATTATAGCAAGCTATTTTAAATGTAAAATTAAAAATTAAGATAAAAATCTAAATGTTAAACTTATTCCTCGAGTTTAGAATGATTTTATATGTGCGTAAATAAATATTTTTCTGTGTTAATTTCTGGCAGTGGCTTTTATTATTTTTTTATATTTATATCTAAGGTTATATATTTTATTATCTCTGCGTCTCCACTGAGCTAGTGACAATGGGCTAACGATCTAAATATGTAAATAAAGTGGAATCCTAACAGCGCGTATCTGCCTACTTTATAAATTTTTCTAGGCTCAAATGCCTAGATGGCGCCCTTGGTAGTGCGGTGCGGTGCGATCTCCCACTCCGTTTGGATCGTTATAATATACATCATAATTAATTGTAAGGCACTTCATAAACAGGTATAATCTAGCAAATCTTCCAGAATTACCACATATTTTACTTGTATGTATGACTGATTTTAATGATTAAATGTGTATATGTTTATTTGCTGAAAATAGCTTTTATATGTATGATTATATATATATATATATATAATTGCTGTTATATAAAGATATTTTATATTATATCATATCATTGATTTATATGTACAATACAATGAAAGCACAAATGGAAACTTATTTCCAGCCTTAACTTGATGTAAATAATATAATTAATAGCAATTTAGTTTCTCAATATATTTATTAAGGCTTTATATATACATTGATGTTTATTGACAGGTCTGTTGGATCTTGAGGTCTATACTATGTCAGTGTGTTATTTGGTAGTTCTTTAATCTTCTAAGTCAATCTTCATTTATGAGGCTCCATGTAACTTTGTGTTTAAGAATAGGTGCCAGATTTATATATCTCCTTCTGAATTCCTTTAATTTGTTACTAATAAAAATTTCTTCATTTTGATGTGGGTAGTTGAAGATTTTGTTGCATCTTGCCAACGAAATTGCCATTATTATGTAAAGGGATAGTCTTATGGTCGCAAAATGCTTAGTTTCGATACTTTGTTTTAATGATACTATAGTGTAGAAGTCTGCTTTAATGTTTCTATAGATGTATTGTTTTGTTATTAGTAGTCCATTTAAATGTCTCTCCTGTTCTTTCACAATTGGGGCACCTTGGGTTGATTTTAGATATGCCCCTTTTATAGTGTAGGAACCAATTGGTGGGCATGGCATCCATGTTTATTTTTAAGTAAGGTCTAAATACTTTGGTTCCATTTCCTAGGATTTGTAGACATTTGTAATTTTATTGTTTGTTAATCCCAGCTTCCCTGGAATTATTTTTGTTTGTGGATGCATAAGTTCATAGGTATCCCAGATTTTGAGTTTGATTTAAATGCTTGTTTTGTTATTGTTTCATATTGTTTTAATTTTCCTATTATGATGTTTAACCAGTTGTTGTTTTTCTTTGGTGGGGGTCGATCCATTGGAGTGATGGCTCTATGATGTCCTCATATTTAAGGTAAATTAAAGTAGATGGACTAGATTGTGAATCTTTTGTATGAAGCAGGCTTGGATGGAATGAAAGGACATTCCATTCATTTTCCTAGGCTTTTGCATTGTTTTTATGCCTAGAGCTACAACTCTGCCCTTCCAGAAGAGTTTGCCTGCAAGTGAGTTTATTTTATTAATAAATTTGTTAGTTATGTTGATAATAGGTAGGAAATAGCTTATTTTTGAAATGATTTTTATGACGAGAATGGCAACCTTTCCTTGTAGAGAAAGATAGATCATGGCAAGTTTTTGGGTGAGGGATTCCATGGCCTGAATTATGTTGTTTTGAATCTCATTCATCATTTGAGTTTGAGTTTTTGAGATGGCAAAGCCCAGAAATTTTTGTGGCTCTGCTTTTTGGAGCTTATTTTGTTTCCGGTTTTTATCTTCCATGATATTGATTTGGCTGTGTTTATTTTTAGGCTCGAGTCTTATGAGACTTGTCGAAAATATTATATCATTTTGACAAGTATTTAGCAGATGGTAAGAAAATCATTACGTCATCCATATAGGCCATGGCCTTAATGCATTTTTTAACCTGTTTACATAAATTCCAGGAAGTTTGAGTTCTATGTTTTGGAGTAGTGGGTTTATGTAAACCATAAATAGCAGTGCACTGAAGAGTGATCTTTGGGGGATAATAATTAATAGCAATGTAATAGAATATTCATATTTAAGCAGCAGAAAGTAAAACAGATTTATAAAAACACATTGCATCTCTCACAGACAAAACAATACTTTATTATAAACATTTTTGGAATTCTTTTATAATGTTCTATTACATATGATTTCAGAATTAATTGTGGGTAAATAAAACTTTTAAGCAAAAGTCCAGCATCTATAGTGAAAAACTATTAATAATTATTTATTTAATAGTAAATTTACCCTCATCCAAATAATAAAATCATAATCAACATTTTTCCTTTTTTATCTTTGGTAAAAAAGATCTGAATTTAGTGTACGTAAGGTTTAGGGATGGAGCTCTCTGGGACTAAAATAGTATTTAAATTAGTAACTCAAATTACCACTAGGAGGAGAATGGAAAACATTGAAATGCAGAAGGATTAAAGTAATTATACTACTATTCATAAATATAAAACAATATCTGGTTAAATATATCATAAATAAATTTCTTAAATTTGATAGTCATGAATTTTAAAAAAATAACAATTACAAATACCTTCTTCAGATTATTAATACAGACCAAAATATAATGAAATCATAAAATTAAATCCGGATAGAATGCTTTTGAAAAAAATAATTTGTTATTAAAAGGAAATATTCAGGTGTTTGGAAAGGAACGTTTTTAATAAATATATTATCAATTTTTATTTATATATCTGAGGCTTGGATTCTTAAGGGCACTGCAGGGACTTCCAATTATTTATCAAAATTATGGAGAGATGTCTGTTGGGAGTACAAGAAGTAATGGAAAATAAAATGCACAGTGAAAGAACAAACAGGTATCATTGACAACATTGAAATAATTTAGAGAATCAAATGGAATTATTGGAAGAGATGATGGTAAATAGACAGTTGAAATATTAAATTTAATACCAAGAGATTGTAAAAGTTCTAAAAAGACTACATATGAGACGGATATATGAAATAAAGACATTTGTTAGAATGATGTGGAGAAGGGGAGTTGTGAAATGACAAACTGGATTAAAGTTGGAGAGATCTTCAAGCTGAAGTAGATTGATTATTGTTTAACAATGATAATGATGATAATTAGTGTAGTCTAATTTTAAACATTAAATATATCCTATCTGTCTTTTTTAGTACTCAATAAACTATTTTTTGTTCTATAACACTCTCAAAAATATATTTTTAATTATGATCTCTAGGAAACTCACCTTTATTTCATGAATGAATGAAAGAAAATACACCAGAAAAATTCCAATAGTGCCATGATATATGTTTCAAAAAACTGTGTCTCATTTAAACAGCAATGACTTTTTATATCATCTAATTATATGAAACTTTTAATCATTAATATCTTAACAAATTGACATCAATTTAACTTACCAATTTTATCTTCATAGCATTTATATCTTTAAATATCTCTGTAACTGTTCTATTATTCTTAAATGTTAAACAATTACTCTTTTTACTAAATTCCTTAACTTATAATAAATACTTGGATTTTACATATTAAATATATCATATAAGTACAACTTTATTTACACATCTATTTTAAAATTACAATTCAATAAATTATTTTTTTGATCCAAGTAACAGTTTAACATTTATATTTCTTTCCACATGTTGTCTTCATTTGATAATCTAAATGAAGCAAACTTGTCTTTTAATAAACATAGCAGAAAAATGGTCTGTAATAAGACGTCATCTTTTAGATAATTAATTTCATCTTTAAACTGAAATCTTCAAAATTTAAATATGACTTATTGTTTATTTTATTAATGTTTTTTTTAAAAATAAATTATTTTTTATACAAAACAAAAAACTCATTGAGAATTCAAGTGATGATGTTTTAAAATTTAATTGATAAAAATCTTAAAGATAGATAAAACATTAATAGTTCTGTATTTTTATAATTCAAATCAGTATATATTTTATAATAAATTGAATTATCTCAATAAATTATTTCAAATTTATTTTTCAGAATGCTAATATTACTTTTTATTATAAAAATTAAATTAAATTTATTTACAGTTTGTAAAAGAAATTGTACAAAAATATATTACACCTGGGTCTCTTTTTATGTGGATTTATTTAACGTGATTTTGAAGTTACGCGATTCACGTTTCTCCGGAAGTCGAACTCCGATAATGCGCTATTACTTTAAATAATAAATTTTGCGCACTTACGTCATATAGAAAGTAATAGCACATTATTGGAATTCGCCTTTCATCTTAGTAATTTCAATATTTTCAGTGCTTTATAATAGTAAGATTTTATGCAATAATGAAATTAAAATCATGATTTCCACATTTTATGTATACACACATTAAATTTTACAAGATTATAATGTAAATTTGTTCAAACATTGTGCGTGTTAATTTTGCATTTTAAATCACATTCTGTTTTTGCTTTTTTTAAAAAAACATAATCAATTATTAATCATTTAGTGTCTGCAAGTTTATTTTTAAAAGGTGAGTAATAACAGTGGGCACAATTAAAATTGAAAATTAAAAAATTAAAGACAAAAATAAGAATTTAATTTTTAGCTGTTAGATTAATTACTAATTACGTTGTCACCAGAAAACCATTAACACAACATGAGTGATGTTGGCGCTAGTTGTATTTCCTCTTGTGAAGAATCTGATTTTTTACCAGTTTGCAAATGAACCTGTTTATCGGCAAATAGCGATAATAATTAAAACGTGTATAAAAAATGTAAATTACTGTAAATTATGCATAAAAATATATTGTTTTGAATAAAATTAAATATTATAGTTAAAAAAAGTTTGTCTTGTATCAATTTTTTTCAAATTTGAAAATTTTTATTAGTCATATTTTATTTCCTTATTTTTTTTTTTTTGCGCGAATTTTAAAGTAATTTAACTTGGTGCTTTGCTTTTACGTGATTTTTGAAAAATCACAGTCCATATCCCCCCCTTTTCAAAGGTAAGTTACGTCTATTTTTGCACGATTTCGTTTGCACGTGTTTTCTGAGGAACCTATCTATCACTTAAAATGAGACCCAGGTATATTGTGAAAAAGATGTTGCCTTGACAACAGTTTGAGATTATTAATTGTTATTGATATTGGGATTCTCTAAGTAGTGACTGGCTTCTAATGAAAAATATATTTATATTTATGCATTAAACATTCATTCATGTAATATAATAATCAATCTAAATAAAATTAAATTAAACAACCATTTATAATTATAATTAGTTGTTTGTTTCAATCTTACTTAGATTGATTATTATATCAAGTATATGTGTATAACAATATTATGGACAAATAATTATTATACAGAATATTTGATCATTGTGTATATGTATTTCTGTGCACAAATTGCCTCGATGCTATTGTTAATGCATATTTTCCCTTCCATTTATATTAATATTATTATTAAATAAATATTTGAAAGCAAAATATTGCTTAATCTGATATTTATTTTGTTTCATGAAAAATCTCTAAACAACTGTCTTCAATCTGGGATTTGGATTAAAATGAAATAATAAAATGAATTGAAATTTAAAAACAACTTAGCAATAATAACAATTAAATGCTATTATACATCATTTTAATTGACTCTGTGTAGAATAATTTAAAAACAGAAGTACATTTTCTATTTTATAACTTACATCTGAAAAGTCACAACTTGTTTAAATTTAAAAGTAATAACTTAATTATATTTTTCAGCTTTATTCTCTTTTTATCATATGATAATTTGTGGAATGCTCAATGCTCTGCTTTTATGGAATTTAAGGATATTGTAAAAATTACATCATCAACCAATTCATAAAAATGTCAAGATAGCTTGGCTGGGAGGCAAAAAAATCACAATGCATTTTTAAGAGTATGTATAAGTAGAAGAACGCATGTGCAAAATTATTAATATATGACATTTTAATTGTTAACATTCAACAAGTGCATAGCAGTCGTACAATTACATTAATCTTTGCTTCAAGGATCCCACTGACATTGATAAATGATTAAAATTATCTTCTATTGGAGGTTACTCTCAGAGCATTTGTCTCTTAACTCCCAATTGTTTTATCATTTATATACATATGGTCTCAGAATGACTTAAAGTCAACATGAGCATGACAACAACATTAGGATCAACAAGGAATTTGAGCATTCCTTTACCAGATTTTCAATGATATGAATGACTGAAGAGTTAGAAAGTGATAGATTAAAGCCTGTCCATTAAAGTATGATGATTTGCTGTCTTAATATAAGGCAAGCACTGATTATATTTGATATGGAAGATGATAATCCAGACCAGCTGATGAGTACTGGTTTAGCATAAAATATGTATATTGGAGATCATGTATGTTTTTCACATGTATGTGGCCATGTTTATCAGTTGTGTACAATGGAGTGAATGACTGAAGAAGTTTGAAAAACTGTGTTCAACTCCCCTCCAATTACATCAAGCTTAAGCATATATATTATATTTATATTCAAACATTTATATATTCATTTTTAAAAGATTTTAAATTTTATTTTTATTTTTCATCAATAGATGGAACAAAAAACAAAAAAATGCACTTGTCCATTTTTTTTTCTCATGTGTCATAGCATCAGC
Organism: Epiperipatus broadwayi; assembly: GCA_028023455.1. NCBI lineage: Eukaryota > Metazoa > Onychophora > Udeonychophora > Euonychophora > Peripatidae > Epiperipatus > Epiperipatus broadwayi. Next base: position 1,556,475 of record JAQFVV010012555.1, read on the forward strand.
TGGGAAGTGAACCCATGAACCTGGGACAACTGCTTGTAAAGCAGCTGTCACTGACCTCTCAACCACCAATGCTTGACTTATGCAGTTTTACTTTTTTAAATGACTTTTTTGTCAGCTATCTTTAATTCACTATTTTGTTTTGTTTTAATACAATTTGTCAAAACACATGATATAAATATTTTTAGCTCTAATTAAAAGATAATGTTCATTAATAATTCATAATCATAACACCAATTATTTTATTTTAATTTTTAATCTTTTCCTATTATACTTTTTGGCAACATTTAAACACTGTTTGAATTATTTTTTATTTTACTGAATAAATTTTTATTCTTGACATTTTAATAATTTTTTTAAAAAAAATTTCTTACAAATAATAGTTTAAAAATTTAACATCATTTTTGAAAATAATATTTCAAATTTGCAATTATAAAAAAAAATAATACACTAAAATACATAATCAGAATAATAGATTTTTTTAATCATTAGTGATAAAAATGTATTTGGAATGAAATAAAATTTATTGGAAACCCATTCTATCACTAAAATGAATTTTTGTCAGAAATACATAAAGCAATAAAATTATATTTTAGAATGTAAATTCCACTTACGTTTTTTTTTAAAAAGAACAAAAAGTAACAGCTCAAATGTTGATAGAAGTATGTCTTTTTTAAAGCCAATGATAACTTCTTGCAATATTATATTTATCTTGATATATATTTGTAAAAAAATAAATACTTTAAAATAAAAAGTCAATTTGCCCTTCATATTTTTATTAAAAAAATAAATATTTCACGAATATTTTGCAAAAATAATCTTAAATAATTAAACTAACTATGAAAAAATATATGCATTTTTTTCAAGATTTGAATAAAATAAGCTCACATACATGCAGTGACTACTTTGTGAATTAAAAAATTGCAGATCAATGACAATCTCCGGTCTTTTGTATTTGGTCCTTTAAGAATACTGACATCTATAGATTTTTATAGAAATTAATAAACCAATATACATTTTCCAATTTTTATCATCAAATAATCACAAAACCAGCAAACAAATGACTTTAAATTGAATGTCTTAAATCAGAGCGAGATTAATATTTTTAGACTGTAATCTATAAAAACTTGAGGCCTCTTCAATTTTTTTTAATTGTATAAAAATACATATATGTCTATTTACACATGTTATTAATAATTAGAAAAGTCTTTATTAAATTACTTAACTTTATGATATGCACAATATAAATTAAACAAATATAATATAAAATAAAAACATACAAATGTTTAACATAAACATTGTATTTATTGAAAATTTTGCAAATCTAAAAATGCCATTTACGCAATTTTAAATATAAAATGTTAGAAATAGTATTATCAAAAAACAAACTACAAAGTTTATCATTTTCACTGAATAAGATAGTAAGAGAATTAAGTCTTTTTTTAGTGGTAGTTGTTCGATATTCATTTTTAATTCATTTTAATTTAAAACCACTAAACATCACATGATCACCATTTCTTATGCTTCCTCAGGATCTAGATGCAGTGCTCTCAGATCCAAGGCTCCTCACTGATGAAAGCTAGAAACTAGCCTGGGTATGTTGGATGAGTAGGCACTAAATAGGGATTTTATGCACAAGCCTTCTTGCATCCATTGATTACTCTGGCTTGCCCTGAGTTGCACTACTATATGGAGAGTTTTGCCAGTCATTTTAATTTTCTGAAAAATCATTTGCCTGAATAATTTGTAATCATTAATGTCAAAAAAATATGAAAAGCTACCATCTTTTTTTTTACAGAGTAGTATAAAAAAAATTTTTCAGTTCAATTTTTTTCTTCTAAAATTTAGCTTATTTAGCCTAGTGGTAAATCCAGTAGTGTCTAAAATGCCATTGAAAAGGAGAATTAAAGTTTACAAGTATAAATAATCATTATGTTATTAATAGAAAGAACTATCAAATTTTCAAACCATATTTTTATGAACATGTTTTGATTTTTTTGCCATTTTAATTCACAAAACTAATTATGGAACGATAATAAATAAATATATTTTATTTAAAAAATAAATTAAAAATTTAGGTTTGTCTCTTTAAATCAATGCAATTTTTTTTTTTTTTTTTAAGAGAGCATTTTTGACTTAACTAAATATTTAGATGCTTTGAAGTTAAATCTGATAAGTAAAATTGATATCAATTTGTTTGTTTTTTAATTAAAGTCTACTTAAGTTTGTTATATTGTAATTTAAAAATAGATTTGTTTACAAAGTTCATTTCTAATATCTAAAGTAGCTATTATATATGTATTATAACTATGTATATTCCATCACTATATTTATATTGAATTAATTGATTGTTACCTTGACAAAAGATTAATGATATTTGATTTTATATTGCCATGGCAACAGATTGCTCTTATCTTATTGAATGTTGCCCTAACAACAGATGTATATTTTCTATTGCTATATGTAAGCTTTGGCTGTTATAATATCATTTATATACAGCAAGCAGTTAGCTGTTATCACTAATGATTTATTATACATGCATATATATAATGAAGCACAATGCATAATAATATTTTTAATCAAAGATTTAACAACATGCACTGAAATTTATGTTATTAAATAACAGTTTTTTTAAATTAATAGTTCATTGCTATGAATATGGTATATTGCACTGAAAATGTATTTAGCTGTTGATAATTTACAATGTATTTTCTCGTTCACATACTGTTCTGTATAGGTGTTGTTATTTATAATTTATATATATATATATATATATATATATATATATATATATATATATATAAATTGTGGTAAATGGGATCACCATTATATATACAAAGTTGTAATAATGTGCAAAAATCAATCAGACAGATTCTTCTGGAGAATAAAAACAATAGCAAACCTTTCCAAGCTACTACTAATCCAAAGGAGATCTGTTTTTATCAGTCATTCACATTGTTATGTATGGAGCAAATAGCTGGACATTGTACCTATAAGAGTTGATGAGATACAATGTATAGAAACATTTTTTACATCTAAACTGAAATTAAGACTAAAGATGTAAATTAATTAGTAAATGGAATCACCATTAAATATGGAAAGTAAATCCACAGTCTAAGCTATTATTATATGATTTTAGCATAAATTCATTTTATAAATAATCTCAATGTTTGGCATAAAATAATAAACGTATGTACTCATAAATTGTTTAGTAAATATGTATATAAAAAATTAATATATATAGATGAATAGATTACTCAAAGTGAATCTTTATAATAAAAGTCGCTAGTTTGAATGAGAAACACTTTCAGATTACTTCTCAAATGATAAAAATGCAAAAAGAAAATGAAAACATTCTGGACAAGTGAATTAAAGTTTTGTACTTTTTCCTGGAATATTGTTTTCTTATATGTTTGTCTGCTCTGAGTGACTGATGATTTATTAAAAAATAATCAAATTGCCAGACATTGTTTTATAGAAATAAATAAATTATAGATTAAATAGTCTACTACAGTATAAAGATTTATCTTAGTTTTCCTCATAGAGGATGAATGAAAAACGACAATACTCACCGGAATTGTCGAGTCATGAGATGTGGATTTTTTTTTTATTTATTTACTAACTGCTAAAAATAACTAGATATCCATTTACTGAGCAATATTGAAGAGTTATATAAGTTGCCTATGAACCTGTTAACTGAAAAAAATTGCAAGCCTGTTAAAAACATTTTTTCTTGTATACATGACCTAAATTCGAATTCAACCTGTAAGAATGACTGACAGATGCACTATTATCACACACACACACACACATATATATATAAGTGACAGTTTCTTTAGGAAGCATTTGAGTAATATGTGGCAAATATGCAGCTGAAAGTAGTCTTTATAAGCAAAGAAAAACATTCGTTTTTTACTTATAGCAAATCGACAAATGAATATATTGTATATATATTTTACAGTTTTATTTAGAATAAAGTTATTTTAATAATCTCCATATTTCCTCTTTTTTTTATTATTATTCTTTATATAAATAAATCTACAATAAAAGACGAATGACCCACAAGATGCATTTCATGCTGAACCAGCACTCACCAGCTCTCATATTAACACATCTTTATTTACAACCGCCAACCTTGCTCCACTCACAACCTCGATTTCTTTTGATAAACGTAACTACCGTTTATCATTAATCATTTATTAAACTAGAGTTTTTTTCTAGCATCGTTTCTCCTACTATATAAGAATTGATGGTTTACATTGTCATAACATCATTTTATCATGTTATTAATGCAAAAAAATATTTTAACAGAATATTCAAAAAATGAAAAATAATGTTAATGAAGTTCTAAATTTCTATTTGCGATTCTTTTTTTTTTAATTTAGAAAGGAGAAGCAAAATTGAAAATCCTCTGGAGTTTATATGCAGTAACAATGTTTATTTGCAACCAAGATAACATTTAGATAAAACTCAAGATTAATTTTCATTTTAAATATGAAAAAAAAATCATGATAAATTTATATTTACTTTTTATATATTTGTGAATCATCATAGGTTATTTTTGTTTTCATGATTAATCCAGTGACATATATATAAACCAGTCAACACTCAGCCAATCCCAATGTAGATAACAATCAACAATCTCAAACTGTTGTCAAGGCAATCCCTTTATCGTTAAAAGAAGATTGCATTGACAACAGTTTGAGATTGTTGACTGTTATTTATATTGGGATTGTCTAAGTATTGACCATTTTTTAATGGTTACTTATAAATCCATTCAGCCTTGAGCATTATTACACTTACTATATATATGAGAGTTTGTAAATATGTCCAAATATATATTTACATGTTTTTTCCCTATCTGAATGATGCACTAAACGTTCTTAAAATGAAAAATAAAATTTGCTCTTCTCATTTGTTTTATATATAAATGGAACTGAATCAACTTATTATATAATGTATATAATAAATGAGATTATAAAAGTTTTGTGGTATTCTGGTTAATGTATACATGTGCCATTCAAATATTGAGATTGAATCTGGATGACACTTGAAATTTTTTTCAGATAATTGAGTATTTTCAAACAATCTTAAGATTTGATTTCAGGTAACAAGTCACATGCAAGCTATATCAGTCATTTATCTATTTTAATCTATATATGTATATCTTCTCAGACATGGATACCTAACAAAACAACAATACCAATACTTCAGACCACAAATTGAAGTAAAGAGAAATTATGTTGGGATCAGTATTGAAAGAATTAAGAGACTGAAATGATCTGGTTTGAACATATTGTTAAAAAGATAATAATAGATGGATAGTTGAAGTCATAAACTGGTTTCCAGGAGATTGTAAAACACTTAGAGTGAGACCACATGTGAGATGATGGGTGAAATAAAGCAGTTGACTAGTGTGATGTTGAAAAAAGATGCTATCAATTGAGAGACTGGATTAAATATAGAGAAATCTTCATCCTATAGTGGATCAATAACAGTTAAAAGTGGTGATTTACATAAAATTTGATTATAAGACATAAAGGAATTTATTTAAATGAGCCACTTTTTTGACAGAGATATATTATTGATTGCATATATATTGTTGGTCAAATGCCAGACCACTTTAACTTTGCATTTAGTATCAATTCCTTCAGAGTAGAGAATACTGGTGGGTGTGGGTTCAAAGTTGTGATGATGTTTAGACTCATATTTGCAAATTATATCATTAGTACTACTTCTACTCCACTTATCATTCTATATTTGTAGAATATATTAAAACTATCATCCAATATTATGATTTACAAGAAACATAAGTTTCCAAATGAAACACATTCTAAAAATCATATATAAACTTTTCAAATAAAAAATAATAATAAAGTGAAATATGTATTGACAACAATTACTTTTTTCTTATTAGTTGATTATAATAATGCTAGTGAAAAAAATAAATTAACAAAATCATTGTTGAATAAATTTTATTTTATAGATATGAACAAATAATTATAATATGATCGTAAATCTATAAAATTCTATTCTAAAATTTTAAATTGCATGTATACTTATTAAAATATCATAAAAGTTTGGTTTGACAAAACGTAATGATCATAGTTTTCTTTTTATCATTACTTCAAATTTCTTAACTTGTAATTTTAAAAATGAAACATTAAAAAAAAGATCTTAGTGTAAACGTGAATATATTTCTTGTTTAATAATTACTATACAACTATTCTGTAAAATAATCATCAATATTTAAATAAACTATAAAAAATATACGATTTTTTCACTCTCACTAATAACAATCAAAAAGAAATTTATGAGTTTGTTTATACACCGAAGATCAAAAAATCAACCAATCAGAGAAAGGCCCAGATTTTTGTCAGCTTACTTATACTTTTTCCCTATAGATTTCTAACCTCTTCAGACATTTTTTGAACTAATGAATCAATATTTACTTAATTTCCAATTTTTACTATCAAACGAATACAAAATAATACCAAAGATAGCCACAAGACAGTAATTTTAAGCCAAAGTACAATGGCACCATAACAATACTCCATAATATCATAGCATCTAATTATCAGTTAATGAATATAAAGATTTAAATGCTTTAAAGATCAAATCTGTAATTAAAACAAGTAGACTTCCATTAATCTGAACACATTTAATTGAAATGTCTATAATCTGACAAAAGTACATAGTATTTTTTTTTGATTTGTTGTTTTAATTTATTCTACAGAAATACAAGCAATATTAATTTTTCCTGAGATATTTGTAATTCAAATTTGCAAACTTTTGTTCATCTGCATATTGAAGTGGTTTCTTTCTTATTTATAACTTAATATTAAGTTCACATTCAGTGAATTTCGCCACAAACATATAAAGAACTTCACCTAAAGTGCACATAGCATTATGTTATGGTGAAATTCATTGAAAGTGCAAATAGGAGTAGGTAATACTGTGATGAACTTTACCAAAAATGACCTTAACTTTAGATTATAAATAAGTAACTACTTCAATATGCAAACTAACAAACATTTGTGAATTTGAATTATAAATATAATCATAATTTGTATGTTAAAGAATTCTACTGTGTGCAGTAAATTAATGTTTTATTTAAAATTTTCAGCTGACTTTGTGTTTATAATGAGGAAGGTGTGGGATTTGTTGTTAGAATCTGAAAAATTCATAAATTCTAAATACCTCCTGAAACCAGGATTTTGGATTAATGTCAGTCTATTCATAAATGGCAGACATGGATAAGCTATCTTAGTGACCAAATTCATGAAAAGTTTTGAGATTCTATTAATATTTCCTCAGCATTAGCTCAGTAACTACTGATCAGACAACCACTTTTCCTTTGGCATTTTTCTCATTCAACTATGAATAAGTCCCCATAATTCATAAGAAATCCAAATGTTGGAAGTGTCAGAATTGAAGTGATCAATGACTTTATGCTCCCGAGTATAATATTCGACCACTACATCCAACCAAGAAGAGCACTATAATAGCTTACATACAAATAATAAAATGAAAATGATGAATTAAATATGTATAGCATTTTAATATAAAACAAGAAAAAGAAAGACATATAAGATCCTAAGATCTAGGTGCAGTGCTCTCAGATCCAAAGCTCCTCACTGACGAAGGCCACAAGCCAGAAACTAGTTTGGGGATATTGGATGAGTAGGCATTAGATAGGGATTTTATGCACAAGCCTTATGGCATCCATTGATTACTCTGGTTGGCACAGGGTGGCACTACTGTATGGAGAGAGTTTTGCCTTGTTTATATAATTTTAATTACAGATTTTTTTTTTTTAATGTTTACAATAGAAAGTAAACAAGTGGCAGTTTTATTCTTAAATTTCAAATCATCAACAAATTAAAATACCAATCGTGTTTGTTAATACAAAAGTTTGGATAACTAATTACTAATCTGCTATTGAAACTCAATTTAGATTAGAATATACACAAAGGTCGAAGGCAATCGAATATGACGGTGAATTTAAACAAAATAGGGGTTTAACAAATATATTTAATTGGGTCATCGCAATTATCTAGAAAATGATTTTATTATTGTACTAAACATCTACAGATATAGAAATATAAAAATATTTTATAGAATTATCTATATAAATTGTAGTCATAATAAATAATAATTTTTGCATTATTACACAAATATGCTTAATACAATGGGAGAACAGTTCTACTGTCTATTCTTTATGAGATCACGTGTTATTAGGTGCAGATATGGTAGCTTCTCAATCATTAGTCAAGTTGAAAGATTTTTTAATATTTCATATGTAAAAAAAAAGATCTTTTACTCTCCCTCATACAACTGCTATTAATGAATTAACTTCTTAAGGCAACTGAAAAATTCAAAGGTTATGATAATGTCAAAAATTGGGTTAATAGAAATTTGAATACATCAAATTTATTAGTTATGAAGGAAATTCTATAAATAGTGAAAAGACATTTAAAAAACATAGAGAATAACAGTAAGTCCAACCTAAGACCCATAAGATGTTTTTAATCCTTAAATAAATACATAATCAAATGACTGATTTATGGACACTGAAATCCACAATCTAGCATTGGAAGTGACAGAGATAAAACATTGGTTTGTAAATATTGAAATCCACAATTTATTACTAAATCATGTGGGACACAAATAATTGACTGGTTTGTCAGTTTGATATCACAAGACATTTGAACACCAGAAATGACACAGTTGATCTGCAACACATAAATTTCTAATTCCAACTAGTATCACTTTACTATTACACTTAACCACAAGGAGCATTCTCATCATTAATAAGGTTTTATAATAAAGCCTACTTCTGAACCTTTGACCTGGCAGTGCACATATTCAACTCATCTGTGGAAGATTCTGATTCACTTCTGGAGAATGGAGTGAAAGAGAATGTGCATAAAATTGGGTTACAATAATGTGCTAATTATTTATGAAGAAATGAAAAGTTAATCACAGGAGCCAATAACAGTCATTTAAACCAAAAATTGATTATGGAAAAGAAAAGAAAATATTCGAGAATGAACATAAAAATTTAAATAGTTGTTATAAATCATACAATTATCAGACGAATTTGTATATTAAAAAGGAACTAGTTATATCAAAGAGTATTAACTCTATAACCGGCTACCATCTTTAAATTGTTGATCTTGGTTGCAGGTCTGTTAATGTTCGACTTCTGATTTTGATATAAAACCTTTATTTTATCTAAAAATAAATTGGATTGGATTTCTTAGAAATTTAAGTTTGCAAATATTAAAAAAGCAAATAAATAATGCGAACAAAAAGCTTTTCTGTCATTGTACGGTGGGAAGAAAATATATCAAATGTGCAACAAAAAATGAATAAAATCATTTATTGAATGAAATTTTCTTTTATAACAAAAAAAAAAAAAAAAAAAAAAAAAAAAAAATAAAATTTCTATTTTTTTTTTTATAACAAAACAAAAAAAGGGGGGGGGGGGTAAAAGAAAAATTAAAGTTCCAAGACATTGTCATGGTAACAGCCATGATTTTCTTTGTTAGCATAATGGTCAAATTTATTAGCTTCTATTTTCAAAAATAAAATATATACAAATAAAATCAAAGTATATACTTGAATTATGTTTGTTTTTAATAATTATTACACAATTATAGTGTAAAAACAATCAGAACTATATGCAAAAAAAATAAGATTTTTGTTATTCCAAAAATTTTCTGGAAGTAATCTTGCAATCTGGATAACAAAAATTGAAACCGTCAAAGATGTGGGCACTAGACTAAATACTCTTCGATTTTTACTATTGAAAATACTGACTTCTTCAGATTATTTTTATTTATTAGCAAATCAATATTTATTAGTTCATGGTTTTACTGCTTTAGAAATACTTATGGAAATATCAATATAGACATCTGTAGAAGAGCAATTTAAAATGGGCAAACCACCAGAATCATTTCAGAAGTAAATAATCACATTAAATACTGAACCTCTTAATTATCAAGTTAATAAAATAAAATAAAAATTTACAAGTCCATTTTTTAAAAAAAAAAAAGACTTACATGATTTTTTCTAAATATAAACAAATAATTTTTAAAAAATGTGGTTAATAAAATCTAATATGATTAAATCTCAAACAAGGACTTGTATTTAAACTATGGCAAATAGCAACAAAACACAAATATGTAAAGTAAAATTACATTATGGCCAATTTTTTGTTGTTGTTAAAGTAACTGAAGCTTATTAAAAGAACTGAATATTTTTAAAACTTTAATAAAGTTTAAATTTAAAAAAACAAAAACAAATAATAATTTAATGTAATTATTTTGAATTATAAAAAAAAGCATTTTACCTTTTTTTTTTTTTAATTATTTGAAAATAGTTTAAAATCGAGGCTAAAATAGGAAAATCAAATTATAAATCTTATTTTTTTAATATTGAAAAAAAAAAAAAATAACAACAATAAATAACAAAATAAATGTTTCCTGATAATTTTAATAAAATTTAGAATTTAATTAAGTAAATTTTAATTGAATAAAATAAGAAAATTAATAATTAAAAATACTAAATAGTTGTTTTCATGCATATATTAACTGATTTATGATTTTCACACACAAAAAAAATTATATTGGCAATAAAACTTTAGTTTGTACATAAAAATAAATTATAACATATTATAATTTAAGTTTTCTATGCATTGTTACTTTTGATTGTATATTTTGGCTATAGAAGCATCTCTGTTGATAAATTAAAAAAACTAAATAGCCATAAACATTTCTCGGTTACTACACTAAACACCTCTTCATTGCTAAATTATAAGTTAACCACTAAATAGATACTATATTAGTGAAAAATATTTCCCATTTGCCTCCACTAAAATAATTTTTCTTAAGAATCTATGGCATACTGGACATAAACAACAAGTTGATTTGTTATCTTCATGCTACTTTGTGATTTCTTATAGTAAATATTGTGTCTTAACTGTGAGCACTATATGTAAAATCAAAAACATTCCAGATTTGTTAAAAATTAATTTTCAAAACATATGAAATTATGAAAAATACAATGAAAACTTCCAATGTCTGGGCATTTTTGCAGCAATCATCACTATATTTCAAAAACTTATAGTTTCTGCTGCACCTCATTTTAAGAAAAAAGGCAAACTATTAAAAAATCAATCCCATTTATACATATGATTGATGAATAGCAATATTGATCCACAACTGTGAATTTTATGTAAAAGAAAAAACTTAGCATTTTTTCAATAGTTTATCCTCAAAAGAAAAAAGTAAAATCAAAAATAATATTAAAAAAATTATTTATTAATGTAGTCACTTTGGAAAATAGGAATTTCATCTGAATAAACTTTTGTTAATTTTTTATTCACAATGCATATGCAGGTGTAAATTTATACTGTGACAGCTTTGAATATAGATACTGTAATTTCAAATTAAACATCAATATAAATATTTATAAACTCCTGATAACTTCTAGTTTACAATATAAACACATCCTTTATTCTTGCAACACATGACTTTCTGCTGCCTTGACATCAAATATATTTCTCATTCATCAAATTATTTCGATTACTTCTAGTATTATATTTAAGCTATAGGTATAGAATTTTTAAAAGTGTAAAAGGTATTGGAGACATTCTTCTCTTTCACTTTATATATATATATATATATATATATATATATATATATATATATATATATATATATATATATATATATATATATATATATATATATATATATATATATATATATATGTGCTTATAACAGTTCTTTCATATACACTTCAATGCAAACAAATTTTCTTAAAAACTTCTTTATTTTTCTAACAGTTTTTTTTTTTTAAATTAAAGCAGAGAAGAAGAATACAACTCTGATGAAGACTGCTGAAACAGTCGAAACTGTAAGGAAAATAAAGAAGTTTTTAAGAAAATTTGTTTGCATTGAAGTGTATATGAAAGAAGTTATAAGCAAATATATATGTATTGGAGACATAATGGTATATACTGCAACAGGTTAGCTATGAATGTAATAAAAAAGACTATTGTAAGTTTCTATAATTATTAGCACATTATCAAAAATGATTACTGGATAATATGCTAATTTAAAATCATTTGCATATATTTAATGCATATTATCTGCATTGTAAACTTCTGGTCCACAAAGTTTTTATTTTGTAAAACTGTAGAATGTTTATTATGTTCTTCCTTTTGTAATTATACATTAACATAAATATATCACTCATGCTGACCTCTGAATTAACATTGTTTCTTAAATTATAGAAAATATTATTAAGTTATATAATAATTTCATGTCATTAAAACAATTTTACAGTACTTTAATTAAACCAGTCTTGCAAAATTATAACAAATTCTGACAAACACTAATCATATAATAAGACATTAAGTAGAGTAAGAAACTCTAAATTTTTAAAAAAAACATCTTTAAGTGTATCTTGACTTGAAAAAGTATTCGAAATAGAAAATCTATAGTAGAAATCTCTAAAAATATATTGATGTTTTTTTGGTTTGTTTTAGTAATAAATATAGTAATAAGCAAATATTAAAACATTTAATAACTAAAAAGGTTTGTGTTTGAAATATGAAAGAATTTATTTGAGGCCAATTATTTCCAATACCATATAGTATCACAATCATACCATAATAAAAGGGGAGAGAGTTGTCATCCATAAATATAGTTGACGATGCTTTATAAGTGATGCTGTGATATGATAACTTTTATAATTACATAATTAAATAAACATAATGATCCTCATAAATTGTAATTTCTACCTAATGATGTGATATAAAATGACTTTTTAAAAGCTATCAAAATATTCTGTGTGTAGACCATATATGTCGAGACTGTATTAGCCAAGTTAAACATTCATACCAACATCCCCACACACGCTCTCTACTTCTACTCCCTACTAACTCTTCCTAATCTACAATTATTATAACTGTTTTCAACATAATGCATTTTTTCTTCCATGGCTCACAGCTTTCCTTTCAATTCTAGTCCATTTCAGAATCAGATTATGAACACCACAACTCTGTGAAATAGCAGGAGCATGACAGTTTAAAATTCCTTATGCTAGTTCAGTGTGCCTAAATATATATATATATGTAATAAATAAAGTTTGATATCTGTATTCGTTTCACAATATATGTAATACACAAATCAATATATATATCAAAATACAGTACAATTTATATAAATTATATTCTTTTAGAAGTACTTTCGACTATACACTTTGTAGTCTTTATCAACTCTATAACGTTGAATAATCAAAACGAGACAACCCTTAACAATACCCATAGTTCAATTCAGATTTCCCACAATTCTGTTATCTTAACATTTGATGACTGGCGATTCATTAACATTTGACGATTTCTTGAAATCAACATAGCCTCTTTTATTTTACGTTTATTATGACAACGTTCAATTTGAATAATTTTCATATTTTTATAATCTAATTTAAATCCATATTGACAAGATTTATTATGATCAAATATAACAGATGATGAAGGTTTATTTACATCTGTTCCATATTGATTCTCTTTTTGAATTCTATTATATAAAAGCATATGTTCTTTTATTCTCTTCTCAAATGTACACTTAGATTCACCAATGTATTGTACACCGCATCCACATATCAATCTATATATAATAGAATTTTGATTAAACTTTGAATTTTGAATTTTAGAATTATTAAGCAATCTATTTATGTTATTTGTAGAGAAAAAAGCAATATGACACAAACCATTATAAATTTTCCTAATAAACTTGACCTGCTCATCTGATATAAATGGCATTGAAATCCATTTCATTTTGATATTTTTATTTTTAATTTTATTATAGTGTTGATTTCTTTTAAATCCTTTAATAATATTAGCAATTGCATTTTTATAATAACCAATTTTCAACAAGTCATTAACAAATAAATGTACATTTTTAATTTTATCACTAGAATATTTGCATAATTTTTCATTTCGAAATAAGAATGATTTCAATCCAGACAGCTTATGACACATAGGTACATGTGATTCATATGGAATAAAAAAATTTTGATAAATTTTATTTAAAAAATGTTGATAAATTTAACAAGAAAATTGAACATTTGTTTCATAAAAATTTTCCGGATAAAATGAATGATCAAAATTATGTGAACTTGTCTGGTATAAATTTGGATTTCAGTCAAAAATATATTTTAAATTCGGATCGAAATATGTTGGTGGTGGATGGAAAGATTGTAATCTTGAATTGAATTCTGCAATAGAACATTCATTTAGTGTGATTAAGTGAGATGCGAATATTTGTAATAACATTGTTAAAGAAGTTAAAAATAAAAACTTTAAATATAATAGGAATGATAAATGGTTAAGTCAAATTAATAAATTTAAAAGTTTCCTATTAAATAATGACTTAGTGTGTTTAAAGGAGGACAAGGGCCTTCGTATGTGTTTGTTTACAAGAGCGAAATATAATGAAAAAGTTATGGATCAAATGAAAAAGCTTAAATTTCAAAATAGTGAAATAAAAAATATTGATACATCTCGCATGAAATTTATAAATGAAATTTTAAAAAAAGCTAAGAATAAAGCTATTGATAGTCATACATATTATAACTTATATCCATCATCTGCTATTTGCCCTAGGATATTTTCGAATATAAAGCTACATGAAGAAAATTATCCATTGAGATTGATGGTTGATTTTGGTGGTGCATATTATTATCAAACATGCAGATATATTGAATTATTACTTCAAGATATTTTAGGTTTTGGAGAATATACTATTTCATCATCGTTTGATTTTGTAGATAAAATTAAGAATATAAATATAGATTTACATGACACAATTTGTACTTTTGATATAAATGAAATGTATGGATCAATAGATAGAATAGAGTCAATTAATATTATTTATAATGCTCCTGTTTCAAAAAATGTAAAGTCTGATATTATAAATTTTATTATAAAAGTATTGCAGTTTATTGATAAAAATATTTATGTTAATTTTAATAATGAATATTATAAAATGAATTTTGGTTGGCCAATGGGTCTTCCTGCTGTTGCTCAAATTTGTAATTTTGTTATATCAACATATGAAAGTAAAATTTTAAAACAATTGAAATATCAAGAAATTAAAGTATATCATAGATATGTGGATGATGTTTTTATTTGTGGAAAACAAGAATTAATAGTCAATTTATTTAATGAATTAAATGAGATTAAGGATATAAAATGGGTTATAACTAAAGAGAAATACAATTCCATAAAATTCTTGGATATTCAAGTTACTCTTAATGATTACAGTTTGGATTATCTTATGTTAATTAAACCAATTGAAACTAGAGGTTTTATTCCATATGAATCACATGTACCTATGTGTCATAAGCTGTCTGGATTGAAATCATTCTTATTTCGAAATGAAAAATTATGCAAATATTCTAGTGATAAAATTAAAAATGTACATTTATTTGTTAATGACTTGTTGAAAATTGGTTATTATAAAAATGCAATTGCTAATATTATTAAAGGATTTAAAAGAAATCAACACTATAATAAAATTAAAAATAAAAATATCAAAATGAAATGGATTTTAATGCCATTTATATCAGATGAGCAGGTCAAGTTTATTAGGAAAATTTATAATGGTTTGTGTCATATTGCTTTTTTCTCTACAAATAACATAAATAGATTGCTTAATAATTCTAAAATTCAAAATTCAAAGTTTAATCAAAATTCTATTATATATAGATTGATATGTGGATGCGGTGTACAATACATTGGTGAATCTAAGTGTACATTTGAGAAGAGAATAAAAGAACATATGCTTTTATATAATAGAATTCAAAAAGAGAATCAATATGGAACAGATGTAAATAAACCTTCATCATCTGTTATATTTGATCATAATAAATCTTGTCAATATGGATTTAAATTTGATTATAAAAATATGAAAATTATTCAAATTGAACGTTGTCATAATAAACGTAAAATAAAAGAGGCTATGTTGATTTCAAGAAATCGTCAAATGTTAATGAATCGCCAGTCATCAAATGTTAAGATAACAGAATTGTGGGAAATCTGAATTGAACTATGGGTATTGTTAAGGGTTGTCTCATTTTGATTATTCAACGTTATAGAGTTGATAAAGACTACAAAGTGTATAGTCGAAAGTACTTCTAAAAGAATATAATTTATATAAATTGTACTGTATTTTGATATATATATTGATTTGTGTATTACATATATATATATATTCTAACCGTGCCCACCGTCGACCTCGTACCTCCACTTACAAATAAATAGATTACTATATTTAATGTCACCAGGTTCTAGTTCTAATAATTAAATATTATATTTAAAAAATGTTTTACTAGCTCAAATTTCTTAAAATTTAACTTAGGTTCTGTTTTAAAGTAAATTATCATAAAGATTTAATGTATTCATGAGACGAGAAGTGGAAATACGAGTTGGCAAGGTAGATCACATTGAGCCAATATCCCACAGGATACCACCTCAATGGCATAAGAACACTATTCCCCCTTTATACTATTATTTCAAATAATAACTACATAGTATTCTTATGACTTTTGCAACGTCTACTTACTAAGACTCATTTAATAACTATAATATTAATTCTGTTGTCTTTAATAATAATAATCATCATCTAGCTCAATAAATTATAATCTCAGGTTCTTAATCTTTATTTATACTTCAACAAAATGCAGTAGCACATATGGTAAGGGATTTTATGCCATATCTACTACACTGCAATTAATAACAATAATGATTACAATCTTTCTTACTTAATCAAATTGGTATAAATTTCTTTTATTGCAAATTTATTACCATAATAAATCAATCAATATCAATATCATCTTTTGTCTTTAAACAATAAAGTAAACTAAGAAATGGTAGTGTTTAGATAATCTGATAAATAAAGTAAGTGGCAATTAATAGCATATAATTTATCAAAATATTACAATAGTGGATTTATGACCAATAACTTAATGCAATTTTATAATTACTTAATTATAAGAACATCAATAATAATTAAGATTAAACATATTTTTAGTTATCTTTTGTGCAAAATGTACTTCAGTGGTTGTGAAAACATTATGTGAATTTGTACCATGATGTAGTGAAAACAATACCCAGACACAAGTTTTAATAAAACAAATTTAACAAAGTTTATTAACATCAAATAAATTTAAATAAAATAAAACAAATCTATTTACATCTTATTTACAACGGATATCCTTCTTTCCTTACACATGACAAATGTTAATTCTACAATTTTGTACTTCTTTATAGTTAATCCAATCATTATACATTTTAAAAATTATTTTAGTTATTTTCTTTAGGTTTATCACACTATTTATTTGAACTACTTATGGGTAACAACATTTTTTACCTTTTAAATATACTAAATTTACAATATTCTAAATTTATTTTTGTGGATCAATATTTTATAACGTCACACTTTATAATCAATATGGTCTTAAAAAAAGAAAATTTACATTTCTTGTTACTTTAAACAAATTACACAGCATATTATTAAATATTATGATTAACTTTAATGTTTGTTCTCCCATGCTCATATAAATTATAATGCGTTTTTGCATAAGCCATACTCCTGTATAATATTATAATGTGTTTAAATATCACCCTGTCACAATTTCAAATATATGATAATAATTATCGAGTGTTATAGTATTTTTAAATATGCAACACTTATCTCTTTAAAATATAATTAATAATAAAAGAGCGTGAAAATATATTTTAATATTTTGTATATTCTCATTTGATATACTTTTACAAAAAATTATAGTTTATTTCTAAATTAAAATGATTCTATAACTTCTTCCATTATTTAGGACATCTGTATCTTTCTTTCAATGGTTATAATCTATTCTTAGTTAATTCTTAACTATTCTTATTCCAAGTAAAATCATAACATACATTCTAAAATATCTATTGTTTTCCCTTCAATAAAACCTATGATATACGATGTAGTAGCATGAAATACAGATTAAGATAGTGAAAGATGTATAGGATATTGGGAAGAAAGATGGATAACTTGTTTTCAATGTACTTCAAGAATGCATGGAACAGTGTGAACAGGTTCGACATTTATTGTCTATTAACCCTTAAGATAAGAAAGTGATGTGGCAGCTATTTATTCAGCTTTACCAAACATCAAGGCAACTCACACGAAATATAAAATAACACTGTCCAAGACAACATGTGTATCAGTCGTAGGGCTACGTTAACTACGCTGATTATCACCTATAAAACGAAATGTGGATCAGCCATAGGGCTATGTTAACTATGCTGATTCTCTCACAAAACTACTTATTTCCATTCCCTGTATCATCCTAGATTTTCATACATCATCTTGGTTTCCAAATCACCCCTGTACTCCCAAGTCACTACTTAAATTATCTCTCTAGATTTTCACTATATCAAACATCGATAAATACAAACAACTTTTAAAAAAACAACAAACAAGATTCACGAATATGAAAATCATTTCTCTATTCCTTAAGAATAATTTATCTCGCTTTATAACACTGTATGTTCATTACCTACATTTTTGTTAAAACAATATTCAAACATCCCAATAGGAAAAATTAATAGAAAATGTAATATAATCATCGATTATATTAAATTATTATTTATCAACAAATAAAATGACTATCGTATGCATATTTTCAAAAATCTAATCACATCTCAAAATATTTCAATGTGTTGTTTAAATGCGTTTTACAATAATAATAATAATAATAAAACTTTTGTACTACATTCATTCAATTTTCGGCTGATCTAAATAAATAAAACATACATTATATCATCAATAATTATAAAATGTTACCAAAAAACAATTGTTATCTTCGGATTAGGCTTTGCAGTAGGCTTCTTTTCCTTCCTTCGAGCATCACAAATATACAATTACACACATACAATTTTATTAAAAAACATTCAAAATCAAACATATTTCATATAATATTATATATACCAAAATTAATGTATTTTGTTTCCCTATCGTTTTCTGAAACCTAATGCTTATAATAATAATAAAAAATAATTCAAACCATAATTAAATATTTTTCTGATGGTAAATCTTGTTTAGTCCCATAATATTACTCTTCTTCTTTTATCTGAATGTTCTCCATTATGACTCTCAAAGTTTTAAAATAACTTGGTTCATTTAATAAATTTGTTTAGACGATCTTTAATTTTAGCTTTTAGCATCAGATTATTAAAATATATTTTAGTTAGATATCCCTCGAAGTTTTTTTTTTTAATGTTCTGGCAAATATTCCCTCGGCGCGTCGATGCATCTTTCTCCTTTTTAATTAGACTACGAATATTTAATACTTTAGGTACCAATTGCGTTTTATGGATCCAATATTTTTTATATTCCTCTTCTGTATTTTTCTTTATACAAATATTTCTCTTTAGCAAGCTTTATTTCATTCATTCTTAATTTTATGTACATTATTTTTTGATCTTTAACTTTTTTTTTTTTTTCTAGAGTATACTTCTTTTTCAGGTCATCTTAAAGAAAGCAATTCCAATAATTTTAATTTTAAAATTATATTTGTCCATTTATTCTTAGATGAATCATAATGATTTTTATATTTTATTCTCTTTCTGAACTTTGCGCACAATGTCTTTTCATCTATATTACACGCATAAAAGCAGTTTCCTTTGGATACACTATATAAGCGGTATCAATGAACAATATAAACAATTTTGAAATGTTATAAACTTTAAAACTGGTTTTAAAGAATCTATCCATATTTTTTACTGAAAATTCCGATTGTACTTCTATAGAATTCAGTGGCAGGTTCGATTAAGTTAGTGATACATAATTTATGAAAACTTTAAAAATATTTATTTTAAGACTCTCCCTATGATTTTTAAAATTGTCAGTTAATTTGTTCTAATGATATTATTAGAATTATATTGAAAAAAATTGAATAAATTGGAGAAAAGAAATTATTAGAGAGCTCAAATTTTTTACCTCTTCACTCGAGTCTGTCAATTCTTGTTCTCCTCGATTATATAATTAATTGGCACGATTTTGGGAGTCTGCCAAGCTCTATTACTATTGGTCAATCCTACTTGGATTTATAAATAATTTTCTAAAGTTTTAAACTGATAATGTAACACTTAAACACTATCTAATTATTATTTAAAACTAATTATTATATTTAAATCAATTTAAACACTTTTAAAATAATTTTCAAAACAATATTTAATAAAATTATTCACTACTTATTTTTATTATGATGTTTAATAAATTCTATCCATTTCTACTATAATATTATTTAAATACTTTAAAATATTGGTATTAATTGAAACAAGTGCTTGTATAAAATATTCCAGACAATTACGTAATCGTTTCCGGTGTTTTGTCTATTTTTGTCTGTCTTAATAAATTTACTGCACTTATATTATATAAAATTTTTTATATAAAATTTTGAAGAAATAATTTAGAAAAAATATAGAAATAAACACAATTCTCAACATCATAATATTTACTATTCAAATACATTACACTAATTTTTATTATTTAATATAGTTTATAAATTTAAATACTATATAATATTAATTTATTCTAAGTTTTAAAGTTATTAAAATTGACTTATTAAATACATTTTTATTACTGATAGCTGTGTTATTTTAATATGGCCAGCTTTTACAACCATATGAGCAATTCTTTACTCTTTATTTAACTAATTTTTTAAATGATTTTACGTATCCGGTATTTGCTTTAGCTTTAAATTGAACTTTACAGACTCTATAAATTTAATATATTCAATACATCAATAAATATATTCTCAAATTTAAATTTTTTTTTTTTTTTAGTAATTGACCATTATAACTATTTCTTGACCTATAGAAAAGGGTACAATATATATATATTATTGCATTCTGAATCATTTATCTTTTACTTTTCAACTGACTTCATCTGGATTAGTTTACTTTCTTTCTTACATATTTACTTTTAGCCATTTCGCTTATAATCCTCTTACTTTATTATTTATTACACCAAAATTCTAGTTAGTGACTTTTTTTTTTTATCAAGAAATTTTATTGTGAGCTCAAAGAATTACATTATTGCAATAACAGAGTTATGTTGTTAGCAGACACTATAATAAATGTTACTTAACCCAATACCAATGGCCTAGGCATAAATAATCAACTGTTCAATCACAAATTGTCTATTGCTACAAGGCTCCAAGTAGCATTGTAGATGTATGTTGGAGCTAATTTTTCATATCTGTTTCTGATGGCCTGAAATAATGCAAAAAGTAATTTCTTATGATCAACCAAGATATGGCCATAAATGAGTGCGCACCTAGTTGACCAATAGGCAAACAGCAGAAACGTTATGATTCTTATGGATGGAAAGATCCCGTTGGATATGCTAGAAATCAGTCCGGTGAGAAGAGGCATTCTTGGTTTGTATATGGATGCAATAAAGTCTCTATCCCATTGGAATGATGAACAATAATGGCTCAGAATATGTATTATTATGCCATCATCCCATTTACATAAAGGGCAGACCGGTTCCAAGCATGAGAACTCCCTATGATAGATCAGAAAATGGCATGTGGCAAGAGCACTCAGGTTTAATTTAATCAAAAAATTTCGGTTCGAGATGCCACCGTTTAAACTTTTTAATGATTGGAGGATTGTGGGGATTGCTTCATTAATTATATGGTATGCAACCCAGTACATTTCTTTTGAAATAACTGAAACACACAGGCTTATTATATACCTGTGTCTATATATGTAATATATAGGGTATATGAGCACAGACTTTCGCACAACCCACCATTCTCCACACTAACTCATAATTTACAATTGTATTACAATAATTTCTCTAACTAATTATTACTATATATATAAACAACTTTCTTTATAATATACAGAAAAATTTAAATTTTCAAATTATTTTTCTCAAAGTTAATTCTATTTGTGGTTTATTAAAATTTAATTGATGGTCTGAAATTAGTTTATTAAATATTCTTAATGGTTATTTTATTTATCATTCAGCACTAGAAGGTATGTTTTTTTTTTTTTTCGCTTTCACTCTTTCTCTCTCTCTGGTTTGCTAATAGATAAATTATTTTAATAAATAACTTTAAAATAATCAGAGCAGAAAAAGCGTTTATGAAAGAAAATTTTTTCTATAATTATAGTTATATATTTGCTGAAAATAAAATAAAGTATAACCAAAACATTTCAATTAGAATCATTATTTCTTTCCATTCCTAACTTGTTAACTTTTATAAGAAAAAAAAACTTGCATTAAAGATTTTCAAACGCAAAAGAAAATTTAAAAAAAAAAGAAATATTTTCACTCAATTTAATTACATGAATATATTTCTTGAAGTTTGTGAACTTTTTTTTTGTATGTTTTTATAAAATGTTTTGCATTATTTTCTCACAAATTTCTTGATTTAATGGTATATAAACAGAACGGTGTTAACATCCAGAATACTAGTGATGAGGAATATTTTAAAGAAAAATTAAAAACACTAATAGATGAATGGTGGGAAACTTCCAGATTGTTTATTTAATACATCAGGTTTTTGTGTCTGCTTGGTTACACGTGACATCAAAACTATGAAAAAGTTCAAAAACAGTTTATAATATGTTAATTTATAAGTTTAAATAAGTAACTTTACTATTTATTATACACATAAATGCACATATGCATTAAAAATGAAGTTAACCTTAAAGCTCTTTTTTTAACTCAGCCTGCATTGGAATACGTTTATTCATTGTTAAACAAACATAACATTTATATAATGATTATTTGTGATAAAGAGCTACGCTATCTCTCACACAAACAGGCCAAATGGTAAGGTATCATAGCCCACCATCATTTAAATACAGAGCATATATATGAAAAAGGGCAGATGTCATCCCTCGTCCAGCATTTGCTTAGGAGATAGTCAGGATGTTTAAAATCTACACTGAATGCTTAAAGTTTTCTGTAAAAAAATATGATGCTGATGGCCAAAAAAATAAATGCATTTATGCAAATAAGTCTTGATATTAGTACAAGAAAAATATATGCGTATGCCATGTATCTTTGCATCTAAATGTAAATACGTTTTCCACAGCAAACTACTAGAAATAAACAATCAACAAAAATCCCGATAGAAAATAAATGTTTCAATTATATAATACAATGGAACCACTGTAATCATGATTCAAAGACCTCTGTAGATTATTATATACTCCAGGACATTCATGGTATTTGGTTCCAATGATCCTATTACTTAAACCATGGTGAGTATTTATTATTACAAAATTTGCATTTCGAATACGCATATACACACATACATATTAAAATTGCCCCTAATCCAAAATTCAACCAGACTAGCCACGAAAAAACAAAATCAAAAACACAAACAAAGATTTCACTGCTACAAGCAGACTTCTCAAGTGTAAAAAACTACAAAAACAACACCATATATATATCATATTATTATTATTATTATTTGCAGGATATTCTGTGTAGTGAAAAAGCTAAACGCTGACGTTTCAGTGCAATATCAAGTACCTTCCTCAGAGCGTCCTCTTTCTCAAATCGAGAACGCTCTGAGGAAGGTACTTAATATTGTACTGAAACGTCAGCATTTAGCTTTTTCACTACACTGAATATCCCGCAAATAATAATAATAATAATAATAATAATAATATGACATCTTTTATCCATGAAAATATTAGAATTAACATATATATATATGTATTAAACATTACCCACAAATCCATTTACTTCCCACTCACCCTTAATATTAAAAGAACTTTTAAATAAGTTAATCTTTATTATTGAAAATTTATTGTTCTGAAACAATTAACTTATTTAAAAGTTCTTTTAATATTAAGGGTGGATGGGAAGTAAATAGATTTGTGAATAATGTTTAATATATATTACATACAGTGTTGTTTTTGTAGTTCTTTATATTTGAGAAGTCTGCTTATAGCAGTAAAACCTTTGTTTGTGTTTTTGATTTTGTTTTTTCGTGGCTAGTCTGGTTGAGTTTTGGATTTGGGGTAATTATAATTATTTATTGACTAGTTTAGCTTTATGCTTGTAATGTACACATACATATATACTGAGACAGAGTAGTGTATGTGTGCAAACGTATATAAAGTTTGAACGGAAAAGTAGAAATGAATACAAACAAAATTTATTGCAGATAATTATTTAAAATATATGTACTGAAATAACTGATTAATGGTTAAATAATAATTTTGATATTTAAAGGAATTATAAATTATTTTAAATCAAACATAAAAAAAGTAGTTTACTTAATTTTTTATTTAATTCTGATTTTGATAATAAAAAATCTAAAAAGCTTCTTTTTATTTTATAATAGATACTAATTATAAAATTCATCTATTTTTAATTGGATTAAGTAAGAAACTTTTTCTTAATTAAAACTACTTTTGATAAATAAAAATTATTTTTGGAAAACAGTTTATATATATATAATATAATTTGATTTTAAATTCTACAATCTGTTTTTGTTTGAAATATTAAAAAAAAAAATTAGATAAAAATTGATTTTGATAATGTAAATTGAAAAGAGTTATTAATTTGTTATTTTTATAATCAAGCTGAAATAACTGAAATACAGGCTTATTATATACCTGTATCAATATATAATATATAGGGTATATGAGCACAGACTTTCACTTGATCCAACACTCTCCACTCTATCTCATAACACTGATACACTTGAACACATATATGTCGAAAAGATAAATAATCACCAATATACGTATTTCATGCTAAACCAGCAATCATCAGTTGGTCCAGATTACCATCTCTACACATATATGCTATAAATGCTCAGATATATATTAAGATAGACAATCTTCATACTTTAATGGACAAGCTTCAATCTACTACACAATCCAACTGTTCAACCGTCCATCTAATTGAAAATCTGATGATGGAATGCTCAAAGGCTGTACCAACTGATCGAATATAATTATCCATGCTGATATTTAAGCAATAAATGAAAGAAATTAGCGGTGAGTAGAATATATATATATATACATATTGATAATGAGGTATCTCAGTCATTAATTTTGCAGTTAAAGAAAATCTATTCCTACTTATGGCCTATAAGAACTTATTTAACATCGGCTATAATGATTAAGAATAAATAATTTTGAATTAAATTAAAGCAATTAACTGATGAAAATAAATTTGAGAAAGTTTCTTAAATTTAGAGATTAAACTAAGAGACTGCAAATCTCTCAAACGCTTGTAACTATCAATAGCCAATCAGATCGTAAATACTGGGACAAAGAATTAACAAGAAAAACATATATTTCTGCAATTTATAACATCGATAAACTACTGCGTAGTAAATCGAAAGATTTCATGCTGTATGTTTGTAATTTGAATTCAGTGAGTTGTGTGTGGAGGTATTTAAGATTCACACTTTCAGATATAGGTACTTTGGACTGGTTTGGATATATAGAAAGACAAGTAAAGTTAAGAGTGGTTACCACCCTTTTCTTGTTAATTCTTTGTCCCAGTATTTACGATCTGATTGGCTATTGATAGTTACAAGCGCTTGAGAGATTTGCAGTCTCTTAGTTTAATTTCAAATATCATCTGCGCTTTGAAAATAAATATTATTTAAATTTAGAGAATAAATGTTAGAAATTAAACAATTTATTTAACAACAAAAATCTTTACAATTAAGAGTAATACATTGTACAGGCTTAAACCTGCATTTATATATGTAATATATGTGGGGTTCGAACTCAGACGACTTTCACACGACCCACCACTCTCAGTGCCATCTCATATTGCTGACCCACTTGATCACACACATTTTGAAAAGATAAATAATCACCAATATACGTATTTCATGCTAAACCAGCAATCATCAGTTGGTCTATATTACTATCCTCACACATATATATAATCAGTATTCAGCTTCATATTAAGATAGCCAATCTTTATACTTTAATGGAAAGGCTTCAATCTATTCCAACTCACAACTCTTTAGTCTTCCATTTCATTGAAAATCTGATGATGGAACGTTCAAAGCCCTTGTTAGTGCCAAGGTGTTGTGAGTTGGAATAGATTGAAGCCTTTCCATTAAAGTATAAAGATTGGCTATCTTAATATAAAGCTGAATACTGATTATATATATATGTATGTGTGTGTGTGATAGTAATCTAGACCAACTGATGATTTCTGGTTTAGCATGAAATACATATATTGCTGATTATTTATCTTTTCAACATGTGTGTGATCAGGTGGGTCAGCAATATGAGACGGCATTGAGAGTGGTGGATCGTGTGAAAGTCTGAATTCGAATTAAGAGTAATGTGAAAAAAAAGAATTTTTATACATGATTTTCAAAGAAATAATATTTTTTTTGTTTTAAAGAAAACATCAATCTTTGTTTAAAATTTTAAAAGATTAACTTGTTATTTGGTGAAAATAATTAGAATTGGTAATCAAACTATTTATTTTAATTGATATAAGCTCGTATGTATGCGCTTATTACGTATATGTTTGTTGTTCATGATAGAATAATATCGGTATATATTGACAAATGAAATATTATTTGTATATTCTAACACGTGGTGGATATGCTTGTCTATAGGTAAATTTTCATTTATGTATTACAATGAAATAGTTTTTCTTGGTTGGTAATAAGTAGTATATTTTATATTAGATGTATGTGATTATTTAATACTTGTTACAATTTGTATATCTAGAAACTATAGACAATGCTACCTATAGTATAGCTTATTATTTTCCAATTAGTGAGTAAAAATCAGAATGATTTATTTATATGTACAGTAACTTAATAGGACTTTAATTTTATATTTATTGTTATTACTTCAATTAATAAATTTTTCTATTATTGTTTTAAGTTATTCCAGTGAAGTTATTTAATACTAAAATAGATTTAAATATTATATATTTATATTTTCTCTTGTTCACAATCATAATCTCTGATCTTGGGTTAGCTTAAATTTATTTGTATGTGGTGATATATGTTCATGTTTGGTCATCCACATAGTTCTCTGGATGGCATGAAGGTCAAGATCACCTTTAAAGTCCATTCACTGCAATTTATTTTTAATACAGATTAGAAATTATTTTATAGTTATCTGTACACTCAAGATACCATATGATTAGGTCATTGATGATGATCAGCAAGTACCAAGATTCCAGCACTATACTTCAGCACTTAAATACATGCATCCAAATAATTGTTTATATTATGCCCTACTTTGGCATTGCTTAAAGGTAGTGGTCTGTATAATGTACCTCTTTTAAATTTAACCACAAAGAATAACTGTTGATTCTTCTTGTTTAATGCTAGTGATATAACTTATTGTTATGTTTGTACCTTATGATTATTAGTATAATGACTTGTATTTTTATTCTATGCTGGTTCTCTGGATCCTTTTATATTTGTTACTGATTACAATATTTTATTTATTCACTGGGGATAATGACATTTGAACCACTCTATGCCACCCTTTTGCCATACTGTTACAATATACATATAAGATGTACATACACTTATAAATCACTTAATTAAATAACTATATATATATTGCAAGGAAATCAAATCATACATCATGTGACTTAATTTAATAAGCTTGTACCACAAATGTTATATAATGAGCATTAATATCTCTTAACAAGCATTTGCAATACAAGCTTATTAAATTAAGTCACATGATGTATGACTTGATTTCCTTACAATTATATTTTTGATCTTGAAGCTTTGGTGATGTTATATTGCTAAAGCTATTAATATATGGTATATCTGAACTTAGTTCAGACCCATATGACTATTTAAGATAGAGATGTCTTAAAATTTCAGATTTTCTATGTAATAGTTAACTATTAGATAAATGCTGGATTTGAGCTGGTATTTTTAGATCTAATGACTGAATATCCTAGTGCCTCACTGATGACAGCCACAGCTAGAATAGGGATGATCAGAAAAGCTTGTTAAGAGCTTATTAACACTCATTATACAATATATGTATATTAAAATGATAATATAAACAATAAAAAATGGAATATTGTACAGTAATGTATAGCGTTTAACATAGCATATATATGAGCATAAATTTCATTCCAGATGGACAATTTTCAAGCTTTGAATTATTCATAATGTTAACTTCCTTATAAAATGCATATATATATAATATTGCTTAACTTTACATAAAATTAATAAGAACAACTTAAGTTGAAATTTATTTAAGTCATCAAACTAGTTTTCAATATATATATGTCCACAGATGGCGTTCTACCAAAAACACCGATCAAAGCGTATGTTTTGTTTACATAAACATCAGAGTAGCATTCACTATCTCTAACTATAATTCCACTTTCAGATCATGATTTCAAGCTATTTGCTATCATCAGTGAAAGACAGGAATAAAGAAACTAGATCTAAATACAAACTCTGAGCATTTATGAAACAATTTCTATTCAGCTTGCAAGCGTGAATTTTTTAGACACATAATGTCTTCAAACTCAGCATAGCAAACCAGATAGCTATATGGGTCTGATCTCAGTTCAGCATCATCACATAGTAGAAGCCTCTGCAATCTATATCATTGCAAGAAAGACCTCAAAGGTACATTTATGATAAACAAAAATGCAAGTTAAAAAACTTGCTAACGCTTGTATTTATGTCCACAGATGGCGTTCTACCAAAAACACCGATCAAAGCGTATGTTTTGTTTACATAAATGTCAGAGTAGCATTCACTATCTCTAACTATAATTCCACTTTCAGATCATGATTTCAAGCTATTTGCTATCATCAGTGAAAGATAGGAATAAAGAAACTAGATCTAAATACAAACTCTGAGCGTTTATGAAACAATTTCTATTCAGCTTGCAAGCGTGAATTTTTTAGACACGTAATGTCTTCAAACTCAGCATAGCAAACCAGATAGCTATATGGGTCTGATCTCACGCTTGCAAGCTGAATAGAAATTGTTTCATAAACGCTCAGAGTTTGTATTTAGATCTAGTTTCTTTATTCCTGTCTTTCACTGATGATAGCAAATAGCTTGAAATCATGATCTGAAAGTGGAATTATAGTTAGAGATAGTGAATGCTACTCTGACGTTTATGTAAACAAAACATACGCTTTGATCGGTGTTTTTGGTAGAACGCCATCTATGGACATAAATACAAGCGTTAGCAAGTTTTTTAACTTGCATTTTTGTTTATCATATATATATATGCCAACATATATACATACAAAGACATGCAAATTATATTATTTGGCTTCATCCACATATGATTCGCAGTACTAACATTCAATTTTCCATCTGGATTCCATCAGTCATTCACTGGATAATGAATGTTATTATAAAAGCTGTTGTAGAAATTCTATAATCATTGATGTATAACAAGATTTATCCAATAAAAACCAAGAACAGAAAATTTTAAAAATAAATGTAAGGAGGGAATAGAGTGACAATAGATTAAAAAAAACAGTATAAAAATCAGAAGCTATTCAAATTAATGAGTTTTAAAAACATTCTTTCAAATGATAGATGATTTTACATATATCATGTTTGTTGATACAATTTGGCCTATTAAAGACCTCAATGGTTTTTCTGATTTTTCTTTAGTGAGGAGTGCTACATCTGGATATAATCCATAGGAAGAAGTGAGAGTGCTGATTTACAATTCCCATAGAACACTCCATGTAAGAGGTATGAATAATCATCACATCAGTGCTAAACGCAATGAACATGCTCTTGCAATTAAGTTGCAATTATCATCACAAAGAATTTACAACTACATAATTATGATGGAAAAATGGAATTCTTATGATATTCCAAAACAATTTCTTCCAGATCCAACAACATACCCAACTTAGATTTAACCTTCTAGATCACTACTGAATTCTTACCTACATATTCAAGACAATCCATGGTTAGTGTATTTATCTACTTCATAAATAAAATTTATTAACCACCAACCTATAAAAACGTGAATAGACATAAACTACGAACTACATAGTTAATGACTTCCAAATCTATGGTTACAATGAAAGACTTAACAAAGTCATTGGTGTATCTATTTCCTGGTTAAAATCTTTGGAGATTCCTTTATGATATTTTGGTAATAGTTTAAACTATGATAAAGATCCATATGCTAAATAAATAACTAAATTATTAAAAATCAATTTGCAATAAAGTTTTTATTCTTTTATTTATTATTACTGTATATTTACATGTATTTAAAGCATCCATACTGTTAAACTTTTATATTATTATTGCCATCATAATCATCATCATTAATAATAATATAATGTGTAAATAATTATATTAAAAACAGTACATTTTTAAAATAGTTTTTGATGATTTAACAATTACATGTAGCAGTTAAAAGAAATCTATATAAATCCTACAATTTAAAGTTTTGTACAAAAAACTGCATCCCATATACATAGTAGACTAACATAAGAGCAGGTAAACTAATTTACCAAACACAAACAAAGAAATTATTCAAATATATGATGCTATTATTCAAAAAAATCTGTTAAATTAATTAGCTATTCTTAATTACTAGCTAATTAGCTAATTCTGATTATTCTGCTCAAGTTCATAAAAAGTTTGCAATTGCAAAATGAAGTAAACTGGAGCTCATATAAAATTTCTTGCTTTTTACTAATTAAATATTCATTACTTTAAATTGTAAATGGATTTCAAAATCCTACAATGAAATTGCGTACTTACATTTTATTTTATTTACATTCTTGATTTAAAGAGTTTTTGAGAGTAAAATAATATTTAAAAGTATTAAACAAGGCAAAACTCTCTCCATACAGTAGTGCCACCCTGTGCCAATCAGAGTAATCAATGGATGCCAGAAGGCTTGTGCATAAAATCCCTAGCTAGTGCCTACTCATCCAATATCCCCAGACTAGTTTCTGGCTTGTGGCCATCATCAGTGAGGAGCCTTGGATCTGAGAGCACTGCACCTAGATCTTAGGATCTAATGCAACCCTTCAGCAAACACCTTTTATCTCCATTTAACTACAAAACTATGAGAATGAAATTGAAAACACAGTAATATTTTCAATCTAAGCTAAATAGCTTATATAGTCATATGGGTCTGAACTCAATTCAGTACCCATACATTTTGGTGGATTTGGCTCTTTAACAACCATAGCCACCATTATCCTATTAGGCAGGATTGGTGTTAAACCACTAAACATCACATGATCACTATCTCATACTAGCACGTAATTGTTCTTAAACAAGGCAAAACTCTCTCCATACAGTAGTGCTCTTAGATCCAAGGCTCCTCACTAATGAAGGCCGCAAGCCAGAAACTAGTCTGGGGATATTGGATGAGTAGGCACTAGATAGGGATTTTATGCACAAGCCTTCTGGCATCCATTGATTACTCTGTTTAGCACAGGTGGCACTACTGTATGGAGAGGGTTTTGTCTTGTTTAATAACAATTATGTGCTAGTATGAGATAGTGATCATGTGATGTTTAGTGGTTTAAAAGTATTATTATTATTTTTACAAATCTGTTTTTCTTGAATGAACCAAACCAAATGTCTCAACATTCCTATGATTCCAATATGTATGCTCATTGTATATGTAAACAAAGGGAATAAATCACCCTTCCCCAGGCTATGAATTAAACACTCTGAATGTTAAATAAAGGATTATTAACAGAATGAATCAACCTATTCTTGGTGCTATGATGTTTATAAACATACCTTTGCCAACATTGTTGATAATACAGAGTGAAATTAATTTATCAATGAAATGGAATGTGACACTTAAAAGTTATTAAACTTGTAATCAATTATACGAGGCCTGACATCAGGCCAAATACCTAGACTTCCTCATTAAATACAACGTTAATGGTCTACCTACTAATCACTTCCTCTTTTACAAATAAGATCACAACATAGACCCTACTTGCAGCATTTGCATGAACGGTGATGAGACATCGGAACACCTCTTCTCACAATATACGGGTTTCAGAGTGATCTGAGATATCATACTCTCCAACACCAAGATAGATTTCCAACAGATCTCATCTCTGAAGGATAGTATCAACACTAAAACCTATCCAATAATATGTCTCTCAATATTTCTGAACTATGCCATATGGGTTATACATTGTAAACTAAACATGGAACACCCACAACATACTATAAAACAGGTTTTTTCCAAAACAATGATTAAAATCCAGAAGAGAGACCAACTCCTGGCATTGTCAAAAACATTTGCGGATAATTGGACATTATACAATATACCAAACTAACAATCAGATAACAAATATGTGAAAGATCTAATGTTCACACCATATTGCACAACATAGAAGAACAACAATATAAACCTCAATTGTATGGTTACACATCACTGTATACATTAGAAATAATAAATTGTTATTGAAACTAAACATCAAAGCTTCAAGAACAGGTGGAATCATTGTAGTTTTAATTTTTTGTTCAACATTTAGAATGCTTTTAATTCATATCATGTGTAATGGGTGATTAACTCCCTTTGTTTATATAAATAATACATGGATGTTTAGAAATTTATTTCATAGATAGACTCATTTGAAAAAAAGTGATGAAATGAGTAAATAGATAATACTTTTAAATGCTTTTATTTAACTTAGAAATATTGTTTGTTTATAAACAGTGAGGATTGCCAATTCCTCTACAAGCTTTGTGTTAAATGCTTAGCCAGAGCAAGCACTTAAAATATCTCTGTCATTGGATATCAAATGGATTTTTTTCAAATTTTGTACATGTGTTAGGCATCAATGGCAACACAATATTTCAAGAGTATCCAGCTGGTTGTCCAATTTGGGTAGGCAAAATTCCAAACAGTGTTGATATAAGATTAATAAGTTTTCAATGATGCACAATATAGAAGTCAATATATTTTTCTAAAATATGATTTTATTGAATTTCATGAATAATTCCTTAAAAATATTTGCAGTTAATTCTCTAACAAAACTTGCACTTATTAAAATACTGCCTTCACAAACACAAACATCTTGTAAATGATTTTTAATGTCTGCAAATTTCACTCCAAATGTTGAAAATATGGTGACATTATAAATATATTCAGTTTTTTTTTAATATAAATAGTTACAAAAAGTTCATTGCAAAATAATTTGAATATATTTGCATAAATTTCTACCCAGTATTTAAAAATCACAACTCAGACCAACACTCCTAAGATAGACTATGAATATGGGATCTAAAGGTTTCTGAAAGCACTCAGCCTTATAATTTTCTTCAGACTGAGCTTCACTTGTTTGCATAACACCCAATTTCTAACTTACTACTCGAAGGTGAAGCATAAAAAAGAATTTTATTTTAAAAAATAATATATATATATATATATATAATATTTTATAAAAAATGCTTTTATTTACTTTGATAAGCGATGCACCAAAATGCCTCTCTCCAATTTCCAATCACACTTGAAATAAAAGTGTTGTCATTCTAAATTTAATTAATTCAATCACTATTTTTAAAACTAGTAACTTGATTAACACTTTCATTTCGAGTTAAATACATAGAGATACCTCAAAATAGCTGGAATTTTATAATAAAAAATTGTTTATTTATTTTTAAGTGCTATGAATTTAATCTATTTCAAATTACTATCCATTTGATGCAATACACTGGTCTAAATATGGTTTTTCATTATTCAAACTAGTCCAGAAATACTTGCAAGATGATGCATTTTAATGATTCTGTGACTCCCCATCTCAGTTCTAAATCTGCCAAAAATAATCAGATATTTTTTTTAATCTGAAAGATTTAAAAAATGGCATGAAGTAATATTGAGTGAATGTGGATGATAAATAAGCTGGCTCATGCTAAATTTAATTCAAAAGTGTTTCACACCCAACATCACATGATCACACTCAAGACTTTGAGAGATGATGACACTGTTGGGATGGAGTTTACATTCTTTTCTTGCCACAAAACAGGATGTTTATATTTTATCGCATCATGTAAATGTTTCGGAACTTGCAAATAAAATATGTGAACTTTACCAATGAAATCTGAGAGAAAAATGTCATTTGCATAAAAAAAAAAAACAGCATTAATTCTAATATTTCTGTCATTATAAAAAAAATTGTCAAATATGCAAAATGCATTGCAGAAGAAAATATGCTACATAAACCCATGATTTAACACATTGATGTCATTTGGCAGATTCGTGCAGAAGAATCCCGGCAAGAAATATGTAACAGCTGAAACATATACTACACCAGACATACAAACCAGAAAATAAGTCTGGTTAATTTTGGGTCCTCCTTGTATAACAATCAAAATTATTTTATGGTTTTTCATGAATTACTCATTAAATTAATATTTATAAAATATTTTTATATAATGAAATTAAAATTTTAAAGATAAGAAAAAAAAATTAATTAATTAATTAAATCCATATTGTGAAAAATCATGTAACTAATTTGGTGTCTAAGTATGTTTATAATGTACGTTTTTATATAATTTTTTTTTCTTAAAATATATAAGGTGATGTAATTATTAAATCTGCACTGGTTTTCAGATGGAATAGGCTATAAAACTATTTAATTTGCTAGGGAGTAAAAACAACTGAAATATATACACAGACTATGTGAAAAAATGATTAGTTTTCTTTTTAAGTTGCCATATCACATGTTACATGGTGAATAATCACAATTTTTTTTAAATACATCCGTAGACCAGGACTTATGAAAAGAAATGTGAAAGGGTATTTTATACTTTCTCTCATGAAAGAATAATTTTAAATTTTCACTTTAAATTTGGCAAAACTGCTACTGAAATTATTCAAACTCTACATATCAGTAAAGCCATGGATCACAAGAATGATTTCAAATAGCTTGATAGATTTCATGATAACAGAGAGAATATTGATGATGACTTATTAAGATACAAAATAAACTGTCACATTTAATGTGATAACCCATGATCCAGATGTGCTAGTACCTTAAAACTTTTTGTGGTGAATAACTAAACTACATGATCTCAGAACACATGAATTAATTTACAGATGGTACTGCAAGTATCTTGGAGAGAGACAAGACACCTTTTCATTGTGATGCACTATGTATATAAACAAACAGATTGTGTTAAACAAAAAATACATACCACAATAAAACATAGTTTAATTACTGAATTCAATACAAGTGGGCATGTGTACAAGTATTCTTAATCCTCAATAAAACCGATGAAGTGGTTAAAAAGTGAATTAACATCAAATTTGTTTAAGCCTAAAATAATTCTATAACAAATCTGGCCATATGCGAACTCTATTTCTTTTCACAAATAAATGTCATGGTCAAACAAACATATTATCTGTGGCAGTATTTTAATGCTGTTATTTTTCTGTGCTCACAAAGAATAAACACCTTTAAAAAAAATTATAGACAATTTTCTTGGTAAAGTAAATAGTTTTAAGAACTCAAATCCATAACATTTTCATCACGTTTTGGGTATGTCTGTATATATATTGTATTTTACAAGAGTTTTTTCATTAACTCGTGCACTCAGAAATATTAACACTGGGCATGCTCTTATGTGTTATTACCACTTCCTAATTTATATGATGTGCACCATTAATATAATTTGAATAATTTGCCACTTGACAAAACTAGTAATACGCTATAGGATAATCTTTATAGTGATTAACTATTAGCTGTGATTGCAATTTTAAAATAAGTATTGATATTGTTTACCTATTTTGGATGCCATTTTGAAATTGATACTCAATAAAGTTTCAGGCCTTAACATAAAAGAATCCTGTTTTTCACGTGGGCAGACTTTTATAGGATGTGACAAAGCTACTGATTCTTTTTTTAAAAATTAAAATGAAAAATATTTAATAATAAAAAGTTTGTCACAAACCATGGTTTTTTTTTATAATTTTAAATTAAATTTAAAAATATAATTCCTTCTCATAAATACCAAATTATTAAATTTTTTAAAGTTAAATAAACAAACTTAGCTATTTGTAGCTTTGAATAATTAAAAATATTATATAGGGTTTTATCATTATATATATATATAATGCACTCATTCACAATATTATGAAATACATGTCAGTAATTTATTAATTATATAATTCGTTATGTTATGTACAGATTTAATTAAGTTGGTTAAGTTTGAATAAAATGGAATTAATTAAGTTTCTACCTAACTAGAGTATATATAATATATTATTCAAAAATTCCCCAACTATAAAATATTTTTTTTTATAATATGTTACTTTACTTTTCTCAAGCAACTGTGATTGATGTTTAAGTGTTTGGAGATGCCGAGTAAGAAAACCAAATTGGCCATATCATTGAGCCTATTGCAGACAGCATTTTATGTGTAGAAAAAAATGATGCAAAATGTAAAATAAAGGAGACTTGGCACATCCCCAACAATGCCGATGCTGTAAATAAATAAGAATCCTGCTTTCCCCTTTTTAAAAAGTGGATCATGTAAGTTTATTTGCATACAATTTACATGATACTTACATTTTTCACCCACAATTTATTTATTCATTGCTATAATTATAATATCATGACAAAGACATTGAAAGTATGCTAATCATATATTAAGATTGTTTCACTGTCAATATCTTCTTACTCGGCATCTCCAAGTGCATAAACATCAATCAAAATTTTTCTTTTTTTAAATTTAATATATTTATTCATAAGATATTTATTTTATATAGCGCTATGTTTTATAAACTGTAATATTAATAATTAGCCATTAAGCTAATGCACATGCACTTTGTGGATTTTTAAACTATAAATGAATACTCTCACTTTCCAAACACAAGATAAAGTCTTTGTGAAAAGATAGAATGAATCCATCTATCTTTTTAATCCAAACATTTATGTATGGTCTAATCTTACATGTTTGAAAATGAGAGTGTGAAGATGTTAAGCGATCACTTTAAGTTACTTTTTACTTTGCCTGAATAAATGACGCTTGCGAAATTTTCTAAAATTTACGATATGTCATTCTTAAATTTTAAATATGTAAATAAATATCTTATTTACATATGTTTAATTTCAAAAAAGAATGACATATCATAAATTCTAGAAATTTTCACAAGCATCATTTATTCAGGCATAATAAAAAGTAATTTAAAGTGATCGCTTAACATCTTCACACTCTCATTTCCAAATGCTTAAGATTTGCTCATACATAAATGTTTGGGTTGAAAGGATAGATGGATTCATTCTATCTTTTCACAAAGACTTTATCTTGTGTTTGGAAAATGACAGTATTCATTTAAAGTTTAAAAATCCACAAAGCGCATGTGCATTAGCTTAATGGCTAATTATTAATGTTATATTTATTCATATAAATCCTATCAGAGAACATAGAAGTCTGAAAATCTTATTAACATAACTCTCAAGTAAGATTCCTAAAGAATCATTTAAATAAATTTGCAAACAACAACCATCTATTGTTATATCAATGCCAATCTATTTTGTCAGATAAAAGATGGTAGATTGGCATTAATATATCAAAAGATATTATTTCCAAGCATTTAAATGATTTTTTAGGAATCTTCCTTGTGAAATATCTTAATAACATAATTCAGACTTGTTCAGTGAAAGAGTTTATAACAGGAGTCCAACAATCTCAGGCCTGCAGGCCACATCTGGCCCATAAGAGATTTTTGTCCAGTTCTCCAGCTTAACAACTGGATACCAATTATTTAGGAATTACATAATTAGTAACCAATGGTTAGATATCAGTGATTTGGCAAATGTTTAATAAAAATTTATTCACAATTATTAAATCTCATCACAGCATTGTATCTGATACCACTCTGAGAAGTGCCAAAGCACGAAACCATGGTCAGGGGTTTAGGGGGGGGGATTCCTGACAGATATTTTAATTGCTGGCTCTGGCTAAGCATTTGTCATAAAGCTTGTAGATGAATTGGCAATCCTCATTGTTTATAACTTGCAAGCTTAAGAGATAGGGTCATGTGATCTATGACTCTTATTTTGACTATTTTTTTCTTGTTTCTTATTTCTTCATACTGATTTCTTTTTTTTCTCTTTCTTTTGTAGAAGTTATTTTTTCTGAGAAAAAACAAACCCATGGACACTAAGAAAAGAATGGTTGATCTTGAGTGCCAAAATATTAACAAACGTTGGACATTTATCTATTTTTTTCATTGAGCATCCTTGGGAAATGTATTTGTTTGCTTTGCCAAGATACTATTGCCATGAAGAAAGTTTTTAATTCTAAACAGCACTATGAAACTTGTCATAATCATTATAACAGTTTCATTGGAAAAACACGAGAAGACAAAGTTGCACTGCTGAGAAATAATTTAACAAAACAGTTATCCTTTTTTACAAGAAAAGTTGAAGAAATTGACCAAAATACTTGTGCTAGCTATGAAGTGTCAAAACTAATTTCAGAAAGAAAGAAATCTTTTATTGATGAAGAATTATTCAAAGAATGTATGTTGAAGGTAGTGGATGATGTTTGTTTAGGAAAAAATGAATCATTTTTTGCAATAAGCATATAGGCAAGAACTATAACAATGGCTCAAAGGACATTTTAAAAAATCTGGAGTATTATTTCATTGCTGTTGATGAAATCATAGATATAATGGATACTTTCCAAATTGCAGTATTTGTAAGGGGTGTAACACTGATATTTGAAGAATTTGTGCAATTGATTCCTATGAAGGACAATAGCACTGAAGATATTTTGGAAGGCATTACAAAATCTACTTCTAAAATAAATTTTGATTTATCAAAACTTATTGGAGTAACTATAGATGAAGCACCAGTGATGGTTAGAGAGAAAAAGGGGATTATTTCATTGCTTCAAGAACACATTGTTATTGATCACAAACTAATCAAACTTCACTGCACTATTTATCAGGATGCATTATGTGCAAAATCACTGAATTTTAAGGATATCATCGCAGTGGTCATAAACACAACGAATTTGATACTTTCAAGAGGATTAAATCACAGTCAGTTTCAAGAATTTCTAAAACAAACTGAAGCAGGATATGGCGATCGTTCATAATTTTTAAATTGTTTGATGGCTTGGCTGAGGAAAAATGCTGGAATGAGTATATGCATTGAGAGAAGAGATTGATATGTTTTTAGAGAGCAAAGACCAAGATATATTATTGCTTTCAGGATCCACAATGGATTGACAAATTAGCATTTATGATAGACATCATGACCCACATAAACAATCTGAATTGTAAGCTTTAAGATAGGAACAAGTTTATATTTGAAAAATTTGATCAAATTATTGCTTTTGAAAAAAAAAAATTGAAGGTGGGAATCACAACTCCAGATGGGTAACTACTCTCATTTTACAAATCTCCAAAATCATAAAAAAGATATAATACTAGACATTTTTGTGAGCTCTATTTAACATTTGAGAAGTGAATTTTCCTCCCATTTTGTGGACTTCCAGCAATATAGAAATTAATTTATATTATTTAGTTCTTCTTATGTAGTTGATGTGGAACAAGTAGCAGAAAAATATCAGTTGGAGTTAATCAACTTACAATGTGTTGAATTTTTGAAATCCAAATTTCACTTTGAGTCTACTGCTAACTACTACAAGGAATATGTTTGCCAAGCAGAAAATATAAAAACATCTTAAATAATGCAAAAATGATGGTATCATTATTTGCAAGTACATATGGCTGTGAACAACTTTTGTCAAAAATGAAATATTCTAAAAGTCGTTTAAGAACATGGTTGCTTGACGACCACCTGAATGGTGTTTTGTTTCTGGCATCAATAAACATTTCTCCTGATCTAGAGAAATTAGCAAACAATAAGCAGAAATAAATGTCACATTAATTAATTTGCCATTTCTAATTGCATTTTGTTTATAGTAAGAAATATGCAATTTTTTTGTGTGTTTGCAGTAGGTAATTAATTGTTTTACTGCTATTCCTTCAGGAAAATAAGTAACCTCGTTTAAATAAAATTACATTGATTTCCTTGTTTTCTTTAAATATTGAGACCATGACCACTTTCTGGATAGAGGAGTCTAAGGTTGAGATGATTTTGGCACTATTTCAAGACACTACATAGCAAACTGGCCTTCTCTCTCCAAAAAGTTTCTGACACCTGGTTTATATTCTTAACCTTATACATTTGCTAAGCCATAAAATTATTTAACTCATTAAAACCGTTAGAATTTATTCTTATATATATAAACATCAAATTTTTTTTTTTTTTAAAAAACTTATATGCATCAATATATTCTTTACTTTGCATTATGTTTCCACTCTATAATTCTTGTCATTTTCAAAGCAATATTTCTGTAATAAAAATATAAAATATTTTATGTTCGTGTGTTTAATAAACTGAATGGATATAAAAAGTGAATTAATACATTTTTTTATTGAAATGACATAAAATTTAAAGTAATTTATGTGTTTTTGTTATTTTATTTCTTTTTGAATTGAAATGTTTATTTTCTATAATGGTTTTGACATATTTTTTTATTATAGAAGTTCTGCCTTGACAATGAATGTAATAATTACATGATGAAGTCATGGGACAAAATAATATAATTAGGATTACTAAATAAGTTTTGTAAAAATGTTTGGTATTTTATAAATTGAAGCAACTCCTTTATATATATAGTGATAACTAAATTTATTAAAAAATAAAATTGATTACAATTTCTATTTGCACTGCTTAGACGTTCTGAATGTATAATGGTGATATCAGAATAGTTTAAGTTATACTTAAATCAGGCTAACACCCAGAGTTCACATTCTATATTACAACATTTCAATAAATGTAGGCTTAAATACTGTCAGAGCTGAATGAATAGATGGTATTATTCTATTCTGTTCATCTATTGATGGCAAATTATTAGTTTATATAGAGCTTATGATGGGTTCACAATTCCTTTCCCTTTAATTTCACATATTAAGCTATGCTTATTTATAATTAGAATTATTAGACTGATATTTTATTTAATATTTAGGGGTTACTAAAATTAAAGCTCTGCTCTGATAATAGTGATTTTGGCATAGTTTGCACCAAACTTAAAACAGGTGCACAGAGTTCATGCTCTGACTAAATACCATCAGAGGTAAAAGAATAGGTAGCATCATTCTATTGCTTTTGTTTACTGATGGTGAATTATTTGTTTATAAATAGTCCATGTGGGGGGCGGTACAGTTATTTCCACTTTAATTTCATTACTTATCCCCAGTATATATAAATAAATTAATGAATGGATATATATGTGCTGTATAAAGAGCATCACATCTTTCATAAATAAGTAATTAAACACAAATTCAAGCTTGTTCTAGTTTATTTGGTTAGAAATGATGAGGCCTGTCACAGCCGGTGAGTATTCCTCTCAAATCTGTGATTGTTATCATTCACAATTTAGAACTTGGCTATTATATAGCATCTTAGATATTAGTTATGTGATATGTTAATAGAGGGCACTTAAATACACATTAATAATATTATAATATATAATTCTATAGTATAGTAGTGCATAACTGATTGCCTAATGTGATTATTTAATTTAATTACTGAGGCTTATTAAAATGGAAATTAATTAAGTTCTTATCTGACAAAAAAATTATATACATCACATTTATACATTGTTTGGAAATTGATATTGCTGAAGTAAACTTACAAAGTACGATGATCTGTTAGATGAACTCTGATAAGAAAAATTGTAGAATATATATAAACTCCATGGAAATCGATTAACAAATGCAATGTATAATATTTGAATCAAAAAAATATTTTTAACAGTAAAAATCAAATATTTCAAACTAATAATAAGTATAAAGCTAACCTACCTTATTAGAAAAAAAAAACTGCATGATTACTTACCTGGAAAAAAAAGAAAAATAACATGTAAATACATATACGGTTTTATATAAATATATAATGAAGTAGATCAAATAAAGAGAAGTAAAAAAATATATAAAGGTGAATATGTAGGCAAAAAAGAGTCAAATCTCATTGTGTTAATGGAAAACAAAAAAATGTATGTTATAGAAAGAGTACATTATCATGTGACAGAAGTCAGCAACAACACTAAACAAGATAATTCAATGTATGCATTTCTTCAAATCAATATACGTAATCTTATAATTGAATATTTATAAATACAGTAATTAGATATATGTAAAGTATAACTTTAAAAACTGTATCCACTTAGGAGCACTTTTGACTATTCTTGTAGTCTTTGTCAATTAACACATTGAAAGGCTAAAATTCCCACAATTCCATGATCTATTTATAAATATTCAATTATAAAATTATATATATATATATATTAATGGCATAGTTCTATTCAGTACTATGATTCTGACAGGAACTTGCTGAAGGCTAGATCAGTGCTTTTAAGACAGGCAAAACTCACCATATATATTGCCACACACAGCAAGGTAGGGTAATCAATATACAAACATAAGAGGAGGTAGTCATGTGATGCTTTTAAGACTTTAGTGTTATTGTTACCTTTTTATGTTAACTTGAACAGTACAAATTTAGTAGAATTACATAATTTTATGGAAAGTGTATAACTATTGACATTTATATCCATATTTTAAAAAATGACTGACAGTTTCATATGCCCACCAAACTTCTTCAGAACTCTTTCCACTTCTCAAAAAAAGAAACTTCAAAAAAAATCTGGCAAATTTTTCTGTTCAATAGTCTTTTGTTAAATAGGATAAAGAATGCTGAAGAAGTCTATTGGTCAGATGAAACTGTCAATTATTTTTGGAAATTTGGATATAATAAATTATTGTATTTTTTTTGTTAAATGCATAGAAGGAATTGGTAATGATTGTTTTTATTAATAATAATGTATCTAAGGAAAGTTAATGAAAGAAAAATATTAACAAATTTCTTTTTCAAATCATTGATAAGTTTTCTTTTTTCTCAAATATATTTTCTATCTTGGTTATGACATTTTTCATAGCTTAAATCCAAAGACAGATCTCTGATAGCAACTTTAAATTACCATTAGTCATCTTCCCCATTGAATTCTGTATTTTGAAGATGTTCATTTCAGGTGCTTAAAAATATCTAAAGTCCAATGTATGTATCCAAAATTAAATGATCTTTCTGAATAAAATGTTCTTTAGGTTCATGAAGCCATGTTTTCATCTCTATGTCTTCTGTTGGCTCAGATATACTAAACTCAAGAGTAACCAGACAATAATTCTCTTAAATATTTTACACAATTTAGTAATAGGATCAATATATTATAAAAAAACCAAATCAATAATAGAAATAGCATTTTGATTAACAAACTGATATCTTCTGTTGTCTCAAATATTTTAAACATATAAATGATCCTGAAACAATTCCCTTAAATATTTTACACAATGTGGTGATGGGATCAACATATTGCTGAAAACTCAAATCAATAGTAGAAATAATATTTTGATATATTTAAATAAATATTATGGTCATTCATACAGAAACGCTAGTGTTTATAATTTAAACTTTAATTTTATTAATGTTTAGCATAGCATGCTAAGTATTAATAAAAATAAAGCTTAAATTATAAACACTACCTTAAATCTGTATAAATGTCCATAATATTTATTTAAATATTACAATAATCCAGAAAAAATAAAAAAAATTGTATTTTGATTAATGTATTGAGTTTAAATCATCTGTAAATAAAAAAAACATTTTTTTTTCTTTTTTAATTGATTGTAAAAATCTTACAACAGTATAATTAAGGGGAAAAAACTATGGTGACATTCTTTAATCTTTTACTCGGTCTACTGATTAAAGACACTATCACATATCATTACTTGCTTACTTTCAATTTCTGCAATAATTCTTTACATATCTGTCATGAAAATATGCTACTGACATTGTAATACATATGCACTTCTCAAATTGAATATGATTAGTATTGGACTTAAGAATTTTCATAAGATTTTCAAGAATTTTAATAATTTGTTAAAACAGGCAAAACTCAATATATGTATTGCACACACAGCAAGCTAGATCAATCAATAGATGCCAGAAGAATTGTGCATAAAATCCCTATCTAATGCCTACTCATCCAATATTCCCAGACTACTTTCTAGCTTGTGGCCTTAGTCATTAAGGAGATCCAAGGCTCCTCACTGACAAAAGCCACAAGCCAGAAACTAATCTGAGATATCTCCTCACTGACAAAGGCCACAAACCAGAAACTAGTCTGGGGATATTGGATGAGTAGGTACTAGATGGGGATTTTATGCACAAGCCTTCTGGCATCCATTGATTACTCTAGCTTGCTATGTGTGGCAATATGTATAGTGAGTTTTGCCTGTTTTAATAACAGTTATAAGCAAGCATAAGAAATGGTGATCATGTGATGTTTATTGGCTTAATTTTCATAATTTAATAACTGATTGTTTTAGTTTAAACTGTTATTCCTAGATGTCAACTGTAATCAAAAATCACAAAGCGAGAAATAGCTCTAGACAAAAGTAATTACATTTCTATGTTTTCCCAAAATAATGTTTATTTTTAATTATTTCACTTTACATTGATATAAGTAGATAAGTATTATTTTAATAATTTTTTGATAAATTATTAAATGTTTGTATTTTTAAGCATATTTTAAGTATATAAATGCTTTTGAAAACTTACATATGGCAGTTATAAAATCCTTTGCATTGAAAATATTATTACAGGGTTTTTTTTAATTTGAATTAAGTTTTTTAGTTTCTAATAATTCTTTCATTGTTTGTACATGT
The DNA here is from genome assembly GCA_028023455.1 of Epiperipatus broadwayi. Lineage (NCBI taxonomy): Eukaryota > Metazoa > Onychophora > Udeonychophora > Euonychophora > Peripatidae > Epiperipatus > Epiperipatus broadwayi. The sequence goes on from JAQFVV010012555.1 coordinate 1,601,329, forward strand.
TTTTTCTAAAAAAATTGCTAAAAATAATTTATATATATTTTTGTTAAACACAATTATAATCCCCTTGTAAGAAAAACAGTTGAATATTAAGGGCACTAATTTAGTAGACTTCAGAAAAACTTTAGACAAGGTCTTAAAAGCACTACTTCACTGTATTGAATATTAAAAAACCTAATAAAAAAAGTAAACCATAATTGTATCAAATGCAAAACATTCTGTAGTTAATCATCCAATCAAAATCTAAAAATGTTTAAGTCTCACATTATTACCATGAATAGTATAAAAAAGTAACATTGTTTCTGAATATGTCCTCATATACATAATTAATTCTTCAGTAGACTTGATTGCAAAGTCAAGCCTGTATCAAGTGGCATATTGGTCATGTGACTATAATTTACTCTCTTGTGTCTATTTATAATGTTATACTCTTTGGATGTAAAAACTTGATCTAAAATATATATTGATTAACATAAAAAAACATTCTTAAAATGTTAATATCAAGAATCTAATATTAAAATGTAAAATTTCTGATGATTGATACTTTTATTGTTCTCAAAGTAATTCCACTGTGCTTGTGAGAGCTCTTTTGATCCTGAAATGAAAATTTTACATTTCTCACACAGTTTGTTTATATATTTGTAATTATTTTCATAAAATATTTGTCAAATATTTTTTTTTTTTTTTTTGGTAATTTATTATTTGGTATTTTTTCTGATTGGATTCCGATTTTATTTGAAAATATTTGTTTAGAAGAAAAAGAAATGTTATAAAGGAAAGTCTCTACAATTATCATAGCTGTTATTTTTGTTGTTTTTAAAACATAGTTTTGTTACTTTATGTATTCCATATAAAAATTTATTTTACTGTTAAAAATGGAATCCAAATAAATTTTATTTTATTCAAAGCACATCTTTTATTGGCAATTGTGAAATAACAAAACTATTTTAGTTGCTACTTTTTTTTCTATATTTGCAAAGTTGAAATATTATTTTTAAGAAAAGTTTTTATTTGTAAATTTGTATTTCTAACAAATTAATTGAAATTATAAAAAATATTTAATTTTTAAGATAAAAGGTTGGAAAAATAATCCAAATGGCAAAGTTATGAACAATTGAAAGATTGGCAAAAACTAGTCACTTAATGTCTATTAATTACTTATGCAGGCAATATATCACTTTGCAGTAGATTAATTAGAATGGACCACTGCCCCTAGGTAATGCAATATATGTACTTAATAATGACAGATTCTTTATATTATATTTATATAATAAACTTGACATGATTTTATTAAAGTAGTTATTTTCTTCCAAATTTTTTTTACATAGTTTGCCCCAATGAAAAGGTAACTTGTTCTCTCTCTGAGCTGTCTGTGGCACTATCTCTGAATCAACACTACATTGTGTTGCAATGAAGCGTAGTTATTCACCACAAAATTTTAAGGCACTAGCATGTTTGTATCATGATTTACACAAAATTTAATATGTTTTACAGTTTCAGAGACCATCTTAAGTCTTATCACCTTCACCACAAAATCTTGAAACAATTTGAAAACATTCTTGCAGTTCATGGTTTCCCTGACATACACAGTCTGAATCTTCTATAATATTTCATTTAATAAGGGTTTTTCCAATTTAAAACAAAATTTAATGTTAGCATACTGGTTCCATTGTGACTGTGGTATGAAACACTGCCACATTTCATGTGTAACATCTGAGTCAATATGCTAATGCTGTAAACTTTTTGTAGTAAATAATATTTTACAGTAATATACATATGTCAATAAACATCACATGATCACTATTTCTTATGCTTGCTCTTAACTGTTAATAAAACAAGCAAAACTCTTTATACATATTGCCATTCATTGCAAGTCAGAGTAATCAATGGATGCCACAAGGCTTGTGCATAAAATCCCCATCTAGTGCCTATCATCCAATATCCCCAGACTAATAGGATAGTGGTGGCTATGGTTATTAAAGAACCAAAGAGACCAAAATGTATAGGTACTAAACTGAGTTCAGACCTTTGTGACTATATAAGCTAATGAGCTTGGATTGAAAATATTATGGTGTCTAATAGTTTTGTAGTTAAGTAGAGATAAAAGGTGGCTGCTGGAGGATTGCATTAGATCCTAAGATCTAGGTGCAGTCCTCTCAGATCTAAGGCTCCTCACTAAGGCCACAAACCAGAAACTAGTCTGGGGATATTGGATGAGTAGGCACTAGATGGGGATTTTATGCACAAGCCTTCTGGCATCCATTGATTACTCTAGCTTGATGTGTGTGGCAATATGTATTGAGAGTTTGGCCTGCTTTAATATACATATAGTGATTCACAGATGGGATTTGCAGATAGTTTGAGAGAGAACAAATCAATTGCCTTTTCATTATGACACATTGTGTATGTTAATTTCTTTGACGAAAAGTGTGTTATGATACCTAGGTAGTCTAGTGCTATAACTAAGTGATAACATTTGGCAACTGTTTAAACAAGTTACATTCTCAAAAAATTAGATATTTTACATTATATTCCTACTAAAAGGAATTTAAACTCAGACATTCAAGCACCCTACAGCTAGCTATTCACACTATCTTATACAACCAATACACATGACAACACAGTGTGACATATATAAATGATCTTTCATGTTGAACCAGCACTCATCAGTTGGTCTAGATCATCATCTATCACATGTATATATAATCAGATGTGCAGTGTTAATAGAAACTGAGCACTAGTTATGTGTGTGTGTGTGTGTGGGAGATGATCTGGATCAATAGTTGGTGCTGATTCAGCATGAAATATGTATATTGGAGATCATTTACCCATTTTAACATATAAGATATCACATGTATTGGCTGTATAAGATGGAGAGAATAGCTGTAGGGAGCTTGAAAGTCTGAGCTCACATTCCTTCTAATTACATTAAGTTCAGCATAGACAATATAATATAATATATTCTGATGTATGGTTCCAATTATCTATTTGTTTATTTATAGTATATAGGGCACTTATGAGAGAGAGTACCAAATTGAAGAAATTGCTCACACTTACTGAGTTACTTTTACGTAAATAGTATTTGATATGATTGGTCTTCATGCAGTATACTAAAACAGGAAACATCTAGAATCTCCTGTGACACTGACACCACAACTTGAACAATCAATATTTACCAATATTCAAGCAGTTTCATTTGGATTCAAAAATCTTAGGCTGATTTCAATTATAGACTTTTCACTTGAGTAATAAAATAAAGATAAAGGTAGTTGCTGGATGCTTGAAGGTGTTACTTCCAGCTTTGAATCCTAAAGCATTATTAGTAAATATAAAAACTCATCTGAAAAAGGGAATTTGAACATAACAAAGTATCTGATCTTAATTCAAAAGAGGATTTTCAGATTAAAATTTAATGCTACTCAAAGTCTTCCCATATTATGCATACGGGAGTAACCTTCAAATATAAAGGCTGGTGCTGAATAAACTAAGAAAAAAGTTTATATGCTCTCGCTTAATAACAAAGTGAAAAAAAAATAGAGAGTGTAGTATGGCAGTTATAATTTTTAAGTGTTGACAGTCATTCAATAAGTCCACACTTTACATGGTCAACAATATCATTCTCAGAATTCATTGGAAGATCACTAAAAATAACAGAAGTGAAGTGAGGGTCCTCTGATTGTTAATGAGAATGTTTAGACAATGAAGCTTGTGAAAATAATTATTTCTAAGCAGACAAGGCAATGGGAAATCATTTTGCTATATAATTCCTTTATTTATTAAGAAGATGAATACAAAAATAAGTAAAATAGAAATTGGAAGTTTGGTTTAAAAAAGGTTTGGATATTTTACTCACCAAGAAGAAACATATGATGAATTGAAAGATGAATAGATATTAAAAATTGTTTCATGGAATGAAAGTCTATAACAGTAATGCTGGAAAATTTTAAAAAACTGTAAAAAAAAAAAGTGATAAAAAATAGAATAGATAATGTAGAATTGAATGATAAGGCAATAAATGTAGTATTGTAGTTAGAAAGACGGTTGAATATTGTGATGAAGGTGGATGGTATTGATGATAGACTTATAATGATAAGCATATCTTCTAAACCCAATAATTTGATAAATGTGAAGATGTATATGCAAGTTTGTAGTTATGATGATGAAGAGATTGATAAACAGTGTGAAAAGATTAAAGATATAACACTACAAGAAGATAAAGGTATAAATATATTATTATTAAGTGATTAGAATACAGTTATGGGAAAAGGCATGAAAACAAAATTTTGACTAACTTTGGTATTGAAAGAAGGCATGGAAGAGGTGATTGGCCTATTTCAAAACATACATACTAATGCACAAGCAAGATTTATATTATAGCTATGCAATAATTAATATACATCCAATAACTTAATCTGTAAATGTTAAATTTCACTGTCCTCACATATTTGTCAACATCCTCTTTAAATAAATATATTAATAATTACAATGACTCATTTGTTAGGTGACATAACATTTTCACCCTAAGCTTAAATGATTTATTGATTACATCTATTTTTATTAAGTATAACCACATAGCTAAATTACAATTTCAGACTTGAAATCATATGAATAAAGACCTCTGGAAATACAAATAATACTCCAAAATTCATTTCTGGATGAATCAAACATCAGTTGGTCCAAGTTCCAACTCCAAGGTGCATTTCTAAGCTAAATTATCATTTGTCAATTGGCCCAAATTCCAGCCCCCAAGACACATTTTTGGATGAGACAGTATTTGTCAGTTAGCCCTTACACCAATATGTCTTTTTGTCAAAATCAGCACTTATAAGTTGGCCCAGGGTCTCAATTCCAAGATATATTACTGGCATCAACATTGTCAATTGGCACAGGTTCCAACTTTTCAGGTCCTCACATTTTTTGTTCAGAATTCATCAATATTAAATTATTAGATTTTATCTACAAGTTTCAAATTTCTTGCATTCACTTACATGGACAACATTAATTTTTCACATGTTTTTATTCCTATGTTTTAATGTATGCAGCCAAATTGAAGTTCAAGTTTGTCAGTAAATACATATTAAGAATTTTATCAACTGATTTTTTAGTTACAATCTTTATTTTTATACTTATTACAAAAATGACTTTTTTAAAAGAATATAAATTGTTGCTATTGTCGTATAATATAATAACTCATACCTGTATCAGTTTCAGCAATACTTTTTAATTTCCCCAAAGAATTTCCACGAAGTTGCAATTAAAACGAGAGATCACTAATATGTAATATTTCTTCTTTTACTTGAGGTTATATCAAAAAAGATCAGAATAAAAACAGACTCAGGTGGAAGATACACCTAAAACTGCATCACAAAAACGTAATTGCCAAACAATCTGGTAATTTCTTTAGAACAAAAAAAAAAAAAAACACGCTACAAAGTTTAGCTTGAAAAATAAAATGTAAGGCAAGAAGTCTTAATTATTTTTGAATAAAAAATTCCTATGAGAATAATATTACTAATAGAATTTGAAGCATCTTTTAAATAATAATAATAATAATAATAATAATAATAATAATAATAATAATAATAATAATAATAATAATAATAATAATAATAATAATAATAATAATAATAATAATATTTTTGCCAAAAAATTAAATAAATAAACAGCCAGCAGAGATAAAAATCTTTAAATATGTGTGGAGATTTAATAAATACTTACGCTAATTTTACTTTATTTTAGGTACACTTTAATCATAGATACGGCCATCAAATTAGGACTAAAGAAGGACGCCATTATAAATATTGTGATGACTATGCGCAAGCGTACTTCACAGATAAATTATAATAGATACCTGAAACGGACGAGCAACTGTCCATCATGAATTGCTAATCAAAATTTTTAGGACTTTATTTCACATTAAACAACTGGTAGATACCATATACGTAAAATGGTAAATACACAACTTTTAAGTAGGGAGTATATTTATATGTTTTATAAAAATGCACTTGGATTGATTAGTAGCAGACTTGGATTATTGTGATTTAGATCAGTTACTGTCAAAAGAATTAAAGTAAATTATTGTGATCTATAAATTAGAGTAATGATACAAAGATATTTCCAGATAACTAAAATAAACATTGGCAATCATAAATTAAAAGAAATTAACAATTACAATACCCTAATTGCATTATTAATGCAGATGGAAACATAGTGAATAAAATTGGTTCATAATAGTAAACTTGGATGAAATGTTTTTGATAGATATAACTTAATATTAAAAGGAAATATGCCCGTGAATTTGAAAATAAAGGTTTTTAATAAATGTGTTTTATCAATGTTGGGAAACAACAGGAGAGTAATACAAAGCCACTCAACAGTTGGGAGTAACACGAAGAGATTAAAAATGAAGTTCATGGATGAAAGAACAACTAGGTAACACTGATGTCATTGAAAATACTATTAAAATTGATCTGAGCTGGCTATATTTCTAGAAAGATGATAATAGATGAACAATCAAAGTTTTAAATTGGATCCTAAATGATTTTAAAAGATCCAGAAAAAAACATGTGAAGTGGATGAAGGAAATAAAAAAGTTTATGCTATGAAAAAGGGAGGCTAGGAATTAAACTTAGATAAATCTTAATCCTATAGTGTATCAATAATGATGGAAATAATATTGCTGATAATAATGATTGTAATCTATGTTGTTGATAAGTTTACACTTCTAGTAATGTTGGGTTGTATATGAAACCAATAGTTTTCAGGGAGAATTTAGGTAAGATTATCAAGATTAATTTAAATAAAAGTATTTTTATGATTGAAGAGGAAACTTTTCTAAGTCATTTAATGGTAAAATAGAATTAAAGGTTACCCAGATAAAATAATCACATTAAATGTTACTCAGATAAAATCATTGGAATACACAATTTTCCAAAATAAGTTAACAAAAAAAAAAACCCCAACAATTTGTCTGTGTAAATTTTATTATAGGTTTTATAAAAAAAATTGCCAAAGATATACAGAATTGTTACTGAAGTTTCTCAGAAAAGAGCAAAAATGGAATTGGAGTAATAAAGGAAATCAGGATTTTAATATTATCAAAAATAAATTCTTGATAATGAGGTATTTTTTATTCAATTAATTGTGCATGTTATGTTAATAATGTGTGCACAAATTTCTGTTAAGCAATCCAAACAAAAACTGGGAATAACTAGGCACTGAGTGCATCATCATCATCAAAGTATATTGGTAAACATATTATCACTTCCTCAAACAATCTATTTGGCATCACAGCTTTTAGAAATACAGCAAAACTGAAATAAATGCTTTATATGTAACAAGATATATTTTTTCTCTTTTTTTCTGGCTTAGAACCTTTTTTCAGAATTATGCTATCAAAACAAGCATCATAGCATGACTTTATTATATACTTATTCATAGCTACCAAGAGCAAGTCTTTCCAATCTTTAAAAGCATACCCAAGGTGAAGAGAACTGCTCTTAAAATATGTAGTTTGAGATTTGAAACAAATTGGTAAATAGAAAATCATGAGAGTCCTGTACTGGAAGTATCAGACCAAATTTCATAACAGAAACCCTTAATTCCTAAGTGCATTAATCTAATTCTGCAGTAAACTGCATAGGATCGATGACAAGACAAATAATTATTAATGGCATTATAAGAATAACATAAATAATCTATCAGAATATGACTAACCTTTAATTTGGATTTGAAAAGAGCTTATTATTAATGCATAAACCATATTTATGCAAAGTTTTCTATCAAAGATAGATCAATTGACCAAGTAACCAAAATCATGTGATGAAGTCCCTTATGAAAACAGCCAAGGTAGGGTTAGTTTGATCCTAGAGTAGTAGAAAATTCTTTATTTTGTAATTTAAAAAAGTAATGTGCATTTTTTAAAAATGATAATTCAATATTTATAATGCCATTCTCCTTTAGAATAGTGGAATCCAGAGCTCAAGGTTCATGCACCATGCTTCAAAGCCATAAACCATTTGATTATTTACTAATGGCATTTTCAAATAATCATATTTTTGTATGTGTATCTACATAGAAGTTAAGAATTAACAATCTAGAAAATGATGCCAAGTACTATATTCACATCTTCAAGCTATTACACTAGCTACTATATAAAATTATATTTTATATGCAAACATCCCAGTGTATGCTCAGTTTCACACTTTTCAATTCAATAAACAGCACATTTTAAATAAACTGTGCAACTTTTATTTTTAGTTACTTATTATCATGTTCCTTGTAAACAATCATCATTATTTGTGGTAAAAATTGTGTCCACAATTCTTTTTATGATCAATAACTTACATATTTAAGAATTTTTGTTAGATTTAATAATATATATGTTATTTTAATATTGATGAAAATTAGCCATTATTTTCTCATAGTATATAGCTGGTCATGTGGAATCATTTGAAATCTTAAACTGGATTCCAAGAGATTGTAAAAGACTCAGAAAGAGACCACATGTGAGATGGATGGATGAAATAAGAAACTGTGCAGGGATGATGTGAAGAGAAGCTAAAGATCAGAGATGGATTGAGCTTGGAGAGACCTTCATCCTGCAGTGGATTGATAATGATTGATGATGATTGAGTCATTGCATGCAATAGTATACAGGACATATGAATATATTATTTTCTTTATTTTAAAACATCACAGTCAAGAACAATAGGATTAAAAAACCATGTAAAAATTAATAAATATTATTATAATTTATGGGTTATTACTGTTCAATCAAATTGAGCCAAACAAAAGAATTACTTTTTAAAATACAAATATACACATTTTTACATAATATATTGCATCAAATAGTTGACTGATTCTCTCTCTTTCTTCCAAGTTTCCAACAGGGATCTTGGGAAGAGAATCAATACCAACCAAAAAGTGAATGTAAAAAATTATTGAATATGGAAGCTAGATGGCAACTGCAAGTATTTACATTAATAATATTTGGAGTTTGACACTTAAAACAGGTTCAAATATTTATGAAAGCAGCAATTTATGCCTATTCATCACCATTATCATCATTGTCAACCATTGCCAATCCACTTCAGAATGAAGGTTTCTCCACATTCAATCCATCTTCTCCAATCTCTAGCCTCTCTTTTCCATATTGCCCCCTGCACACTTTCTTATTTCATTCATCCATTTTACATGTGGTCACTTTCTGGGTCTTTTACAATCTCTTAAAATCCAGTTTAAGATTTCAATTATCCATCTATTACCATCTCTTCTAGAAATATGTCCAGTATAACTCCACTCCAGTCTTTTAATTCTTTCAACAACATCAGTAACACCTGTTTGTTCTCTTATCCATATATTGCTTTTCGATCTCTTCTTGTTACTCCTAACATGCATCTTTCCATACTTCTTTCAGTGATCTGAAATCTCTGTGTTGCTCTTAATATTAAGTGTCCAAGTTTCCGATCCATAAATAAGAACTGGCAAAACACATTTATTAAAAAATTATTATTTTTATGTCTATTAATTATATTTATACAAAATCTTATACTTCTATAAATATATTGACATTTATTTATAGATATGTGTAAAATTGTAGAATTAGCTCATCTCTAAATTCTTTACAATAGTATATTGAAATAAAGAACCATATTGCATTCTTTTTAATTTCACAGATTGTGATGGCTAATATTGTAATTAAAGTATGTTACTTTATGCTAATATATGGTAGTATATTGAATGTTACACCAGTAACTCCAACATATGTCTTGGGCAAATTTTTCTATGGAGAACTTTATCTGACATACACATATAAAAAAACAGCCTAATATTAGATAGCTATGAGATAATAATCCTTTAGTATCTTACTATAGAGAAGAAATTAAGAGAATAATACACATGACAAGTGATAAAGGTTTATTTTTGCTAATAATAACCTATAAATAACTGGATAGACAATCACTTCACAATGGTTAAAGCTTAAATAATCAACAAAATATCAACATGTTGGCAAAGCAACTTTAATAAATAAAAAATGGATTCCACATAAATTAAATAATAGAATATCAATAATATATTGTAAAGGCTACTTCAGAAGATAAAAGATAGATTCCTTCTTTTATCTATTAAAGTTGGCTTGAAAATAGATTGTTGATATTGTCTTGATTATTTAAGAGTAAAATCTATTTTTTTATCTGCTGAGGTTGCCTTGAGAACAAATTATTAATATTTTATTGGTTTATTTAAGCTGCGGGTATTGTAAAGTCATTTAGATATGAAAACCAATTAGCTACTGGCATTTTATGGATTATTTTGCAGGCATGCATATCAGATATGAATTCTTATATCTGCAAGTTAGTCTTTTTTCCAAATTTGACTACAATATTTTTAAAATTGAAAGAATTGCCTTTTAATAATTATAATACACTTTAAAAAAAATCTTACAATTGAATAATAAAATTCTTTAATAAAGTATTTTTCCAAAATAAGTATTTGGCTTCCATTCCCATGACCTAGAGTTCAAATTTGAGTCAAATAAAACATTTTCTAAGTTTCTAATCTCAGGTGGTCAGTGCACTGATTGCAAAATATACATGTGATAAAATGCAACCTAGTAGGGGAAGTTATATATATCAATGAACATTAAGGACCCTCTAATTTTAATTCAAAAAATATAACATTATAATTTAAAAAGAGTAATCTAACAAACCCACTTTGAGAAATTTATAGAAATATTCAAAAATAAATCCAGATATATTTATTATTTAATTTTTGATTAATATTTTATTTAGATTGATATTTTTAAGTTTTTTTTTTTTTTTTTTTGGATAGTATGCTAGAATTCATAAATAATTTAGTGTTACTATAGTGTATTGTCCATCAGCTTTATTAATCTATATGGCCTTTATCACTCAGTGCAAAAGAAAAAAAAAACCTACTACCATTAAAATAGTAAAATATTTGTATTTATTCCTGTATTCATGCCTATTAAAAAATATTAAATAAAATCAAGAAAATAATAATTTTTTCATTTAAAAATAATGTATTTACTACAAATAAATGTAAATTCAAGACAATGATTCACATTGATGAGTAAATGTTAAATATTGATCACTTCTATTACATATTCAATTTGTGCTTGGATAATTTTTTGTTTTCTCTTATTTCTTATGCACTGTTATAGCAAAATATATTATTTTCTTCATTTAATTTAATATACATTTTCAACAGAAAATTCAAGACTAAATGCTGATATCATAAATTCAAAAATAAATACAAACATTTCTCATGGATTTTCATTTCTGAATAGACCTGGATAGATTGTTACTATAGTAGATATTCAATCTCGAGAGCAAAAGTCCAGATTGATTCCAGTTCTATCCTTTGGTGCTTTAATATCTTGCAAACTCTAAAGCCATTCCACTTTTTTATTTATTTCTGTATATATTTTATTTGTTATCTATGTATTTCTGTTACATTATTGATATTGTTTTGGCAAATAAATTGTTTTGATTACCAAATAATAGTATATATAAGTGCTTTAAAATGCTGGGTGAATAATCTGTTAATGGCAAACAATCAAAATAAATCAATGTAGGCTAAGCGATTTCAAGGTGTTATCCCTCATAATCAATGCCAAATAATATAATTTTCTCGATATATTTATATGCTCTTGTGGACAGAATTCAAGGAGCAAATATTGATATTTTTGTGCTATGCTAAGTACCATATAGTTCCATCAAGTCAGTAGACTATACATTACATTTGATAAGGATATTTTACTAATTAAATATTTCTTTCATGATATTTTGTTAATAGTTATCTAAAAAAATCTATATGATGATAAATCAATAACAACAAATTTTATATACTGATAATAAACAAAATTTATATTCACTTGCAGATGAACTATAACATTGTTTTGCCTTTTTTTTTAAAAAAAATAAAAATATCATAGATGTTTCTATTGTCTTCTTTGTGTGAATAAAAAATTAAACACTATTATTATTTAAACATTTTTTTTTTTACAATTCGTATATTCACTACCAAGAAAATCTATTTCCGTTTACATTTAATTTATGTTAATTAATAGATAAAATAAAGACTCTGAAAAAAGATCATCGACAATTGAAATGACAACTTTACACATTGTCACATGATTTTCTTGATAATTTGAAAATAAAATAAATGACTATAGGGCAATATATGATCATCATCATTAGTAGTAATTTACCAGTGTGTGTTATCCTCTTAACACAGATGAACGTTTAAATATTAGAATACATGTAAAATTTATGAAGATCTTTATATTATTGGACTGCATGTAAATATAAAAATAGTGACATATATATGCATACTCTCACACACAATCACATTCCATTATCAAGAATATCCTGAATGTCGTCAAGCGTTGTTAGCCGAGGGGTCATCGTACCCGCCTTGCAAGCAAATAGTTGGTTGCAAACGGGTGTGGGTTCGCGTCCCGGCCGATGCTATGACATATGAAGAATATCCTGAATATTTTGATGCAGCGATAGACTGGAGTTTAAGATCCGCAGACATATCTCTACCAATTCTGGACTTAAACTTCTTAGAAACTTTAAAACAATAAAAGGATTCAATTCTTTTTTTTATTTATCAAAAGTTAATAAAACTATGTTACCATTATTTAAAATTAAATAAGACGATTGTTTCATAACATTTAAGAGCTTTTTTTTTCTCTCTCCACAATTATGTCACCTAGGATATGCTTTAGTAATCGACAGATTCCGGAAGGTAGTGCTTAATAAATCCCTATCTCAGGTGCTATCTATCCAATATTTCCAAACAAGTCTCTAATTTATGGCTTTCATTAGTGATGAACTTTTGAACTTGAAGCTGTGCACCTGGCTCATTGGGATTAATGCACCTTCCTTTTAGCAACATTTACTTTTCTATTTTACTACAAGTCATCAGAGAAATACTATAATTTGAGATCTAGTAATTCCTAAAGTTTACATTGGGACATACGACTTTGGTAAAAGAAAAAGATACTCTGATTGTGAATATTATATAAGACAGATATAATATGTGATAGTTAAAAATTGAAGATTAAATTAATATGTGTTTCCATAAATGTAGTCTGGAAAAATAACAAGGTAGAATAATTCAACTTCAACCCTGGAAGTTGTAAATAAAGCTAATGAAAACGATCAATACTAGATTTTGCTAATTATTAAAAATAATTAAAAAATAACATAAATTGAAGAGACGTTTTATTTTTAATACAATACTTTAGCAATTTAAATTCAAGGTTTGCTTTATGAAAATTTAATAAAAAGGTTAATGGCATGCAATTTATAACCTACTAATAAGCAAAATATATATTAAATTATTACAACTCAAACGAATTCATATTTCATGTCTTTAAAATAAATAATTAAGACTCCAAGTAAACGCATTGACACTTGTAATTGCGTGTAATACATGATGAAAGATGAGATTGATGATAAAATGTTTAAGCACTTAAATATCAATAAATTCAAATTGTTTAACGATCATGAGATTAAAAAGTGAATCGCAGCTTGATTTGTGAATGAGGAGGGATTGGGGAGGTACAAGCCAATCTCAATCCACCACCTGATCTCTAGAACGAATGACCGTACAAAATTCTTTTTCTTAAGGCTGAGACATTTAAATAACGATTAAAAAATTGTAAATACATTTTTAAAATTTAATAATTCATTTGACAATGATAACTTTTATCCTCAGAAGTTATACTTGTAAAAAAATTATAGAGGACGCTGTAAAATGCCGTTTTTAAAATTAAATTTAAATAATATGGATTATAATAATACTTTTGTTTGTTTTAAATAAGTTGATTAATAATGCGATTGCAATGTACATTTTCTGGAATCTCCTGCACGTGATCTATTGCTATTCATGCCCCCATATACTTATTAAAGGAATAAAAAGAGCTCAGAAAGAGATAATATCGAGACGTGAATAATTACAATAACTTGACAATTCGATTTTTTAAAACTTGCTATTTATTTTAAAAAATCAATTTGCAGTATTTTGTTGCATCAAAATTATATACAAAACTAGAGTAATTCATGTGAAATTCTATACAATGAAAGGAATTCTGTGTGACTTACCCAGAATTAGCTCTAAACCTTACGTCATAATAATAATAATAATAATAAGACTAAGAAGAAAAAGAATAATAATAATAAAAATAAAAATAATAAGAACAAGAATAAGAAGATCTGCATGAATTCTACAATGAATCCCTAAACCAGATTTAGAACTTTTGGATCTACACTTTACAGAGTTTAGAGCTTTAATTATGTACATCTTTCATGTGATTAGTTCTATATTACACCCAAAAAAATTATGACTTTTGAAATATCATACATTCCACTTGCAATGACCTCTGTTACTTTTAATTAAAAAAGAATGTAATCTCTTTTTCTTTACTTTCATCATCATCATCATCCTGATCATCCCTTTCAATCATTATTGATCCACCAAAGGATAAAGATATCTCTAAATGTAATCCAGTGACTTTGATACCAACAAACATTTTATCTATCCATATGTGGTTTCTTTTTTGGTCTTTTTATAATTTCTCAAGATCAAGCTTAAAATTTTAATTGCTCCATCTATTATCATCTATTCTAGCAATAAGTTCAACCCATCTTCATTTCTCTTATTACTTTCAATGATGTCAATAATATCCATAATTTTCTCACCTATATTTTTCAGTTTCAACATTTTCTCATTTCTCCCAACATCCATCTCTCTAAACTTCATTGAATGATCAGAAATATCTAAGTCTCAGATCCATAAGAACTGATAAATCATATCTAATAAAAACCTTTTTCAAACATGTAGGCATATTTCTTTCAATATTAAATAATTTCTACTGTAAGCACTCCATATAAATTTAATTCTATGATTCATTTCAGCGATTATGTTTCCATCTGTATTAATAATCTGACCAAGATATATTGCTAACTTCTTCTAATTCATAATTGTCAATATTTATTTTTGTTCCTCTTTTCTTACTTCCATCTTATAACCCTTATTACATTTCCTGAAGCTTTGAAGCGCCACCTATAAAACATAAATAATCTGTACATATTTTTTATTCTTTTATCTTTCTATTTTGACCCACAAAATATTTTTTGCTGAACTTCTGGAAAAAAAAAAATTTTGGTTATGGAATTAGCCTGTCAATTTTCTTAGTATCATCCTATAATTTAGTCCATTATTTCATTTTAATTAACATACACATATATAAATAGTTTAATTCGTTTGTTTTGCATCTAAAAAAAATATTTTTTTTATTTTTTCTCTTTGAATATTCTTATCTTTTACACATTGATTATAATTAATTTCTAATGACTTTTTATATAAGACCTAATTGTGGTTGCTGGCATTAATGCATAAAAGCATATACAGTGATTATGTTGTGAACACAATTTTCATATGACATGTTAGTGTTGGTAAAGGAAGATAAAATAAACAATTTTGAACAAGTAAAAATGATAGCAAGAAAAAAAGGATGGCTTATTATTGGTAATTAATAACAACATTGTGGAGATCATTGAAAAATCAAAGCATTTAATATTAAATCTATTTTACATCTCTGGACCTATTGAAAACATTCAACAGACTACAAATTTGGAACCTACTGCTAAGACTAACATTGTACTAAGGTAGTAAATGAAAAGGAGTTATAAACATGAATACTAAAATAAAATAAAAAGCTTCAAAAAAGTCATACATATTATGACCATTTCAATAAAAGCACTGATAAGGATTGTATACCAAATATATGAGATCATCCAATTTACCTGTCACTGTATAATATAATATACCATATACTCCTCAATTAACACTTTACAATGCAATTTTAACATATGATTTATTTCTTCTTGCTTACAGCTTCAACTGCCCTGCAGTCATCATCAGAACTACAATATTTAAGCATATACAATTAATACCTAATCATACACACACATATATATATATATATCAATACATACATATACAAATATATATATATATATACACACATACATAAAACTATAGACATTTTAAACTATTTTAAACAATGGATTTTTAACATTTAAAAAAATACTAATATTCTTTTATTCTATATTTGTAATCAATTAATTTCCTTTATATAAAATATTATTCAAAAAATTAAACATTTATTTTTTGTTTTTTTATTTTTTATATCCCATTATTTCAAAATTGTTCAGTAATCCTATTATTTCTTCTACTTTAATTATTCTATATATTATACATGTATTTATCAACAATAATAATATTAACATAATATCTATATAATTCTACTTTTTAATTATTAATTAACCTTACCTCTTTTAAACTTTACTACACCTACATCATTTTCCTAACTGAAATAACTTTTAAATTTTAAATTTTATCTCATCACCCTTACGCCCTCTATGGACACCTATTTGAAACTATATCTTATATATAACTTTTTTTTTTTTCATATGTCATAGCATCTGCCGGGACGCAAACCCACACCCATCTGCAACCAACTACTTGCTTGCATGGTGGCTGCGATACCTCTCGGCTAACAACGCAAGACTATATAACTTATTTATCAACAAATATATATGTATTTCTATAAAATCAATGTTTTTAAACCCAAATCTTTATTAAGAGATGGTGTAACATTTCTAATCAATACAGCTTCTTTTACCTTGCTATCTCTTCCATTACTAGTATGATTCATCATTTTTATACTTCCTTTTTTAAATTTATATCCTGTCTCCAATGAATATAAATAAACAGGTGATCTTTTATCATACTTGTGTTGGCTTAATCTTGTGTAAATTGAGTTTTTCATTTCACCTACATAGTTATTCCTAATATTTTTATCCTGACATGATTTATATTCTATTTTATTATACTCCATTTATATAATTTTCTATATATTTATTATCTAATATATTAAGCATATTCTTTTTATTTTATTTATTACTCTAAATTTTATCACATTATTAAACTTTTTATTAATTCTTCAAATTACTTATATATTTTTTACAATATTATTATTATATGTTTACCTATATATTTAATTTTATTGCCTTTATCTTTTTTAAGATTATTTCTTTTATTATCATCAAAAATAAATTTCTCTTCTGACATTTTTATATTATCTTCTATAATCTTTATTGGGTAACCATTTATCCTAAATTCCTTAATTATTAATTCTATTTACTTATTATAGTCTTTCTTATTCAAGCAGTAATTTATAGCTCTATACATTCTTGAAGTAATATTATTTATTTTGTATTTCTTATCTATATTTGAATTCCAATTAGCCATACTATTATCTACATTCATTTTTATATATATTGATATCTCTATTTTACATCTACCATTAAAATATGATTAAATATATAGGTATAAAAACATATAATAATAATATTGTAAAAAATATAAACAAAATAATTTTGAGAATTAATAAAAAGTTTAATAATATGATAAAATTTAGAGTAATAAAAAAGAAAGAATATGCTTAATATATTAGATAATAAATATATAGAAAATATAGGAAATTATATAAATGGAGTATATAATATAGAATGTAAATCATGTCAGGATAAAAATATTAGGAATAACTATGTAGGTGAAATGAAAAATTCAATTTACACAAGATTAAGCCAACACACGTTTGATAAAAGATCACCTGTTTATTTACATTCATTGTAGATAGGACATAAATATGAAAAAGGAAGTATAAAATTGATAAATTATACTAGGAATGGAAGAGATAGAAAGATAAAAGAAACTATATTGATTAGAAATATTAGGCCATCTCGTAATAAAGAATTGGGTTTGAAAACATTGATTTTATAGAAATATATATATTTTTTTGGTAAATAAATTATATATAAGATATAGTTTCGATAGGGAATATGGGTGATGAGATAAAATTTAAAATTTGAGCTATTTTAGTTAGAAAAATGGTGTAGGGTGTAGTAAGGTTTAAAAGAGATAAGGTTAATTAAAATTAAAAAGAAATAGAATTATATAGATATTATGTTAAAATTATTATTGTTGATAAATACATGTATAACATAAAGAATAATTATAGTACAAGAAATAAATAGGATTACTGAACAATTTTGAAATAATGGAGATATAAAAAATAAAAAATTAAAAATAAATGTTTAATTTTTAGAATAATTTTTTATATAAATGAAATTAATTGATTATAAATATAGAATAAAAGAATATTAGTATTTTTTAAAATATTAAAAATCCATAATTTAAAATATGGTTTAAAATGTCATTTATGGTTTTATATGTGTGTATGTATATATTCGTATATGTATGTATTGATATATATATATATGTGTGTGTGTGCATGTGTATTTGGTTAGGTATTAATTGTATATGTTTAAATATTGTAGCTCTGATGATGACTGCAGGGAAGTTGAAAATGTAAGCAAGAAAAAATAAATCATATGTTAAAATTGTAATATAACCCTTAAACCGCTAATTATATTATTGGTTGTATGAGGTAAAAATCAAATCTTTTAATTGGCCAACTCACAAACTGAAGACAAAGCCTATTGTTAAAAAATATTCGCCTATAATATTAAATTCAACTCAGATACGTTTATGAAAAGTATATTACTAATTTTTCAGGTTATGAAAGAGAACGAAAGTTCTTTCAAAAATAAATTGCTATTTATTTATTATAAAATATATTCAATTTCGGCAAATATAAAGCGAATATCTAAACAAAAAAGTGGTGACGCAAACGCTTTTTTTCAATTTTACGATATGAAAAAGTAAAGATTTCTTTTTGCTAAATCTTAAATATTTTTACTAAAATCTTCAATATTTTTCGAAAATAATTTTGTTTTTTTGGTATATTTTTTAAAAAACTAGTTTAATTTCTCAAATTATATTTTTTTAATACTTAAATTGCATTCGAAATGAAAATCTCAGCGTTTTTCTTTATTTTCTTTGATCAGGCAGTTTCTTTGTTCTTTCCAGCCAATCAGAATGTCTTTTTCGGCTGAGAGCTGGCTGACAGCAAATCACCGACAAGGTTCTTTCTTTGTTTAGTTTAAAATGCAGGTTTTTTGATTTTTTACTTGTAAAATAATTCGAAAGAGGGCACCATCTTACAGAACTTTTAAAAACCTAATCAATAACTGTCAAACGAATATTCTAGCATAAGAACTAGCAGAGTTAGAGTGACGTCAGATGTCGACGAGATGCCTCGTAAGAGGCGGTTGAACTATTAATCTTCAATACTTTCTCTTCCTCTAGAAAAGGGTTTAAAAACTATCTTAGTATAAAAATAAATAAAGAAATAAACAGTGAAAACTAATAAAAAATAAAATAAGTAGTTTGTATATTAGATAATAGAGGGAGCTGTATATAAATAAAAAAGAAAGTAGGATGTATTATGGGATAGAAAATGGTGGAGGAAAGAGAATAAAAGTAGATAATAAGGTAAGAAATTAAAATAAAAATACATATAAGAATAATTTTTTATATAAATTAAGTAAATGAAAGAAGCAGGAATAAAATATGGATAAAATGGAATTAAGGAATGGAATAAGATAATAAAAAATTATGCTAATAGGTGAAATGTAAAATAAGGTTAAATATATGAATATAGTAATATAAGAAAGATTTTATAAATATTACAGTGAATTTATAAAATTATGGTAGAGGTAAAAAGTGAATAAATATAAATATGATAATAATTAAAAATAAAAAAATAAAAAAATATAGCATAAAATAGAATTTAAAGTTATACAAAAGTAAGTTTAATGAATAAAGTGATGTTAATAATTAAGTTGGTAAAATTGCAACATTATAATAAATATATGTATGAAATATGATTGTATTGATATAATGTTTAAATTTTGTAAATCTGATGAAGACTGCTAGGAACAGTCAAAACTGTAAAATTAATAAATATATTTTGCTTTAAAGTGTAAGAAGAGTGGAATGTTATTATTATATGTCAAAATTGCATTGTAAAGTGTTAATTTGGGAGTATGTGTATATTATATACATAATTAATCAATGCAAATAAGGAGAAGTGGAAATAAATTTTTATCACTGTATAATAATAAGGTGTCGAGGTGAGGTTCACTTGTAAAATTGATGAAGCAATTACAACATTTACCAAATTACATTCAGTACTATGTATCATATGACTTGTCATCAGAAATAAAATTGAATTACAAAGAACAATTGTTTGTACTAATTACGACAAAAGCAAATGAAATTTCAGTAAAAGACAAAATGTAAACTGTGTTGTAGCTCAATGGGATATTGCCAAAGATTCTTACTTCTACTCTTTAAGACTGCATCACTAAAAGGTCATTGAAAAAAAGTAATTTACACAACTTACAAAACAAAGCATATTTTTGTGAAGATAGCATATATTAAAATACCCAGTCAAGAAAAAAAGAGCAGATCATACAAAAATTATATTCAACATTGACAGAAAACATAAAACAATCAATGTCAAGTAGAAAGTTGCAAAGATCATCTCAGAAAATCACTGTTGATGAAGAATGCCTGCAGGCTATGACAACAATACCTTAGACATAAGTGTACAGGAATTTGTATTTTACAATTATTAATTTAAGTTAAAGTAAATTATAAAAATGTGTGCCTTTATAAAAGAATAAATTTATATTATTTTCATATACATATATATATATATGTGTGTGTGTACTATATCAAATGACAATAACCCAAGATTGTCAACACTCGGAGTCTTCAATCTGTTATCAAGGCAATATCTCTAAATACAAGGTGGAAATACATCCTTCACTCTGGTCTAAGATATTAATATAGATAAGAGAATTAACACTTTGTAACAAATTGAGATTTGTAAATTCCAAAAAAGTTTTAAATAAACTCCCATTTAACAGGCAAATATAAGTTGTTTGAAAACAGAATAATAAATAGACATTTTAAATAATTTCTAGCCCCATTAAATTTAATTATTACTTAGATTTTCCACACAGTTAGCTGGTTCACAAATGTAAGTCACATGATAATAACCCAAGCTTATCGACAGCGGGATCCTTCAATCTAGTAAGAGAATCTCTAAAGATAAAAGATTCAAGCAATATCTATGATTAATAGTATGTTTTCAAGTTTTTAAATTTTTATAAGCTCATCCTTTATCTCAACTTGAATACATACATTACAGCCAATCACTAGGATAGTCTGACTATCCTCTCTTGCTGTGCCTAAATTTCATAAACAACTTTTACTTATCGCATGAGTTAAATCCACACTCATGTTAAAAGCTCAATATTTTTTCCATTATGAAGTATTATAACTTTATCTTTCTCATTGCAGTGCCAAATCCATATAATATTAATATCATTTATCTATAATATTAATAAGCCAATAAGCTGATACACATGTGCTTTGCAGATGTCACAATATAAATAAATACTCCCACTTTTTCAAACCCAAGATAAAGTCTTTAAGAAAATATAGAATGAATCCACTTATATTTTCGACTCAACCATATATGTATGGGCAAATCTGAAGTGTTTGAAATGAAAAGTGTGAAGTTATTAATTGATCACTTTAAATTACTTTTTCACATTGTAAATTTAAAGTGATCAATTAATAACTTCATGCTCTTCATTTCAAACACTTCAGATTTGCCCATACATATATGGTTGGGTCGAAAATATAGATGGATTCATTCTATATTTTCTTAAAGACTTTATCTTGGGTTTGAAAAAGTGGGAGTATTCATTTATATTGTGACATCTGCAAAGCACATGTGTATCAGCTTATTGGCTTATTAATATTATAGATTATAGAAAACATTTGCGCTATATAAAAAATAAATGTCTTGTTTAATATCATTTATGTTCTTTATTACTTTTTACAATACTTTTTTACAACCCAGTATTGACAGTTTTGATTGCTCCAGCAATCTTCTTCAGAACTTCTACTTATATTTCCAAATCTTAACTCCCAAGCTCTATTTCCAGTATTTTTTATCTTCTTTATGAAGTATATATATAACTTTATCTTTCTTATTGCTTTGCCAAATCCATATAACATTAATATCATTTATTAACATTTGGAAATATAAGTAGAAGTTCTGAAGAAGATTTTTCGGACAATCAAAACTGTCAATAGTGGATTGTAAAAAAGCATTGTAAAAAGTAATAAAAGACATAAATATATTAATATTATATTTTCTCCATTATAGGATTCTCTGGAAAAGTTGGGGCTGGTTTCTGCCTATGTTTAATATCTTGCAGAAGACTAAATAGTCACCATACTTCAAAGATATTTTTAAATTGAAGGACGGGCGCTTTAGTCATTGTATTCCTTATTCCATTATTATCACACCACACACATCCATTCGTATAAAACTCTGATTATTTTCTCTTACAATGCATGCATTATTGCTCAATTTCCACTCATAAGATGTCCTAGAGATACCAAACATCTGAATCTTTATAACCATTTTGATAGCCCAATGTTGTTATTAGTAAATTAATATGAAAACTCTTAAAAACTGTTCTGATAATAAATAAGTTACGACTCCATATTGAAAAATACTGCTTTACAGCCCACATTATTTGCAAAAACACATTAAATTATCATTACAAATAACATTTAAAGTTGATTATAAATTGAGTTGCTTTTCAAACATATTTAGTAATTAGTAGTCTTATACTTCCTGTTGAGTTTTTGTTTAATATATAAAGATAAAACAGCTGTTAAATAGCTCACTGGACGTCCAAGATCTCTCCAATGGTCGACATAAAGATATACTGAAAGAGAAGGCAGGATTCATCAGAATACAAACTTCTGACTGGTAAGACTTTGAGTGTTTTCCATAGTTGTTTTACATTCAAGTTAAAACGATGAATACTTATTTACCAATCAATAACGAACGGCTAACTAGCTTGCCCTGAGGCTGTCTAACTGGGAAAAAGTTTTATCCAGTTCAAATATGATACCATTTATTTAATATATATTCTTTCTAAAATTATATCTAAAAACTAGAAATTACTATTAAGTGGATTACATCTTCATAAATAAAAAAAATAGTACTTGTCTATTTTATTTCATAATTGAATCCTTATCGCGTTTTCCAAATCTTATATTTGAAAATATTTAATGTTTTAAGAAAAAAAGATTACAATAAAACATTATTAAAAATTTAACATTATATTTTTGTATGTGTGTGCTTTTTTCTCTCTGCGTCCATAAATTAAGAATTATTTCGTTGGTCGTATTATTTTTATCACTTACATTAGCTTGATCATTTTCCATTAAGAATTCATATTTTATTCAATTCAAAAAAAAAGAAAGTTATTTTTAAAATGATAAGCTTGCTAATATGGATAAAAATTTTGCTAAATCTAACTGAAATTACTTTTTAAACATTTTTTTAACTGTAATACGTAACGCATTAAATTTGCATTTGCTTCATTAAAACACACATATAGTGTGAGTCTATGCCTCCAGGCTATATATTTTGCTTCTCTTTATATATATGCAATATTCTGTGTTTTCATACTATGGGAATGTAAATCCGCAATTTTAATTTTTAATATTGAAAAATTATTATTATTAATAGTCTGGTATATATTTATTTAGTATGTGGTTCAAAACAAAATAAAACTAAATATATGTTGAAATTCTGGTTGTTTTCCGAGTGTGAGTAATTAAAGCTGCCAAGAAAAAGCTGGCCCAGTGCAAGGTTTTTTATGCGAGATGTGTGGGTAGGGGGTGTTGATGGCGGTTGGGGAGACTTTTAACAAAAGCCATCATCAGATTTTCAATTGGATGGACGGTTGAAGAGTTGGAGTGTGGAGTGGATTGAGACCTGTCCATTAAAATATGAGGATTGCCTATCTTAATATATATCTGAGCGCTTGTGGCATATATGTGTAGAGATGGTAATCTGGACCAACTGAAGATTACTGGTTTAACATAAAATGCGTTTATTGGTGATTATTTATCTTTTCAACAGATATATATTCAAGTGTGTCAGTGTTATGAGATAGAATGGAGAGTGGTGGGTCATGCGAAAGTCTGTGCTCATATACCTCTATATTACATATATAGACACAGGTATATCATAAGCCTGTGTGTTTCAGTTTTTATAATTTAATATAAATCAAGTCAAGAACAATTCTCTTCATTAAATGTTTTTTCTTTGAATCAGAATTCACACACACAAAAAAAAAATATTGAAGAAAATACAATTTTTTGCATTATATGTATTTTATTTCGTTTATCAAAATCAAATATTGATTCCATAAAGTAGCACATTTGGTGCTTATAATGTATAAATGATTAATTATTTACAAATATGAACTTATATCTACAACTGTATTACTTCGCATGTGACAATTAACGTAGGATCTACAAATCACAGAATTTTGGCAAAAGCAAAAAAGAAATGTTACATTTGGAAAGTGATTGAATGTTTAGATTTATTTTTTTAATTTTCGACTTAGACCGTGTAAAAACTAGGGACGTGCACCTTCAGATTGATCACATTTTTTTCAGGCTGTTTTTGACTGACATAACCTCATATATTTCGTTACAATAATAGCATTCCAGAAAAGTAACAAATTATTGCATCTAATACTCTACACTAGAGTTTAGAAAATAAACCTAAAATAAATTGTCCTAAACACGTTAAAACGATGGCAAATTCCCAGTAATAATAATGATCGAAGGGAATTGTGCATCACCAGAGATGTAAAAAAAAACCTTATGATTAACTGTCTTGGAGATCATGTGATATTCAAGTTCTTTAGGAGCAGATTGTGCATTTAACAACCATTGATTTAGTTTAATTATTGAGAGTCTATCATAGGCCAATTTAATTTCAATATTGAATCAGTGCAGACAGCAACCAATCTATGAAAAATAATCACAATTTCTTGGAGAAGAATTTCACTTAAATATTTAAAAGAATACATAACTTTGGACAAGTTCTCATGGTATCAGATAGTACAGCTATTTGCAATGCTTATTACATGGGATTTGAAACTAAGCCAAGTGAATTTTTTTAAAGTCCATGTAATTGGCTGATTGCCATTTCAGTTGACTATCCAAAATTGGACAGTAAATCAAACTGTCATAACTAGAGAGTAACAGAGATTGAAAGACCACCGAAAATCCTTGCCATCTGGAAATAAATGACTGGTCATACTTACTTTTCTATTTATCGTTCTTCTATTGGAAAAACCTTTGCTCTGCATTAGGCTATTTATTAAAAGGTATTTTATCTGTTTACATATATTATACTTCAAATATTATCTAAATTTTCACTTAAATTCTGAACTTTAAATAGTAACTAAATGAAATCAACACCAAACACAAGGACAAATAATGAATTTTTTTACTTATCAAATTTAAGAAATGAGATATAGATACAGTAACATCATTTTTAAGAACTCATCATTTCATGAACTGTGATCATATATATATATATATATATGATTGTCATTGGCATTATTTAAATATTAACTGCTTTCATATATATATAAAAGAACCCATCCCTATTATTTATTTAAGACAAAAATATTTTAATCTTACAATTATTCTACATTAATCTCTAAGACCTTTGAGATCTATAGCAAGATAATTTCCAGCAATGGCAGAAATCAGTTAAATCTAATAGCATATTGCTCATTTATATAGATAATAAGATAGTGACTACAGAGTAAAGAGGAAATAAAAAATTAGTACCATAAATCTACTGTAATTAGCACTTGAAAATATTACTAAAACATATGAATATATTGTAATGATCATGAAATATATGTTGTAGAAACACGCATATATGTCTATCAGCATTATATATTTTATAATTTAAAATAAATAAGCACATTAATAAGAAAAGAGAAATGGAAAATAGTTTGAAAAAAAAAGTAGATTTGTAAAAATAAAATCAAAATAAAAGATTGCATCATTTTTTTTTAGATTAGAACTGTTTGTTAAGAATGGGATGGGGGAAAAAAATTAGGAAAACTAAACATTTAAGATCCGCTCGCTTCTTTCTATAAATTAATTTTAGAATGTTAAAAGAATAAATGTGAAATGTTTTAAAATAAATAATAATATTTATTAATAAAAAGAAAACTCTTGTAAACTATCTTATCAGCATGAATGCGATAAGATAGTAGATGAATCTAGAAAAAAATTAGATAAAAAAATGTAAACTTAATTAAACCAGATTAAAGTTATGATTAAAAAAAACAATGGGAGTTAGGTATAAAAAAGGCAGTTTGTCCATTGTTTCCAGGTCCATTTGAGTTTCATTCAAAGTTTTGCTTATATTTTTTATTTAAGTTTCATTCTGTTTATTCAACTTTCAGTTTGTGATTTCCAGTTTTTCAATGTAAATATAGCAGAAATTTAGTTGCAGCAGAGTGTCAGTAATTGCAGAATTGTTCCATCTCACCAGTTAATTGGAAAATATAAACATAGAATCTGCAGAAATAGCAACATCCATTGCTAGAGAACCTTGGATGTGCTTCATGCCCAGGTCCTCAACTCCAACAACTGTTCTTGCTTGGAATCAATGCCTCATTCATAATATAGATGCTGCTGCATACTATCTCTCCCCCACTGTCTGTCAGAGGTATAGAAGGAAACCCATGAAGCCATTGATAGAGATCAAAAGACCAACCAGTTGGAAATCAGAACCAATAGAAATGTTTCATCTTGTTATCATGAAAAATCTAGATAAATATATTTTTTGGTACTTACATATTAGACCTGCAATGTAGAGGAGATGGTAGGCCTTTTCACATCCACAAACTTGTGATGACATCAGATAAACCCTGCGATATTATCCAATCTCATATCAAAACATGTAACAGTAAAATTGGTATTTGTAAGGGAATGTGGTTGGAGGATTCAAGAATTCCATTCCTAAATGGCAATCCACATTGTTTACAGTTGGGTTCACAAATTAAGCTCTTTAGAATGGGGAAAACTAGAATTTGGCTCAGAGCAGATAAAAACAATTGATTGGAATAACTATATGTGAGAAGTTTGTACCACTGCCATATTTTTTTGTGATAATTTTATACTCTCAGTTATTGTCCAGATTTTGTTCAGTCAACATCTTTAGTGCTGTCAATTACATTTTTAACAGTGATTTACTTTATTTGTATTCGTAGTTTTGATTAACAATTTATTCAGACTGTTGGAAGGCCTATAAAAATTCTGAATTACAAAGCGCTGATTATGATCATTTTTGAATGAACCATAAATACAATCATCTGTTAAGTAAGTGTGCATTTTGGGGAAAAATAAAAATTATACTTTTAGTCTCCATTTTGAGAAAAAAATTATCCACTTAAAATAAAGTAGAACTGGTAAATTAATTGCTTCATCACAACAATTCCTGTTATATATTACACAGTAAGTACTGTTTATGTATATTTTATGTTTTTTTTGTAATATTTTATGGTATATTCTGACTGTTGGAAGACCTATAAAAGTGCTGAATTACTAACTGTTGATTACGATCATTTTTGGGTTAACCACAAATACAATCATGTATTAAGTAACTGTGTGTACTGGAACAATAAAAATTTTACTTTTAGTTTAGTCTCTATTTTGGGAAAAAGTTTATCCACTTAAAGTAAAATTGGAAAATTGATTGTTTCATCATGCAAATTTGTTATATATTACACGATAAATACTGTTTGATGATGATGAAATACTGTATGTGTATATTTTACTTTTTTTGATATTTTAGACTATTTTTGTAATTTAGTGATTGTTTTATCTGCATCTAAAGTAACATTTGGGAATTGCATAATTGGCTTGTCATATTTTACATATTTTTGTATGACAAATCAATATTATTATTATTGTTAAAAATGTGATTTTTAAAATCGAATATATTTTGATGAAATTCATATTTTTAGTATTGTTAGAAATTAACATTCCATATGATATTTTATATTTTTTGTGTCAAAGTTGTATTTTTAGCATCATTAAAAATGCATAATCACATTTTTATATATTAGACACTAAGTACCATATGTATATATTTTAGGGTTTTTTTGGTAATATTTTAGAGTATATTTGTAATTTAGTAATTGTTTTAATATTAGATTTGCAACACATATTAGACCTGCAGAGCCCTTTCACATCCATATTCAGGCTGCTGATAACTTTGTAAATCTTATGAAAATATCATGTACACATGGTCCATTTTGATGAATTTATCATTCTAAGTTTGTAGAAGATCCAAGTGTACACATTACTTTAGTCAGATCAAAAGATTAGAAATTTGTCAGCGGATTGATACAAATGTGAAAAGGCATTGCAGGTCTAATACATGTTTCAGGTCTAATACGTAAGTACCACTTTTTCAATCATAAATGTCTAGACATATATTTTTCTTTTTGTGAAATGAACTATAATGATTATCAATAATATTGATTTTATAAAAATTAATGTATACATATTTATTCTTTTATGCTTAATTTTACTGTTATATTTATTTAAATATATGTGTGTGTGATTAAATAAATGTTAGCTTAAAATATTACTTGGTCTATACTCTCTCTTTTAACTGTGTCACCAGTAATTTAAAATTTTTTAATATTTTCATGTTTAATTAGTACTGTACTGGGTCCCTTGATCAATATTATGAGTTAGTGGGAATATTTCAAGTGCTGGGTTCATGTGCCTGTTGTTTGGGCATGCCAGCTATATATAACATAGATGGGCTGGATATCACCTGAGACATGTTCTCAAAACAAATAAAGTGCTTTGGATAGCAGGTTTTGGCCCAGCAGTATGGAGGAGTACTATGGTCAGGGAAGATGGTCAAGGTTGACTATTTGTGTAGCCTCGATCTGGCCATAGGTATCATTGATTATTAATCTAGCAATGGTATTCTATCTGTCTCTTCTTGAATGTGTGGTACAATGCTGGAAGTGTTAAATAAGAAAGCCAATCTTATAAAGTAAAATAATAAAATATAATAACTAATAAATGTAATAAATAATAAATATATCAAAATAATTAATAATATATAATAAAAATAATAAATATAAAATATTATTTTTAGAGAATGGATGGCAAAGTAAACCACAATAAATGTCCATGTATGCAGTTGGATTGTTATAATATATAGAACAATGATTTCAAAGACCCCATCTTTTTTTATTAGCTGTGATACATATTTATTCTTTTATGCTTAATTTTACTGTTATATCTATTTAAATATATGTGTGTGTGATTAAATAAATGTTAGCTTAAAATATTACTTGGTCTATACTCTCTCTCTCTTTTAACTGTGTTACCAGTAATTTAAATTTTTTTAATATTTTCATGTTTAATTAGTACTGCACTGTTCAACCTGGGCCTTAAATACCACTCTTCACATTCATGCACAGGAGTCTGGGATAGCCTTGTCTTGCTTCGGGTCCGCATTCCAAACTGCTATTTCTCTGAGGTTCGTGAGTTTCCCGCACAGAGGGGGGGGGATAAAACTGGAAATGCTTATCTCTTTTCTTATCTTTAGACATGTACCTTTAAAGTATTTAACTTTCTATTACTTGCTGATATTATAACCCAATATTAATACATAGCACACCTCCCCCAACTTCGGAAATTACCTTTTCCAAAGTTTAACAGTCCTTACTAGAAACAAATTCACTTGTTCTCTTTTCTAATTTTATTTTATATACTGTTATTAATCTCTTCGTTAATGAATTTTTTCAATAGCACCAATGTTGATTTACCAATTATGCACTATTTCCTAACTGTTCTATTTATTGCCAGCCTGGTAGATTTCTTTTGTCAAATGCACTCTCTGATCATTATTTAACTGGCACTCTTTTTTGCCACAAGTATTGTAGATTTCTTTTTTCAAACCCACAACTTGGCCATTACTTAACCGGCACTCTTTTGCCGCAAGTTTTGTAAATTTCTTTTTTCAAACCCACAACTTGACCGTTATTTAACTGGCACTCTTTTTTGCTGCAAGTTTTGTAATTTCTTTTTTCAAACCATAAACTTGGACAACTTCAGAAATAATTACAGTATCAAAACCACAATCAGTGCTATTTTACTACTGGCAATTCAGATTTCTTTTTTCAAATCTGCTGAACTGTTTAGAATTTAACTCGATTACAATCCATTTAAGAGATTCAAACGTTTTCGCAAACCTGTCTACCTTGCACTGTCAAGATTGTTATTCTTACACTACATAACAACACCATCTCAGATCCTGTGCTCCCATTGTACATATAACAACTTGTATTACCCAATGTATTCTATTTTTACTTTAAACTGAAAAACAGTGTTTTCCAAAATGAGGTTACTATCCCAGTTACTTTTCATATCTAGATTACTCATTTACTTTTCGCACATTAATTTTTACAATGTAGATATAATTCTTTTACTTAAATCTATTTCAATTTAACTTTCAATAGAAACGAAACTACAACATAAATAAAATTTTAATTAAAATCTATTTCATTTTAATTTTCAATAGTTATGAAATTACAACATAAATAAAATTCTTTCACTTAAAATCTATTTCATTTTAATAAATAGTCATGAAACTAGCCTTAAAATTGGACTACGTTTTCCGCACCACCAGAACTAATTTCCAATTAAATTTCCCATTAATGAAACTAAGACTATTCTTATTATAACTTCATTACTACGACACACAACCAGGAATGTCACTGAGTAAGTATAATTTTGCCTTTGAAAAATCTGCCAATTTTTAAAACTTCTATCCCTAACTAGGTTCAACTTTGACTGTGCCATTGTAATATTCTCCCCCACTACTTATAATCACACAAACTAAATAATTTCAACTACCGATAATTAATAATAATAAATATTTATTTACAACAAAACGATATTAACATATTTACAACAACTGACATTAGTGTATTTAGGTTACATATATATTCTTACTAATAATTTAATATACAAATTACAGTACTGCCTCTACGATTATTACAAGTTTAATATATTAATAACATGCTTACATAATCTGGCCTTGTGGCTTATGACAAATAATAATAAAGCATGGATGGCCTCTATAAATCCCTAGTTCCACTTTGGCACCTTCAGTGGCGGAGTTCACTGGATCACGAGTTCTAATTTCAGCCGGCATGCCGTCTTCTGGTTACACTGCTATCTTGTGACGATTTTCTTGTTCTACCTGGGCCTTAAATACCACTCTTCACATTCATGCACAGGAGTCTGGGATAGCCTTGTCTTGCTTCGGGTCCGCATTCCAAACTGCTATTTCTCTGAGGTTTGTGAGTTTCCCATGCAAAGGAGGGGGGGGATAAAACTGGAAATGCTTATCTCTTTTCTTATCTTTAGACATGTACCTTTAAAGTATTTAACTTTCTATTACTTGCTGATATTATAATGCAATACTAATACATAGCACTGAACTACAATTATCACAATTTAATAACAATCAGAATATAAGTAAAAAATAAATCATTTTTCTGCATTATATATGCATAAAAAATTATAGTCCTTAATATTGGTTATGAGCAGACTGAAGTTATTTTATTGAGAAGAATGAAAAAAAGATAAAAGTTGAAGAATTTCTTCTAATAAAGTTTCATGATTGTGAAGCTATTAATATATTTAAAAAAATATTGAAAGCAATTGGAATGTAAATTGAAATTGTGAAAATATGTTGTGTTACATTGCATGAGAGAAATCTGTCTTAGCATGTAATAATTTTTTTAATTTGCTTTTTAATTAAAGATTTAATTGTGAATTAATATATTTGGATGGATAAATATATTATATATGTGTATATGCACATAAAATAATTTTATTTCAAAGGATAAAATATATTTTAGTTATGTCAGAGCCTAAAATTCCTTAGCATAAACAGTTCCAAACAATCATAATTATAATTCCACGTAACACTTTCACAATCATATAATTATACTCTATTTGAGGATACGATTTATATCATATTTAATTTAGGTTAGTATATAATTTCCACTCTTTACTTTCTATATCAACAAAAAAAAAAGCTTATGCAGATTGAAAACTTAAAGGATCAATAGATTGATGCTATTCTTTAATATCTACTGATGTATAAGTGTTATTTATCCAGAGCTTATGTGAAAGGACAGTAATTTACTCACTAAATTTTGTAAACTATAAATTATACCTATTTTATGTTTACAATAACAAGCTAATATTTAAATAATGTTATATAGAGAGATTATTAAAAATGAGACTCTGTCTCTATTCGCTATTTGCACAAGTGTAATTTCAAAATACTTTAGGTCATTAATATGTATGTGTCTGAAGGTTTGTGATGATGGTATATTATTAGATGTGATATGTTGGACTATTTCCATTGAATGAATGTTGAATGTATAGAAAATTTTAAACTTTATTTAAACTTTCCAAATACAAACAACTTAGTAGTAATAACACACAGATAGATAATACCTGGAAAGTTTAAATAAAGATTAAAATTTTCTATAGTGTTGTCTATTTGTGTTATTACTAACAAGTTATTTTTATTTAGAATGTTTAAATAAAGTTTAAAATTTTCTATACATTCAATATTCCCTCATAGATGTTGGAAATAGTCCAACATATCACATTAGATTAATATGTAGCTTCCACTCTTTATTTCCAGAAACATGAGTAAGTGAATGTTTATAAAGATTGAAAACTTAAAGGATAGGAGGATTGACTCAATTCTTTATCATTTATTGATATGCGAGTGTTATTTATCCATATCTTACATGGGTTTATTTTAGTCTGACTTAAACTGTATATATATATAAACAAAAAACTACGCTTGACAGTGTTTTTAGTAGAATGCCATCTATTGTCATAAATACAAGCGTTAGCAAGTTTTGACTTGTGTTTTTTTTGTTTTTCATATATATTATAGTTTAATGAGATTTTCTATATATATATAAATTAAAAGTGATATTCAAATCATCTTGCAACAGTACTGTATTTGAATGATACTATTAGATAAATAAAATCATATTAATGGAAGCACAATTTTAATTTGCTGATTCTGATTTTAATTGGTTACTTCCTTGGTTATATTATGGCTAGGCTTTAATTAAAAAAGTATATAAAAAATCTCATTAAAATATTGCTTATATATATATCATAAATCATTGTCAAGTTTTAATATATTAAGAAACATTATACTATAATAACTTATTGTTCATTAAAACTAACTTTATAATCAACTTTCATTTAGAAGCTTTTAATAAATTAATAGTTTCAAAATTGAAATGTTTAATCACAAAGAAGCAATTATCAGCTTGGAAACATATGACTAAGTACAAAAGAAAAAAAGTGATATTGTTGTAGGTATTATCATTTTTTAGCCCCCCCAAAAAAGGCCTACACTTTGGAATTAAACTGAGGTCTCTAAAATATACAGAAACTGATCTCATATTAAATCTAAAGAAATATCCAAGCAAGTTAGCATGGGTTTGAAACTTTAGGATCTTTAATAATTTCAGACTATTATCTTGAATAGAATAAAAGCAAAAGATCGCTCTATCGTTTCTGCTAAAGATAAAAGCAAAAAAAGCCTTGGAATAAATATTATAGCACAAAACATTGGTATTACTAATTACACTAACTCACAGTAGATGGCTCTAGAGTAGAATAAAGATAACTGCTTCTGGAAGTATACAAGGAATCATGTGATATTGTTGCTGGTATTAATTTTATTTGGATTCTTCCTCAGAACCATACAAGTAGACAATTTGGGGCAAAGAAATAAAATATATCTTTTTGTATTAACCCTTTAATTTGAGCATTTTTGTATGAACATTTGTGTGTGCGCGCATATATATGCAATCTAATATATAATGAGGAAAATTCAAAATATTTAAATGTTAAATAGAATCTTAAAACATTATGTGCAGAAAATAATTATAATCAAAATATCAAATGTTTATGTAAAAATCTCTATATATAAAATCTATGTGAAAGTTTGTCCATAAGGCTGTCATTTGTCAAATTCACAACCAATTAAAAAACCCATTGTTTGTCCATAAAGCTGTCAAATTCAAATTGAGGAGGAAAAAAACTTTAAATCTGTTTTTATAAACAAATAACTATACCTAACTACACTGTAATTTATATTAGAGCATTTTATGCAAAGGAAGGAATTCTATCCTTCCATAATTTTTACTAAGAAGCATATTTTATGCTAAGGAACTAATTCCTCCATTAAGAATTTCTATTCTCATATCAAATATAGAGGTATATTCAAAAATTGAAATTTTAATTTAGCTTTATTAATAGCTTACACTTACATTTCTAAAGTATACCAAGTAGGCCAGGTTGTTCCAAACATTTTTTTTCAAGTGTAACTGTCACACATTTATTTATATAATATTAAAATCTTTTGTTTAATGTGTTTAATTTATAATCTTAAAATTATTTTTGTTAAAGCAACAAATTTAAAAATACCACAGCCTTTATAAGTTGGTGACACCTGGTGTACAAGTGGTCCACTACTTTTGTACAACACTATTTCGTACAAAGGGCAATAAACAAAGACAGCATGTTATGGATTTTTTTTCATCAAGAAAAGAAAAAGAAGAATACAATTCAATTATCTCTTGATAAATTTATAAAGAAAACGCCATATACTAATCAATAAAGTGTTACTTATATACTGTATATTCAAATTTTTGTTCTTATCTGTTTGTTTATTATATTGCAGTCATCAATCAGCTCTTACATATATATGCAGAATGATGATTTATACTTTTATATAATATTAAGTTGTATCTTTTTAGTATTATTAATTTTACTTTTAAAGTCATAATAAATTTATTTTTATTAATTTGAGATGTCTTTCAATTACTTTTATTCTTAAAGAACTCTCGTCATCAATCACATAGATACTTAACAGAGTTTTGGATGTGTATCATCAATGACCAAAGCAATTAATTTCTCATAAGTAAATCCTGTTTCAGAAAACATAAAATCTAAAATGTAATTATGATTAGGAATAAAAGCCTATGCAAATTTAAAAATACTTTCAAATAATTAACATGTCGCTTTATTTATTTGATCATCATAAGACTAATAAACCCAATGAAAAGATTATTGAATTTTAAACTTTCTGAAAAATAAGTGAAGCAATTCACTATAAATACTTTTACCATACAATTTTTTTTATAAAACCAATAACAATATATCCTTATACATTTTTAATAATTTTATAAATATTAATCCTTTACCTAATTCTTATTTTTGATTTCTTTTGCATAAAATTGTTTTATATTTTAATATATATTATAACAAAAATATGCTAATTACCATAACATGCATTTACATTTAAACTAAATAGACAATTCTAAATTAATAATAAATATTTTATGCATTTATCAGACTTCATTATTTCAAGCAGGGGAGTTAAATATGGATATTTTTACCTGCAATCTATACCAACAATTAGACTGAAAGGGTACAAAATATACAATGTGTAGGCCACAATTCCAGACCATTGGACTTCTCTATAGCTGCAGGAAGCAAACATCTCTTCTGTGGATATTATTTGCATTAGGATGATTCCTGTGTATCATCTATCCAGGACTGACTAGAATATCTCCCAAAGAAGAGTTTAAAATGCTTCTAGTGTTTGATTTTACCTGATGAGCACAAGAGTATGAAACTGACTTAAATCAGACTATCAGGGCAAGTATATTTATAATGCATGCATATAATTAACTCTAAATTTACTTAATACTATTATACAGTAATTAAAATGACATGTGGAGAGGTATGGAAAGAGAAAACTAACCCGTTAAAAAATTAAAAATAGCATATTTACACACACACAACAAAGTTAAAACATTAACAAAATATTCAAAATAAAAATGAAGAAAACTCATTATGGCCTTATTTGCTAAAGATTAGACCATTTCTAAAATAAGGATAAACAATCCAATTGCTTTTAGTTATAAAGTTTCAAAAGAATAACAGCTTGTCTAGAAATTGAATTTGGTATTTTACATTTACCTAGGTTTTTGTTGTAGTTTCATTTCTGGGGTGATCACCCCTGTACTCATTGAAGGTAATGGAGTGAAATAGCAGTGCTTCTAACTTCTTTTAGAAGCTATTTGCTCCTCTAGTCTGGGTTGGCAAATATCTTGGTCTTGTTCACAATAATGTCTATATTTACAGGCATGGATCTCAGCAACAGTAGACAAAGGTCTTTACTACATGTCAGGCATCAAATGTTGAAAAACCAGGTGATGAAGCCTGAATGAACACCACTCTGTGGCTTAGAAGTATATGGCCATGTTTAGATATTTACCAATATTGCCATACATTACTGTTTCATGACTGGGAAACTTTGTACAGCAAACCAACAGTAGAATGAATGTTTAAAAGTTCATTGTTGACCTAACTGACTGCAAAACTCAAGCAAATTTTACAGACTTCTCACAGCAAAACTTGTCAGAAGAATAAGAATAAAACAATAGGAATTTTGTAACTTAAATATTTTTGTCATCCATTGTCTGACTACCTAAATTATTAATTAGTTTTCCAAATTCTTTTAATTAGTTAATCTTTTCTTCTAAATCTTCAATTACAATTTAACCAAACTTATTATCTAATCATTTGTCTGAATGTTTGTGATGATAGTAGATATGATATGTTGGATTATTTCCATCATCTATGAGTGAATGTTGAATGTATAGAAAATTTTAAACTTTATTTAAACTTTCCAAATACAAACAACTTGTTAGTAATAATACAAAACAGACAACACAGGTTAGTAATTACACAATGTTTTAAGTAGTATTATTCTCCATTCTTCTTCAGGTGTTGCTGGCCTATATGCACAGTGACAATATTCACTTAGAAATTGAACTCACATTTTTAGATTCTTGAATATCAAATTTAAGGCAAACAGAGCTATTCTGTCAAAGGCAACATATAGTAGAAATTTGATATATTTATATATCGGTTGGAATTACTATATTTTAATAAAATCAAATTCCTTCTGATCAAATAATTTACACAAATTAGAGATCATTAATTAGATTGCTAATTACCTCCTTTCACTTAGTATTTATGCAATGACATTCTTTCAAACTTTACAGTTACTTTTACATAGTTAAATTTATAATTTATTTTCTTTGTTTTTATAATCCATTGGAATTTTCTTCTTAGTTAAAAGAGAACAGATAAGTGTTAATATTAAATATAAAAAAATCGTACATAATTAATAGGCTTTATCTTGCCTTTTGATTTTATTTTAAAAAATATATATATTTCTATTTTTCAATAATAAATTAACGGTCTCCTTTCTCTAACTTTCATTTTTTTCTATGTAAAATATACATACATATGTGTCACAATATATATATATATATATGTTATTCTACATTTATATAACTTTTAAACTTAAATAATTAACTTATTTCTATCACTTTAATTATTTCATTAACAAGGTATTAAAATTTAAATTAATATTTTTTAAAAAAAAATTAGAAAATCTTTTGTATATATATATTACTTGTATATATTGTAACGAGCACTTGTTCGTTATATATATATACTAAAACATCTCACTAAAAAATAAATATTTTAAAACCACTTTTAGCTGTTTTTTTATTATTATATTGCTCAACTTTCAAACCAATTAGATGTGAATGTCGAGGACCGCCTGCATATAATAAAATTGAAAGTCTAACTTCTTGAAATTTTCACATTATAAGAAATGTAAAATCATTCAATATTCAAAAGAGACATTGTGCATTACAGAATCGATTCTGGGTCTTCCTAATCCTATGCCGGGTGCTTTACCAATTACGGTCATATAAATAATTAATATTAATAAAACAAAGTAATGAAATAATGCAATCTATTGTCCAATATTTTTGATTTTGTGGAGATGATAATCTGGATCAACTGATGAGTGCTGGCTTAGTGCAAAATATGTATATTGGTGATTATTTATCTTTTCGACATGTGAGTGATCAAGTGTATCAACGGTATGAAATAGCATGGATGGTTGAGGGTCGTGTGAAAGTCTGAGTTCAAACCCCCTATATATTACATACATAAGTGCAGGTATGAAAAAGGTTGTACTATGGAAAGAAAAACATTATTATAAATAAAATACGGGAAATCTTACAATAATAAAAGCAAATCTTTTATAATCTTTATTTTTCCGATAGAGATTTATTATTTGACAATATTAAAATAAGCGCATTAATACTACTTAATCTATTTACAAATTGATACGTATTGCCAATATCAAAATATTATATATTCAATTATCATAAAGCTTAATTCTTTCAAAAGTTTTAAAAAAAGATGAAACACAACGCTTGCCAAAATTAAGAACAATTTTTAAAAAATTATAACTAAATTTTATCAACTACTCTACTAGTGAAATCAAACTTAAAATCTAAAAACCGCTTAATAATATTTTAATAATTGAACTTATTTAAAAAAATTAAATTTTGCATTCTCTTTATGATGGCAATTAAATTAATTTTGTTTCCAGGGTTGCTCTTCAAATAAACACTTGATATTAGTTAATTTTTTGTTAATACTGACTCTAAACTTAATTAACTTCCTTTATAATGACAAATCCTTCAATTTTGATTCTTATGTGTAATTATTATATCATTGGCTATTAATTTGGATTTAAGTTATCTAATTTCAGGTTCATGAGATATAAACTATAATATCACAATATGTACTGACATCATCATCACTTTCAACAATTATCGAACCACTGTGGGAGGAAGGCCAATCCAACTTCTCCAATGTCTAACCTCCCTTCTCCACATCATCCCAGCATATTTTCTTATTTCATCCATCTATCTCACATGTGGTCCCTTTCTGGGTCTTTTACAATCTTTTGGAATCCAGTTTAAGATTTCAACTGTCCATCTATTATCATTAGTTCTAGACCTATGTCCAGCCCAACTCCATTGCAGTCTCTTAATTTTTTTGATGATGTCATGTTTGTCTTCTTACCCATGTTTAATCTTTTCTTGTTATTCCTAACATACATCTCTTCATATTGAGTGGTCTGAAGTCTCTGTATTGTTCTTCTGTTAAATATCCAAGTGTCATATCTGTAAGTAAGAACTGTAATGCACATTTATTAAAAATGTTTTTTTTTTTCAAACACATGGATAACATTTCCTTTTAATAAAATTTTTGCCAAAAGCACTTCAACTAAGTTTAATAATTCTATGATTAATTTCATTCATTATGATTTCATCTGTAGTAATAATCTGACCAAGATATTTGTAATTGTTAACTTCTTCTAATTCATCATTATCAATTTTCTTATTTTGAAAAAATCCATTGAACACTATTTTAGTCTTTTTAACATTTTCTTTTAATCCTATATTATTACTTTCATCTGATAACTCTTGCAACATTTCCTGAAGCTCTAAAGCATTATTTCACTATATATGTTTCTTCAATTATATAATACAAAAAAATGCAAATAAATTTTAAAAAAATGCTCTGGCTTGATCTAGAAGTAGAAGATCAGATTCTGGAGCATTAATGTCCTAAGATTGATTTCACTTCTGAAACTTCAACATTCAAATTGTTTATGAATTTCCAAGCAGTATAGCCATTAGATTATTATTAATATAAATAAACAAAAAATATTAAAATTCATAAATTTACTAAATATTACAAGTTTGTATCTCTTATGATACAGCAGCAGCCATTTTTATTATTATATTGGAGCGCCCTCTATAAATCTAGTATCAGAGATGGCAAAATATTTGACTTATATAATTTAATTTATTGTTTTCATTATTTTCAATAAGATGATCATGCAGATACCTTTTTTCTTTTTTTCTTCCAACATTTAATATAATACAATGTGTCATTTAATTCTAGTGATTCTTTGATTCTACATTTAAACACTGAAAGCATGTTTAGCGAGTTAAATATTTTATAAATTTATAATCTTTTCTTGTTAAATGTACAAAATGCTGTTGAAATGTAGAATATTCCATTTAATAAAATTTAAAAGAATTCATTAAATGTATTCATTAAGCAATAAAATGAAAAAGACCAATCTATTAAGAAATAATGAAAAGAGAAAAGCATATTCAAGCCTCTGTTGTTTGTGCTTCTAGATGGCCATGTTAAAAGAGAATTTTTGATAAGACACTGAATTTGTGGACAAAATATATGAAATGGTTAACTATTATTTGGAGATGTTATCGTACTACATCAGAAAGCTCAAAGTCTATATGAAGAGTTTAGAAGAGGATCTGGAATGGATAACT
This sequence comes from Epiperipatus broadwayi, assembly GCA_028023455.1. NCBI lineage: Eukaryota > Metazoa > Onychophora > Udeonychophora > Euonychophora > Peripatidae > Epiperipatus > Epiperipatus broadwayi. Next base: position 1,641,660 of record JAQFVV010012555.1, read on the forward strand.
CCAAGCCACTCATTGCAAGGTCATGTGTGCTAAAAACAATGTTACCATTACACTTCTGTAGAATTAAAAAAAAATATTTAACAAGAAAATCACCCAGAGTTAGTGTTTAATTTTGATGAAACTAGGTTGTTCTGATATAGTAATAGTTTCAAAAAGACAATCTGTCACTCCATTGATAATTTTATTTTTTAAAAAGATACGACATTGTATGGTAAGTTTATTTTCTCTAATATTTTTTTCAAGTAAATGTAAATGGGTACTTTGCGAGTTGTCAAGTAAACCAAGATAGTAACCTATATTTCTGATAAATCTAAAGTTTTGGGAGACCCCAAAAAATGTTTACAAAAAATGCCTGCTAGGAAACATGTTATATTTCATATTTATATTTAATTTTTTGTTAATTTATTTTTAAAAAACAATCATTGTGGAAAAATTAATTACAATATTTACAGTTTATTTTTATTTTTGGATTAACTTATTAACAAAAAAATGAAAAATATATCAATATACTTTATGATGGCAGCATGCAATCATATCATGTTCATTAATTCACACATTTCAGAAGGGCAGGATCCCGTACCTTTGGAAATAGTCCACTGCATCATGTTCTGTGGCAGAAAGGTCTCAAATTTTTATCATTATGACAATAGGTCCTTGAAATTGTTCATTTATCAAAATTATGAGCTGCTATCTTGCTTTATTTGAAAATTCACAACTACCAAAATGAATACACAGACACAAGCAGTAAATATATATATGTCATCTCAATTTATTGTCAATAGCTACCGCATTATTTTTTTTCAAATTTTGTTTAACTTAATTTGTATATGTACACTATTCTTATAAAAAATTATCTTCCTTTCATTTATGTGTGTGGGGGTTTAAAAGGACTGTACATCTACAGGATAATACAGTAAACAATATCTCATGTAAATAAAGTGTGAGCTACTATCCATTAGGGAAGTTTGGAACAAAACATAATCTCTGTTTAATATTGATTTTGCTTTCAAAATCTGTTGAATAGTTTTAAGATATTTGCTAACAGTGATTCTAAGAGTTAAATTTGAAAGGAAAACTAAATAATTTGATTGAAAAATACATAGCTAAATAAATAGAAGAATGTATAGCCAAATGAGTCAGTGGATAAATAGAAAGGCATAGGAAGGTAGGTAGGTAGGTAGGTAGGTAGGTAGGTAGGTAGGTAGGTAGGTAGGTAGGTAGATAGATAGATAGATAGATAGATAGATAGATAGATAGATAGATAGATAGATAGATAGATAGATAGATAGATAGATAGATAGATAGATAGATAGATAGATAGATAGATAGATGATAGATAGATAGATAGGTAGGTAGGTAGGTAGATAGGTAGGTAGGTAGGTAGATAGAGTGACAGGTAGAGGATATAATAGGTAGACAGATAAAACAATTTCCTTTGTTTATTTCACATAGTACATAATTACTATAGTAATAATTTTAGACTTGGTTATTTCATTAGATAGGTTTATATTATCAGCATTACACAATTGATAAGTTGTAATTTATTTGTGGGCTTGTTAAAATAGTTGGAGAAGATATTCAAGTACATAATTTATATTCTTGACCATTTAAACCAACAAACATTTTCAAAGTTACAAATATTAATCAAAGTTTTAAAACATACCAAAGAGAATGGCTGATTGATAAACTCTCTCACTCTCTCTGCGGAAAATCATGTTAATGTATTAATTATATATACACATACCAAAATCTAAAAACAAATATAATTAGCCTATTCATTCAGTATACTGAATGTTTACTATAGTAAATAGAGATTTGAACTTAGGATTTTCAGTCTATGCTACCTTAACATAAGCTGAGCACTGATTGTATATATATATGGGAGATTATTATCCGGCCCTAACTGATGAGTGCTGGTTTTGCACGAAATACGTATATTAGGGATCGTTTATCTTTTTCAGATGTGTGTGATCAAATGCGTTTTTATTTTTGCTTAGTATGTTGTTATTAAAATATTTTTCTTGTTTTATTTAATAAAAAACACCTTTTCTCTCCATCTCTCTACAAAGTTATCCTATCTAGCGTATGCTAGAATCAGTCACTTAATATAAAATTTTAAATCCAAAAGCTATACTAATTAAATCATTGGTAATGGATTTGTAATTTGATTTGGATTAGTGTCAATTGCTAATCAATATAGTTAGTTTTGCACATACAATAGTACATATAGAAAAAGGAACATTTTTATTAATATAAAGGATTTTGTATTTTTTTTTTTTTTTTTTAAAAATAAATTTGTAAATTAATTGTAAAAGAAAAAAAAACAGATGGTAACAGATGGAATATTTTTCTTAATATGCCTACTATTTCTAATCCACATTTGAATCAGATCTTATTTTAAATCAATATATACAATGAGTTTAAAAAAATTGTGCAAAGTTTAAATACATATATTGAAAAATAAAAAATCTTTACACGTTCAAATGTTTTTTATTTTATTTTTCAATTAAAAACGCTTCCTATCCATATATATATTTGAGGGTGTGTATGCGCGCATAGGGAAAAAAAAATCCTGTATTTGTCTGAAAATGTGCGACGATGGCATTTTGCTTGCAGCTATATGCTGGACTATTTTTATCAGCTAGGAGTAATTGTCAATTGCCCTGAGTAGTTTAGCATAGTGATAAAGCGCCAGACGCTAGAGTGTGAGGTGGTCGGTTCGTTTCAGTGTGCATTCATATTTCTTATGAACTCTTGAGCAATAAAGCCATGGGATTATTTTTCCGTGTATGGTTTGGTGGAGTGATAGAATATACGACTCTGAGGCATAAAGTCCTTGAATTATTCCAGTAATGATACTTCCGGCTCTCGATTTTTTTTAATATGTCAAAGCGTTGACCGGGAAGCGAACCCGGACCGGCTGCTTGGAAGGCAGCTATGCTAACCGCTAGGCCACCAACGTTTGTCGGCTCTCGATATTTTTATGAACTCTTCAGAAACAAAGCTATTCAATTATTTTTTAATGCGTTTAGAAAAATTCAAACTTTATTTAAAATATTCAAATACATTCAATTATTAATAACAGCATAAAGATCAATATATAATAACACAATGTTTCGAGTGGTATTTTTCTTCTCTGTGCTTCAGTAATTGCCGGTCTGACTAGTGATAGAGTTAGGATGGGAATAATGACTTAAAAAATAAAAAATCCTAACGAATTAAAATTACTAGTTAGGATTATAGTGTAATATCAAAAAATTACACAAATAACCATCAAGATTCCGTGATATAAGCAAATCTTCCTAACCACTCAATTTATGGCATCAACATTTTAATTAATATGGATTCATAAAAAGATAATAAAGATACAGTGATAAAAGATCTGTTGAAAGCAACCAAGAAAAACAAAGACGTATGTATTTCTTAGATTTAAAGAAAGCAATTTAGTAAATTTAAATGAATCAGGTCAATAAATATTTAATGAGTAAATAATTATTGCATAAAGACATAATATACAATATCTAAGAAATATGGTAAATATGTAATCTATCATGGAATATAAAGCTCTAGCACAAGAATTCATAACCTTTTACATCCCTATACCCTCTTGGCTTTTAAAAAATTATCCAGTACCTCCTATTCATTATAAATAGAGAAATAAGCAATTGAAGAGTATACTATGGAAAATATCAAGCACACGCACAGGAAGTGCAGCTACCATGGAGATGAACCTTGAGGGGGCACAGATCTGGTAATTTCAACAGCCATCTCGAAACTTAAGCAGTCATTTTGAGTTATCAGACCCAGCAGTAAGACGAAAAAAATCTATGCAACCTCACTGTGTCCATGTCTGAAAATAGACCTGAAATGTTGCTTGTGTGGCTGACTGACAGTAAACATGGAATAGCCCAGAAATGTGGATAACAACTATTCTTGGAATATGTTAATAACATAATATAAATATTTAGCTGCTATTCCATCTTACACCCTGGACAAGCTTGCCACATCCCCTGGAATATGAGTATTGCAAGTTGGAAGTCTCTGCAACCTCAAATGACACAGAAAGACAAAAAGATAGTGGGGCAGAGTGTTATTTGCTTTCTAATTGCTTTTCGAAGTGTTTTACAGAAGTCTTGATTTAGTGCATTATCCTATTAAAAATTAACTTCTTCACATATTCAGTGGAATCTCAGATATGTCTGATAATCACTGATTATCTATGCGCTTACTCTAAACTAAGAGAAGCACTAATAAAAATCATTGATTGATCTTTAAATTCAAAATTTTAAATACTATTTCAAACACATTATATCTATATCTGTTAAATTTGCCTGAAATTTCTCAGTAAACCTCCATGATTATAATATTCTTATTAGTAATTACTAAATAAATGCTGAAAATATTAGGTTGAGTTAAATATTTGAGAAACCATTTAGACCAGCTTCGTTTGACTGAAATCATTTACATGTTGTGCTGCATGTTTTAATGTAATGGTAGAAAACCAAATTCTGGGGCTTAAGATCCATAGGTCATGTCCAGTTCTGTTGCATCTGGGAGTCGAACTTGTTGCAAACTCCTGAGGATTTCCAATTATTATATAATGACATACCAATCATATGCTATTATTACTTAACTCCACTTTATATAAACTAATGGACAGTGAATAGGACAGTTTAATTTATAAATTTTGAGTATCAGCTAATCATAGTCATGTGACCTTAGGGATAGTTAAACCAGTAAGAAGCTTGATAGGATATTCATATCAACTTTCTATCTGGCTTGTTAGGCTGGGTTTGAAGACATTACGTGTCTGAAAAATTCATGCTTGCAAACTGATAGGAACTTGTTGCATAAATGCTTGGAGTCAGTGTTTAGATCTAGTTTCCAGCCCTATCCTTCACTGATGATAGCAAATTAGCTTGAAATCAGCTGATCTGAAGGTGGAGCAAACGAAAGAGATAGTGAATTCTGACTCTTTTGATGTTTATGTAAACAAATATATGCTTGTTCAGTGGTTTTGGTAAAACGCCATCTATTGATAATAGAGTTATCTTAAATAAAATAACTTTTTTGTTATTCATGTCAGGGATATGATAAGCTGTAAGGGTTAACCTCATTTGTTCTCTGCATAAAAGCAATTACTTTCTTTAAAATGGTTCTACAGTATAGCAATAGTCCTATAATCATGGTCTACATACCATAAATTCAGTTATCCACTATTAAAATAATAATAATAAATATATCATAAGAAATTAATTAAAAAACTATTAAATTGTGCTTTACGCAAAAAAGTGAAGCTTAGTATATTATTATATGGCTGAGCACTTTCAGAGAACTTAAGTCACCATATTCATAGCCTATTTAGGGAGTGTCGGCTTACATTGAGGTTTTAAGTGAAATTTAGCAGTAATTTATGCCAAATTTATTCAAAGTTTTCTTTTATAAAGACCATTTCCTGGATATTGCAAAGCACGAATCTTTTCGGTTTATTGTGTAGTTGTCATTTGCAATAAAGCATGCCTCCTTTATCTTTTGCTTCATATCATTACTTTCAGTGCACAGTGCTCTTGCCATAGTGGGTTTAAACACATGGCCTGTTCTTTATGAAAAAAACTTTGAATAAATTTTGCATAAATTACCGTTAAATTTCACTTAAAATCTCAATGTAAGCTGACACTCCCAAAATAGGCTATGAATATGGAGACTTAAGTTCTCTGAAAGCACTCAGCTGTATAATTTTTTTCTAATAATACTAAACTTCACTTTTTTGTATAAAGCGCAATTTAAAACTTACCACTCAAAGATGAAGTAAAAAAAACAAGGATTTTATTTTTAAAAAAAATATTCCAGTTTTTTTTTTCTTCATAGTGCAATATATATAAATATATTATATATAGAGCTCGCAAATAAACTTTTAACAAGTTTTGTATCATGTGACATATGTCTTGATTTCTTTGTAATATATATATAGTACGTATCCCAGGTCTTTGGTTTCTATAATAGGAGCAAAAATGAAATAAACTAATAAACAAGCATAATGATTGGCACTTTTATATCTTCTTGAACAATCTCATCTTATATACTGCATAACCAGTAACACTAGCATAGTCAAATCTATAATATATATGTTTGTGTATGATATACATGCTTTCAACATGCATCCCAATATGTACATACATCTAACTCATATTATATGATTTCTACTATCCATGATATAATTGGATTCAAATATGATGAATTTAGGGAGATGGCCATAATTGGCAATTTATATACTTTATAAATGTTTCTTCAATATCAATCTCTAGACATATACTCCAAAATATTAACTTTAGGCACATATACTCTAAAATAAATGAAAAATCTGAGAAGTAGCATGCTTCGACTTCTATGCATTGATACCACCTACTAATTTTCAAAATATTAACCATGAAGATAATTTGGAGTGGTTAAAAAATTTTTCTAAGATGTTCATGCAAAACTTTATTTAATTAATAAAATAACAAATATTTATCAAACTGGAAATAATGGCTCATATTATTTACTTACTGCAGATGACATACCAATGCATAAGAAAATTTAATAATGAAATACTCTCATAGGTATCATCATGTAATATGATTTTCTTTTGATCAATTTCACATTTGGAACATTTCTATAACTGAAAACATTTTTTGTTCTCACAAATAAACAAATTTTTTATGACTGCACAAAACAAACTTACTTATTAGTGAGTTTATACTATGCATGAGCCTCTGGCGAATGACATGGGGGGGGGTAGTGAGTTTTAGCGTTTTGTTGCTAACGTTTTATTAAAAAGAAATTATCACTTTGATATTATTATATTTTTATAATTTTATACATTTAAAACATTTTCCCACTCATCAATATTAAGTAATTAAATTGTTTAAGACTAAGTAAAGAAACTTAGCTATTTGTAAGTCTTTCACCACTAATTCTGCTGGATAGAAACCCTTATTAAATTAGAGCTAAGCAGAAATGCGATGAATGATACATTTTTCAAAAATTCCTCTCTTTCACTATAATGTCAAATTTTCAGAAAATTATTATTTCTTTGTTACATATTATATAGCAGGCTATTTTATGGTCATGTGTGATCATAATTTTAATAAAGGCTGTAATCTGTCTAGTTCTAAAAACAAATAGCATAATATAAAACTATAAAATCTGTGAGGAAAGTTTGTCATGTATGCCTATATATTACCTTTTGAGAAATTGAGTAGTAGTATTTAATTTATGTTTGGGCAATTAATTCTTTTAGCATTAATAGAAAAAGTAACACTGCTTGTTTCACTTTAAGGCATATTTTTTTGAACATCATAGATTCTTGTTTGAAAGACCATGCAGTTCCTTAGTCATTTAATAATCTGTGCATTAAAGATGCATTTTTTACTAAAGAAGTTTTAACTATACATTGTGTAAATAAGCACTTCTATAACAATAATATTGTATACCCATTTTAAGGGATTCAAACTCAGACTTTCACACAACCCTCAACTCTCCATGACATCTCATATTGCTGACCCACCAGATCATACACTTGTTGAAAAGATAAATAATCACAAATATACATATTTTATGCTAAACCAGCAATCATAATTGGTCCAGATTACTATCCTCACACATATATACAATCAGTGCTCAGCTTTATATTAAGATAGCCAATCTTCATACTTTAATGGATAGGCTCAAACTCTCCAACCCACAACTCTTCAGCCATCCATTTCATTAAAAATCTGATGATGGAACATTCAAAGCACACATTAGTGTCAAGATTGTCATCGTACTCATGTTGACCATTTCGTCATTCTGACCCCTCATGTTGTACTAGAGAATAAACCATTTACTTACATATGTAAGAGATGGGCAGACCTTTAACATACTATGTTTTAAATATGTAAATTAATACACTGTTTAGGCTTACAAGGGATTCAAACTCAGACTTTGACACAACTCTCAACTCTCCTTGCCAACTCATATAAAGCTGAACACTGATTGTATATATGTGTGGGGATAGTAATCTGGACCAACTGATGATTGCTGGTTTAGCATAAAATACATATATTGGTGATTATTTATCTTTTCAACATGTGTATGATCAGGTGGGTCAGCAATATGAGATGGCATGGAGAGTTGAGGGTTGTGTAAAAGTCTGAGTTCTAATCCCTTATATTACATTATATATGTGCAGGTGTGTGTAAGCCTGCACAGTGTTTTAATTTATATACTCATTTTAATTTATAATGTCAACTTTTATTTTAGAGCTTAAGTGAATTCATCTGTGTTAATGATCTGAAAATGAAAAAGTTTTTATCATTCCGAATTTGAATTATTTATAATAAAAAAAAGTAATGTTTTGAGAGTGAACGCTGTTAAAACACACTCTTACAATATGTATTTAGTTTCTTAAATGTATACTTATAGATCTCTGTTCAGATAGTCCAGTAATAATGTGGCAAACTTCGAAACTAAAGGGTTCTGCATTGAAATTTACCTTATAAATTCTGATCTTAGAGATCATTGATAATATGAAACTATATTATAATAAGCTTTTCAAATACACACATATACATAGATGTGTGTGATACATAATGTTTCTTAGTTAAAAGATGATGTTTCTCTCTTCAAGTGACCTGCAGTGACATCTTTGATTCAATGTATGCACTATACTGCAATACAGTTTAGCCACGCATCAAAAATTTTTAGGTTGCTAGTGTGTTTTGGAACTTTATCAATCTTCATTGTTCTCTCTGCCATCATGAAATTTTACAAACCACTTGGAAATATTTTTGTAACTTGTGGTTTCACTGTCATACACAATACAAAACATTTTAATGTTTCAGTAGCAGTTTTTCCCACTTTAAAACAACATTTAATATTAACACATTGTTCTATTGTTGGTTAAAGTACAAAATACAATATTTTATTTCATATCATAATTCACAATCCAGATATGCTAGCAACTTAAAATTTTGATTGTTGATAGCTAAACTATATCAATACATACAGAGAAATAGATTCAAATATGGCGTTACCGGCATGTTAGAAAACCAGTAACTGTTTCATTGAACACACTTGTATGTATAAACATGTGAAAAAAATAACACTTATATTTATAGGTATAATCATTAAAAACCGATCAATACTTAGACAATCCCAATATTAATAACAATAAACAATCTCAAACTGTTGTCAAGGCAACTTTCTTTTAATAATAAATATACACTGTTTATGAACTATATAGGCATTTATTTATAACTTGAAGAATACATATTACATACAAATTGTTGTCTTTTTTCTTTGTGTCGGAAATATTTTTTAAAATGCATAGATAGGAAAGACCTTCATCCAACAGTAGAGCAATGATGGTTAAATTGATGATGATGATAAATTATATCTAAAACGATTGCAAATAAAACAGCTATTCTTTGAATCAAATAATCATACAAATAGATACAAAGAGGGTTAATTGGAAAATACTAATCTGAAACATTTGTTAAACATATTTGTATTACAGTAATTTATTATAGTCCGCCATTAAAATAAGTGCTTTAGGCACACTGGAGATTCATTTTAAGGCACTGGTAGTAATAAAAAAGATTTTTGCATCATATTGCTAATATAATTTTAGACTAATGGAAAGAATTTACATATAAGTATTCTTTTTAAATCAATGTTATAGATGGATAAAAATTCTGCACACCACTAAACTATAATGATAAATATTTCCAAATTAATTTTTATTCCAAATAAATAATGCTTAGATCGAAATTGTTTAAAGAACTTCATTATTCTATGTTGTTTACGACCTCCCACTTCTCTATTTTATCATATTTATTCAAAGATTGAATATATTTTAGAGGCTTTTAATTTAAATTCTCATTATTTCTATTTCTATAAACAGGAAAAAAGCAATAACAAAACAAACATAATAAAATGGTATTATATAATGATATATAAATAAAACATCAAACCAAAGTAAAGGAAATGAATATAGTATAGAGACGCACCTATATAAATCGTAGGTGAATTTCACGTTTATGCACACGCTATCTTTAGCATATAATAAAATTCGCTAGTCATTCTTATGCACATAAGTCTAATTAAAGTAATGGCTTATATGCATTTGATCAGTCTGCTTTTATACCCAGAACAACTGGGCACACTAGTAAAAGTTGGAGACTCTAAAGGTAAAGCTATCTCAACAGAGAAATTCTAACAAGTTAAAAAAAAACAAAAACATTTTTTGTTTAATTGGACAAAATTTTGTTTTCAGTCCACCATGTTGATGCTCAATCATTAAATTAATTTCTCACTCATAATAATGTGCTACTTTTCTTTAATTATTTTTAGTTATTTTGTTATTTAAATACAAGCAAGATATAATTAGAGGGGATTTGAACCCAGATTTTTCAGATCATTTCAATCATCCACTCCATCTTATACAACTGATATGCATGAACACAAAATTGGTAAGCAAGAGTTTTGAACCTGCCATCATCAGACTTTCAATGTTATGGATGGCTGAAGAGTTGATGAGTAAAGAGGATTGAAGATTTTCTATCTTAATATAAACAGAGCACCGGTTATGTATACATATGTGGGGGAGATGATGATCTGGACCAACTAATTAGTGCTGGTTCAGCATAAAAATGCATAGATTGGAGATCTTTTATCTTTTCACATGTATGAGATTATGTGTATATGTTGTATAAGATGAAGTGGATGACTGAAGAGAGCTTGAAAGTCTGGGTTAAAATCTCTTCTGATTACTTTTCTATTATAAAATTTAATGGGAAATTTTCACTTTCCCCCTCTGAGTGTGTAGCAGTAAATTAAACTTAAAAATAAAAAAAATTGACTCAAAATCAAGTACCAATGATTAATAAAAATAAAAAGTAAAAAAATCTGGATAATGAAAAAAATTATCAAAAAATATAGCAAAACAAAAAAAAGAGAAAAAGATAAAATAATTTTTTATGCAGTAATTGAACGTTTATTTATCTTACAAATTTGGTTATTTTTAACATACTTCTATCAAATGGATTTCCTTTAAATTTTGCACATGTGTTAGGTATCAATGACTATGGAATAGGACACTGAAATATTTCAGGTTTATCTATCCAGTTGTCCAGTCTAAGAGCATTGGCAAATCAAATTTCAAAATATGCAATATCAATTCAGTAAGTTTCTAATGATGTGCACAAAATGGTGATATATATATTTTAAAAACTTTTGCTAAAAAATGTTTCAGTTAATTAAAATAAAAGAAAAGACAAATGAAAGATGAAACCTTAATTTATTTTGATTTTTAAAGGAAAATTTGCTTAGTTTGTGGTGATTTCCTACTATTATATACAATTTCTTTTTTGTAATGCAAACTTTGAATGTAATAGTTTACGTAATCTCTTGCAATATGGCAGAATGAATCTTTCTTTAATTCATGAAAGAGTGATAGAGACTCTACCTCTCCAAATGAAAGAATTTGAAGGCATAAAAGCATGAATTATGAGTTTTAATTTCTTTATATAGTCTCTCTGATGTTTAACCAAAAAAAAAAAAGTTCTCTTTAGATTAAAGTTTTCTTTACAATTGTTGTTTTTTTCTACAAGTAATCCCTTAATTAAAAATAATTAATTAGAGTAGGTTTTAAAAAAAAAAAATAGCACATAGATTTTTTTTTGTTTTTTTTTACTTAAGAAAATGCAAAATGAACTTTCCATAAAGTTATTTTTGGAATTTTTTTAAAAAAAAAAAACATACTAGGTAAACTTTTTATATCCATTGATAATGTTTGTCAATTTGATATCTTTAATTTTCATAATATATGATTTTACTTATTTTATTCTAATCAAAAATAATAAAATTTGACATGTGACATATCCATAAATTAAAATAATAAAAATTATACTACTATGAAATCTTTATATCCTTATTAATTTTGCAGAATTTTTACTTTTAATAAAAGTACCAAACTCCCCATACAGTAGTGCCACCAAGTGCAAGCCTTCATAATCAATGGCTGCAGGAAGGTTTGTGCATAAAATCCCTATCTAATGCCTACTCATCCAACATCTCCAGACTAGTTTCTAGCTTGTAGATTTCATCAGTGAGGATCATTGGATTTGAGAGCACTGGACCTACATCTTAGGATCTAATAGAGAGTTTAGTATTCTTTTTAACATGTATATGAATATGAAAATGATCATGTGATGAAATTTTTACTTTTACGTATATTTTAATTTATTTTGAAATCAATATATTTGACTTAATATTTATTAATTGATCTAACCATGGGAACCATCACCAGTAACTTGTGGTCTGATTTTAAGTTCTCAAGTATTTGGTTATTTATTTTTTAACTTTGTTCAGGCCAATTGATGATGTCATCTAATCACTACATAAAGTGTCAACAGCTAACTGGTACTAATATGCATTAAATCTTCCTCTAAATTACAGCTTAAAATTTAATATGGTCCATATATTGATTTTTGGATCCTACATCTGTAAGTTGTTCAGGCGTTCTCTTCAATCACAGCCATTAATAAACTAGTAATTTTCTATCAAGAGATTCCATGCCAACAGAACATTTGGAAAATGACATGTTTGGAATAGAAAAATATTGATCAAAAATACTAGAACTTGGTGATCTTGAAGATGGCTACTATAGGAGTGCTTAAATGAAGCAATAGAATATTAACAGCAGATGGCTAATATTCTATTGGTTTTTTAAATATGAAGAGTGTCATAATTTGATTTACACACACACACACACATATAAGTTACACTGAGAAGGATGAGCAAATGGAACTGAAAAAAGGTTTTTAGGATTAAATAATACAATATTTATTTTTGTGATGTTATTTATTAATTTACGTGCATTAACAATACAATTTAAAATTATTTCTCTTTTAATCCTTTTGATGCATGAATTCGGTTAAAACCCAAGTGGCTTCAAGTCACTCTAATTCAGTCATCTTTAATACTACCATTAAGATTTTGCACTCTTTTTAAAGATTAAAAAAAGTTCCGTAAGATGCTGCTCTCTCTTGAATTATTTTACAAGTAAAAAATCAATAAAACTGACATTATAGGTCTAACAAAGGAAAAATACCGCCCTTTCTTGAATCTGATTGGCTGTTAAATTTTGACAACAAAGAAAATGGCTGTCAAAAACTAAAGAGTTACGATTTCTTTTCTTTCATTTCGAAAATGATAAACGAATGTTTTAGACCATTTTAAAAGTATTTTTTGACAAATTATAAATTATTTTGATAAAATATGCTAAAAATAAAATTATTTTAGAAAAATAGTTAAGACTTTATCAAAAATTATTTACTTTTTCTGCAACGTAAAATTGAGAAAGAAATCACTGACATCATCAAAACTTTTTGGTTGGTGAGTAACATTCGTTTTAGATTTGCCACTATCAAATATTTTTATAATTATAAATAAAAATTTATTTTTGAAAAAACTTTTGTTCACTTTCATAACCTGACAAATTATTAATATACTTTTTACAAACGAAACTAAAGTGAATATAATATTAAAAGATGAATATATTTTGATGCTTGAGTTTGTGAATTGACTCTTGAGTTTGTGAATTAACCAATTAAAAGTTTAGACTTTTACCTCACTCAGCCAATAAAAAATCAGCACTTAAAAGGTTAAGACAGCAATAAAAATAACAACATGAAAAGGCAATATTGTAATAAAGAAAAAGGAGTATGTTATAACAGATTGAAAGAGCACATTTACAAATGTATTCATATAATTCTCATTGGAACAATATTAAAACAGGCAAAACTCTCCATACAGTAGAACAACTCAGTGCAAGCCAGAGTAATCAATGGATTCCAGAAGGGTTGTGCATAAAATCCATATCTAGTGCCTACTCATTCAATAACCCCAGACTAGTTGTAAATCTCATTGGTGGACCTGTCTTTTGACACAATATTTTTCTTTACTAAATACATTACTTTTATTTTATGGCTTACAATTTCCATCATTTTAAATTCATGTTAATTATTCATAGCAGTGATATCTGACAAGTGTAAAATAACACATTCATTATAATAGCAATTCTATAGCTGACCAAGTGGAAGAGATGAGAAAGTATCTGTTTGAGAGGTAATTTATGATTCATTATTTATACAGATGGGTACACAAAATTCATAAATTCAAATTTATAAATTTATAGTTTTTAATATTTTATTTCATATAATTTTCAAATCCCAGATTGTGAAAGCATTAATTAGTAGGGCAGAATTATTATTGACACATGTGATCTTTTCTTACATTATTTTGGATTATTTTTTTTATGTCCAATTTATTTTCAATTTCATAAATTATAATTATATTTTAATCAATGAATGTTCTATTTACTTATGTTATTTTTTAAAAATTATTTTTATTCATTTGTTTTTATCCCTGTTTTTCATTTTTGATTTAAAGGAAGTTATATTTTATTATCGATGAATTGAACTTGTTCAATTAAACTTATAGACTTCTCTTGAGGGCTGAAAACAAATAAAACGATCAATCAAAAGCCTTCTTGGTCCATTTTGTGTAAGGTTTTCTTATAATACTTAGACCTTCAGATTTTCTTTTGAATTATTAAATCAATATGTATTTTAGCTCCAGTTTTATCATTAAATGGATGCAAAACTGGCAAACATTGTCAAGCATTGGTGGACTAGTGGTTAGCATAGCCGCCTTCCAAGCAGCCAGCTTGGGTTCGCTTCCAGGTCAATGCTTTGATATATAAAAAAAACTGGCAAACATTTCCTATAGATATACACAAGAGAGTGAATTTAAGCCAAACTATTAAAGCGGGTCCACACTGTGCTGCAATTAGATAATAAAAAAGAGAATCAATAGTCAAGCGTAGTTAGCCGAGAGGTCATCACAGCCACCTTGCAAGCAAATAGTTGGTTGCAGATGGTTGTAAGTTCATCTCCCGGCCAATGCTATGACATATGAAAAAAAAAAAAGAGAGAGAATCAATATGAAGATGACAAATAATAGAAACAACAATCATTGGTGAAGAGTAATTAAGTAGAAGTTGATTAAATCATAATTAAATTTATATTGGGTTTGATAAAATTTATGCAAACATTTAAATATAATAATAGGTAAACAAAGGGATTAAATCACCCTTCCCCAGGCTGTGAATTAAAAGCACTCTAATTGTTGAAAAAGGATCAAAATAAAATGAATCCATCTATTCTTGGAGCTCTGATGTTTATAAACATACTTTTATCAACATTGTTGGTAATTCAGAATGAATCTAATTTATCAGCCAGATAGAATATGACACTTAAGAGTTATTAAACTTATAAGCAATTATGCAATGCTGGAAACAGAATATCACTTTTAATACCTTGGTTGTAATAATTAAATAATATTTATTATGTAAATATTAAATTAAACAGTTAATATTTATTGATTATGCTTACAAACACCAGAGCTGCAAGAAGATCTGGTTTCGTTCTATTCTTGATCCTTTTATCAACATTTAGAGTGCTTTTGATTCAAAGCCTGGGGGAGTTATAATTATATATGTTAATCTTTACAATTAAACTAAATTACATGTCAACCATTAGAAAAATAATTTCATTGTTTAAAAAAAATTGCTTGGTATATGCTTATATATCACAATATAAGTATGTTAGTGTTCAAAAGGATTTGGAAGATTTAAAAGTTAGATTATAATTTAAATTTGTATTAAGAAATTGTTTAAATATTTTGAATAATATTTGGACATTAAGATATAATAAAGCTTAGGTTACCTGAATGAGATTGGTACCAGGGAAATGCATCATGGGACAATTTGCATATTTTTCTGATGTCTTTTACTAGTTGTAAGAATGAAAGTTGACTTAGATCATAATTAAAAACATTTAGTTTTTAGTGTGCATGAGTAAAAAAAGTGTTAATTTATGCATATATCTAACCTTCCAAGTTTAACTACTGAACTATGTTGTTTGACTTTGGTGACACTGTAATCAAGTTTAGAGTGGCTCGTTACCAGCTGTTCTGTAATGTTCATTTATTTTGAATTTATACGATGGCAAAAACTTGAACTAAAATTTATATACCTTAATATTAATTAAAACTAAAATTCCTAGATGGCAGCACTATTCCAAAAAAAAAATATGGAAATGGCTTTTCAAGTTATGGTGCAGGTTTAACATTATACTCAAAACTAATTATTGCTTTACCACTATCTCAGCCTTTATTAAAATTTTGAAATTGAAAATCATAAGTTTATATACAGTTTATTTAATTTTTATCTATATAAAATTAAATGAATTTACACTCAGATTTTGTTTGAAAGAAATTGTTTATTTTTTATCAGAAAATAAATCAATGAAATGTAATAATATAAAACAGAAAGTAATTAGTGGCAAAAAAGGAGATAACAGTGAAATATTATACTCCTTATTTTTTATCATTTTTTAATAATTATACAGAGCATTTTAAAATTGTAAACATTATATTCATTACTTGAATATATTCTTTACTATCATGTTTAGGTAAACAGTTTGGGTTTGATGTGGAATTATTTATTATTCATTGAATAATATTTTTTAACCTGAAAGCTAAAATATTTTTTATTCTCATTATTTATTTCACAAAAACCTTTTTTAATTTTTAAGATGAATTTTAATTTTATTAGTCATAATTTTAATGAGTGTTATGAAAATTGTACTTGTTAAAAATAAAAATCATAAAGAGGACTACTAAATTGGCTACAGAAAATTGTTCATGATACTGCAAACATCTGAAGATTTATTACACAACATATTTAATCTTTAAAATTAAATTAAAGTATTTATCATAAAAATTTAATAATTTCAAGTTTAAAAAGTAATCATCTAGTGATTATAGATGATAATATATTTAGAGATTTGGGAGTTTTAAAAGTATTATAATTAATTATTTATTATTCAGTTACTCAGCCTGCCTTCCAGCAAAAACCTTTTATACAT
Organism: Epiperipatus broadwayi; assembly: GCA_028023455.1. Classification (NCBI taxonomy): domain Eukaryota; kingdom Metazoa; phylum Onychophora; class Udeonychophora; order Euonychophora; family Peripatidae; genus Epiperipatus; species Epiperipatus broadwayi. Next base: position 1,658,672 of record JAQFVV010012555.1, read on the forward strand.
AAAGACTCAGATTATAGAGTCTATTTAAAAAAAGAAATCTAGTTGTTAAGCATTGGTGGTTGAGAGGTCAGTGACAGCTGCTTTACAAGCAGCGGGTTAATGGGTTCGCTTCCCGGCTGATGCTATGACACATGAGAAAAAAAGAAATCTAGTTGTGAACAAAAGGATTAACTCACTAATTTTAAAGACATTTTATGCACAACCATAACTATTTATGATAAATACTTTCAAAAGTAAATAGTGGAATATGACAAAATCATAGTGTTGTATTTCAATATATTTTTACTGCTGCAATACAACATTTTCTGGTTAATAAATAAATAAGATACAAATAAAATCAAAACATTTATTGCACCTATTTACACCAAAAGAGTCCACTGTATGCTATGATTGTAAAATTACAAGATGTGATGGTAGCCAGTAACAATCAATACTTTTGAGAATACTGTAGTATCTTCCAACAAAACCTAACACTTCCAAATTAGGTCCTATATTATTTAATCCCAGCAGCTCCCCAATCTTGGCTGGTTTCTAAAAAATAGTAGACAAAATAAGTACATTACTGCTGCAATAATAATTCCGGGTGGTAGAATCCTGTGGTGAATGGCGATTTATAGTTTGAATGTGACATAATACAGTCTGACCTCTCTCTCAAATAGTCTCCTATTTTATAGCCAGAAGCCCCATCTTATCTAGTAATATAAATGGTCGGTTTGTGCCATTGACTATTTTTTTCCATTACTGTTGTTGCATCGACCAGTATCATTGTAAGCTGATTCTGACTTGCAGAGATAAGCTTAGGACAAGTCTATAACACACAGAAATAACGGGGGGACTAAAACGTAAAAAATCTAAAGTTTTATATATATAAATAAATTACTATGAATTATTTTGTAGTTGGAAATCGATGTATTAATTATGTAAAATAGTACGCTTTATCATTTCCAAATCGTAGTAGAGCTGCCAATTATATTTTATCTAAAATTTTCTACACTGTTGATCATTTCATATTTAGAAATTTGCAAACTATTTCTATTTCTACATACACTGATGCATGAAAAAACTTAATGATTGTCAATATTTTATACTTATAATAAAAGAAAATATTATAAATAAATATGAATAATCCGTTGTTGATTATGTAGCATTAAATCTTAAAACCATCCAAGCACATTATTAGAAATAATAATTTTATTTTATCCTAGAATTTTAATAAATTGCTTTTGCGATTAAAAACAAATAATTTATATTTTTGCAAGTACATAATTATTATATAAAACATAGAATTATATATTTTCTATAATTTAAAAACTGACTAACACGTTTTTATTCTTATTTAATAAATAGTTTGTAAATTTTAGTATGTAATATTCATTAAGGCTGTAGCCTCAAGCACATGCGTATAAAATGCGATAGTAGGGACCTCTACACTATCGCATTTTATACGCATGTGCTTGAGGCTACAGCCTTAATGAATATTACTTACGTAATCAATGTGCGTTTAAATAAATTTATAATTACAAATTTTAGTATGGTAACTTGCTTCTTATAAAATATAATTCATTAAAACAGATTCAAAAATTTAAAGTACATCTTTATACCATTCAGTGACAAACTATTGCTATAATGTTATAAACAAAATATTTATTAACAGATTAAAATTTCCAATCTAAATAAGGTGCTATTCTCGGTGTGCCTAACATTTCCAGATATGCCATGGCAACTTCCTTCATGTTCAGGTACAGTGACATGACAGTTGCACCATGGCCTTTGCTTTATGTCAGATTTAGTATTTAGCAATTTCTGTTTTGACTGTAAATCTATTCCATTGCTTCAGTAATCAAAAGGGGGCAATCGGTATATCTGTTGCTGCCTGCCTCTACCTCCAAATGGACTGTCAATTTATAGAAATGTTTTAATAATAATAAAAAATTCCACCGGAGAAAAATATATAAGCAATCAAATTAAATTGCATCATTCCTGATTTGAACTCTCTATGTTATCACAAGCTATCGACCAGTGAAAAAGAAAGAATAATCGATTCACAAATAAAATAATGAAACTGACATTTTTTTTTAATTCTGTAAATTTTTATATATGTAAGAATTCACTTGAACTACATTGGAGAGAAACATGTAACCAAGTGAATTAAGTCACTGAGTTTCTGATTCCAATATTATTCTATAAGAATTTATTTTATCTATTTTCTGCACTAACTGTAATGATTTAGTAAATGTTTATATATTTATCAGCATAATTTTTCATGTTACTGATATTTATTTTATTCAATTAAGCATTTTCAATACTAAAACATATCATAATCATACATTTTAGTATTGAAAGCGCTTGACTGAAATACTTTTAGCATTGAAAGCATTTAGCTGAATAAAATAAATATATGTAACATAAAATGAACCTGTTCTGCAGTTAAATGTATAAACATTTACTAAATAATTTCATATTATTGTAAGAAATTATGATTAGTGATAAGATAATACAGTCACTATCTATGTGAAATTAAGAACATTTAGCGAGTGGATTAATAAAGCAACAGCAGTAGTCGTAGTAGTAATAGTTGCAGTCATAGTAGTAATAGTAGAATAGTAGTCATAATCATAGTAGTAATAATACAGTAGTAGTAGTAATAATAATAGTGTGTGTTAAACTGAAAGTAAAACATAAACATCATTTTATTACTTTTAGATAATCTAATGCAAATTCGTAAATCCATTATTTCATTATTTCAGAAACAATCAGATTTGATCTGTGGACAGTATATCAACCTTCCAAAAGAACAAGATTTGAAAGTGATTAAGATGAATTAAAAAATTCAGCAAAACCTCATCATCACTGACATCAATTTTAACCATTATCAATCCATTGCAGAAAGAAAATCTCTCCAAGCTTAATTCAATTTCTCTGAATCATAGCCTTTCTTTTTCATCTACCTAATATGTGGTCTATTTCTGGATCTTTTACAATCTCTTGAGATATTATTAACTTTTTAGCAATATGTCCAGTCCAGCTTCATTTCAGATTTTAAAATTATTTCAATGATGTTGGTAATGTCTCCTTTGTTCTTTCACCCATAATTTTATTTTTAATCTCCATACTTCTGTAAAATGTCCAAGTTTCAGATCTGTATGTAAGTAAGTAAGCAAAAAGTAGCATATATGATTTTGATCACCTTGCATGATTTTGTGCCATAGAAAGATGCAATTGGCTCAACATCTATGGATCAGAACTTCAAATCAGTCTCTTCTGGTATTCAAGTTTCTAATAAAGTCCTGTGCAATGAGCTTTTTGATTATTATTACTACAATTATCTTTCTTCAACAACAAACGTACTCTAAAATAATCAATACTATAAAATTTAATCTGATTCTGATCCAATGATTCCAATATCAAAAAACCTTCTAATGATAAATTTTGATTGCATATGAATAACAAATAAATCAACACTGATGATGGCATTCTAAATGCCAAGCCTAATAAATGTTCAGCTTTGCAATATACTGAAATTAGAAAGAATTTTATAGTTCATGTTATTTTCTACCATTTTTAATACAATCAGTTAATATTATTATGCCTTGAATTAATGATTTGAATGTTAGATTCTTATTCTGACATATTTAAACACACTGTCTATCTAATCATCAAAGGCAGATAAATAAGTGTTCTGTAGTCTGTCTGTATGTTTACTCATTTGCATGTCTGTACTCTTATCCATCAACCTATCTATTGAAATATTTAGGTAGATAAGGTTGACTAAATGTTGAATGAAAATTAACAGCTTCTTGACTTAATTAATAATTATTACTTCTTCATATTCTTTTTCAATTTATTTATTTACACTTTTATTTTTAATTCAATAACTTACATAGTAAAAAAGTAATTTAAAGTGATCAATTAATAACTTCACGCTCTTCATTTCAAACACTTCAGATTTGCCCATACATATACGGTTGGGTTGAAAATATAGGTGGATTCATTCTATATTTTCTTAAAGACTTTATCTGTGTTTGAAAAAGTGGGAGTATTCATTTATATAGTGACATCTGCAAAGCGCATGTGTATTAGCTTATTGGCTTATTAATATTATAAATTATAAAAAAAACATCATGCTATATAAAAAATAAATGTCTTGTTAACTTAGGTTGTACAAAGTCTTGCTGTTGTGAGCTTTGTGCTATTGGTCATTTCTTTACACATCAAGTTAATGATTGTCATGTACCTGAACAACCACATGTCCATCATTTAATTACACATAAAGTTATTTGAATTGTAGTAATTTCTTTCTTCATTTCCTAAATATTTATTTTTTCTATCTTTGCTTCTTTTAATCTATACACTTACATTTAATTTGCTCTGATATCAAATCTGGTAATTCAACTTTCTTCCCAAATTCTTATCTAGTAAAACTTTACATGTATATGTATTCCTGATGACAATACAATTTTTATTAGAGTTTGCAAACAATTTTAGAAAAACATTAATAACTCTTTTAAATTTTGTATGTAAGGGTTATGCTAATGGTGCCCCCATCACTTCTTATAATTTAAAACTGAAGGATTCATTAAAAACATGTAATTTCATTCAGTAGTTCCACAGTTCTATACTTTCCAAATGTAGTTTAAGTAAATTTATTTCATTATTATATTTGTTTGTGTGCATATTAACTAAATAAATGTGAGTGTAATTTTCCTGGTAGTATTGCTGCATTCTGAGATTGAACGTGAAGCCAAACTAAAGTCTGCAGATTTGAACTACTGTAGCAACCAGATATGAATTAAAAAATAGTAAACATGATTACCTCACACTTTATTTTTCATTGCTAATATCAAAAATACTGTAAAAGCTGGAAAAAAAATTATGTTTTGTTTTTCAATGTATTTATGCAAATAAAAGTATTTCTTTATTTTATGTTTAGAAAAGCCCTACACCATTTTTGAGTCATTGTTAATGATGGTGGTGATGATGAAATGAAAAGTACCATGATTGAGAAAGCCATTACTTCATGAACTGTCATTGCTGTCAAATCATATCATAGAGAAAAAGTTAATATTGTAATTTAAAAAAAAGAATTTTAAAAAAATTTATTGTGCTTCAAAAAAACACAATCCCATTGTACATTGTCACCACCTCACATGTATATATCATTACCTTGCAATTCTATTATACATATCACCATCTCACAATTATCTCCTCACAACCCTATTGTACATATCGCCTCATAATTCTATTGTATATATTACCACCTCACAATTCTTTCACACATATCACCACTACACAATCCTATTATATGTATAACCAGTTTGCAGTCCTATTGTACATATCACCACCTTACAACCCTATTGTACATATCACCACATCACAATTCTATTGTACATAATCACTATTTTAATTCTTTTGTATATATTACCACTACATAACCTTGTTGTACATATTATCACCTCCTCGCTGTCCTATTGTACATATCACCACCCCACAATCCTATTGCACAAATCACTATTTCACAATCCTATTATACATGTCACCACTTCACACTTCTACTGTACACATCACCACCTTACAATGCTTTTATATATATCATCACTTTACAATCCTATTATGAATAACACTACCTCATAAACCTATTCTGCATCTATCATCATCTTAAGCATTAGTTCACTCTACTTCACAGGTTATTTTTAAAAAATCACACTGTAAAGATGAAAAAAAAAACTCCCAATATATCTTTTGTTACACTAATTTCAAGCTCAGTTTGAAAATAAAAAGGTTTTGTTTGTCAACCAAATTCTCCAATATTTTATCCACAGATGAGACTTATGCTATGATGTGATGAGGCATATTTAGACAGCAGTGTATTAAAATAATGAATATGTTATGATCTGAATTCAATATGACTCAATCCTTTAATGAAAATTATATGGTCTGACATATCTAATACTGTTATAACTTTAGTCAGATATGTAGTTAACAGATATATTATTATTGATGCAACTGCGTGCTTCCAAACTCTAATCGAATGTAAGACATTAAACATAACTCTCTTTGATTTTTATTTTATTTTTTTATAAAAGAAAAATAACCATCAAAGGATTCCATATTACAATCATAAAAATATTTCAATATTAATAATCAATACTTTACAATTCAAAATCCTAACTATCATTTTTAAATACAATGTCGAATTGATTTAATGCGATGTAAGTTCAAAATGAAAAAGTTACAATATATACTGTATATATACGAGCGATACGTCTACTTCTAGTATGTGCTGAAATGTGGGGAAAAATAAAACACTGCAAATTTGCATTTTTTATGTAATGACATACATGATTTTTTATTTATTTTCAGTTACAATCTAGAAATTATAATTATAAATTTATTTTACCGAATATTTACTAAGGCAATAAACCTTTAAACACGTGCGCTTGAAAATGCGACAGGAGGGACCTCTACAGGTCTTAACCACAAGCTTACTCTTTGGAAGAAAAGAGGGAAACTCTTCTTTACTTCAACCTACTTTCTATATAAATAGGTGAAGCTGAAGTGGTTAGAACTGAGAGATCCCTCCCTTTGCATTTTCAAGCACACATGTTTAATCTAGAAATTATTACATAAAAGAAATATAAAAATGTAATGAATAAAAAAGTGTTTCTTTTCAAATAACGAAAATAGATATTGCTAAAAAAAAAAATACAACCATCAAATATTTTTAATATTAATTAATCTGAATCTTCTATAGTCGATTATACAAAATATTTACAAATATCCAAACAATATTTCTATGCTCAATGAATAAATAGTTATCACAATACTTGAAAAAATATTTTGATAAGCGACTCATTTTGAGCGTATACCAACATTATATATCCTTTCAAAGCACATGTTATAACTAATCTGATAGCTTAATTTTTAAGTTTAGTAATAGTCATGAACAAAAGCATAGTTGTGCATCTGACATATTTAACAATACTTAAGAAAAGAGTATATTTTAGTTCTCTGCTGGTTAAATTTTTCTGTCTGTAACAAACAAAAATTCTTTCGCTCGTACAATAATAACTCATACTAATAAAAAAAGTAGTCAAGAAATCTTGAAGAGAGTTAAGAAATGATCAGAAAAATTGAATTAATAATGGTAAGATGGTTCAAAGGTGTGGGTAAATGAATATTACAGTCTATCAGATTGTGTTCATGAAGTGGATGAAAAGATAGCTTTCATTTTAATGAACTCCTGCTTAGTGATGGCAAATATCTTATGTTAATAATATTTGAAATACAGGCACCCTTCATGTACCTGGAGCTTCATTGTACATATAGGGGATTTGAACTCAGATTTTTGGATCTAATGTACCCCTCCAGCAGCTACATTTTACCTTGTGCCCACACTAAAAATACAATGTTTTTAAACCAAGATAATTTACTTGTATAATCATACAGGTCTGAACCTAGTTCAGTATCTATATAATTTGGTGGCTTTGTCTTTTTATAATTGCAGTCAGTAACAAACCTTCTGGCACCTGTTTATTACTATACCATATGCAATTGTATTGATAAAGTTGCTAATATTTTAATAAGCATAGGAAATGGTGGTCATGTGATGATTTGATAGTTAAATATCAAAATCATGTGCCAATTGGTTTTAATGTTTAAATATATTCAAAATAATATATATAGTATTAAAACTTTTATAGTAGACTATAAAGACATCACACTGAATGATAACTACTATCCACTTATACATATTAAAGTTTATATCTTCAGAAAATGAAATAGTAATTTATAGCCTAATAAATAGTTTAAGTTAGACAAGATATCAAAATGAATGCATCCAAGTAATTTCACATTTATAATGATAGTTATCTTTTATGGACAATGACAATATTATAATGTTTCCCTTAAGATTTGTGATGATGGGGTTTTGGTTGTATTTATATATTGGATTATTTCCATCATCTAATGTGAGTATTGAATGTCTTTAGAAAAAATTAACTCTATTTAAATAGTCCAAATACATTCAACTGTTAGTAATACCACACAGGTTAGTATATGCATAACATTTCGAGAGGCATTACTCTCCCCTCTTCTTTGGGTGTTGCTGACCTGAGCACATGGGAATCAAACCTGGACCCTTATATTCTTGAGTAATGCTCTAACCAGCTGAGCCTTTGGCATGATGGCTCAGTTGGTTAGTGCATTACCTTAAAATTCAATTCTCAAGAATCTAAGGGTTCAGGTTTGATCCCCATACTAGTATTGTCACTGGTCAGGCCAGCAACACTTGAAGAAGAGAGAAGAAGAATACCTCTTGAAATGTTGTGACCCGTTTGGTGTATTATTAATAACAGTTGAATGTATTTGGAATATTTAAATAAAGTTAAATTTTTTTAAAGATATTCAATACTCATATTAGATAATCAAAATAGTCTAATATGTGAATACAACTATATTATGATGATGAAGATGTGTGAGAAATGATCCAGACAACTAATGAAGCAGGTTCTGTCAAAAATGCAACTTGGAATCATTTGCTTTTTCCATACATCGTTATTCATATGTTTTTAGCAATGTGTTGAATTTGGAAATTTTATTGTGTATTATATTTCTTAATTAAGCAAGGAGTAAAAACTTTCCACAGTGATCTCCTAAAATAGACAGCTAGTTTAGCTTTTGATAGCTTGTACATGTAGCCAATATATTCAAATTTTTAAAACTATCTGCCTTGCAGTCAAAGTATTTATAAAAAAAAGGTGGGCAATCATTTTTAAAAAGACGATTCGGGTATTTAAACCCTTAACTCTACTAAATAATAGAAGTATTCTATATATAGAGAGAAATTCCTTCTGAATGGGCTGCAAAATTTAAGTTTTTCTTTATTTAAGAGTGGAGTGTGGCTGAAAGAATATAGCTATGGGGAATTTAAACTATTATATATATTGTGTGAGGAGTCATTTTATTTTTCTCACTGGTTTAATAGCTTACAAAAAAAAATGGAATGCTAATATATTATTCTTTAACAATATGTATAAAATACTAGTCAATCAACTACTTGAGAAATGAGTGTTTTATGGCTTCCAACTTTATTTTTCAACTGGCTGTAAAACACTGAAATAATAATGCAATACACAAAAACTTTGTAATATAATTATCAAAACATAATGATGCAGTAGTAGAGAGACAGATTCTGGAGTGCGAGGTCCTTAAAATACATCCAAATTTTATTACCTCTAACACCTGAACATCTTATATATCTGCACTCATTAGCAACATTTGATTATTGTTTATGTATAATTACCAAACTTATGATGAATCAGATGTTAAAACTTGAAATAATCACAACACTTTCTCAAGGTTTAACTACCTGAAGTTCTTTGCAGATCACATTCAACTAGTTTGCTCTTTAGCTGTTTGGGATGAAAAGTGTTTTAAGCCATAAAACAATATCCTGAAAAACTGAATGTCTAGATTTTTTAGGGTGATGTCAAAGTTAGTAAATGTTTGTTAAATGAAAATTTATTGCGTAGTATGCTTTACACTTTGTTAAAGAGTTAGATTATATTAAACATATTGTTTTCCATCTATTATCAAAGTTAAGCAAAATCAGACTCAGTTACTACTTGAAAGGATGACTACCCATGAATTCTGATTGCTGTAGACCTGTTCTTTTTAACTCTGTGGTTAGTGCAGTGGTGATTGGTGGAGACGTTGGAGCTCAAGATCAATAAGTCATGCTCTGTCATTTCTGGTGTTCAAATGTCTTAGATACTCATAAACTATAAATTTTTTAAATTAAATAAATTTCCTTATATCAATTTAAATTAATTTGCTTTAAATATCTCAGCTGATTTAACATTCACCCCATTAACTATTGTGATTCTCAAGAAAGATTTTCATATATAATTGTGGATACACAATAAGAAATGACCATTATCCTACTGTAAAAAGTTAATTACAATGATAGACCAACTCATTTGTTTATGTAACAGTGCTTGAAGTATGATAATTCAACTTTTACATATAATTGGTGTGTAATTATACATAATATATAGAAACAACTGCATATTCAAAATCAGAGTCATAGATCACATGACCATATCTCTTAAGCTTGTAAGTTATAAACAATGAGGATTGCCAATTCCTCAACAAGCTTTGTGATAAATGCTTAGCCAGATCCAACACTTAAAATATCTTTGTCAGAACCCCCCCCCCAAACCCCTGACCATGGTTTCATGCTTTGGCACTCCTCAGAGAGGTGTCAGGGTAGGTTCAGACATTAGATCTAAAAATACCAACCCAAAGCCAAGCACTTATCTTAAAGTTATCTATTGAGTGTAAAATCTGAAATTTTCAGACATCTGCATGTCTTCGATCCAGCTATCCAACTCAAATAGCTATATGGCACTGATATATCTTTAGCCATACCATATATTAGTAGTCTTAGCAATATAACATTGCATAAAACTTAAGGCAGAGACTATAAATAGTCAAAATAAGAGTCATAGATCACATGACCCTATCTCTTAAGCTTGTAAGTTATAAACAATGAGAATTGCCAATTCCTCAACAAGCTTTATGATAAATGCTTAGCCAGAGCCAGCACTTAAAATGTATGGTATGGCTGAAGATCTATTGGCCCTGTATAGCTATTTGAGTTGGATAGCTGGGTTTGAAAACATGATGTCTGAAAATTTCAGATTTTCCACTCAATAGATAACTTCTAGAAAAGTGCTTGGCTTTGGGTTGTTATTTTTAGATCTAGTGTCTGAACCTATCCTGGTACCTCTCTGAAGAGTGCCAAAGCACAAAACCATGGTCAGGGGTTTGGGAGGGGAGGTTCCTGACAGAGATATTTTAAGCGCTGGCTCTGGCTAAGCATTTATCACAAAGCTTGTTGAGGAATTGGCAATCCACATTGTTTACAACTGCATATATCTTACACAGTAAGTTTAAGAAGTTTTAACCCAGAATTTAAAATGACTGTTGTGTTAATCCTACTTTGTATACTTAATTCAAAAACATTTTTGTTTATTAGCCATTAATATCTTTGCTGATTTAGGTTCATGCTTATTTCATTATATTTAACACCTCTACTGCTTATAGGAAAGAAGTAAACTTTTTACCTATGTTGCTTTATTATGACTTTACATTCTTTTCATAGGTGGTGATGCTGAATTTAAAGAATGTTATTTAATACTGATCCTAATCTGTTATATATATATATATACATATAAATTCAACATGTTCATAAGTCAAAAGTTTTCAATGTTATTAAAATTGTATTTTAATGTATTTAATATTATTTATTGATTAATCACTAGTATAAGACAGGATCAATATTATTGAAAATTTACAGGAACTAAAAAATATAGACTTTTCAAGAAAACTATGATACTTTACTATCTGATATTGGAAAGTAGAATCATTTTTCAATTCTTCAACTGTATGTAGTAATGATAAAAGAGACGTATATTTGAAAGACTATGGAACCCCCAGGCCCTTACTTCCATGACAATCAATTGTGATGTTGGAAGCTTGCGGTAAAAATTCAATAAATATATAAGTAAAAATTTCATCACTAATCAAATATCAATCACTAATATTTTTACGGCAGTATATTTATTAATTGTAATTATTACAGGAGCTCATCCAATTGCATGCAATCATTTTCATAACATAAGCCAAAAATACCTAGAAAAAGACCACATATGAGATAGATGGATAAAATAAGGGAAGTTTGCTATCCTGTTGCAGAAAAGAGAGACTAGAGATAGTGGAGAATAGATTAAATTTGGAGCGACCAGCGGTATTGAAACAATAAGAATAAAAATGATGAAGCCAAACAAAATATCAGATTTCTTTTACTAAACATCAGCATAAGTAGTTTAAGCTTCAGCACCATCTGGTGTACATTGATTATTCAATAGATATCTCTGATGTAAGTAAATACGACGAATTACTATTCCAAATAATCGTCAAAAGAATCCCGTTAATTATAGGCATGATCAACATAGACAAGCCTGTTAAATATAGACTAAGGTTGAAAATTAAATCATATTTTTTAATATTTCATTTGAAATATAAAGCCAGAGTTTTGCAAATGTCTGTTACCGAGAAGTTGTCGGGGGGGGGGGGGTTATACCTTAGTAACAGATTTAAATTTTTTTTCACTTCACCTTATGCATAAGTTTTGTTGTTAATGTTGTTGAATAAATAACGCCTATATTCCGAAATGTGGCATTTGATTCAAAGAATGGTCTGCACCGCTCGGCTCAGTACAGTGGCATAGCTGCAGACCTGCGAACTTATGTTTATGAATCACAGCCCAATCTTGTCGCTTCAAGAGTTCTGTTTTTATTAATGATTATAAAACAACAAGTTTCTGCATTGAACTGTGATTTAAAATAAAGATGCAATACAGGTTTAAAATTCGATTTAGTCCATCATTATTTGCATTATAGTAACAGTTAAATTATTTTATTTAGGATTTAAAAATTGATTACTATCTCATCTTGCAAAAGTGTTAGAAAAATTTATGAGATTCATTGCTTCAAACTTATTATAACTTAATAATACGGTATCTATATATGTGTGTGCTGATGTACAGATAATGAAGCTAGTATATATAATGCGAGGATAAAGTTATAACTGCTAACGATATTCATTAGAAAAACATGTTGAAAATAATGTATGCAATTATACACAATTATATATATATATATATATATGAAGACCTCTAGCTGAAGAAGTTTATATAACTAACCATCCATGATGATAAATGAATTTAGTACATATATATCACAAACAAAATTACATAGAATTACTGAAAGATAAAATTAAATAGTAATTCATATGCCAATATACCAAATCCAGATTTTGTGATGAAGATTGATTGCTCATTCACTTACCAATCCAATTAACTGAGTTCAAATATAGGCTGTATAAAACTTGAATATTTTTTTTCAGATTTCCATGAGTTTATAAATTTTCTTAAACTATACTTAAGAATATCTTTCTTTTTCCACTTTATACATTATAGCATATTAAATAATTTTATTTCTCTACAGTTTCAACTGTCTATCAGTCTTCTTCAGAGATTATTTTAGTTGTTGAATTCAACAGAGGGAGAATGAATAATAAGACTTTTTTTTTTTCAGATAGATTCCCTTAACGAACGTATCCACTTATTCCATATTCATCATTAAATAGCTTTCTAGCCATTGAAATGTAAAGCAAAATAAAAAAAGTATTCAAATTTTTATCAACTGATAATAATATATAGGGTATATGAACACAGACTTTCACATGACCCACCACTCTCCACACTATCTCATAACACTGATACACTTGAACACATATGTTGAAAAGATAAATAATCACAATATACATATTTCATGCTAAACCAGCAATCATCAGTTGGTCCAGATTACCATATCTACACATATATTCTATAAGTGCTCAGATATATATTAAGATAGCCAATCCTCATACTTTAATGGACAGGCTTCAATCCACTCTGCACTCCAACTCTTCAACCATCTATCCAATTGAAAATCTGATGATGGAATACTCAAAGGCCACCCTGAGGCCGAGATTCTTGTCAACTGATAATAAGCAAACTAGTAACTAATGATTTCTTTTTCACTGTTTGTTCTTTTAAAAAGGAATTAATAGACCAGTACCACAAAGTTAGCTATTTATACATTGTCCTATTTTTACTTTTAGCATTATTTGATTACGTCTTAAGATCCTATTAACATTATTTTTCTAAGTATCTGTATATAAAATAATCCAAATGTTAAATAAATAAATAAAAAATGTAATTTATTTTCTATATATTTACTAAATTTTAAAATTAAAATATATATCATAAAATCAAAATATTTGCATAATATATATATATTGGAATCTGCATTTGTGAACTTATCACCTGAATGGTATTTGTTATTATCCTATACTTTTGAAGTTGACGATTTTTTATCTATGTATTATACATATATAAACTATACTATATGTATATACCATAGATAATATGTAACAAAATAAAATATATTCTACCATTATCAATTGTTATGGTAATAAATTTTTGGAGCAACACAATATTTGCTACTTTGCTGAGCCAGGTTTTCAATATGGAGTTGAATGCTTGGCTCAGCAAAGAAAGCAATATTTTTTCCACCCAAGATTTATTACCATAATGATTGATAATTGTCTACATAGTCTTCTAGAATATATTTTATTATATACATATGAAGAAGCGCCTCATGACAGAGATATATCACATCTACCTGCCATACCTATTCTTTGGATTCAAATACAGATCAAGTGAAATTTATTTCAAGAGTTTTAAAAATTTTCTTTTACATAGGCAGATAACTTAGACAATAGTCCATCATGGGTCTGTAAATGGGTATTTAGCTATTTTTTGGCAATCGAGTAAGACATGATAATCTTCTCCTTTTATGTCTCTTTATAAAATGATGTGGAAGAGATCTTTGCTTTACAACTGAATCACTTTCATTCATTTCAGAGTTTAGAGCATAATGATTTTAATCATAGGAATATACATCCTACTTAATATTTAAATTCCATTTTGATTATTTTCATTTATTTTCAATTTTTTCATTTTACATGTATGGATATTTTTTATGTTGCTTTATTTATTTTAATACAGTGGTAAGGTATCATAATCTAGAGCAGAATGTCCAAATTAATGCCCAGTATCATCCTGAATGTAGCCCATACCAAATCATAAATTTATGTAAAACATTATAAATTTTTTATGTTTTATTACTTAGATGGGTACATTTTCTATATTAGTAATCACAAACTTTCTCAATCTTCTTAAAAGACTTCTGAATGACCTTTTCAGTTATCTTAAAAGACATCTGAATGATCTTCCCAATACTCTTAAAAGATTTCTGAATGACCTTGTCAATGATCTTAAAAGATTTCTGAATGGCCTCACACTATCTTAAAAGACTTCTGAATGACCTTATCAATGACCTTAAGTCTTTTGAATGGCCCACTGGGTAACATAATCTTTACCTGAAGCCTTATCCATGGTGACAGATGTCATAAAAATCATGCATGAACTTTTTTTTCATTATCAGCTTTGTACTGCCCAGAATAACACTTCTTCCAGGATGGTCCAGAGATGCCAAAGGATGAACTCTCCTAGTGTAGAGCTTGAATTGTATAGATTGTGGTACAACTTTGTCAATTCCATTGCTCAAACTTAATTTGAATTACTACTTCATTATATATATATATATCGTGATGACCACGTAAAGTTGTCGTCACACGTATATATTTATTAATAAAAATTAGATAAAGTAGCTACTAGAAGTAATAAAGGTAAATAGATTAGCTACTAAATTTTAAAAAAGAGAAGGAAAAGAGAAAGTTGAAATTCAAATGTCTAAATTACTTTGGATTTTGTAATAGTAAGAGAAGGGGAGGGGGTGCATAAAGATATGTGTCTCTTTCTCTTTTAAAAAAAAAAAAACAAAAAAACAATTGTGGGAGAGGGGAAGGGGATGCATAAAGAAATGGCTCTTTTCCTCTCTTGTTAAAAACTATATTGTAACAAGTTAAAATGAATTATAAACATAAATGTGAAAAATGAATTTGTAAACTTTTAAATAAAAATTAAATATAATATGTAATAAAAAAAAACATGACCGTAGGTGTGAAAGACTGTAGGACTGATTAAATTCCTTGGACAAAGAAAATGTATAACAAGGAGAAGCTTATAATTACAGCTAAATTAATTAGAACCTACATTCCAGCCACTAATTAAATAAAGAAACATGATGATAAGAATTGGTTGGAAATCTAGATCTTAATTAAAAATTTACAAAAACAATGAACAAAAGAAAGACAGTAAGAGAATTACAATTATTATCTGTTCATTACTAGTAGAGATTTTGAGGAAGCAACAGCTCAAAGAAAATGAAAGAAGTGCGTGGCTATTGGCGTTAAAGGGATGTGGGTTCATATTCATCTCACCACTGACTCGCAATGTAAGATCTATGCCTGACCTGCTAGAGAGGCCACCACTTCTGTGACTGACAAATAACCCCACCAACTGAGAGAGAAAATCAATCCAGCCGACAGTGAAGGACATACCATCTCTACAAAAAAAGGATGATCTCCCACTGAACGGTAAAGAGTGCTCGAAAGAAATACCCATGGAAACAACTACAATGAAAACCTAGATAAAAGCATGCATGCATTTTTATTTTTAATGTTCGTAAATAAATAAACAATGAACAATTTTGATAAATTTAGAACTCTATCCAATAGGACTTCAAAATAACTTTTATATTTGATCTGTTTTACTATGTTTATTATAGCCATGTATTTTATATAAGTGCGTGTTTTTTTATTATTATTATGATGTATTTTTTATATAAAAGTGAGTGTTATTAAACATATTTATTCTTAAAATTACGTATACTTGCTTTATTCCCCTATCACCAAGTTACGACAGGAGGGAAAACTATAATTTAGTGATTAAAAGGTAATGCTGTTTTAAAAGGTATTCATGTGCTGATTGTTCGTGAGAATTGTCCCAATTATAGAAAAAATAAATAGCAAGCGCTGGACATTCGTTAAATTTCTTGATATCGTTAGCTTTGTTCAGCAGCTGAGGGTTCTTGATAGGGAAAAATAATGCCAAGATAATACGTACGTATTACCTTGGGGTTCGGTCAAGGGTATAGATATGAAGTTAAATTTGTATCTGTATTAGCTCTCTGCTTGCATTGTAATAGCATTGGCTATTAATTAAATTGATAATAAACAAATAAATGAAAGGAAGAATCAAGTTGTAAAATAAATAAAGTATAATAAATAAGTAGAATATAAAATATAATTAAAATAATAGAATTAAAAATAAATATATAAATCAACCATCCAAATAACCATTTCCGTTATAATTGGGGGCCAGTCCGGGATATTTTCACGTTTACAAGTTCAGCCCATTTGAATTTGAGTATAACAAAATTAATAGTTTATGCAATAATTAATAAACAAATCAAAAAATAGCTTGGTGGTAGACAAAGCAAGAAATAAATAAAATAATAAAGGGTGAAAAGAAGAGAAAGAGAACATGATATAATTTGGGAAGTTAGGTTGTAAATTGGAGACAGTTGTGGAGGGGTCTTGAAGGCAGGCATGGGTGAGTGATGATTAGTGAGTGGGACGGGAAAAGTCGAACAAATGTACCTAGTGTCAGTGAAATATAAAGTCAGTAAAGTAAGATAATCCTATAAGGAGAGAGTTAGAATAATAAAGCCATAGAATAAAATATAAGTGATTAGTGTGTGTGTGTGTTAGACAGATTTGATGCACACAAGATCAAAACAAAAATGGACGCTCTAGTAGGCAAAATAGAAAAAACCTCCGAAGAACAAATGGAACCATCCAGAGAAATAGCTAGTGAAAGGGAGATAGAAATTAGCAAGGGAATGGAGACAATGATTGATGATAAAAATAAAACAGAAAGCTATAATATAATGGATATGTTCATGAAAATAATGGAAGGCCAGCAATGGCTGGTTATGGAAGTGAGGGAAAGAAATGAAAGAAATAGTAGGAAGATAGAACAGTTGGACGAATGACTAAGGAAGAATTTTAGCCAAAGGCTTGAACAAGTAAATAAAAAATGTGAACAAACCTCATATCAAGTGAAGATTGCGAATGAAAGGTTGGATCACCAGGAGGAATTAATGGAGAAAATAGAGCAACGCCTTCTGGAAGAATGGGTAAAGTCAAACACGGTGTTGAGTTGAAAGTAAATGATGAGATGGAATATGTGAAGAATAGGCTAGAAACATTGTGTCAAGAGGTAGACAAGTTTAGAGAGGAGCAAGGAAAGGAAATAAAGAAAGAAAGGAGGAACAGGAAAACATGCAAACATGGGCAGATATATGTAAAACAGAGGCATACCAGTCAGTTTTTAAGAGTGAAAACATTTTCAGGAAAGGAGAGAGAAATGCCGAATGAGCATTTGGAGAGTGTGGAGCAGTATTGCAACTTGAATGGATTGAGTGAGAAGGCAAGAGTTGCCATAGCACGAAGTCACATACAGGATAAAGCCTGGTTTTGGTGGGACTCACTACAAGTAAAACCGGTGACATTTATACAGGATAAAGCCCGGTTTTGGTGGGACTCACTACAAGTAAAACTGGAGACATTCGAGGAATATAAGCACTCGATGTTAGCATGCTACTGGGGGGGAGGGGGCGCGTCAGGAAAATTTTAAGTTTCAAATAGCACAAATTAAATGGAAGCTGGGGGGATCACTCCACACGTTTTTTCACAGACAGGTAGCAAAATGGAGAGTGCTCACTATACACCCATTGACAGAGCAGCAAATCATGTGGCTAGTTAGACGAGGCTTGCCCACTGAGATAGAACAAATGATGATTGACAAGAAAATGGTAGAAGAGATGGCTGAGGTTTTAATAACTTTAGATAATAGTACAGGAGGAGACAAAGATGTGGAAGCTGGTCATATACAGTTAGCAAATTTGGTACATAATAGGGAAGAGAATATGCCTATGATGGCACTGCAGATCTGTCCAAAGATAAAAGTAAGAGTAGGAGAAATTGGGACTACTGCACTATTAGACTCGGGGAGTCAGATATCTGTTATGTCACAGGAGATGTTGAATAAAGTAAGTTGTGTCAACCCAGGGATTAAAACCCTACCTTTGAAAACGACACATGTTGTAATGGCTAATGGGAAGAGAGTCAAACTGGCATCAAAACAGGTATGGGTGACATTACGCATAGCTAATAGAGAATATGATCATGTATTGTTGATTTTAGAAGGATTAATCCATGAAGCTATACTAGGATCGGACTTTATGCAGAAAAATGAGTGTGTGTTGGATTTTAAACATAGTTGGGCAGAGATGAGTAATGTAACAACTCCATTTATAATGGATTTAAGAGAACAAACTGATAAAATGGATTACATACAAAATGCCTCGATGGAGATAAAAATGCTGAAAGTGATAGATGAATCAAAAGTTATAAGTGATAGACAAAGAGATAGGCTGAAGAAATTATTACACTGCCACGAGGTGGTGTTCTCGGAGATTCCTGGAGAGATCCGAGGGTATGAACACAGGATAAGGCTCATGGAAGATGAGCCTTATCCATCTATAATATAGATGAGGTAGAAGAAAAGAAAAATGTGATATGGGGAATATTAAAGTCACCATAATAACCCATCATAAAGAAGAAAAAGGAGATCAATTCGGTTGTGCTTTGATGCTAGACAGTTGAACAGAATAACCATTCCTGATACGAGCGCTCCACCACCTATGAATGAATTGTTAACAAGATTTAAAAATAAAAAAATATTTTCGACTTTCGACTTGATGTCCAGTTATTGGCAAATTAAGTTGCATACAAGGGACCAGAAATATACAGCATTTAGGTATAATGGACGAGCGTATAACTTTAACAGAATTCCATTTGGGTTAAAAAATAGTGGGGCGGGGCTAGTGCAGTGTCTAGATCAAGTGTTGTCGGAAGAGGTAAAAATTTTGTTGTGATATATGTGGATGATATTGTTGTTGCATCAGAAAGTATAGAGGAACATTTTGAGCATTTAGAATGGTTATTAGACGAATGCAAAAAGAAAGGTATCAGAATCAATTTGAATAAAAGCCATGAGATGGCTACAGAGGTGAAATTTCTATGCCATATCATCAACGAGAGGGGAATACTACCTAACCCTGAAAAAATCCAAGCAGTTCAGAAGTTTCCTACACCTTGAAATAAAAAACATGTTAAATCGTTCCTGGAGCTGTGTACGTTTTACAATCGGTTCTATAGGAGCTTTTCACTAAACATGGAGCCATTACTACAATTATTAAGAAAGGAGAAAGCATGGATGTGGGGTGAACAGCATGAGTGTAGTTTCCAAAGAGTGAAGGAGGGATTCTTAAGGGAAGTTATGCTGTCATATCCTGATTTCAATAGATCATTTTTCATACAGATGGATAGTAGCGGGTTCGGACTGGGGACCACGTTGTTTCAAATACTAGAAAAAGGGCAACATGGGATCCTTTGCTTCATTAGTCACTTACTGAAAGGACCGGAAGTGAATTATACCATGACTGAGAAGAAAGTGCTGGCAGTTGCGTGGGCATTTAAGAAATTTCGGCAATATTTGATAGGTTCTGAAGTAGTGGTGATGACTAACCATAAGAGCCTCGAGTTTCTTAACCACAGTTTTTTGACAAATAGCAGGCTAATAAGGTGGAGTTTGTTCCTGCAGGAATTTAACTATAAAGTAGTGTACTGCTGCAGGAAAGAGAACATTGTAGCAGATACTCTAAGCCAATATACGGTGGCAGAAGGGCAACACAAGCTGTGATGGAGTATATATAGCAATGGCAGAAATGGGCGGAGAAGGAACAATGGAAGATGATTTGTGGAAATTAAAAGAGCACCAAGGAAGGGACAACAAGTGCAAGCAGATAATAAACTATTTACAACATCAGCCTACAACTGACATGAAGAAGAATCCATTGTGGAAGGACAGGAAGCACTTCTGCTTAAAAGGAGGAGTCCTTCGGTGTGTGTTTAGGAGAAAGAAACAAATGCATCTCTTTCTCTCTTTTAAAAAAAAACCAAGTAAGTCAAATGCTTGAAAGTTATTTCTATTTATTGTGGGAGAGGGGAAGGGGATGCATAAAGAAATGGGTCTTTTCCTCTCTTGTTAAAAACTATATTGTAACAAGTTAAAATGAATTATAAACAAAAATGTGAAAAATGAATTTGTAAACTTTTAAATAAAAATTAAATGTAATATGTAATATAAAAACAATATGGCCATAGGTGTGAAAGTCTGTTGGACTGATTAAATTCCTCAGACAAAGAAAATGTATAACAAGGAAAAGCTTATAATTACAGCTAAATTAATTAGAACCTAAATTCCAGCCACTAATTAAATAAAGAAACATGATGATAAGAATTGGTTGGAAATCTAGATCTTAATTAAAAATTTACAAAAACAATGAACAAAAGAAAGACAGTAAGAGAATTACAATTATTATCTGTTCATTACTAGTAGAGATTTTGAGGAAGCAACAGTTCAAAGAAAATGAAAAAAGTGTGCGGCTAGTGGCGTTAAAGGGTCGTGGGTTCGTATTCAATCTGTCTCACCACTGACTCACAATGTAAGATTTATGCCTGACCTGCTAGAGAGACCGCCGCTTCTGTGACTGACAATTTAAAAATCTACCTAAAGAATTGACAAGAAGTAAAAAACTGGAATGAGAAATAACCCCACAAACTGAGAGAGAAAATCAATCCAGCCGACAGTGAAGGACATACCGTCTCTACAAAAAAGGGATGATCTCCCACTGAACCATAAAGAGCACTCGAAAGAAATACCCATGGAAACAACTATGACAAAAACCTAGGTAAAAGCATGCCTGCATTTTAATTTTTAATGTTCGTAAATAAATAAACAAAGAACAATTTTGATAAATTTAGAACTCTATCCAATAGGACTTCAAAATAACTTTTATATTTGATCTGTTTTACTATGTTTATTATAGCCACATATTTTATATAAGTGTGTGTTTTTTTATTATTGTTATCATGTATTTTTTATATAAAAGTGAGTGCTACTAAACATATTTATTCTTAAAATTGCGTATACTTGCTTTATTCTCCTATCACCAAGCTACGATAGGAGGGAAAACTATAATTTAGTGATTAAAAGGTAATGCTGTTTTAAAAGGTATTCGTGTGCTGATTGTTCATGAGAATTGTCCCAATTATAGAAAAAATAAATAGCAAGCACTGGACATTTGTTAAATTTCTTGATATCGTTAGCTTTGTTCAGCAGCTGAGGGTTCTTGATAGGGAAAAATAATGCCAAGATAATACGTACGTATTACCTCGGGGTTCGGTCAAGGGTATAGATATGAAGTTAAATTTGTATCTGTATTAGCTCTCTGCTTGCATTGTAATGGCATTGGCTATTAATTAAATTGATAATAAACAAATAAATGAAAGGAAGAATAAAATTCTATAAAATAAAAGATAAAGATAAATAAAATAGTAAGTAGAATAAAATAATAAAATAGAAACCAAATGATCAAACAGGCCAAAAGTCATTTCCGTTATAATATATATATAAATTTCCCATATTATATTAAAATTTATTTATGTTGCTTGAATATTGTTTTAAATTCCAGATAACTTTAAACTAAGTGGGTTTTTCCCCTTAATTTATTATGTCTTAAAAGAAATTCTATATTTTTAAATTCACACCATGTAGTTTAACTACTTCCTTTAAAACTACTTCCTTTAAAAACAAAACTGGGTGGGGCAGAGCAGCAGACTCTGGAACTCAAGGCCTATTGGTTGTGATTCAGCTTAGTCATTTGCATCTCTCAAAGTTGTCATAAACTTCCGAGAATAAAACCATTTGATTATTAAATTTTATTAATTGTTAAATGAGTAAAAAAGTTTACTTTAAGAGAAGGTATGTACATATTTAGGTAAAAAGTTTAATTCACTTTTAGACTTCACTTTTAATAGCTCTTTATATTTATATAAACATATATTCAGATAAGCTATCTTATAAATAATTCCCAATATTTAATTTAAAACAATATTCAAAAAATAACACTGTTTAATTTATATCCTTGTCAATGTAAAAAATTACACATATTCATTGTCTATTCATTTATTAAATAAACGGTGCCAGACAAATAGCTCTTGCTCCCAAGTAGGATAGGATATTGGTTCACCAAAGCCTAAATACTATTTCCGATACAATCTCTTCTGCCCTCATTTTCTTCTTTAGTTATTTATAGCATCCAGTCATTATGAGCCTTTCATGGCATTTAACATCTTATCATAACTGTGACAAAGGGATTATGTGTTTTTGCAACAATGTTCATTCATTTAACTACTCACACACAGAATTTCCAATTCTCCTTTTTTTAGTCAAGCCCTTGAAAATTAAGAAAGCAATGATGGAAACGGGCTTAGTAGCTCATAGTACTTAGTTGTGATCTTTTCTTGAGTCAATTTGTAACTGGATTTAACTTTTGGATTGTAAAGATTTAGGGTTAGGCATCCCTATTTAGGGATGCTCCTGCTTACTATGGGGAATTAAAGAGACAAGTAAATGTGATCTAAAAATGGCCTGTCTCACAGAGCCTGGCTAGAATGTCATGTGTAGTGGATTAATCATTTCAACATTCGCAATAACAAGAATAATAAGAATAATATCAGGAGTAGAGATTCAGTAAGCGGCAGTGGTATTGTCAAAGGTATCACAAATATCTGATTGATATAGTTTCTGTTAGCAAAACTGTCTCCCCGAAGAAAAACATTTATTGGTACTGATGGCTAGATTCAAGTTTTTTATAAAAGGCTAATGATCTTGAAACTTAATTTGCATAATAGAAAATAAAACTCATTTTACCAGTGTCTATGCTCCAGCCTTAGATTTAGAGAAAATTCTGAAAGGGTAAGCATTTATTCCTTATTGGATAACATTACTATAGTAATACCATTAACAGATCAAAATTTTCTTCTTGGTATCATAGCCGAAGATTGTTGAAAATAATGATATTGAGGCTGTAAATTAAAATGGCTTATTATTGAATTTATGAATAACATATGGATTAACTATCACATGGATTACTATCACAAAGACTTTATTTAGGCAGCAAAAGTTGTGGGAAGAAACAGTATCCATGCCAAAAACAATGAAACTTATGAGATTACGTTATAGTTAGGAGTCAGTATACAAAAGAAGTTAACACAAGACAAAGCAGTTACAATCTCAGACTGATGGACAGATCATAGATTAGATGAAAATGACAGTTGCATTAAAAACAGATGTTCATTCATTAGAAGAATCTAATTATATGTATTAAATTTCATCTGCTATTGAACACTAAACTTGTTAATTTGGATCTTCAGAACTGTCATTGGGTTCATTTAAAAAAATAATCATGACTGGCTTTCTGATAATGATGATATTGGTGATTTAATTAAAAAGAAACACGATGTATTCTCTGCTTGACAAAATAATAGATGCAATGTTGAACTTCATAATAAATATAAAGATCTGAAGGCATAAGTTCAATGATTGACAAATTAAAAATCATTGGTGGATTAAAACTGCAAGAAAGATATGGGCATTTGCCAATTGTGATCATTCTGAATTTTTTATACCTTGAAAGCAACATATGGATCTAGAAAATGGTAAACCCAACAATAACCCACTCTAATATGATGATGATGATATTTTGAATGTGAAAAAAGTATTTTGATCATCTTTTGAATAAGATTCCAAGAACTGATATGATGACTTTTAATGATACATCCATTTTATCTACTCATTTAGATTTGGACACAGTTTAATAATGTTTAAGCCACCCTTTGTAATATTAAAATTGAAAGCTACAGGTCCTGATGAAGTATCTGGAAGAGTTTTAAAATATGGTGGTGATATATTAGCTTCAAATATATTGGAAATTTTAGGAATATATGGATTCATGATGTTGCTGTCATCTGATCTTAAGGATGCTTTAATTGTTCCATTTTTTAAAAATAAATGGAATATAGACACAATTATAGTAATTATCATGGATGAATAGACAAGATTGTGGTAATTATCATGGAATATCATTATTCTCTATTATAGAAAAAATATTTCAGAATTTTGGTGATCATTTCCAGCTATAAATAAATTGTTGCCAGAAACTCAGCATAGTTTTAGGAAATCAATAGCTATAAATGTAATTTTGTTGCCAGGAAAATGTCAGGAACAAAGGAATGATTGCATAATGCTTTTATTGATTCAGTCAAGGCATTTGATTCAATTAATAGAATAGGGCTATGGCACTGTTTGAAATTAGATGATTGCTCATCAAAATTTATTTGTATTATTCCGTTTCTACATGATGGAATGAGGGGAAGTGTTATTACTATGGGTGGAAAACTAAGACATTTGAAATGAAAACTGGTGTTAAACAAAGATGTGCACCTCTTCCAACTTTGTTTTCAAATTTTTATGACAGTAGTCTTTGGAATTGTTTATAGGTAGCTTAATCAGATGAGGATCAGGATTTGGTACAGATTTGATGGTAGAATTTTTAATTGGAATTAGTTAATAGCATAAACAAAAATCATATACAATATGCTGATGATTGTGCTACTTTTTCCAATTGAAAAGATAGTTTACAGAATGTTCTTAATGTTTGAAATACAATTTATAAAGACCTCGATTTATCAATGAGTAAAGAAAGAAAAATCCACAACAATTTTCAGCCTGGTCATTCTCAACTTGAAAAGAAAAGTGTGTTTTGCTGTTGAAATGCAACATATACTCCATTGTGCTATTGCTGCTTTTAACAGGATAATAAGATAGAGTATTTAATTATAGGGAAATAGCTACTGAAACAGTTATCTGTATATAAAACTCATTTTATCTAATTTATTTGTATGGATGTGAAATTTGGACAACCTATCAGTATGCTATAAAGGCATTAGAATTTTTTATTTAAGGATATTCCATAAAAATTTAAAAAAATACAATGGCAAGATAATAAAATCAATGAATATGTTCTTCAGTTTGCAGGATGTAATACTATTAAGTCCATTATTGTAAAGTAACACTTTGTAGAATTGCATAAGCAAAACAAATGAACAATGGAAGATTTCCTAAAAGAGTGTTTTATGTAAACTTGAACATGGGTTTCATATAAATAGATCTCATCTACATTCTAAGGAATATTTCAAAGGCATTCTAAAAACATGCAATGTCAATTGCTTCCATTGGGAAGATATGGCAGAGAATAGAATACATTGGAGAGTACAATTAGACATGGTGTTGCATTATTTCAGGAAAAAAAGTTTTCTGCTGAGGAAACTAAAGACAACATCTTTTAAATTAAAACAGGCAAAACTCTCCATGCAGTAGTGCCACTCACTGCAATCCAGAGTAAACAACAGATGCTAGAAGGCTTGTGAATAAAATCCCTACTTAGTACCTACTCATCTAATATCACAATACTAGTTCATAGCTTGTGGTAGATAGGGATTTTATGCACAAACCTTCTTGCATCCATTGATTACTCTGGCTTGCACTGAGTGGCACTACTATATGGAGAGTTTTGCCAGTTTAATAACAGTTATGAGCAAGCATAAGAAATGGTGAGCATGTGATATTTTTTAAATTTACAAGTAAATAAAAAATTGAAGCAGCATGTTTTATATGTGGATGTATTTGTGGTCCGCAGATTGGTTTCCATAGCCACTGCAAAACTCATTTTGAAAGATATCTTTTTCCTTCTTTTCTTTTTTTAAATTGAAATGACCACTCATATTTGAGTGGTGGCAGTAATAATATAAAATTGATTAATTTATTCTGGAGAGTTCATAGGAAATCTGAGCATTGAAATATTTAAAATAACAATATTGTATTGTTGTTGTGGTTTTTTTAAAGTGCATTACATATATCACATTATGTTTATTACTTTCTATATATATGCTTTCCATTTCTGGATATTGCAAAATGAAAGGCTGTAAGTTTCAATAATTACAAAACAATATAATGGCTTAAGTTTAAAAGCACACAAATCTTTAATATTGTACCGGTAAAAATCACCATGCCTCATCACACACAGTAATCCGAATTCGAACCCAGTCCACGTCTAGGAATAAATTCCAAAATGCAAACTAAATTCAAACCCAAAACCCTGGCATGACCCACCGATGACAACATTACAACGGTACGGGGTTCTCCCTTTACTAGCTCATCGAAAAACACAGACTAAATTACCTACAATCAGCTATTTCATAGATATCTTATAGTCGGGATATTGGTACGGCTAATAATTTAATGTATATATTTAAGTTGTCGATACAGACAGCAGGTGATTGGCTAGATTTCGAGAGTAATAATGCAAGAGAGACAAAATTAGGTTAGACAAATTTTTAATAAATTATTGAAAGCATTGAATAATATTATTTACAGGTACGGTAAAACTCTCATATGTATTTATAATAAATTGCTGCTAGTCATCAATAATCGGTTTGTACTGATTAACAAACTCATGCCAATATTTATATGTTTAAATGGTTGTACAGGTTGATATGAGAATCAGAGTAATTGGAGCACTTAAAATATTTATCTACTAGTTTATATTAAGTTGTTTTATTTTAATAGTTTCAAACCATTGCGCATACGGATAAATGGGAGGCGGTTTTATATAAAAATATGATATATAATACTGATGTACTGATGGTTGCAGGGATTAATGTATACTACAAATAATAACTTGCGGTGCATTGACGGAATACCGGGCGGCTTGTACTTTGACAAGTCTTAATGCCCCCAAGTAGATCCGGGACACTACAACCAGCCGGGCTCATTTTCGAACCCCGGTGATCCAAGAGATTACCTGGAGAAGAATTTCTTTCTCTCCATGTGGTAGTAAAACGAGACGCCAACTTAAGCGAAGGTAAAGGCATTGCCACAGTAACATCGAGGAAGAGTGACCGGAAGTGGATTTTAAAACGAAATTATATAAAACCCTTTCTCTCCGTAACATTTTCTACGCAACAGTCCGATATAACTATTCAATAAAACATGGCGAAATCAAACGATCGCAAAAGTAATAATTAATTAAATTTACTCTGAAACCCATAACTCCCCAGATTGTTCGGAAGGTAATAATAAATTATTATTCTTACTCCGTAATAATATATAACAAAAGATTATAATAAAATTTTAGACTATTTTAAGTATTTGAGATTTGGAGTATAGATTAAAATATCATGACAAAGTAAAAGAAACAATAAAAATACTTGAATATTTCTCAACTCAACATAAATGACGATTTTTAATTCGATACAAGAAAATTACTTTTAAAATGAATATAATAAATATTATGAGATAACTTTACTGACTTTAATTAGAGTTGAGAAATATTATTATTGGCATCGTTTTGTTTGTAAAATAAGTAATAGTAAAAATATAAATGTATTCACAAATGGATTATTAGTAGGCACAAATATTAATAATTATCATCTAAAGACTAGAGCACACACCGAAATATTAGAGAAGAAATTTACTGACAGGTTTTAGTGTAACATTTTCAAATGGAAAGCAAGAAATTTACATGCAATTACTTTGATTAACAGATTAAATATAAAATTATTACTGAGAGGAAAGTTAAAAAGTTCATGTAACAAAAGTTACCATTCTTTCTTCGTCCGGTTTTCTTCTTGCGGTGATATGTATGAAGAACGTAGGCGCGCATTTTGAATTTCTTAGAACGGCATGGTTAATTTAAATGTGTGAATTTGGAAGACTGGAAGCACGGAAAACATTACAGATCAGCGGTACGAAAGATTTAAATTGGCAGAACAGGAATCAGCTTCTTGGACTTAGCCCATCATGATTTCAGTTTACCGGGCAACTTCTTAATAACGGTTCAAGTGATTTCTCTGGAACAACTACTTTGCTGTAGTTTGAGACGATCCAAACACAGCCAAGTCAAAAGTTAGAGTGTCTATATTATATTTAAGATGGCTACGGTTGACCTTTCTGCCTAGTTTTTGTTCATAACTCCGCCTCCTTTGATTTCGGCCTCCAGCAATATCTAATTTGACTATACAATAGCATTTGCCTTTCTTGATAAGCGTTCTACGTTTCTCATTTATTTTTAAATTTAATACATGATTCTAAATTGACAAAACAATTACATCGGAATTCGTGAATACAAAAATATACATTCATTATCTTAATTTATCGAAGTACAAATTAATTATTCTATACATTTGTTCAAGTAAGATTTTGATTAAAAATACTGATCAAAGGAATGTGACTTTTGATCAGCATTTTTAAATGACTTTGTATAATTTGCAAAATTAAAATTTAAAGAAAATATACACGCAATTGAAACTTTTAAATTGAGCTAATATAAATCCACAAGCCACACACACACGAATATTATTCACCATGATTTGTGACATTTATACTCATATTCTTTACATTAAATTCTTTTTAAACAAACACAAAATAAATAACTTAAAATCTATGTGGCTTGGGATAGAAAAAGTCTCATTGCGGGTAAATAGTGGTTTAGAATTACCGTTCTTAAATGACAATCATGAAACTAAGATCGATTCTTCGATCTGTCTGTTTCAATATGTTTTCAGGCAACATATTTAAGATTTCAGGTATTGTTAAACTTGGATTATTATCGCCTGACTTATGTTCTTGAGACATCTAATGTTATGAAAATCAGCTTAATTATCTAAATATAAAAACAGGTAAAAAAGTTAGTGACATTTAAATAAATCAGGGCAGGAAAAAATCCTCTCTAACACATCCTCATAGAGGAATAGTAAAAAAAAAAGACATTATTTATTAGACTTGTCATTTGTTGGGTGATAATGATTTGAAGACATTTTCCATACTTAATTTTATTTTCAGGTAAAATCTAAATACCAATTTCCTGATCAATACTAGTTAATTAACTAGATTGGTATGATTTAGCTACATAAAACAAACTCTAAGACCAATGAGAACTTGCAAAAAAAAAAAAAACTCTTTAGTATTCAAACCCAGGTCATATGTATAATTGTAGGAACAATGTGTTTGGTGATAATGAGTTGAAGAGGTTTCCATACTTGCTTTATTTTCTGTGTAAAATACTACTAGATATTGATTTCCTGATCCTTGGCATGATCTAGCTATATGAAACAAACTTCAAGACGGATAAGAACTTGGGGGAAAAAACATTCAAAATTTTAATCGTTCAGCATTCAAGCCCAGATCATAAATATAATGGTAAAAACAATTGCATTAACATAAGACAATGAAAGTGTTACAAATAAATATCCATAACTACATTACTATACTCCTCAATTTAAGTCCTTTAACATGATTTTTCAAGTTACTGATACTATGCATTTTTGGTTATATCTAATATTTCACTATATAAGAATATTTATATACCTGCATACTTTTTAATATAATTCCTTACGTTCTATTTTTTACTTTCTTCATTGTTTATTCCCAGGCTCTGAGACATTTATTTTTGTTTATTGTTAGAATGATAATTTAATACTTGAGAGAAAGTATTACTAAAGAAATATATCATTAATCGAAGATAATGGAATCGAAGTTTTGCTTCTTAAATAAAGATGAATCTCTTTGAAAGATACTTAAGAGCTCATAATTATCTCTATTCATCTCTCAGTGTTTCACTGAGTTAATAGAATAAAGAAAAAATTAGAAAACTACTTTTTTCCTGAAGTTGCGGCATTAAATCTGCTCGTAATTCATTTCATTTCCTTAAGAGTAAGCGAGCTTTACTTTTTACAAGAGATATTATGATTGATCTCAGACTGTTGATAAAGATATATTTAGTTAGTAGAATGGGTTAAATAAATAATGCTAAACTTAAACGAAGAATTAGAAAATCAAAGAGCTTTAGTATCCTCAGCAGAGGGTAAAGAAAGTTTTTTTTTCTTTTTTTAAATATAAAGAAAGATTTAAGAATGTTGTCAATCAACATATACGTTTGTTTAGACGAAGGATTAAAATACAAAAGTAAATCGGTTAAAAAAATGCAAAAATAAAATGGACTACACAAATATAAATTTAAAAAACCTAAAAAAAAAAAAAAAAAGCAATACACGATAATAATAAATTTAAGACAATGTAAATATTTGTTGATACTTCTATAACATTATAGACACTTTTTCATTAAAGGGAGAGTTAAAGTCTATGGATAATCTCTAGTTTAATAAATGATTAATAATAATCATTAATATATTTGTCTAAAGTAAATCGTATCAAAGTTAGGAATGGAGAAAGTTTGACGCTTGCAAATCAAACTATGGTAATTTGCTATTTATAAATGCTAAACAAGCATTGAATATATGTATAAGAGATTGCGATCTGGCCAAGAGGTGAGTGCTGCTTCAACAAGAAATGTAGATCTTGGGAGATCATCAATTTATTTCTCTTGACTTTGGTCATATATTTCAGGAATGTACATTGGTTTTTAAAATATTCTCTCTATATATAAAGATAAGTTTAGGTATATCTTAAAATGTATATATATATAAGGTTAAATTACAATGTATGAACGTATGTGTAGCTCATTTGAAATCAAAATGAAATTAATATTTCAAAAATGTATCCTAAGTGAAAGATGTTGTTGGTGTCAAGCATTGGTGGTCAAGAAGTCAGCAACAGCTGCTTTACGAGCAGTTGTCCTGGGTTAGCGGGTTCGCTTCCCAGCTGATGCTATGACACTTGAGAAAAAAAAGATGTTGGTTGGACTTTTATACTGAAGGATGGTTCTAATGTGATTGAGGTTAGGTAAAAAAAAAAAAAAAGTTGAAAATAGGCAAAACTGATAAATATTCAGAGAATGCATCTATAATATTATAGATAATCTTAATGCATTTTTGATGCTGAATCAAAAACAAATCAAACAATAACAAATGGAATTAGGATTATGATATGTTCAAATGCATATGTTCAAAATGTATTAAGTTTGTACTTAATTTTTTCAAAATATATATTTAAATTATCATCATTTTTCAAAAAATGTTTTAACAACAACAATAAATCCTCGTTTTTTCTTTAAAATATATATATATATATGTTCTAAAAACAAATATAATATTCTCTTCATAAAAATCCATTAAAATATATTCTCCTTTTTTTCTTTTAAAAAACTTTACTTCTTTCTCATTAAACCATATATATATATCTTTAACACACTATCATCTTTCCAACGTTTTGATCGCTTTTCCTGCAATCATTTCCAAAGATCTATAAAATATATACATATATTTTTACATCATCATTATTCTAATATATATATATATGTCAACAGATGGCGTTCTACCAAAAACACCGTCAAGCGTATGTTTACATAAACGTCAGAGCATGCATTCACTATCTCTAACTTTAATTCCACTTTCAGATCATGATTTCAAGCTATTTGCTATCATCAGTGAAAGACAGGAATTTTAGAAACTAGATCTAAACACAAACTCTGAGCGTTTATGAAACAGTTTCTATTCAGCTTGCAAGCGTGAATCTTTTAGACACATAATGTCTTCAAACTCAGCATAGCAAGCCAGATAGCTACATGGGTCTGATCTCAGTTCAGCATCACCACATAGTAGAAGCCTCTGCAATATATATATATATATATATATATCAAGCCAGATAGCTACATGGGTCTGATCTCAGTTCAGCATCACCACATAGTAGTATGCTGAGTTTGAAGACATTATGTGTCTAAAAGATTCACGCTTGCAAGCTGAATAGAAACTGTTTCATAAACGCTCAGAGTTTGTGTTTAGATCTAGTTTCTAAAATTCCTGTCTTTCACTGATGATAGCAAATAGCTTGAAATCATGATCTGAAAGTGGAATTAAAGTTAGAGATAGTGAATGCATGCTCTGATATTTATGTAAACATATGCTTGATGGTGTTTTTGGTAGAACGCCATCTGTTGACATAAATACAAGCATTAGGAAGTTTTTAACTTGTTTTTTGTTTTTCATAAATGTACCTTTGAGGTCTTTTTAGCAATGATATATATTGCAGAGGCTTCTACTATGTGGTGATGCTGAACTGAGATCAGACCCATGTAGCTATCTGGCTTGCTATGCTGAGTTTGAAGACGTTACGTGTCTAAAAGATTCATGCTTGCAAGCTGAATAGAAACTGTTTTATAAACGCTCAGAGTTTGTGTTTAGATCTAGTTTCTAAAATTCTTGTCTTTCACTGATGATAGCAAATAGCTTGAAATCATGATCTGAAAGTGGAATTAAAGTTAGAGATAGTGAATCCATGCTCTGACATTTATGTAAACATATGCTTGATGGTGTTTTTGGTAGAATGACATCTGTTGACATA
This sequence comes from Epiperipatus broadwayi, assembly GCA_028023455.1. Lineage (NCBI taxonomy): Eukaryota > Metazoa > Onychophora > Udeonychophora > Euonychophora > Peripatidae > Epiperipatus > Epiperipatus broadwayi. Next base: position 1,691,637 of record JAQFVV010012555.1, read on the forward strand.
AATACAAGCGTTAGCAAGTTTTTAACTTGTTTTTTTGTTTTTCATATATATATATATTGTAACAATTCTGTTACATGGCACTCAAGAACATAGTGTGTTGCACAAGTATATATAAAGTTGAAAGGAAAAGTAGAAATAAACAGACAAAAATTTTGTAGATATTTTTCTACATTTCCTGGAATAAAATAATCCTAGTAAAAAGTTAAATAATTTTGAATTTAAAATAAAATTTTCTTATAAATTAAGCTGTTTAAAAAGATCTAAATAAATATTAATATCATATTGTGATTTTGAAATTGTGTTAAACTGATAATTGTAAAAATTTATATTATCTACTTTGAAATCTTCTTAATTAATCTTGCAAGCAAGTAGATAGTTGCAGACAGTTGTGGGTTCACCTCCTTGCCAATGCTATGACATATGACAAAAATTACTATCTATTAGAAATCTTTTTTTAAGTAAAAACTTAATCATACTTTTGATAAAGTATCAAAATTCCTTTTGAAAGGATTAAAATTATTTGTAATCAAGATAAAAAAAATAGTTTCTAATTGGTCTTTTTGTCACCTCAGCAAACTATATAAAAATTTATAAAAGATTAGTTTTAATTGGCTGGTTGTTTTTTGAGAAGCAGATGGCAGTGTTGATTAATTGGTTTCCAGACTTATACAAATAATTATCATGAAATTATAATGGAAGGCAAAAAGAATAGCAAGTCCATCGACTGCTCTATGGTTCACTATGGAGGAGTTTTGATTCACATGAAGCCAGATCCACTGTCTGTATTGATTAGCCAGCTACAAATGTTCTAGAAGACAGCTTGCTTGATTGAAGTCTGAGTGGAACAAAGTAAATGCTAACAGTTAATTGATTATATCTTTCCTGATGAGACAATCTTGGAATGGCCCCCATCAAGAGAAACTGTAAGTTGTTAAAAAATTAGTTTATATGTATGCTGATTTATCTGTATTGCAGAGAAGCACATATAAATGTATATACTTTAATGGTCAAACATGTATAATCTGCTAACAAAACCAAAAAACCAAGCAGAAACTCTCAATCAGCATGCACAGGGGTATCATTACCCCAATGATACTAGTTTAAATTTAATTTCTACTGTGTAATCAACACCCTCGATGTCACACAGCTTTCCTTTTTCATACAGCTCTGGTCAGCTCAAGATTCGGAAAGGACGCTTAACACTTACTCATTAAATTCTAACTATCAATTATCTATTTATAAATTATGGGGTTCCAACTGCAATAATGATAATAATTATCAAAAAATAACATTTATTAATCACAATAAAAATTCATAATATTCTTACTGGAATGACAGATAATTTACTGATTCTTACAAATGTAATCAAGAATGATGACAAAAAGATAGTGTGCCTCATTTAATCCATAAGGTATCAACATTAATATCAATAAATTATGGGTTATAATTAGTTATATTTTTAATTCTTTTAATTTAGTAATACTAAGAGGTACTACTGTGTACAAACTAACTAAATTGTTATATAGGCTATGGCTATAAGCTTAGATGAAAGCATAATGTAAGGAAGGCATCTTGAAGCATCATGAGACTGCATCGTTGTATGTGATTCACTGGTCATCATGAGAAGATAAATTGATATGTCAATTTCGATAATATAATTTCCAAGTGAAAGAAGAAATCCCAGACTGTATGTACTCCTGCTTCTAGCCAAAGTCTCATCAGTAAATGAGGGTATGTGTGTACTATATACTGTGGGAGCTAATATCAGGATGATGTCCTTCTCTGATGACAATGGATAAGCTAACATCAAACTACTCACTCATTCTGGTACATAGCACAAGATATAACAATCTCTGACAAATTGTGTGAAATTTTAATTAACAATATTAATGATGAAAATAAAATCTATAGAACAATACACTCTTCTGAGTTTATATATCTTTTAAGATGTCTAGCAGTGCTTTTAAGTTCTACTAGTAGATTTAAATGGATTTACATATTTTCCTTTCCTTAAGTGCTCTTCTAACAGTGTTTTATTTCATAACTACCTAGACTGCTGTTATATCCATTTCCTGACTTTTATTTTATTTTACTTTCAATACCTTTTTGGTACATTTAAACCTTAAAAGTGTTGAACAGCAACTGTAAGAGTGATCTTTACTACTGATACCAAAATAAGGCACCAATTCTTACATCCTTTAATGGCTCACTTCCATTATCAAACCCTTTTGCTAATGTTTATCTACATTAGCTTTATTTAATTGTTTGTTTAGCTTTTAATATTTAACTTTCCCTTCTTGGTGTTATCATAAATTATTTAGAATTTAATATAATATATAATTGCACACACACACACACACACACTAATTACTTATATGTGTGCATTTAAAAAAAATATTGAATTTAATGGAAATAGGTGGGAATTGGAAAAAAATGAAACAAGCAAAGCAAACATATATCCACCACTTCAATACAATGGTAACATTATATATATAATAATAATAAAATTTTAATTTCTTTAGTAAAAATGACATTTTAAACCTATATTTTAAATTTAAAAATGTTATAATCAAGAGCAACCTTCGATAGTGATATCTATATAGAAAGAACAATATTTTAAATTTTATAAAAAAAATCTATATAACAAGTAAATAATTTTGCTTGAATTAAAACTTAAAAGTAATGATTGATTCATAGACAGACAATTTCTAGAAAGAAAAAAAATTAAGTCAATAAAAAATTGATAGTACTTTTTTTAAAGAAAAAAGAAAACCAATCAATAAAGAAAAAACTTACTATTAAAAAAACAAATGAATTTTTATATACTTCAATAAGAAAGTAAGTAGGAAAAAGATATTTTTAATAACATTATTATTTTATCAAATCAAAAATATCATGTGATGTAAATGGCAGTGTATGCACAAATTGCTAATCGTACACTCATATATATTAAATCTTGTCCTATAAAAAGGAAATGAATTTTTGCTATTATTAAATATGTATTATAAAAATGAATTTCATTTATAGATTATGACAATATTAAATAATAAATTATACCACATAGATTATTTACATATGTGTTTTAAGTAAACTCAGCATAAGATGTTTGTATTATTAAAAATATAACTTAAAAAATTTTAATCATGTATTTTATTTTATGGCAAGTGAAATATGTTCAGAAATTATGACATATGTCTGTGTGTGTGTACATATCAATGAGTGTCAAGGAAACACATGCAAAATTTAATCATTTTTAAAATGTCAATTAAAATATATTCATTGTATATTACAAAACATGCATCTGTGTGTTTTAAATAAACCCATTAAGATGTATTATAAATCAATATAACTTGAATTTTGTATTAATCATGTAAATCACAATGTGATAGTTTTTTAATTGTAAATTACTCAAAATCAGAAAGATATATGCCTATAGCCTTACTCTAGAGACCTTAACTTCATTTTTTGTTATTGTTATTAATAAAATTGAATTCAATTGTTAAAATTATTCCAATGAAAGTAATTCTAAATGGTTTTTAAAATATATTTGCATCATCTCTTGATCAGAGTAGCAGTTATAGAGCTTATGTTCTCTGAGCTAGATTTGAGCATAGTGGTATGATATATGAAAGGGGGTGTATATTTAGTGCAGAGCATCCAGTTGGCATTGTCCTGGTTTGGTGCAAAGATTATATTCTTCAAAGTCCATGCACTACATTTTATTTAATTTAGTATCAATCAGAATTTCAGGTTTATAGTTAGCCAGTACCTCAAAATGGTATTAAGTGGCCTGAGCATTGATGATGATCAGCAACATTTTAATACCCCAGCATTATTGTTTTTATGATTATATATTCAGATGGATTAGCACTTAAGTGTGTACATCCAGATTAAAGTTTAAATAATAAAGGCTCAATAGTAGTTAGTCTGGTTTACAGTAGATCCATTTCTAATCTGGTCGCAAGATTGATTGTTGATATATTGTTTATTGATCTTTCATGAAGATGGATGAGTATTACTTATACTTACTTTTACTTATTTATAAAGCTGATGAATTTATGACTAATTATGATGATACTGATAGTTAATCTAAGGCTGATCTCACATAGTGATTTCTCCTTATGCTGTCTTTAATATATAAAATTACTTATATATTATATTAATATCTCCTACTTTAAGAATATCTTGAATTGCTTACTTTAATATTATTACCTTATGTAAATATTATACTTTTTTGGAAATTTTATTATTATTTGAAATATTTTATTTACTTATGGATAATGATGAATTCCATCATCCCATGTATCCCCTATATCCCCATCCCAATATATATATATATATATATATATATATATATATATATATATATATATATATATATATATATATATATATATATATATACCTTTTCATCATAGAAACAGTAACATTTCTTTTCCATCCATCAATAAATCTTTTCATATACATACAACATTAAATTATATAATATTATTTTACATTGTACTTAAGGTATATAAAAACAAAAAATACTTAATTGTAATTATTAATTAGAGAAAATATAACTTACTATTAAAAATTTATCGGCTGAACGTTTTCGAGGAACCATGCCTCATACTCATAGCCTTCATGAAAAGTGTAATAAATATATGCAAATGTAAATATTCAAATAAGCTACTGTTACGTAGCCCATTTTTTTGAGATCTCGAAGCATGTGTCCTTTCTGTTAATGGCATGGATGTCTCTATTAATATAGAATGCCTCCTTTATTTTTCTCCTGTAATCATTTGGCTCTGAACATAAAATAATGGGGTTGGCAGGTATGAAATGTGTATGTAAAATGTAAAAAAGGTTTGGAATATAAGAAAGTACATATATATATAGTTTATATAATGGTGTATATATATGAAAAAGATTTATTGATAGATTAAAAAGAAATGTTTTTTTTTTTTATAATAAGGGTACATATATATATATTATAATAATGATGATGTAAATATATATATTTCTTATAGATCCTTGAGAATGACTGCAGGAAAAAGTGTTGCAACGTTGGAAAGATGATAGTGAATTAAAGATGTATATATATATGGTTTAATGAGACTAAAATAAAGTTTTTTAAAAGAAGAAAAGGAACAGAATATATTTTATTGGATTTATATGATGAGAATATTATATTCAATTGCTATGAATATATAGCTGTGTACTGCCATTAATTAATTACATTTTAATAATTGAGTAATCATAATTCTTTATAATGTAAGTTATAAGATATCACATGACTCATTCTAACACAATGCTTATTCAATACTGTTCAGCAACCCTCAATTTATTTGTTTGTTTTTTTGGCATAACAGTTTAATAATAGAATCATAAAGTAATAAAGATAGCTGCTAGAGGAAAAGTTAGATCCAAAAAGATTGACATTCACTACTACAAAGTCCAAAACTCCTCACTGATAAAATCCATATTGAAAACAGATCTGGCAACATTGTTCAAGACATCACTGAATATGGATTTTTTAAGCACTATCATTGGCCATCTATTGCTTATTAACGCTTACATTAGGTGATACAATAATGCTGAAAAAATAAATAATATATTGTAATGTATCATATACTAGAATCAGATATATAATTTCAGTCTATTACAACTGATGAAAAATGTAATTCTTTGAAATCACAGTCCTTTATGCTTGAAATTTCATTTTAGTTTTATTGGGTGATGTATTCAATAATTCTATGAAGGATATCCTTGATAGATAATGAAATGATCTTCAGATATAAAGACAAACAACAATCTATTAATACTAGTGTCTGGCTAAAGAATAGCTCCTGCTACTCTAAAGTTATGACATATTACCAAAGCAACATGAACTCTGAATAACAGAATTCTACAATTATATGACAAAATTAAGTTTAATTCAAATACTTATAAATATATAAGATATACTAATGCTTAAATAATATCTGTTTTAAAATGATAAAAAAAAAATATTTCCAAATAAAAGATTGATTTTCTTTTTATCTTTTTTTATTATTTTATCTAATATTTTAAAATTAAAATGTTTAAAAATTCATAGTATTGGACATAATTATTATTAAAGTTTGATATTAGAATAATGTATATAGCTAATAAATTGTCTACAAGTGCTTATATACATTAATAGCTCAAAGATAATTTAATTTTTTAGTGTGACTCATATAATTACCGACTTTCATCCTAAATTTAAAACCAAAATCAACTAACATGAGAGTCCCTTCTCCAAAGCCTAATTGTTTCAGACTGAAGGCAAAATAAAATGAATTACCCTATTATGAATGAGAATACTTGTTGTTATATATATTAAGAATTTAGGTTTGAAATAAAAGATCTCTTGTTTAGCCTCAAGGAAATTAATAATTAGCAGTAATTGATAGTTTCCTGGCAACAACAAAAGCAAAAGTTATCTCTATTTGCATGGATGTAATCTCCTTATTTCTATACTTTATTGTAATAACAATCCATAAAAATATTTAATTCAATATATATATATTTTACTTTTTAAAGATAAAAATGAAGTATGTCCCACATTTTGAAAAGGTTTGACACTTTCCAGCTATTGAATTGCTTAATAATTAAAAAGTAATGATTTTTAAGAATAACAAGGTTTTAGACTTAATCTGCCATTTGGTAAATTTTTATTTGGGAATTGATAGCTAATTGTACATTACTGGATAAATTGTATTAATTGAAAACATAAATATTAACCTCTTATTCTGTCTTTTGGCAAACATGGTGTGATAAAACCTTACAGTATAATATCTGAGAGCAGTTTACTTACTACATTTTGATTTTATAATTTAGTAATTTAGGATTCCAAATAATTTTTTTCTATTTATTTAGGTTTACATAATAAAACACTTAGGAACTTTCTAAATCTTGAGATAACTCATTATAATGCTCAAAATTACATCCTAATTATCAGTATTCCTTAAGCTAATACCGTGTGTGACTATTTGATAGAGAGAAATAAAATACATTTCAATACATTTGCAATGTGATTTTAATTTTATTATTGAAATTAAATGTATTAATTTTATCAAAAGTCTATCCATCATGATTCAGAAAACTAAAATATTCATCATGTCTATCTTGTTCCAATCCTCTTTGGATAAAGGTGTCGATAGTTATTAAAAACTAAGAATACCATAACAGATAAATACTGAAATGGTTTCAGATCTGTATCAGTATAGAGTCAAATTGGCTTAGATTGAAAATATTAATATATTTGTCAATTTGGGATGTGTAGTAGTAAAACCAAGAAGTAAAAGGAAAAGTGCTTTAGATACAAAGATTCCTGATGCACTATTCCAAAATCCAAAGCTCCTCACTGATAAAAGCCTTATGCAAAAACACTAGTCCAAGGGTACTGAATAGCAACCACTGGATAAATATTTATTAAGCACTACCATCTTGAACTTATTGATTACTAAAGCTTACACTAGGGGGTTTAATCGAGATTAGAAAAAATAATTTGTTGCTAAATCTAATATTGTTATTACCTATTCCTGCATTTTGCAAAACTATATATAGATTAGAATATTGATTTCTTTTGCACAATTATGGCCTTTGTCATTTTTTGAGATTGGTGTTTGGTATCAGTAACAAGATGTATTGTCATACAACAATTTATTTTGATATAGATCAATATAATTTATATAGCATCTACTAACTATCCCATGAATCAACTGAAAGATGCTAGACCTTATATATATATATATATATATATATAAGGTCTATATATATATATATATATATATATATATATATATATATATATATATATATATATACTTTGAATGTAATATATAAATACCCAGTAAGTAATAAAGAAATAACTATGGAGAAGGGTAACAGCTTCAAAAAATGAAAGTCCCTGGATCTAAACTCAACTCGGCACAATTGTTGTTTGAATGCCGCACAAGTGACAGGCAACTAAACATTCCATTATGGAGCAGGATATGAATTAATCCTAGAAGAGTATTTTTAAATTAAAATAATTAAATTACTATGTTATGCTTAGCTACTAAAACATTAGACTAATAGCAGACGCACAGGACTTGGTTTGAATGTCTTCCTTCGCTAAATTTATTCTGCCATCTTTGATATCCAATACTACTCATAGTTTTCATAAAAACAGAGTTATTTAGCTAGTTTATGAGTGTTTTTTAGGCTTTAGTACAACTAATATAATGGTGAGATCTTTAAGATCCTGGTTTTGGTATCAGTTTTTATCTAATTTTTCGATAGTTAAATGCAATAGAATTTCAAAAAATTTAATAATAAGATTGAGAATGTGAGCATAATAGTATCTATGTATTTGAAGTGATATTTATTTTTTTAATTGATTTTCACCCTGCCACTACTCAAAACATTTTTTCTTAACATGATGTAATTGTGATGTCATGTAAAAAAATGGGTGAATAGTTTTAAATCGATGAATAAAAAGATGCATATAATTAATTTAAATGTAAATAACATAATATAGATAATACAGATCTATAAAATTAATGAACTATGGAAATAACTGATTAATAAATGTCTAACTTTCCTTTTAAGATTATTATTATCCATTTGGGAACATTGTTAATATTTTCTTGTTATTGTGAAAATGTTATTTAATAAAAAATTTGAAAAGTTGCTAATTTGAATGCTATTGTATCATTGTTTCAATTTAATTTTGAATTAACAATGAATCTTTTATTCATCTCTGAGCATTCTTACTCTCTTCACAAACTATACTATCTGGGTAAAAAGTATGGTCAATGTCCATATCATAGTGAAAAAAATTGAATAATAATTGCACAGCAGTGTGAATTCTTTGATTTAAATATGTGAATTCGCTCAACTTGGCACTAATTTGCTCTTGAGATCCTGATATTCTCAAAAGAACAACCAGGCATAGAAAACCTAATTTTACAGAGCACATTATATCACTTAAAAGTGATTTTGATTTTATTCATATTTAAATAGAACTCTCAACAACTCAGAGAAAAACATTTTCACTTCTGAAAGTTCTAATGTGCTTTATAAAAGTAAGCGCTCTACGGTCAATTGTCTTTTTGAATACACTTGGGTCTCATTTTATGCGATAGATAGGTTCCTCAGAAAACACGTGCAAACGAAATTGCGCAAAAATAGACGTAACTTACATTGAAAAAGGGGGGATGTGGTCTGTGATTTTTCAAAATTCGCATAAAAGCAAAGCACCAACGTAAAATTACTTTAAAATTCGCGTGCAAAAAAAAAATAAGGAAATAAAATATGACTAATAAAAAATTTCAAATTTGAAAAAAATTGATACAAGACAAACTTTTTTTAACTATAATATTTAATTTTATTCAAAATAATATATTTTTATGCATAATTTACAGTATAGTAATTTACATTTTTTTATACATGTTTTAATTATTATCGCTATTTGCCCAAAAACACGTTCGTTTGCAAACTAGTAAAAAATCAGATTCTCATGTGATGTGATGTATTTGGCTTCTCCTTAAACGAAGTCAAGAATATCTCAGCAATTATTCTCACAAGAGGAAATACCACCAGTGCCAAGTTCGCTTTCATGTTGTGTTAATGGTTTTCTGTTGACGACGACAATGATTTTATTAATTGTTTATGAACTTAGACTTATGATAATAAAAAGACATTTATTCACCACTACTGGGAAAAATTTAATTAAAACTAACAACTAAAAATTAAATTCTTATTTTTGTCTTTAATTTTCAATTCCGTTTAAAAATCAAATTTCATTTTACATCACATTAATTTCAAGTTGCCCGTAAGTAATTTTTAAATTGTTAATTACAATTAAAAATCAGATTTTAATTTTTAATTGTGCCCACTGCTATTACTGACCTTTTAAAAATAAACTTGTGGACACTAAATGATTAATAATTGATTACGTTCTTTTTTAAAAAGCAAAAACAGAATGTGATTTAGAATGCAAAATTAACACGCACAATGTTTGAACAAATTTACATTATAATCTTGTAAAATTTAATGTGTGTATACATAAAATGTGGAAATCATGATTTTAATTTCATTATTGCATAAAATCTTACTATTATAAAGCACTGAAAATATTGAAATTACTAAGATGAAAGTCGAATTCCAATAATGTGCTATTACTTTCAATATGATGTAAGTGCACGAAATTTATTATTTAAAGTAATTGCGCATTATCAGAGGTCGACTTCTGGTGAAACACGAATCGCGTAACTTCAAAATTGTGTTAAATAAGTCCGCGTAAAAAGAGACCCAGGTGTATATTTAAAAACCAGATGAATTTAGACCCCAAGTAGAGCCAACATGATAGTTATTACAGACTTGTGTTGAGCCAATAATAATTCAGTTTTTATTGAGCATGAGATGGAGACTAGTGGTGCATTTTGCCCAAATAATGTCAGTATAATTGGCGAAGATAAAGAGGATGCTAAGAAAAAATAAGAGACATAAACTCACTATGAATTCAAGGTATGAAATGAATCAATGCTACAGTAGCACTGAAATTAATAAATTTTGAAATATTAATTAAATAATATTTTGTAGAGCTAAAATCGAAATATTAGGCTTCATTAATACTGATATGATAATGCTGAAAATGCTCTCAATTAAGCTGAAATAACAATTATTTTAATAAAACAGAACAATAAATTCCTTTACTCATAATTGAATATGTCCACGGTTCATTAAGGTATTTAGTCTGTGTTATATATATATTATCAAGTTTAAATTTTATTACATATATATAATAATAGTCACCCAGCATACATTGTAGAAATAATAAGCATGTAATAAGTAACAAAATTTATTGAAAGTTCTTTTAAATTTAAAATAATAATATAAATGTGCATGTATGTATGTGCATGGATTAAATATATATATAAAACAAAAACAAGTTATTCACGTAACTTGCTATCACTTGTTATTTATGATCAATAGATGGCGTTTTACCAAAACTGCCGAAACAAATGTAAATATTTGTTTACATAAATGACAAAAGAGTCAGAATTCACTATCTCTTTCATTTGCTCACCCTCAGATCAGCTGATTTCAAGCTAAATTTCCTATCATCAGTGAAGGATAGAGTTAGAAACTAGATCTAAACACTGATTCCAAGTGTTTATGCAAAATGTTTCTATCAGCTTGTTAGGCTGAGTTTGAAGACTTTACTAGTCTGAAAATTCACGCTTGCAAGCTGATAGAAACGTTTTGCATAAACACTTGGAGTCAGTGTTTAGATCTAGTTTCTAATTATCCTTCACTGATGATACAAATTTAGCTTGAAATCAGCTGATCTGAGGGTAAGCAAATGAAAGAGATAGTGAATTCTGACTCTTTTGTCATTTATGTAAACAAATATTTACACTTGTTTTGGCGGTTTTGGTAAAACGCCATCTATTGATCATATATATATATATATATATAAGCATCTTACTTGGATTCAGAAAACAAATAAAGATAAATAAAACTTTGTGTTTTCCTTTAGGTTTGTGATCATGGTATTTTAGTTGTATTTTTATATTGGACTATTTCCATCATCTAATATGATTATTGAATGTCTTTAGAAAGACTTATTTAAATATTCCAAATACATTCAACTGTTAGTAACAGCACATCAAATAAGTTAGTATATGCAAAACGTTTCAAGTGATATTATTCTCCCCTCTTCTTCAGGTATTGCTGGCCTGACCAGTGACAGTACTAGAATGGGATTTGAACCGGGACCCTTAGATTCTTGAGTATTGACTTTTAAGGTAATGCTCTAATCAACTTATTAAAATGAATTTTAATAAAAAAAAATCCATGTAAGATCACTTAAAATTAAAGTATATGAGCTTGAAATAATGATATTTTTTGGTTGTTAAAAAAGTAATTTGATCAGATTTACTGATAACAAAATGAATCTATAAATCTGATTAGAAACAGTAATTAAAAAATAAGAAGTCTCCAATTTATTGTGTAGTTTTAATTATTGATCTATTGTATATTTTAATAGAGAGTATAGATAGCTCTGATTATTGAAAAAAGCAATATAAACTTTTTTATTTTTGTGAATTATAAACATAGTTGAAAATATATTGCAGTTGGGAAAAAAAAATATGTTGCTGAATTGATTAAAATAAATCTTTGCTATAAACAAACATTTGCTTAAACATGCAGATCTAATTAATCTAAAGTGTGCTTAACTCAGCATAATAATGTAGCACTATTCTGAAACTGCTTGAGCTCAACTCTAATGACATAACCCAGGATTAACTATAATGCCAATGAGAATGTGTATACCCTTGTCAAATTTTGAAGATATTGAACAGAATAAGGTAGAAGAAGAATCAGCCCAAATTTTTAAGGTTGATCAGCAAGTGAAGTTTTAATATTAAAAATATACCGTGTTAATATTGAAGTTTTTGAAACTTTGAACACAAAAGAAAATATAAAAGGCCTATCTTAATAAGTCTGTATAAATTAATTATTTTATTAGAATTAATACCGTATATATTAGTTGCTAACTTATTTTATCTATTTATTTTTATATGCTTAACTAAGGGGGGGGGGGTACGATTATATTCTACAATAATTATTTTTAACTTTGTGCATATATGTATATGTGTATGACTTGATTCTGATTGTTGAATAAATAATTATTAATTTTCAAAATTTCAAGTTGTCAATGCTATTTGTATAAAAAAAAACATCATCAATTTGACATTGGACTTCACTCACCTTGTTTTTTGTGGGGATGTAGTGAATTAGACATTTCCATTACACCACTCATAAATGTGGTTGCCTCAGAGCTGTTTGTTTGTAAGCCTTTCTAAATATGCTGCCATTTTCTCTAACAGAAAACAGAATTTTCAAATTTTCAGTCATTACAAAAATTAACAAATAAGCAAGAAGCATTTAACAAAAGCATTTACTATACAACATCACAACTTCATTCAATGCTGGTAGTTAGAAAACTGATGCAGGAAAATCCCTGCAAGAGATATCTGATAGTGGAAATGTACTACAACATACTCGTTTTCCAGAGAACAATTCCATATTTTTTGGATTCCCTTCATAAAAAAGATTATTTTAAAATACAAAAAATACTGTAAGCTATAAAAAATATAAACAAAAAAAAAGATTAACAGTAAAATTAAAGACAGAAAATGTTTAAATATGAATTCTGCAGATAGTAGAAATAGTTGTTGATGGTTTAGGATAAGGTAAAATAGATAAACCTAAAAAAACTGGTGAAAAAAAGAATGGAGTGAAGTAAAAAATAATAAATAAGTCAGATAAGGGATATCAAAATGAGATAATAACTGAAACTATTAAGGTAAATAATATAATGTACATATTTTACTACAGTGGCAAAGTAGCAGATTCTGAAATTAAACATCTATAGATTGTGGTTTATTAATATCATCACCAAAGAAAGTGAATATATTGAATAAAATGTGAGAAAATTGTGATTGGTTCTAAAGATCAACATCACAAATATAAATCTTTTTTTTTCTAAATATAGGTACAGGGAGTGTACAAACATTACTTGGTACAAATTCTACAAGATCAGGATGAGGACTGCACTTTTGGCTAAAGAAGTGCCAAGGTTTAAAATTGATATAGCTGCTCTTAGCAAAAGTGTTTTTCCAGAGGAATGAAGTTTAATAGAACAGGTGGATGTTTCAAGTTTTTTTGGAAAGGCTGATTAGTCATTTAAAAAAAACTATGGTGTTGGATTTGCTATAAAATTCTAATTTAGTATCTTGTATTATTGGAATTCCTCATTGGATTAATAAAAAATTAATGATCGTAAAACTTGTCTTGCATAATGGTACTAGGGCTCATTTTATCAGTGCCTATGCTCCAATCTTATATTTAGAAAAATTCAGAGAGGAAAACTTTTTTATTTCTTATTGGATAGCATTAATACAGAAATACCATTAAAAGAACATTTTTTTCTTCTTGGAGACTTTAAAATGCATGTGTTGATAAAAATAGTAAACTTAGACCAAACATTATAGGAAATAATAGTATTTGAGCTATAAATTCTAATGGTTTGTTATTAAATTTATGCACAATATATTGCTTAATATCACAAACCTTTTGTTTAAATAGAAAAATCAGTACAAAGAAACATGGATGCATTCATGCTAAAAACAATGGCATTTAATAGATAACATTATTGTTATAACTTAGAATACAAGAAAAATTCACATTACATGAGCATACACAAGTTCAGATTGTTAGACAGATCATAGATTAGTATGCTCTAAGATTAAAATGATAGTTGCATTAAAAAATAGGGTATTATTCCAATCGTATTCGAACAAAAAAATTGATGTTTATTCTGTAGAAGAATCTACTATGGGTACTACATTACAACAGCTATTAAACACTAAAATTGCTAATTTGTATCAGTAGAACTGTCATATTACTGAAGCATGGAACACTTTTAAGGAGTGTGTTATGGATATAAGTAAATCTATTCTTGGATTCGCTAAAAAGAAAAATCATTATCATATTATTGGTGATCTAATTAAAAAGAAATATGTGGCATTCCTTGCTTGGCAAAAATAACACATCAAATGTGGAACTTCATAATAAATATGAAGATCTGAAGATAGTAACTGATTAACAAGAAAGCTTAAAAGTGATTAGAGATTTAAAAATGTAAAGAAAGAAACAGATTGATTGTGATCATTCTACAGCCTTTTCAATGCACAGAAAGCAACATATGGGCTGAAAAACAGTATCTTAATTCTATTATACCCAGAAATGATGCTATCTTATAAGATGACAATGATATATTGAATAAGTGACAGGAGTAATTTGATCATCTTTTGAGTAATAATAATAATACAAGAGTTGAGATAATGTCTTTTAATGATATATCCATTTTATCTATTCACTTAGATTTGAACCAAGATATCCAGCTTAATGAAATCAAAACAGCTCTTTGTAATTTAAAAATAGAAAGGCTTCAGGTCCTGATGAAATATCTAGAGAAGTTTTAAAATAGGGTGTGATATGTTAGCTTCAAAAACAATGGATTTTTTTTAGGAATATCTGAACCCATAAAGTTAATGCCACCTGATCCTAAGAATGCTTTTACTGTTCCAATTTTTAAAAACAAAAGAATAGACAAGACTAAAGTAATTATCATGGAATATCATTACTATCCACTAAAACAAAAATATTTTTACACTTTGGGGCCTTTGGTTAAGCTTGGATTGAAAATATTATTAGGTTTTCATTTTAGCCTCACAGTTTTATAGGTAACTAAAAAGATAAAAGATGGTTACTGGAGAGGTGCATTCAATCCAAAGATCTAGGTTCAATTCTCTCAGATCCCAGACTCCTCACTGAGAAGGCTACAAGCTAGAAACCAGTCTGGGGATATTGGACGAGTAGGCATAAGATGAGGATTTTTGATGCACAAGCCTTCTAATATCCATTGATTATTATGGCTTGTACTAGGTGTCACTACTGTAGGGAGAGATTTATTACTATTGTTTAACAGCTTATATAAGCTTAATAAATGGTAATTATGTGGTGATTTAGTGGAGTTTTTTTTTACTTTATCACTGCACTAAACTATGCAAGACTAAAAATAATCAAATGGCTTTATTGCTCGGGAATTCGTAAGAAATTTGATTCCTGAAAGTACTGGAATTGGAATTAATTCAGGATCTTACATTTCACAGTCGGACATTTTACTATTGCACTAAATCATGTGAACTGAACATAGGGGAAGTGATATGTGTGATATCTCAATTCATCATTAATAAAGGACAAATTTAGAATTGTATTCTAAAACAAATCCTGTAAAAGTGATTCTTAGAATTGATAAATGAATATAATCAAAAATCAGGTAAAATAGAATCAACAAGAATCTATAGATGAATAATGATTTTACACAAAAAAAAAAACATGATAAAGAAGATATGAATACATGGGATCACAAATAAAATGTTCATGGATTGCGATTTAACAGCATATATAAAATATTTATATATAGTTCATCTCTAAGAATCACTGTTTATATTTACAATGATCAATGGTTTGAAAAATTATTAAATAAAACATGAGATAGTCATCAATTTCCCAAGCATATCCATCTGCGAGAATGTATTATGAATCATTTTTCAGACAGCCATGTTCTCATCTTATGTTCTCCATTAGTCATATGGTTAATCTCTCTTTTCTTTAGATTTACAAATTCAGTGAATTTTTTATAACCGCATTTATCTACTTATTTTGTTAATTAATTATTTTTACTGATGAGCACATTTACATATTTTTAAAATTAAATTGTTTCATTTGTGTGATCTTGGAAATGACTTAAACATTTTGAATCTTTTCACATATTTCAATAGCAATTTAACCAATTTAAAATAAAATTTAATGATATTCATATGTAGTTCCATCATGAATTAAGTTATGAAACATATTATCAGATTTTATATGGTAACTTGTAACTCAGACATGTAGACATCTTAAATATTTTGTAGTAAGTACAATGTAATACTTGTCTTGACTCAGAGATGGCACTGTAGAAAGCAGAGACAAAGAACCAATTGCTAGTCATCTTTTCACTGTTACCACTGTATATGTGTTAAGCAGGTAGTTAGTTATACAGGATTTTCTTCAGTCTATGATTTTAATTACACATGAAAAGATGTGAAACAAAATGGCAGGAGATATGGAAGAGGGGTTTCTACATTTAACAAATTTTAAAAAACTAGCAATAATTACTCATATTTAGTCATGATATTCAAGCAAAGTCCATTGATAAGAAGGAAAAAAAACGAGCTACAAAAATAATCTCTCCATAGAAGATACTAATTGAATTTATGATTATAAAATATTGATCAAAATAAAGATAACATAAGGATTAAAAAGTTGGAATTTAAAACAATGAAAATATCTGAAGTTAACCTTAAATAATAAATGGTATATTAATAAAACAAGATTACCATGTGGAATAAAATTTTTATATATAAAGAATAGTAATCAAAATTGAGACAAAACAGTTTTGCATGTCCTTATATAAAAAAAATAGGTGAATACCAGCATAGATATAAGAGTTGGAAGACGATTGGCGATATCTAGATGCAAAAATATAAAAGTAATTATGAATTCAAATTAATGAAATGTCCAAAAAAGATAAAAATTAGCTATCATGTAATGTCAAAGAGTATTCTAACTAAAATGGCGATAAAAATTAGGACATTATAGGATTTTCATTTTATAAAAGACAAAAAGGTAAAAATAGTAATATAAAATAAGAACTGAATGGATACCAGAAATGACGGAATTGAAGTGCGATCCACGGAACTTCAGCTCCAGAATCCGGTATATCACCACAATACACAATCAAAATATATAAACAATAATTGCAAATTTAATTTTACAAATTTATATACAATTATTCTTTTTCTAGAATATTCCCACAAAGATAAATATTATAAATTACTATATTATATACTAATAAGTTAAGATAAATATTATATATAGGCAAAATAATAATTGTTTTAATAATTAAAAATAATTCTAATCATTTATTGCAATTATTTTATAAAATAATTTTTAAAAATCCTGATTATTTTAAAATACATTTTAACTGATAAAAAAATTGCTTTATTTCGATCTGAAAAATATTACCTTGAAAAATAGTATTTTAAATAAGATCATTTAAAACTTGAGGTCGCTTTTTTTATTACTCCCAAAATAATTGACGTTATAAACTGCATCAGAGAGACTCGAAGGATACTTCATCAAACATTAATAGGATTATTAAAGTAAGCGTCAAGTTAAAGGCTAAAGAAAAACCAACTCTTACATTTATTGAGTTCTTGAGAGTCATTTCTCTTTAATACTAGTAGATAGATACCTTGACAACAGCCAAGAAGATTTAAAACAAGTGTTATTAAAATATTTTAATCTTTAATATCTAAAATTTCACATTAATCCGTTATTTTGAAATAGCAGAAAAATGAATTACGCAAAAAGTTGAAATTGAGTTATAGAAAGTGAACGAAAGAGTAGCGTAGTAGTTTGTGTTTAATAATTAAAACAGTAGAAATACTTAAAGATAATCAAAGCTGTCTACTGAATTTAAAAATAAAAGCGCAAGATTTGACATTATTACGTTTCTAGAGAAATACTATATGTGTTACATTAAAATAGTATGAAGAGAAAATATCAAGAGAAAGGAAAAAATAATGACATTAAATCCTTAGAAATTATTAATCCAAATCCCTCCAAATGCTATAAAATAAATTGCTGATAATATTAAAAGCAAACTGCATATTACATTCAATGGATATTCATTAAGAAAAGCTAAAAGCCGTATTTCTTCAAAAAATGTAAATTAAAAAATAAACACTTGATTAATATTTTTATACCAAATATGA
Organism: Epiperipatus broadwayi; assembly: GCA_028023455.1. Lineage (NCBI taxonomy): Eukaryota > Metazoa > Onychophora > Udeonychophora > Euonychophora > Peripatidae > Epiperipatus > Epiperipatus broadwayi. The sequence goes on from JAQFVV010012555.1 coordinate 1,710,086, forward strand.
TCTATCAACATAAATAAAAATCGTTTATAAAAAATAAATTATTCATTGCTGGAGAGTTCATAAGAAGTTGGAACTCCGGAAGTACCAGAAGTAATCAAAGGATCTTGTATCCAGTGCCTATTACCTAACCACTGAAGTAAACAATGAAGAGCAAAATTGTTTATTATAATCTTTTATAATGCATAACGTAATATTGATTGTACATTATGTATACGGTAAGATTCGCAAAAAAAAAAAGTTATAATTTCTATCTCTCTAAATTTAATTATATATGATTTTATCAGTTATAAAATAGCAACATATTTAACTTTTCAGCAGACACGGATTTTCATAACGTGTATAATAGTGGCGCTTCGGTCATTTTATTTAAATTCTTATGTCAGTATACTTATACAAAGGATGGGATCATTGTGTTAGGAGAATTGTTGAGTATAATAATGGCAAAGAATGGGATACAAGAATAGATGCATCACTAAAGAATAGGGAGCTGGAGAGATGAAGAACTAGTAGGAGAGTAAAAAGAGTTTAAATATATATAGAAGTAAATAGAATACTGGATGTGAGTTAATTTATGGTAATGGCAAGGAAAGTAGTTTAAGGCTCGAACAGGATCGTCAACAATAAGGGAATATACACATAAATGGAGAAATGCAGGTAATTTAGACTGTAAGTTATGTAAGGAAGGCATGGAAAATATTAGGCATCTGCTAATTGAATATAAATACTTACAAGCAGAAAGGGTATAAATAATGAAGTTATGGGAGAATAAACATAAACAAAGTGATTGTATCAAAGTGGGTTCTTGTTTTTTAATGCTGGATTTGGGGGAAAAGGGCGGGGGTAGATATAAAGACAATAGAATGGACAAAAATAATATTGTGGAAATGGAATGGAGCAGGTAGAGAAGAATTTGTGAAAAATTTAGGGTGGGGAATGGAAAGGGAAGGTAAAATCACTAATAGGTTTCTCTGGGCATAGTGGCTGGGTGATTCCTGACTCTGAGAAAGGAGAAACCACAGTGTATCACATCACTTCAACATCAATTCATTCTCTTGTATTCGTTTGCTGATTTTCTGTTCATTTGATAAAAAAAACTGAAATTAATACTATTGATCTATTAGTTTAAAAAAATTATTAGAATTCAAGTATCATGCAAAGAAACCTAATACAAAGAAACTGATTAGGCTGCTGATTTTGTTTACAATTTCAAATTAAAAACATATATTTCTGTACTTTTTTTTTCATATGTCATAGCATCGGCCGGGAGGCGAACCCACAACCGTCTGCAACCAACTACAGTACTTGCTTGCAAGGCAGCTACGATGACCTCTCGGCTAACAACGCTTTACTTTGTTTAAATATTTATGATTATTTTTGCAAAATATTTATTAAAGTTTATTTTTTGACAAGAATATTTATGATTAATAGAATTAGATTTTACTTGCAAATATTTGCAACAAAATAATTTGCAACATAATATTGGTAAAATAAAAAGCGATGATTGGCTGAAAAAGAATGCTTTAAATAAGATTGTAGCAGTTATTTTTTATTTTTTAAATAATTTGTGTAGTTTTAAATTTTAAACAGAATTTCTTTGTTTTATGCAATTTGAACAATAATTTTTCAGAGTGAAATGGAGTTTAAACAAATCTAATTTCATTCATTAAATATTTATATTGGCAGATTGGAAAGAACAAAAAATATCACCATTCTTATTCCATATTTCACTTTAGTAGTTTTTTCCTATATTTGTATAGTTAAATAGTTATTTTTAAGAATGATTTTTTTTATCTGTAAACTTAAACATCTAAGAAATAATTGAAATTTACGAAAGTACAATAAAGAATAAAGATTAATTCATTGAAAATAAAAAGTTGAAAATGTAATCAAACAACTAATAGAGACAATCAAAAATGCTAAAAGATTAATAACTAAGTGTATTTCGTCTTCATACATTAATATAAAGCAAGTGAAATTTGCTTAACATAAATTATATTCAGACCTATTTCGACTTATGCTGTTGATGTTTGAGCATGACACAACTAATAAAAGGATTTCTCTGAACCTGCAAGCATTGTATTGTTTTTTTTTCTTTCTTTTTTTTCCTCATGTGTCATAGCATCAGCCGGGAAGCAAACCCACCATCCCGGGACAACTGCTTGTAAAGCAGCTGTCGCTGACCTCTCAACCACCAATGCTTGACAGCATTGTAGTGTTATAATTCACAATTTAGAATTTGTCTATAATATAACACCTTATATTTTACTTTTACAATGAATTCAATAGAGGTCGAGTACTCCGTTGCACTGCCTTGATATGCTGACATGATTGATTTGTTTTGCAAGATAAGTTAAAGTTTACATATATTTTTTAATATTACATGGGGAAAAAAATATTGCTACTAAATTTTTGCTTACTGGGTGGAAATGAAAAGAAAATTGAAGTGAAGAGAAATAGATTTAAATGGATTTGGAAAGATTGGGAATATTATTGATAATGTTTGGAAAGTGTTTTGTTATGCCATCATAAATATAAAAGAAAAAAAATTTGTGTGTGTATGTGTTGCTGCAAGTAGGCTTTAAAACTATTGGTTTCTTAGTAGGATTGCTATTAAACAATTTTTTAATTTAAGAAAAAATGATTTATTTGAGAAAGAAGATAACATTTTTGAGGAGTAAGGTTAGAAATACATGTTTATCGATCATCATTGACAGAAACAAAAGTTTTACTCCTTTTATGTAAAAGGGTTTGAAAAATAGTAGAGAAAGCATAAACTTAAATATAGAGTAGGGGACTTGAATTGTGAATTTCATTTATATTCCACAATGTATATAAAATGGGCAGAAAGAAATTAGGCATGTTGTGGTACAATGTACCATATGTGAGAGATTTATCATTTCAAATGCTTAAATAAGATTAGGAAGGATGTAACAGATGTATGGTTATGTAGATTGTCTAAATATGATAAAAGAGATGAAGAAATCGTTTTTAAGTGTAGATAGTTTGAAGAGAAAGTCAGGAGAAATGGAGCAAAATGTAGTTGAGCAAGATATAATAGAGTATGTTTTAGTGTAGTGACAAGAGAAATGAATGACAAAATAAGTAGTGCAATAAAGATGATTAGCAAAAGAATAAGTAAGATAGAGAAAGAGATAAAGGATATAGAAGCAGAATTAAAATCATTAGAGATGATGTGAGCAAATAAAGAATTATTGAATAGAAATGATAAGAAAAAAGTAAATAAGGAAGTTCAGAAGGTGGAGAAAATGTTACAGATGAAGTAGGGAAAGTAAACTATAAAACAATATTGATAGGAGATTTTCTAAATAGAGGATGTGGAGATAATAATTGCCTGGAGCTATAATTAGGGATGTTACAGATAAGTAAAGAAACAAGGAAGTAGAGATGTTTATGTTATGGCAGAGAAAAATAATTTGTCAGAGCCATCAGAGAGAGTAATGGATGAGTACATAGAATTGATTAGTAATTTGAGTAAGATTAAAGGAAGAATACAAATGGTTGGATTATTACTAAGATTAAGGTATATGTTAGATAGGACATATTCTATATATAAGAGATTGAAAAAATTATGTAAAAGAAATGATGTTATATTTGTGGGTGTGTGGGATTTTTGTATTACTAAGAGGGAGTTATATAGTAAAGATGGATTGCACTTAGCAAAAAAAGAAAGTAAAGTTTTAGGGAGTTTGATTTATAAAGAATATTATATTTCGGGAAACTTGTAAAGAGGGGTGGGGTTTTAAATTGCAGTATTATCAAAAAGAAGAGCATACAGGATGTAAGAAATAAACAAAGCATAATTGATTTAGATATTAATGCAGATATGTGGAGAGGGAATGGGAGTGTAAAATTAACGGTAAGCAAGTTACTTACAAATTTAATGGAGAAAAAAGAGTCAAAAGAATTTATAAAAAAGTAATTAGGAAAGAAGAAATACTTAAAATTGGATATTTGTATATTCTAGATAGTAGAAAACCAGAAAAATGGCTGGGATTAAACAAAGCAGTTAAAAATTAAGCACTTGAAGTACCAGCAGTGGTAGAAACACATCTAAGAGAAGAAGAACCTATACTGAAAGAATTGGTGTGATGGGGTATAAATAAAAACGAAAATGAAAAAAGGGATGGTGGTACAGGAGTTATGTCAAAAAAATATTTAAATACTGTTAAATGTCAAGAACATTTTTGGTTTGAGATAAGGTTAGGAAGACAGAAATGGATGGTGTGTGCATATAGCCACTGAAAGTATAATGGAATGAAACAGTAGCATATATGAATTGCTTAGTTAAGGATATACAGAGTTTCAAAAAAGGGGAGAGAAAATAATGGTTGTAGAAAAAATGAATGAGCATATTGAAAAAATTGATGATGGAGATAACAAAAATGAACAGCTTTTGAAGAATTATTGTCAGAGAGTGAATCTGAGCACTGGAAATTTATCAAATATTTATAAGGGACAGTACACATGGTCTAGAAATAATATATTTCACACAATAGATTATGCATTAGTAGAGAAAGAGGGAATGACTAAAGTACAGAAAATTAAAGTGTTTGATAATGAAGAATGGTTTGGATAAATTGTATTATAATGAAGAGAGGGTATGTAATAGTGATCATAATTTCTTTATAATAGAAATGATTAGTAATATGATGGAAAATAGTAATAAAAGTAGAAAGGATAGTGAAAGATGTGGATGGAGAATGAATAATAAGAATAAGTAAAAAGAATATAAAATAAAAGTTGAAGAAATCACAGAAGAGTTGGATGAGGATGCATATAAGGAATGGTGTGATAAAGTAAAAAAGTGACAAATAGAGTTTTAGGTGATAATATTCAGAAGAATAAAAGTAATAAAAAAGTGAGAGTTAGTAAAAGTATAAAAGAGAGGAAAAAAGCATGCAGAGAATATAAGTGTGCAATTATTAAGAACAAAGAAAGTGAAAAAGATGTTAATGTTAAATCCAGAAAAGTATTTTAAAAAAAATAAGTTGGCTAACATAGATAATGTATATAGAGGGAATAAAATTAAATAGTAAATTGTTGGAGGATATTAATAAAAATGGAAGATATAGGAGTAAAAAAATTTGGAAATACATTAAAAGAAGGAATGTAGGGAGAGAAAAATAGTATTATTAGATGATGAGGAAATATGGTTTAGCTCTAGAGAAGAATTACAGACAATCTTAAACAATTATGTAATGGATATAGAAAAGATGTTAAATGTAAAGGACAGAGTGATAACAAATGTGAAAGCATGTAATAAAGGAAATATTAGGTCTACAGAAAGTAACTTGAATGAGGCAAGAAAGAAATTGAAAAAGTGGAAAGGCAAGAGGTTTAGATGGATGGGCAGCAGAGATGGTGATGTATTTAGGAAATAGGAAAAAAAAAACCCTATTATCAGCTTTTAATAAGATGGCACAGAAAAGCAAATTTCCAGATAATTGGAATAATACAAGAATAAGGTTACTATTTAAAGGAAAGAGTAAGGATCATAAAAAGTTGAGTAATTTTTAAAAAAAGAATATGCTTATATTTATATCAGCACAAAACATTACATAACAATAATTATAGCAATAAATCAAATAATGTTTTAATTTATTTTCATTTTAATTGTATATATGTTAATTTATGTTTGATTGATATTTACAGTTACTAATTTTTATTTGATTATTATCATAAAGTTCCAAATTGTTAAAACCATATTTACATCTGGCTCAAATAGTATTTTTCTTCTGAATTTTCAATAGTGCTAGCAAACTAAAGCATATCCAATATTATACACCTAAAAATAGATGTCTCCATTAGTTTAAGCCATGCTTACTTGATATTAGATAATACTTTTTATTTTACCTCAATAAATAGCGTTTTTGAATTAGAAATAGTCGTAATAATTGCTATTATGTATCTAAAATGTTTTATTTTAGTTTTTATTGTTTATATTTTTGTATTACTACAATCATTAATAAACTGCATTTTTGCATCTTATGTTGAATATTCTATGCTTAAATTTTATAATATTTGTTTATATTGTGTATTATAATGTTTTATGTGCAGAATAAAGCAATAGATATAATATTTTCTATTCACCAAAAAAAAAAAAAAAAAATTGAAATATAGAAGAAATAAAATCAAAATTTTAGGAATTCTCAAAATTGCAATTTCCTTCTCTCAATTCTCAATAAGTAAAAATCATTGAAAATTTGACATTTCTTCCCCATGCTTTGTATTTTTTAATGGAAAATTGATCTTTTCCACATCCTACAATACATAGAAACACAAACAATACTTAGTTTATTAAAGATAATAGTGTTACATTTTAGAAAAATATATTTATTTATTGTGATAATATTTTTAAAATCATTTTTTATGCTAAGTTTTTCTATATTTTTTCAATTGCGATTCCTTAAACTAAAAAGAAATCAAGTAATTTGATGTTCAGATCATTTGATGTTTGAATGCTGGTTATGTTAATTTCCAGGAATCTTTATATTTTGAGTTCATAATTTTACATTACACTAAACAATACTTATGTATTAGACCTGCCATGAAATATAATACATATAACAATTGAAACCACACTAATCAGAAGAAAAAAGATTTAACATTAAATGTCAATATTTAAAAAACTTTTTCTTTGTTTGAAAAAAAATATATTTACAATAAAAAGAGACTTTGTAATGCAAACAATAAAAATATAAACATTAATAGATATTATTAAGTAAATGTATTTGTTTGTGACATCATGGTAGGTCGAATACGTATATACCCACTGTATAATGCAGTGTAGTTAATTTAAGATGCAAAATAATATATATTCAAAAAAAAATTATTTTGTAAATATGATTATATATGAAATTGTTAATATAATATTCACACATATATATATATGATGTGGTGTGATAAAATGCACTGTGACATTCTTCTCTATCTTGCTCCATCCATTTCCCCAACATAATTTTTGTCAACTCCATGGCCTTTATATCTAAATCACCCTTATCTTTTCACAAACCCAGCATAAAATCCAAGCACTTTCAATATATTTTTTTTTGTTTTTTCACAACTTCATTATTTGTACCCTTTCTGCTTGCAGGCATTTACATTTAATTGACAGATGCCTAATATTTTCTATGCCTCCCCTACATAACTTGCAGACTAAATTACCAACATTTTTCCATTTGTGTGTATATTCCCTTGTTACTAAAGATCCTGATCAAGCCTTAAACAGTAAACTAGTTTTTTTTGTTATTCTGTTTACTTCTCTATACATTTAAACTCTTTTTATTCACCATACTAGTTCTCTATTTCTTCAAACTCTCTATTTTTTATTAAAGCATCTATTCTTCTATCTCATTCCTTGCCACTATGATACCCAAAAATTCTCCTAACACAATCATCCCACCTTTTGTATAAGTATACTGACATAAATTATTTATCCAAATCTTCTGCATACCTTACTACTTTTCTTATCCATCTTGTTGCCTGTCCTTCACTCACAATCCAGTTAATGACTATTTTGGCTATTCTCTTAATATCCATAAACCGCAATCTACCAAACATTTTCATTTTGCTTTTTGCATCTCTCATATAAAAACTTGAACACCTCCTCTCTCCTTGAATTGGCTCTTTTATCATTTCACACATCTGCATCTAATGCACTTCTTTCTACTTCTTTTATACTTTTCCTAAAGAATCAAACACTCCTTTAATAACACATAATGCACTGCTACCATATGTTAACCCTGTTACTCCACTGCCTTCAATACAATTCTATCTACATCATATTTATTATATAAAAGCACTGTTACTCTTTTTATCAGTCCCTTTCTTTTCTTTGTTTCATATATCAATTTTTTCTTCCATTCATCCAAGCAATTTCTCTAATTATTTAAGATGATTCCCAAATAGATATACCTATTCACCACACTTAATTTTATATCCCCCAATAAAAATTCTTTCTTTTCTCTTTCCCCAGTATTGATCATCATTACTTTGATTTTTTTCACTAAATTTAATCCCCCATCTCTTTACCCATCCTTGCACATGTTGTCAGCATAACTTCCATATCTTCCCTACTTTCTGTGCACAAGAAGACATCCATCCACAAATAAAAGACCTGATAATGTAGATATTCCCTTGGCACATATTAATGGCATTTCTACTCCTTTTACTACTCTTTCTATTGCTCTTTCCATTTCTTTCAAATACAACAAAAACAAAATAGGTGACATAGGGCATGCTTGCCTTATTCCCACCCCATTTGTAACTTTAACTGATTCTATATTTTCTGATTGATATGTATAGTAATTATTTTCATACAATCTCTTAATAGGGTCTACTAAAGCTCCACCAACTAAACCTACCCATAATCTATTTCTATTTACTCTATCATATGCTTTCTCTATAAAAATCATATTTAACTATCTACCTGTATTTTTACTCATATCTATAAGTTGTGTAAGTACAAATAAACTATCTCCTACATGCCTGGCTGAATGAAAACCTCCTTGCATTTCTCCCACTATATTATAAGTTCATCAGCATTACACAAAAGTAATAATTATTCGTCATCAGGAATGATCAACAATAAAAATAAATCAGTCAATCTTTTGACTCTATTTGAAAGTTGTCCAATAAAGATCAGGCTAATTATTTAGCTACTGCTAAACATAGGGCAGGAATACAAACAATGATTATCTGGATGCACATACTTAGGCACTAATCCAGCAAAATACAACAATAAATCAAATAATGCTAAGATACTAAAGCCATGGCCATTTAGTACCATTAATGCACTGGCCAATTACCAATCAAATTTTTAAAAAAATAATAAATGCATGGATTTTAAAGGATATCCCTTTTTTGCCAACCAAAATCATCATCACCTGGATATCCATAACACTAAACTTAAACCCCTTATAACTGTTATGCACAAATCTAGCTCAGAATAAAAGAACTCTATAAACAATTACTGTGAGAAAGAGCTAAATGAATAAATAAAGCAGCTTATTATAAATCACTTTAAATAATTCCTAGGTTTATCCAACTATAATTAGTTTTATTGATATCATTAAAAAAATCCTAGGACACTAAGCTCTCATGAAATAAAGACTGAAATTTATGAAACAGGAATTAGATAAAATAAAGTAATTAAGACTAAAAAATATTTTTCAACAGTTGTTTAATAACTAATTGATTAATTATAAACAAAAAATTGCATGATAGTATGAAATTTTAAACATTCATTTCATCCAAAAATATATGTTCATAAAAATTATAATCAATGAGTTGACTTCTATTCAAGAATTAACTTTTAATTAATTAAGTTATTTCTTTAAAATAACTAAGAGTTGGAAAACAATATTTTCAAAATCAAAGATAACAATCTTTGATTTAGCTTAATTAACCTTTTGTTAAGTTTTTAGGAGGGAAAAATGAATGAAAAGAGAAAATATGTTTTCCAAAATAAATTAAATTTACAAAAAATTAAATTTTCTAAAAACTATTTCAAGTTGTAATTATAAATTTATTTAAATGCACATCGATTACATAAGTAATATTCATTAAGGCTGTAGCCTCAAGCACATTTTGAAGCTACAGCTTTATTAAAAACTATTTCATAATTTTGAAGAGAAAATTGACTGGATTTGAAAAAAAAAGTTTCACAATTTGAAAATATTAACCATTTTAATAAAATATTTAAAATTATCAATTCTTACAAAAAATTATTATTCTTATATAAAAAAAATCATTTTTTCTATTAATAAAAATACACGGTATATGCACAAAAAATCCTTAATCATGGTGTTATTATTTTTCAGTAGAGTCATTTCCAATTTTAATTTCTAGTTTTTCCAAATGAGTTTTCTTCTTGAAGCTTCTACACATGAACATGATTAAATTGATCTTTTTCTGGTGTGAAGTATTTCATTTCCAGGTTAAAACCACAAAATTTTAAGCATTTTCTTTTAAAAAATTTCCCAGATGAGAATAACACAGACAGAGACTCATGCTATTGGTTGAAGCCAAAAGTTGGAAATTACTCTAAGGGAGTAACTTCTTTTCTACATTTTTATTTTAGTGAAGATAGGCTACATGGAGGAAGATGATCTCTAGCTCTTAGCTGAATTTAGCACATGGTTTTCATTGCAGACACCATTTGACTAAACTCATAGTATGTTAAAAGCTTGAATAAAACTTCTACTAATCTATGCAATAACTTAGTAAAGATTCATGCTATACTATATAACAGCTTCAGTAAAGACTTCTGCTTTTTTCTTTTTTATCAGCTGAATTAAGACTTGACTGCTCTTTCTTCAATAACTAAGTTAGGAATCTCTATTTCTTACCAGACACTTGGATCTTATGACTTATTCACACTCTTATTATTTTTTCTTTAACAATCTTGCCTACAAACCAATCACAATCTGTCTCCAACATGATAGTTTTTATAATAGCCAATTAGATGATTTTTATAAATATAATTGTTCAGCTATTTGGCTTCTTAATCATAGACAATTAAAAACAAACCAAGAACTTAAATTAGCATCATATTTCTAATTTAAATTTTTTTTTTACAAAAAGGATAATATGATAATAAGTTAATTGCATTGATTTGATTTTTTTTGCATTGAAGAGAAATAAAGAGAAAAGAAAAAAAAAACAACTCTGACTAATTAAAAATAAAATGTACCAAAAGAATTAAATCTTTTTTTTTCTTTTTAAAAATACTATTAAAAATAAAAATTTATATCTCTTTTAGGGTTACAATAAATATCTATTAAATAATGTATAAAAAAGAGAAATTTATTTTTCTCTTAGTATATTTCATAGTTTAAATTAAAACTCCTAATTAATTATAATTACTTGAGAGAGAGAGAGAGAGTTAAAGAAACTTGCTTAGATTCTTTTACAGTTTTCTCTCCCGTCTACAATCATATATAACTTATTAAAATATTTTCATATTAAAATCATATCATACTTCATAAATAATGACAATCTATCAATAGAAAAGACACCTGTTTTTCCATTTCAAAAAGATGAACAAACTAAACCAAACAAAATTTAAACAAAATAAAATACTAAAACACAGCAGCTAACCAATTAGCATAAATTAGAATACTCCCCCTCATTACTATCAACTGCACTCAGCTATGAAAATGAAGCCATGGAGCTTTGAAAATGGTAAGCATAAATAAATATTAATAAATATAGCTTTTCTAACAAGCTTTATAATTTTTGGTATCATTGTTTAATAAATTTAATGTTTGAGAATTCTCATATTATCATAATGGAACTTAAAATATTTAGTTAATTGAAGACCCATTATTATTATAAAAAATATTCATGGGAAAATTAAATATTTTCCCCATTAATTAAATAACCCTAAACAAAACCTAAAGAATGTGCTGCCAAATAATCTAATTATTTTAATGCAGCTATGTAGTCAACTGGTTACCATATATATATATATATATATATATATATATATATATATATATATAATAAGGTGATGATAGCCTCACAAAAAAGATAAAATTGAACATAAGTAAACCTATTTGTGTAAAAAGAAAGTCATACTTAAAAACAAATGTCTATGATCCACTAAAACAGGCATTTAATATCAGTTCATATATCAAAAAACAAAACCATATGCCCATCCATGTATTTTATTAGAGTTCTTGATTTTTATTCTACTTTTTATATAAACATAAATGTCTTCTTAAAACCTTTTATTAGTTTTATTGAATTCATACTTTCATTTTTCTATATTCCTGTGGGTCATGGTACAGTAATAATATGGCAGATTTTGGAGCTTCGGGTACACTGTTCATGGCAGTTCTGCCATGTCAGATGCTCAAACTTCTTAAAAACTCCCAAACAAGACAATCATCCAATTATTTGTCTACTTTCTATACAATCTTTTATAACACATTCTATTAAAAACAGTGGCACTACTGTATGGAGAGTTTTGCCTGTTTTAATAACAGTTATGAGCAAGCATAAGAAATGGTGATCATGTGATGTTTAGTGATTTAACATATTCTAAGTAAGTTCATTACCTCTAAAAAATGCCTAAATCTTATTCAACTTGGCATTTCATCCAGTCCTTTTCATTATGTATTTCAACACAATAGCATTTCAAGTCTTATCTATTCCATTAATCATTTACATTTTTCTTTGATATATCAAATAATATAGATATAATATCCAACTGAATCTCTCATTCTAGGACTATTTTAAATATATGAGTTTTACCGATTTCAACAATACTTTTATTACTCATTAAAAACCCAAAATTCTGCAAAAATTAAAACAGACATTAATTTTACTATCTACACATTAACTTACATTTTGTAAACAGTATACATTTATTTATTAATAATAATGTAATATTTTAAAATGCAGAACATGTTTACATTTACATCAACACAATATTTTGTACCACATTCGTTTTTCTTCTTTGTCTTTTATGTATTAATTTATTTATCAATTATAATTAATAATTCATTTCATTTACATTTTATTCAATGCAGCATATTGTTTCTATAATTAGTTATTTCTTTTCTTATAGTTTTAATTGCCCAACAGACTTCTTCTGATGAAAACTATTGGGCAGTTGAAACTATAAAAAAAAATACCATAATTGTAGAATCAATATGTTGTATTGAATAAAGTGTAAATAAAAAGTTATTAATTATAATTGATATAAAAAATTTTCAGGTATAAAAGATAAAGAAGATGAAAGCAGAATATTACTTGAAAAAGAAGTTCTTTGACATTCTGTATCTGATGATGAATGCTGTGCTTGACGAATGCTGAGGTTAATATATTACACTGAATAAAGTATAAATGAAAAAGATTATTAATTGTTTTTGTAGCAAAATAATCATCAATTTCAATCATTATAAACCCAATGCATAATGATGCTCTCTCCAAGTTGAATCTTATTTGTCTGATCCTTAACCTTTTCTCTCAACAATACAACAACAAAATTTCTAATTCCATTCACCAATCTCATACATGTTCTCTTTCCAGGTCTTTTACAGCCTCTTGGGGGTCCCAATTTAAAACTTCAACTGTCCATCTTTATCATCTCTTCTATTTGTAATTTTTTGGAATTAACTGAAATTTTTGAATTAGCGCTGTATGCAATACGGTTTTATAAAATACAAACAATTTTATTAACAAAAAAAAAATATTGTATTTTTATCTACTTCTTTTCTTAATGATTCAAACTTTCATTTTACATAAAGTTACTTGTTTTAAACTAATATTTGACAAGCTTTATTTTTCAATTCTAAATTAATCAAACTATAAAAGAATCATGCTATAGTAAAATTCCTTTAGGTATTCTACCTCATTATACATTAGCATGTTTAATTTTACCCATCACAATTAATTATAATTCCATTAGTATCTTATTTTCCATTTTTATTACGTTTGGAATTTTTTTTAAATATATAAAAACTATTTCTAAATATATAATAAACTACTTTTATACTATTTTTATTACTGATATTTACTTTACCATTACAAAAAATTTCTGCAAACTAATTCGCTGATCAACTTTGTTTAAATTATAAAATTTATGATTATAGCTATAAATATATTGCCTTGAGACCAGAATGTTTGTAACTAATAGCAAATGTTATATTTCATTATTAAAACCATCATAAAAAATATCATAGCTTTTTCTCATAATCATCTCATAGGGACAATAAAAGTTTATTATGGCTGGATTAATTTAAAGAATATTTAATATATATATATATGAATCATACAAACTGAATTAAAGTTGAAGAAACCTTCATTCTGCAGTGAGCTAATAATGAGTTCAAATGATAAGAAAGATGGACATGTTTGAGTTTGGAAATGCATTAATGTGAATGCCTGCATATCTAGTTTTGCATGGATCAGTGGTTGTAGGTCTCATATATTAAATTTAAAAATCTAATATTTACTTTATAAAATGATCTTTATTTGTTTGACAGTTTAATAATTAACAAAATAACATAAAAGAATCTGGACAGATTTCAAATAAAATATAGATTCAGCAGTGGCATTATTAAGTCATTCAATTCTATCTCTGCAGTCATATATTTGAATGCCCTTAATTACATTTTATTCTGAAAGCCTTGGACTTTCACCTCTGTAATCCTGGCAGAGCATAGTTAATTTAACAATTTTATTGCATAAGAATGTACATGCAGTCCTTAATTAAAAGTTCATCATAAAGAAGTCTGGTTTTCATGAGGAGATTATTGGTATTGTTTTTGCCAAATAATGCATGCTACTTTCAGGGTGGCCACAAAAAAAGCTGTCATTCATCTCAAAAATATCCTTTTAAAATATTTACAAAATTTAGAAACTAATCTTATATATATATAGTAATGGAAAATAAACAAGTTTAACTGGATGCCTGATCTGCAAATGCACACTATTTTGGGTGATCAAAAATGTAATGGATAATTATGATGACAAAAGCAGTTTCACACTTGGATGGCCCAAAAATGTAACTAGTAAATAGATAAATGAATAGGCTCATCCACAAATGGATTTATAATATTTTAGATCTACATTATAATGGACTTAAGTGTTTTGCTTGGCAAAGAAAAGAAAATTCAATAAATAATAATTTACTTACTAATAAGATATAGGATGGGATGTGAAATTAAATCTTAATAATAAAATAAATTGTATAATAAAAATAAATTTGTATAATAAAATATTTTGTGCAATAAATAAATCAAATGATGCCTAGATTAATAATAATAAAATGTAAATTAAGACAGACATTAACTCATTGAGGTGGCTATGGCAAATATCACTTTGATTCTAACAAGTGACATTTAACATTATTCACTGTATATTTATAACCTATCCTGTTAGATTGCAATTGTCAGATGCAATTTGTAACAAAAATCATTAATATTCACTATCATAAAATAGTGAAATACGGAATCTTGCATGCAATAAAAAAATTTAATGTTTTATATATATATATATACCTTACTTCTTAAATCAAATAATGCTTTTATAATAACAATTATTTTATAATTTAAACTAAATCTTATAAAATATTAGTTATGTTTTAAATTTTGGTTTGTTTTCTAAAGATATGTCAATAATTAAGTTAAGTCTTACTTACTTGATTTTATTATTTAAATGTGCATCAAATGATATAAGTAGACAGCTGTTATAATTAAAATTATTAAAGAAAAAAGAATTTCAATAGATATCTATCAGTGTGTCACTATCATTCATTGATTATTATTAATAAATGAAATTTATCTGAGTAAATTATTTAGAAAAGATCTATTTATTGGTGTTTCTTGCCAAGCTCATCACATAACAGAATTATAGTTCCCTCCTCCAGCAACGTCTTCTCTAATATTATCATGATGACAAATAAAGACAGGATTCAATAGACATTTTAATTATTAGATGATATCCAATTATTCCTTTTAGAATTATTACAAACCATGGTAAATCTAATGGCTTAAAGCTTTGGGCAGTCAGAATAGTTTGTTGTCATTAATTTCATTTATTTACAAAGATGTTACCTGAGGGGAGTTTATGTTCTTCCCTCTGTATGTGATTTCCAATGACAGTACATTATAAGCTTGTTACAAAACCAGAATCTGTTGACAAAAATATGCAAAATAAAACAAAAATTTTTAGAGAAAAAATGCTTTTTTCCTGAACCTTTTTTTTGTCTTATTTAGTAACAACAATAACACAGTCTTTTAAAATATTAGCTCATGGAGCATGTATTTCTTTTTATTTCAAACCTAATAAAATCATTGTTATCATTCAATACAACTTAAAAAATATTTTATTTTTAATTTTAATAAATAAATTGTTCATCACTCTCTATTTATTCAAACTATGAATATATTTATTAAACATAAGATTTTTAATTGTCACTCATAGACTTCAGGGGAATAATAAATGATTGTGTATATCACATATTCTCATCCTTAATATAATAAAGAAAACAATTCTAAAACAACAACATAAGATCACCACTACCAACTAAACACTTCATCAATAACTTATGATTAATTAAACTATACCACCACAATAACCGAACTGATGATGATTTACAATTATATGATTTCATATTTTTTGTTTGTTTTCATCCTAACTGGATATTTGTAGAATAATTCTATATAAGTTGCATAAATTGTGAGTAATAAAATCAAACTTATCATTAATAATAAATATAGAATACTTGTATTAAACAAAATTATGAATAGTCATTATTATGAATTGAATATTTACTATTATACACATAATAATTCACACATTTGATTGTAGCATTTTCCAAATTGCTATTCTCATAAATCCAACACATATCATTATCTGTGAATGAGAAAAAAACCATTTAAATTTTAAAGCCTTCATTTCCAGTGATAAAACTTTATATCTATCATTACCACCTAAACTTATGATAGAATTCCCTTTTAAAGAAACAAGGTAATTGACTTCAGATTAGATCATCTTTAAGGTAATATTCCAATTGAAGTGATTATGCTTATCTGAAATTCTAAACTTTTCATTTCTTGTTCTTGTTTATTCTATACTTTATCTCTTTATCATTAGTTTGTTGATTAGTTTAACTTAGCTTCTAAGATTTTATCTTCATTTTGGCATTTTAAATCTATCTTCTAATTCATATTGACCCTCTTTTATCATCACTATTAAAATTTCCTGGCCTTGTTTCATGTCTAATTTAATCTCTTCTTAGCTTTGGTTCAATTATCATCTAAATATTTCTTAATTTTGTTTTATTTCTTGTATGAACTCTCTATGAATTTGTTTAAACTCTCCCCTATTTTGTTTTATTTCACTCATCAATCTCTTCAAGAATGCAATTATATATTCATATTGATCAGTTTTTGATGTGGCAGGGACTTCGCTAACTTCTCTTTCCAATAATAACACACATAAGTCCTTTTCACTTTCCATGGTTTGTTTTGTATTTATATTTATTATTTTATTTTAGAAAGAAAAGTCACAAACTTCTTACTCAATTCAATATATTAGACTAAACAAAATAAATAATTTACTTCCCTCTACTATGCTTTACACGTTCATTCTTATAACTTAATTAAATTTCTACCCATATACCTTTCTATTTATATAACAGACCTTCCCAAGATAAAATACCACAATAGCATCATTTCTCTATAGTGATTGATCTATCTATTCACAATATCATTATTCCAAACTAATGTATATATTTTATATATTTTTTAAAAAATTCAATTTATATCATGAATTATATAGTGTAAATTTCAAGACTGGGCTCAAAAGGCTTTGCATTATGCTATTGTCAAAAAATTCAAATAGAGAGAATCAATGTTTTCTATCTATTTTCGAAAATAACTAGAAGACACAAATACATTCAAAAATAAGTTAGCCTAAAATACATTTTATTATTTATTTCACAGTTGCTTCATAAGGAAACCTTAATAAAATTTATTACCAATTAGCCCACATTCTTTTCACATCATACTAACATATAAAATATATTTGGCAGTTTCAAAGCATAAGCATAAATTCTCACTTTTATTATTAACTGGAAAACCAAGGCATTATCATCTGGTACTTTGCCTTATAAAATATTTTACAGTTCTATTATCTCTTAATTTGTATATTATTACACCTATTTTTCAGAAAACAATTTTAGAACCAATTCTAACTTCAGACCTTTAATAAATTATTTATTGAGTCATTAAGCAATTTAATCCAACACTAACAGACACTCTTATCTATTTATTATTTTATGACTCTATATCTCTCATGGGTTATGAATAACCACTGGTGGTTCCATTGGGCAGCCAAAATGTAAGGGAATTAGATTTAGCTGACTGCCTGATTCACAAATGTACACAGCTTTGAATAGCCAAAAATGTAATGCATAATTATGAAGATGAAATGCAGTTTCTTCAAATGCCCTATGTCTTTGGGTAAACCAAAAATGTAATGGAGAAAAACTAGTTGTTCAATAAATGTCCCATAAATTTGGGTAACCATAAAATATAATGGATGCATGCTACACTTGAATGGCCCAAAAATGTAACTAATATATAGATAAACGAATAGACTGATCCATAAATTGATTTATAATTTAGATCTAAATTATAATGGACTCATGAATCTGTAAGCCAGATGAATCCATAGATAAATGTCTTTGCTTGGCACAGAAAATAAAATTCAGTCAATAATAATTTACTTACTAATAAAGTATACTATGAAATGTATAATTAAATATCTTAATAAAAAAATTATGGAATATAAATAATTTTGTATAATAGAATGGTTTGTGCAATAGGTAAAACAAATGTTACCTAGATTAATAATAACAAAATATAAGCTTAATAAGATAGACATTAACTCATTGAGGTGGCTAAAACAAATAACATTACTTTGATTCTAACAAATGATATCTTACATCATTCACTGTATATTTATAACTTATCCCTGACATATTGCAATTGTTAGATATGATTTGTAACCAAAAATAATTAACATACACAGTCATAAAAGAGTTAAATATGTAACCTTGCATGCAATAAAAATTTGTAATATTTTTTTAAATATATCTATTTCATATACGAAATTAAGTAATGCTTTTATAATAACAATGGTTTTATAATTTAAACTAAATCTTTTGAAATATTAGTTAAGTTGTAAATTTTAATTTGTTTTCTAAAGATGATATTTTAAGAATGAAGTGAAGACTTACTTACTTAATGTTACTATTTAAATGTGTATCGTTTGATAATAAACAGACTGCTGTTATAATTAAAATTATTAAAGGAAAAAGAATTTTGAGAGATATCTATCAGTGTGTAACTATCATTCCATTGATTATTATTAATAAATTTAAGTTATCTGAGTAAATTATTTAGAAAATGTCTATTTATTGGTGTCTATTATCAAGTTCATCATATAATTTAGAATTATGGTTTCCCCCTTCTCCGGTGACATCTTCTCTAATATTTCCATGATGATAAATGAAGAAATAGGATTCAATAGACATTTTAATTATTAGATAATATCCAACTATTCCTTTTACAGATGCTACAATCCATAGCAAATCTAACATTTTGAAGCTTTCAGCAGTCAGGATTGCATTTCTTACTATTCATTCTATTTATTTACAAAGATATAAACTGAGGGGAGATTATGTACAAAGATAAGGAGATTATGTTCTTTCCCATCTACATAATTTCTGTTCCCAGTACATTATAATCTTGTTACAAATCCAAATTATGTTGATAAAAATATGTAAAATAAAATACAAATTTTGAAAAAAAAATGCATTGTTTTTCCTGAGCTTTTTTTCTGCTACTGACTAACAACAATACCACAGATTTTTAAAACATTAGCTTGTGAAGCATGAATTTCCTTTTATTTCAAGTTTATATAAAATCATTGTTATCATTCAATACAACTTCAAAATAATTTTATTTTTAATTTCAATAAATAAATTGTTTACTCACTCTTTGTTTATTTACTTGATTTTCTTACTATTAGAGTTTAATAAAAATATATTATCACAATTTATTGTGAAGATGCAGTCAAGCTGTAATATCTCTTTTTTTTACAGGCTCCTCTTGCATGATGTCCATACATAAAATACTTTATAACACATATATATATAATTTCTTTATGTGTATATTATACATTAACAAGATTTTCTAAATATCCATATCCTCAGACCAGTTTTTAGCTCTGGCTGTCATCAGTGTGGCACTAGACCATTCAAGTATTAGATTTAAAAATAGCTCCAGAATTTATCTAATAGTTGGGGCTTTACCTGGTATTTTTAAATCTAATACCTGAAGGTCTTAGCACCTCACTGATGACAGCCGGAGCTAGAAACTGGCCTGAGGATATGGATATTCAGAAAAGCTTAATAAGAGCTATTAGCATGCTCATTATATACCATTTGTAATACAAGTTTATTAAATTAAATCATATGATATATGACTTGATTTCTTTGCAAATTGGAAAAATAACAATAATGAAGTTATCAACAATAGTGACATCTGTCTTTCAATTTGAACAACACAATGTAAGCAATGACAAAAATTCGTGAACATAAAATAGAAAGAAATTCAATTACATATAAGAATGATCATTAAAATTCTCATTGCAGTATAATCATTAACCCAAGAGTCTTTCATAACAGAACAGTGAAAAAAAAGAGAAATACTCCATCAGATAATCAAATTGCTCATTGGTATGGTTTTGAGAAATTTCTCATTCTTTTAACCTTTCCAACTAAGAGCAATTAGATATGCTTTAATTGGCCAATAGTGAATTGTTATCTGGAATGAATATCTGGATAAGCTATTACAAAAAAATCTTAAGTCTAATTTGAACCTAAAAAAATTCCATGTTTTATCCAGCCTGGTTTATTCCACATTGTGCAAGTAGCAAGTAAATATTACTAAACTCACTCAATAAAAAAATTATGAAAGTTGATAAATTTCTGATTGTTTTATAATAAAATTTGTTAGCTACTATATATATATAAAGAAAAACATATGTATAAACATCAAAGCACTAAAAAGAATAAATATACTACAAAATGTATTTGATAGTTGATTGCTATGAATCTGATAAACCAAAAGTATATCTGGCTATAGTATTTATAGTATAATTACTTTATTTAATATAACAATGTCCATGCATTTTGCCATTTACAGGCTCATTAAAATCAGCCAACACTCAGACAATCTCAATATAAATAATAATCAACAATAAAAACAGGCAAAACTCTCTATACATATTGCCACTCAGTACAAGCCAGAGTAATCAATGAATGCCAGAAGACTTGGGCATAAAATCCCCATCTAGTGCCTGATCATCCAATGTCCCCAGATTAGTCAGTGAGAAGGCTTGGATCTGAAAGCACTGCACCTAGATCTTAGGATCTAATGCAATCCTCCAGCAGCCATCTTTTATCTCTGCTTAACTACAAAACTATGAGATTTAAATTGAAAACCCTATAATATTTTCAATCCAATCTCATTAGTTTATATAGTCATATAAGCCTGAACTCAGTTCAGTACCTATACATTTTGGTGGCTATGGTTCTTTAATAACAATAGCCACCACTATCGTATTAGGTAGGATTGGTTTTAAACCAATAAACATCACAAGATTGCTATTTCTTATGCTTGCTCTTAACTGTTATTAAAACAGGCAAAACCCTTTATACGTATTGCCACTCAGTGCAAGCCAGAGTAATCAATAGATCTCAGAAAGCTTGTGCATAAAATACCTGTCTAGTGCCTACTCATCCAACATCTCCAGACTAGATGAGAATTTTATGCACAAGCCTTCTGGCATCCATTGATTACTCGGGCTTGCACTGAGTAGCAATACGTATAGAGAGTTTTGCCTGTTTTAATAACAGTTAAAAGCAAGCATAAAAATGGTGATCATGTGATGTTTATTGGCTTAATAATCAACAATCTCAACCTGTTAGACCATATATAAAGAAGTATTCTCACTTTTATTGTTTAAAGAACATTGACTTGACAACAGATTGAGATTGTTATTGATATTGTTTAAGTGTTGACTGCTTTAATGTATTTACATTATTTTCCTGTATAGCCTTGGACATTATTAGCTTTATTATCTAAGGAATACATAGTTGTAGTGTGGTTTGAAAGTTATAATTGTCTGTTAATTCGCTTTCCGAAGAGGTTATAGTTACCTGTTTAATAAGGATCATTAAAACCTTTTTGAATAAATATTTTCACTCTTTGAGTAAAGTTGCAATCTTTAATGTCTATATAACCATATTATTCCATATATGAAAATGGATTTCCTCCTTTATTGTTTAAAGGTTACCTTGACAGCAGATTTTGTTATTGATATTGTTTAAGTGTTGAATGCTTTCACATATTATATATATAATGCTAAAATTACCTTTCCAAACATGTTCTTCATCAATGCCCTTTGTAAATAAATATAAAGTTTAAATTTCACAACAGCAACTATTTTTTATTTATTCACAGAGGGTATTACTGAAAAAAATGTAATGTTTGGGAAGGTGATGTGAACATTTTGTATTTGAATTTTCAGCTAGCAATATGCACTGGGAAATTTGTGCACATATAAGCTTAAATTTAAATCTAAAATTTGTTCAAATTTATGAAATATATATTTTTGAGTTAATTTCACTCAATGGTCACATTCTTTTAATCATATGAAAAGAATCCTTCAGAAAATCATTCTTAAAATCATAATCTCTTTGTATAGAGTACTGATCATTCCACCAGATTTTTTTAAGTTATTCCTTAAGAAATAAAATTAGATCTTGGATACATTTTTTATAACTTTCTCCTTTTTTTTTTTTTTCAAGTTTTGACATATAATTTTTAGTTGTTTTTTTAAGTAAATCTTTTTGATATTTAATACTTATAGCATTAGAAGAAAATGATCAGAAAGCATAATTTATGAAATTGACATTTTTTATATTAATAATTCAAATATTCATGACTGCAGAATAAAATTTATTTAAACTACAGGAATAATATACTGTTTAAATAAATAAATAAAAATCAATGAATAATTAAATTTTAATAATACTTTTAATTTATTAAAAAAAAGATTATTTCTATTTTAAATATCTGAATTATGAAAGTATTTGCTATTATTAATATCTGTTTTTTTCTTACAAGTTTTATCTCTCTTATACTAACTGTATATAATCCCATGAATGCCAATAGGTAAATGTTTATTATATGTAAATACATCATCACATCTTTTATTATTAAATAAATCAATACAATATTAGCATCCTGTTGCCAAGGTAACCTTATAATCAGACAATAAATTTAAATTTATTAAAAAATAATGACACAAATATAGATACTATAAGAAATAACTACCAATTGTTTTTCTTACAACAAAATATTTTAAAATAATTTAAACATACTTTACTCTCAGATATAATAGTTATTTAGAAATATACATTATGAATGAGATTAAATTGGATCTAAAATAATTATTCAATAATAATAAAATGTAAAAAAAAAAGTAATGAAATGTTTTTTTTTCTAATACTAAACCACCATCTCAATAAATTCAATATTGATTGATAAGTAAAGAATTTAATACTTTTTTTTTTAAAAAAAAAAAACAACTTTGTAAATATATTTAATAAGTGCCACATGTATAAATATCTAAGAAATATAGGAACTCAGGTGAAAGATACCTGGGCTAACAATCTGCATAACCAAATGAATACAAAAGCTAAAATTAATTAATAAAAAAACAGAACAAAGTATTGGAATAAAAAAAAAAATTAATGCACCATAAAACATGTGGTTTCAAGCTGTACAAAATATAGCAAGGCATAATGTTGTAAAGATTTTATAACTAAAAATATTTGATTGGAACACAGAAGCTTAAACATGCTCTAATATATATATATGCGCGCGCGTGTGAATGGATTGGTCACATTATCTGGAGTGTATCCAATGATTCCAATTTTAAACTCATTCATTTATTTATTGCATTTATTATTTAATTTAGAACAACTGACATAGTTTATTTTAATTTCAGGTAATGATATTTCCATTTTCCATTTTAATAATAAATATAATTTAGGTTGTACGTTACTTTTAATTAAAAAACTAAGAGTTGATAATTAAAAAAAAAAATTATTATAAGTAATTTTTAATTCCCAACTAAATACATTGATGTATTTTTTCTTTTAGATAAAATTATCACTTTTCAATTTAAATGATCATCTTAACACTTCTTGTATCGTTTATTTTTACAAAACAACTTTTATATCATCTTAAATATCAATTGATGTCTTGCGTTGTTAGCCGAGAGGTATCGCAGTTGCCATGCAAGCAAGTAGTTGGTTGCAGACGGTTGTGGGTTCGCGTCCCGGCCGATGCTATGACATATGAAAAAAAAAATATCAATTGATAAATAGTTTGGTGAGCAATACCTTCTCCTCCATTATTCCTCTTCGGAATACTCCTGCATAAATTCTTGCATTGCCTAGTTTAAATCCAATTATTTTAAAATTAAATATTTCAATTTTAGGGGGGGGGGGGATGAATATTAACTGCAATAATCCAGACTTTCCATTGTGATCTGCAAAATCTTTCTGATTGGTGCGGTTGATCCCAAAGCATTTTGAACAACCTGTAAAACTCGTATAAATACTTCCTCCTTGAAGAATCTGTAGAGCATTTGTATTTGATTTTGATTTTTTAGTTTCCAAACTCATTCACATTTTGGTTTACTGGGTCAATAAAAATAACCTCTTATATTTAAAAAATGCATTTATGTTTACATGAAGAATATTGCAATGACACGATTATGAGTACCAAAAACTAATAAAATTATACTTTTACTGTTTAATATTGTATTTTATTAATTATAATGTTCTAATGATTTTAACAGGCCCATAAATACTATGGTTTATCATATATATATAATGCTAATAATATAAATCTATTCACATAGTAACGTTTTCAAACTTTGATGCTCTGTAAATAGATTTAATTATAATATGTATGTTACAGTTTTGTTGTTGTAATTTGATATAAAAAGCATAAAAACCAGAATATTATTTTTATAAACATACATTTTTTAGCAATAAAATATATTTTTTTTTTACGAACTGATAAATTAATCAATAAATCAAGTCATATATAGCATGACATTGTTTTTATAAGCTTGTATTTACAAATATGTAATATAGAGAGCATATCAATAGCTCAAACAAGCTCTTAATTGATAAGTGTGGTAAGAGAAAATATTTAAAATCTCTATCTGGAACGTTATTATTCCCAGACCAATTGGTTTCAAGCTTATGGCTCACCTCAGTGAGGAGCTCTATTTAAAATCTCTATCTGGAACATACTCATCCCCAGACCAATTGGTTTTGAGCTTATGACTCACTTCAGTGAGAAGCTCTGAATGTTCTAGCTCCTCATTGAGGTGTGCCATGAGCTTAAAACTAATTGATTTTGGGATAAGAATATTCCAGATAGAGATTTTAAATTTTCTCTTATCACACTTACCAATTAAGAACTTGTTTGAGCTATTAGTATGCTCTCTATATTACATAACTGATAAATTGTAATAATATTTTATTACTTTTTGTATTATTTTTTTTTTTAGTATCTATAATATTTTAAACTTTATTTTTAAAAACATTCCGTAATATTTCTAAATAAATATAAAAATTGCAACAAATATTTTTATTTTCCTGTAGACACACACAATCAAATTATTTTATTACAAGTCATGTGTAGTAGTGAGGTCGTTTTTTAAACAAAAATCATAAGTAATGACATGCGTGGCTATTCAACAAAATATGTAAAAACTATATTTGTATATTATTATAATATTGAATGAAAACAGTCCCAAAATAACATGTAGATTTATTACTTTCGATTTGATTTTATATTCTTATGGATGAAGAGTTGGCATAGTGCTTTAATCAGCTGCCTTGCAAGCAAGTAGTTGGTTGTAGACGTTTGTGGGTTCACCTTCCGGCCGATGCTATGACATATGGGGGAAAAAAAGTACATAAGTTTATGGATTGATTCTCAGGAGACAAAAAAAAGGTTACTCTCAATGTGTAGCATGAAATAACATAATATAATAACTCTAAGAGACATGTTAGGAAATAAGAGGATATCTATTAAAGCAGTCTCACAAGCATTCATATCTATCAATCATAATTATTTGTCACCATTCGGTAAAAGAAAACATTTAAAATGAATATATAACAAACCTATAAAGCTTAAATACTTTAACAGAAAAAAAATTAAACAAAACAGTTTTATTGCATTGGAAAATAAATGAATTTTCAATACATTACTTTCATGTAATATTCTCTAACAAAACATAAAGCTAACATTTGATAAAGTTACATCACTGACTAATTAATTAATAACATATGGCTCTGTTATTCATAATGCAATTATTTTCGTTTTTTCAAAATTCCTACAAATATAGCAAAAGAATTAAATAACATCAACAAGATGTCAGTCCTGCTCTAATATAAACTCAGGGTTACTAGATCTTTAGATAAAACCAACAATATCTTCAGTCCAGATAGTGTATAGATTATTTTTAAAAAACAATCTGACCACAAATGAAAAATAGAGGAGGTGTGGGATGACAACTCTGATAAATCATCTAAATCAAAAAACCAGCAAAATCAAGAAATTCACACATTACTGCATTATAAAATGACCAAGCACACTTTTATTATTTTTTCTTTCACCACAGGTACATGACTTACTATAAACATTAGTTACTAATAGATGCCAGATGATAGTGCTTAATAAATTCCTATTCAGTTGATATTCTATCCAATGTCTCTAGATTAGATTCAAGCTTATGGCTTTCATCAATGATGAGCATTGGAACTGGGAATAATGCATTTGAACTTTAGGATCTAATGCTCCTTCCCTCTAGCAGCCAATATTTACCTCTCTATTTTACTATTAATCTATCAAATAAAATTGAAAAACATGTTTTCAATTTAAACCAACTTACTTGCATAGTCATATAAATCGGATATCAATTCAGGGTCAATATATTATGGTATCCTTACTTTTTTAACAGTTACAGGCACATCTATTCTGTAGCCAGAATTGATATAAATCCAATAAAATATCATGATTCTATCATATAATTCCAGCTTATAAATTGTTGTTTCAGCAACATATCTTTTCTCTTTAATCACAGTTATGCCACCTAATGTTAATTGTAATATAAATAATGAATATAAAACAAGTGCTTTGAAAATGCACTCCATAACCATTCTGCAGAAAGGAATGTATTCTGTATAATGTATGTATTTCAACCAATTAAGTGTTTCCCCATCTAATAATTTTAATAAAATGCATAGTTCTAGTATGGCTAATAATCCTTAATACCTAAATATGAAATTCATTTAGTTTACATACAAATATAAGCTCACAAAAATTAGAATAAATAAATACTTTTTGTATATAACCAATTGCTGTTAAATTATTAATAAGCTTACATAAAATATTTTAAATTACAAAGCATAAAACTAAACCATACACTCAGATAATGAGGGAATGTGTCACCTCCTTGGTAAATGCTGTATGATATTGCTTTCTTTTTACAATCAGAGTAAAACAAGCATAGAAAGTTACTCAAATTTTGTCTTGCGTTGTTAGCCGAGAGGTATCGCAGCCGTCATGCAAGCAAGTAGTTGGTTGCAGATGGGTGTGGGTTCGCGTCCCGGCAGATGCTATGACATATGAAAAAAAAAAAAAAAAGTTACTCAAATTTTCACCATTTGACAATTGACAAGCTTAATGAGTAATATCAATGTTTCTCTATAGGAATGAGGTGGAGAAAGATATATTTGTATTGACAGTGCTACTTAAAGACTTTTACCTTTTTAATTAACCAATTGTTTAGTACAATGACTGCAAACTACTTTACTCAACAAATAAAAATATCTGAGATTATTCTGAATATCAAGAATAGAGTAATGAAGTCCCATTACTGAATTGGACCAAAATCAAGCTTTCTCAACCAACATATGTACAATTATTTGTTGGAAAATGTTTTAAAGATGATTTACTTTGAGTCTCATGCTCTCAAATGCATATGAAATCCAATAACCCATTGTTATAAAGATCAAGAAATCAATATTAGTTGCCTTTCACTTCAATGATGAGCACAATAATAGATAGTTTAACATTATAAAAAATTATTACAACTTTATCCTGCTTGTTATATCATTTCAATAATGTTAAATTTATTATATGTCATTCAGTGACTTGTTTGTAATATTTATGAGCTAGTTTCAAACCAGATTTGAGTAAAAAAAAATAGGTCCTAATTAAGCTTATGATATTCTTTCAGACAGTCACCCCCACAGCAACAATCTAACTATCCACTATTGGTCAGTAAATGAATATCTAACAATTGTTAGTAAGATGTTTAAAATTCAATGGAAATACAGTTAATCCTGCCTATCTACAATTTAGAAAGCACGGTCATAATTTCTTTTACATTGTCTGTTATTTTTTGCCTTACTATAAATTCTTAGCAATTGTTTTTAATTAATTAATTAATTAATTAATAATAATAATAATAATAATAATAATAATAATAATAATAATAATAATAATAATAATAATAATAATAATAATAATAATAATAATAATAATAATAATAATAATAATAATAATAATAATAATAATAATAATAATAAGTGAATGGTATATTTCTTGAGAGTTTGAGCATTAATGATAGAGCAGGTCACAATCCATGGACATTCAGCTCTAAAATCTGCCAATCTATCCAAATCATGATGCCATATGACACTTCATAAATATAATATCTATGTAAGTGGATATGTTTTATAGGTTTTATATTTGTGGTACTAGAGAATTAGCTTAAATTTTAACTAAAATATTAATCCCTCTTAGATATCTAATAAAAGTTGATATAAATACTCTATCTACACAAGAACGAAGGGGGGGGGGCGAATGGCTTTATTATTTTGGGAGTTCATAAGAAATTCGAACACCTGAAATGCCAAAAATTGGAATCGACCTGAGAATCTTTTGCTCCGAAGTCTGATACCAATTTCACTAAGCCAATTACGGTAATATAATCAAAAGACTTCATTAATTCGAATTCATAAGAAGTTGAGTGCGATACGTGGATTCGGAATCTGCCGCTTTAGACTTCATCGAAGTACGCAGGAATGCATCCGATAAAAATAAAACATATTAAACAGGCTTTTTTAATGCTCCTAGAATGATCTGTTTCTACGCTGGTGAATAGTTGCGATGTAGTGGAAACCCATGACGGATCCATGGCCAAACGTACACACATGCGAAAAAAAAAAACTGAAAATATATATATTATGTTTAACTATTGATTTTAAAAATAGTTTTCGTTCATTTCTTTATAAGTAATAAAATATGTATTATATTTCTTAGTTTTATTGTTAAAATTTCTGAGAACGATTTGAATTTCTCATCACTATTTTTTTTACTTTGTTTTAAAAAATCTCTGAGTACATTTCATCGCTTTATTTATTTTTCTTGACTGTTTAATTAAGCTCTCGCTAATGTTGTCTGAGTTTGTTTTTCACATTCTTTTTTACCATTTAGTCTACAAGAAAGTATTGATTTCTTAAATTTGTATCAATTATGTTACATCGATTATTAGTTTTATATATATAACTAGATGAAATTTTATTTTCGACTGTAGACAACTGATAAAAACATTCAAGTGTAATAATTACGATTTCATATAATATTCCATATGAGTTAAATACAAACTTAAATAATATTATTAGATAAGGATTAAAAGAAAGTTAAAAATTAAGTCAAAAATTTCTAGTAAAATCAAAATATTATCTAATACATTATTATATAAAGCTATACACGCGACAAAATATTATTTAATTGATTATAAAAATGTAGAATAATTATATAAAAATCATAAACATTGGGAAATTAATATTTTCACACGACCCACAACTCTCAGTACCATCTTATATTGCTTCACACACATGTTGAAAAGATAAATAATCACCAATATGCATATTTTGCGCTAAACCAGCACTCATCAGTTGGTCCAGATTACCATCTCCACACATATATACAATCAGTACACAGAGAGTTGGGGGTCGTGTGAAAGTCTGAGTTTGAATCCCGCATATATTACATATATAAATACAAGTGCAAGCCTGTACAATGTATTAGAAAATTAAGTAAATGAATTGTCGTTGTCATCGATGACTAGTAAAGAAAGAAGGTCGTCTTAAGAAGAAAGAAGTATGATCATTGTAATTCCAAGAAGAAAAAGAACTACTCTAAAGATAAGTATTATAAACAAACTACTCTGTAAACCATAAATATAAACACTTATACAACATAGTCTGGAGAAGAGAGGCTAGAGATTGGAGAAAATGGATTAAATTTGGAGAGACCCTCATCTTACAGTATGGATAATGGTAGAAAATGATATAACACACGGGTTTATTATTCTATTTATTTTTTTTTTTTGCCCAATGCTATATTTTAACTTCTACATAAAACTGTTCTTGCTGAAAGATTCAACAGCATGTTTAATAGGAGCTTATTCTTTGCTACATCTTCCCAAAGGACCAATTAACATCGCATTTCCTTAGATTGTCTTTAAGATAATGGAAGGCTATGCATTATTATGTACAGTACATATAATTATTTGTTTAAAATATGATACTATAAAGAGCTGATACCTATGAAATATAATTTAATTGTTTTAAAAGACTGTGACCTAATACAAATAAATGCATTAAGTATTTAAAAATTCTAATTCATATTTGATTTTTTTAATCCTCGCCAATTACCGATATAAAGAAAAATGTATTATTATTATTTTAATAAAATAGCATACATTTCAATTATTACCTAAGTAGAGATGTCTGCCCATCCCTTCTATGTGTATTAAATGGATTATGTCCTGTACATGAGGAGTCAGATTGGCTTTAGGTCAACATGGGTGTGACAAAAATCTCAGCCTCAGGGTGGCCTTTGAGCATTCCATCCATGTCATCCATTAACATTTATATGCCAAAATCTAGTAAAGGCTTTCATAGATCATGATATTATGTCTTTAAAACAATCATCAAAATCAAAAGCAAATTATTAATTGATAGATTGCCTGTACAACTTTATATTCAAAATTATTAAGAATTTAATCATTATTCTGTGACTCAGTACTGGAGTTCCCAGCAAACAAATGAAGAATTGCAACCCAATAGGATTTATTCCAAACTTATTTCATACCCTTGTTTGACAGTGAAACAAGGGTAGATTTAATTAAAACAAAAACTGTTTAGTTCCATGTTTGTGGCTAATTTTTTATCCAAATGAAATTAGGTGCAAGGGGAATTTGGCAACTCTCCAAAATCATCAACAGTAATAAAATGTGATGAAGAGATATCTGTTGCCAGCATTTAGACACTCTCCATTCAGATTTCAATCAATGATTTGAAGAAAATGAACATATTCAATTGGGTTTTGGATAGTGTTTCAAGTACAAATACTGAAAATCTAACTAGTAGACATAACAACAAGTAAGGAACTGATATGTAAATTTAAAGATGGCTACCAAAAGTTATGGCTCCAAAAATATAACTAAAAAAATTTACTGTAACTAATCACATGATTTAAGAATGTTGATGACAAAAGTAATCAAACATTAATAAATTAATAGCAATAAACCAGAGTCATGCTTCTCATTAGGATATTTCTGATGTTATTCATGATTTATATTTCAATATTATCATTTATTATTTTAGTTTTTTCCATGCAATCTGAATAATAAATCTTCTTTAATATGTAACAGGATGTAGATAGAAATGTAGATACGTAAAAGGATGTAAATTTGTTACTGCCCCTTTTGACTGTTATTTCAAAGTCTGCCGATTAATATTTTTCCGGGAAACATGGTGTAGGCCAAATATGTTTAGGAATCTCTGAAATATAACATATTCTCAGTAATGGGAACTTTTGTATAATAAGGCAATCTCCAATTAATTACATTTTTTTAAAATGTTATTCATTATATTGCATTTATAATAAAAAGTATTTTAAATAAAAAAAGCATTGTTTGTATACACTGTTGCAACATTAAGTTGCATATCTTATTTAGACTTTTATATTTTACATCTCAATAATAACAATCCCATATTTATATATATTATATTTAATGTTTTCAATATTATATGATATAAATAAAATAGTTCTTGGCTTAAACTATGTGTTAATATATATGCAGTAGTCCCACTGCATCTACAATATTTGCTCCAAGCTATAATAAGGATATTAAAATTCACAAATGATGATATACCACTAAACATCACATGATCACTATCTCTTATACTAGCACATAATTCTTAATAAATAAGGCAAAACTCTCCATACAGTAGTGTCACCCTGTGCCAATCAGAGTCCATTGATTACTCTGGTTGGCACAGAGTGACACTACTGTATGGAGAGTTTTGCCTTATTTATTCAAGGAGAAATGGGATGGTCAAGTTTTCATATAAGAGATGCAAAAAGTAAAATGAAAATGTTTGGTAGATTGCAGTTTATGGATAATAAAAGAATAGCTAAAATAGTATTTAATTGGGTTATGAGTAAAGGTCAGGTAACAAGATGGGTGAGAAAGGTAATATGGTATGCAAAAGATTTGGATAGAGAATTTATATCAGTATATTTGTACAAAAGATGGGATGATTGTGTTAAAAAGGATTGTTGAGTGTTGTAGTTGTAAGGAATGGGATAAAAGAATACATTTATTAATAAAGACTAGGGAGTTAAAGAGATGGAGAAATAGTATGGAGAGTAAAAAGAGTTTAAATATATATAGAAATAAACAGAATATTAGGTGTGAGTTAATATATGATAATAGTAAGGAAAGTAGTTTATTGTTTAAGGCTCAAATGGGATCTTTAGCTACAAAAGAATATACATGTAAATGGAAAAATGTGGGTGATTTATTTTGTAAATTATGTAAGGAAGGAATAGAAAATATTAGGCATTTGTTAATTGAATGTAAATGTTTGAAAACAGAAAGGGTACATATAACGAAGTTGTGGAAAAATAAATATGAAAAGAGTGATTATACAGAAAGTGAATTATTGGTTTTTATGCTGGGTTTGGGAAAAGATAAGGGGGATTTAGATATAAAAGTTATAGAGTTGACAAAGATTATGTTGTGGAAATGAGACAGAGCAGATTATGGGTAAATTTAGAGTGGGGAATGTAAAATAAAGTGGTTAACAGATTTATCTGGGCATAATTACTGAGATATTCTTGACTTCATTTAAGGAGAAGCCATAATACATCACATGACATCACATCACCTTGTTTATTTAAATGATCATATATACATATATGTTTTAATGTAAAATTTAAATCTGTTAGAATAAACCATACACACATTGATTACAAATTATAACTCAGAAAACAAAATATGATATAAGAATAATATCTAGAGATAAATATCAACAAATTATTACTTCTCCGAATGTTTTCATTATCAAGTCCTTGATAATGAAAGGTAAGCCTTCGAAAACGTTCAAAGAAGTAATAATTTGTTGATATTTATCTCTAGATATTGTTCTTATATCATATTTTGTTTTCTGAGTTATAATTTGTAATCAATGTGTGTATGGTTTATTCTAACAGATTTAAATTTTACATTAGTATCTTTAACACACATTTGTTTTGTTTTATATATATGTTTTAAGATATGTAAACATTACCATTAATATATTTAGAAAATTAATTTAAAAAAAACTATAATTAGCAATTCCATAATTAATAAATGTAAAACTATGTTTTTCAAGAAATATGCTTTTATTTAAAAAGAAACAAAATCATTGTTAATAGATGAAAGAGTATTCTCTTTTCTTGTACACAAACAAGTAAATTAAGCTAAAAGCTAGATAATTTATTTATCTCCTTTTCTAAAAAATATAAAACTACAAAAGTGATTTCATTTACTCTTTTTTTCAAAAAATTATAGTTACTAAAATCATTTTGTATCTTTTTTCTTCTTTCTTAGATGTGATCAAAATTATTGACACAATGAATACAATAAGTAATTATTAATTAGAAAATTACAGCTACCTTATTGATAAAGATTATCTCAGTTATTGTTTTGTGATATTTTGAAATTAAAATATTACATTTGTATTAATTTTTATTTCTTTAATCATTTTTTCGCTTCAAAATGTGAATAAGTAAAATAGAAAACATAAAAAATGTGATTATGGTGAGATAACTACAAATATCATTAAAAACTATAATCACATTTCTCACATTTCAATGTACAGTTAAAGTTATTAGCTCCTAAAATGTATTTCTTAAGATAAACAAATCTCAGATCACTAGTTTGGATAGTATAAAAACATGGGATGGCTTTTTGGAAAAGTCACTTCAAGTATGTGTTAGAAAGTTACTATACAATGCCTATCTAGACTACAATAGATGGTTCAGGAAAATTAGAGATTAGATTATTACTCCTAATGCATTACCATTTATTATGACTACTGATTGTTAAATTCTAACAGCTATCAAACATTAAAATTATTAATTTGAACTTTCAGGAATGTAGCCTTAAGGTGTGAAAGTGCCTTTATGCATGAATACAAGTAAATCTATTTTCTGTTTCATTAAAAGGAAAAACTATTGAAAGAATAACTCGGTTGGTTAGAGTCTTTGCCTCAAAATTTGATATTCAAGAATCTAAAGGCATGAGTTCAACTTCTAAGTGAATACTGTCATTGCGCGTATAGGCCAGCAACATCTAAAGAAGAGTGGAGAATAATACTACTTAAATGTTGTGTAATTACTAACCTGTGTTGTCTATTTGTGTGTTATTACTAACATGTTGTTTGTATTTGAAAAATTTTAAAAAAGTTTAAAATTTTCTATACATTCAACATTCATGCATAGATGCTGGAAATAGTCCAACATATCACATCCTATGAATGATTCTCTGCTAATGTTACTATTATTAGTAATGTAATTAAAAGAAAACGTGATATTTTCTGCTGGAAAAGAATAATAAATTGTGGAACTTCATAACCAATATAAAAACTGAAAGATAGAAATTCAACAAATGACAAAAAGATTTTTAAATAATGAGATATGGATATTCATTGATCATGATCACTTTAGATAATTTTTGATCCATTGAACATAACATATGGACCCAAATTACAGTATAAACCTACGAATTCCATGAAAGGCATTTTAATATACAATAACAATGATATTTTGAACAGATGGAGAGTATTTTGATTACCATTTTAACAATTATATAAAAATTGAGATGGTGACTTTAATGATATATATATTCTAACCTCCCCCCGTGCATCCTCACCCCAAAATTTATTGTTTATTACGAATATTACGGGTTCTAGCTCAGTTAACAAATAAATAAATGAAATATTCAGCATTAATTAAAATGATTACTAGCTCTAATTTTAAAATACAAATTCGATTCAATTTTAAAATGAATTAACAAATATTTACTATTTTCATGAGACATGGAGTGACAATACGGGGAACGAGATAGACTACATTGAGACATTATCCACACGATACTACCTCAATGGCATAAGAGCACTATCCCCTCTTTTTTTTATTATACCAAATAACTAACTCATAGTATTCTTACGACTTTCTAAGCTCTATTCACTACGATTAAAATAATAATCATATCTTAATCTTTTTTATAACAAGAATCTAGCTTAATTAAATAAAATGAAGTAAAATAAAATAAAATAAAATCTCAGGTTCATAAATTGTATTCTACCTGATTTAAAATTACGGTAGTAAAATATGAAAAGGGAATTTTTATGTCATAATCTACTACACATCAACTAATAATAATAAAATAATAATAACAATAATAATATAATATAATCTTATTTCTTCCTAAATGAATTAAATAAATACGTACGTGGTAGTGTTTTAATAATCTGACAACAGAATACGTGTGGCAACATTAGCATATAATTTAATGTAATATTGTGGCAACCGACTTATGACCAATAAATAATATAAAATTATGATCTTTTAATTTTAACATACCAATAAATTCTCAAAAATTCTTATAACACTTTTATGTTTACCTTTTGTGCAAAATCCATATGTCTGTTTCAATTATAAATATATCGTGATTTCATGCATCCATGTGGAGAAATAACAACGCGGGCACACAACTTTAAAATAAATTTAAAACAAAGTTTATTAACAACATAAATAAATTAACAATATTTTACACTATATACATTGGATATCCCTTACTCTCCTATCTCAACTTAGTTTATTAGTTTATAAATGAAATCAAAATATTATCTTATTTTCCTAGTTAAATCTTATCTTTTAAACACTTAAGAAAATACAGTATTATTACTTGATTTATTATTATGGTTAGCTTATTACAAAATGCATTTCTTGTATGCTTATCACAAACACTTTGCATCCCTAATATTATTAAAATTATATTTTTACAAAATTTACATTCGTAGTAAAATTCTACAAAATAACAAATTTTAGTTTTATATTGGTTGTATGGAATCTTACAAAGTCAAAACATTGTTCTACATTTGGTATTAGGTTTTTATTGTTCATTATCCGATGTTTATTAATCCTAATATTCTCATTCAAGCCTTACTTCGGATGATATAATTACAACTATTCACATACCATGCACAAGTATATGTTTATTATACTTTATTGAACTATTTTCTTAATAAATATGCAATACTTATTTTCTAAATATTATTTAAAACATTCAAATTTTATTATCACTTTGTAAAATACTTGGTTTAGATTTCTTTTCAAAATCTTATATTCATTTCTGAATTAAATTTACAATGTATTATATGATTCTTTCTCTCTTTATGATATTTTGGACTTTCAATTTTAAAGTTACACAATTCTATATATTCCAGCAAATAAACTATTCTTACATAAACGATAACATATCTTCAGTTCTATTTTATTCATTATTTCTTTGAAAATATCTTTCTGACCGATGCAGATTCACAAAATAAGGATAGCGAAGATAGATGCATAGGATCAAAATACAACTAGAATATTACTCATCATATACCTTGACAATCATGGTACAGTGAATTAAAAGACACTATAGAGGAGTGACCTTTACCTGTCTACCAACCTCTATTATAGGAACGATGCTAAAGCTATTTCTTCAGCTTTATTATAACATCAAAAAGTTTAAAGATATGTAAAAACACTGTCCAAACTATATGTGTTCAGTCATAGGGCTTAGTTAACTATACTGAAATCACACAACACTAAATATGATCCAAATCCTTTATTTTTCCTATTTCTTAAAAAAAAACATCATCTTGGTTTCCTCTCCACTAGTACTTCCAAGTCACTATCCGATCTTATTTCTCAAGATTTTTCTATACTGTACATCGACAAATACATATCGGCATTTCCAACAATAATAAAATTCATTTATTTTAAAACTATTCCACTGTTCTATAAGAAAATCATTTTACTACTTTCCTCCAGTATATTTAATCATATACAAACTATTTAAATATCTGAATACTTTATCACATGAAAGTTCAAAAGAATCACACAATTGTTCTGTCAAATTATATTATTAATATACTTTAAATAAATTATTGCATGCATATTCCGAATTACTCCTATCTCATTATATGTTAAAATGTTGTATAAAATGTGTACATATAATTTAAACTTTCACACTTCATTTTTAGTCAATAGATGATCTAAAAAAAATACATTATGCATTATAAATAAATATCAAAATTACCAAACGATCTTTATCTTCTCGATCGCGTTCTGTAGGCTTCACCATCCATTTGATTCTTGTAGATATAAGACTCACATACATACACTTTATTTTTAAACAATATTTCTATAATTTTATCAAGCTATTATATTTAAATCTCAATATTACTAAATTTATGTTTATATGTTTTCCCTAATCTCACATAACATTTTATATTTAAAACAAATTAGTAAAAAATATTTAAACTATATTTACTGTACTTCTTTATCAAACTTTCTTGAAAACCGTTCATATTAAAGCTAAAAAAAAATGTTTATTATTTCTTCTTCAGTCACTTAATGTTCTATTTTAAGGCAAAACAATTATTGCTCTGTTTAATACATATTCATAGATGACAATCCTTGGTTTTTTATAATATTTAATACAATTATTAATTATGATATTAGTTAATCCCGTAAAGAAAACGTCTACATATTCTCTTTTAATATTTTCTGCTAAGATTTTCCCGCGCGACTTTTATGATGCATCTTCTAGGTACTTTTATTTAAATATTCAGTAAATTTTTTCTGTCTCCATGGATCCATTTTATTAAGTATATTAGATTTATCTTTTCCAATTTCTCTTAGAGAAAGTTTTTCTGTTCTTTTTTTCATAAAAAAAAATAATGACTCTTTCATATTATTATTCAGTAAATTTTCCTTTCTTTTAAAGTTCTGGTAACTATATACTTTGTAATGTTTCCTTTAAAAAGGACAAACATTTTTTTTCTCATTATAACTTTTACATAATTCTTTATAATATACAGCATCTTAATTTTTTTTTTTCATAGAGAAGAATAAAAAAAACTTTAGAGTAGCCTTATAAATTTGTGCGTCATAATTTTTCCTGATGGCAAATAACTTCTCTTTTAAGTTTCCGTATAGCGTCCAAATTATATTTCTCTGAGTTACAATAATAAGTTTCTGGTTGAGCATAAATAAAGCTGTATCAAGGCACTTTACAAATATTTTTCCTTTCTCATAACTTCTATATACTGTTTTCTGTAGTATTTCCATTTTTACTGTAAGGTTTTGGCTAAACTTGAATAAAATATTCTGGTAAGAAAACTTTTAAAAATTAGCCCTCCATGTAAAGGCAGTTCAAAATATTATATTTTAAAAAACTTTTAAAATAAATATAAAATTTTAAAATTATATTACTTTTCTAGCTTACGATCTTATCCAGCTAAAAAATATGTTACTCCCTCCTTCACTTACACATTACTTTCTCCCGCTCCATCTAATTCTTATATTTCGTCTGCTAAAATACCTCCGTTGATTGGTTAATGACTTTTTTTAGCGCAAACAAATTTACACATTTTTAGTTTTATAACAGACTAAATTTTTCAAATAAGACATTTATGACGTAATGATTTAAAATATTACTTAAAATAGTATTTTTAAACTCAATTATAGTTTTATCAAAATTATTTAAACTTTAAAACAATTATTAAAATAACATTTAATATCTATTTTAATATTAGTATTTAATTTATCTTGTTTTTATTTAAATAAAATATTTAATTTTTTTATTAACTGTATTCAACTTTTAAACACTACTTAAATATTACATCATTTAAACACTCAAAATAACTATTTAATATTTCAACACTCATTTCAGCGATAGACAGCAATTACATTTAGTTCCATAATTCACAA
The DNA here is from genome assembly GCA_028023455.1 of Epiperipatus broadwayi. Taxonomy (NCBI): domain Eukaryota; kingdom Metazoa; phylum Onychophora; class Udeonychophora; order Euonychophora; family Peripatidae; genus Epiperipatus; species Epiperipatus broadwayi. The sequence continues at coordinate 1,749,181 of JAQFVV010012555.1, forward strand.
ACTTTATTATTATATTCTAACAAGCGTGTGTGTGAAGGTATATAATATACAGTCACATGATTACTAACTTTATCAGATGATTTTTTAATTTACGTCTCGGTCTAAATTACCAAAACTGATATATTTTATAAAAATTTGGAAAATAATTTAAAAATGTAGAACTAAATATAATTCTCACCATCATAAAGTTTATCTCAAAATATACTCTATTAATTTTGACTATTAAATATGATTACAACACTACATATAGCATTTATTTAATTTATTAGTTTTAAAATATCATACTCGAATTAATAATATATTTTTAACTATTTATAGCTGTATTATTTTATATGGCCAGCTTTTACAACCATAAGCAAGAATATAATTAAGCTTTATTTAACTGTTTTCTTCTAAAATAATCCATTACACTTTTATATACCAGGTATTTTCAGCCTTAAATTGTACTATAAAATCTAATCGATCATACAATTATCAATATATTACACAAACGTATTTTAAAATTTAAAATTTTTTAGCAATTGACCATTCTACCTTATTATGACCTATAGATAAGGGCACAATATATATATATATATATATATATATATATATATATATTCTGGCAAAGACACCTGAATCTATAATTGAATAGTTTTGTGTCATTATTTAAAATTAATTAGTTTCAATATGTTATTACTATAAGGGGAAAACCGGAGGCATTTAAAATTAGTGTTAAACAAGGATGTGTATAGAATCCAACTTAATTTTTAATTTTTGATAATAGTCTCTGAAACTGTTTATAGGCAGCTGTATGAAACAGGAATTAATATGTGATTAATGAGAGAATTTTTAATTTGAATCCATGAAAAGTGAAAATAAAAACACCATGGATTTCAAATGTACAGTATGATGATGATTGTGTTGTCTTTTCTAATTCAAAGCATGTTCTACAAAACATATTTAATATTTTAAATGCAACATATAAACACTTTAAAAGTTAATGTTTAAAAAGTCAAGACTTTTATTAGTTAAAGTTGTAAGATATATCTTCAACAACATTTTGTTTAAATGATTTTCAACTTGAAAATGTAAGCCAATTTAAATATATTGTTTATCTTTATAACTAGAAAGCAATACTTTTTTATAAACCTTCTCATATACGTTTTAATGCAATTTTTATATAATTCCTTCTTTATTTTTCTAACAGTTTCGACTGCTCTGCAGTCTTCATCAGAGTTACAACATTTAAACATATAATCATAAAACCATATGAAAAATAAAAGAGGAATTATATATATATTGCATTAAACTGTATATGAGATTTATAAAAAAAAAAAAAAAGTAATATATATGAGTATATGAAGAAATGAAAAAGTAAAGAAGAAGATATAAGAATAACTAGAAAGTAGTTAGATGTTGAGTTATAACATTACAGACTCCATTGTGTTGTTGCTTTCAACAAGTTAAAATGATAGAATACTTTATTATAGTAATATAAATACTGAAATTAAGTTAGTTCTATATAGAAGTATTATTATACTCTGTTTATTGTATGGAAGTGAATCTTGAATACCCTCTTAATATAACATAGATGTATTAGAAAAAATTCATTTGAAGTTGCTCTGAAAAATTCTAAAAATATAATGACAAGATCACATGACCAATAAATATGTTCTTCAATTTCTCAATATAATGTTAAAGAAATCACTATTGTAAAATCAAATCCTCATTGTATTGATCATGTGATATAAATAAATAAAAACAGCTTTGCTAAAAGAGTATTTCAAGATAAACTTCTAAAATCGTTTTTGTGAAAATAATAGGCTCAGTTTATAGTAATATTATTTTAAAAACACTCTTTAGACCTGAAATAATGACTGCTATTTTTGATTTAGTACAGGAGGGAAAAGAATATAGTGGGTAGCGAAAGTGTAGTGTTAAATGTCAGTATTGCAAAATATCAATTTAAAAGAATAATAGATTAGTAGTAGGTTGAAGTTCATAGATTGGTCATCACAGAACTCATATCTAGGATATTATTTTGGCTTTTTTTATCTATTTTTTTTACTGGAGTTAGAATGGCTATACTCGTTCGAGAATGGCTGCTATTGTTGACCATGATATATATATATATATATATATATATATATATATATATATATATATATATATATATATATATATATATATATATATATATATATATATATATATATATATGCACATGCCTAGCAAAGTATATTTTATACTATATGTTACTACTATGATGAGTTAAATATAGTTTCATAAGACAAAACCCTTTTTTAAAACATAAATCTGAACATATTGCAAATAATAATAGTGAAGAATATTAATTTTGATATACAATCGTATTACTTTTTTTTAGGCATTATAAAGGTTTCTAAGTATGGGAAGTTAATTGCATTTCTAAGTGGTTAACAAATGGAAATACATACTGTATAAAGTTAATATGATTATTAATATACACCTTTATTATTTTATTCTTTTAAAATCATACACAAACAAAGATTTGAACTGTTCACTATGTATAATAAATTTTCAATACATATTACCACTACGTTAAACCTACATCTCGTTCTACGTTGAGTATATTTATATCTATATACACACACAAACTTATTCAACTATATATAACAATTTTTATTAATAGGGTGGATCATTAAATTGTTTTATTAAACATATTTAACAGCATATCTTTTTTTAACTTTAAATGCATTGTGTATATATATATATATGATGTTTTATATGCATGAGAAACATATCTAATACTGAGACACATAAATTTGTCATGATGCTTAATGTTTGCTCTTTTTATGTAAGCCCAGAGTGCTTTAACTTTTCGTTAAAATATGTCTAAAAAAGCTTACTATTTATTTTTGACTTGAAATGTAAACATAACTTTCAATTTTTACCATTTAAATATTTCAGTTCTCTAAAAGCCTTTTTGTAAATATTTCAGAAATCTAACTTTTTATACCACCTTTTTGGTTTTTTCTTGTTATTTAAAATTTTAGATTTGATAATTAAAAATCAATTTTAATTAAGTAGATAATGAATTAAGTTTTTAATTGATTTAGCAATGTAAAAAATGCATACATTTTTTAGATATTCTATACGATAAATTTATCTTACATTTAAGATTTGTTTTTTATCATGGTCACACCATTTTTGCAATTATAGGTATTTATTTTAAAATATGATCCATAAGAATCCTAAAAATGTTGCTATTAACTGAGGGCTTGAGGGCCAGTTCATTGTATATGTTGACTTAATCATCACCAAAAACATTTCTGAGGCTAACTAAATGCAAAAACTCTTATTTGCTTTTCAGCTCTTTTATGAAGAAAAAAGTTTTACAATTATCATCATCATCAATATTTTCAATCATTATCGATCACTGCAGGATTAATCTCTCCAAGTTCAATCCACCTTTTCTGATCTTTAGCCTCACTTCCCCATATCTACCAAGTACACTTCCTTATTGCATCTATCTATTTTATAAGTGGTCTCATTTTAGGTCTTTTATAATCTCTTGGATTTCAATTTAAGATTTCAACTGTCTATATATTATCATCTCTTCTAGCAATATGTCCATCCCAACTCCACATCAATATCTTAGTTCTTTCAATAATGTCAGTAACACCTGTTTCTTTTCTAACTCATGTATTTCATTTTCAATCTCTTATTATTATTCTTACTATGCATCTATCCATACTTTAAGTTATCTGAAGTCTATGAATTACACTTCTGTTAAGTGTCAAAGTATCAGATCCATAAGTAAGAACAGGCAAAACACATTTATTAAAATCCATCCTTTTCAAGCATACAGACATATTTCCTTTTAATATTAAGTTATTTCTATCAAAAGATTCCAATCAAGTGTAATCTATGATTAATTTTATCCATTATGTTTCTATCTATAATAATAATCTAATTGAGATATTTGTACTTATTAACTTCTAAATCATCATAATCAATACTTATTTTAATTTTTACGAAACTACAGTCTTACTATATACCTGTATCAATATATGTAATATAGAGAGTATAATAGCTCAGACTTTCACATGACCCACCACTCTTCACTCTATCTCATAAGACTGATACACTTGAATACATATATGTTGAAAAGATACTTTCACATGACCCACCACTCTCCACTCTATTGCATAACACTGATACACTTGAACATATATTTGTCAAAAAGATATATTATTCCCATGACCAACCACTCTCTACTCTATCTCATAACACTGATACACCTGAATACATATACATTGAAAAGATATATACTTGAACACATATATGTCAAAAAGATATCTTTTCAACATATATGTGTTCAAGTGTATCAGGGTTATGAGAGAGAATGGAGAGTGGTGGGTCAAGTGAAAGTTTGTGCTCATATATCCTATATATTAACATATTTAGTCTTTTTAATATGTACCTTCAGTCCTACTTTTTTACTTTCATTTGATAATTCTTGTAAAATTCCCTGAAGCTCTGAATCTGCAAAATCTAGATGACTTAAATAATCTCCATTTAATTTTACTCCCTTAATTTTCAATTTGTATCTGCAAAATACTTCTTTACAAAACTACTATATAAACTTTGGAGATATAAAATCACCCTGTCTTATAGTCTTTTCAATGTTAATCTTCCTAGTATCATTTCATAATCTAATTGTTGCTGTTGCATTTTTATAAGTGTTCATCAGAATATGATAACATTCTAGATCTATATCTTGATGACCTAATGCTTTAATCACCGAAGAAATCCTTATAGAATCAAATACCTTTTCATAATCTACAAAACAAAGCATAACGGCAACTCATATGCATGAATCCTTGCTATAATTTACCTCAATACTTGAATATGGTTCACTATACTAAAACCACTTTTAAATCTACATTGTTGTTTTGGTTGGTTAACATCCAAAATTCACTGTCGATGAATTGTAATTATTTTGGTAAAAAATTTGTATAGAACTGATAAAAGTCTGATAGGTCTGTAATTTTTAATATCTTCTTTATCACTTTTTTTTAAAAATATTAATATTACTACTGCATTCTTCCAATCATCAGGTATATGTTCATCTTTAAGACATTTGGTATTTAATTCTTCACCTGATTAAATTCTAAGATAATGATTATAAATTCTATCATTACCTGGAGTTTATCCCTTCTAAATTTGTTTCACATTATTTTATTAATTTAGATAATTCGATTCCTAGCAAGGCTGGAATAATTCTCTCACATCTTAAAATGATCAGAATATATATCATTGCATTTTTCACTTGAAAGTGAATAAAACTAAGACTTTTTGCTTACCAGCAAATCACTCTTCAATTGAGCAGATTGCTCGTCGTTCATAAAGTAGAAATGCTGACTTTTTAAAACTCTCAATAAAATACTATTTTCTATGTTTAATCACATCCAATAATATATTCTAATATTATAATGCTTTTAAATGGATGAATACCTTCAGTTCTGAATTTTGATGCGTCGGTAATAATAGCACCTACTGCTTTAGAATTTAATTATTCCAAGTAGTAATATTACGCGTATAAATACAAACAAAAGTTTCAGTTCAAAAATACTGAAGACAAATACATATGTATAATAATGGAAAATTATATATATATATTTTGAATATTTGAAATGAATTTATTTAATTATTTGGGCGTGCTGTATATATATCTGTGTGAGTAGTAAAGAACTTTATTTATTTGTTGCGTGCATATTTAGAGAAAAAAAATTATAATACAATGACAAGAAATTTGCATGCCAGACTATAAGTTGGGTTCACATCCAATCCAAGATAAATATATTTCTAGTAAATTGGCACTTAGTTAGATATTGGTGGTAAATTAATACCTAATTAGATAGTAAAATAAATACAGGCAATAATTCAAACCCTCACCACTTAGAAATTGTAAACCAAGTACCTAATGGATAACCTTTTATTCTTTTTCTATGAATGTGATTGAAAGTGTTCCAATCTATAAAAGGATATTTAAAATCTGCTCTCTATATAAAATAAACTCTAATAAAGTATCATAGACTATAATCCTCAAAGTATGAAAACTCAGTCCTAAGAATATTGAATGACTTAAGCAATTATTCTTGCTGCTATATGTATTTCAGAGAAGATTGCTGCCGGATGAAAAATGTTCAATCAAAATCCTACCATGGTTCATTTCATCTACACTCATGGGTAGCACTTAAAATGTATTATATTTAAAATTTGTTGCTTTGGTGATTATGGGCACTTATACATTCCAGTGAAAAGATAACTAGTTATGTCCCTAAACAGTCTGCACACTATTCTTGAGTCAGTCTGTGTTATCTAATATCATAGTTTAGTTATTTTACTGTAAATCTTCAAGATGTTAGCATGTCTAAATAATGAGTTAAGATGTAAAATATGAGTGTGTTTCATATCTTCATAGATCATCTTCAATATTCTCTCTCCCATCACAAAATCTTGGAAACCATTTACAAATATTTTTTTTTAATTCGTGAAATATGAGTGTTTCATACCTTCATAGATCATCTTCAATGCTCTTTCTGCCATCACAAATTGTTGAAAAACACTTGAAAATGTTCTTACAAATGAAGTCAAATATATTATTATCTGATAAATAATAATGGTTTACTATCAAAATAAAAGTTGGAAGCTTAAATTTAGTGAGAACAAAAAATCTGTCAGAATATAGAGGGGTTAATTTAGATTTTATAAAATTGGTATAAAAATGGGATAATAAATATTTTTTATGATTGCTACTTCTCAATTTTATTTTAAAAATTCAGAGGAAGAATATATTTTTCTTAAAGATTAAAAAGTATTCATTATACTCATCATAAATAAAAACTATTTTTTCCTGTTGAAGCCAATTAATAAAATCATGAATTTACTTCTATTAGTTTCTTTTCTAAAAATCTTTCTTTTTCACTCTTAAAACAAAGCAATTAAAAGGTGGCAGATGAAAGTTCCATTAAGATCTAGATACAGTGTCCTCAGTTCCAAGGCTCATCACTGATGAAAGCTACAAGCTAGAAACTAGTCTAGGATATTAAATGAATACATAGCAAATATAAATTTTATACACATAACTTCTTCCATCTACTTATTACTAAGAATTGCACTGGATGGTACTTAGCTGTATGCAAAGTTTGCTACTGTTTTAAAAGATCTATTGCAAAATATTCAAATACTAAAAAATAAAAAATAATGTATATAAAAATATTTGTAAAAAACACCTTTATTTAATTTGATGAGTACTGCAATAAAAATAATAATTTTCTTCTTCACTCAAATTATGGTTATTATATTTAACTTGAAATAAAAGCATGAGACACGTTTCTTTTTATAAAAGAGACAGAAAAAAATTAAAAGTTATCACATTTTAAAATATTAGACCAAGTTTAAATAAAGATTTAGGATTGAAATTTTTTTTATAAAAATTAAATTTCATATAGCTTAAATATATATATATATAACTAGGAAGTAAAATAAATAATAGTTACAAAAAATATTCCCAGAGAAGAAAAAAATTAAAAAAGGCAGTTACAAAATTTTAAGACTTAAGAGAAGATAAGCCTAAAACTAAAAATTAAGATATATATATATATATGAAATTATATAAGATGTCATAATTAGGTAATATATGAAAAAAATATAATAATATAGTTAAAATAATAAAAATATATTAATTTAATAATTAAAAATTATATAAAGTATAATATATATTTTAACCTTGTGATTCCGCATCTCCACTTCCGGATAGTATAAAATATAAAATAAATGGATTCTATCTCAGTTAATAATTAATAACTGGTAATATTCAGTACTAAAATTAAAATATTTCACTAGCTCATTTTTAATATTCGAATAAGGTTCAATTTATAAAAAATATATTAAATAAATATATTTAATATTTTCATGAGACTTGAAGTGAAAATACAGGTGGCAAGATAGATTACATTGAGCCAATATCCTACAGGATACTACCTCAATGGCATAAGAACACTATCCCCTCTTTATTACTATTTCAAATAACAAACTCATAGTATTCTTATGACTTTAATTACTTCCACTCACTAAGACTAAACTCATAATTAAATTTTAATCTTCTATTTAATAATAATCTAGCTCAATAAAATAATCTCAGGTTCATAAAATTTATTCTAGGTTAAATTTAAAAATACGGTAGTAAAATATGAGAAGGGATTTTATGTCATAATCTACTACACTTAAACTAATAATAATAAATAACAATAATAATGTTCTTCATGTAATGATATTATAAATACGTGGTAGCATTTAAATAATCTGACAAACAAAATATGTGTGGCAACTGATAGCATATAATTTAATATAATATTGTGATAATTGATTTATGACCAATAAACAATGTAAGATTATGATTATTCAATTATAATGAATACCAACAAAATATTTAAAATTCTTAAGATAATTCTTTATTTATCTTTTGTGCAAAATTATATTTGTTTCAGTTATTATGCATATATCATGTTTTCAAGTTGGTGTAAGAATTGACCAATAAGAAATAAATATCCTTACAGATGATAAATATTGTCTGTAACTTATAGCGGGAGAATAAAAATGTATTGAAACCGGGGAGAGAGGTAAATTATAACTGTCAAAAGATAGTGTTTTAAAAATCTTTTATTTTAGTCAATTTTTTTTTTAGTACTTTCTTATAACTTTATCTGCAAAAAAAAAACAAAAAAAAACTAATTGATAATTTTAAAAATATATTTTTACAAAAGAAAGTATAAATTAAAATATTTTGATATTTCGTTTAACATGATTTTCTAATTTTTTTAAAAAGTTGCTTACCAGTCATATTTTATTTAAAAGTTTAACCTAAGCTGCGCAATAAAAAATGGATATACTACAAAATAAAATGGATAGAAATTGTAATGCTGAAGAAATATTTGAATATTTATTGATACAGCTTTATTTATGCATAACCAAAGAACTGTCTTGGTACATAAAAACCACAGCTTAGACATTATACGGAATAATCTAACCTTGTGATTCAGCATCTCCACTTCTGGATAGTATAAAATATAAAATAAACAGATTCTATCTCAGTTAATAATTAATAACTGGTAATATTCAGTACTAAAATTAAAATATTTCACTAGCTCATTTTTAATATTCGAATAAGGTTCAATTTATAAAAAATATATTAAATAAATATATTTAATATTTTCATGAGACTTGAAGTGAAAATACAGGTGACAAGATAGATTACATTGAGCCAATATCCTACAGGATACTACCTCAATGGCATAAGAACACTATCCCCCCTTTATTACTATTTCAAATAACAAACTCATAGTATTCTTACGACTTTAATTACTTCCACTCACTAAGACTAAACTAATAATTAAATTTTAATCTTCTATTTAATAATAATCTAGCTCAATAAAATAATCTCAGGTTCATAAAATTTATTCTAGGTTAAATTTAAAAATACGGTAGTAAAATATGAGAAGGGATTTTATGTCATAATCTACTACACTTAAACTAATAATAATAAATAACAATAATAATGTTCTTCATGTAATAATATTATAAATACGTGGTAGTATTTAAATAATCTGACAAACAAAATATGTGTGGCAACAAATAGCACATAATTTAATATAATATTGTGATAACTGATTTATGACCAATAAATAATGTAAGATTATGATTATTTAATTATAATGAATACCAACAAAATATTTAAAATTCTTAAGATAATTCTTTATTTATCTTTTGTGCAAAATTATATTTGTTTCAGTTATTATGCATATATCATGTTTTCATGCAGTGATGTGGAGAAATAAATAACTCTGACACAAAATTTTTTTATAACAAAATTTAACAAAGTTTATTACTAACAATAAATAACTAAACAATTTATTTACATTATTTACAGTGGATATCCTTAACCTTTTTTATTTTACAATTTGATCTACCTGGTTATATAAAAAATAATTTATATTTCAATTATATTTTATTTAGATTTAGGACAAAATAAAAAAAAAATGTTATTATTTGGTTTCTCATCATGTTTAACTTATTACAAGTATATTTATCTCCTTTATTAGCAACAACATTTTATCTCTAATATTATTAAACTATCCTATTTTAAAAAATTCATATTTAGAAAAACATTCTATAGAAAACAAAAATTTATAATGAGTATGGATTTCTCACAATATTATCTAAAATTCAGTACTAGATTTTAGTATTTATCACACAATGTTTATTAATCATAATATATTCTTCTTTAAGCCTTACTTTAGTATGATATAAGTTTAATCATTAATAGATTTCTGTTAATTAACAAACAAAATATACTATGCATATTGTTTATATAATCTACTTTGTACTATTGTATTTTAAAAAATATATACAATACTTATTTTTCTCTCAGAAAAAAATAACACTAAAGCATTTAAAATTATTATCACTTTAAAGAAAATATCTTTGTTTAGATACCTTATTTTTAAAATTTTATATTTCATTTCCGAAATAAAATTCAAATATATTTTATGATTCTTTTCCTTCCCTAGGATACTTTGGATCTTCAATTTTAAGTTATAACATTCTGCTCCTTATAAGCAACTAAACTAATCTTATCCAAAAACGATAGCACAACCGTAGTTCTAAATTATTTATCATTTCTATTAAAATATCTTACTAAACGATGCAGTTACATGAAATAAGGATAGCGAAAACAGATGTATAGGATTAAGGAAGAAAGCTAGAGTATTATTCTTAACATATCTCAAAATCATGGCACAGTGCGAAGAGGTAGGACATTTATCTGCCTAATATCCTCTAGTACAGGGACGATGTTAAAGCTATTTCTTCAGCTTTATTAGAACATCAATATTTAAAACAATATAAACACTGTCCAATAAAATATGTATCAGTCATAGGGCTATGTTAACTATGCTGATAACCACATAAAGACTAAATATTATTCCCATTCCTTATCATATCCTATTTTAAAAATACATCATCTTGGTTTCCTGTTAACTATAGTACTTCCAAGCCACTATCTCAACATTATTTCTCAAGATTTTTCTACATTTTACATCGATAAAATAACTATCTGCATTTACAAAACAATAAACAAAATTCATTAATAGCTAAACAATCTTACTATCCCATAAGAAAAGTCTGCTTACTTCATTGCTCTGTATGTTTAATCATATATGATCTACATAAACAATATTTGAATATCCCATATCATAAAATTTTTAAAAGAATCACATAATTATTTATTATATTGGATTATATCACTAATAAAAAATAACAAAAAATTGTCGTATGCATATTTTCAAATCAATCCTATCTCATAATGTTTTTTTTTAAAATATTGTATAAAAATGCGTTACATATAATTAAAAAAAAACTTTTACACTTCATTCTTCCAATTTAGGATGATCTAAAGAAAACAAAAATATACATTATAAAATTATTAATAGTTATTATTATTACCAATAACCTTTATCTAGTCATCGTGTTCAGTAGGCTTCCTTTGTCCACTTGAGCATTGCAGATATAAAAAATTCACACCCATACATTTTATATTAAAATATTTTTTAGCTAAATTATTAGATTGTTATATTATAAGATTTTAATATTAACAAATTAATGTTTTTATGTTTTTCCTAATCTTATATAAAATTTTAGATTTAAATTAGGTCAACAAAATAATAATAAAAAAAAAAATCAAAACTATAGTTACATATTTTCTTGACGATAGCTCTGATAAGTCCCAAATACTTATTATTTTCTCTAGAGTTTTTTTTTTTTTTAAAAAATGTTCTCCAAGCGTGTTAAAGTTTAAAACAAAAATCATTATTAACTCATTTAGTAAAATTTAGAAAATAATCTTTGGTTTTAATTTTTTAAGACGATAATATTAATTAAACCCGTGAAGCTTCTTAATCTTCTCTACCAATATTCTCTACGTATCCGATGCATCAATCCATTTAATTTAACTAAACTTTTAAGTACTATTGGTATTTCCATGGATCCATTTTTTCATTCATCTATGTGTTCACTTTTATCTCTGTTATCTTCTTGATACATTGAAACTTTCACTTGGTATTTTATACATCTCTTTTAAAATAAAAACTTCAAATACTTTTGAATAAATTTTTTCCAAGTACATTTTAAATAATTCGAAGAACGGATATTTTAATACAAAACGCTTCTGTAACATATTTTCCCGGGTTCTTTATTTAGTTCTGCACTCGAAAATATTTTTTTTTAAATGTTACCTTTAGAAAGGATATAACATTTTACTCATTTGAATCTCATACTATATAAAATAATTTAGGCAATATATAATTATCTTATTACCATTTAAAGTATATCTTGTATAAACTTATGCATAATAATGCGTTTCCAATTTTTTCATTAAATTCCATATAATGTCCGAGCTGTGGTTTTTATGTACCAAGACAGTTCTTCGGTTATGCATAAATAAAGCTGTATCAATAAATATTCAAATATTTCTTCAGCATTACAATTTCTATCCATTTTATTTTGTAGTATATCCATTTTTTATTGCGCAGCTTAGGTTAAACTTTTAAATAAAATACGACTGGTAAGCAACTTTTTAAAAAAATTAGAAAATCATGTTAAACAAAATATCAAAATATTTTAATTTATACTTTCTTTTGTAAAAATATATTTTTAAAATTATCAATTAGTTTTTTTTTTTTTTTTTTTTGCAGATAAAGTTATAAGAAAGTACTAAAAAAAAAAATTGACTAAAATAAAAGATTTTTAAAACACTATCTTTTGACAGTTATAATTTACCTCTCTCCCCGGTTTCAATACATTTTTATTCTCCTGCTATAAGTTGCAGACAATATTTATCATCTGTAAGGATATTTATTTCTTATTGGTCAATTCTTACACCAACTTGAAAACAAATTTACATGTTTTCAATTTATAGCAGAATTATGTCTAAAAATAAAAATGATGACGTAATAAACCCGAATATTATTTAACGTATTAATTTTAAATAAATTATTATTTTACTAAAACTATTGAAACATTTAAAATAACCTTAAATAACCTATTTCATTTATCTATTTAATTTATCTATTTTTATTTAAATAAAATATTTAATTTTTATTATATCTGCATTCGTCTTTATTACATTACTTAAACATTACATACAATAGTTAACTTAGTGTTTAATACTATTTACTTTTATGATAGGCAATAATTCTATCCAATTCTATAATATAACTTTTAAAATATTTTAAACTTTGTTATTATTTCAAACAAGCAGTGTGTGATAGTATACATTAAAACAATCACGTGATTACAACTTTGACAGACGTTTTTCTATCTATTTCTCTGTCTAGATTAATAAAATTGATACACTTATTATATTATATAAAATAATTATAAAAAATTTGGAAGAATAATTTAGAAAATATAGAATTAGATATAATTTTCACCATCACAAAGTTTATTTTAAAAATATACTATATTAATTTTGACTATTTAAATATGATTACAAATCTAAATATAGCATTTATTAAATCATATGTTTTACACTATTAAAATCGGATTTTTAAATACACTTTTAATTATTTATAGCTGTGTTATTTAATATGGCCAGCTTTTACAACCATATGCAACAATATTTAAAGCTTTATATAACTATTTTTAAATGATTTTATATACTACATATTCTCTTTAGCTTCAAATAGTACTTTAAAGATATAATTGACTTAATATAATTAATGTATTAAAAAAAACATATTCTAAATTTAAAATTTTTTAGTAATTGACTGTTATGAATTATTACTGACCTATAGAAAAGGGCACAATATATAGTATCCCATATAAAAATTTAGATAAAAAAAATCAATGAAGTTAATATTTATAAAGTTGTTAAAATTTATATAAGGATAAATATTGAGTTTATTAAAATGTAATCATATTATATATGATCTCTTATATAGAAAATATAGATTATATATAATGAATTATATATTTAATCATCTGTAGTTATATATTAAAAGGTATTAAATATATTGATTGTTATATGTGTTTGGATATTATAGCTCTGAATAAGACTGCAGATGAGTCAAACTATAAGAAAATATCAAAAAATAAATAAAGGTACTTATGAATTTTTAAGTAAACCAAGATGGCAGACAGTATTTTTTATAAATCTACAGTTTTGCAGGATCCCAAGAAATGCTTACAAAAAAATGCCTGCTAGGAAAATTTGTATTTAATATTTACATTTTAATTTTTATTACAATTATTTTAAAAAAAGAAATCATCATAAAAAAAATTAATTACAATATTTACAATTTATTGGCTTTATTTTTGGAGTAACTTATTAACAGAAAAATAAAAAATAAATAAATACAATATTTTCATATTGATATTGGTGGCATGCCATCATACTGTGACCATTAACATAGACATTTTGGATGACCTTTGGAAATAGTCCACTGCATCATATCCCATGGCAGGAAAATTACAAATTTTAATAATTATGACAATTTATCAAAAACACTGCTGACAAAAAGAAACATGCTGAATTGATCCAAAGTATGATAATGTTAGAAGTACCTCATCACTTCTCACATTATAAGTAAAAAAATAAATGAAATTGAAATATGCTTCTTAACGATATTTATCAGAATTTATTCATTTCTTTAAATGTAACAATCAATTTATTAATTTTGTTTTAATTTAATAACTAACACATCTTTGGTAGATTATAAGTCCTCAAATCTGTAATGTGATGTGATGTATTATGACTTCTCCTTAAACGAAGTCAAGAATATCTCAGCAATTATGCCCAGATAAACCTAGCCACTTTATTTTACATTCCCCACTCTAAATTTACCCATAATCTGCTCTATTCCCATTTCCACAACATAATCTTTGTCAACTCTATAACCTTTATGTCTAAATCCCCCTTATCTTTTCCCAAACTCAGCATAAAAACCAATAATTCACTTTCTGTACATTTATCAAAAGTATGTGGTGCCATCATATTATAAATCTACCTGAAAAAAATCTAAGAATAAATAAAAATATATTAAATCATATTATAAATCTACATTCAGTCAGTCATTATACATTGTGTTAAAATTTTTTTTACATTTTGTTTGTCAAAATAAAAAACAATATTTGTAATTATTCAAAATAAAAAAAAATATTTGTAACTATTTTGTAATTTTTTTAAAAATGTTGACTTAATCTTGCTAATTTTGTTTTTTATATACACTTTCTTGTAGTTTGTAAAATTTACATAAAAGTTTCTTATTTTTATCCAAATTTATATAAATGTTGTTATAGAGGCCATTTTTAGATGATACTGGCTGTTTTTTATTCATAGCATATTTGTGTTTAGTCATAGTCCAGCAACTTAAACTCCCATCCATTCCATTATCTAAAAAATGGCTTCTCTAACAACATTTACATAAATTTGGATAAAAATAAGAAATTTAACTTTATATAAATTTTACAAACAACAAGAAAGTACATATAAAAAAAAATTAGCAAGATTAATTCATAGAGTTATGATTATGATACCTGAAGCATCAAAAGCCTTAGTTTGAATAAAGATGTTTTGAACTAATGAATGCCTTTTCTGGTTTAAATATGTTAATGTTTATTAATATAATGAGCATACTACTAGCTCTAAACAATCTTTTTCAATAAATGCTGCAAGAGAAAGGGTTTTAAATCTCTACCCAAAATTATCCCTATTCCCAAACCAGTTTTGAACTAATGGTTCTCATCAGTGAAGTTCTAAGATATTCAGAAACTAATTAGATAGCTGGATTTGAAGACATAGAGGTATCTAAAAATTTTAAATTTTCTACTTGTTAATTATTTGATAAATGCTGGATCTGAGTCTGTACGTTAGATTTAATGTCTGAATATCCTACTGCCTAACTGAAGAGAGCCATTAGCTCGAAACCAGTTTGGAGATAGGGATAATTCTAGATAAAGATTTTACATGCTTTCTCTTGTGCCATTTGTCAAAAAAGCTTGTCTAATTAGGGCTATTAGCATGCTCGTTATATTACATTTGTAAATACAAGCTAATTAAGTCATGTGATTTATGACTTGGTTTCTTTACTATTAATTAACATTTATTAAAAAATTACAATTATAAAAAAAGAGATAACAATGATATTTACTGAATTTAGCCATTTTGAAAATTTATTTTTTTCCCAATTCAAGATAATTTTGATTATTTCAATATTTTTATTAGGAAATATAAAATACATATTATTTTTTGTAAGTTACTAATGTTTTTCAAAAATTGAAAAGTCTCTTTGGGTAAAGAAAAATATTTTTGATATAATGTTTGGTAATGCTTAGATGTTTCTCTTTCTCCTCTTAATACAATAATAAACTTAAAATTACTAAAAATAACAGAATTTTTAGTAATTTTAAAAATGATTTAAATAGTAATTTGCAATTGCAATTAATTTAATTTTGTTGGAAACGTTATTCAAATTTAAGGCTATAAATAAGATAAAATTAAAGCAACATTTTGTAACTTTATATAGTTATAAAAAAAGGCAAAACTCTCCATACAGTAGTGCCACCCTGTGCTGAACAGAGTAATCAATGGATGCCAGAAGGCTTCCATTGATTACTCTGTTTGGCACAGGGTGGCACTACTGTATGGAGAGTTTTGCCTTTGTTTACAACAATTATGTGCTAGTATAGAGATGGTGATCATGTGATCTATATAATTATATTTAATATTCCATGAGAAAAATAATATAAAATTTATTTCCCTTCAGTGATGTCAGTTGAATTAATTGTGGTCTTTGCTCCTGAATTAAATAATCGAATATTTATTTTATTCTAGTCGAAAATAAACAGAACAGTATATAATGAAGTTTCTTCTTTGTTTAGTTTTATTTCTAAATATATATGAACATACACATGTATATAAAATATGCTTATATATACTATAAAACACATATTTGCATTAAAAGCACATATTCTATATTGTTCATTATCATTATGAAAAATCTATAACCTAGCTTCAAAATCAAACATTGTGGAAATGAGTATTTTAATTATAAAAGTTAAAGGTAATAATAATTCCTAGGTTAAAAATTTCTAAAACCTGTATTTGTGTTAGTCAATTTCATGACAAATACATAAGCAACATAAATTAATCCGGGATTTTTATCTTTTAGTAAATAATAAATAAACCCCATTTACTAACCGATGCAATGTATCTAGCAGGTTTGGATTGGGCCAACTATCTCAAACAAAAAAACTATCCAAGGATTATCTGTTAGGTGAAATTTTCTTTAAAGCTCATTTCACCTTACTCAAAGAGGGGTTTAAAGTCTCTAACTTGCTCCTCTGTTAAGCGTATAAGACTAAGGTCTATAGATAAAATCTGGTAAAATACAAAAAAATTTCTTTTCAAACACCTAGGTATATTTCCTTTTAATATTAAAATATTTCTGCCACAAACATTCCATCCAAATTAAATTCTAGGATTGATTTAATCCATTGTGTTTCTATCTGTTTCTATGTCGTGAGTATGACAGATGGAATAGTTGACCACTAAGTCATAAGGTATTTAGATATATACAAGCATCTTATAATCAATATGTATATATACAAAACATATGACATTTTAATAACTGTAATATTAGAAAATTCTTTTATTCTATTTTACAAAAGCAGAAACTAATTTAGTTAGAGGTTATATTACATATTTTTCTTTTAAATATCTAAATGATTTATAGTACGACATAAAGACATTTTAAATTAATTAGACTAATGAACTGACATGGAATTTTAAATGATTTGTAAATAGTTTTTACCATGAAGCTGAACTACCTTCAGGAAATTATAATTTTAATGACTGTCTATAATTATCTTAATCTTTTTTTAGTCTGATATCTCATATGTTGTTTTTGTAAATAAATCATAAAAAAAAATTACTATTTTTTTAACAGAAAGAAAGAAAAAGAATGTCCAATTACAAATAAAGCATATTAAGTACCATCCGGACAAATTAGTATATATTTTTATCTGATAATGACATTTTAATAATAATTATATGTTCAATTATTTTCATCAACTAATATTAATTGTTGTCAAGCGTTGATTATCGAGACGTTAGCACAGCTGCCTTACAAGCAGTTGTCCCGGGTTAGCGGGTTCGCTTCCAGGCGATGCTAAAACACATGAAAAAAAAAATAAAACTAATATTAATTGTTAAATGCTTTTAGAAATGAACATATATTTGATTGGGAAAAGGCAAAAATACTGAATTGAAAGAAAAAAGGAAAAGAAAGACATTCAAGGAAACTGCACACATGTCAAGCGAAATAATCCCATAAGTTGTCTCAGTGTAATAATTCGCGACTCATTATCTTTTCCCTTAGGAAAAAGTAGAGGACCATCATAGATAAGTATATAAAATTTCAACTGACTGTTTAGAATAAGAGCATTGCCTTAAATTTAATATTTGAATCTAAAGATCAGGGTTTGGTCCCATGCTAGTACTGTCATTGGTCAATCCAGCATTACCTGACAATGTTGTGCTACCTACCAATCTGAATGCTACCACTGATAGATGAATGTATTTGAAAAGTTAAAACAGAATTTGAATTTTTCTAAAGATACTTAACAATTAATATTTGATGATGGAAATAGTCTAACATATAATTACCACAATAATTTTCAGTGTAAAATATTGGAGTGAACTATTAAATAATACAAATCAGATATCAACAAAGTTCATGCTTGAATCATTTTTTCATGCCCTGCATGGTTTAATATGGGTATGGAGTAATGATTTTGCAACTCTGACAATGACTTCAAATGCTAAATCTTCTTTGAACTTTCTGCTAAAAAACCATTTGAATATTTTACTCTGAATGGTTGAAAGCAATGATAAAGCGGCTGGCTTTGGAGCTAAGGGTCTATGGATCAGGCCAAATTCTGACATAATGCATGAACTGCTATAGAAGTCTTAATGAATAAATCATTTTATTATTTTATTTTTATTCTTCACATGTGCCTTCTCCACATGTTTTGTATACCTTCTCTTATTAGCAGATTAACAAATATCAAAAACCACTTTTGTTATTTATATTATTAGGAATATTATTTTCAGAATCAGTCTTGTAATTTCCAATATATATACACACACACAAAAAAAATACATATAAAATTACTTAAATGTAAAACTGCTATTTTCACTAGAAATAAATACAATAAAATGATGGTGTTCAAAAATTATTAATCAAAATATATATACAATAAAATGGCAGTGTTCATAAATTACAAATCATGTGCAATGAATATGATAAAACAATCCTATTGGTTAAAATATTTTACCCAGGTAATTTAACCAACCAACAGCAAATTTATGTTAATGTACATGTCAAAAAAATGCAGTATTTTCTAATCAATTTATACAAACGTGTTTGAACACAATTTAAAAATGTATACCAAAAGAAATTTGCTATTGGTTGGATAAATTTCCTGTGTAAAACTTTTTAACCAATAGGGATTTTTTGACAAATATGTTGCATATAACTTGTAATTTTTGAACACCACCATTTTACTGTATTTCTTTCTAATGAAAACAAATTCTCTGGTTCAAATATAGAAGATAGTCATTTTACATACAAGTAATATTGGATGCATTTTATTTAATTTTCTGTATATATTTCCTTTAGTTATCTATCTATCTATCTGTCTGTCTGTCTGTCTGTCTGTCTGTCCGTCCGTCCGTCCGTCCGTCCGTCCGTCCATCCTGTCTGTCTGTCTGTCTGTCTATCTATCTATCTATCTATCTGTCTGTCTGTCTGTCTATCTATCTATCTAACTATCTACCTATCTACCCACCTACCTACCTACATATCTATCTATCTATCTATCTATCTATCTATCTATCTACCTACCTACCTACCTACCTACCTATCATTAAAAATAAAGTTTCATTGAATTACATGGATATTTTTAAAGACATTATGAATACTAATAAGACTATTTAATAGAAGAAAAAAATATTGCCAAATAATGAATAGATTCGATTATAAATCCAACAGTAAATAATTCCCAGGCAGTGTAGTAATTTTAAAAAGAGCATGATTTACATAAAAATTGGATTTAGGAAAACACTTAGCCTCTAATTTTGGAAGTAGATGCTAAATTTTAATAAGTGACTATATTTCATCGTGCATTCATTATAGTGGAGAAGCGTATTCACTGCTGAATTTAAACCTGACTAAAATGTAAATAAACGTTGCAGAAATTGTTTGATATAAAATATTACACAGAATTTTAATGTGTACCAGTGGGAAAAACAATTCAAATTTGTTACTTTTTGAATACTTAGAAATATTGTTAACCACAGATTATCATATTTGATTTGCTTCTGCAACACTTAAAGAGACATTTGTTAAACTATTAATATTTAAATCACCTCATAGATTAAGAGTAACTCATCAGTGAATACCAAATGCCATTTTGGATTTTAACCTCTCCACCCTCCACAGATCAATTTCATGCTCTTTCCTTTATCAGTAGGACAAACTATAATAACTGACAGATGGTACTAAGGTAGGGGATGTATTGTGCTAAATCACCAATGTCATTATTCCAATTTTTTGTTAGAGTCTACTATTTGCAACTTTTTTTTCTCTAAAGCACCCCCCCCCCTGAAAAAAAGTTATTGCTGTAACAATGCTATTCTTCTCTGAATTCTCTGAATCTAAAGTTGGAACACAAACACTAGTAAAATGAATATTAGTACCACAGTGCAAGGCAAGTTTTAGTACCAGGTATTTTTTCATAGATACATAAGAATTTCCAACAATGGAAGATACTAAATTAGACATCACAGCAAATCCAACACAATGCATTCTTCTTTCATTGACTGACCTGCTTTTCCAAAAATACTTCTATATATTCCATTAAGCATTAATTCTCAATGCTCCAATAAACACTTTTGTAGTTTAAAGAAAATATTTATCACATTAAGTACTGGACTTTACTTCATTTAATATTATAATCGATGGCCTCAGAATTTCTATATTAAAACATGGTACTTAAAATTTATTTTGATCATTAGTAAGCTAATTAAAATTGCATTAATGTAAAAACTTATTTAAGATAGATAACTTAATTTTCTTTTTTAAAAAAATACTGATAGAGAAAATGTCAATCAGAAGTATTAAAAAGCTTATATATAAACGAAAATAAAGGCTGTAAGCTTAAATAGTTTGTTTATAAATTTTATTTTAAAGCTAAACTTTTACTTTTAAGAGTATTTTCTTCTTTTTGAAAAGACTGTTTTCAGCTGTTCACTGGATCGGATTAATACCATCTTTCATGATAGTAAAACACTCTACTTTGTACAAAGCATTATAAGTTACTTCTAAAAATGATTAAAAAAATAAAATGAAATGTCAACTTTTATTCCTTTATGTACAAATCAGCATATTTTGATTATTCTTTCAATCTCAATCCTGTTTTTCTTCTCAATTAAAACATTGCAAAAAGAACCTTTTAGCTGAAAAAAATATAATCAGTCTCATAGAGTAGACTTTTGCTGAAAACGATAAATATAATCACTTTCAAAGAGTTTTAAATGATTGGCTTTTAAAATTCAAAAAATGACAAATCTTTTATATACACGCATATATATATATATATATGATAGGTTTCATTATGTTCTAAAATCTTTTCATACTTTATATAACAAGATATATTTTACAAATGAACAATTTTAACTTTAATCATAATAAATTCTAGTTATAAAATACTTTGTTTTCTTTTTTTGCTAAAATTAGATTTATTTGCATATACAAACATAAATAAATCAATCTAATGTTTGCATATGCGTGAATGCATATATCAGTTAAGATCAAAAATCACATAATACAAATACTTTCCACTGTGACGAACAATAAAATAAATTTATGTAAATTTTACCGCATGCTATATGCATGAATTGTAATATAATGATATATATCTAGTATTAACCCTAGAGTTTAAATTTACAGACAGCCACAAAGAAGATAAATGACAAATACATTAAAAGAGATAAGTCTAAACATTATAATATTTTTACAATTTTTAGATTTGTCATTTTTTAGGCCATCAATTCATTTTTAATATTTTTATTTAACTTATCCTGTCTTTTTTTCTGTCTTTGTGAGTAATATTCTATTTCCATTTTCATATAATAGCATTTAATACACCTTTTTTATTTTCACAATGCAATAAATTTTATTTATTCCTTGTTAATAATTTCTTGCAGTTTCACCTGACTGACAGACTTCCTCAGAACTACAATATTTAACTTTATAATGATCGCATAATACCTTTTTTACATCACTACATATAATTAAATATACAAGACATTTTATAATACTCTATATAATTATTTAATAGATTATACATGATAAAATTATATTTTAATAAACGATATTGTAATGGTTTATTCCGGCGTAAACACGTATATATGTGGTATACGTTTATTCCGTATTTCAAACCTAAGTTTTTGCTCTTTTTATTTAACAAAAATTATAATATGAACACATATATCGGCAGTTCTTTTTGCAATGTACTCTAATTACTCGCCCAGCATATTTATGAGCATCAATGATGATCTCAAAGCGTCAATCTTACCTACGAATAAATAAGAATTATGCTGGGAGAGGATGAGTACCTATTCCTGGTGGTTAGAGCTTGTACCTCTGGCTAGCTCACTCAGAGGTAGTAGTCATTGACGGTGGGAAAGAGGTGGAGGGAACATATAAAAATGTGCATGTAGCATATGAACAATTCGTTTGCTTTCCTACTTTTTGCTTTTTAATACTATTATAATAAATTAACACTGACACACACAATTAAATTTATAATACTACTTAATATTTATTAATACAAACACATAATAAAAAACCCATAGAACCCTGTAATTGGATATCGGTTTGTGCCCGAATAATTAAATAACCCGCATGTAAATACACTCGCACAAGTTCGTAAATGCAATACATAAAAATACAGATCATAGCTTGAAAACAATTTCACTCAGGCATTGTCTATTAAGGTGTATCTTTATACAGGGTATTATTTCAACTTTCTCTTCATTTACTTTAAATCTTTTACACATTATTTAATAGGATGTGCTTTCATTCAAAATAGTTACTATCATTTACAAAAAATGTTTGTTTTACCTCGCTTATCTCACCCGGGTGTAGATTGTTAGCAATTTTCCATTGGCTTCATGTGGCACTGTATGATTAAAAGATTTCTTTCTTTGATAAGATTCCATAAGGCAATCAATGGCATCTGGTGAATGCTGTTCTTTTCATAGCTTCAGGAAGGGCTTCGCTCCTACATTGGCAGTGACGGTAGTATCTCCGCAGGATGGATATCATAGCCTGGCCCATTCTGTTCTTCTACCTTAGCCTGTTCATGATTTTTCAATTTTAAACTTTTTCTTTTTACTACTTCTTCCTATGATCCTGCTCGTGGCAGTCCCAGCTCTAGAAGTCCACTAAGTTCAGCTTTCTCGACTCTAATTAATTATACTATTGTTCTTTTTTCTTTCATTTAACCATGTGGTTTGCAAAACGAAAATCTTTTCAATACTTTTCTTTTCTTTGTTTCTCTTATCTAAGCTTAGGAATTTCCAATTTACCTTGTGATCTACACTCGACCGTTCATTGTCTCTTATTTTTAATATTTTATTTTATTAATTAAAAATGCCTTTGTCTCAAGATAGCGATCTGCAACTTTTCGGGTCCTTTCTTTACAATTAATTTATTTTTTTATAATTTGTAACATTCTTCTTTTGGTCGACCATCTTGGAATATTTCTTTTTAAATTAAAATAACTTTTATTCCTTTTTACAAAATTATTACATTTACTCACTCATGCAGCAATATAAACACGCGTATAAATAAATATCAGAGCACAAACCATATAATCCCCCATCCCTCATATTTCAATCTGTTTTTTTATTTTATTTACGTACTTAAAATATATATATATGCCCCCGCATACGAGATCACAATGAAAAAGAAAAATAACAATTTACTTAATATTTCACTTGATTTAATTAGATACGTATGCTCGGTAGTATTACCCTCTGACTTAAAACAGGGTTTGAACTCAGCCCTATTATAATATATAATTTTTGAGCAACATTGTAAATAATAACTTAATTCTACATTTAAACTGTTTTGTAAGTCAAATGCTTTATAAATTTATAATCTTTTCTAGTTAAATGTGCAAAATGCTGTTTGAATCTAGAAGAATTACATTTAAAAATAAATAAATAAATAAAGAATCATCAAATTAAATATTAACTTGTTTTTTTTTTTTACTTTTATTTAAATCTTTATATGTAAAATATTTTATATATCTTTTTTATATATTTTATATTTATATAAATTTTAAACATTTTATTAAATTAATTTATATTTATTATTTTAATTATTCTATTCTAATTTTATTCATGCATTACATAATTATAATATAATTTCATACATAATTTTTTTATTTCATTTTATTTTTAATCTTATCTTTTCTTAATTTGCTAATTTTGTAATTAACAATTTTTAAATTTTTTAAACTTTTATATACACCTTTACCCTGCTTAGTGATTGGCTATTTAGCGATATTTCACAATATTGATCATCATCAATTTGTACCCACTACTTTGATTTACAATAGATTTTTCACTATAACGATTAGGAAAAAATTTAAAAAAAAAAAAAATTTTGGCAGCCATCTTGAATTTTTACGTCACTGATGATGTCAGAGAATAGGTATTTTAAATTCATTTTACCCAAAAGCAAAAATATATTATTGTAATACATATATTATTGCATTACTTTGCTGTAATTATATACACATACAATATTTTATTCATAAAACACAATGCTAGTGCTGAATTGAGTATTTTGAATATAGAACGTATAACTTAAAATATCTATAATTATGGAATTTATAATACTGTATACTGTACATATAAGTGTTGAATGTCTTTTGAAAAATTAAACTTTATTTAAATATAATGTACAGTACTTGGATTATTTAAATAGAGTTTAATTTTTCTAAAGACATTCAACACTTATATTAGATGATGAAATAGTCCAATATATAAATATGGTACAGGACAACTAAAATACCATCATCACAAACTTTCAGGAAAACACTAAATATGAATATTAAACTGTGTGTGTTTCTTAATTACAATATATTATTTTTAGAACACCTGGATAATTATGTAAAAATAGTTTTTGATTTTGTAACTTCGTTAATAAACATGTTGTTTACACTCAAGTTATTTCAAATCAAAAGAAAAACAATATTTT
Organism: Epiperipatus broadwayi; assembly: GCA_028023455.1. Lineage (NCBI taxonomy): Eukaryota > Metazoa > Onychophora > Udeonychophora > Euonychophora > Peripatidae > Epiperipatus > Epiperipatus broadwayi. The sequence continues at coordinate 1,774,602 of JAQFVV010012555.1, forward strand.
AAAATGCAAATGTTGAATTAGAAAAGTTTAAAAAGAAAAACAGATTGTATTTAAAATAAATGTTAATGAATTTTCTTCCACATGAATGGGGGGAGGGAAGGGCACTATTACATTACTAAAATTATAGTACTGTATTTTTTAAGATTCCAACAATTGACTTATAGCAAATATAAAATAAAAGAAAAATAAACTTTGCGTATGTTTTAGAAAATTAGTACAATTGGGTTTTTTTTCTTTTAAAATAAATTGAATTTTTTTTTCTAAAGTTGACTAATTTATGATATACATTAAGCATTTTGTTATTCTGGTGGACAGTGATAAGTCTTTATGTTCAATTAAATAATTTATAATTAAACATTGTTTTTTAATTTGAGTAATTTTACATAAGTAATAAACATAAATGTACAGTAATATATACTGTAAATTTTTAAAAAATGAACTTCAATATGGATTTTTTTTTCATTACGATGAAAAACTTCTGGGGAAGAATACTCTTAAATTCCAATTTAGTTTCATTTTCTCTTTCTTTTTGCTATACTGTACTTTTTAAACAGTGAAAATATGCATTTTTTCCTAGTGATATTTTTCCTAATGATATTTAGTCATCATTGTCATGAAAAAATCAAGAAAATCTTTGAGCTTGGAAACCAATGTGGATATTTTACGTCGACTGGAACTGACCATTTTTTCCCCATAGACCTCCATTATAAATATGTTGTCTGTATACAATATTCTTGCTTAATGATGAGTTTTGGAGGACCAATTGCCATCGCTAAGTGGGGTAAAAATGTATTAACTTCCTCTCAGAGTACTTTTTATAACTATTACTTATATTACTTTTTACATTTATATTTTTTTATTTAAATTTTATAAAATTAGATTTTTTATAAAAGTAATGTCTTCAAGCAGGCAAAACTCACTATATATATAGCCACACACAGCAAGCTAGAATAATCAATGGATGCCAGAAGACTTGTGCATAAAATCTCAATCTAGTGCCTATCAACTAATATTCCCAGATGAGTTTCTGGCTTGTGGCCTTCATCAGTGAGGAGCCTTGGATCAGAGAGCACTGAACTCTAGCTTGCTATGTGTGGCAATACATATAGTGAGTTTTGCCTGTTTTAATAACAGTTATAAGAAAGCATAAGAAATGGTGATTATGTGATGTAATGTCTTCAAGCATAAATTTTTTTATAAACTTGGTCTAATATTTTTAATTATGATAACTTCTTTAATTTTTCTCTATCTTTTATAGTTATCATATATAAAGATATGAGATTCAAGTTTTTAAATAAAAAATAAATAAATTTTAAAAGTAGAATAAATTCATTTTTTAGAAAAAAATAGCTTTTTGAAAATTATGTGGCATTAAACTAAAATAGACTTCATCATGGTTTATTATCATTTTATATGCACTCAGTGATTTAATACAGTGATAAAGTCATATATTCTGAAGGTCTGAATTATAAATTCTGGCTGCATTTTTCATATCTAATAGTTGAACTTCTAACCAATAAAACATACAATTATTTTGATTATTTTTTATATTTTATTAGTTTTTAAATCAGAAATATTGATTATTATATTTCTAAGATTACTTTCATTATTTGTACACATCCTTTTAATAAAATGTTGCCGAATCAGTTGATATTTTATTTCTAACATTAATTTTATTAAACAATGGCAAAACTCTCCATACAGTAGTGCCACCTTGTGGCAACCAGAGTAATCCATTGATTACTCTGGTTGGCACAGGGTGGCACTACTGTATGGAGAGTTTTGCCTTTGTTTACAATAATTATGTGCTAGTATGAGATGGTGATCATGTGATGATTAATTTTATTATTTGCTCGTATAATGTTAGTGAAATTTACTTAAGAAGTTATCTTTCAGCTGTGATTAAATTGCTTGTTTTGAGTGTTCTGAGGCATTACAGTCATGTTTTTCTGACTTTATCTTTTCTTTACTATTTTATGCCTATATATAATGATAGTTTGATGGTTAATATTTTGTTGCAGTGAGAATTGGAACTAGAATTATTAGTTAAAAAATTTGAAGATGTTAGTATCATACAAATAGCACTCAAATATCATGCAAATATTCAAATCTAAAAGGAACCTGATAATACCTTGATTGGTTGTATCATAATATAGAGAAAGTGACAATACCCCAGGCTTTAGAGAGTGTGTTTTTCTTATAGTATTTTGGAAAGAAAAATTGTAATTTTCAATAATTTATGCAATATATTTGTAAAATATTTATTTTAAATCAAAAATACATATTTGCAATTAAAAATAAATTCTAGATATAATAAAATATTTTTATCTAACAACAAAATGATATATGACAATAGTAATATAGTCATATAATCACAACACATAAAAATAACATATAAAAGCTCTTTTCAGCAAATTTTAAATTTTTACCCTTATATTTTGTTTGAAAATGTTTAAGATAAATCATTAAAACTGTAGATACAATAAAGTGGAAGCTGTTATTATTTGCTAACAGAAATGCTTTCAGAAATACTAATGATATTTTTTGTGAAATTTTAACAATAGCAAATGTAATTGTAAATTTTAAAACATATTTTCACTGTTTTATGATGTCCCAACTAAAATTTGTTTCCATTTTAAAAATGGAATTCAAATAAGAAGTAGTCCATTTGATATTTTTTATGAATAGGCAAAAATGAAAATCCAACATAGAAAAAGTAATTGATATCATTATGTATTCAGATTAGTACTATATTTTTCTAATTCTGCAAAGTTCAAATATTAATGTCTTCAATTTATAAACATAAACTTGTAATAAATTAAATATGATTGTTAAAATATCGTATAGAGTAAACATTTAATTGTGCAATTAAAATGTTGCAAATATGACCAAAATTGTTATTAGGGTCTTTCAAAAGAGTCAAAAGATTTATGCCTTTAAGGAGAAAGTATTAGATCGGAAATCGAACTCCGATAATGCGCTATTACTTTAAATATTATAAATCTCCACGCACATCAGTAAGAGTTAGTTTTTTAAAACTTTTACTAATGTGTGAGTGCACAGAGATTTATAATATTTAAAGTAATAGGGTGTTATCAGAGTTGGACTTACAATCTAATAATTTCTCCTTAGTTTTTTAAACTTTTATTGATGTATGAGTGTGTGGAGATTTATAATATTTAAAGTAATAGCGCATTATCGGAGTTCGACTTCCGATCTGATAATTTCAAGATTTTCAATGCTTTATAATAATATATTTGCCTTTAAGGAGAAGTAAATTTGTATTAAACTGTAAAGATTTGATGAAAAATAAGTTGTTGTTTTTTTTTAAAAAAAGTAAACAACTGAAAGATGGATATGAAATTAAATGAGCAATAAAAACCAGGAGGGTATTCAAAAATAAAGCATGTAACAGATAATTTTTTTGTAATTGTAATCGTTATAGACTGTAGATCAATTAATTAAAAAGAGATATCTGAAAAGAATTTTAATTAATTTCATGTATATGAATACTAGATATAATAATTTATTCAATACTCTTATATATCTATACTAGCTTGTGGCATTTGTTTTTAATATCATTAAAGACAAACGAAAAGAAAATAGGATTGTCTATATTATATCAACGTAAATTTCCATTACTTAATTACCTTTTGTTCTAATTTTTTTTTCCAAACATCAAATTGCCCACTTTAAAATATAAATAAATAATAAGAATATTTTAAATGAAGCAAATAATAATCTTAAATTTAAATTTTCATCTATGTAGCAATTTACACATGCTATTAAACAAACATAATTAGATAAAGCTAGAGGATTACAGAAATTTAGATCATAAATGAAATGTGGAGAGACGTATGTTGAAAAAAAAAAAAAGATCAAAAGCAAAATACATGAATTAGAGAACAAACACATGATATGATTTAAAAAATAAAAGGTTGAAAAAAGTTAAGCTAAATATATGTGAAGTGAGTAAATGAAACAAGAATATTGCTAAAATGATATGAACAAAAAGACTATGCACTGGAGATAACTAACATGAAAACACCTTCATTGATGATGGAGTATAAACACAGATACTAGAAGTAAAATAAAATCCTCAGAAGTGATATGCACTTAAGAAAATAATATTTTAAAACATGCTATTAATGAATGTAAAAAATAAAAAAGGATAAATTGAAGATTAGTTATAATTATGTATCTAAATTATAATATTGAAATTATATCCTTGTATACAGAAAAAAAAATTAGCAAAACTAAAAAATGAATGAAATAATGTGTGGAACATAGTTTTTGGAAATACTATTTTAATAATAATATAGATAGAGATGGATGGATGGATGGATGGATGGATGGATGGATGGATGGATAGATAGATAGATAGATAGATAGATAGATAGATAGATAGATAGATAGATAGACAGACAGATAGATAGACAGACAGATAGATAGATGGATAGATAGATAGATAGATAGATAGATAGATAGATAGATAGATAGATAGATAGATAGATAGATAGATAGATAGATAGATAGATAGATAGATAGATAGATAGATAGATAGACAGACAGACAGACAGACAGACAGACAGACAGACAGACAGATAGATAGATAGATAGATAGATAGATAGATAGATAGATAGATAGATAGATAGATGGATAGGTGGTAAGTAGGTAGGTATTGAAATCAATTCATTCCTTCAAATGCCATGTAAATAAAAAATCTCACATACAAAATAAGCAATTATAATACATTTTAGTGAAAAAAAATAATTATTTATGTCAAGCATTGATGGCCTAGTAGTTAGCATAGCTGCCTTTCAAACTTCTGACCATAGTTTGCTTCCTGGTCAACTCATTTTGACATATAAAAAATAATAATTTGTTAACTTAAATTAAAAATATATAAAAATCTAATGAAAATAAACAGTACTAATTAATAAATAAACATTTTCTTAAATACATTTGTAATATAAAAAATGTTAACCTGTGAATAAATATATTGTATAAAAACATTTCAATAGCTATATTTTTTTTAAAGTTATAATTTTTGATTGGCAGTTTCTCATTTTGCTTCTTATATCATCCAAGAATGATAGTCCATAAATCACAATTCATTAAATTAGAATAAAACATATAGAAATAAAAAAATTAACTTAAGACAATGTACATTTTAAAACTTATTTTTGGTAAATTTTATGTTCTAGTTTAAATAAATTTTATTGTAACTTATATACATTTGGTTTATGCCATGCAAGGCTAAAGGTAGAAGTCTGCTGTTTCAATTGGGATTCTTTTGCATACAAATCAAAAGATTGTCATCTAAGATAGTGAGTGTCTCATTTTTATGGGGCCAACCTTCTATATAAGCCTCATGTGTTGTTGAATAAGAATTTTGAGGCCAGTATTAAGTCCTTTGCCTGCAAGGTTTTTAGCTGGATGTTAAATACTTCAAATGGGTCTGGTTTGGGTACTGTGAATTTGGAATCGCACCTGGCCATCCATAGGGCATATGAGATAAATATAGCCATGTGTATGACCGGGAAGTCACCAGAGTGCAAGCAGCTTTTAAGGTCTAGATCTTTAGGAGAGGAATGCTGAATTCCTCATTGATGGCTCTCCTGATGTCCTGATATCCTGGGCAGAGGGAAATGATGTGTTCAAATGTTTCTTCACCTCTTTAGCAGAGATGGCATATTGCATCTATCTTTGTCATGATTCTTCTAAAATGTAAGAACCAGCTTGTTGGAATTGCACCAAGATTTATTTTTATAATGTGATCCAACAGTTTTGGTTCCATTGCAAGGTGTTTAAAGGTTTTCATTATTTTGTGATTAGTTCGGCCCAATTGTATTTGGATTGTTATTGGCTCCGGATTTAGTAGTGCGTGTGCTTCCCAGATGTTTATCTTGTTCTGGAGGGCCAAGCTGGATTTGCCATTGATTCTGAGAATTTTGCTTATGATGGAGTTTATCCAGGCAGTGCGTGGAGGTGGAGGTCTATCTGTGGGTATTACAGGGTTGATTATGACTGTTGTGGAGTATTTTTTAATCGGGCTATGCACCAGGGAGTGTCATTTCTGGTGCATAATTGTGTTCAGTGAATGGAGGGATAGCCCATTGAGTTTCCTGTGCTGATAAAGGTGAGCTGAGCTGATTACAGGTGTTCTTCCTCTCCAGATGACTTAATTGCATATTCTTTGTATTTGGGTATTGAAAGTCTTGGTAAGGGAGATTATGGGTAGGTAGTAATTGATCTTGCCCATTATTTTTGAATTAATTAGGGCTATCTTTCCATGAAATGAAAGGTATGTTTTGGCTATTGATTCGGCAAATTTGGTAGCTTCTTCCATAGGGATTTACGAAGTGTAGAGGACATGGCATTGAATGATAGATGAATCGGGAATCCCAGGTAAGGTTGGGGTTGTGCGAGGAAGGCTGACTTGATGCATTTGCCTGTATTAATGCACCAAGCTGAGGATTTTTGTAGGTTTATTGAGAGTTTAAATTTGTTAGTGTAATTGGTAATTATGTTGTATAAGGCAGGAAGGCACTTACGCGATGGTAGGATGACAAGAATATCGTCCATGTAGGCAAAAGAGTTGATGCTCTTACCAAGATGGGGCACGAATACTCCTGGAAGCTTTTCAAGCTCTAGCAGCAATGGATTAATGTACTTAATAAATAATAAACCACTCAGTGGAGACCCCTGAGGGATGGATCTTGCAGGGGCGAATCCTTCTGAGTACGATCCATTAGCTGAAATATGTATGAATCAGTTGTTGAGCAGGTTGTCTAGAATTTGTATGACTTGAGTAGGGATTTTAGCATCTGCTAGAATGTTAAGGAGGATGCCTACATCCACAGAATCGAATGCTTTTGCAATGTCTAATTGAATGGCAATCGGTTTTGTGTGTCTGTTTGCACGAATATGGACGAACAGGATTTTAATTTCACCCATTGCCTGTAGAGGGGATGAACCTTTCCTGGCATATTGAGAAGGTGAAATATCTTGTAAGATGATATTTTGATATTTATCTTTGAAGACCCCTTTAATTATCTTAAAGAGGATGGGTGTCATTGAAATAGGTCTAATGCTATTGATTAGTGTAGGATCCCGGTTTTTCTTGATGAATGGCACCATGGCAATGGGGTAGAACTGAGGTAACACATGCTGCCCTGTAGCCAGATGGTTCAGCACACTGAGAGTTATGTGGCATGTGAAGTAGCTTAAATGGTTAAATACAAATCTGGGAATACCGTACATGCCAGGATGGACATTTTTGGGTAGACTGAGGAAACTGTTCTTGATATCCTCGAATGTGATTCCAAGTTATGCGTCAGTGGTGGAGCAATCCCAGTCAACACGTGAAGGTGTCATGTGCCCTTGAAGGCGATCTTTGAAATATTTGCCAATGTACCAAAGCATTTGAACTCCCATGATTTGTCTGTCTTTGACGAATAGTGAGGACGGTATTTGCTGTTTAGATTTTGCCCCCAGAGCCCATCGTAGATAACCACAGGTCCAGCAGTGTTGAGCAGGCAGGAAGAGTTTTGCATTTTTGGTGGCAATTATTTCTGTAATCTGTGCTTGAGTAGCTTTGTACCTACCTTTCAGTTCAATTAGGTTGTTTATGTTGGTGCCTTGAGGAATAAAGGTTTTGATTTGAGTGTGCAACTTGTCAAGGTCTCTCATCAGTGAGGTGGGGCCTTTCTGTTTGCTTGTGTGTTGATTTATTAAAGATTGCAAAATCCCAATAAAGCAAGCCCAGGATTCCATCGGATGTAGTTCCAGTATCTTAATTTTTTGGAAGTGTATGTATGCTTCAGAATAGAAGGCTTCTGTTGCATTGGCTTGTGTGTACAGTCTAAGACTTTTGTAAGTGGAGGTGAGGATGTTTTCTTCCAGCTCCATCAAGGTGGTAATGGCACAGTGGTCTGAAAAGGCCACTGGGCTGAGATGAGCCCTGAGTTTGTGGTGGAGTTGTGGAGAGTAGAAAGTAGGTCAATTAACGTCTGGGTGGATTTCATGTAAAATGAGAAAGCTTGAGGGGGGAAGAAGCCTCTCCCATTAAGTAGTGTCTTGTTTAGTAGACATAGATATTTATTGGTATAATGTTCTTAGGAGGTGTTGAAATCTCCTAAGAATATCACTGGAGTATTGTTATTAGATGTAATGAGATTGACTGTTTGTGTGATACGATTTAGGATGGTAAGGTTATTGGAGCTGTACCTGAAGATTGCATTGAAAATGCAGTTATTGTAATTTAGATTGATTGCAATGAGGTTATGGTCATTATAGATAATTCTGAATGAAGTGGGGGCTCTGGTATTGCTTATGATTACACCAATGCCACCAGCCGCAAAGAGGTCAGTGGATAGATGGGTAAATCCTAGCTTGCTTAGTTCATGTTTGATATAATTGTGAGAGTTATGATGGTATTTTGTCTCACCAATGAACATGATGTGGGGTGAGGTTGCAATGAAAAAATGCCGAATGGCATTGATCCGCCCAAGGGAGTTGCCAAGGCTTACCGCGGCAGGTGAGGGAGTAAGGGGTCATTACCTTCTGAGGTATAAGGAGGTAGGGTTCTTTAATATATAGAAGGCTTGGTGGGTCATCCAGTCCAGAGGTATTTGTGCAAATGGACTGGGTATTAGATGAATGAAGTGTGTTTAGAACCTTTCTCTTCTTTTCCAATGCAGTCTTGGCTGCTGTTGAGGATGTGGTTTTATTTAGATGTGGGAAATTTTCTTCGGAGTTGGTTTGGGGAGGATTGATGGATTTTCTTTTGTTCCCAGTGAAACCAGATGTAACACATTTCATTTCATCCTGATTGTTCAGAGAAAGTTCCTGAACCTGGGTTATAAAATTGCAAGAGCTGGATTTTGATATGGTGGTAGTAGGGTTGTGGTCTGGAGAGGAGGGGTTGTTTTTCTTTTTGGACTCTTGTGTATTTTCTTGATTCTTGGTTTTTATGCTGGACGAACTGAGAATTGTGTTATAATTTCTATTGATGGACTGTTGTGTTGAAGTTCTGATGAAAGATGTACGTTGTCTGGATGTTTTTGCAGTGGATAGGTCAAGAATTTCTGATCCCCGGGGGCTTCATTCTTTGTGAGTCTCGGTGTTGGATGATATGTAAAGTTGTTGCCTTTATGAGTTATACTTTGGGTGGTTATATGGCTTTTATGAATTTTCCAGTTGGTGTCCTTATTTGGTAATTCAATAGGACTGTTGGGTCTACTTGTAATCTTTTCATGTTGTTTTGAAAGTTGAGTTTGTGTCTGTTGTGGAGTTTCTGCTGCTGTGGGTTTGCATTTGTGATTATGGCTTTTACTGATTCTGCATGAGTTGCAGAGGTGATTAGTACAGTCTTTGATAAGGTGGGTTCTCTGGCTGCAATAGAAGCACTGGGGTCTGATTCCCACAAAAGACAAAACCATAGAACAGCCTTTTGCATTGGCAATGGTTGGGATGTCTGTTGGTATGATTCCCTTGCTCAGTTGGAGCTTAAAGGTGGCCATGTTGGAGAGGATTGATTTAAAAGCTTTGTCAATAGGCAGATATGTAAATCTGACTACTTTGTCATAAGGTTGTAGCAGTTCTTGTAGCAGTAATTCTTCTAGGCCCATGATGCAGTTTTTGATGAATCCTGTTAGTATGGAGGATCTGGAGATGTCGATTGGAATAAGGATTTTATTGTCTAAAATTTTGGTGTTATTTTTGAAGGTATTCCTGCTGGCCCATGTTTTAAATTCTACTGCTATATATCAATTGTTATGGTGCAGCAGGATTCTGTGTATTTCTTCAGTGAGCCCTTCTTGTCTTATATGGTCCAATAGCGCATGGATAGGGAATTTGTATAGTCCGCAGGTTGAATCTGTGATGGCCAGTATCACACTCTTGTCATTGCAATAGTTTGCGAGTGACTTCTTGAAGCTGCAGTTCAGATAGTTGTTGGAACGAAGTTCCAGAATTGTTAGGTTTTGGATATTCAGAATCAGTTTGGTTATTTTCTTGTTGATCCATTGTTTCGAAGATTTCTATATCTTCAGCTCAGAATAGAGTGTATCATCCTGTTGTGCAATGGGGAGACTTGTTGGTTTTGACATATTTGGTTGAGGTGGTTTATCTGGGTGTTTTTCTAGTCCAGTTGAGGCTCTAACCACACTAGCATAGGACCTGCTGTTATTAGTCCACACTGTGTTATGACTGGGAGTTAGTGAAGTTGGCCTGATGTTGTGCACTTGGATGTTTGGTGAGGTCGCTTCTGCTGAGGTTTTATTATATATTGATCTGTGAAAAATCATGCTTTGTATATGTTCATCTGTTATTGGCCCTTGCTTTGAAGGCAGTGCTGAGACTGGATGGGCAGTTGAAGGGTCTGATCCAGAAGGATTGTTTGAAGAATGTATGCTATTGTGTTGCTTGTAGTTAGGAGGGCTTGTCTGTTTGAAGGTTGTAGGTATTGCTGTTTCTTCAGAATCTGTCTGTTTAGGTGTAGCTGTAGTTTTTGGATATAGTTGGTATAATGTGCTCTTGGTATGTTTAGTTTGATGGCTTATAGATTCAGCAGGATATGTGTTTGTCCGCTCTTCTGGTTGCTGTAGAGGAAGGGCATATCTTTTGTTATATGTATTTCCCAGCCCAGTGTTATTAGGAGTTGTAATGTTTATTTTTGAGTTCTTGCATGACTGTAAATTAGTCTCAATGTTTGCTGTGTTGTAATTGAGCTGTGGCTGTTATTATTGACATTATTGTGTGTGGACTCCATGTTATAATGTGTATGATCTATCATGTAATTTGCAACAGGCTGAGAGTCAGGTTTGTTAGTAAGAGCAAGCAACGAGATTGATTTCTGTAGGGAATGATTAGTTTGACTTGAATGTATATTTGCCGATCTATTACTATTTTCTGGTTTGTCTATTTTGTTTGTATTAGCTGTGAATTCGTTGACAGGTAGCGGCAGAGTGTTTGTAAGAGTTTTTCTTTTGGTAGAACTATTTTTTCCACTGCTGTGTTAGCATCATTAATATATGAGCCAGTTAAGACATCGTATGGCATGCCGATTGAACTATCTGAAATTTCACTGTCAAGGCCGCTGCCATAGATATCTGGATATTCCGTCACTTTTGTAGATGGATGAGAGAATAATCCTTTGTATTCGGATCATTGTGTTTTATTAAAAATATTGTTTTTGCCTTGTACATTATCATCTTTTTTTTTTAAATTTAACATTGCCATCCATAATTAAGCCATGATTGTTGGCACTCGTAAGTAATTATTTCTTTTTTATTATTAGTAGGATTGGGTACTAGATTAGTGTGGTTTTCAGTACAAGGTATAGTAATATTAATATTATTTGTGTTATTGGTTTTACTATTAGGTTTTCCGAGTTCTGTCACATTGTAGCAATTATTGTAAGTGTTAGCATTGTTTGACGCCATTACTGTTTTTTTCCATTAATATGGTTAGCATAGGGATGAAACTTGCGGAGACCATTGCCTTGTTATTAATGATAGAAGCTTGATTCTTTTTTTGTTTTGGTCTTGTGTCAACTATGGAACTTATCTATAATGTTAGATTTTTTTGGTTTCTTGGTTTTATATGATATTTTTAAAGATTTACGGTTGTCTAAAGATTTATGGTTGTCCAATATGGCACTGCTTGAAAAAATCTCCGTAGCGCATATAGATTTTTTTCTTTACTTGTTTTAACCAACTTGTTGTTAGGACTGTTAATAGCATAGGATTGCAAATTGTTCCCTTTTTTTGATTTAGAATTAATATCTATTTTATCTTGTTTAGTTGCATTGAGCTTTGTTGTATCTATTTCTACGTTAGTAGTGCAATTCTGATTTATAGGTAAACTAGTGTCATTCGACGCCATTACTGTTTTATTATTATAACGATTTTGAAAACTATCAAGTAGTTAGTATGAATTGTGAATTATCACAGTGGCTAGGCTCTATACTGGAATTTTACACAACTGAATCTCTAGGTTTAGATCTTGCTTTGTTAGACTTAAGTATCTTCCTAAGATTAATACTAGCTCTAGTGTGTTTGGCTATTGGGAATTTGTTATAATCTAAATTGTGTGATATGTTGAGAGGATCGGAATTAAGCTCAACATTATTAGATGAAACATAGTCTGTGTTTGCACCAGGCCTTTGGCTTATGTTGACTTCATTGAAGCTTGCTAATTGTTGCATTTCAACATTACTAGTAGAGAACACATTATCTGATATATCAAGAAAGGGATTTTTCTCTAGGTCTAATGACTGTAAGTTTTGGTTATGATTATGCAAGTGGATGGTAGATGTTGGTTCCATCGGAGTTCCCAGTATGAGCATGTCTGGTGTGCTCTGTGTCAAGCCCTTAATAACATTCATGAAGATTTTATTTCCCACGAAGTGCTTTTTTGATTTTGTTTTACTGATTCTTGTATTATACCATATAGTAGATTTGATTTCTAAATTACTATTATTATTTCTAAGAAGGTAATTAAGTTGATCATGCAATTTATTATAGATCTACATTTTTTGCTTTCCATAGTGTTTTCTGACATATAATGGAAGCTATCTGCTGCTTCAACCCAGAGCTTAAATTTTACCCTAAATTTAGGGACATGGGAGGTATCCCCACATCCATTATACTAATTAAGTAAAAAGATCTTACCTTAATGTAGTAAGGCTTCCACTGTCCAAATCACTATGATTTTTAAGACACTTTTGCAGGTACTATTAATTTTTTAAAGATATAGTTAATACATTTAATTTACTAATGCAGTTGAATATTAAATAAAAATCACTTAAAAATATAATGTATGATTGACTGTTGTAATTTTAATACCATGAATAATTTAGACTTTTTTTGCCTATTCTACTTTTTTATGCTTGCAATACAAGCCCTCCCTTTTATCTTAAATATATTTAAAAACAAATTATGGGATTGTATTTTTAACTTATGTTTAGTTTTCTTTGATCAGATAAAGGTGATTACTATTTGCATAATTCATGAAAGCATTTTTTTCTTTTTCCCAAAATAATTTATAATTATTTGTCAGAAGGTTTGTGATGATAGTATATAGATGTGATAATATGTTGGACTATTTAATTGAATGCTGAATGTCTAGAAAATTTTAAATTTAATTTTCAAATACAAATAACCAGGTTAGTAATTACATATTTTGATTAGTATTACCCTTCACTCCTCTTTATTGCTGGCCTGACCAGTGACTGTTGCCTTCAACAGAATAGCTCAGTTTGTTAGAGTATTACCTTAAAATTTAATATTCAAGAATGTAAAGGCATAAGTTTGACTCCCATGCTAATATTGTTACTGGTCAGGTCAGAAACACCTGAAGAAGAATGGAGAATAATACTACTTGGTGTTGGGTCATTACTAGCATGTATTATCTATTTGTGTGTTTTTACAAACAAGATGTTTGCATTTGAAAAATTTAAATAAAATTTAAAATTCTCTAAACATTCAACATTTAATAAAAGATGATAGGAATAGTTCAACATATGATTACATCTAATTTATAATTACAGTGACTGTACCTTCGATATAGGAAAATTAATATTCATAGGAATTTTAATTCAAAATTGATTCCATGAATATATTTCAGTTAATGTATATATTTTAAAATTTATTATTAATGCATTTGTTATATTGTATATGATCATATATGTTATATTGAATGAAATTTGCATTTTTTGCTGCTTTTATAGTCATAAATGATTGAAAATCTTCTTCAATTTGATCTGTCAGAAATTAAAGCATTGATTATCCTGCAAGAATACTGGATGAAAATTAGATTAATATATTAGCCATCTTTTAATTCTATAATCAAAATACAATATTGTATACTGAGTAATGAATAAACTGTTCTGTAATGTACTTTTTTAGCATAAATGTATAATTTTATTCTCAAATGACATATTATTAATGAAATCACTATCCTATAATGTCATCAATCTTAGAAAATGGGCACCATTTAAAAAATGGTGGATGTTTTTAAAAAGAATAATTGCTTTCAAAGACTGTTATAGCTAGGGAATACAAATTGATGATGATTGCTATGGTGAATATTCACATAAAAGTCCATCATAAGCAGGGGTATAAGTATGGCTATGTATATATAGTGTAAGGGTATGTTACAATCTGGTTCAAACCCACCCTTATATGTCCACAGCATTAGACTAAACCCCTCAAAAAACAAAATGAAATAATAGGTTAGGTACATATCATTTTTTATATGCAAACATACATATAAATACATACACACTTGAAGTTTGTTTTAATAAGTATCAGACCAAAATAACATTGAAATAAAATAAATGCTCCTTGTAAATGGAAAATAAAAGCTTAATCTTAGAAATTTTTCACATATATATACACACACCAATAATGATTTGTTTGTTAATATACAAATCATATATATATCTGTAGAAATTTTTCACATATATATACACACACCAATAATGATTTGTTTGTTAATATGTAAACATCACAATATAAGATGGTAACTGGGTAGATGTGGTGATGACCTGAGATCAAGACAATATCTAAGCAAGCAAGTATTGGAAAATGAGAATAGAATTTTACTATGTAATTTTATTATGTGACATCAATAACAACCATTAATTCACACAAAAATAGGCACCTACAGTGATAGAAAAGGAAATTGAAAATGTGAGTTTGCTGAGCAATGGATGTTAAACCCCAGTATAAAAACAAACTTGATTTATTTCTATTCTCTTTCATATTTTATCAAGTGACATAACAGCTGCAAGCAGCAAATAGCTCAATATCGAACAGTAAAACAAAGTATAAAATAGACAATGTGTTTGAAGATATTATCTGTTCTGCATAATATTTTAAAACACTGAAAGTTGAAGCAAATCATAATCAAAGGCAAAAATCAATTAACTTTAGCAGTGTAGTAAAAGAATTTAAAAAAATAGTGATAATCGTAAGACAGAAGACTGCGGAATCGAACAGAAAAAAAGGGAACGTTATACAGCCAATACATAATGATAAATGATAGAGTAAAACTTTCCTTTGCTTAAATTTACTCAATACCATTTATAAACTGAAGGAAATTTAAATCTTTTTCTTAAATTACCAAACAATGCATATTGGCTAGATAAATGTGTCATAGAGCCAGAGTGCTGTCCTAATTGCCATAAAGCATGATGTTGTGACTCGCTTATATAAATAATGCCTAAAAATGCCTAATCTGACTTGTCTGAGTGGAACCTGGAAGAGATTAATGTCTGAAATGGAAACAACCTTGTCCGAGTGTTACCGATGGAGGAGTTATCAGAACAGACTGTATCCATGAAAGAGACTAATGTTTAAATTACAGCCTCTAATCAGGAAGATTTGAACAAAATCAAAATTATGTTATATATTTTTTTATTTTATATGTTTGTAAAACTCTACTTTTATTCTTCTCACACTTGGAAGTTTCAGTGTGTTTGCAATCGGGAGAGTCCATTCCATAAGAAACAATGTAGAATGGGAAGAAGGTTTATTAAGCTAGAATTTTTTTTTTGTTTTGTAAACAAAATTTAGATTGATTCCCTTTGTAGTGATTCAATAATGTCATCATCATCATCATCATCACATAATATTGATGAGGTAAGAATTTTTGATGCTCTTCCATATTAATTTGTACTCACTAGTACAGGACAGAGTTTATGTTGTTTGTTTATTTGTTTATGTTTAACTAATAATTGTTAAATTTGGTTATTCGGTATGAATGATTAACCTTCTTATATAAAAGTATTTTTCTATCCTTTTTAGAGAACTCATATATAGGTAAAAAAAGGGAGTCCCCAAAAAAAATGGAACTTCTCCAACAGAAATTGGATGATGGAGCTATTGGATATATTGTATATAATTTTGTAAATAGGTATTTAACTTTGTAATCATCATCATGATAATGAAATAATGATTTTTTTTGTTCTAGTTAATATTATTGACTTTGTATATAGGGCATGTCCATTGATGCATATTTACCATGAGTATGGGATGGATAACAAATAATTTTAGTCACTGTTATGGTAGAGATGCATCTGGGACACATACAATCACATTTTTCCTATGTTCATAGAATTTGGATTTTTCTTTGTTATAAATAAAAATTGTTAATGTGTTTTGAATCAAATTGGTCTCTACCTTATCAAACTCATTCATTAATTGATTAAATGTATATATGCACATACATACAGATTATTATAACATATAACACCACAATAGAGTTGTTTGTATCTTTCAATGAAAATTTAGCTGCTGCATAAAGTAAATTTACCCCTGAAGGAACGGCAACATCTTCCCTAGGTTTGAATACTGATGCATAATGGAATCCGAAAGAGGGGTGAGGTATGAATGAACTAGCCTAAATTGTATCTAGATTTAATGAGTAAACAAAGAGCGAGCCAATTGGAGGAGGGTATGATCATTGGTTAGGTCTGACTGTAGTTAAATGTGTTCCCCTTCTGATAAACAGATTTAAAACTTCCATTTATCCATGTGTTCTTGAAACATATGAATGATAACACATGGAAAAAAATAAAAGATCTTTATTTATGTTTCTAGAAAGTTTGGTAGAATGGAAGCATTAAATATATCTAAAGCGTTAATACCCATGGGGGAAAAAATATGAAATTGAATTAAAGATAATATATGATTGTGCTCAATAAAAACCAGGTATATTAACTTTTAATATATGCTGGGCTAAAAGTAACAAAAATTAATGTATTTATTCAATGTGGAAACTATCAAAGGTGTTGAAAAGGAAGTTTGTGTTCATAGATCAAATCATGTAATTTAATATATGTGACAGTGTGCTCCACGGAAAAAAAAACTTGTGATTTCTTCCTTTCCAAACTGGCTTCACTAGAAAGTCTGAATCAACATTTTTATGTAATAATTTAATTACCATAAAAATATTATGATGCTAGAATGTATGGGTAATGCTAACAACATAAAATGTGGCTGTATTTTGTAACTTAATCCACAAAGAAATAATGTGATAACATAAAATTTTGTTTTAAATTGAAAAACAAAATGCTATTAAAACATTGGGAATAATTTAAACTATTTATGGCAGTGAATTCCTGAGTCACAAGACTGTTTTCATATGGTTTGAAAAGATTTCATACTGATAGGAAGAATATTAAAGATGATCCATGAACATATAAAACCCATTGCCACATTTCATATCATAACTTATGATCCAGATATGCTAGAACCTTAAAATTTTTGTTGTGAATAGCTAAACTATATTTCTACATAAGGCATATGTTTAGTTGGATATAGTGTTTCAGACAGTTTGGACAGAGAACCAGCCATCATTTCACTAGAACTTAGTTGGCATTACAGATTATTTATTTATAACTGAAGAATGATGCATTCTCTTTAATTATATATATATATATATATCAGTAATGAAGCATGACTTTTTAAAAATGAAAAGCATACTATATAATCTTTTTTTAATAATGTTTTTATTTCACTTGTCACAACAATTTTTACATAATAGCACCTAATATATACATATTACACACATCTAGAAAAATCTGAAACTCTCTTATCTGTAAATCAGAGTTATCAAGATATTTTTATTTTTTAAATGCTTTTAATATTCTTAAGTTTTAGCATTGTTTGAACTTCTTATATTCAACCAATAATGCATTGGTCAAACTCATTCTTTGCCATATATAAAAACAATTCAACCATCAGTAAAAAAAAATGAAAGTCAACAGAAATTCCTTCCAAAAAAATAATGAATTTGAATTGCTCATTATAATCAGATTGTGACTACTTTAAATGTAGATAATATATTATCAATGTATTTTTATCTTCCAAATGCTTTTAACATTCTTAAGTTTTAACTGTAAATTAGATTTTAGCATTGTTTGAACCTTTTATAATCAACCAATAATGCATTGGTTAAACACATTCTTTGCCATATATAAAAACAATTCAACTGTTGGTAAAAAAAAATTGAAAGTAACTTTTTTAAATTGAATTTTAGTTTAACCTTTTGAAAATTTTAGTGAATTTTTCTACAGAAGCACTCATTCGTTCAATACATGGATGCTTCATCCCTGATATATATATATATTCAAATTTGCAAATGTTTGTTCATCTGCATAACAGAATGGTTTCTTTTTTCTTTATAACCTAATGCTAAGTGCACTTTCAGTGAAGTTCATAATAATCAACAGGTCTCTTAAATTAATTATTGTTGCTGCTTTATTTGTACTGCAATTATGCATGCATTTTTATTTAAATTAGCCCATTTAAATATTCCATTTGTTAGATAATTGTATAAGGATTTCTCTTTTGCTTATTTTTATAATGAATAATGTAACCACGTTGTTATGCTGGTGAGCAAACATTTACAAATTTGAATTACAAAGACAATAATATATATATATATATATATATATATGTGTGTGTGTGTAAAGCTATTCTAATTTTGTTTATAATTTTTTTTAGGCTGACAACTATATCATAAAATTTAGAAGGTTCTGCAAATGTCGAGTTGTATCATAAAAATGCCCCACTAAAATAAATCCATGAGTCTTGAATTTATTCAATATATATACAGAAAAACTCTTCTTTAAAAATTTTTTTGGCATAGCTACCATAAAGCAAAGACTAAGGCTAGTGTTTACAGCACTTATACAAATATGAACATCAATCTATGAATTGTGTTCTTTGAATTAACGTTATAGTGATTATACTCTAATCCTATCAATTGAATAAATAAGTGAAATAAGAGAGTGTGCAAAAAAGGACAGAAGGGGCTTAAATTTGACTGCACTATGTTTGTTCAAAATGTACAATTCAAAAACTAATCAATTTTATGAATAATAAAAAATCTTTTAAGGTCAAATTGTTGTATTACTTTTATGAACAAATTAATTAAAAATTGGGTACTATTTATATTTTTATTTTAAAAGGAGTGGGGGAGCTACTGGTCATGTTGGATTTATCTTTAATAATAAGAGAATATACATGTAAATGGAAAAATATGGGTGATTTATTCTGTAAATTGTGTAAGGAAGGAATAGAAGGCTACATATAATGAAGTTATGGAAGAATAAATATGAAAAAAGTGATTATATAGACAGTGGATTATTGGTTTTTATGTTGGGTTTGGGAAAAGATAAGGGGGATTTAGATATAAAAGCCATAGAGTTGACAAAGATTATGTTGTGGAAATGGGATAGTGCAGAATATGGGAAAACAGAATGGGGAATGAAAAATAAAGTGGCTAACAGGTTTCTCTGGGCAAAATTGCAGAGATTTTCGACTTCGTTTAAGAAGAAGCCACAGTACATCACATCACAATAAAATAATATTTTTGATACTATTTGTTTCATGGGTATACTCGAAATAAAAAAGTGATTATTTTGCATGAGAGTGTAAATTGTGGTCAAGAGAGTGAGTTAATTGAAATTTGAAAGATTGAAAGTTGTTTTGTTAATTGTTTGAAAGTTTTTCATTCACCATTTTATTTATAGAAGTTTTTAAAAAAAGAATTTTGTTGAATATATGTTAGTGTAAGGATATTTATAAAAAAGTTGTAAGTAAGATTAATTGGTTTTAGCAAGTTTGTAACTAAAGGGTTTGTTAAATTTAAGAATAGTCATTTATTTTGAGAAAAAAAAGAATGTTTAAAGATCAGAAAACACATGGTTATAGTTTGATCAGTTTTGAAAAAAAGTAAAGTTGTTATTCTTCCATACAAGAAGGTTTGAAGAATAGGAGAGGTAATATAAAGTCAAATATAGAAGAGGTGATTTGGGAAATAAGGAATATGGATTGCATTTGTATATAATCAGAAAAAAAAACTAGGTGTGCTCTGGTAGAATTACTGTGTGTGATGAGGTTTATCATTTGAAATGAGAAAGTGGTTTTTAAGTGTAGATAGTCTAAAGAGAAAGTCAGGGAAAATGGAGCAAAAGGTAGCTAAGGAAGATAGGACAGAGTATGGTTTTAATGGAGTGTCATTAGATATGGGTGGAGAAAGTAATAGTGCAATAAAGATGATTAGCCAAAGAATAAGTAAAATAGAGTAAGAAGTGAAGAATGTATAAGCAAAATTAAAGGAATTATTAAGTAGGAATGATAAGGAAGAAGTAGATAAGGAGGGCCAGAAGATGGTAGAAAATGTTATGGGTGGAGTATAGAAAGTAGACTATGAGATAGTATTGCTAAAAGATTCACTAATTAGAAAGGGTGGGGATATAATTGCAAGAGAAAATAGAAGCAGGTATGTAAAGTATGTTTACCTGGAGCTAGAATTAGGGGTGTGGCAGATAAAGTAAAAAAGCAAGGTAGTAGAGATGTGTATGTTATGGTAGGGACTAATAATTTGTCAGAACCATCTGAGAGAATAATGGATGAGTATGTAGAATTGATTAGGAACTTAAGATTAAAGGAAAAGTAGGAGTGGTTGGATTATTACAAAGATTTGACAAGAGATATTTGTTAGATAGAGCATGTTCTATAAATGAGATTGAAAAAATTGTGTGAAAGAAATAATGTTATATTTGTGGATGTGTGGGATTTATTTATTGGAAAGGGAGTTATATAGTAAATATGGATTGCATTTAGGAAAACAAGGAAGTGAAGTTTTAGGGAGTCTGATTTATAAAGAATATATTTTGGAAAACTTATAAAGGGGAGTGGGGTTTTAAATTGCAGTATTATTAAATAAGCAAAAGATAGTAGATTTAGATATAAGTGTAGATATGGATGGGGAATGGGTCTGTAAAATTAATGATAAGAAAATTATTTCTAAATATAATGGAGAAGAAAGAATCAAAAAAAAATTATAAAAGAGTAGTTAGGAAGAAAGAAATTATTAAAATTGGGTATTTGAATATGCAAGGTAGTAGGAGACCAGAAAAGTGGCTGGAATTAAATAAAGCAATTGAATATGAAGAGCTTGAGGTAGTAGCAGTAGTGGAAACACATCTAAGAGAAGAACCTATTCTGGAACATTTAGTATGGCAGGGTATAAAAATAGAAAGAAAAAGGAAAAAAGGGATGGTGGTATAGGTGTTGTATCAAAAAATATTTAAATATTGTTAAATGTCAACACATTCGGGATTTGAAATAATGGTGGGTAGACAAGAATGGATGGTGGCTATAGTTATATAGCTACTGAAGATAGTCAAACAATAATGGAGTGAAACATCAGCATATATGAATGCCTAGGTAAGGATATACAGAGACTGCAGCATATATGAATGCCTAGGTAAGGATATACAGAGATTTTAAAAAAATGGGAATAATGGTTACATATTGAAAAAATTGATGATGTAGATATTTGTCAGAGTGAATTTTGAGCATTGGAAATTAACAAATATTTATGAGGGACAATACACATGGTCTAGAAATAATATACACCTGGGTCTCTTTTTACACTGACTTATTAAACACGATTTTGAAATTACGCGATTCGTGTTTCACCGGAAGTCGAACTCCGATAATGCGCTATTACTTTAAATAATAAATTTTGCGCACTTATGTTATATTGAAAGTAATAGCACATTATTGAAATTCGATTTTCATCTTGGTAATTTCAATATTTTCAGTGCTTTATAATAAGTAAGATTTTATGCAATAATGAAATTAAAATCATGATTTCCACATTTTATGTATACACATATTAAATTTTACAAGATTATAATGTAAATTTGTTCAAACATTGTGCGTGTTTATTTTGCATTTTAAATCACATTCTGTTTTTGCTTTTTAAAAAAGAACAAAATCAATTATTAATCATTTAGTGTCCGCAAGTTTATTTTTAAAAGGTGAGTAATAGCAGTGAAACGAAATTTGATTTTTAAACGGAATTGAAAATTAAAAAATTAAAGACAAAAATAAAAGTTTAGATACAGAAGAAAATGTAGAAAAAAATAATGAAACAGAAGTGGAACCTGTTCCTTTCACTGCAAAAATGATTCAAGAAGATCTTCAACTTTCTAATCAGTTGGCAAATTATTTTCTTATTAATGACACTAATCATGAACATGCTCTTAAATTTTAACGAGAACTGAATGGTTATATGTCTGGATATCGCGTTCATAAATAATTAATAAAATCATCATCTCAGAGATTAATTACTAATTACGTTGTCACCAGAAAACAACACAACATGAGAGTGAAGTTGGTGCTAGTTGTATTTCCTCTTGTGAAGAATCAAAAACCAGTTTGCAAACGAACTTGTTTACCGGTAAATAATGATAATAATTAAAACGTGTATTAAAAAATGTATGCATAAAAATACATATTGTTTTGAATAAAATTAAATATTACAGTTAAAAAATAGTTTAAAAAGTTTGTCTTGTATCAATTTTTTTCTAATTTGAAATTTTTTATTAGTCATATTTTATTTCCTTATTTTTTTTTGCACGAATTTTAAAGTAATTTTACATTGGTGCTTTGCTTTTACGCGAATTTTGAAAAATCACAGACCGCATCCCTCTTTTTCAATGTAAGTTATGTCTATTTTTGCGCAATTTTGTTTGCGCGTGTTTTCTGAGGAACCTATCTATGGCATAAAATGAGACCCAGGTGTATTTTATTGACTCAGGAGTACTGGATGTACCAGCCATTGAATCAATCCACTCTGGATAAACCACACACACCCAAAATAAGTAAGTGGCTTTATTTTTTGGGAGTTCATAAAAAGTGCAAGCCCTGAAAGTGCTTCAATATTGATTGATTCAGGGACATTGGACTTCAGAATTTGATACTCTACCAGGTTATTGGTAGTGGTTAAAGTAGTATACATAGTGATAGATGAGCAAATGAGAATTGCTAAATGTAATAGTAGATCTGACGGGTTGTGATAAAATTAGTGAGAATAGGTGAGCAAGTTGTATTGGTGGGGATGGTGTACTGGGCAAATTAGTGATAGAGGGAAGCTTGTGGTAGTTGGAAAAATATTGATGAACCACTAAACATCACATGATCACCATCTCTTATGCTAGCACATAACTGTCATTAAACAGGCAAAACTCTCCATACAGTAGTGCCACCCTGTGCCAACCAGAGTAATCAATGAATGCCAGAAGGCTTGTGCATTAAATCCCCTTCTAGTGCCTACTCATCCAATATCCCCAGACTAGTTTCTGACTAGTTATATGACTATATAACTATTGAGCTTAGATTGAAAATAATATTGTGTTTTCAATTTCATTCTCATGGTAGTTAAGTAGAGATAAAAGGTGGCTGCTGGAGAGTTGCATTAGATCCTAAGATCTAGGTGCAGTGCTCTCAGATCCAAGGCTCCTCACTGATAAAGGCCACAAGCCAGAAACTAGTCAGGGAATATTGGATGAGTAGGTACTAGATGGGGATTTTATGCACAAGCTTTCTGGCATCGATTAATTACTCTGGTTGGCACAGGGTGGCACTACAATATGGAGAATTTTGCCTGTTTAAAGCTATTGTTGGCAGTGTAAGTAGTGATAAAGGAAAATTTGTTGTATTGTTAAAACAAATGATAATGGTGAAGCTAGTGGTTGTAGGAAAATTAATGATAACAATGGAAGTAGGGATAGTTGTAGAACAATAAAAGTAAAGAGAAAAGGAGTTCAGCATCTTATGACCAAAATGATATATGTATAGTTTATAATTCAATATTTACGTCAGAAAAATAAATGTGCCCACATGACAATGATAAATTACATCATAAGAGGATCTAATGGGAGTTGAAAAATCTAATGAACATTAGTCTTAAAAAATGGAGAAATTAGAAGTATATAAACATTCTACTGACTGCTACACGTGACCGAACTTGGCTAAAGTGTCACCTTAAACTCTGTAGTCATGAATATAATGATCAAAGGTTTGGAACAGTTGATTGTATTGTAAATACAATTTGCTTTTTTTACAAAAAAATAATAATAATAATTACAGGCCCTGCTTGGTTGAGTGTGGCATAATTGGGAGCTTAAAATCCAATGACTGCCCCCAGTTCTGTCACTCCTAGCGCTGGAAGTTCTTATAAATACCAGAACAATAGAAACCCTCGATTATTATTATTATTCAATTAAATGAGAGAATAATTCAACATTTAATTACAAATTTACAAAAACTTTTATAAAAGCAATTCTTAATTGATTCATAATTGAAAATTACTTTGTTTTATTAAAAAAAAAAAAAAATTTTTTTTTGTCAAATTCAGTTTTCTAAGTAAGATAATTTCCTTTTTAAAGTGATGTTTATAATAAATTTTATTAAATCATAAACTGCCAGTTTTTATCAAATTACATAAAAGATGATACGCAATCAAATTTAATCATCTTTTGGATACAGGCATTTTCTAATGGAACAATGTTAAGAAGCAAATTGGTTATTATAAAATGATTCCTTATTAAGTCTGGAGGCTAATCATTAGCATCTCATTTAAAAGATTAAAAAAGAAAAAAAAGGTGTGAAAATATTAATTTTTTGAAAAATATTCTTCATTTTAAATGAAATTATGATTTTTAATCTTACTCACGTGATTACGCTTAGCGACATAACTAGTAATTTTTAAAAAAATGTTTCCTCCTGAATAGTTAGCAGAAAGATAAAAGATATTCATAAGTCATCTTAATGTTTTAATAAGGCAACAGGTTTGGTTTGATCCAATATATTACTTTAAAAAATTATCTTAATATTCTGAATTTCTTATATTAATATCAGCGATTTTCTCATAAGAAATTTCTACAACTTCTTCACTGGAAGTGGTGGTTACATTATATTATATTGATATCAACGAATTTCTTATAAAAAATTTATACAAATAAAAACTAACTAATTGATGAACAAACTATATGCATGTCAACCCACTCCCTCACAAGATTTTTGGTGCAGAAGTCAAGGTTTGAATTTGGCTAAGTGAATTTTTCCCCCAAGGATTTTAAAACATTCTCTCGGGTATATCTTGCCACTTAGACAACCATCTAGCAGTAATCAGTAAATGGGTATGTAGACATTCTAAGCTAGAAAATAAAACTATGTTGGAAAATTATTTAAACACATCTGGAAGTGTTGTCTTCAGTCTCATCCTTTGGGGTGGTTGGCTTGAGTTCTTTAGAATAGTGGTAGCATGGCTAACTGAGTGTGAACATTTTAGGATAACTACTCAAATGAGTAATCTATATATAAAGTAACTTCAATGAAATTGAATTAAACTGTTAACTGCACAATCGGAGATTAGAGTGCACAAATGTTACATGATCTCCTAAGTAATCAACCATATAAAACATTTACATTTTATTTATCACAATGCATGCACACACAAATATATTTTACAAATATTTTCTATTCCAGTAGCAATAAATTATATAATTTTTTTTATTTAACCCAATGAATATATGTATACACAGATTAATATATTTTAACTAAACTATTTTCTATGCCAATAAGTAAATAAATAAATCACTGATGAAAGTTACAAGTTAGAAACTGGTCTGGGAATATTGGATAAGTAGGCACTAGATAGGGATTTTATGCACAAAAACCTTCCTGCATCAATTGATCACTCTGGCTTTTACTGAGTGACGCTACTGTATGGAGAGTTTTGCCTCTGTGTAGACAGCTTGTGCAAAACATAAACAATGGTGATCATGTGATGTTTAGTGGTTTAAAGTAAAAAAGTTAATATTGGTTCAAATAACATATTATAAATACAGCAAAAACAATTATATTTTGGGCATACTTTTGTTTAATTTTTAATGACACATGTTGATACTTTTCTAGTATTATGTTATGCATGTCATGCAAATATACTGATTTGTATATGTATTAAAAATGAAAATAATAAAATATCATAATTAGAATTAAAGCTATTAGTAAAATGAATTATATGTGTATATAATGAATTAATGTCAGATGATAGTTATATCACATATGGAAATGCTGAAGCAGCGTTAACACTCAAATATAGACGTTTTTTTACTGAAAAAAAGGGTCAATCCTTTTTGGCAGTCTGTAAAAATCATAAGTAACAACAAACTGGACAATAACAACTTATAAGAATGAAGACGGTTCTACATAATTTCATGATTGCCATTTCCTATACTTACCCAAGCTGTTAATACAGTAGCAAATTCTCAATACAGTAGTGACATCTAGTGCATTCACTGATTATTAAGGCTTACACTAGGTGGCATTGGTATATGGAGAGTTTGCTGCTATTGAAATAGTTTTTGTTGAAAATATAAATAGCAGTTAAATTAGCCTTTATTTCATCAAAGCTGATGAATTAAGCAACATTTTTAATAAATTTGAAAAGGACAACATCAATTACACAATATGAATAATATTTCAAAATTATATCTTTAAAATTGTTGTAATAAACTATTGTTAGATAATAAATACTTCATTTGCAAGATTAATGTATGCTATAGTAGTGGTTCTCAATCTTTCTTGGTCTGCAACCTTCTTTAAAATTTCATTTTACATCATATCTCCTCTCTACTCTGTATGTTCAATGGCAATGTTATAATTGTATTTATTTTTCCAAACATATACAAAATACTCATGGAAAAAATAAACTAATACTACTTTCCCTCCACGAGCACAAACAATAGAACTGTGTTGCTTGACTCTTTCTGTTTAAACATATATTTCAACTAAAATAGAACTGATAAACAATAAATCTGGCAAAATTTCTTTATATTTAGTCATTTTTAGTTAAATTTTATATTGGAAAATGATAATATCTTATTTTAAAAATCTTTTATAAATTAACATTTTGTTCAAAGACTTCAACAAAATAACAAAAGTTTAATAAAAAAAAATTAAATAATATTAAAATATATTTTTTACTAATGTGACCCTTGCTCCTGATAAGATTTAGCAAGATCTTGTTCAAATGATGCCAGTGATAATTTGAAATCACATCTCTTCACAATATCCAGATGACTATACTGTTTGGAAAGGAGGACTCAACTGAATCCACATTCAGCTAATAAGATGTAGGAAATGCTACAATAAATAATTGTGCTTTTTTCCAAAGTTGAGGATATTGGATTGCAATTTATCCAAAAGCCATCCTGGTTATTTTTAAATTTAACCTGAGCTGCACAATTATTTTGTAGCTCAACAATATTTTCTTGGAGTGTGATCTCCGCATCAATTTTATCTGCTCCAAATCGATCTACTACCTATTCTGGAACATTCAGTTTTGAAAAGTACAAAATCAAGATTCCATGTCATTCCATAAATTATTAAAGTGATTCCCAAATATAATAATGTCATCTATCTTTTATCTATGCCTTTTGAGATTTGAGTGACAGAAACTGAGAAAATTTGTGACATCGAATAGTCATCCAAAATACTTTTAGTTTACTCATAAATGAGTGAATAATTACTTTTGCTGTCATAAGATTACTGTTTTAACCTTGTAGTTGATTGTTATGAATATTCAGTTTTTCAAAAATATATTTTTAAAAAATATAATTTGTTTTCAAAATTGATCATCCTCAATGAATGAAGTAATAGTGTTCCAAAGAATAACTAAATATCAGAGACAATCACCTTTCAATAGCCATCTGACTTCTGTCTGCAGAACTAAAAGCTTGAAATCTTCATTATTGTCTTCAAACTGTTGGAACAAATCTTGAAAAGCCATTTGATTTAATGCAATTGACAGCTTTTATTATAATGGACAGCATATCATGCAATCTACCTCGTAAAATTTTAGCAAATAAATGTTCTTGTGGAATTACACATTGTATACAGAAAACAATAGGCACAGCTTTTTTTAAAAAGAGCAACAAATCCTTTGTCTGTCATGGCAATAGCACCATGTAAAGCAGAAACAGTTATATTTCCTAATGGAATGAATATTCTTTTCCATGAAGTAATTACTTACTTCAGCAAAAATTGATTCACCTTTAAATTTTTTTAATAATAATACGTGATTCACCTTTAGTACCTATTTTCAACAAACAAGCAAAAAGCATTTCTTTGATAAAGTGATTATCACCCATAAATCTGACATAATCCAACAAAACTTAAAGTTAAACCACTATACATCACATGATCACTATCTCATACTAGCACATAATTGTTATTAAACAATTCAAAACAAAGCAAAGCTCTCCATACAGTAGTGCCATCTTCTGCTAACAAGAGAAACTAGTCTGGGGATATTGGATGAGTAGGCACTAGATAGGGATTTTATGCACAAGCCTTCTGGCATCCATTGATTGCTCTTGTTAGCACCATATGGCACTACTATATGGAGAGTTTTGCTTTGTTTTGAATTGTTTAAAACTTAAAGTTGATTTATCTATTTGAAGAGAAAACTTCTTAACTTTTAATTCAGCAATTAATTGTTCCTCCATGTTAATTACCATTTCATCCATACTTCTTGATGCATATGAATTACTTAAAGGGATATTTTGAATAATTTCATGTTCACTTTGGCTCATAACAGTGAAAAGTACAACCAAATCAGCAGGAATAATTAATGTTTCCCCTATTGTGTGAGGTTTTCCTGTTTTTGCAATCAACTTTGATATTTTGTATTATGCAACTAAATCTTTATAGAACTTATTCAACTTTGCAATAAACATTTGTTGCATCTTTGGTACCTTCTGAAATTCATCACATAGTTTTTTAAAATATTCCAATGGTTTCTCCTTTGTCTCTAAATGTGATAGCACCTTCAGTGATCACAGGCTGTCATTTGTTAATGTATTTTACATATTAAAGACACTGGAATTGTGTTATCTTGCACTAATGGGATAAAACAATAAGAAAGATATTTCATGCAATATTGTCCACATTTTTTCTTTGCTGAAGTAGCCATCGTTATCCTAATATCAAATTATAATTTTAATTATGAAAAATATTTACAAAAAATATTTAAGATATTACAATTTTATTCACAGCAAACTTTGTATCATTAATTTTCTCCTCTGAAAGATAAAATACAAATTTATGATAATGCTCTCATAACTGTCAAAAAATAACGTTTTTTAAATTTTTAGGAACTATATATTTCAACAAGAAAAAACATAAAAAATTATATTCATAAAATTGTTTATTTCTTTCAAATCGCAAGAATGTAAGAGAGAGAAAAAAACATTCCTAATTCTATTTTTCTATATATATTGGTTTTTAACTGACACTACTGATTTCGTTAAATATTTTAATGAGAATAATAATCATTAAAATGATAAATTATAGATGTCACTAATTTGGCAGCTATATATGAATTTTAAATTTGTTTTATTATTAATAATGTCTGAAAAGTGGTCAAATTGAAAGATATTACAAAATGAATAAAAACATTTGAAATATTTAAAAAATATAATTTATTTAAATAATATTTACTGAGGCTATAACCTCGACAATATGCGTATAACATGTGATAGTAGGGACCTCTACAGTTGTTTTAACCACAAGTTTGCGCTCTGGAAGAAAAGAGGGGCACCCTCTTTACTTCAACCTACTTTCTATTTAAATAGGTGAAGCCTCAGTAAATATTATTTACGTAATCAATGTGCGTTTAATAAATTTATAATTACAACTTTAAATTACTGTAATAGATTTCTAACTATAAAATCTTTCCATTGACTCATTGTAAATCGAAAGATTTCGTGAGTATTAATGTGTAATAAAAAATGTGGACTTAATCAGAGAAGTATTGTTTAGCTTCATGCTCGCAGATCTAACCGCTTCAGCTTCACCTATTTAAATAGAAAGTAGGTTGAAGTAAAGAGGGTTCCACTCTTTTCTTCCAGAGTGCAAGCTTGTGGTTAAAACACCTGTAGAGGTCCCTACTATCGCATGTTATACGCATATTGTCGAGGTTATAGCCTCAGTAAATATTACTTACGTAATCAATGTGCGTTTAATAAATTTATAATTACAACTTTAAATTACTGTAATAGATTTCTAACTATAAAATCTTTCCATTGACTCATTGTAAATCGAAAGATTTCGTGAGTATTAATGTGTAATAAGAAATGTGGACTTAATCAGTGAAGTATTGTTTAGCTTCACACTCGCAGATCTAACCGCTTCAGCTTCACCTATTTAAATAGAAAGTAGGTTGAAGTAAAGAGGGTTCCTCTCTTTTCTTCCAGAGCGCAAGCTTGTGGTTAAAACACCTGTAGAGGACCCTACTATCGCATGTTATACGCATATTGTCGAGGTTATAGCCTCAGTAAATATTACTTACGTAATCAATGTGCGTTTAATAAATTTATAATTATAATTTATTTAAATAAAATTTATTAATATTTTTAATATGGCCACCTTAGAAAGCCATATGGTCATCCATTTTGAATATATTTTCTCATGGTACCTATTGAGAACCTTGGCACTAGAGCATTCTCTTACATAAAATGTAAAATTTTATTACAATGTATATGATAAAAAAATCACTCTGATTCTATTATCAAGTTCCCCTAGTGCTGTCTCTGAATTAATATATGTACCACATAGTAATATACTTTAACTATTCATCACAAAAATTATGACATAAAATAGTACAATATTTTGCACCTTAATTCACAATGGAACAACACATTAACATTAAATATTGTTTTAAATTAGGCTAAAACGTTACTAAAATGTTTGAAGTGCACACTGTGTAAGGCAGTGAAACCATGAGTTACAAAGATGCCTCCAAATGTTTTGCAAGATTTCATGATGGCAAGCTGAGTACTAACTACAATCAACAATGGTATGAAACACAATTCATTTTATGCCCTATGCATAATTCACGCATGGTAGTGCCATAAAATTTTGTGGAGAATAAGTAAACTACATTGCAATATAACAGGAGCATTGATTTAGAGACTCACACTGCAGACAGCTTATAGAGAGAATCAGTTATCTTTTCAATGGAACACACTGGGTATAAAAAAACCAGTTCCTATCAAAGTTGAAATGTGTGATCATTTTAGGTATGTTACCATACGGATATCCTTAAACAAGTTTTTATATCTGACTCCATAACCTATATAAATTTGAACATGCAACACTGTATTGAAACAGTGATTTTTCCTTTTTATTAAGAGATGACAGCATCCAAAATAGTTTCAAAGTCTGTATTAGTGATAAACCAAGAAAATACTATGAGGTGGCCATTCAACTCATAGCAACTCTATATCAGTTTTTACATGTATGAGGAGTAGTCTGATTTATATGCTTCTTGCAAGCATTTTTCAATGGTCTTATCACATTACATAAATTCAGTTATTCCCTATCCAAATGTTATATCTGTAATACCCCCATAGTCAGGTTGTAGCATTCACATCGGATATATGATTTTAATCTTTCAATAGCAATTTTACTGATTTTAAATCTGTTTCACCATAATGTTTCTTAGTTTTTCTCAGTAGCCTTGACTTGCGAGTTTGTGTGTGTGTGTGTGTGTGTGTGTGGTGAAATGCTTTTTTCATCCGTGTATTTGTTAAATTTGAAGCACTGACGAGTCTGGCAGTTTTAACCTTGAAGCTTCAGCTAATCAAGTTATAATTTGAAACTTTTTAAATTTAGACAGTCTTTATATTTTTGGTACAGGCTTATATAACTGATATCAATTTCCTGTCAGATATGTATTGCATTTCATCATAGAGTTATCTTCCAAACAAAAAGATATATTCTGTGTATGCATTTATATATTAGAATTTCCTTTCATTTTAATTTTAAGCTTATTATATATGTACAAGTAGAAATGGAAAAATATTAATTGTAACCAAACTATGAAAAACTCATCGCGACTATGATTGAATCTATGCACATAAAACTGTTTACGTGTAAGTACAACAACACACACATAATCCAAACCGATCTACACCTAGTTTAATGTTAGGCAGGAATGGATGTTTGTTTATATGGGTGTGTGTATAAAAAAATCACGTGAAATGAAAAGAAGATTTGTAGGATCGATATGAAGAAGAAAAAAATAAATTATGGATAGAAGAAACTGATTCAAATTTGGAAGAAAAAAGGGGGAAAAAATGATAAATTATTTAATTCGGTAATATAAGTCATTTTAAAGCTATTTAAAATATTTTGTTGTTTTACTAAAACGGAGTTGAAAATCTTTAGCTTATAAATAATGAAGTAGTTATATCTTTGACTCATTTGTCAAATCACGCAATTGAAACTGTTCAATTAATAACTGTCCTAAATTTATTTTCATTCAGAAGTTAACATTTAATTTATTTTGTAATCACTTTTTTTCATTAACTATGACTAATTATCTTTAAGAGAGCAAACACTAATTTTCTAAATAGGTTTGGCACTGTTTAATTTGATTATTATTGTTTTCTCTACTATCAATTATTGTTTTATCATTTTCCCGATAACAATAAAAAACAATCATTAATAATATTTACCTATGCTAGAAAAAAATACCATAGTTTGGATCTACATTCTTATTGTATATAAGAAGAAATATGCTAATACGAATTAAATGGTTCCAAAAAGCTATTCATTATACAATTAATTCATTACAGATTATATTAAAAGACATGTATAAAGACCCAGAAAGAGACCATATGTGAGATGGATGTATGAAATAAAAAAGTGTGTAGGGGTGATGTAGAGAAGAGAGGCTAGAGATTGAGGAAGATGGATTGGAGAGACCTTTATTCTGCAGTGGATTGACAATGGTTATTGATGATGATGATTTATGTGTATTTCAATCTAGAAACATATCTAAGATCAAAATTGCTATCCAAAACAACTATGCAAGCAAAAAAAATCAAAAATATAAATGCAAAAATTCATATAAAAATAATTGCTACTCATAGAACAAATAAAAGTGAATATATTATACTTGAATTTCATTTTGCCATGTAATTATCTCTTTGTAAACCTTTTTTAATTGTTGTATATTTTGTCTTTTTGATAAATAAAAGCTTGCATCACTGAGAAAAAAAAAAATTGGAAACAATTTATCATTATTTTCTAATTATTTTTTTCTTGGTATCATAAAAACAATAAACTTTATTATAAATATCTCATTTAAGATTATTACTTTTATGTACACTTTTTTTTTGGATCCAAGTAATGAGTTGATACTAGATATATTTTAAGATTAATACTTTTTTCTTTCTAATTTTAAATTGACTTAGTAAATTTGTCAGAGCTGCGAATGATACCTGAAGAAAATTCAAATAGATGATAAGCCATAAAATTGTTAAAATTCTATTACTTTCTTTATAAATGTCAGTGACTACTTTTCACAAGATTTATTTCTACTCAAAATACAGTACTGAGGGATTTTATACTAGAGAATCAATTTTATTTTAACGATAAAGACAAAAAATAGGAGAAGACTATTTACATTTCAGGCATAAATCACTTTAATAATAGATTGATAAAATATTTTAAACGAGAAAGTACACTTCAATTTTTAAAAACGCACTGTTGAGAAGGTGAATATTTTCAGCAGAATAAATAAAATACCCTATTATCAAGGATGATAGAACTACGGTAAAAAATGTGTTGAAACTTTACATTTTTATACCAATCATAAGTTTGTTAAAAATATACTCAAGTAAATATTCATAGTCAAGCAATGTTAGCCGAGAGGTCAGCGCAGCCGCTTTGCATGCAAATAGTTGGATGCAGACGGTTGTGAGTTCGCCTCCAGGCCGATGCTATGGCATATGGGAAAAAAAGTAATTTTTCATAACTGTAACCATAATTATGGCAAGAAATGACAAACTACCATAAATAATATTGACTGTTGTTATCTGATTTCAGTACTTTACAGTATAAAGTTAACACTACTTGTCTTTTGGCAGAGAATTTGGCATGCATACATATCTGTAAAGCATAAAATATAGCCATTTGTTTATATATATATACTAATATAAAAAGAAAAACTAATTCAGAGTTTAAATATATTCTTTGAATACTTAACACCAAGTATACTTTCCATGCAGCCTAAAGCTTTAATCCCACTTGATGCTCATGGAGTTTATGAAATTTCATGTGACATTTGTAAAGCTTATTACCTGCAAGATAAACCACTAAACATCACATGATCATCATCTCTTATACTAGCACATAATTGTTGTAAACAAAGGCAAAAAACTCTCCATGCAGTAGTGCCACCCTGTGCATCCATTGATTACTTTAGTTGGCACAGAATGGCACTACTGTATGGAGAGTTTTGCCTTTGTTTATCTGCAAGATATGAACAATCATCACATCAGTAGTAAATGAACATGCTAATGCAGTTAAAACACTCATCATCATCATCAGCCTCTCAACCCATGCTATAGATTCAGCTTACAATATTGATTTCTCTAATACCAAGATCCTATCCAGATGTAACATCACCAATGTATGATCAGAGATACCATTGAGATACTAAAAAGACCAAATTGTGTCACTAAATGTGATAACATCTGCAAACTTCCTCCTATGTGGAAGGATTTTTTAAAAAACATATTACTCTAAAAAAAATTCTTTTATTTTTGCAATTTTATTTACCTGTTTTTGTTACAAACCAGTGTTCACAGTATCTCTACAACCATCTTTAAAATATTCTATTTATCACCCAGATGATGGTTCATGTAACCAGATTGAAATGTCAGTATAAAACATCGGGTATATTAATTATAAAAAATATACACAGATAAACCCACAAAGTAAATCATATAAATAAACTTCTCAGCAGTTAATATTAGATAATATATTGGATTAATAATCCAATACTAGTCTCTTAAGTAAATTAAATACTCTCAATCCAGTATTGGAGTATTAATCACAATATATTATATAGCATTAACTGCTGGGAAGTTTATATTTACATATTTGGTTATTTGATTTGGTATTGACAAGTTGTAAATTAAAAAATTTCATGAATAAAATTAAAATAACATAAAGCAATTTGAAATATAGCTTTAATAAAGTAAAATGGCTGACTTAAAATCTTCATGTTCTTTCTCCAAAGTATTTAAGATTAGTCTTTATATACAAATTGAGGTACAAAGAATAAACATTCCAATCTTTTCTCTAAAAAAGTTTTATCTTGTGCTTTGGATTGAGAGCATTTCATTTACATAATAGACATGGAGTATTAATCTTAATGTAGCGCATATATAACAAAATAGTATAGCTAAAAGTGTATATAATTAAGAGGAGAATATCATTCTCCCTCAAGCTATGGAAAACAGCACTCTATATTGGACAAGAATAAAATGAATATACCTAATGATCTTGAAGGTTTTGAAATTTTTAAATTTACTTTTACTAACATTTGTAAAAATTTAGTGAGAAATTAATATATCAGCCAGATGAATTAAAGCACTTAATAATTAATTTCAAACTGAATTTTCCCCAATGTTGACATGGGTAAGTATTTTCCCCAATGTTGACATGGGTAAGCTTATATATTTCAAAAGCTCTAAGAGTAGATGGATTCATTCTATTCTAGACCCTTTCTTCAATATACAGAGTGCTAATTCAGTAATAACCTGATGAGTTTTATCTTTATATATATATATATGACAATAGATGGCGTTATACCAAAAACACCTTCAAGCGTTTGTTTACATAAATATCAGAGCGAGTATTTCACTATCTCTAACTTAATTTCCACCTTCATATCATGATTTCAAGCTATTTGCTATCGTCAGTGAAGGACAGGATTAAGAAACTAGATCTAAAACACAAACTCTGAGCATTTAAGAAACAGTTTCTATTCAGCTTGCGAGCGTGAATCTTTTAGACACGTAATGTCTTCAAACTCAGCATCGCACGCCAGATAGCTACATGGGTCTGATATCAGTTCAGCATCACCACATAGTAGAAGTCTCTGCAATATATATCATTGCAAGAAAGACCTCAAAGGTACATTTATGAAAAACAAAAAACACAAGTTAAAAACTTGCATACGCTTGTATTTATGACAATAGATGGCATTATACCAAAAACACCTTCAAGCGTTTGTTTACATAAACGTCAGAGTGAGTATTTCACTATCTCTAACTTAATTTCCACCTTCATATCATGATTTCAAGCTATTTGCTATCGTCAGTGAAGGACAGGATTAAGAAACTAGATCTAAAACACAAACTCTGAGCGTTTAAGAAACAGTTTCTATTCAGCTTGTGAGCGTGAATCTTTTAGACACGTAATGTCTTCAAACTCAGCATCGCATGCCAGATAGCTACATGGGTCTGATATCAGTTCAGCATCACCACATAGTAGAAGTCTCTGCAATATATATCATTGCAAGAAAGACCTCAAAGGTACATTTATGAAAAACAAAAAACACAAGTTAAAAACTTGCATACGCTTGTATTTATGACAATAGATGGCATTATACCAAAAACACCTTCAAGCGTTTGTTTACATAAACATCAGAGTGAGTATTTCACTATCTCTAACTTAATTTCCACCTTCATATCATGATTTCAAGCTATTTGCTATCATCAGTGAAGGACTGGAATAAAAAACTAGATCTAAAACACAAACTCTGAGCGTTTAAGAAACAGTTTCTATTCAGCTTGCGAGCGTGAATCTTTTAGACACGTAATGTCTTCAAACTCAGCACTGACGATAGCAAATAGCTTGAAATCATGATATGAAGGTGGAAATTAAGTTAGAGATAGTGAAATACTCACTCTGACATTTATGTAAACAAACGCTTGAAGGTGTTTTTGGTATAACGCCATCTATTGTCATAAATACAAGTGTATGCAAGTTTTTAACTTGTGTTTTTTGTTTTTCATAAATGTACCTTTGAGGTCTTTCTTGCAATGATATATATTGCAGAGACTTCTACTATGTGGTGATGCTGAACTGATATCAGACCCATGTAGCTATCTGGCATGCGATGCTGAGTTTGAAGACATTACGTGTCTAAAAGATTCACGCTCGCAAGCTGAATAGAAACTGTTTCTTAAACGCTCAGAGTTTGTGTTTTAGATCTAGTTTCTTAATCCTGTCCTTCACTGACGATAGCAAATAGCTTGAAATCATGATATGAAGGTGGAAATTAAGTTAGAGATAGTGAAATACTCACTCTGACGTTTATGTAAACAAATGCTTGAAGGTGTTTTTGGTATAACACCATCTATTGTCATAAATACAAGCGTATGCAAGTTTTTAACTTGTGTTTTTTGTTTTTCATAAATGTACCTTTGAGGTCTTTCTTGCAATGATATATATTGCAGAGACTTCTACTATGTGGTGATGCTGATCTGATATCAGACCCATGTAGCTATCTGGCATGCGATGCTGAGTTTGAAGACATTACGTGTCTAAAAGATTCACACTCGCAAGCTGAATAGAAACTGTTTCTTAAATGCTCAGAGTTTGTGTTTTAGATCTAGTTTCTTAATCCTGTCCTTCACTGACGATAGCAAATAGCTTGAAATCATGATATGAAGGTGGAAATTAAGTTAGAGATAGTGAAATACTCACTCTGACATTTATGTAAACAAATGCTTGAAGGTGTTTTTGGTATAACACCATCTATTGTCATAAATACAAGCGTATGCAAGTTTTTAACTTGTGTTTTTTGTTTTTCATATATATATATAACCATTAGAAATCAGTCAACATTTAGACAATCCCAATATAGATAACAATCAACAATCCCAAACTGTTGTCAAGGCAACCTACTTTTAACATAAATATATCTATGGTATAATATGAAACAATCTTTGCATAGTCTATCCAGAAACAATTTCTTCTTATGATGATTCCCATGAAAATATTATCTTCAGGCTGGAGTATGGCTTTACCCTGATGCCATTAACCTCCACATGAGTTCAATTAGATTTTTTAAAAATTTGACATAAAGCTTCTTGGTATTAAGAAATGGTTTTGAAAGTTTTTTTAAATTTTGAAACTATATTTCATTTCTAAAAAAATATTATTTAATGAGATGCAAGCAATGGAATTAATTCTCTTATGTAAAACAGCATAATTATAATAGAGACCATTACTAAAGCAATCACAGACGTACAACAAAACTTCAACCAAAAATCATTTTCTAAGTTTGTTTCTTAAATAAACAAACAAAAAACTTGAAAAACAAAAAAAAGATATTACAGTAAAGAAACATTTCCCTAAATCAGCATGACATTTAGTAACTTAATTATCTCCATCCTCATTTCTATCTCAGGTACATGGTAGTTCTTTGATGATTTATACATAGTTGGTGTTGATTGCTTATAACATGTAACAAGCAGAAATGACCTCATTTACAATAATGTTTCAAAATTTTTCAACATTTTGAATACCTCCAATAACTACAGCTTCTATTAATTCTTGTTAACACCATTTTGGATGTATATTTTAAAAAACATACCCAAGTGATATCCACCTAATGTTCTGCAGCAACAATATGCACCATAGACCTGTTAAACAGCAAATTATGAAATCACTAAACAAGTATTTTAGCATTAATTCTGGTGGTATTGAGATATTTAATGCAGCATTACTGATATGAGGCATGCAAGCTCTCAAAATGAAAAATGACTTGATGATTGTGGCAACCATAGAACACTTCATGCATCAGTTAAACTTTATGCACAATAATTTTTTCTTCATCTAATAAATACTATATAACTACTTAAAAATAAATATCACAAAACTGATATAACTGGATTTCAGTAAATTCATCATTCCTCCAATAGTATGTATCATCTTAAAATCTCTGACCTTAATTGATTCTGGATTGAATACTTACTAAATATATGAATACAATTTATCTACTACTTTGAACACTTTTTTTTAAAAAACTTTTATTGATCTATATTCAAGCCCAATCTTATGTTTTGACTGTCCTGCAGTCTTCTTCAGACCCACTTTTATTTTAATTGGGTCTAAAGAAGACTGCAGGACAGTCAAAATGCAAGATTGTGCATGAATATAGATCAATAAAAGGTTTTTGCTAAAAAATGTTCAAAGTAGTGGATAAATTGTATTTATATAAGATATTACAGCAAAATAAAGGAAGTGGTGAATTTGGTAATATTACTAAATATCCGCTTATTTTTAGTTCAAACTACTCATTTATTTTAGCTCAAATTACATAAAAATAAACATTTAAATATGTAATATTTACATTTATAATGTTTACAAATCTCCTAGCACAAATTTGATCAACATTTCTCTTT
This sequence comes from Epiperipatus broadwayi, assembly GCA_028023455.1. NCBI lineage: Eukaryota > Metazoa > Onychophora > Udeonychophora > Euonychophora > Peripatidae > Epiperipatus > Epiperipatus broadwayi. The sequence continues at coordinate 1,813,760 of JAQFVV010012555.1, forward strand.
TGCATAAATCCACACCATCAATATTCACAATAGACATATAGTTTGAGATATGCATCTAAAATTAAAAGTTATAATTTTTAGAAAGTGTGGTATTAATGCTTTAATTTACATAGGATATCTTTGAATACAATTTCTATCTCCTTTTTCATATGACTTTCCATTTCTATTTGCATAAAACTATTAAAAACATAAAATCATGTTATAAATTATTCAACTTTGTATTAAATTATCTTTTATAATTCATCTCTCTTTTTTCAATAAGATGAAAATTTCCAGATTTATGAAAAATTTAAATTATTGTACTTTACCATTAATTTTTTAAAAAAACTTTTAAAGTTAAAATAAGTTATGTTTTTTTTTTAAAAAGGAAGTTTTTGTTTTTGAAATATTTTTAAAATTCCAAATATATTTAAATCTTATTACAAAGTATTTATAATTTGATTTTTAGAATAAATTATTTTTAGTAAGACTAAATATATCACTGTTTGTTTAATCTGCATCTCACGAACCATCCTTCTTTTTCTAAAGTCACCATTTTAAAAGTTCAATGGCAAAATGATTTACACTATGCCACCATATGATATGATATTGGATATACCATAAAGAAATCTTTAATTTGATATATAATATTCATATGTAGCTATAAAAATGGTAGACATGTTAAAATTTCAAAAGCAATGTTTTATTGCAAAGTTTCTAGCTTATTTGTTTATTAGCGATTTTTTTTTCCATATGTCATAGAATCAGCCAGGAGGCGAACCCGCAACAACTGTCTGCAAACAACTGCTTGCTTGCAAAGCGGCTGTGCTGACCTCTCGGCTAACAATGCTTGACTATTTTTTTATTATCGATTTTTAAAAACAGATTCAAAATGCTTCTGAAAAGAAAAAAAAATACTTGACCTTATTTATTTATTTATTATAATACCAAAAGTAAACAAGTATATATTTCAATTTTTAGAAGGTAAAAAAATAATAGTGTTAGACTCGATAAATGGCAATGATCCAGCTAACATGTCTCTTAAGGCTGCAATTAAAAAGGGTCAATTTGGAACAATAAGACTGGCCACTTTCATTAACTTCTCAAGTTGGACTGCCAGATGTAGCATGATATTTGATCATGACTGCGATGATTCAATTGTTAATCGATTTTTCAAGTCCCTCTACAAGATAAAAGATGAGGATAAATAAACTTGTCAGCCTTGGCTGACTGACCAGACCTGGAGCCAGATGAGGCTAGAGACTTGATTCATGTAATTCTTAGGCCTAAGACCTGAACTTTCTTTCATCCACTGAATGAATAACACCCTATGTATTTAATACATAAACTTTGCATTGGTTCCATACTGTGTAATTAATTTACCTATATATATCCTAATTAGTGATTCTCCATAGTGCCTTTTATATATCAACTTTTAAATATTGTTATAGTCTTCATTGGCCTTTGGGCCAAGATAGTCATTAATCAATGGAATTTCCCAACCTTTTATATAACTTTGACTTCCTTTATATCCCTAGCAAATTACACATATGGTGCACTGCCTTAAGACTTTAGTGTAACCTTTGATTTTTTATTTATTTATTTAATTTTTTTTCATACTTGCATTAATTTGCCTATCATAATTTTCTTATGTAGCTCTTGAGACTATGTTATTAATCTAATACAACTTTTGATTTCTCTGTATACATGGTTTGCATACCATATTTATATGTATTCATTGAAATTTTGTGATTGACCTAATCTTATGCTGTTATTGATTTCTCTTGTATCTACTCTAAAGTGTAAATAAAGTTTTAATTTTGAAAGTAAAACAATAACTGCTATCAAATAAAATACACACATGACAGCAATCTATGTATTTACTCATATATATATATATATATGATTATTCTTAATCATTTTAATTTATCAATGTCTAATTTGCTCTCAAATATGTTTTTTTTTTTGGCTTTGTTGGAAAAAGCAATAGATTTTACATATATCCAATATATATTTTTTGCAAGAGAGATTAATATCTGTATTTTTAGATTAGTGACGGTATGAAGTATCATAAAAAGACTATATACATAATTTTAAATTGTGTGTGTGGAATGTAAAAAAGCCTGTTACCACAAGTTTAATTTAGAGATCTGTCTATCAAAATTTGCAATTTATAAATAAATATTAAATTAAAAACTTTAAAAATATTTAGTTTTGATTTTAAAGGAATTTAAATTTTATTTTATAATAGTAACTATATTTTTCTCAGATTTGTTACATTTTGTGTTATGTTGCCTTTACAACAGTATATAATATATTAAACATACACAAAATTACTCAAAGATATTATAAAAATAATAACTTAAACTAAATGTCAAAAAATGTAAAAAAATCCAATATGGTATCTCCTTGGGAAGTATATCAACATACTTTACAATGGTAATGAGAATAAACTTTCTATTCAGATAGACGTGTATAGAGGAAATTTCTAATTTACGTTTTATTTCTTAAGAAATGGGTTACCAGTGCCTTTGATTTAATAACATTGGATCATTTCATTCTTAGGCAACACAAATCAAATCTTAATATTCTTGAAATTGTCAATCTATCTATTAAAAGCCATCCAATCTTAAGATCAAAATTAAAGAAAGCTCATTGATATTGATATACAGGATGTCCTGAAAAGAATATGAGTATAATCTTACATCTCTTTTCTTGCAGTGATAAATTTATGACATTTTTAATAATGTTATTAAGTCATGTGATATATGACTTGATTTCTTTGCAATTTTTAATAATAGCATATAAAAGCAATTTATCCATTGACGAAGAAGCTGCAAAAACCAAAACAATTAAATAGGCCGAGTACTTTCGAGGTTTTCCCTCATATTCATGGCCAACATAAGTTATAAATCATTTATGTAATGTTGCTAACTAATAAAATATGCAAATGCAAATGCAAATTAATTTGTCCATTTTTTTGAGATAGAAAAACACATGTCACGTCTATTGATGGCATTGTTATCACTAATAACAAAATACGCCTCCTTGATTTTTCTTTTGCAGTCATTGGCTTCAGAGCATACTATCTTGGAGTTGCCGGGTTCAAACACATGTCCAGCCTCTTCTCATGTTCGAAGAATATTGAGAAATTATCATTGTTCTTTTTTGCTCTTCTGTAAGTATAAAGGTGTTGAGCCGCTCTGTTATGAACAGTGGCCTTGGTTTCCCCGTAATATGTGGCACTGAATCTAGCCTGAGGGCATGAAATTCTGTATACGACTTGGGGTGTCTGAGATGGATCCATTCTATCCTTCAAATTATTAATAAGTCTGTTAGTAATAGGAGGAGTGTGGAAGACAACCTTAAATTCACCAGCCAAAGTCTTTATCATCTGTTGTGATAATTTGGGAATATAAGGGAGGGTAATTTGAGTTTTATCTTTACTTATGTGGTTAGTTATTGATTTTCTGGAAAATTGATCTATTTTCTTTGTAATTAATCTGTAGCTGAAGCCGACACTTAATAAATCTTTTATATAGCATGCAATATTAGTCTTCCTATCCGCCTCAAATTTACACAAATTTTGATTCCTAAATAAAAATGCATTTAAACCTGCGAATTTATGTGCTGTAGGTGAAATGGATTTTGGGTGGGTAAAACCTCTGACCTCAAGAGGCTTAACAATCATGCAATAATGCAGAGCTCTGCCTTCTCTATGGACCAGCAAATCCAAATATTTTAGCTTCTGGCATTCATTTTCCCAAGTGGTGTTTATAATTAATTTAGTTTGCAGTTGTAATTCATTTTTAATGTTGGTGATTACATCTTTTGAAGCTGCCATAAACACATCGTCTACATAACGCAAGTAAATTAATCCAGCAGTGTTAGAGATGTATTTAGAAATGATTTGTTTTTCAAAAAAGTTTAAAAATATGCTCGAAATTACTCCACTTAAGGGAAGACCCATTGGCCAACTGTCTCTCATATCATACCACCCACCCTCAAAAGTTCTAAAAATGTTATTGTCTAACCAATTAAGGAAAGCTAATATAAAATTCATGCGCACATTTGGACAATGCTTATTTATTAATTTTTTATGAATGATGGCAATTGACCACTTCCTGTTAATCGATCCGTATAATTCTGTCGCGTCCATGGCTGCAATTTCAAAATCTTGGTCTATTAATGTATTCTTGATTTTTCTAACGGACTCGAAGGAAGACTTAATTGCGAAGTCTCCAAAACCTACGCTATCAACCAACCATTGATTTACCAGCTTAGCCGTTTCAAAATAGTGCACTCCTCCAAAATCTAGCATTAGTCTTAAAGGCTCTCCAGGTTTATGTAACTTAGAATTGGCAAACATTCTTGGTGGCCTGGTGGCTGATGGATAAATTCTATAATATTCTGCTCTCGATATACCTTTGTCTTTGTAAGCTCTGAGAATTGAGGAGATAAATTTCTCTCTATTAAGCTTGTTGTTAAAATTTTCTACCAAATTAAATTTTAACTTTACGATTTCAGTCGTCATTTTTTCTTTATAATCTAAGACCACAAATCTGTTGCCTTTATCTTCTTTTATACATATAATGTTGTTGTTTTTTAAAAAGTGTTTAGTTTTTTTAATGTTGTTATTCCAGCTGTCAGATCTCACATACATTTGTTTATGTCATACAGATTTAACCATATCGGAAATAATGTTGTCTCTCCGAGGATTATTTAAAAGACTTGATTCTGGGTCTGCAATTAACTCCAGTTTTGGGAGTTTTTAATGCCCTCCAACAAATTTAGGACCCAATGAGAAAACTGTTTTTATTTCCGCTGGAGGAGTAACAGTAGCTCTATTGACGTAGTTCTCTTTCGCTGTATGAATATTAATATTTTGTTTTTTCACCAAGAAACTTATTTTGTGCTCGAACTTACTAGCAAACTTTCTTTCAGAGATGTCAAGTTTTCTCATTATCCATGGAGGCAAGATTTCACCTGCAGTAATCCTTCTCCATCTTTTATTTTCTTTCTTCAATGTGCATTTGCACCCTTTAATAATAAAGCTGAGGAGCTGCATTTGTAGTTGTTTAGTAATTTTGTCACGATTATGTATTAATCTATCAATTTTTACATTACAACAATTTGGAACAATAAAGCAATCTCTGCATTTTGATAAAAACTCAAGACTCTGCTGGAATAATCTAATAGATATTCCTAACTGTAGAATGAATTTCTCTTTAGTGTTATTCATATCTGTAATAATAATTTAAAATACTTCTCCTAAAAAATGTAATAGCATATAAAAGCGATTTACCCACTGATAAAGAAGCTGCAAAAACCAAAACAATTAAATAGGCTGAGTACTTTTGAGATTTTTCCTCATATTCATGGCCAACATAAGTCATAAATCATTTACGTAATGTTGCTAACTAATAAAATATGCAAATGTGAATTAATTTATCCATTTTTTTGAGATAGAAAAACATGTGTCACGTGTATTGATGGCATTATTATCACTGATAACAAAATATGCCTCCTTGATTTTTCTTTTGCAGTCATTGGCTTCAGAGCATACTATCCTGTGGTTGCTGGGTTCAAACACATGGCCAGCCTGCTTCTCATGTTAGAAGAATATTGAGAAGTTATGAACAGTGGCCTTGGTTTCCCCGTAGTATATGGCACTGCATCCAGCCTGAGGGCATGAAATACTGTATCCATTTTTTACGTCTCCTTGATTTTTGCAGTCATTGGCTTCAGAGCATGCATTCCAGGATGAAACAAAATCATTATTGATCATTGTCATCTAGAGATCCTGAAATGACTAACCGGGAACTAAGAAGAGAATCATTCTGCCAAGTTACTTCTCAAGTAAATCATTTGTTACTTTTAAATTAGTAGTCATAATTCTCATTATTACTAACTAAGCTACCTGAATCAATAAAATGTATTATTACATAACTTTGAAAGTATGGAATTAAATAATATAAATCTATAAAAAATTATTGTCTCATGTTACATATTTGTCTAACTGATAAAATAATACTTCTAGGGGCAAATGTATTAAATGAATGTTTAATGCAATTTAGAACTGAAGTGCAATTTCATGCAGTAACTAAAAACTGAAATCATGACATCTATCAAATTGCATTTATTCATGTGACATCTATAAGTCACATGTGGAACTTTACATAAATAAGGTCAGACACTGATATTATAAAAAGTGAAAGTAACCACATTGTTAAAATCTCATTAAAACTTTAAATATTACATTTACATGTATTGCAAAAAATCAAGTCATATATCATGTGACTTAATTTAATAAGCTTGTATTACAAGCTCATTATATAATATATATGCAATTAATAGATTAATTAATCTTCAAATAAATGTGCATAAATCTAAAGAATGAACCCCAAAAACAGTGCATGGGATTCTTGCTATTTGGTCCTATACCATGTGAAAATTTGACAAATTACTCTACAGGAAGTTAATATTTTAGAAATCTTTACTTTTTCAGCAGTTTCAAATCTCATCAATCATCCATAAATGATAGCAAATTAAATATCTTTGATTTTAAGATCTGAATATTCAATGCTGTGGTACTTTTACAAATCAGCAGTATAACATGATTATTTATATAAGATATATGGTTTTTATATTTACCTAGACAATTGGTTGTCATACCAGGCACCTAACAAGAGAATATATATATATATTGTAACCTTTTGATTGATTATCCATGGTAAGAATAGCATATACAATGTAAATTATAATTCCAAATTTTTTTAATTTATAATTTAAATAATAGTAATGCTGTAAACTTAGGTATAACAGTAATTAATGACTTAATACATATAGATTAATAAGAGAATTCTGTAGAGATTTAATAATCATTGTTAGTTATAAATAATGTATATTGCAATCTACTATATAATATTAATACAACAGATGTCAATCTCAATAAATATCATTACTTATAATGTTGACTTCAATTTATTTTCAATACAATGCTCCTTTAAAAATCTAAAGATCTAAAATTGTAGTTAATGAAAGAAGGAACAATTATCTACCACAAGATAAGAATTTATTTAAAAATTATTGTAATTGTAATATATTGTAAACAAAAATATTTATTCTTAAACTTTGTATTTAAATTCAATTAATAATATCATATATTAAAAATATAATTGGAATTGGAACTGTAGTTTTTAACAAATAATTTAAATTAATTTCATTTGTAAAACATTTATTGATTTTAATATTTCAAATAGAAACAGAAAAACATTTTGTTTAAAAGTTATAATAATTAATTTGGGAGATTGGCCAATGAGATTTAAGTAAATAGTTTTCTGACGTCAATTTATCCCAGGATTTTTAAGAAAAAAAAGCATACAGACAATTAAAGTAAAAAGATTCAAGAAAAACTTATAAAGTAGATAGCAGTCTTGATTTTTGTTTTCTCTGTAAAAACAATCATAAAACTTAAAAATATTTAAAGACTTAAGCAAAAAAAATTATATTCACAAAGCTATCTATGGATATGAAATATTTTTAAAGTAATTATTAATACTATGGAGTGAATAAATTAATCTTCATTATGACCTGGTTGCCAATTCTGATCGTCTACTTCTAGACAAGATAATACCACAAAGATGTTTGAAAAATACAAGTTGTTATTTTAATTTTGCATAGGATAACCATGAGAAAGGAAACACAATTACATTCCTTTAGAAAGAAACATGATGATAGCCACATAAGAAAGCATTTATTTATCTATTTTAAATTAAGCATTTTTATTGATCATAGATTAAATGTGAAAAACAGATTAAAAATTCGTAGAACTAAATTTGTAAAGTTGATAGAAATATTTTATAGAATGGTAAAAATAGTTAATTAGTCATGAGGGATGTATGAAAAAAATCTTTATTTTGAATTAAACAATTGATTTGTAAGAAACATTTTTTTTTGCTAAATTCTGAAGAAAATGTTTAACTTATATTTAGAAAAAAAATTCTGTGTAGCTTTTAATGGTAGATGAGCAAAGATAACAGATTAAAATGTGCTACAAGCAAGAAATTTAAATGAATTATCCAATATGTGCTTAAAAATTTACAAGACCAATGAATACCAGAAAAAGAAGAGAAATCAAAAAGTAAACTTATTGATGACTTATTTGTACATGATTAAAAGTTTGTACAGCATGAGAAAATAAAGTGGAGATTTATTTAGAATATTCAGCAAATTTTTCATAATGGATTTTGAAGATCAGGATTATACACAAAACAACTTTAAAACTAGCTATTTAAAATTTTATTCCATCATGGGTGCTTGTTGTTCAATGTTTGTTTAACTACACATCTTTTAACAGAGAAAAGATAGAAGAAGTACTTCAATGCATGATGAATGGTAAACATTTACAGGGTTAACATTGTAATATTAAAATAGAAACTAAAAATGGGTTTTAAAAAAAGATTTTAATTTTAAATTTATAATATTTTTCTTGTGTAAAATGAAATATAAATGCAAAGTAGTTATCGTAGTGACCATTTAAAGAATTTATGTTTGCAATTTGGTATATAATGTTAAAGGTATGCTTAAATAAAGGAAGAGTAATTATGGGTTATAATGTGACAGTGCATGTGTGGAGAACATAAAGTTAATTGTATATTTTGACCAGTATATACTTTAAAAAATTAAGTATAATAGAATTATCTGAATGGAATGACTAACTTATTATAAAATATAATGTATTTATAAAAGTAAGAAAGAATGAATGATGATGTAAGACAACATTATGATCTCATTTTTTATAAAGAAAAAAAATATTGTATTGAGATTATTTGTTGTGAAACATGATTATAAATATGGACAGAAAATTATCATGTGGGGAAGATTTTATTAAGTTGTTAGTCTAGAAGATCTTAAAATTCAAGGATAGGATAAAATATCATCCTGAAGAACTGAGGAATAGATAAGTGGAAGTAATCTGTGTGATACCCATATATTTATTGGAAAGGGATGGGAGGTTTTTCGTACAGAGAAATGAGAATAATATATACTGTAAATAAATGCTCAGGGAAGAAGCCAGAGTAAAATGGAGGTAGAATCATTAAGAAAATGACGGTCTGCCAAAATATGATACCTCATATTTAAAAAAAAGCTCCATCCTTTTATTAGGATATATTATTGAATATAGTATTTAATAAAATCAGTTTCTCATCGATATATAGGAGACATCAAAGGTAGATGAAATATTTAAAGGATTTTATAATTTCTTCCTAAATCTTGATAGATTTACTTGAAGGTAAAACCATGTGAAGAACAAATATTTTATGTTTGAATAGTAATTTGAATAAATTACTAGATGAGTAAAAAAAAAACTGAGATCAAAGAACATTATAAAATATAAGTGATAGAGAGAATGGAGGCATAAATAAATTGTATGATATGAAAAGAGTTTTTAGCTTAGTATTCATTTTAATTACATTATGAATATTGTTTTATATTTTTTATTACCATAGCAACAATGTTTTTGTTGATTAAATTATAGTTAATATTTTATGTCAAGTTTGGTAATATGAAATATGATTTAAATGGTACAATTTTTGGATGATATTGAGAACTATAAATATCAAGTAGTAAGGAAAAGGACTAAGAAAATACTCACCCAGATAACTCATGAATGATGCAAAGACACCAGATCAATATGAAAGTATACATGATAATAAAATGATAAACTTATACTTTTAAAAAGAACTAGATACTAACTATGGGAGGGGTTGATTTTATATAATAACCATTATGTACTTGTAAAGAATGTAAATAATTTGCTGTCAATGTAAAACAGTTTAATGTTTTTTTTTTTATTATTGTTAATGAAGTATTTAACTTTATATGTATAATTGTTTGTTATTTATTCTTAGTGTTGTAAATAAATGAATATTTTGATTTAAACTTTATCATAGTAATTTTATTGAGTCTGAGAGTCATTTCCATCACAAGGTCATATCAATAAAGCACATTATCTACATAAAATTATACATATCATATTTTGATTACATGCCTCATTTGAGGAGTTACATTTAAGAGTTTATGATTAATACCTTAACTATCTCAATTGCATTAAATTATAACTATATTAAAGAAAGCTTATGGTACTTCATATTTTTATTAGATGCAAAAGAATTTTGAAGAGCCATATGAAAAATACTATTAAATATTACAAAATGGAGAGCATATAATAGAAATTAGCAATATGTTTGAGAGTCACATTCTAATTTTGTAATTTAAGTTGAAATATATGTTATATCATAATTTAAAAGTATTATATAATTTCAGAGTACAAGTTACTAACCAAATATATTTTAAGGTTTGTAATTCTGAAGGAGTTAATTACAGTGGGTGAATGCTAACTAATTAAGAGATGTATTTCATTGAATTAGACTTGGTAGATAATAATGGTGTGATGAAGCTTTGATTATAAGAAAATAAGTATTCTAGAGTAATTGTTGTTAACATAAGTATGAGAATAAATCTTAGGAAAAGTAGATTAAATTATTTAAGGGAAGGTAATGAGTAGATAATGAGTGTTAATTTCCATGTCTTATTATTATAGTTAGATTAAGTTTCCAATAGGAGGTTAATCAAGGTTTGTAATAGTAAGTATGTTTTTATTAAATGGTTGGATCCCAGTAAAATCCCTCTTGCGATTCAATTATTTAATTATCAATCTAATTGTTATATTGGATTTTAGAATAGAATACTTATGATCCCTGAGATAGCCATAGGATAGCATCAATTATTTTAAGTTAATGTAATTTGGTTAATGTTTTTATTTTTAGGATTCTTAAATTGTAGAAGAGTAGTTATTTCATTATTTAAATGAAATATTATGTTAGTCATTGCTTGTTGTGGGAGTTTTCCTAATGATTATAATAGGATAGTAGCAGGAGAATTGTCACAATAGCATTGCCATTGTGGAGTGTATTTTATATACTTCTCAATGTTAAAACCACTCTCTTGTAATCGTTCCTAAAGCCTATATTATGTTTTAATATTCAGCAAACTTCAAGCCCCATAAGGAGTCTTATACTTTATTGTTGTTATACTTGATAGTTTATTATTGAGCTAGTATAGTAGGGATACAATAAAGAAGGTAGGGTAAAGTAGAGAGGTGTGTTGGAAGAACCAGAAGAGAAGATTACAATATATATATCCAGCAACAAGATGTAAATTTTTTCATGTGGTATGTTGCCCAAAAAACAAATGCTTACCTCAATATGACGGGGGCTGACATTTTTGAAATTTTTTTTATATACATGAAAGCTTATTTATAAATTTTGTTACTTAAAAAGTAGGATTGATTTTGTTTATAAATGAAAAGCGAAAAAACGTACATATATATATATTTTAAAAAAAAACTACTTAGCAATCAAACATTTCTTTTAATGTTAAAATACTTTTGATGGCACAAATGAGCAGTTACTATTAGAACTAAATATGACTTTCAGAAAGCTAAATGACTTTTGCAAACACATTACATTTGCCTAAATTCACCCATGAGGTTAAAAGAGAAGAAAGGAAGAATGATATCCAGCTGATGAAATCACATTTGTTAATATAAAAGAATACATATGAAAATTTTAATGACAACTTTTTTAATGATATAGTAATAACTATATTATCTTCATTTTTTTAATAGGTAAATAAGGTTTCAGAGGAATAAAAAAAACAGCACTTACCTGTGTGAAATTAGCAGCTAATTTCAAATCCACGAAGTATATATATATTTAATTGTGAAAATAACATTGCAAAAATAAATAGTTAGAATTTAAATGAATTTCTACACAAACACGCACAAATGTGTTTTATATTATATTTTTATAACTCGATGTGTAATAAAATTTAAATGGATAAATTAAATGATATTTATCTTATCTCGATTTTTATTTCCACTTTTTTTAAAGAAAATATTTCTCTTACTAACATTTTACAAGTTTTACATTCCTACATGTTTGTCCACTCCAAAATACAAAAACAAAATCATTTCAAATTCTAGTTCCTTTTTTTTTTTTTTACCAAATTCCTCTGTTTTTCAGATCTTAAGAGTTCTCTCTCACCATAAGATTCTTTATCAAATTCTTCTCCATTGTTAATTCAATAATATCATATGTTTAGTCAAACGTTGTTGGCCTAGTGGTTAGCATAGCTGCCTTCCAAGCAGCTGACCCGGGTTCGCTTACCGGTCAACGTAATTGGCAGATGAAATAATAATAATAATAATATGTAATTTGTGCTTTATTTGTAAACTTACTGAATCAATTAAATCTTCAATTTCTTCAAATTCATCTGCTTCACATACAAGAATGCATTAGGAACAGTTTCCTTTAAGCACATCCCTTATTTTCAGTATGAATAAACTACACATTGAACCTTTTTTTATTTGAACATTGCAATTCTTGTAACCCTTCCTCACTTGTTTTAACACCGTTAAAATCATGTATTTGTTTTGCAAAAATATTTTTGATACTCTAATGCTATCCATAATTTTTATTAGTCATTCATTAGACTAGATATTATCTAATAATGAATAATATTTTTATAGTGTAATCTTCATTACACTACTCTCATGTAAAGGAGGGAATGATTTCTATCCATTAACACCTTGTGGAGAGGTGTAATCATAAACATATGATCAAAGATGTGAAAAAAAGGTATGATTCCCAAGTTGCATATTTCATGCTGAACCAGCAATCATAATTTGGCCCAGATCACAATCTCTTATGCATATCTATATCTTATCATTGTTCCATATATATAGATAGTAAATTATTACAGTTTATTGACAAAGTGTCATATTTTCTGCCCTCATATCTTTGACACAAACCACTTAATAGAAGTATATTAATATTTTTATTAGTCATTCATTAGACTAGATATTATCCAATAATGAATAATATTTCTATAAAGTTATGCGGCAGCACATTTGACACATCAGTTAAACTGTAGTAATTTGCTAACTATATATACTGAACAATGATAAAGATATGTGTAAGACATTGTGATCTGGACCAATTGATGCGTTCAGCACAAAATGTGCATCTTAGGAATCCATACATTTTTTATATGTCTTTGGTTATGTGTTTATGATTACCCCCCTTCATAGGGCTTTAAAAGTGGATAGAAACCATTTCCTACCTTGCAGAAAAGAGATGTAGTGAAAATTAAAGTACAGAAATATTATTCACTAATGCAGTCCAGTTTTTAAATTTTATTAATTATGCATCAAGTTTCAGGTTTATTGTATGGCCACTTACCATAATTTTGAATAATCAATGCTTTTCAGATAGTGATGCAATTTAATCACTATCCTCAGATTAGTTTGGTTACTCAAGCTTACACTAGATGGAGCTACAGTAGTAGAGATAGAAAGACTGCAATTGCTTTTACTGTAGTAAGTTGCAAAAATTTAGTGAAGTTATGTTAGAGTTAAGTTTTTGTTTTATTTGCCTCATTTCATTCTTAAGTTCTCATTGTAATAACTACAAATTTCAAAAAGTTCATCATGTCTACTAACAATATATTAATCTTAATATTATTGTTTCCTAATTCATTAGTCTATTATAATAAATAATTATACAATATCATAAATATAAAATAAATTGAAGTGGTAATCTTCAAACACAACCTATTTTTTTATTTTATTTTATTTTTACTTTATTGACAGGCATTTTAAAGGGGTTAATAAGAGTGGATATTGATACAAAATGTGTGTTCTGCAACAATTAGACACTTTTTTTATAATATGATAATATTTAAACAAATACAGAAAATATGATAGGTGGCATATTGAAGATTTAATATCACTAAAATTTAGTCATTTTTACATAAATACTAAAACTAAAAATAAACAATTATCATTATATTTATATTTTCTATATACTCATTAATTATATTTACCAATAAATACCATATAAAAAAATCATTAAAAAAATCCTTTTGTTTTAATTTATAATTTTTTTGTATGTGTAATTAGATGGGATTTGAACACAGACCTTCAAACTCCTTTAATCTATCCACTCCATCCCATATAACTGATATATATGACCACATACATGAAAAAGAAAAATGATCTCCAGTATGTATATTTTCATGCTGAACCAACACTCATTGATTTAGATCAATATATCCCACATATATATAAAATCAATGCTCATTTTATATTAAAATAGCAAATCTTGCCTAAATTTACTATATGTGTAATATTAATGTATGCATAATATTAATCACTACTTGTTATTCTAAATATTTCAATAATAGCAGGGAAATGTGGCTGGAATAATATAGCTGTGAGCCATTTTAAATATTTTATATAGATTTTGGTTAGCATTATGTATTGCTTCTATTAGCTTTTATAAATACAACTCTTCCATGACCAGTTACAATTTTAAATCATTCTTTTCCAAAACGTTATAAATTTAATAACACTGATTGGTTTACACATGGAAAAAAATCTAATTGCTTAATATTTTTATATTTTTCTAAATGAAAAATTTTTCTCGACCAAAATCATAATAAATCGAAAATTACTTCTTCAAATTGATTTCATTTTGTTTTTCACAAGGCAAAATTACTAGCACTTATTTTAATTATTTTTAAAAATATCTTTTTTTTTTTTTTTAAATGTCATAGCATCGGCCGGGACGCGAACCCGCAACTCGGGCAACTGCCTGCAAGTGCAAGGCAGTCGCGCTGACCTCTCAACCACCAATGCAAGAAAAATATCTTTGACAGCCTTAATTTGTAATATTACAAATTAATTGCTATTAATATTACATAATAAAATGAAATCTGAATTCTGTTCTTTATAATTATACATATTAATATTACTTTAATCTTTATTATCATGTTAAAAATATACAGTAAACAATTAATTGTAGACAATTCGATTCAATCAAAATTTTCATTATGATTCTTAGCAAAATTCTTGTAAAAAAAATGTTCCTACAGTCTTTAGTAATTTAATGCAAATTTAACTAACTTCTTAAACAATCTAATTTTGTCTTTCAAAAGGAAAATTTATTCACAAATGATAAGAATTATTTACAAAAAAAAAAAAGGACATTTATCTATGAAGTAAAACTGATTTCTTTATCATTGTACAGTTTATTTTCTTTTTATTTGATTTCTGCATTTACCTAAGGAGTTTTAATATTTATATACTTATTTATCTAATTGTATATATTTAGGCATCAATTAAAAATTTTAAAAGAATAATAATGTAAAAATCATTATAATATTTTTTTTTTCCATTAGTAAGAATAATATCTGAAGTAGGTATGAATTAAAAACTTTTTCCTACTCTCCAATAAAAATTGGTATATGTGAACGACATCAAATCATGGCAGAAATATAACAAAAGAAATTAGAAATTTTCATGCATAACGAAAATATTCAGTCCAGTATTGTTATTCTGTTCTTCAGCGTTTTAAATTATCAAATCCTCTTAAGTAATAAAGATTATAAGACCTCCTCTAATCTGATTAATATAATATACCTGATTAATTAAATAAATATATATATATATTATTAATGTAAATAAGAACAAGATATATTTTAGAATACATAAACCATTAATAATGACTATAAAATATAGTCAAACCATAAGGTAAAATTTTTATTTAAAATTTTTAACAGAAATACAAAAATGTTATTTATATAATATTTATTAAGATGAATTAAAGACAATGCGAACAACAATATCTCTTATAATTATTTTTTAAAATTAATCTCAGTATTAATTTTTTTTCGATAAAGTTCCTACAATTGCTTCTCTATGCTAAAATTAAAAACAGATTCAATATATATAAATATTTTTGCTTTGTTGAAATACTAAATTTTTTTTTTTAAAACATAACAATAATAATAATAATGTTTTCCTGAAGGTTTGTAATGATGGCGTTTTAGTTGTATTTTTATATTGGACTATTTCCATCATTTAGATCAAGGGTGTCCAACAAGTCAATTGTGATCACCGGTCGATCGTAAAACCATTTTTGGTCGATCATGAGGCCAATCTGGCAATAGCTGTCGGGTAATGAGTGAAACAAATTAAGTCAAGATTTTCAAGTTTTTTTGTTACTTCTGTTTTTGTTCTAAATTTTTTTGGAATTCTAGATAGATGAAGTCTACTAAGCCGTATCATTATTGAAAATAATATTTTTAATCTTGATTTAATGTAGCTAATTTGAATTAATAAATATTATTAATAATTACTCATGTTGCTTTAATTCCCCCAGACACGAGTTTTTTAGCTCATTAAATAATTATTTTTTACTAGGTAGATATATAAAAATAGTATGTATTTCACACCTCCCTCCACTTAGACTATACCTATGACAACAAGTCGATCGCAACACATTTTTAAAATAAAAAGTAGATCTTATGAACACAAAAGGTGGCCACCCCTGATCTAGATTCTTGGATATTGAATTTTTAAGGTAATGCTCTAACCAATTGAGCCATCCTGCCAAAGGCAACAGTCAGTAGAAATTTCATATACTTATCTATGAGGTTCCTCCTGATTTCTCCACTAGGTTGGCTTATGGGATTGTTTGCTATTGTCATGTGAGCATCTTTATATTTTCTTCTTTGTATCTTTTCTTCTCTATCCAATATGTTTGTATTTTCCCAATTGAACATACATTCATTGGCACATATATGGTCTGCTACCTTAGAGACATCTGTTTTCTCTCTTCTGATCATCGCTTTGTGTTATTGCAACTGCTTTTCAATGGAACAACTGGTCTCTCCAATATATCTTCTTCCACACTCACATGGTATTTCATAGATCCAGATTTTTCTTTTCAGCATTTCAGGTTAGGTTTTGTAGATGTTAGAATTGGTATGGCTCTGCAAAGCTGTTCTTACATTATATTGATTCAAATTTTCCTTAATTTGTCTGCTATTTTTGGAATGTATGGGTACTCTACATTACATAAAAAAATTAAAAAATGCCAAAAGAAGAAACTTGCTAACCTACATGGGCATATCAAAAATCATAATGTACCAAGCAGTGTACCAACTTCATCTGTTAAAAATCTCAGCTCTAAACATCTAACAGGCACTGAAGAGAATTAAACTTTGCCATCACACTATCTAATATCCCTTTATTAGACATAATGGTAGACACCAAGGAAGGCATTCAAAAATTTCCTTTAGAAGAAGCAGCAGAATTATGCTGGAGAATAAAAAGAACACTTGGCAAGCAACAAAAACTGAAGTCAAACATATCCTATGGGGAGAGGAAAGCAATTAAATCTCTCAAAGTAGATAAATCTATAATTATTCTCCCTGCTGACAAAGACAATTCAACAGTTTTAATGGATACAACTGATTATAACAAAAAATACAAGAACTCTTCACAGCAGGTCAATATAGAAATGTGGCAAAAAATCGATACCGAGTATGGAAACAAAGTTACAAGCATTACTCAGAAAGCTTCATAGGTAATTTAGTGATTCAGAAAAAAGTAAACTAACATCATATTTCAGCAAAATTCCTTATCTTTACAGTCTACCTAAAATCCATAAGGGATTGTGTTCCATTAAGATCTATTGTTAGTTCTAGAAATTCACTTTCCAAAATTTGTCAAGATTTCTTCTCAAAGTTCTAAGAACTTTGGCATACAAGACCCAGTCCTTTTCAGGGATTCTATAACTTTGTAGTATTAATAAAGAATATAAAAATTAAAAGAACTGACTTACTGGTATGTTTTGATGTGGAAAGTTTATTCATGAATATACTGTGTGAAGAGGCATTGACTATTGTAAGAAAAAGATTAAATGGTGATAATAGTTTACAAACCAGAACAGCTCTTCCTATTGATAGTATAATGGAACTATTAACATTCTGCTTAAAAACAACCTACTTTCAATAAAACACAAAATTCTTCCAACAAAATCAAGGAATGGCTATGTGTTCACCATTGTCACCCCCTGATTAGCAATATTTACATGGAAGAACTTGAAACTACAACCATAAAAACTGCTTCATATCTATCTAAAGTTTGACTTCACTATGTGGATAACATATTTATTGTATGGTCATATGGTGAAGCACTGCTACAAACTTTCTGAAAACACATTAATAACATATCCTCTTCAATTAAATTCACAATAAAATCAGAACAAGAACAAAAATTGGCATTCTTAGATATTCTTGTGATATGACCCCTGATGGCAAAATCAAAACTACAGTTTACTGAAAACCCATCCATACAGGAAAATACCTGTCCTATACATCCAAACACACCAGAAACATAAAACATGGAGTTATACTATCACTATGGAACACAACAAAAGAAGTTTATTCAGAATCCAGTGATTTGGAAAAAGAAAAGATCTATATAGATCAAACTCTTATGAAAAATGGTTATCCATCAGCTGTTATTAAGAAAACTTTAAAAAGACAATAAAAAGAACCATAAAAAACAATTATTGGTACTGAAGTGTACCCATACATTCCAAAAATAGCAGACAAATTGTAAAATCTGCAATCAGTATAACATCAGAACAGTTTTCAAGAGCCATACCACATACAAGGAATTTTAACATCCACAAAGATTAAATTTAAAATGCTGAAAAGAAAAAACTGCATCCATGAAATACCATGTGAGTGTGGAAAAACATATATTGGTGATACCAGTTGTCCCATTGAAAAGTGCTTTCAAAAACACAAACTGATGAAAAGAAGAGAGAAAACAGATGTATCTAAGGTAGCAGACCATGTATGTGCCAATGAACATATGTTTAATTAGAAAAATACAAAAGTATTGAATAGAAAAGGTACAAAGAAGAAAATTTAGAGAAGCTCCTCACATGACAATGGCAAACAATTCCATAAGCCAATCTAGTGTGACTATATATAATGTATGGAAATGACTAATCAACTTTACTTTTAGGAAAAAGTGGAGAAATCAGGATGAACCTCATAGATAAGTATATGAAATTTCTACTGATTGTTGCCTTTGACAGGATGGCTCAGTTGGTTAGAGCATTACCTTAAAATTCAATACTCAAGAATTTAAGAGTCCAGGTTCAAATCACATGTTAGTACTGTCACTGGTCAAGCCAGCAACACCTGAAGAAGAGGGGAGAATAATACCTCTCAAAACATTGTGCATATACTAGACTAACCTGTTTGGTATGCTATTACTAACAGTTGAATGTATTTGGAATATTTAAATAAAGTTAAATTTTTCTAAAAAAATTCAATACTCATATTAGATGAGGAAATAGTCCAATATAAAAATACAACTAATAATAATAATGTTTCTGATTACAATAAGATTGACGATAGACTTTTTATGAAAGTTAACTTGTGTCTGTAAGGTTTCATAATTTACTATAATCTATTTACAAATATAATTTCAAATGGAAATTTAAAAATGTTTAAGTCTATTTATAAAATATTATAATAAAAAAACATTGAATTGACATACCACATAAGAAAAGCGTTAAACTTGATCACTTACCTAAAAAAAAAAAAAAAACATTATGTAATCTACACATATATAGATAGATTTTACATGGAAAAAATAAAACAATTATATAACAATACAAAATTATAATAACTAAATATATATAAAAAAACAAATACATAAGTAAGCTAATGTCCATAAGTTTTGTTTAATAAAAATGATATTTTTTTTATTTCAAAAGATATTTAAATTTAATCTCTCTCTTATATATATAAACTTCTTTACATCTGGATTTAGAAAAAGGTGAATTAGAATACGAGATGGCGCCACAATCTAATCACATAATAAAATATTGATTACCTTGTCATATAATAGCTTAGCATGATGTTCAAAAACAAAAAAAAGTAGAAAAATATAGGTCTTTAATGCTTTTTTCTTCTTGCTTTCTCCCCCCCCCCCTCTTTCATTCTGTTTTATTAATAGTCAGAAGAATGTTTCTGTAAAACTTATAACAATGTTTAGTGATAGTTGGAGAAATCACCATTTCCTTAACATATTCATATAATATTTCTTGCCACTGTATGTTCCAATGTTTGTACTAATTACAAAATTCCTATAGATTTTTAGAATGATCAAACAAATATTATTACTGTATGTCATGATTTCAATTCGAAATACTGGTATTCAATTGTTTTTTGCCTAGTTACATCACAGCTGAAATTAATCTAGAAAAGTAGAAAAAATTCTGTTAAATTTTCTAATATTTGAATAAATATATATATTGGATTAGTTTTATTGTAAATATTTTTATAGTTCAAGATTTGATTCATACAGCCATAACAAGATTTACTTCCAGGTTATTATTTTTGTTTTTGTCTCTCCATTTGTAGGTAAAATGCTTAAACTAGTTTGTGAATGACTGCTGTTGCTATTAAAAAACATAAAAAATATGTATACATTTAAGTAAGCATAGTTTGTTTTATAAAAAAAAGTATTCAAAATTACACCAATAACCTACAAAAATTGAATATTTATGTAAGGGTATATTCATAATATCATGAAAGTAATTACACTTCACACATATTCTACAAAATTGTCACACACTCACCCATCAATAAATGTTTTCAAACCACAAGTGATCCATCTGTGGTTAAAGCTCATTCTTAAATAAACCAACAATTATTGATTATACCTAAATTAGGTTCGAACTTATTATAATCCTGATTTCTAAATAAGCCTATTATTTGCACAAATTCAATTTATATGTCACAGGGAAGAGAATATTTTTCATTTTTAACTAACTGTGTAACTGTTTATATAGATGTAATAATAATATAGTGATTTGCATAGTTGTAATATTGTAGAAGCAACTAATATAATATATTACTAATAAGTTGATAGATCTTAGATTAGATGTGAATACATTTTTGAACAGATGTTGCCTTTAATAATATGCAACACATTTTTAATATAGATGCCACATCACATCACTCTGCAGTATACATGTAATTTCATCAGCTGCCTTAAAGCTTTGTCAATAATCCATACAATTATAAATACAATAGCTGTTCAATTTATATCAACACTGTAATGATGACTAACTTAGTATTAAAGAATGCTGAAACAGCAGCAAGCTCTCCAGACAAAAGAGCCACCTAGTGCAAGCCATACATATCAATGGATGCTAGAAGATTTGTAAACAAAATCCTTAGCTAGTGCTTACCCATCCAATATCCCCAGATAAGTTTTTAGCTTTTGGCTTTCATCAGTGAGGAGTCTTGTATAACACTGCACCATGTAAGTGTATGAAATGGTGATAATGTAATGTTTAGTGGATTTATATCAAAAGGTAAATACTTAACATTACAATTGCAAACTGTAAATTAGCCTATGTATAGATAAATGTTAACTAAGTCAGACACAAAGTTTCTTTATTATTAAGAACATTAATTAAAAAATCCAACCTTGAAATATGTAATAAAAATGTTTTCCACACAATGACTGGAACTGCCATCATTTCAAAAATTGAATTATATTTGACTTAAAGTGTATGTTTGAGTGCATATCTATCCCAAAAATTAATTTTGTATAATTGGTTGATTTTATTTACTAACTATGAAGTAAAATTACTGCTGTTGGCTCAATTTATTAAGATATTTTTTAAAGAAAGCATTGGAGAATTTAACATAGCAATATATTATTTTGGGAAATCTCACTATGCAAAATTGAGAAGATGGCATGCTTGGATTAATTAGTAGGATTGAATGCTAAATTGTAATACAACCACAATGCAAGATGACATAAAAACAGCTATACTACACCAACATATTACTACATCTATAACTACAAGATATCACCCACAGTATTATTAAAGGGATAAAAATTTTGCAGAAAAATATCCATTCTACTTCCTGGGAAAGATTCCAAATACACACAGATGAAAATGATAGAAATTTGGAAAATGGTCTAGTAGATTCTTTTTTGTTTGACATAATTTTTCAAATACATTATTAGTCATTATTAATACGTATTATAATTTCATAGACAACACACTTTTTTTTAAATTTTATGCTGATTAAATATGTGTAGTACAAGATAATTGGAATAATATTGACAGTAAAAATAAAAAAGGTCAACATGTCATTAGATGAAGAAATTATGGGATAGTGTCAAGAAAAAAGAATATTATAAAATCTTCCAGTAAAACTGGGAAATATAATGCCAATGATGTTACAGAATGAGGCCATAAAGAAAGTAGTAATGATGAACCATATGTTGAAAATAATGATGTAAATAAATGTGATTGAAGAATTTTTAGATTTCTATGATTAAAATGATTTTTATCCTCATTTTCATTTTACTATTATAGATTTTTATAATAATTTTTTAAAAGAAAAATATGATTTTTTTACTGAAAAATCAGGTGTGTATTATATATGTATATGTATTAAATGTGCAAAAATATGCTAATTTTTTTCAATTCAATACTGATTCAAAATTTTTCTGTCTCTATTTTTTTCTGCTGAAGTTGGATTTGCAAGTTCATTTATTTCTTCCAATCTCATGATGTTTAGGCCATCTAGTGTAAGATTTAGTAAGCAATAGATGCTATGTGACAATGCTTATCAAATTCTTATCTGGTGCTGTCCCAGTCAATTATTCTTTACCAGTTGCTGCTAGCTTATGGTTTTTGGCAGTGAAAATATTTGATAGGATTTAAGAATTTATTAAGCATTACTATCTGACATCTATTGATTACTAAAACTTACACTAGATGGCATACATATGGTAAGAGAAATGAAGCAAAGAAAAGAAAGGGATTGATAAAGAAATTAACACTTTTTCATATAATAAATATGATGTAGCTAGAATTGTATGGAAGGGAGTGGCAGTAACAGGGTTAACATATGGCAATGATGCATTATGTGTTAGTAAAGGGGTATTAGATTGCTTAGAAAAAGTACAAAGGGAAGTAGGAAGACATGCATTAGATGCTGAGGTGTGGACAGCAAAAGAGGCAATTCAAGGAGAAATGGGATGGTCAAGTTTTTATATGAGAGATGCAAAAAGCAAATTGAAAATGTTCGGTAGATTGCAGTTTATGGATAATAAAAGAATAGCCAAAATAGTATTTAATTGGGTTACAAGTAAAGGGCAGCCAACAAGATGGGTGAGAAAGGTAATACGGTATGCAGAAGATTTGGATAAAGAAGTTATGTCAGTATACTTGTACAAAAGATGAGATGATTGTGTTAGGAGGATTGTTGAGTGTTATAGTGGGAAGGAATGGGATAGAAGAATAGATGCATTAATAAAGAATATGGAGTTGGAGAGATGGAGAACTAGTATGGAGAGTAAAATGAGTTTAAATATATATAAAAGTAAATGGAACATTGGGTGTGAGTTAATTTATGATAATAGTAAGGAAAGTAGTTTATTGTTTAAGGCTCGAACGGGATCTTTAGAAACAAGGGAATATACATGTAAATGGAAAAATATGGGTGATTTAGTCTGCAAGTTGCGTAAAAAAGGCATAGAAAATATTAGACATCTGTTACTTCAATGTAAATGTTTGGAAGCAGAAAGGGTACAAATAATGAAGTTATGGAAGGTTAAATATGAACAAAGTGATTATATAGAAAGTGAGTTATTGGTTTTTATGCTAGGTTTGGGAAAAAATAAGGGGGACTGAGATATGAAGGTCATGGAGTTGACAAAGATTATGTTGTGGAAATGGGATGGAGCAGATTATGGGAAAACTTAAGGTGGACAATGGAAAAGGAAGGTAAAGTGGCTAACAGGTTTCTCTGGGCATAGCTTCTGAGAGATTCCTGACTCCGTTTAAGAAGAAGTCACAGTACATCACATCACATCACATATTAGATAGCAAAAAAGGGCAACCAAAGATCATGTGATGTTTTATTGGTCTAAATTCATTTATGAGTGTGGTGCATAATTTAGTGCAGTGATAGCAGTCTGTAGATTAAAGTTTCATTTGGCCATTTCTAGGGTTCAAACTTGCTACAAACACCCAAGCAAGAAACTATTCAATTATTTTTATTAGTATCTGGTAGTGATATGTTTTTTTTAGTTATTGTTTTAAGCTAACAAAATACATCATACATATCTTATGAAGAAGGTTGAAAAAATACTGAAATTTGTCATAAAGTGTGAAAAATGCTTTTATACTTAATTAATTATTTAGCAGACAAAAGATTATTTTGTAGTTACTTATACTCATTATTCCCTGTATGTATAAGGTTTGAATATAACTGTTTCAAAGAATGATGATGTTAAGAACTTTACATGAAAATTAACAATTTAATATACCTTTGTTTAAGATCAAATTCAGGCAGATGGTGGCCAATGCTTGAATATAAAAATAATTGAATGATTTAAAATAATTGGTTCATTTATTGCCTTAGGGGTTCATAAAAAATTCAAGCACCAGAAGCAGGACATGTCTTTGGACTATCAGGTTGAGAAAGTGTCACACTAGCATTAAACCAAACTGCACAGGGAGAGCTTAGATAAATATGGAAAATGATTTAACACATAGATGCAAGATATTTTTTTTTAAAATAAATGATTAAATTTTTAAAAACTATTAGTCCTAAGAAAAAACACGTCAATAATACCTCTAAAAAACATCATGATTTCCAACTTGGCCAAAAAAAAAATATTTAATACTGTACATTTAAATTTAATATTATGCAATATAAAGATTAATTCTTTTTATCCTATTTCAGATCCATTTAGAGTGTGGTGATGGAATATTATAACACATATGGTGTTCATTGATTACTGAATTTTTCAAATGGGATCAGGGTTGGACTGTCTGCTAATACTTATTTAGAAAAAGTTTGTGATCAAGATTAGGAAGTCTATCTTGCTTATCATCTGGAGTTTAAATCCAGGTTAAGAAAGAAATTCTCACAGGTAATTAATCCAGAGTCATTTCTGGAAAATTTCAAACTTTGATCAATAAATAGGTATCTAACTAATCTCATGTGATGGATAAAACAAACATAGAAATCTCTTCACTTGGCAATTAGCAGGACTAGTACTACCTTCTCCATCACTACATATCTAAAAAAAGATATTGGTGAAGCATTTGCCCTACAATGGGTTATTTATTGCAAATGAATTTTATCTGCTTATATAAAATGATTTCTTGAATAAAGTAAATAATATAATAAAAAAAATACTAAGTAAAAAAACTATATTTCTTGCACAAACATAAAAAATATATAAACAAAAAAATGCAAAAAGTAAAGTATAGTCAATTAAAAAACAGGATTAAAATAATCATAATACATGAAATCATTCTTTGCATTTTTGTTATAGTAAGTAGTTTAATAGCTTCTTTATAATTTATTATTTCAGTTTTATCCTTTTTTATAGAAAATATGCTATAACCCTTAATTGATCTTGGATATTGTTGTTCATAAATAATTTTCAAAAATGTTCATTTAAAAAAAATCTGCATTTGATTTCTAGAGTTATAGTCTCTTTGGGCCAGAACAGTATTTGGGAATATGCATTTAAATTCAGTACAACAGTTTAACCAGACTTATCTTGAGATTTGTTGTCTGTATATCCCCCAAAAATGGCTTCTAACATCAATAATTGCAAAAAAAAAAAAAATAGATGAGACAATTCCTGGTTATCCGTAGGTAATTTTTTTTTTTAGTAAACTGCAATCAAGATGGTGGCAAAAGAAATATTAATATTGGTTATTCTTTGTTAACTCTTTAAATTCTCATAAGTACATGGCCAAATATATAGTTGTTTTTTTTTTCCAAATTTTCATTTTTTTTTTTTTAAATATTTGCTAAGTTTAAAAAACTTTTTAATTTTTTTTCAATCCAATCTTATTTTTTTACATAATTATATAGATCTGAAAATGATTCAATTTCTATATATTAAGGCATACTTAGTTTTTCTTAAATATTTAACTAAGTCAGTTATTTACATTTTTTTTTTAAATTATCAGCATTGCCTATCGACATATCGATAATTAATGTGTGTTTATAAATTAAAAAATGATAGAAATATATGTTTAAATAACTTGAGTATATATACATAAACAGACTAATTAAAATACTTAAAAGAATTAAAAGGGTAATTAAAGAGTATCCTTAATTAAAGATAAATTACATTTTATTGTTTTTGAATAAGAATAAGGTAGCCACTCCTGGATATAGTACATGTTTTTAAGAATAGTGTCATATAATAAAACTTTTTTAAAGGAAAATTAAGTTCTGTGATATTAATAGTACCCCTCAAAACGTTGTGTAATCAACTAACCTGTGTTGTCTTTATGTGCTATTACTAATAGTTGTTTGTATTTAGAAAAGTTTAAAATTTTCTAGACTTCAATATTTAACGATAAATGAAAGAAATATTCTAACATATTATCACATCACTAATCTTCAGATAATAATTCTAAGTTTGATCCTTTAGTCTGTATTTTTTATATTTTTCCTTCTTCCCTATGATTCACTTTATTTTTCAGTTGCTAGGAATCCATTTCAGAGAAAAAACTACTTCATAATTTCTCCACAATAATCTATTGTTTCCCATTATGTTTCTCATAATAATCCAGAAAACTTTTTTATTATACATTCTTGCTCTTGTGTAGGATTTTTCTATGGACACTTTCTTTTAGTTATTTGGGCAAAGGTTTCTCAAAAGCACATATTTTTACCTATTCTTGACAAGAATAAAGTCCAATTTTTTTGGTAGAATTTTCATGTAGAATAGCCTGGATAAACACCATTTATGTTCTTATCTTTTCTTGTTGATCCCTGTGATTTTTGGTTACCTTAAAGGGTAATCACGTATTTACCTTGCTATAATGTCATGATGGTCAACATTGTTTCTATGTGCTGAATTTTATGTTTACAATGTCTCATTTTATGACTAAAAATTAGAAAAGTCAGCGCATAGCACTGGAATGGGTGGGATGGGGGGCCCCGATGGTTTTGCCTGTCCAGAGGACAGGCCAATACATGCTCAATTACAAAATTCCGTGCGTAGAAACAATGTTGACCATCATGACATCATAGCAAGGTTAATGTTTTTCACACACGTGTGGCCATGTGTATCACTTGTATGAGATAAGAGTAGGTAACTGAAGGAAGCGTGAAAGTCTTTATTTAAACCCCTATAATTTCATTATTATTCTAAGTAATATTTACTGAGGCTATAACCTCGACAATATGCGTATAAAATGCGATAGTAGGGACCTTTACAGGTGTTTTAACCACAAGCTTACGCTATGGAAGAAAAGAGGGGGACATAGTGTAAGCTTGTGGTTAAAACAGCTGTAGAGGTCCCTACTATCGCATTTTATACGCATATTGTCGAGGTTATAGCCTCAGTAAATATTACTTACGTAATCAATGTGCGTTTAATAAATTTATAATTATTATTCTAAATAATTTGACTGAATGTTTTGCATTTCAATTAGAAAAGAGTTGTAGGCCCCAGTCATTTTTTCCCCCAAGCTACAAGAAGTCCAGTTATGTGCAGGTCTAATTAATTATTTTGAGATCATCTCCGATATATCAGCAACAAAATTTAGTTTTATCTTTTAATATTTTAGTTATTTCATTCATTTTATCATTTATGAATTTTAACATAAAGAGATATTTGGGAAATATTTATTTTCTAGTTGAACTAAAATAATAGATTCCCCAATTAATTTGCTTATAACAAATTTTTAAAAAAATAATTTAAGAGTGAATGAAAAATTTATTTAAAGAAGTGAACAATTTTTGATTAAAGAGAAGAAGAAAGAGAAGAGGGGATGGGTTTCTTTTCATTAAATATAATGCTTCAAAATCGTTTATTTATTATTATTATTTTTAAAATACTTTTCTATTATTATTTTAATATCAATTGCTTTTTCAAATAATACATGTCATTCTGTTGCCTTATCCAATTGGTGCTTAAGAGAGTTTCCTGATGGCTTTATCTATTGGATTAGCTCTAAGTAGGGTAAAGATAACTTCTATTGGAAGCACTCGGGTGATTATTTGGAAAACTAAAATATTATTATTACTGGTATTTGTTGTATCTCAACTTACCTTCAAGTAATGGACTAGTACAAATTCCATCTCATTAACAATAGATATATCAATAAATAACATATATCCAATAGGAAAAATAGGCCAGTGAATAATTATCTTCAATGAAACTGATTGTTTTTATTATGAAAGAGGATCTGGGTATAAATAGTCAGTCCAGATGATGGTATAAGACGGGGGGGGGGAGAAACATCAATTTACTTTCAGACCAGAATTGTCAATTGTCCACTAAATAGTAATAAGCAGTGAGACAAGTTAACATTAAAACTGGAAGCTATTAGAACCTAAACAGACTTGGGGCAAGCAATCATATTACAGCTGGAAGTATTTTACTTGATATAAGGTAAGCTGTCATGTTATAACTGGAAGTGATAGCTAAACTTAGAAGAGTACCCTGAAATCTCTTATGTTAGTTGTTGTAGCAACTAAATGCTTATCAAGCTAATGGTATATCAGGCGAAGGTATTGTATATATTGTAAATATACATTTGTTTGTTTAATTAATAAATATCAAATCGTACTTTGTGAGTCTTTGTTTATCATAATCACACAATAAACACAATAATATTATATAATTAATAGATAGTAATTTTGATCTTGGGTAATTAAATTTTTGAATAAACTTTTTTTTCACTTTGTCCAAGTAAAACATTCAAATATTTACAGAACTAATTATTGAGTTTTTCAGAATATGGATATAATTTTATATAATCTTTCAATCAAAGAATAAAAAAATAATAGTTTTTCAAAATATGGGTATAATTTTATATAATCTTTCAATCAATGAATAAAAAAATAATCAGTTTTCGGTGCTTTGGGCTGATGGGATAAATTTTGTGTTAAAAGTTAACTTTTAATAACATGCCAAATAGAAGTAAATGGAAACTTCTATTGCCAAATAACAGTAGAAATTAAAGAGGAAATTATGATCTTAGATAATAATTATGGTCATTCATTAATGAAGAAATCCAATGCATATATAAGCTGTATGAATATTTTGCAACTGTATATAGTGATGTATCAACAATGAAGCAAATCAAGGCAATGCATATTATGGAACTTTAGGATCTAGAAGCATTTGGGACTCATAATAAGATAGTAATCTAAGCACTTATATATATATCATGCAAATTATTAAGAGTTTTTACAATTTACATAAGGGGCCCAAAAATTCTTGCTACATCTGATTGTGTATAATATTCCAAAGCAAAAAAAAAACTAAAAAATGATATTCTGTGTTATTTCATAGCAAATGAAATAAAAATAATAATATGGAACAGCCCAAGAACATGAATAATGATTACTGATCAATTCTTCACGAAAAAATATCATAAAAATTATATTTACATTATTAAAAAAAAAAACAATAAATAATTATTACAATTAATAAGATCTTTCTCTCTTCAATTTACATAATGCAAACATATTTTCATCAAATAATTTTATTTTCTCGCCCAGTTTTTTTCAGAGCTACAAAATATTTAAATATATATGACCACATAGAAATGAAATATTTTTTTTATAATTATACAATTTAATGTTTTAATTAAATTTGTACAAATATTTATACATCTTATAATTATTTATTCTGAAATTTTATTCTTGAAATTATATTTTATTGCTTCATTTACTATTTATAATATATTAAAGAGTTTGATTGAAAAATTTAATCTAATAATATATATAATATAAAGGTAAAAATTAATATATTAAAATTAAAAAATATATAAATATTATAAGATGTAATTCTAAAATGAAAATTTTAAGATAAATAATTATAAAGTATATGAATATTTGTACAAATGTAATTAAAATATTACTTTGCAAATTTATATATACTAAAATATTTTATTTCTATTTAGTCATATATGTTGAAATATTTTGTAGCTCTGAAGAAAGTTGCTGGACAGTCGAAACTATAAGAAAACAAAATTATTTTTAAAAATATTATACGTTAATAATCAATCAATAGAGGATAAAGAAATAATAATTTTAAATTTAATAACCAGTTTTGTGGACATTTTAATGACTATTTTACTTTAATACTTTTTAAAACTAATTTAAAGGGCTTAATTTAAAGTAGTGTTTAAAAACAAAAAAGTTCATTCAAAAATTTAACCCTCTACATTTCATACTCAAAATTAATCAAATTTAAAATAAATAAAATGTACAAATAGTCAAAATAAGAGTCATAGAATCACATGACCCTATTCTCTTAAGCTTGTAAGTTATAAACAATGAGGATTTCCAATTCCACAACAAGCTTTGTGATAAATGCTTAGCTAGAGAAAGCATTTAAAATATCTCTGTCAGGATACCCCCCAAACTTCTGATTATGGTTTCATGCTTTGGCACTCTGCAGAGAGATGCTAGGGTAGGTTCAGACACTAGATCTTAAAATACCAACCCAAAGCCAGCATTTAACTAAAAGTTATCTATTGAGTGGAAAATCTGAAATTTTCAGACATCTATATGTCTTCAAACCCAGCTATCCAACTCAAATAGCTATATGGAGCTGAGAGATCTTCAGCCATACCATATATTAGATAACTTTTAGTTAAATGCTGGTTTTGGGTTGGTATTTTTAGATCTAGTGTCTGAACCTACCCTAGCACCTCTCTGAGGAGTGCCAAAGCATGAAAACATGGTCAGAGGTTTGGGGGAGAACTGACAGAGATATTTTAAATGCTTTCTCTAGCTATGCATTTATCACAAAGCTTGTTGAGGAATTGGCAATCCTCATTGTTTAAATAAATTGTATGGTTTAAATTTTTATCAGTGTATCCTTATTCACTACACATATATTTCATAAACAGCTTTTTTCATTAAACCAGCTAAAGATATCAAATACTTAGATTTCCATGCACATGCTGATAATATGATGTGTTATATAACAGAATAGAGTATGTTTCTATCATTTTTACCACTCTTGGTGGCAATGAATAAGCGTTGCACTGCTTAGAGATATTTTAAAATCGTATTAAAAATTTTTTTTTGAAAAAACATCAGCATAACCTATTGCTATATCGATGTGTAATACGTATTTGTAAATTAAAAACTGATTTAAAATATTTTTGAATAATTTGAATTAATAATCTAGTTAAAAGGATTAAGAGAGTAATTAAAGAATACCTGTAATTAAAGATAAATTGTTTTCTAAATACTAATAAATGAGATAAACATAATTTATCTTCCTACTTAGGTCATGCACATTTTAGAGAATTATTCATTTCCAAAGTACATAAAACTAAGCAAGGTAGGGGAATTCATGAAATTGTTATTGCAGAGATCTAGGGTCTGTACAGTTCACACAGATCCTTGATTATTTATGTAAATCATTGGCTAACAATATTTAATTTATATTAGTAGAACTGATGCTTGTAGAAAAGTAATTGTGTTCATACCTTTAAATATTGATTCTCATCCTATATTCCATTCTGAGTGTACTTTACTTATAATAAACCTTTATTATGTTTGTATGAAATGTTTATATTTATCAGAAATTAGCCCTCAATTGTTTTCTGCCTGTGGAAGACTTAGCTGCAAATATACTGGCTGCCTCTGCATATTTAACAGTTGCGTACTTCAATCCTTACCTTAGTTCATAGCCCCTGAATGTAGCACCTAAATTTCAATTACCAAAGTAGTATTCCATTCTAACATTAATAATCTAGTGTTTATTAGTCTATGTTCTGTTATACTTTGCCTTCTTCACAAAAACTTTAAATTTAATTTTCTAATTGTTATTAGTCCATCTCCAAACAAAAATCTATGCATACTTTCTCTGCAGAGATCTATAACCCCCCCCCCATCTTCCTTATAATAACCTAGGAATTTTATGTCACACCCTTGCTAGTGGATATATTTCTTCATAGATCATCATCATCAACAGTAATCTGTCAAATTGGCAGGCCCCAGATAGTAGTCACATTAGCAATTTATCAATTTTTCAATTCCATTCTCTTCCTTGCCCAGCTCTTCAATTCTACGTAATCCTTTCCATGATCTCTTATATCATCCAACAATGTCAATCTGTTCCATCCTTTCTTCTTACTTCCACTCATCATTCCCTCTAAAACATCTTTCATTAAACTATAATTTCTCTTTCTCTCTATGATTTCCTCAATTAATCTTTTTTTATTTAATCTTTTCAATACTTATTTATTTTATTCATTCAACAGATTTTTTCCATTCTTTTCCATGTTCTCATCTCAAAGTCTTCCAATCAATTCCTAATTTTATTACTCATTGTCCATGTTTCACAACCATACATTAGTACACTCCACACATAGCATTTAATTAATCCTTTTCTTAATTCTCTTTTCAAAGATCAGCAAAATATTTTCTTTCTTTTAATAAATATCTCCTTTTTTAATGCTATTCTTCTTTTAATTTCATCTTTACTTCTTCCATCCTCATTCAAGCAACTACCCAAATCTAAATCCTTTTACCTGTTGAACTATGTTATCATGGATTTGAATTTAAAGTCTTTTTGCACTTCTCCCTATCCATAAACACTTAAGTCTTCTCAACATTAATTTTCATTTCATATTCCATACATCATTCTTCCAATTCATACAACATATTCTGAAGACACTTTTCATCCTCAGATATAAAAACCATATCATCTGCAAATTTTATATTTTACTACTCTACCTCAAACATTTGCTTCACACTCTAAATAATTATTTAGCATGTCTTCTAAATAAATATTAAAGAGAACAGGTGACATTCCCCAATTTAATTCTTATCTTTTGCCTAATATACATATTCCAAATCAATTTTCTCTCATCTTTTAAGATGAGCATAACTTTATTCCAGACTACTCTATCAAATACTTTTTCTAATCCACAAAACATATATGGATTTGTTTATCTTTTTCAATATATCTCTCTGCAATTGTTCTACAACACCAATAGCATCACTTGTACTCTTCCCTCTGTGAAAACCAATCTATTCTTCTGCAATATAATACTGTACTTTCCCATTAATTCTTTGAATTAAAAATCTTCAATAAAACTTTAGAAGCATGACAAATTTATTGTTTTATACTCTTCACATTTAACAGCTTTCTTCTTTTTAGGAAATGGAATATTATAGTTTCTTAAAAAATCTTCAAGCCAAACTCCACTGTTATATATCAAATTGCAAAGTCCAACTATTTCCTTCATAGTAAATTCTTTCATTTCTTTCAAAAATTCTATAAGTATTGCATCAAATCCAACAGCCTTGCCATTCTTTATCTGGCAATATGCCCATTCCTTTATCATCTGCTTCAATATCTTCATTTTCAAGTTCATAATTATCTTCTCAATTAAATAGACATGAAAGATATTCTTTCCATCTTTTTAATAAATCACTGCTATCAGTTTATCTCTTTCCATTCTTATTTGTAATTTCACTTGCTACCCATGTCTTTTTTCCCAAGTGATATTTTGTATTCTAGAAAATACCTTATCATATCTTTTCTCCTGCTGAAGCATTTCTATCTCTCTACATTCTTACTTCAACAATTTTTCTTTTGCTAAATCTGTTTCTCTTCTTAGCTCATTATTAATGTTTCTATATGCCCTTTGCCCTTTCTCAATATTTACATTCTTCCATCTTCTCTGTACTTCCATCTTTTCCAACATATCTTGTTATCCAAGGTTGTTTAGCTTTCTTTACCTGAATAATACCTGCTTCATTTTCTACTGTTTTTAAGAATCCTTCTTCAATTTTACACTAACACTTATCAGGATGATTAATATCTTCCTCATCTTGAACAATCCTTTTTATTTCCATTTTCAGATATTAAACCAAAGTTTCCTTTTTCCATTTCTCCAAGTCCCATCTTACATATATTTTCCATCATTTAACCATAACCAAACTATGATCCAAGTTTATATCAGCAACAGGCAAAACATGTGAGCCTTTAATAGCATTCTTGTATCTATCCTGAATCAATATATAATCAATTTGATAACATTAGCTTTCCATGCATATAATCTTCTAATATGGTTTTTAAAACCAAATGCAATCACAAAACAATTCTCCTTACAAAATTGTACATGCCAGCTATCTTTTCATTTTTGTGTCCAATTCCCTAATTTCCAACATTTTCCCTTCCTTACCTTTCCCCACAATAGCATTCCAATCACCCAATAGCAATACACATGGGTTTTTCTTTCCCAATGAATAATTTCCTCTATTTTCTCATATATTTCATCAATTTCAATTTTGTGACTAGTAATCAGCATACAAACTTGTATTATTACCAAATTATTCTCATCATCATCAGCCTATCATCACTAAAATCAACCTTTGCCACACTATTCCAAATTTTTTCCCCACAGCAATGCCAACTCCATTAATTGGTCTATTTCTATCTGAAAAAAAAGTAACATCACTACTTACTTCCCAACATCCCTTCCACTTCACTTCACTTAATTCTATAACATCAGTATTATTTATATATAACTCTCTCATAAAATTTTCCAATTTCCAAGCTCATTTCAAAGATCCAACATTCCAGATGACAATTCTCAATGAATTACGTTTATGAGACTTTCATAAGTTTATGACCCGAGTAGCCTCATGTCTACTCCTGCCAGACAAGACACCAAAGCCATTCTTAACTAAGGTCTCAACACCAAAGGTAATGATTCTTGTAGACATAATAAAACAAGGAAATTATAAGATAAAGTGGCTTCCTGTTACCTTCTTTGCCCAGCAATAGCCTCCATAACAGGCTTAAATCTCATAAAATGAACATCCATCCACTGCTTCCTCATCACCATTGTCAGTATAGTGATCTTCTGCTGACTTGGAAGAATGTTGTTGCTAACCAAGCACCCAATGGGGTGTCAATTTATTTAATGGCAGTCAATTCTCACCATTATATATCCACCACCATAAGACTTGTGGCATTTTATAGAAGAAAACGACGCTACTGTCTCCTTCACCACTTCTAATTGTGAGAGTGGGGATTTCTCAAATTCATCAATTATTATCTAGAATTTTCAGTAAGAGTAATCTATACTAAAATTCACACGCTTACTTTATTACTCCATTTTTTAAATCAAACTCTTTGTTTCATAACCATAATTCAAAACAGACAAAATATAATAACTTAAAACTTTTTTTAAAAAAGCAGAAATACTTCTTTAAACATAACATTAAGTCTACAGAACGCATTCCAAGCCATTTAATTTTAATTTCTTTTGTCTTATTCCCTTTACCTAATGTTAAGATCATTAAAATTTGTTAATTTACTTAATTCAATCAACCTGCCCTCTGGTTATTAAGTTAACTTGTTATCAACTAACCAATTAAAGAGAATTATCCGTCTATTCAAGTTTTAATTCATTAACATATAATGTCCTTGGGCCGTACACGACTTTAGAGAACTAAAATTTATTTTTAATTCTTTTTCAAACTGGCTAAATAAAGTTCACAAATTATTGCTTATTGTTTCAAAATTAAAATCATCAAACAAATATAATATCATTTCAATAATCTCCATCTCTAACCTTAACCAATGTCTTTAAAAATAATTTTTAAAAAATTAAATAACCTCGGCATTTTTGAATAATTTTTCTTTATTCCTTGATTTCGAATACTTTAATCATAGCTGATAATATATATAGAATGAAATGTCTTTTCGTAATTTATGAAACCTAAACGCGACTAGATGTTAACAATTATTATACCATTCGATGATAGCGTTCCTCCATATTTACAGATTCCACGTTTGCGATTTATTTTAATACCTTGATTTATATTGTGTGTATACGTGTGCATTACAACTACTGTAGAAACAGTAAATTTCCTTTAAGTTTATATAGCTTTATTTTTATAGCAAATATAGCACTTTACAATGCAGAAATTGCAAATCTTTCAAGAAAAAAATAAGTTATAATCTAGTTGTTTTTTAACAGACTTTAATTTTTCACAGATTTTCTATTAGTAATTGTGCTACTTGGGGCATCTATCCCACATGCTAATGTAAAGGTTGACCAATTTTCAACACAAGTTGGACCTTTATAATTCTCTGGCAACTTGTCATTGAATATAGTTTTTTTTTTTTTTTTTCATATCATAGCATCTGCCGGGACGCGAACCCACACCCGTCTGCAACCAACTACTTGCTTGCATGGCGGCTGCGATGCCTCTCGGCTAACAACGCAAGACTCATTGAATATAGTTGATCTTAGCTCTGATAATTCTGTCTCTCCAAAGACATCACTACTAGATGGTGCTGACTTCTTCCTGCCACTATGATTACTGGAATGCTAAATTTCCTTGGGTATGGTTCAGCACAATACACTTGCCCCAACTATGAAATAGCTATAGTTCACAAGTGACTTATTAGAAACAATTGTTATAATTGGGTATACCCTGCCATCAATATTCTAGTTAGATGCATGTTCCAATTATCTGCTATTTCCTTAAAGGCTTTTTTTTTTGGTCTCTTGAAACATCCTCTTGGGTTGACTGTGTTGGTGTCTGAGTGAAAGGGTAGTGCCAAAATATGCCAAATTTCATTTTTTTAATGTGGAATTTTTAAACTAATTAGATTGAAAAGATTGTACCATTATCAAAGACAACAGACATAGAAAGTATATGCTGAAAGTACTTTTATCAGTGTTTCAATAGAACCTAAGGTATGGAAGATGCACTCAGAAAAATAAATTGGTGTCACTTCATGGATTAGTATGATTTATGTAGAGTATACCCTAGAGTCTGAAGCTTAGGTGAATCTGTTACTCTGTATCCAAGTCCATACTATACCAACAGGCATATTTTCATTATAACACCAGTTGATCATAATGTAATACATTCAAGATTTTCTTGTAGCCTTTAGATGAAGTAATAAATATTATACATATATATCCTTCTTATCAATAAATAACTTTATCCTTCTTATCAATAAATAACTTTTGGTTTTCATCCATAAAGTTTTGTGCAAATTTTATGACACCACAACTGACTACTTTGTCCACTATAGAAAGAACAATGTGATTTGAATAGACTGATATTTTAATTTGTCAAAACACTGTATGCAAAGAATAATGGTAGATTTTTTTGTTCATTATTTCATCATCATAATTTTCAACCATTATTGATTCTCATTATTTTTTACCATTATCAATTCACTGCATGATGAAAGTGTCTTCATATTTAATCCAGGTACTCTGATTCTTAACCTCTCTTTTCTATTATACATCAGCAAACTTACATACTTCATTCATCCATTTCACATGTGGGTTCTTTTTAAGTCTTTTACAATCTTGTGGACTAGATTCAAGACTTCAACTATTCACCTATGACCATCTCTTCTAGCAATATGTCTGGCCCAGTTCTATCTTAATTCCTCAATTCTATCAAAGATGTCAGTGATACCTGTTTGTTCTCTCACGTACTTCATAATCAATCTTTTCCTGTTATATCACCATTTTTTATTCAGACCATTTAACGAAGTCATGAAAATTTTTCTACTAAATGTTTAAATCTCACATTCATAAGGAAAAACTGCTAAAAACATTAACTAAAAATTTTTGTTTTCAAATACATAGGTATATTTTCATATTAAGTTACTTCTACCAACAGCACTCCATTCAAACTTAATTGTACGATTACATTTGAGCAATTATATTTTTAACATGTGACCAAGGTATTTGCAGTTATTAACTTTTTCTAATTCATGGTTACCAGGGTCTACTTTCTTCTTTTAAAAAATTCATTGAACATTGCAGTTTTTTTTTTCTGAACATTTATCTTCAGTCCTACTTTCTTACTTTCATGTGATAACTCTTGCAACATTTCCTTAAGTTCTGAAGTATTATTTGCAAAAACAATCAAATCACTTGCAAAATATATGTGACTTGTCAAGCATTGGTGGCCAAGTGGTCAGCACAGCAGCATTACAAGCAGTTGTCCCAGGTCCGCTTCCCGGCCGAGGCTTTGACACATGAAAAAAAATGTGTGCGACTTAAATAATCTATACTTATTGTAATATTTGGTTTATCATTTTAATCCTTAAATACTTATTGTGAAACAATTGTAAAAGTTATAAAATCATCATTTTATACATCCTTCTCAAGGTCAATTTTCTTAATATCACCATGTATTCTAATAATTATTGTTACATTTTGATAAATGTTATTCAGGATGTGGTAATATTGTGAGTCTACATATTGATAATCCAATGATTTAATCATGGTAGAGATGCTTATAATATCAATTGCCTTTTCATAATCTACAAGTCTAAAGCATAATGGCAACTCATATTTATAGATCCCTTTTATAACTTCTTTCAATACCTGGATGACATCCACTGTATTAAAATGACTTTAAATGAAGCTTGTTATTTTGGTTGATTAAAATTCAAAGTTTCTTGTAGATGAGTTATATTTTAGTAAATATTTTGCATAGAATTGATTAAAAAAACTGATAAGTCAGTAATTTCTAATATACTCCTTATCATCATTCTTAAATATCATTACTATAATTGTATTATTCTAATCATCTGGTACATATTTAAATTTAGACAAATGGTATATAACCTTGGCAACAATTTTTTTTTTTCTTCATCTGCTTCTTTTAAGATATCACTTATAATTTCATCATTTCCTGAAACTTCTTGGTTCTTCATAGATCTAATTGTATTTCTCACTTTTCCATTTAAAATTTTGGGCAATTGAAAAGATATAATAACTATAAAGAGTACTCTCTTTGTAGTAATAGTTCCATCTTTTCTTTTTATTTCAGAAACAACTTTCTTTCAAATACGAAAATGGTGTTTTATAATTTTGAGACTTTTATTATCTTTTATAGCTTTCATTGCTAATTAAGAATTATATGTTTTCATATCATTACTAATTCTTTTTCATATAATTTTACCAACATCTACATATTCTTCTTAAAGAATCATTTTTGATATTTTCATATGCCTTCTTTTCTTCATACATTTTTTGTCTCCATATGTATTAGTAAATTACTGGTTTCTTCTACCAACTATTTTCGAACAATGAACTGGACTTTTAGGATTTAATGTGCTATTTATGTTGCAGTTCTTAATAATGTATTAGTTATCTTCTCAATAATTTCATTCAAATTTAAACCATATCCAAAATCCATTAATATTTTTAAATGTTTGGTAAACTCTGATTTAAATTGATTGTAGTGTTTCTGAAGATTAATAATATCAATTATTAATACAGATTTTCTTAAGTTTGTTTCTCTAGTTTTGCATTAATATAAGTCTTACATCTCACATTACTTTTTGTAATGAATCTGTTAAGAATATTAAATCTTGAAATATATATTTTGTGTTAGTCAAAATACAATACAATTCTGTTATGCCTTCATTTGGCTGCCTCCATGTTCATTTCTGTTTAAAATTCTTCTCAAAGAAAGAATTCGTAATGTTCAGTTTTTTATGTGTGTGAACACTATAAGTCTTGTACTTTCTCATTTCTATCATCATCACCAAATTGTCCACAGAATTATCATCTTTCACTTTTTTACCAATTCTAACATTAAAATCTCCCATGATAATTTTAAAATGTTGTTTGGTCTGATCAAAAGCATTTTATACATCCCTATAAAAATTCTTTATTTCATCATCACAATGAGAACTTGTTAAGGCATAAATCTGAATTATCTGCATTTCACATCCTCCATTAAATGGAATACTGATTTTACCATTCTGTATGATATATCATCAAATTCCACAAGGTTATTTTTTTCACTTTTATTTATAACGAATCTTACTGTACTTGCACTTTCGATATTTGTGCTTTTGTAATAAAGGACATGTCCACTTTTTACATTTATTTTTTACCTTTTCTTTTAACTAGTAAAAGTTCAGCAATGTCCCACTTAAAATTAAAACAGTTCTTCCAATTTGCAATCTTCTTTCATTTGAAAATCATATACAGTTGTAGATATCTAACTAAAAGAGTCTTAATGAGATTCTTAGTATTTTCCACATTCAGTCATCAACTACATTGGCTGGTAACTTTCCAGCCTTTTGAGAAAAGGGACCATAATTTAGTTTTGTATGTCATGATTGTAAATATCTATTTTTTTTTAAAAGGTCTTCATTCACACAAACATTCATCCTGCCTTCACGAAATTTCAAGTAATATTTCAGTAAAGATTTATCAGGCAACTAAGAAGAAAAAGTGTAGTGTTTCTTGATTTTAAATTCAGGTAAGAAGCCAATAAACCCACCACACTGGGGTTTGGTCATCAGCCAATCTATAATCGTTTTACAATATGATTGATCATAGAATAATAACAGCTGCAACGGTAAGAACGTATAGATTGATCATTAGGAATTTGTCCTGTTCGATTCCTTTAAGGTCTCAAAGAGGAATCAAAGAGATTCTTTCAGGCAAGAACTTTTTTTTTTCATATTTTATTAATATATATATATATTGCATGCCGGATGTCAATTTTTTTTTCTCATTCCCAGAATAAATTTTCGAGTTGTTATTTCTTATTCAGTCGCTAATAAATTCATCTGGTATAATTTTGAAATTCGTTTGCTTTATTATTTTCCTCTTTTTTTTAAAAAAAAAAAACACATGACAAATATAATTTAAATAATAAAAACTTTAAAAAGAAAAAAAATCCGAATATTCTAAAATCGAAGAAATAGCTAGAATGGAATTCAAGTCTTTAAAAAAATCGCATGT
Organism: Epiperipatus broadwayi; assembly: GCA_028023455.1. Lineage (NCBI taxonomy): Eukaryota > Metazoa > Onychophora > Udeonychophora > Euonychophora > Peripatidae > Epiperipatus > Epiperipatus broadwayi. The sequence continues at coordinate 1,854,490 of JAQFVV010012555.1, forward strand.
AATAATAAATATTGAAGGGCCACCAAAATACAAGAAATCGGGTTTTAAACAAAAACGTTAGAAATAAAACGAAGACATTTTAGTTTCATTTGTTAAAGAAATAACTTTTACTCATCTTAAGTAGAAATATAAAATAAATACAAATTGGAAAGATCAAAGGTTGCCAAGAAAAGACTGAGTAGACATTACTAGTGAATTAAAAACTATTTGCTTTATCAGTTAACTGGAAACCTCGAATCGAATTCACAAACATTTTACAAATCATCAAGAGATTGATATTCTTTAATGTTCAATCGAGAACTTTTTCCAAAACATAATATAAGTGCAAATAAACGTTACTTATCTCTTCTGTTTTTTAAATAAAAATGTCTTCAAAACCTATAAAGCAAACAACTAACTGACTTTTATACAACAAATAGTAGTAAAACCAGTAAAAATAAAACTAATTGAATGATTTATTACACGGAAAATTTCTTATGATCACCGGAAATGACGGGCTAAAACGTGACTTTTCGATCTTGGATTTCAGAGCATGACAATCTACCAGTGGGCTTAACCAACAATGGAGTTGGTTTTTAAAGAATATTACTGAACAATAATTCTCACTTTTGTTCACCCTATATGGTTTATTACAACATTGTAGAACAGTTTTGGATCTAAATATTTCTTGATTTGATTTTCATCAGCTAAATAACAAGAAAATAGATATTTGATCAGTTGAACTATGCTATTAGAACTCTTAAACATCATATGATTACATAAGCAACTAATTATGTCAATATTATTAATAAAAAATCAATAATTAGTGTATTGTATACATATTTCAAGCTAGCTATACTGCTAAAAGAATGATAATAGATGGACAGTTAATGTTTGAAATTGACAAGTTTATAAAAGACCTAGAAAGAAACAACATGCAAGATGGATGGATAAATTAAGAAAGTTTGCTGGTGTGATATAGAGAAGAGAGGGTAAGAAATGGAGAAACTGGATGAAATCCAAAAAGACATTTCATCATGGATAAAAATGATGATAATGATAATGGGTTATTACAATAAACTATGTTAATATAGCATAAAGCATAGGACCACTGATCACTGAGTGTTAGCATTAGGTCATAATACCTTACTGAGAAGTTACCTTCAAGTTTCTTTGGGCAGACAACAACTATACATACAAATAATTAAAAATTCAATTTAATATAAAAATTCAGAAACATTCTAATGTGTAGATAGAGGAAAAACAAACCCAATAATAAACTTCATTTTGTGATATAAATTGATCAACAATTATTTATGGCAATACAAAGATAGATTAAACATAATAACACAAGAATATTATTGTTAGCAATAGTAATACTAATCAAAAACAAGATAATATTGATATATGAAATGGGGTTATGATACATTTCCTGGGCCACCTAGAAAGTTGCAGCTAAGACATGAAATATTAAACAGTGGAGAAGTAATGGATGATTTCTACACATTTCTTGGGCGATTAGCTATTAATTCATTTTCACGCTTACATGTAGTTTGATTGCAAATTTTGTTATACATATTTATGCATGTATTCATTTATCCTGGGACTATTACATATGTTTGAGGGTTTGATAATTATATATATATACAAATATATTTCTTAACATATTTCTAAAAGAGAGATTTTTAGAAATATTTTTCTAGAAGAGATGATAATAACTGAACAGTTAAAATCTTTTTAAACTGGGATCCAAGAAAATTTAAAAGACCTAGAAAGAAGTCCCATGTGAGATGGATGGATGAAATAAGAAAATATGCTGCAATAATGTGAAGAAGAGAGGCTAGAGGTCAGAGATGGATTGAACTTGGAGAGACCATCCCATAATGGATTGATAACATATGAAAATGATGATGATATTTCTTAACATAATTTTTATTGCATGATATAAAAAAATAGGTCTATCTTCAAAAATTAAAGGTAATCAGGTTAAATTTACCTATCAATAAAGAACACGCATTTTGATGATATTTAATTTCAACGGTAATGTATTAATATTGACCTATGTAAAGGGATCTCCTGCATTGAAAATGCATTAGGATTGCTTTTAATGCTCTTCATATTTTCTCCATGTAAAAAGCAAAAATATAACTACATATAGATTATTATATTTCAATGATAGTTTTACAGATTTTAAGTTTTATGCTTGGGTAGAGTAGAGTGTATCATGTTAAAACAGTCATTATGTAATTATCATAATATATAATTAGTTATATATAAAGAGTTTAATGGTATTTAAAAATATGATTAATCATTTAATATTTACCCTATATGAAATAATTTAAAATAATACAGATAAATATATATATATTAAATGTTTTTATTAACCATGCTCTAAAAAGAAAAAAAAGTAATTATTTCCTCAACCACAAGTGGTATTTTTAGATTTAACTTGATATAAAAGCATAAAGGGTTTAGAAATTAATTAAGTCAATCCTGAAGTGACTTAATTAATTCTGGATTGTCCACACTTTTATATCAAATTTAATCTAAAAAAACCCAATATTAGTTGAAGAAATAATTATTTTTTTTCTTTTTAGTGCACAGTTAATAAAAGCATTTAACATTAAAAAAATTTTTTATCTCTATTATTTTTAAGTTTTTAATATTGGCACAATAAATAATAATGTAAAACTGTATCACATTTTAAATTGACTGGACATTTATAGTTAATATATATCACCAGATCTTTCTGCTATAAGTTAAAATGTATATACATAATAATATATATGTAAACAAGACATTTATTTTATATAGTGTGATGTTTTATAAACTGTAATATTAATAAGCCAATAAGCTAATGCACATGCGCTTTGTAGATGTAACTATATAAATTAATACTCCCACTTTCCAAACACAAGATAAAGTCTTTGGGAAAAGATAGAATGAAACCATCTATCTTTTTGACCCAAACATTAGTACATGTACAGAATTATGTGTATATAAATGATAAAAAATATGAAATATTCTTTTAAGTGAAAAGTATTTGACATGTTTACTTTGATTGGAAATTTATTTTATAAAAAAATGCTTACCAAAACTATATTATAAATGAACTTCATTTAATATATATTATTTTACGTTAAATCAATTCCATACATATAGTGTGTATATATATCACTAAATATTTCTGCAGTAGGTTAATATGTATACTCTTTGTGTATATATGATATTTAGTATGTGTACATAATCATATATGTTTAAGAAATCGTAACTTTTCTGTTTAAATAACATTTTATCTTTTTATTTGAATTTTTAAAAAAAAAAATAAAAGCTTAACAAAACAATATTATATTTAATATAATATAATGTTATTAAATTGAAAGAAAAAAATTTTTATAGCACCTTCTCATGAGTTAAATAAACAAACAAATGGATATTTCAATTCAATAAAAGTATTAAAAAATACTTGCAGATATCAAATAAAATGTTCTCTGCATGCTACATAGTCATCATCAATAGTAGTCTGTCCAATAGACAGGTCCAGAGAGTAGTCACTACATCAGTTCATCCATTCTTCCATTCCATTCTCTTCCTTGCCCACTTCCTCAATTCCACATAACCCCTTCCATCTCGTATATCATCCAATAATGTCAATCTCTTCCGTCCTTTCTTTTTATTTCCACTCACCATTCCTTCCAAAACATCTTTCATTAAACTATAATCTTTTCTTAGTATATGTCCAATCCAGTTTCTCTTTCTTTCTTTGATACTTTCAATCAATCTTCTTTCCTCATTAACTCTTTTCAAAACTTCTTCATTTGTTATTTTATTCATCCAACTGATTTTTTCCATTTTTCTCCATGTCCACATCTCAAAAGCTTCCAGTTGTTTCTTAATTCTATTACTCAATGTCCATGTCTCACAACCATACATTAATACACTCCACACATAACATTTAATTAATCTTTCCTTAATTCTCTTTCCATAGGTCCACAGAATATCTTCTTTCTTTTTACAAATGTCACCTTTGCCAATGCTATTCTTCTTTTAACTTCATCTTCACTTCTTCCATCCTCACTCAACCAACAACCCAAATATCTAAATCCCTTCACCTGCTGCACCATGTCATCATGGATTCCAATTTGCAGTCTTTTTGCATCTCTCCCTATCCATAAACACTTAGTCTTTTCAATATTAATCTTCATTCCATATGCCATACATCCTTCTTCCAATTTATTCAACATATTCTGAAGATCCTTTTCTTCCTCAGCAATAAGAGCCATATCATCTGCAAATCTTATACACTTTATTACTCTCCCTCCAACATTTGCTCCTCCACAGTCCAAATAATTATTTATCATATCTTCTCAATAAATATTAAACCAAACAGGTGACATACTACATCCTTGCCTAACTCCACTTTCTATATTCACTTCATCAGTCTCATTACATCCAAATCTAACTCTTATTCTTTGCCCATTATACATATTCGATATCAATCGTCTTTCTTTCCAGAATACTCCTTTATCTCTTAAGATAGACATCAGTTTATTCCAGCTTACTCTATCAAATGCCTTTTCTAAATCTACAAAGCATATACCAATTCCTTTATCTCTTTCAATATATCTTTCTGCAATTGTCCTAACAATACCAATAGCATCTCTTGTGCTTTTCCCTTTCCGAAAACCAAACTGTTCTTCAGCAATATAATAGTCAACCTTCCCATAAATCCCTTGAGTTAAAATCCTCAATAACACCTTAGAAACATGAGACAATACACTTATTGTCCTATACTCTTCACATTTAACAGCTTTCTTCTTTTTAGCAATTGGAATACTATAGTTCTTAAAAAATCTTCAGGCCAAACTCCACTATTATATATCAAATTGCAAAGTCCAACTATTTCCTTCATAGTAAATTCTCCCATTTCTCTCAAAAATTCTATAGGTACTGCATCAAATCCAATAGCCTTACCATTCTTCATTTGTGCAATTGCCTTTCTTACTTCATCTGGCAGTATGTCCATACCTTTATCATCCATTGCAACATCTTCTTCATTTTCAAGTTCATAACTAATTAAATTATTTCCTCTACTAAACAGATACCGAATATATTCTTCCCATCATTTTAATATATCATTACTATCGATTAACCTTCTTCCATTCTTATCCGCAATCTCACTTGCTACCCATGTCTTTTTCTCCCAAAAAATACTTTGTATTCTATCAAATGCTAGATCATATCTTTTCATCTGTTGAAACCTTTCTATCTCTTTACATTCTTGCTCCAACCACTTTTCTTTTGCTAAATCTGTTTCTCTTCTTAATTCATTATTAAATTTCCTATATTCCTTTTGCCCTTCCTCAGTATTTACATTCTTCCACCATCTCCGCACTTCCATCTTTTCCAACGTACCTTCAGTTATCCAAGGTCTTTTAGCTTTTCTCGCACGAATAATACCTATTTCATTTTTTGCTATTTTCAAGAATCCCTCTTTAATTCTATTCCAACACTCATCAGAGCTATTAATATAGTTCCCATCCTGAACAATTCTTTTAAATTCATTTTCACATATTAAACCAAATTTTCCTTTTTCCATTTGTCTCAATTTATCCAAGTCCCATCTTGTGTATCTTTTCCCTCTTTTAATTCTTTTTAAACTTAACTTTAATTTAGCCATCACCAAATTATGATCCGAATCTATATCAGCACCTGGCAAAGCATGTGAACCCTTAACAGCATTCTTATATCTATTCTGAATCAGTATATAATCAATTTGATAATGTTCTTTGTTACCTGGAGCTTTCCATGTATACAATCTTCTAATATGATTTTTAAAGCAAGTATTTGCAATGACAAACCCATTCTCTTTACAAAATTGTACAAGTCAACTACCCCTTTCATTTCTTTTTCCAATACCATAATTTCCAACAATTTTCTCTTCCCTACCTTTCCCCACAACAGCATTCCAATCCCCCAATAGCAATATATATGCATTTTTTCCTTCACATTGAATGCTACATAGTACAAGATCTAAAAATAAATCTGACAAAAAGTATTTAAAGTTATTTGAAGATATATTTAGAAAACTGCAATGGTATAATGCTATTCATTACTATGCTGTAAAATAATTCTAAGACACCAAATTAGAAGTAATTAATATTTAGATAACATTTAAACTTCAGTAATATTTCATCTTACCATTACTGTGTAAAGTGAATAATGCATCATAATAACTTGTAGTGTACTGAGAAAGATGTAAACAACATAACAAAGCAGCATACCATTCACAATGATAATGAAACAGTTTTCCCCCACATCATTCCATATAATATTCCCAAGAATTAAACAAGGCAAAACTCTCCACACAGTAGTGCCACCCTGTGCCAACCAGAGTAATCAATGGATGCCAGAAGGCTTGTGCATAAAATCCCTATCTAATGCCTACTCATCCACAAGCCTTCTGGCATCCGTTGATTACTCTGGTTGGCACAGGGTGGCACTGCTGTGTGGAGAGTTTTGCCTTGTTTATAAACAATTATGTGCTAGTATAAGAGATGGTGATCATGTGATGCTTAATGGTTTATTCCCAAGAATTGTTATATCTGCACATATTAATAGCTTGTTTCTTAATGTTACCCAATAGTATTTATATTATCAAGACAGAATTGTTTCTCAATATAATCCAATAGAATTTATATTACTAAGTCAGAACTGTCATCCTTCAACCATAGTAAAGTTTGGACATAATATGCAGAATACCAAAGACCACCAAAAATTAATACCTACTGCTATTAGCTGTGATTATTGTCGAACTGCTCATTGTCATGAATATTCATCAATATCTTTTCGTAGTAACTGATTTCTCCAATACTGCATAGAATAATTATTCCAACTTGTCTGAGTATACATCTTTGTGATAGCAAAACTAATTACAGTGAACCATAATGCCTTCATATAAACACAATCCCCCTGTCCAAATGATGTTTCTATGAGATTATTGGTATTACATGCATGGATCAGTTAATTGAATGTAAGAAGATAATCATGAATTTCTAAAACTTGTTTCAGTTTTTTAATGGTCTCTTAAAAATTTTCAATTTTTGGCTAAATTGTAACAACACCGACCTTCTCACCGCAAAACACTGTTTAATATAAAATACAATGTATTGACTGATTTCTTTAAACGCTTTCTCTTCTTATTTTATGATCAGCTCAAAGTGACTTACAACTTTGATAATTCAAATAGTTCCTTATACTATTAGGACAATTTTTGGCAAAAAATTCTTGTACGAAGTATTACATAAATATATAATAAATAGATTAACAAACCTTAAATTAGATGTGAATTTTTCAAAGAAGTATCAGCTTAACTTAATGTACAAAAAGATTTTACTGCAGCTGACATACAACATGAAAAAAATCATAAGTCACTCTGCAGTATACATGGATTCTAGGAATAACTTCCTTCAATAACTGCCTTAGAGCTCAGCCAACAATTTGAGTAAATGCGATAGTCATTTGACATATATTATTATTGTAATGGCAGCAGACATGGTTTTGGGTCAGAATTATTTAATACTATGGCTGCTTACTATGGACAGGCTAAATTATAGGAAATAATCATAATACTCAATATTCACATTTCACCACTATGTCAGTCATATTAAGTCATACAGTTGTTATATTTATGGAGCAGTGTTATGATATACTAATTATTTTTGCATAGTATAGCAACCATAGTAACAATTATTGTTCCAAATGATTGAAGCTGATACGTCTTTAAAAAATTTATTTACCAGTGATAATATGTTCATATAAATAAAAATATTTTATAATTTCAAAGTCAAGATTAAATATTGGTATAATTTGATGACAATTCCAATGGGGGGGAAATATTTTAAAATAATCTAAAAAGAAATATAAACAAGGCTAAGCTAATTTTGAACAACAGATTTTCAATTATGCTTATATACAAATCACATAATCAACATAGCAGTAACTTGTAATTATATATTAGAATTTTAGAATTGCTAATTTTATTAAAAACATTCAAATTTTCTTTTTAAACATTTTCAATTAGTATTATCAAACATTTTTCCTGAATTTAATACATAAATAACGCAGTAATTAGTTATTATAAAGAAACAAAACAATAGAATGCAGGTTATGTCTAGGCAAGGAACAAAAAGACATAAAGTAACGTGGATTTTTTTTTTATCCATTAAAAAACAAGTGGACAATACCAATGACAGAAGTCACGGTAATAACTTTTAGGAGTGATTTCTCAAAGCAGATTGGCAACAGTCACATGTCATTCTTAACCCCAAGTAAAGCTTTCATTTAATTTTCCACCTATAATAGAAACATTTATTAGTCTTTCTTTTAAATGCATAAAACCATAAACACAATAGATTTTATATGTCAAAAAAAAAAAACAATTTTTTACAATATATTTATAAAATAATCAAATTGTTTACTGCTCCGAGTTCATAAGAAATTCGCGCACCGGAAATGATAGAGCAAAGCCACAATCGTGGATTTTGAACTCTAGGGTCAGATACTCTATCTCTGTACTAAATCAGTCATTGAATTAGATATATTTATTTTGTTCTATTAAGAATCAAATTTCAAATATGAAATTTTATTATTAATAAAAATTATATATTTATACGAAACAAAACTACTTATTGTAATTTCATTTCATTTGGATAGAAAACTTGATAATCTAGATCAAATGTTCACTAAACATTTATTTTTCTTTATTGATTTATTGACTGTATTTTTTTTTTTTAGTTTTTGTACTTGACTGCGCAGGCAATGACTTTAAATGTATTAACTAAATAAAACAAAATTATTTAATCGCTTGTAATTTTACTAACAGTTATCTTTATTCCAAAGCCATTTTTTATAGCATAATCTTGAGTAATCGATATATACCATAATAGTATTATAATCTCCACTGGTATTTAGTTTTTATTTTCATTAGTAGAGACTACGATTCAAAACTAGTACTAATGCACTTATGCACTCAATAATGACCTACTTTCTTTCATAATATTCATAGTAATAACCTGAAATAAAAAAAAACAATTAAAGCTGACTTGAATAGTTTTGCATATCAGACGCCACATCAATAACTATTCATTTTAGTAAGCTGAGTAGTGTAAAGATGTAAAAGATGGCTGGCAAAGGCATAAGCATTTTAATTCCAACACTGAAACAAAAGTTCACTGTTGTGTGCTCTATGTATATCTTTGCTGCCAAGAAAAATAGATTCCCAGCTACTAAAGAAACATCAAAACATTTATCTTATCTATTTATTGTACTAATGTAATTGCAGTAGAGTTCACTTTTACAATTGGTGAGTTATTGCTGGTAACAATCAGAAATTAGAGGAAAGCATAACCAATAAACCTAACCCTTTCAGCCACAGTGGCTTACCTCATGACCTGTTTGCTATCATCAGTTTCCCACTCCAAACTTTGAGCATGCCTTATTGCTACTGCAAATAGTGGGTAATGTGTGTTATTGTCTAAATCAATTGAAGCTGATACATTATTATTCTGAACATGATTTAATAACATTTTTCTTTCTCTCAAATGGGCCTCAGATTTATTGCCTGCAATCCAATCTTACTATTAATAGTCACATTTGCTACCCCAAATCTATAATTGGTTGTGCTTCTTATTTGTTTAGATAATTATTACTTTATTAGTCAGTCATATTGTATTCTGAATTCAATCTACAGAGCTCTATAGTTTGGACAAGTCCTTTACTTGCTCACTAATTAAAACAAAAGTCAAATACTCATCTATGTATGTGGATAATAAAGCAATACCATGTAATGTTCATTGATTGCATAAGCTTACAATAGATGGCTCTATCATAGATGAAAAAAACTGATTTTGAATGCATATGTCAAGAGTAAGTTGCTTTGTTAATTATCATTTTAAAAAATAAGCCAAATAGCTTTATTGTTCAAGAGTTCATAAAAAATTTAAGTGCCAAAAATGTCAACACTAGAACCAATACAAAGATCTTAAACTTCATAATCTGACATTCCACTACTGCATTAAACCATGTGGAACATTATTTATTATTAATAAATGGTGGTGAACTGACAAATAATAAACTTTAATTAGTAAAAGATATTGGGATCAGTTTCATATAGATCAGAAACTATCATCAGTTCATAAGAAGGTGCCAGTATTGAAGTCAATCCAAGGATTTTACATGCCAGAATCTGATACTCAACCATTAGATTAAATCATGCATGGTGGTATTTATTTTTAATAGATATTGTTGAACTAATCAATAATAATCGTTGATTAATGAAAAGATATTTTGATAGCTTCACATAGGTTAGAAAAAAAAAATACAGTCGGTGGGCCTTATATTTTATAAGAAATCAAACAATTTATAATATTTAATATTGTTACAAGTCAGTTTTTTCCCTTTTTTTCTTTGTTGTGGCTGGAAAGTTGTATTTTTTCATATGTCATAGCATCGGCCGGGACACGAACCCACACCCATCTGCAACCAACTACTTGCTTGCAAGGTGGGTGTGATAACCTCTCAGCTAACAACGCTTGACTGGAAAGTTGTATTGGACCATTAAAGTTAGCTTCTTTCCAATGTCTGCCACCATTGTCATATGATTTGGATACTAACATGATAAAAACATTTCTATCATTATTAACTAGATGAGATATAAACAGTACAATTGATTAAATCTTGCTGATTATATTAGTTATATCTCATGTAATTATAAATCTCGAGGATGTTTTTTTATTGAATAAATATTCATACCATATAACTATCGTGGGAGACATATCTCGCTGCTCTACATGGTTTAGTACAGTGGTAGAGAGTCAGAATATGGATCTAAAGTTTTTCGTAAGATGATTGTGGCAGACAAATCTAGTCTGTGGTTTAATGCAGAAATAAAGATCAGATTCTGGATCTAAGGTTCTTGGATTGATTCCAGTTGTGGCACTTCTGATATCCAAAGTTCTTATGACTCTTGAGAAATACACCATTCTATTTTTTTTAATCTTCATGAAGTTTCTAAAATGTTTTCAGGTTATTTTAGTATTACTGGAAAATAAATTTGATAGGGTTTCTCTGATATTTACCTCATTTTCAAAAAGCAATGGCCATACAGCAGTTCCCCTATAATCAAGATTTTCAAAGTTATGGTTTCAGTTTTCCACACTTCAAAAAAATATTAAATAAAAAAATTAATAGTCTACATTTTATTTTTTTGTAAACATTCTGTATGTATTATAATATAGTTTAGATGTCCACATAATACACATTTTCAAAATGCATATACAATATGTACCCACACATACAAATAACAATATCTTTAATGTATTACAATTTATAACAGTGCTATAAAAATAAATGCTTATTTACATATGTTTAAGTTTCATTTGAGAGTGACGTTTAGTAAATGCTAGATAATTTCATCGACGTCATTCATTCAGACATTGTAAACAGTAATTTAAAGTGAGTGGTCTATCCTCACGCTTTCACTTCCAGTACTTAAGATTTGCCCATATATAAGCATTTGGGTCGGAAAGAATAGGTGGATTCACCAGATTCATTTTATTCTTTTCTAAATACTATATCTTGTGTTGGGAGTGAAAGTATTCATTTATTATTAACACTCTTAAAAAGCACATGCACCATAGCTTGAAAAGGCTGATCTTTAATGTATAACAATTTCTTGTGAATCCACAAAATTTGCTTTCAAGTATTTTTGTGAATGTGGACATTTATCTATAAAAACAAATTGTATATAATATACACCTTAATTCTTTTCTGACAAATTCCATATTGCCTTGGAATGGTACTTTTGATTAAATTTGCCAGAGACAATTTACCTCAGACGGCAATTAAACGATCCATGTACAATTAATTAATTCTATTGTAATATTGGGGTAAATACTTGCAAATGATCAGTAAATATTATATATTCTAGTTTCCATTTTTAGTAAGAGATGGTGGGAATTATCAACAACATATAAAGATTTATAGTTCAAAAGTAAATTAAATGTCAGTTTGCACAAAATGGCAGCACTAACTCATATTTTATTTATCAAACAAGTTGTTTTCAATTTCTTGGAAAATGACTTCATTTAATAAATATAATATATATATATATTTATAATTATATAAGATTTTAGATTTAAGCTTGCATCAGTGGAGAGAAAAAAAAAAATCTTAGTGATATAAAATATAAACTTTGTTTTTTTTTTTTTTAGGTCCTTGAATAAATTAATAACTTTTACAATTTTTTGTTTTTTTATTTATATTGCAATTAATTTTAATAACAAATTTATTATAAAATAGTTGTATTTGGACAAAAAAATATTCAAATTTAAAGGCCATATGTATAAAAATTAACTTATGCAAATTGAGCCATTCTAATTATAGAACTTGGCAAAATATTAAATACATGCACATGCATATATATATATTAATTTTGCATGAAGTAATTATATTATATATAAGATCTTGTACATACTGTATAAGCATGTTGAAAACATATATCATTTATACGTGGGGTGTATTATATTTCATATATGCTGTGAAGTAAAAAAAATGTAAATGTAGAAAATTAATTTTATTTATTTGTTTTTATTAATTGTAGGAGTATTAGATATATGAATAAAAATGCTTATTATATATGTGATGCGCCATCTACAAAGTATTTGTGAAAACATTGGCAATCAAATGCTAGTGACACAAGAAAATAAATTACTTTAATAACTTAGAATATATCTTTAAGCTGAAGAACTTTCTAATAATTCATAGAAATTTTGGGATAGATTTTCTTTGAAATTAGGAATTACTAAAAGGAACATTGGTTCCTTGATTTTAATTTATGAATGCATTTCTGATTTTTATTTCATTTGAATTAGAGTAAGATTAATGATAAAATTGTTTTGAATTTATAACATTTGTGAATGCAAATTTATAGATATCCACAGCGACATGTAAATTACTTTAAAATTGTAACAATATTATTTTGATAAATTGGATTTTTTTTTCAATTCAATATTAGTAACTTTAAAAAAAAAACATAAAATATTCTTTTAAAATAAATATAGGGGATTTGAACACAGACTTTCAAGCATCTTTCAACTATCCACACTATCTCATACCACTGATGGCAATAATATTGTCATGGGCTTTTCGTCATCAGATTTTCAATGGTATGGATGGCTGAAGAGTTAGAGGTTGGAGTAGATTGAAGCCTGTCCATTAAAGTATGAAGATTTGCAATCTTAATATAAAGTGAGCACTGATTTTAATATATATGTGTGGGAGATGATAATCTGGACCAACTGAAATGCTGGTTCAGCACGAAGTATATATATTGGTGATTATTTATCTTTTCTATATGTGTTTGGTCATGTGTATGAGTGGTATGAGATAGTGTGGATAGTTGAAGGGTGCTTGAAAGTCTGCGTTCAAATCCCCTATATTTACAATTAAGCTCCAACTAATATGAAGAATGCCTGTATTTCAAATCTTTCTTTTAAAATAACTATAATATGAAAAGGAGTGAATGTATTCTGTTTTTTTTATAAACAAAAACATAAATCTATTGTAAAAGACCTATGGAAATGTTGACAAAATTAGATATCTATCCAGTCTGTATCGAGTGTGCTTTTTGATAGAATTATGAATAACTTAGAATAAATTTTTATTTTTATAAAAATACATCTAAATTTAATGAGGTAAATAAGGGAATAAAGAATTCGTTTAAAGATATTTTCTAAACATTTTTTTCTTCTCATGTGTCTTAGCATCAGCCGGGAAGCGAATCGTTAACCCAGAACAACTGCTTGTAAAGCAGCCGTCGCTGACCTCTCGACCACCAATGCTTGACAAATATTTAAATGAATAATATTGCATAATTTTTTAGAATGTTTCAGTATATATATTTAAGAAAGATAGTTAATCAAATGATTCCCAATTATATCTTAAAAAAGTAAATGATTTTATTGCACAGGAATTCATAAAAACTTCAAATATCAGAAATGACAGAACCGGGCCATGATCACTTGATTCTAAGCTCTGGAGTCAAACTACACAGAGCTAATTAACATCCATATCAATGCATAGAGAAAACCAACATCTACTGCATCATCATATAGTACTTTCTTCTGGAACTGGGAACACTGGTTGGGTGACTCTGACATCCTTATATATTAACACAATTTTATGTATAATATAATCACGCTAATGTTGATTTTATTCAAGAATGAAAAATAATTAAAATGATTGAAAATGCACATTTACTTCCAATCATTGCTAAGCAATTATAAATATGTAACATGGAGTTGTATTGGTAGCTATTATTAACAATATGGATGGTTAATTTTTTATATATTTCTCCAGTTAAAATTAAGCATTGAATCAGTTGACCATGTTAAATTATAAGCGGCCACTCTTGTCTTTTAAATAAATCTTGTGTTAAGATTTGCAGAGGACCCTACTGTCATTTTTTCAGGTGCATAGTCTTAAAGTTATAACCATAATATATATTACTTTATGTAATGAGTATGTATGTGCTTTACAAATATAATTACTAAAATTAAGATAGTACTTTCCAAATCCAAACTCCATTTCCAGTGTTTCAAAAAAAGTTGTAAGATGTAATGAATAGCACTTACTCATAAAAGCTCTTAATAGTCAATAATGGCATTATTGTCAAGGACTTCATAAGACATTTGAACATACAGGAAGTACCATAACTGGAACTGATGTTAGAATATTCTGTTTCAGATTCTGACATTTTTTGCTGCACTAAGCTACATGGGGTTTCAATAATCTTTGAAATTTACCTTTTGATGTATAAAACTCCATATTCATTTTATAAATCAATTGTACAAAAAATTCCATATAGTCCTTTTTAACTAAGTCCCTAATAAAATAATCATTGACAGAGAGTCATCATGAGTCTTTGTTTTTGTGACTTGAGATTAACTTTGTATCCACAGCAACCTTCTTAAAGTAATTTTATATATCAGCGATGTATTAATCTGGGAAATTCAAATTTAGATTGCTGGATATAAGAGACAAGAAGAGTTATTTGAAATTGAAGAGTTGGCAATGAATAGAATGGAGTGGGAAAATGGAGGAATGTTTGCGTTCATCTCTGGACTGTTCATGGCACAGAATACTACTGATTGATTGATTAGACTAATCATTCAATAATCAGAACTTGTAAATATGTGCATAATATGACCTTTTCTACTGTCTTCTAACTCGTAATGGAATTCATTACATACCATTATTTTAACGGCAAAGATACATTGAAATTTCATCTGCTTTGCGAAAGTCAAAAATAGCAGACTACTTAAATATAATTCTTTGGAGCAAAGTTTATCATTTTCTACTAAGAAAAAAATTACTCATATCTATAAATATTCCTTATCTTTTGCAGTAATAGACTGACACAATCCTAATCTGTACTATTTATAAGTAATCTTGGATCATACTCTACCTTATTTTCCTCATTTATCTAAGGTTGGATCAAAATTAATTTCTATGAATCATCTTCTTGGAAAGTTGCAGGAACTATTTGTAGTTGTGATAAAATGTGTAAAAAGTCATTAAGCAGATCAGATTTGCCAATAACATAAGATATTGCTTTATATCCTAAAAATCAAGAGTCCCTTTTTGGATTAAACAACAATTTATAATCAAATAATTAAGACAAAGATGCAACTCATGAGATTCCAAACAAGTTTTTTATCCACATCCAATAATAAAACTAACTGAAATTTATCTTCCTAGACACAACTGGAGTCTTATCAACAGATTCGGGACTACCCATGATCATTGTACTTCTCTCCTTCATTAATAAAATTTAGTAGCTATTCATCTATATTGATGTGACCATCTCATTCCATCTAATGCATAGGTATTGACTGCCAAATATATAATTATACTGATATAATGGCATAGAAGACCTTCATAAATTCCTAGTGAGTGGATTTTTTTTCTCTATAACCTAAAACAGTGCGCTTTTGGTGAATTATTATTGTTGTTACTTTATTGACATGCGAAGTGATTGTGCATTGCTCGGGAGTTCATGCATAGTTTAAGCACCATTTCTGCACGTAGTAGAATCGATCCTGGTTGCTTCAGATTCCCAGTCTGATGCAAAGTTTTCCTAAAATGAATTTCAATTAGAATGATCTATTTGAAACTCCAAGATGAAAGTTTTACTGTTTAATATCAGTTGAAACATACCTACAGTAACAATTATCAATAAAAAAAGTAATCATCAATTTTCCTAACTATGCATGATTAATTTTAATACCACTAATTTTTCATTTTGAAGAATGTTAAATCAGTAATATGTTCAATAACCTATACCGCTATATATATATTATATTGACTTCTTATATCGTACCCACATCTCAACAAAATAATCTAATGTATGTCCTTTATTTATAATTGCTTAGTAACAACCATAATAAAATGGTCTCAAAACTTAACTAGCTTGCTGAAGATATACAAAAACAAAACTCCCAATTATATATTTTAATTTAAAATGTTTAAATTTGAAGTTCTAATTAATTTAGATATATGGTGACTAACATATCTTTGACAAACCAGTTTAAGGGGAAGCCATCTTGATTCTGGTTGTTGCTAAGCAATTATAAATAAATGATACAGTTGTATTGAATTATTTTATGTATACGTGGTGGAATAGATCTTTATATATGATGAACATATATATACACACAGACATAAAAATATATATGTGAATCTATAAATTAAAAATATTTCTCCTTTTTTCATTTGAAAAAAAATCAGTTTAATAAATAGTCAAATTTTTTATTCTTTTTCAATAATCAATAACATTTTGTAAAAAAATTTCGTAATACATGTATTGATCAACATATACATATATATGTACATATATTAACACAGACCAAATGAATGGAAATTTTTGGTTAGAATATTGGATTTAATCTTTTTCTTTTTAATCAATGTAATTAGACAGATATTATTTGCGTCATTTAAAAATAATTTATTTAAATCAGTAATTGAAAATCATATAATGTTAGAGTATACATGAAACTTTTTTTTTTTTAATTTAATGGTAGAATTTCTGTTATTTTTGATAATAACACGTTTTAATAATAAATAATTGCTTTTATTTTGAAAAAAATATGCATTTTTTTTTTTTTCAACATTTATAGAGTAAGATAAACATTAACGACAGAAATCAATAAGAATATAATGTATAAAATATAAACAAAACTATTTTAAAATGAGGTGATTTTAAAATGCCGTTAGTAAAAATAACCTTCTCAAGTACTGTATATAACTAAAACAAATACTGCTTAAATGGACGAAACCGCCTAATTAGTCATTATCATTGCAAAAATATTTTAATGATGTGCTTAATTATCAAATATATCGTGACTAATCTGATAAAATGTAGAAGTAACTCAATAAAAACCAAAAATTGTTTTCTTCAGTCATAATTTGGGTTGTATAAAAAATATTGGAAAGATCTACCACTGAGATAAGGTGCACAGGGCAATACTGCTGGAGTGTTTATAAGAAGTGTGAATACTGAAAGTACCAGTCCTGGAATTGATCTTAGTACTCACATTACACAGATATTAATTAACTTGATATAACAACACAAATTGTTGAGGAAAAAAATGTTTTGGGTTTTTTTTAGTGCAATATTCTTCTAATTATATGAAAGAGTATTTTTATCAAATAATTTTTAAATACATTATTTAGTTTTCAGATATTTAGTAATTAATGTTTTGTAACTATTCATGTTCAAATTTGTAAAATGGACAATATAAACAATGTTGCCATATTTCTGATATTTCAAATGCAATTTGCACATATTAAAAATAATTTATAATATTATTTGTTCATGAAGGTATATGGCCATTTAGTACACATCACTGAAAACTTACTGAACCTACAACTTGATTTGAAATTTCACTTGTATACATTCTTAGACTGGACAACTTTAAAATATTATGTCATTCATTTCTAACATGTATAAAATTTGAAGAAAATTCGTTCAATAGAAGTATCTTAAAAATTGATTACAAGATTTGATTTAGATAAATAAACAAAAAATTTCTTAAGTTAAAATAAAAGTATTTAAAATGACTAGATATTATAGATGATCTGAGATTAAGTCAAAACACAATAAACACAGCAGATATTTAAGTTTTTTTTTTGGTTTTTTTTTTTGTAATTCAGTAGATAATAGTTAAAATAATAGAATAGAAAAAAAAGAACATAGATAATGTAAACATTTTTTTTTATTTTATCAAATATGTTTATTACTTGTATATACAGAGATTATTCAAAGGATACATCATTATATCAGTTAATAATTTTTACATCTATTTTGCATATGGCTATGCTTTAAAAAAAACTAAATCTTGTTGCATTGTCTCATGTTTTTAAATGTCCTGTAATGACCTTATGTGGTCCAGAGAACTGTCTTTGTTTGATTTGCCACATGCTTTTAATGTCTGTTTCAAAGTTCATCTATATTGAGTGTACATACGTCCATGTTCTGGTAGAGGGTTTTTAGTACTGGTGAATATTCATTGTTGTTTTTGCTTTGTGCTTTTAGTACTGTTGAATAGCACTTTGCCATTTTTACATGTTTAAGTTCATTATGTTTTTAGTCTTTTAAAGAACTGAATCCTGTCACTGTATGCTTGCTGCTTTAGTTTCTCCTATATGTCTCTCAACTTTGTTCTTCCTTAATTGTAAACAGAAGTTTGATTGTATTTAGAATAAAAAACTGATCTATAGATTTACTTATTTTAAAGTTTAGATAGCAGTGTGTTTTTTTAAAATAATTGCTAAAATGTATAATAAAAATAAGAGTATAGTAAAACTGGGGGAAAAACTTCTATTCATTTTGCAAATATATTCAAGTTGTGACAAATTTTTTCTAAAAAAAAAAAAAAAAGCTAATTAATTAAATTAAACTAGTGAGATTTGAATATAGATGCAGTAATGCAACTCTATTTCTTTGTGATGGTTTGCTGTTCTTTCAAATTTTTCCACCAGATATCAAAAGACAAGCTAGTCACAAAACACGTATAAAAAGCTGTTAAACAGATCACCAACTCAAAAAAAAAAATATCCCCCTCTTTGGATGTTTAATCAAGAATTTACAATTGAGTAGTTATAGCATAAAAAACATAACACAAAGTTTCAAAAAAACTTCTTTTTTTTTTTTGATCTAGTAATAAAATGTTCAATTTGATGATCTTCTTAGATGGAGAAGAAATCTCATCAATATATTCAGAACAAACAATGATCATTGTGCTTATATGCTTTATAAAAGAAATTTACCAACCAATGTTCTATGTATGTAGATAAAAGCAATCCATGAAATAGGTACTAAATGATGAATCTATGGCTACAATAATAGAATTAAGGATTTAATAAACCACTAAATCCAAGCACTAAATTTAATGATAATAGTTAAACCAAACCTATACACCAACTAATTATGGCAATGACTACATTAATTCTTGTAATCTTTTGAATAATATTACATTAACAATTGGTGAGTTCTTCCATTATGAATTGCTGTGAGACAAAATATTTAGTTGGCATTTTAAAACAAAACAGATAATAAAAGTAACACCAAACTCTTCATACAAAAATACTACCCAATGCAAGTCTTAATAATCAATGGTTACAATAAAATTTGTGAACGTAATCCTTATCTAGTACTTATTCATTCAATATCCCCAGACTAGTTTCCAGCACATGGCTTTTATCAGTGAGGAATCTTAAATCTAAGAGCACTGCACCTAGATTTTTTGAGAGTTTGTTATTGTTTTAACAGCTTGTGAACACATAGGAAATGGTGATTGTGTGATGTTTTAGCAGAATACAATAATTTATCAAATTTGATTTTCTTAAAAAATTACTAGTTTATACAGCAAGCCTGTAATACCAAAAATGTGTCAGTAGTTGACTCAATCAGGATATTGAAAGATGGCATTAATTAAATGTTTGGTTGATCACAAGGTCATGTAACATTCAATTATCAGTAGTGGCAATTTAGCTTCAACCCAAGAACTTTCTTCCAAATGGCAACTTGACCATCAAACTAACCATCACAGAATGATGTTGGCATAATTAATATTGTAAGATAAGGAAAAAACACAACTCAAGAAATGGCAGACATTTGTCCATAACATGTCCTAATATTAATCAAATGATTTACTGCTCATAGTTTTTAAAAAGATTGAGCACCAGATGAGTTAGAGTTGAATCAGTTTAAGCTCCAGAGTCTGCTCCGCTACTATTAGAACAAACTGTATTAGGCATAAACATATGTTTATTAAGCCAGCACCACCCAGCAACAACGATGATTGATCCGGGTTTCTTGTTTACTTTTGCTTGAGGCAGTCGGAAAATGATTTACTGTGTTTTTCAAAACGTTTTAAGAAATTAATAAAAAACACACTTATCTAAATATTTTTTAACAATTTAAAATCTGAAAAGTTATAAACATTATTTTAATATAATCACCGTAAAATCATTATTCTTTTATATAATAAAAGTAGCAACTAAAAATATCTTTTTTTTTTTTTATTATTATCCAGTAGAGTTAATTTTAATGGCTTTACAAAAATCTCACAAGTTTATTTTTGTACATGAAATTTTAAAAATAATTGTTTAACTTTCAAGTCTCTAGATAGATCTTTCATTCATAGCGAAGATTACAAAATTTTTCATTTTTTTACTTCTAAGTACGTTAACACTTTGGATACCAATACACTATTATCAAATTTAAACAAGATACAAATGTTTATTTTAGAAACATAAACTATTTCTGATAAAAGATTAGGAATCACTTCTAGAATAATAATCAACTTTAGTTTAGTAATTATAAATACACAATATTTAAAAAATAAATTATTTTGCAGAGACAGACATAATTATTGTTTTTTTTTTTCCATATGTCATAGCATCGGCTGGGAGGCGAACCCGCAACAACCGTCTGCAACCAACTGCTTGCTTGCAAGGCGGCTGCACTGACCTTTCGGCTAACAATGCTTGACCATAATTATTGTTTTCCCCAAGGTTTGTGATGATCGTATTTTAGTTGTGATGATGGTATTTTAGTTATAATTATATATTAGTCTATTTCCATAATCTACTATGAAGTATTGAATAACTTTAGAAAAATTTAACTTTATTTAAATTTTCCAATTACATTCGATTGTTAGTAATAGCACACAGGTTAGAATATGCATGGATGTTTCAAGATGTATTATTCTCACCCAGTACAAGGCTCAGTAATTAATGGTTGCAAGAAGATTTGTGAATAAAATCCACATCTAGTGCCTAAGCATCCAATATCCCCAGACTAGTTTCTAGCTTGTGGCTTTTATCAGTGAGAAGCTTTGAATCCAAGAACACTGCACTTAAATATAAGAAACTAATTCAACCTTCCAACAGCCATTTTTACTTATTTAATTACCTATAAAGCTAAAACCTTAAGATGAAAACACCTTAATGTTTCAATTCAAGCTCATTTGCTTGTATAGTCATATAGATCTAAATCCAGTTCAGCATCTGCATATTTTGGTGTCCATGGTTTATGAAAAACTATAGTTACCATCATTCCAATAAGCAGGAATGGTATAAAACCACCAAAACTTCTCATGATCACCACTTTCTATGCTCACACAAGCTGTTATTAGCTAACAACAGCTTGTGTGGACATAGGAAAAGGTAATTATGTGATGTTTTAAAAGTATTATCCTCCTCTCTTTTTCAAGTGCTGCTGGCCTGACATAGGAATTGAACCTGAACTCTTAGATTCTTAAATATTAAATTTTAAGGTAACACACGAATCAACTGAGCCACTCTGCCAAAGGCGGCAGTCAGTAGAATTTTTTTGACAAATTCTAAGTACCTACCCTGTATAGCTCAGTGCAATGGCATACTGGAACTTGAAATCCATGGGTCATGGCTTGTCTCGGTTGTTCCTGATGCTTTTTCATGTAAGCCTTGAAATAACAAACCTTTCCATCATTATTATTAAATAAATAATTTTATCTTTCATTTCTATTCAGTTGAATAAAAAATAATCAAATGGTTTTATTCTCAGAACAGCCATAAACAAACATTGAGATCCAATGTCTACCGTGCCAAAACTCCACTAATTCATGCAGGACAAAAAAATAACTGAATGTTTTTATTGATAAGTAATTCATAAGAAGTTTGTACACCAGAAGTAAGTGAACTAAAGTTGTGATCTATGTAGCCACTTTGTGCTCCTCAGGTTGCCATTCTATAGCTGAACAAGACCATATAGTGCTGCACTAATCATACTTCCAAAAGTCATTCAGAATGTTGAGTGAAAACTGTTTATAATTGGTCTTTGTAAAAAAAAACCTGAGTATAAATCTAAATTATTGAATGTAATATATATGGATTTAAGTATGTACATGTGAAATGGATGGATGAAATAAAAAAATGTGCAGGGGTGTTGTGGAGAAGAGAAGCTAAAGATCAGAGAAGATGGATTAAACTTGGAGAGACCTTCATCCTGCAGTGGATTGATAATGGTTGATGATTATGATGATGATGATGTGTATGTTAAGTATTCTGAATTATAGTAGTAGTAGAGTGATTCTTGAGTTGGTTTTCAGTTGAATAACTATCTCTTAAATGTCACATGACTTTCCAAGTGATATATCACATGATTACTTTTTATATTAAATGAAGTCAGATGGGGTTAATTAGTTGATAGAAAACTTCACTGATATGCCATTTTGATCTTCTGTGGGAGTTAACATAACATTAAGCTCTACACTGACCACTGATTTATCTTTCTATTATATATTTTAATGAAATTAATTATTGTATAGATGGTTATAATATATAGCATTTGGAAATATATATTACAATCAATGTTGGTATATATATATATTCAATAAAAAAATTTAAAAAGATTGCTATTTATTAGAATAACTGAAGATTTATTGCTTGGGCTATTAATAAAAACTGACCATCGGAATTGGAGTTGTGATTTATGGATGTTACATTCAAAAGTTTGACACTGCCTGAACTAAGCCAAACAAGGTGGTATGTTATTGAGCAAATCAGTAAGTGAACAGATGGTCATGTGATATTTGGTAATTACAAAAGGAATGATTTGTTCAAATTGTAATAAAATGGGATTCAATGAATAAGAAAAAACAGCAATGCAACAAAAGCATTTTTGCAATAAGATAAGAAATATTTTGCACTTTAAAGCAATAAAATCTTCATTAATGTTTTGGTAATTCATTAATTGGTCATATTCATCATTAAAAAGCAGATGGCTTGACTGGTTTTACTCAACTTATGGTGTTTAAACTTCTTATAAACTCTCAGCAATAAGCCATTTAATATCTTTTTAAATGAGCAAATTATTTGACAATAATGATTGTATTTAAAAAATACAATCTCTAGAGGATAATGATAATTAATCTGCAATGGCTACTACAAAGTTTTGTTATGTTCCAACTTCAATTGGAATCTTATACTGCTCATAAGATATGCATTTGTTATATAAACTGTTTCAACTTTGATATTTTGAGTAAACATTATTTAACATTTCAATAAATGTTAAATAAACGTCGTGCTATATAAAAATAAAATGATTTATTTAAATAAATGTTAAATTATTTGTATAAAAAAGTTTAAAAATATAGCTTGAAATAAAAATTACTTTTGTTTAACTGCTTAAATGATATTAGATACGTGTATGGATATGTGTTAACCTATTCATAGAACAACAAAGAGTAAGTGTAAATAATACTTAACTCTATTTTGTCAAATAGAAGGACTGACAAAATAGATTGGCAATGATGTAACATAAGGTGTGCATAATTCTTTAAAAACCTAGCATGAAAATTATCTCAGTAATGTGTTAGACATGTTTTTTAATGAAAAGATGTATATTCTCAGCATTGCATATTTGATAAGCTGTGAAATTTATTCTCACGTTTATTAAAAATTATTAGAATGTGTATAGATATAGGATGGTCCAAATGAAGAGATAACTGATCCTCTCTTCAAACTGTATAAACTGCTATCTCTGAATCAACAACTGGATTACGCAAATAGTTTAGTTATTTGTCACAGAAATCATGAGTTACAATATGACATATTGAAATATGACAGCAGTATTTGTGGATCATCTTCAATCCACTTCTGGCCACACATAAATCACTTGAAAACATTTTTGAAATTTATGGGCCCACTGCCATAGACAGTTAAAACCATTTCAAACGTTTCAGTAGCAGTTTTTTACAGCCAAAACAAAATGTAATATTAGCATAATATTCAGTTGTTGGTTAAGATACGCTGTCATATTTCATATTGTAATTTATGACCTAGATTAGGCAAGCATTTAAAATTTTTGCCATCAATAGCTAAACTATGTGTTGATTCACAAATAGTGCTTTAGGCCTTAGAGATAGAGCCACTCATCTTTTCATTGGGCCATACTGTGTAGACAAAAATTAACCCACTCATTCTATAGATTTGAAAATCCTCATGTGGACAATTGATAATCATTTGTGTGTGTGCGCACGCGTTTTAATTTTAACCAGAAAAACACTTAATTCTTCATTAAATATTTATTTTTCAAATTTTATTTACGATATGACCTGAAGCAAATGTGGTAAATATGGGGGGAAAGGGGGCCTATTGTAAATCAAAACTATTACTGAAAATTGAAAATAAGTTTATATTTTTGTTTGTAAAAATAATTAAAAATACATGTTATACAAACAGACTGATATGATTTTTATTTTGAATTATTATTATTTCTTTTTTTTTTCAATTTATATTTAAAATTTATGTTTTAAGTTAACAAAGGTAATAAAACTTTCAATTATTAATGTCAAGACTAAGTTCTAATGTTAATGCAGTGAAAAAGTTTATATTTAGTAATTTTCTTTTTGTAAACGATTAAATTAAGCATTTGTTTATTTTTTTGTCCCTGCCATTTGCTATTTAATAATTGAAAATGTTATGGGGAGAAAAAAAAACTTTTCATTAAAAATAAAATGTATTTTTTCTATTATCGTCTATTTGAAAATATGTTTTCAATTTAAAATTTTATTTTATAAAAATTTACAACTGAATTGTAATTGACATGTAAATAAAATTTTACAAATTATTTTCATACATTGCACTTTACAATTCGTTATATTTTAAATATATATAATACTCTAGTATCCTCATCATTTTCAACAATTATCAATCCATTGCAAGATGAAGGTCACACTAAATGTAATCAAATGCTTCTCTGATCACATCATACCAGCAAACATTCTTATTTCATCCATCCCACATGTGCTTTCTTTCTAGATCTCTTACAATTTCTTGAGGACCCAATTTCAGATCTCAACTGTCCGTTTATTATTCATCTCTTCTGACAATATGTCCAGTTTCAGCTCCACTTCTGTCTCTTAATGTTTCAATAATATAAATAATACCCGTTTGTTCTCTGACTCATGTTATTCATTTCAATCCTTCTTTTCACTGCTGACATAAATATTTCCATACTTCACTGAGTGGATCTAAAATCTCTGTATTGAGTGTCAAGTCTCAGATCCATAAGCAAGAACTGGTAAAATACATTTATATTTTTTAAACGTAAAGGCATACTTCCTTTTAATGTTAAATTCTAAAAGCACTGTAGTTTAATTCTATGATTAATTTTATCCATTACGTTTGCAGCTGTATTAATAATCTGATCTATATTCGCAATTGTTAACTTGTTCTAATGCATCAATAATAATCTTTATTTTCTTCTGAGAATATCCATTGGACAATGTTTTAGTTTTGTTTAGCATTTATTTTTAGTCCTACTTTCTTATTTTCATCTGATAACTCTTGTGAAATTTTATGAAGTTCTGAAGCATTATTTGCAAAAGCAACCACATCATCTACAAAATCTAGATGACTCAAATAATTTCCATTTATCTTTATACCCTTTGCAATAATAAAAATGTTTTTTTAAGTGGAAAAAATGCCAACATTTAATACAGTTTTGGTACACAGCAGCTTTTTCAAAGGTAAACAGTTTCACACTATAAAGTTTGCCTTTGAAAAGGATATTCTATTCTGCTTATGCTTTGTCATATTCAATAAAATCACATAGCAATGGATAATGATGATGATCAGGCATCTCATTACCTTTTCAATTTATGTAATGAAACATATATAGGTATTGAATCAGCATATAAATTGGCACATACATTTACGAACACAAACGTATTGAATCTAGAAGCAGAAATATGCAAGGATCTTTTTTTATAATTATTGTCACAAGTTTGATTTTTATTTTACATAAAAAATATAACGATTTAATGAGGTGCTATAAATTTATAACGTTGGGTGGTAATTAGACATATATATATATTACTAAGTTCTTCATAGAAACATGATATCACAAATTCATCAATAATCCACCAAAAATAAAAAAAGATAAAAAATTAAATTGTAATTAAAAACATTAATTGACATTGCTAACAAAGAAGATAAATGAAGAGAGAAAAGGATTATTATTATTATTTTTAATCAAGAACTTTATTACGCATGTTTTAAATTTAGTTATACAAACAATGAATAAATACATTAGTGCTTAGGATATCTCTGTCAGGAACCCCTCCTCAAATCCCTGACCATCGTTTCATGCTTTGGCACTCCTCAGAGAGGTGCCAGGGTAGGTTCAGATACTAGATCTAAAAATACCAACCCAAAGCCAAGCACTTATCTAAAAGTTATCTATTGAGTGGAAAATCTGAAATTTTCAGACATCTACATGTCTTCAAACCCAGCTAATCTCCAACTCAAATAGCTATATGGGGCTGATGGATCTTCAGCCATACCATATAGTAGTCATCTTAGCAACATAAAATTGCATAAGATTTATGGCAGAGACTATAATTAGTCAAAATAAGAGTCATAGATCACATGACCTATCTCTTAAGCTTGTAAGTTATAAAAAATGAGGATTGCCAATTCCTCTACAAGCTTTTTGGTAAATGCTTTGAGTTGGATAGCTGGGTTTGAAGACATGTAGATGTCTGAAAATTTCAGATTTTCCACTTAATAGATAACTTTTAGATAAGTGCTTGGCTTTGGGTTGGTATTTTTAGATCTAGTATCTGAACCTACCCTGACACCTCTGAGGAGTGCCAAAGCACGAAACCATGGTCAGGGGTTTGGGGAGGGGTTCCTGACAGAGATATTTTAAGTACTGGCTCTGGCTAAGCATTTATCAAAAAGCTTGTAGAGGAATTGGCAATCCTCATTTTTTATAACTTACAAGCTTAAGAGATAGGGTCACGTGATCTATGACTCTTATTTTGACTAATTAGTGCTTAGGTGAATAGAATTCTTATTTATTAATCATGATTATTTTAAAAGGTGCAAGATTTCATGAGTCCTCATCGGTTCTCTAACCCATGTTGTCCAGAAGGCAAACTGTGACACAATTCACTTATCCCTGTCCCTCGTTGTCCTGAGTTTGTGTATAAGAGTTCACAGAGGGTCAGTAACAGATGGATTATACAGCATTTTGCAATGGGCAAGCCAGTAATTATATGCCAAAAAGGTGGCATTCCTCACCACTACAAATTTACCATCTGCAATGCCAGCTGTGAGTGTGGAGATTAAAGATTGTTTTGAATTGTATACTGATTGGATCAGGCTTCTACATCCTTGAAATACTAGACATTGGTTGAAGATGTAATTGTGTCATCCTCCCTGTGACACAGCAGGCAGACCAGGTCCAGGGAAGAGAATACCCTGAAGGCCACAAGAAAATGCAAAATAATGCATATAGCCAATTACAAGTTGCACTTAAAATAGTCAAAGTGAATACACACAAGGCATATTACATAATAATAAAAAGAAGTAATAAACGAAAAGATAAAAATATATAAATAAATAAAATAAATTTAAATTAATCAAAAATGACATTCAAATGTAAGAATATGATCTAAATTAAAATGATTAGCATTAGTAAAACCCTGATTGTATAAAGAGGATAGCCTGAATATAACTGACAGAAGCAAACCAAATATCACACTCATAAGATCTAATTATAATATCTGAAATTATATCAAATAGAATAACTTGTTGATTTATGATTTTGTAAAGAAATTTAAGATCTTTATATGTTTATCTAAAAAAAAGATGAAGGTCAATTGTATTCGTCTATTTGCCAAAAAAACATATTTGGAGTATTTATTAAACACTGATTATAACAAACTATCTTTTTGTTTAGAATTAGGATTCCAAATGAATGAACAATATTCAATGATGGAAAGACATAATGACAAAAATAATTTAAATTTTACATCATCACTGAAATGATAATCTAATGGTAACACCTATGATTTTAAAAGGTTTGCTAACAATCATTTCTATATGAGGAGGAATGTATTCATTACTAGAAAATAACATTCACAGATATTTTTGGGATTCGACAAAATTAATTTTGTGAGAATTAATAAAATGAAAAAAAAATTAAACCTCAGATTTCTCAGAATATGAAACAAGGGAATATTTACTAAAATTAATGCACATATTATTTAGATCATACCAAATAATAAAGTTATCAAGAATGTAATAAATTATTAATGTAATTGTTCTAAAAACTTTACAGTTATCAGCATACAATAGAAAATAAGATTTCAGACAATGCTAAAATACTATCCTGAGAAACATATAAATTACATTCAAAAATTATATGAAATATTATTGTTGAATTTGACATTTTATTTTTCTACGATAAAAAATGATTATGAAAAAATAATTGAAACGATGAATAGTTGAGTGGAAATTCCTATGTTATATAATTTGTGAAGAAGAATAATGTGGTCTGCTTTATGAAAGCCTTTTGATAAATCAAAATAAAAAAACATCAAATCTCTGCTGATCCTCAATTGAATGGGCTATATTTACATAAATTATGAGTAAATTAGTTTTTACAGATTTATTAGGAATAAAACCATGTTGTGGAAAAGAAATGATTTTACTAACATCAGAAATAGTTTTATTATAAGCACACTTTCAAAAATTCATGCAATGGTATAAAAACATAAATAATGCAAAGGTGGGAGCCATTTTTAAAAATTGGGATCATTTTGGCACATTTAATAATAGTAATAATAATAAACATTCATTTTAAAAATAATAGGAAATGTATATTCAAATCTATAAAAATTATACTTCAATTAATTCCAGATATTATTATTGAACTAAATAAAGAAAAAATAAATGTAAATAGAAAATAAAGAGATAACTTGCTCCAACTGAAAGCATATATCCATGATTATTAATCTACGGTCTGTTGTACACAAGCAGAATAGTATATTATGATAAAATGAGTTTTTAATTTATTAGTCAAAATAAATGTCCTGCATTTTCTAGATAATGTAATACATATTATCATTCGCCCATCATCTCTTCAGTTCAAAAAAATTTCTGAACCAACTGGTGGTGAAAAACTGTACTAAATGACAAAAAGAACACCATTTGATTTATGGATATATTTATTCATTCTATCAATGTTACTACTGTAACAATCTGTATAGGGCAAAATAATCAAATAGTTTATTTCTTGAAAGTTCAAAAGAAATCCAAACACCAAAAATGACAGATATTGGTCATACTCCATGGTTTTTGAGCTCCAAAGCTTGCCCCTTTACCAGTGCACAAAACAACCGAAAATTAGAATTTTTTTTTTCAATTGACTCATTCATCCAATTCTTGTAAAATCATTATAATAACAAAATCACACAGAACAAATGCTAAAAATAATATAAGAAAATAATATGAACTTTGTTTTAGGAGTAAGAATACACGACACATTCTGATGCTAACGTATCTAACATGCTTCTGTATTGACAAATGTATGACATATATTTCCACAAACAATTCTACATAACTACCATTAGGGTTGAATCACATTGCTGACATCATAGTTAAGAGCACAATAATCCTGGAAAAAAGTAATATTTATGAAACAATAATATCAATGCAAGGATGAACAAAAATAAAAATTATGCAACAAAAAATAACACATGACTAAGGCTTCAAAACAAAATATCAATTAAGTGTTGACATGGACAAAAATATATATGCTATTCCCATTAAAGCAAAAAATAGAAATACATTAACATATACAGCATGCTACTAGCATTGATCATTTAAAATATTCATTTAAAAATAATAATCAATCACCAATAATGCAGATAGTTAATAGTCACATGATAACCATTTCTTATTACTCTGTCTTGCACTGAGTGGCGCTACTGTATGGAGAGTTTTGCTGTTTTAATAGTTAATAGTAAAAATTTACAACAAATGTTAACATGACAATACCAAGATGAAGTGATGGTGATATTATTAATAATAAAACCTTTCACAATTTTTAATTAATTCTGGTGAGAAATAAATCATCTGAAATTTAATTGATGTAACAATAAGATAATCAAATGATTATCACTCAGGAGTCCAAAAGAAATTTGAGTACTGGAAGCGGAATGCCTAACCAATGATCCGTGGACCTTAAATTCCTTAGTCTACCATTCTATTACTGCGTCAACCAATTAATATGATAAAATGAACATACATATTTTTTATAAAAAATAACATTAAATTGCTCGAGAGGTCATATGATGTTTGACAATCTTAATGTTATATCAAGCATTTAACAATACCATTCTTTAAAAACAAAAGCAAAACTCTCCATACAGTAGTGCCACCCTGTGCCAAACTGAGTAATCAATGGATGCCAGAAGGCTTGTGCATAAAATCCCTATCTAGTGCCTACTAGATAGAGATTATTCTGTTTGGCACAGGGTGGCACTACTGTATGGAGAGTTTTGCCTTTGTTTACAACAATTGTGTGCTAGTATAGAGAAGGTGATCATGTGATGTTTAGTGGTTTAACCATTCATTAATCTGACACAAGGTTTTTTATATATGATTTTTATACATAAACAGGTGAAATGAATAAACATTACACCACTTACTAAAAGGTGTTTTTATGGTAAACTTAAGCATGGATTTTATGAAAGAAGCAGATGCCATTTATGTTTATGAAGATTTTAGCAAAGACCAAGAAATGCAATAGTGACTACTTTCCTTGGGAAGATATGACAGAAATCAGAACAAATTGGACAGTTGCAATTACACATGATGCTGAAATATTTCAAAAGAAAAAGTTCACTGCAGAAGTTAAAAAACAGCATAGTAAGAAATTAGATAGCAGAATAATGAACAAACATGTCCTATATGTGAATATATTTGTGTTTGACAGATTGACTTCTTTAATCATTACAAAACTTATATTCATTCTAATATTATTCTTATTTATTTTTTGTTTTATCTTTTTGCTCTTTTTTTCTTGGAGTTGTGAATGGCTGCATCTGACTGAAACTTTTAGCTGTGAGTCTAACTTCTTAGCAGTCTGCTAATACATATATGCTTTCTTAATGAAAATAAAATTTGAATTAAGTATATTACTACTACCTGTTTATGCAGTGGTCACATATAGTTACAAAAATATACAAGCAAAGAATAATATTAAATAAAATTAAGCATATGCTAACAATAACAACTACAAAAACTAATCAACCTCTGATATAATAAATCGGATGGACCATTTGCATTGAATATACAATTTCCTGAACTCAAGATTATGGAGATGAACAAATCTTTTTTCCAAATACATTAAGAAAGCGACTATTTGCACATTACTACATATTATTATAAGCAAAACTATGTATGTGTGTGTAAATAAAAAATTACTTGCATACATATATCTAAATGTATATGTGCATGCATGCTTGTGTGCGTGTATTATTATTGTCATATATATATGTAGTAAGTATAAAAAGTAATAAAATTATAAAACCTGTCCACACAGATTTTAATTAGAAATTAAACATTTCTTAAAATTAAAATCATCTGGAAAATTCCAGATGATTCCAGATGAAAATCTATTATTATCTGGATTCCATCTGGAACCAATATACTTTTAAAATAACAAGAATAACTCTCAATGGTTACTCTGATGTGCAATGTATAAACATTTTACCCCTCCCACCTAGTGTAAATAAAGAAGTTAATTAATTAAAGAGGTTCCTTCAGTTGTTAATTGCAGAGTAAGATAATCCATTAATTAGCATCAAAATGTGTTTGGAGAGTAGTCCATCTACATGCTTATGTGCCAAAGTGGGATTTAGGGAAGTCTGTAAAGATCACTTCAATCCAAATTATTATTTGGAATAACTTCAGGCAAAATAAGAGGTGAGGTATTTTTTTAGTTGGGCCATAAATTCATTATCAATATTACAATATTAATTGTACTCATTACTCTCCAAAAATTAGATATAGTAAACATCTACTAGTTATGTATTTTGTCCAGTGAAATTTTAGTCTTCATTAAAATCATTACAATTATCTATGATTGCTAAGTATTTTATAGTAGTATCTAATTAAGTTAGTAAATTTATCTTTCAAAGATAAGTTGTTGAAGATCCCTATAATATTTTCCTATCTATTATACATTCTTTAATTAAAAGGGACTTGAACTCAAACTTTCAAGCTCTCTAAACCTATGCACTCAATCTTACATATGCAATACACCTGACCACATACCAAAAAATAAATGATCTCTAATATATATATTTTATGTTAAAGCAGTATTCATCAGTTGGTCCAGATCACCATCTCCACATACATATACAGTCAATGATCAGTTTATATTAAGATAGCAAATCTTCAAACTTTTCCACCCTCCAACTCTTCAGCCATCCATGTCAGTGAAAATCCGTTGATGGAACCCTCAAAGCCCCTGTTGATGCCAATATTATTGTCATACTCATGTTGGCCTTGAGTCACACTGATGCCTCATATATATAGGACCTTAATATGTCCATTTAAATACACAGAAGAGGGATGGGCAGAATACAGGCTGAATATGTAATATTTAAATACAAGTATATTGTCTATACTGACTTACTTATGCGTTAAAGATGGCTACCTTTTCCCATGTAAATAAATTGACATTAAATAAATGAAGTGTTGCTATTTGTTAAAAATGATTTTTTTAATTTTTGAAAGTTAAATTTACTTAAATAATTAAATAAAACATACAATCAAATATTTAGCAATCATAAGTAATAAAGACTAAACTTTCACCTCAATACGAAAGTATCATTAATAGTTAAGTAAATAAAAGATACTATCAAATATTTAGCAATTATAAGTAATAAAGCCTAAAATTTCACTGCGCTACACAAGTATCATGAATAATTTGTGACACAACTATAATACTTTTGTAAATTATATACAATTATTTGCAGTCTTATATTTCTATCTATACTTAAATGATTGTACATATTCTTGAGTATATGTTAATAAATATTATAACTGTGAGTAAGTAGAGGGATCTGAACTTAGAATTTTCAATCTATATTCATCAAACAATCGATACACATGACTACACACATGTGTATTTCGTGCAGAACCAGTACTCATCAGGGCTTAGATGATAATCACCCACACATATATACAATTAGTGCTTGGCTTATATTAAGATAGCAATTCCTTAAACTTTAATGGACAGGCTTCAATATTTTCATAATTCCAACAATTCAACCATCCATTTCATTGAAAAAACAGATGATGGAACATTTTACATGAAATGGATGGTTGAATTGTTGGAAGGGTGAAAATACTGAAGCCTATCCATTAAAGTTATAAGCCAAACATTAGTGAGAGATTATGATCTGACCCAACTGATGAGTGCTAGTTCTGCATGAAATATGGATACTGGGGATCATGCATCTCTTTTGCATGTGAGTGGTCGAGGATGAATATACAATGAGAATCTTAAGTACAAATCTTTCTATTTACTACAGTAAACAAATATTCAGTATACTGAATGAATAGGTTAATTATAACATGCTTTTTTTAATCTGACAGATGATTAAATAACTTCTTTGATTTCCCACTCTGCAGCTAATATCAGTCATAATTATATATAATTGAGATATATCTTGGGCACATATATACTAATTAAGTTGTCATAAATTTAATATAAAAAATTGTTTAGGAATTCATAAGAAACTTGAGCAATGGAAGTCACAAGGCTAGACAGAGTTATCCGTGGACTCTGGGTTCCAATAGTCCACCCTTCTACCATTACACCAAATCACACAAGGCATATTTTAGATAATGGTGAAAACATTACTAATAATCTTTTTAGTTCTTATATTTTCTTTTACATTAGACATTATTAATATGTTATTTTATGAATAAATTATAATCTATAAAGAATACTTAGACTAGTTTTAATCTCACAAATATAAAAGATATTTTTAATAAATTGTACAAGCTTAAACCTGCATTTATATATGTAATATATGCGGGATTCGAACTCAGACTTTCACATGACCCACTACTCTCAGTGCCATCTCATATTGCTGACCCACCTGATCACACACATGTTGAAAAGATAAATAATCACCAATATGTGAATTTCATGCTAAACCAGCAATCATCAGTAGGTCTAGATTACTATCCTCACACATATATACAATCAGTGCTCAGCTTTATATTAAGATAGACAATCTTCATACTTTAATGGACAGGCTTCAAACTATTCCAACTCACAACTCTTTAGCCTTCCATTTCATTGAAAATCTAATGATGGAACATTCAAAGTCCTTGTTAGTGCCAAGGTTGTCATCCTACCCATGTTGACATATTAGTAATTCTGACCCCTCATGTACAGGAGAATAATCCATTTGCCCATCCCTCGCATATGTATGTATAAATGGATTATTCTCCTGTACATGAAGGGTCAGAATGACTAATATGTCAACATGGATAGGATGACAGCCTTGGCACTAACAAGGGCTTTGAACGTTCCATCATTAGATTTTCAATGAAATGGAAGGCTGAAGAGTTATGAGTTGGAATAGTTTGAAGCCTGTCCATTAAAATATGAAGATTGGCTATCTTAATATAAAGCTGAGCACTGATTGTATATATGTGTGCGGATAGTAATCTAGACCAACTGATGATTGCTGGTTTAGCATACTGGCGATTATTTATCTTTTCAAGATGTGTGTGATCAGGTGGGTCAGCAATATGAGATGGCACTGAGAGTAGTGGGCCGTATAAAAGTTCTTTTTGTAATATTAAAAAAAAAAAAAAGAAAATACGACGACGAAGACAAATGATTTTTTTTTTCAATTAATAAGCAAGTTTCATTTTATAAACCCCTATTCCTAAATGTCAAAATATGAAATAATACATCAAAAGATTGAGAGAAAAAAAAGCAAAATAGTATTTCAAATTACTTTAAAACAGAATTTATTTAGAAGAGAAAGTAACAGTGTTGGAATTTCTGACAAACATTATCTCAAAGTGACTGGACGATTTATCTTTAACATGCCATTGTTCTTTACATTTTTTAACCAGATGTCTATAGTTCTTGTTGGAATCAGATCTTTTCGAGAGAAATAAAAAAAATATGTTATGCTCTATTTCAAACTCATTTTCTTTACCACGTATTGTGGGAAACATTTTTTTTTGAAACTGTACAAAAAAAATTCTTTATCACATTTCAATCAATCATTCCTGCCTTGATCGCTGTCAATACAACTGAGATGTTTCCCCACTCTATAGCTGAGAAAGAGTGAATAAGTTTACAGATAAACTACAAAAAAAATCACATAATCATCATTTTAAAAAAAAAAAAACGTATAAAAATCGCTGATTTGGAAACCGTTGAATTATCTTCCGATCAATGAAGAACAACACACAGAAATAGTCTGATCATAGATTTAAAAAATCTTTCACTAGTTCATAATGAACACAACTTTAAAAAAATTATTTCAAGCTGTTAAAAAAATCTAAAAATATTTAAAGTGTTTTTAAAAGCTACTGACAGCTATTCGATAACTCTTTTTTTAACTCCGAGCGAACATTAAATAAAACTAATGTTAAAAATGTAATTGAGAAAAGAATCCACACACATACAAAACGCATACTTCTCCTGATAAAGTTCATTAATTTTTCTCATCGACTTATTAAAATAAGTGATTCTTTTTTGTTGGTTTTATTTCTCGAGACTTCATAAGAAAGAGCCCGGAAATTATAAAGTTACACCCACATCTATGATCGTAACTCTAGAGTTTGTTACTATACTAAATTATGCAGGCTTTTATTCGTATTGACAATAAAAAAAATACAATACATTCATAAAATGATGTTAGAATTCAATTATGCGAAGTATAATGATGTTTGGAAAAACGGTGACTATAATAATCTAATTTGATAATATTTATTATTAAGTTTAAAAACAATAAAGTAATATAATTAATTTCCACCTCTTTTATCTTGGTAAAATTCTAAGACTATTTATGTTCAGCACATAATAATATTTTAGTTTTAAATTTTGACTTATAGTTTTAAATTAACTTTATTAGGTTTACTAGCTACATTAGAGATTATTTATGTCTTATTGAAACAAAAGAGATATCAAGTAGAAAAGCAATAAGATAAAATTGAGTACAATAATCAATATATATCTAATGCATATTAATTAGTATATTCAATAGCCAAGTCTCTAGATTGTTATTAATGAGATCAGATTTCATGTAGCTGCAAAAATATCAATCAGCTGGCGCATAGGTCTGATCTCTTGTCCTAATGTTATTTCTGGTCCTAATGTGATTTTTTTATTATTTTTAGAAAGAATGATTTAGTATTATGAGATGTGGGATTAAAGCTTAGATACCATCTTACAAACCAGAGTATAAAAAAAAAATAAGGTGCTACTTCAATGAATAATTACGATAAAATAAATTTCCCGTATATGTATTATCTTTATCATTTTATATTGGGTATCAATCCATTGCAGATTAAATAAAACAGCAATTCCTAAAACACTACAATAATACTAGCCAAAAAAATAAAATGTTATTAAAATTCTTCCACAATTATAATTTCGTCTATTAACAAGCAGAGCTTTTTTTTTCAAGTGAAATTCAACAAGATACATACAACATATATATACAAAACAAAATAGCCTTCCCATCATTCACTTCAAAACCCAGCTTTCTTTAAAAATCAAACGATATGAATGATGGGAAGGCTATTTTGTTTTGTTGTCGGTATTTTGTTAATAGATAAAACCATGACTGTGGAAGAATTTTAGTAACCTTTTTTTTTAGCTAGTATTGTAGTGCTATGTGGTATAGCAGTGGCAGTTTAAAGATCTATCCAAATTTAATCCGGTTATTCCCCATAACTTCATTCCATAATATCAGAAAGTGCTCTTTATTTTCATTCATCCATTTCATACCTAGATCCCTATCTTATAATCTCTTGAGATTCAATTTAAAACTTCAAGTGTCTCTATCCATTGTTATCCCTTCTAGTGACATTTTCAACACATCATTCTAGCATTTTAATTACTTCAAAAACATCAATGACAATCTATTTGCTCTCCCACCTGTACATAATGTTTTAAATTCGTTATTGTTGATCCCACAGTATGTATGTCCTCCAGAATTCTCCTTTTGGTTTAAAGTCTTTAAATTGCTCATCAATTAAGAGTCCAAGATTTAGTTAATAAATAATTAACCCTAGTAGGAAGGAAGGTAGTACCATAGCTCAGTACGTGTTAGATACACATAGTATATGTAATATAACACTATGCTAGTAAAATTCATTGGTTATTTTATAAAGCTGTTAGTGTATGCTAGATACACACACACACTTGTCAAATAACAAAGTAACAAAACTATAAAATATATAAAACTGTTAGTGTGTGTTAAACGCTCACACACATACACACTTGTGAATTAAAAAAGCAATACGATTATAATTAGAGTAGCACAAAATTATATCATGAAAATCTAAGCAGTAGAAATGCTGATGAAAAATAACTAGTCTACTAAGCAAAAGAATGCTTAAGCTGTATAAAAATATGAGATATGCATAGTTGAGTTCTTAGATTAAACCAAAAGTAAAAAATCACTAGGGCCTAACAAAAGAATTATGTACTCATTACTAAACACAGAAAGTGAAAACATTTCCCAAAAGTTCTAGAAAGATCCAGCTATGGCTCAGGAAAGAGGCAGGACAGAAGCCACCAAAATAGTGAAAGCTATAGAAGCCAGCACAATCAATTTGAAGTACTCTACAGATGAAGTAGAATTGACACAAGCCTTATACCAAGTGACATCTCAAATGGAGGTCACAAACAGAATCTCACAATGTTTAAAGACCATATTGTTATTTTTGTAAACCTTCAGGTACTCTTAACCATTTTAAATATCTTAAGTCTTATGTCTATTATTGTTCTTCAGTTGGAGTTGAGATATTTTATCCTTAACTTATCCATGTTCTGTGGTTTTTTCTAGCTTTATTTCATATTCCATTTGGATTCTTTTAGACTTACTATCTCATGAGGAACTGCCAACTAGCACAATGATTTGATACAGTGAGAGACCAAGTTCTAGTTCATAGGTGAGCACTAGAAAACATCCTTACTAAAAACTTTTTTTCCAAGCATGTGAGTATATTTCCTTTTAATGTGAAATTATTTCTATCAAAAGCACTTCATCAAAGTTTAATTCTGTGAATAATTTCATTTTAATGACTCCATATAAACACTTTAAGAAACAGTGGTTTAATGACACCATTTGTATTAATAATCTGACAAAGGTATTTATAGTTTTTTTATATGTCAAAGCATTGACCAGGAAGCGAACCCAGGCCAGCTGCTTGGAAGGCAGTTATGCTAACCGCTAGGCCACCAACACTTGACAAGGTATTTATAGTTATTAACTTCTAATTCAACATTATCAATATTTCCTCTTCTTTCAAAAACCATTATACATTTCAAAAGCATTTCTTTTCTTCCTACTTAAAGCTTTCTACTCCTGTATATTTAATGTTGTTGTTGATGTTAATGTTATACAATTGATTAGACTTTTTTAACATTTATCTTTAGGTCTACTTTTCTTACTTCAATCTGATGAATTTCTAAATCACTGGAAATTATAAAATGAAATCACGTGGGAATGAGTTTTTGTTCAAAAAAGAAAAAAAAGACTAAACTGAAAGATTTGTTTTGTTAAACTTAATCTGTACTACAAAAAAAATGGAATAGTTTCTTATAATAATAAAATAATTCCTAGTACTATATACTATTCCAATTTTGAAAAATTAGTACAAAATATAAATTTAAAACATGTATTTGTGATCTTCATTAGTGCAAATGATTTCATTTAAAAGAAAAAATGTAAAAACTTAGATTATAGAATTGATTAAAATAATAATTAGGTTGTTTAGAAGATCTGTTATTTGATAAATAACTACAGAAAATAGTCCTGAGATAAATAATAAGTCTTTCTTTTGGATTTACAAAGAAGTACTTTGTTAGTTAATAAAATTGTAATTAAAAACAATACAGAATTAAAAAAACAAAGCTTTGTTAGCCGAGAGGTCAGCGCAGCTACTGGGTTTGCCTCCTGGCCAATGCTATGACATATGGGGGGAAAAAGAACAAAGCTGTTTATGGTTTCAGCTATGAATTTGGTGACTATATAAAATTTTGTTCAAATGTTGAAGGCAGTTGATGTTCCAGCAGAAAATGATTATCTAATAAATTATTTCTTATTGTGCTTTTCTTTTCAGAATGTCAATTATTGGCATATCAAAAGAGAAATAATCATTAAATAATAATATGATAAGCTCCATACAATTTAAATATTAAGAATATGAATATTTATAATTTATTAAGGATAGTTGTAAAAGACAGAAAAAAGTATGAGAAAAAGAACACAGTAAAATAGATATTAATAATTTATTTCTATCTCTTCAATAATTTTATCTATTAGTTTTAAACTTTTTTTTGAAAAACAAATAATATTAAAAGAGAAATAAATAAAATTTTAATAAATATTTATCAATTTCTAAAAGAAAAGAAAAAATAAGATTTTAACATTTTTGATAAAGAATGCTGTTTTTTAATTAATTAAAGTTGATTTTTTTCTTCTCTCTAATTCTCTCTAAAATGAAATGTAACAGATTTCAAATCAAAGTGAAATTAAAGAATTAGACTGTTTGGGGGCAACTAAAAACGAATAATTACATAAGATGTTTTTCAATAAATAGGGTATGATTGGAATGTTGTTAATCGGTTAAAATAAAAGAAATAACCTTTTAGTAAAAATATAATTTACTGGTCAGTGTTCAATATTGTTATTTTTGAGATACATGATTGGATGGATAACAGGATTATTCAAAAAAATAAGATAGGAAGAAATTTAAAGTATTAGACATCAATGTCTAGTCAGCAAGTCATTCTTGATTCAGCTGTTGAAGAAAATAATAGCAGTTCAACAAGAAAGAGAATAGTGAGAAATTAGTTTTTTCTGAAGTAAGACTAACAGCACTACTAGTTTGAAAAATATGGTTTTGAAAAGTATTTCAAAAAATTCCATGTACTAAGCTTTATTTAGAAGCTGAGCAACACCAAGTCTAATCACATGACCTAATTACTAGAAGAAAATGTAGGAGAAATACTCTTGAGATAAATATGCAACACATCTGGTGTTTATCCAAAAGCATGATTGTCTCAGCTTTATGAAACCTGACCTGCAAATTATTATATTGAAAAATGGATAAATTTAACTTGTGACAACCAATCCTGGAAATTATTAATGTGAAAATTATTATTCTAAATTTAATGTGGACATTTTGAAGGAAAAACTGACACAGTACCTTTATCTGTATTTCTCTTCAGATAGATAAAGCAGTATACATATAAACTACTTTAGAAAACTGATGGAATCTCTGGGTAAGTTGATACCTTCTAAAACAGTAGACTGGCTTATTGTCATCTTTGGAAAATGTATAATTCAGTAACTATTGGAAAACATACAATCAGTTCCATTTTGTCTAGAATTTGATAGACTTCAGGCATAGTGGGTAGTACATAATATATACAGACTAATGAACCACAGAAAAGCTGGTCCTGGCCTCAATGTCCATCAAAACTTCTATCATTGCACTAACAGCAGCAGTTGGATACCCTGTCTCTTGCTTTCAGTTATAATTTCATTGTAGTAATCTTGTTGTCATAATCTGTCATCTAATCTTTTTCCAACCTTTTTATAGACAGAGTGGAATTAAAAAAAAACACAGTAATTAAAAAGTAAGTTTTCTTTATCTTGACTGAAAAAAGTTAATAACTCTAGGTTATACAAGCTTTAATTTAAAAAATGTCTTAATCTAATCAAAATATATAGTGGAATTTTACATTTATCAATATAACTATTGTAAAGTTGTAATTATTTATTAAGCACACAGGCTTTAGCCTGAATCATATGCACTTTGAAATTTATAATAGTCAAACAATATCTTAAGTTGTGGATAGAGGGACCTCTCAAATTATGACACAAAATAGTGACTTTTATAAAGATAAGAGTGGCCATCTTATCTTTAATCTAACTTTCCACATATATTGGCCAATCGGAAGCATCTTGATTTGGGAGTGTGAAGCTGTTATTCTCTTCACTATTTAAGATCTGTATTTCCTTTATAAATTAACATTCACAAAATCTTGTGATTTACAATGAGTTAATATTATGATCTTTATATTGAAAATATATAAACTATTGTATAGTTGTAATTATTTGTAACATAAAAACATGTTTGTTATAATTTCAAAATCAAAATTAATAAAATATTAATTAGATCTTTTTAAATGTTTAATTTATATTTTTTTTAAAATTCAAAATTATTTAATCCTTAAGTATTATTTGACTGTAATATAGAAAATATCAACAAAAAAATTTGTTTATGTTGATTTTTACTTTTCCTTTCAACTTTATATTTATACATCTGCACACACAAATATGTTGTTGTATGCCATGAGATACATAACCATCTCAATATATATACAGGGTTGTACCCATAATGAGATAAGATGATAATCAATTTATCTATAATAATAGAAACAAAAAAAACAGCTTCAAAAAAAAAAGTACTTCCACTACATGTTCTGTTTATTGCTTGATATTTTCAGTAGTGGTCTGATGGTTTTCTAATACCAAGGTATATTTTTCTCTAATATATGTTATTTATTATTATATGGTGATATACTATTGTATGTCTTAGTCTTTTGAATTTGAGTCATAATTTTTAGCAGCATTTCGGATAATGAATGGTTTAATGAACTCCTTTAATGTTTGCGTACTGCATATTTGGAAACTCAGAATAAAGTTTCTTTTAATATTAATTATAATGGAAAGGTAATTCTGTGACAGCCAAGATATTGTTTAATAGAAATGTTGGCTCTTATGATTGACTGATTATGACATTCAGCATAAATGAAAATTTGTATTCAATGTTCATCTATCACTATTATTACTTAGAAATATGCACATAACATATTTACTCGTACATGGAATGCACCCAAACGTTTTCTTTCATACTGAAATGTCTTTGGAAATCACTTAATATTTTCTAGGTTCTTGAATTCCAAAAGTGTAAAGGAAATATATTATGACTGATTGTTTCATGATAACGGTTATGGTTATGATAATTGGCATATTTCTTTATGAACATTATATCAAAGAGGGATTAAACTTGGTCTGGCTTTAACAATCATGTTTCTGATAATAAGTATTCATCATATTAAAAATAAACAATGTATTTATATAATGTACCATTTTCCAAATCTTTATTTTCTTTCCCATTAGATCAATTAATGTCAACTCTTCTTCTCTTGGAAATGATTAAATCAGTATCATTTGTGTGTGTATATATTGTAACCGGACCACCATACAACCCTTTTATTACTTCAGTTGTAACAATTTCCTAATGAGCATGTTGCAGGAAGGAACAATCGATTGGCATTCCCCAATGCAGATGTCAACACCCCCCCTACAACAATATTTCCTGCTCATCAGAGGATGTAGCACCATAGAGGCTGGAAGCATCTAGACATTTATATGTTTGGTTTTCCAAACGGCACCACTAGAGTTCCATCTCACTACAACCTGACTTACCTAGGTCTAGTTGTGCCAGACGTAGCTCAGGAGGCATGAGATTCTCATGAACAAGTGCAATGACTGATGAGTGATGCAATAAAAACAAAATAGAATTGGACAACTGGATAACTAAATTTAATTTTTAATAACAATAATTTTATTTAATAACAATTAATTTGCAAGTTCTAATAAAGTTCATTCCTATCCATGTGATGACTCATTTTCATTTCATTTATGAAAAAGTTAGAAGCAGTTTGTTGATCAATAGTTCATTTGCAATTCATTTTAATAAAGTTCATCCTTCATTTCAAATGAAGGCTCATTTTGATGTATCTTAGGTAAAGGATTCAAAGGGTCTTTTATCTAGTAGATGTCTACTAATACTGCATGAATATTTTGCCACTCTTTATTCCATATCTGTACATCCCTTTTAGGTAGGTAAATAGGTAAGATGAGCTATTCCAGATCTGTAAGGTTTTTATAATTCAGTCAAGTATCAATGTACATTGGTGCTGACAAGTTTCATTATTTTCTTTGTATACAATCGAGATTCATGTAAGCATTTGTAATTTTATATCAACACAGGTAAGCATTTAGAGTCCATATAGTATTTTATCAAATCCAGTAATGTGGTTTAAATTACTCTCACAAAATCAATACTCAGATAAGTATTAAGCATTTGTTATTTTATATCAATATGCAGATAAGCATTTAGAGTTCATATAGTATTTTATCAAATCCAGTAATGTGGTTTAAATTACTCCCACAAAATCAATATTCAGATAAGTATTAAGCATTTGTAATTTTATATCAACACAGGTAAGCATTTATAATCCATATAGTCTTTCATTATTTTATTTATCAAAACAGATAATGTGAACAATTCTGAGTTTGTGGATTATTCATAATCCAGTCAGTGTTAATGTGCATCTATGTGCATAAGTTTCATTACTTTCTTCACATAATACCAATATGCAGGTAAGTATTTATAATCCATATAGTCTTTCATTATTTTATTTATATTCCATAAAGATGCATGTAAATATTCATAATTTTTATTTAGTAATATAGCATAACCATTATTATTTGATCTGCCACAGATGTATATTTCTTCATATAAGTTGATCAGCAGCTGCATTTATTTATTAGCCAGTTAGAGTTATATGTAATAGCTCAGTATTTCTGATTCTTCTAGGTATATTTATTTATAAATCAATAATATCAATCATTACAAGTATTCGTTTTTTTACTTTAGTTTAATACAAATGTATCTGTAGAAGAGAAGTCAATCCTTATTAAAAATGAATTTTAATTATAGGTATTTTAGTATTTATAATTTATTTTTAGTAAAACGTATTTCCATAGCTAAATTTGTTCATAATTTTCTTTTTCTTTTTTAAGAAAGATGTTTTGTTTCATCTTTTATAAACACATATAAATATTGAAAAAAATATAACAGCATTACAAGTATTCGTTTTTTACTTTATTTTAATTCAAATATATCTGTAGATGAAAAGTCAATCCTTATTAAAAATGCCTCTTGATTATATATATCTTTAATATTTATACTTTATCATT
The DNA here is from genome assembly GCA_028023455.1 of Epiperipatus broadwayi. Classification (NCBI taxonomy): domain Eukaryota; kingdom Metazoa; phylum Onychophora; class Udeonychophora; order Euonychophora; family Peripatidae; genus Epiperipatus; species Epiperipatus broadwayi. The sequence continues at coordinate 1,899,213 of JAQFVV010012555.1, forward strand.
AACAAAACGTATTTCACATAAGTTATTTTAAGACAGCTGTTTGTTTTGTATTTTATTTTTATAAACACGTATAAATATTGAAGCAATTATCAAAGATAAAATTCAAAATCTCATTCTGCCTTTTATCTCTAGTTTTCAATTTGCAAAGAAAGGTAGTTCCACAGCTGAGGCACTCTGCCTATTCAGGTTAATTACGGATTATACAAGAAAAAATAAAAAGTCAAAGCCAATAGTTGTCCAACTTGATATTTCAGCTGCTTTTGACTCAGTCAGAATTCCTCAACTAATACATCTAAGTGTTCTGAACATTCCCACAGGTATAATGAACATCATTACTAACCTTCTATTAAACAGACATATTGCAATTTCATTAAATGGAAAAATTTCAAACTCATTCACACCTACCAAGTCGATTCCACAGGGTTCTCCTCTTAGTCCCTTACTCTTCATTCTATATATAAATCCATTCCTTAAATCTTTAGAGATGAATCTTCCTGGATTGTACATTCCTGGTATCAATAAATCCATTCAGCACATATCCTACATGGATGATGTGGCAGTGTTCTTACCATCTAGAAAATTCATACCGAAACTAATTCAAATTATGGACAATTTCACCATAGAGTCAGGTCTTGCGTTTAACCTTAGAAAATCTGCTGTATGGAGACTTTCATCTGGAAAATCCATTCCATCCCTTTTCACAGCTATGCCACAAAAATTTTTGGGCTTACCAATGAGTCTCTCTCATGCAGCAATGAGGAAATTAATACAAGACACTATCATGAATTCTGCAAGAAAAATAATTGATTCACTTTCAAAAGTTTATACATCATTATTTGCAAAAGCAGCCCTACTCAACATGTTACTGTTCCCCAGAATTGCTTACTACATGCCGTTCATTAAATTCTCATCAAAATTTATCCAGAATATAAACTCTCTTTGCTCTAGATTAATGTGGAAGGGTAAAACTGTTGCTATTAGCTTAAGAAGAGTGCAGAGACCAACAAGACTTAATGGCTTGTCACTGCATTCACTTCATGTTCTTTGTCTACAGAAATCAAATAACCTCATTACAAGACTTAATGGGATTTTTCCTGATGACTCACCTTTTCTATCTATTCATTCTACAGATACTCCACCTCCAGTTAATGATGGTTGGCTGACACAAGTCTTAATTGACATTGCAAAAATTCTCACACCTTTAACTCAAATAAAACCAACGAAACTTCGTTATTGGGATGCCTATCTTCTTTTTTTTTCAACAATTATCCCAGATCATAGCATTCTCACCTGTACAAACTTTGCCATTATAAAGAAATATAAAAGATGTAATCTAGAGCCAAAATATTTGGACTTTCTTCTAAAGCTAAATCTCAATGCCCTTCCAACAAGCCACTTTCTTGTGATGTATAGAGGTTTTTCATCTTTGGACCCTGTTTGCTCACTCTGCCATAGGGAGGATGATACCATATTTCACATTTTCAATGATTGTTCCTCTCTTCAGGGCTGTAGAATATTGATTAATAAAATTTATACACCAAAACATCCAATTATCAACACACTCATAAAAGGTTTTGCTTATGGGGATTTTGCAATTATAAGAAGTGCAACTTTCATCACTTTCTGTCTATGGTTTGTCAGATGCTTCCTAATCTTCAAGTCTGTTATACCTGATCCAACATTAATTTTTTTACAAAAATTAAAAGATATCAAAGAAAGAGATTTGAAGTTAGCTCCTCACCTAATAGCAAATTCCACATGGAATCTTATTAATATTGGACATTAAGTAATTTAATGGTTTATAAATGTATTGCCAAATTTAATATTATTTTATAATTTTTTCTTTATTGTAAACATAGTTGAATAAACCTGTTTTTGATAATAAAAAAAAATATATATAAAATCATTACAAGTATTCGGTTTTTTTTTTACTTTATTTTAATTCAAATGTAATCTGTAGATAGGTAGTCAATCCTTATTAAAAATGCCTTTTGATTATAGATATTTCTAATATTTATCACTACAATTTATTATTAACAGACGCAGCTATTTTTATTAATAATTCTTTTTTTATATATATTTATGATAAAGGCGTTTTGTTTGTCTTTTAAAAAACATAGATAATTTTAGTTTAAGAAAGTACATAATATCGAATATTTTATAAAATCATTACCTTCATTTATCCAGTTTGTCCCTTCAAAAAGGGGGTCATCACATTTCAGCTGAATGGCATTATCTCCTTTCTATGATGTCTATCCAGGCAAATCTAGAAAATCATGGCTTAGAATGAAGAGGAAAAGCTGTTACATTAGCCCTCCGTCATTTTCCTTGATAATGTTTTGTGTTTCCATTATTAACCGTGGTTGTAAAGGTTATATTCCAAGGTGACGAAAGTCAGAGTTGAGTAACACTTAAATAAGAATTTTAACTTTTTAATTCTTCACTTTTCTTACTATCTTTTTCAAAAAAAATCTTCTTTAAACATACACTTTAAAAATCCAATCTAATCTGCCTCTGAACTTCCAACTTGACTATTTATATTCTCCCCTGTGGATTGATTAAGCAGCCTTTCCCACTGTACTTAATTTGCATACTGCTCTCATTTAAGCCTGAGTGCTTTTTTGCTTCTTAACAATTGGATAATCTACTTTTTTAGCGGGATAGATAAGAAATCATAAGAATTAAACCATGTTTTTCAATTTACTAACTTTGCCTCAAGTGATTATTATACTCTATTCGAAAACATCCAAAAATTAAAAATGTAATCAGTTTAATACATGCCAGTTTTAAATAAATATGTGATATATTTAAATTATATCGTAATCCAAAACTATAAAATCAATAATCATTTTCTTTATTATTTTCTTTTCTTAATTGTAGAAAATAATGATTTTCTTGCAACGTCATAAACTAAACTTTTTTATACAGCTGCTGTTTTTAAGGTGGGGGGGGGTAACTAGCTCTTAGAATAAATATACATGTGAAACATTGTTCTTGTTTCAATATATATATCTATATAAATACATGAAAGCAGCCAACATTTAAAAAATACCAATATCAATAGCTATCAACAATCTACATCTGTTACCAAGGCAACCTCCTTTCAACAATCATGGTGGGAATCCACCTTTATATTGAAATGCTATATTCCTATCCTATATTTTTCACCTATTTTTCCTCATTCTATTTATGCCAGCTTTAAACCCTTTATGAGTACATATATAAGAATGCTAACACAGTTATATATGTGTCACAGCATATGCATATATATATATATATATGGATAAACATTGTAAGCATATGCATATATATATATATATATGGATAAACATTGTAATATTTTAGGTATAGCTATATTACAGCAGATATTTTAATTTGAAATAATATATTTTGTATTGTAAATGTTGTTTCTTTAAAAGAGTCAATTGTCATTTTAAACATTAAAATCACATGTATATATGTATAGTTCACGTAATATCATGATACATATATAGTGCTATATTATTTAGTTAATGCTTATAATTCTTAATTTTAAACTTAGAATTATTGTAAACTAGAATCACGCCACATGCACTTGTGTTAGAAATCTTAATTTTGGTAATAATATTTTTCCTAAATATATTTTCTTGTAAACAAGATCTACTTGACTGGAACTATTTCTAGGTCTTACCCTGTTAAAATTAAAACAGAGGTTTAAATGATTTTAGTAAATTAAAATTTAAAATCTTAAAAAGGATGGATTCTCATGCAGCAAATGATTTTGTTGACAAAAATATTGTCTAATCTTGAGATGATATAAATAGGCCATATTTTATACATCAATCTTCTACTCTGTATATTTTAAGAAGCATTGCCACTAGAATCCACACCAGTTGTAACTTTGATATATCAGAGTAGGTGGGTAAGATTTGCTGTTTTCTTGCTGGGAAGATGGCAGTTTCTAGTCCCATCCTACATGTGGCTGTCATGTTACCATCATCATAGGAGAGGGAGATGTCTTTGCCAATAGCCTGCCCCAAGAACATAACAACTAACACTGCCTATCCAGAAATCAAGAGTGCTACTTCACCTTCCAGAGATGTCTTTGCCAATAGCCTGCCCCAAGAACATAACAACTAGCACTGCCTATCCAGAAATCAAGAGTACTACTTCACTTTCCATCTGATGTGCCCAAGGAACAAGCTGTGAGAAGCTAGCTAATCATCCAAACACTGCAGGGATTTGAAATAAACTTTTAAAACTTTAAACTTTAATCGATTAAAGCTAGCTTATAATGTAAAACTGAATGTTCAAAATCTCAATCCTTAAACTATCATTTAAAGTAATATAAACTTGTATCAATCTTGCCTGAAACTACCTTTGTAAACTTTCATTTATCTATTCTAAATTATAATAGCTGTAATCAGTTGTTTATTTAAATCTCTTTATTACTACTGTTATGCCTATATATTGTTTTATTTATTAATTTAAAATTCTTCTTAATATATGTATAATATGCCAAATACTTTGAAACAGTGAGCACCTTAAATTCTGATAAAACTTTCAGTGAAAATATAATATATAGGGTATATGAGCACAGACTTTCACACCACCCATCACTCTCCACTCTATCTCATAACACTGATACTCTTGAACATATATATGTTGAAAAAAAATTACCAATAAACATATTTCATGCTAAACCAGCAATCATCAGTTGGTCCAGATTACCATCTCCACGCATAAATGCTATAAGTGCTCAGATATATATTAAGATAGCCAATCTTCATACTTTAATGGACAGGCTTCAATCTACTCCACACTCCAACTCTTCAACTGTCCATCCAATTGAAAATCTGATGATGGAACACTCAAAGACCACCCTGAGGCCGAGGTTCTTGTCACACCCATGTTGACCATAGGTCAATCTGACCCCTCATGTGTAGGAGATAATCCATTTAATACATACAATTAATATCTTCAGTAATATTTTAATAATGCTATTTAAACTCATTGGCATGCTGTTTCAAAATCCTATTATGTTAGAATAATAACTATCATTTGATTTAGATGTACATTATATAATCAGAGTTATAAATTATGACTTTTAAATATCTGTTTATCAAAGTAATAGACTAGTCTTGAAGATAGTATAGAGGTATATTTATTAAGGTATTAATAATTGCCTGCTAAATATACTTTCTCTTCCCTAATAAAACTAATTAAAGTTGCAGATTGAGGATATTAAACTAGATTAATAATATGGTTTTAGTCCATTAAGATAGCATGATTGTGATGCTATTTTTAAGAACTGGATTCTATTAGTTATACAGATAGAACCTATCGATGTTAGGTGCATTTAATTTAAATATACATATTTGTATTTCACTTTATGCATTGCGGGTATGTTTTTACAAAGTACACTTTGTACATTACATCTTGCTGCACCCTTTTAATGGGCTCACAGTGAAGAATGTTCCCATTCACTTAATTTGGGTAAGACTATATTTATATTAGAACTGAAGCATAAGAGTCCAGACCCCATTTATAAAACCTATCTGAATTTCTGAACTTGATATGTTCGTATTTTAATTGTAGCAAGCCATCTGGTCCTAGGGTACCATGCATTTTGATGTGAAATCCCATGAATAATTAACTACCCACACTGCAAACTTCCTTCCTAATATTTTAGTCCACATCATAGCAAATATATGTGGACCTAATGTAACCAGTTCTTTTCTTTCCCCTGTATTAATAAATTATTCAGCATTAGTTTGACACCGAATCTGTGATTATTAAACTAAACTTGTATCATCCTTGAGCTTTATTTATATGCTCATATCTTAAGATATATAAATGAGCAGCAGCCATCTTAGCATTGTAGTTAGCAATCTATTTTAGGCTAGCATATTTACTCGGAATTTAACAAACCAAGATGTAAAGATAAGATTTTTGGCATATTAGTTGATATAGGCATAATTTCTTAACTGCACACACATATCTATTATTATTTTATGATGATATATGCTGTATCTAAATTAAATCTCATTGCACTATGTAATGCTTGTGTGCATTGATCCCACTTCTTTAACATGTGCAATTATTGTTTTCCTTTTCTTTGTTAATTTTGATTTATTAATAAATATATTAAAATTCAACTCATTTCCATTTCATTGCTCACGATCCAATTCAAATTCTAATCCATTTATTTATTACCTTTGATATTTTATATGCATTATAGTTTAATATTAGTTTTAAGTGTTAGATTTACTTTAAGTTAAAACGTCCTAGTCCAATTTAGCCTTTAGTTAGTTATTGCTTACTTATCTTTGGGTCTCATGTCTCTCCCTGTTCGGAGCTGGCTCACAGATAAAATTAAGATCTGTGTGTAACCTTAGAAATATCATTCAGAGAATGTTAAGTCACAGAGCACTGGTAACTAGGTTGAAGCTTTGTTGAACCTGGGATCTAACCATCCCATTTTGGTCAGCTTTGGTTTATTTTACCTAAACTCTGGGGTATGGTCTAATAAAGATTGCAACTTGACTACAAAGAATGAAACTATTAATTCAAAAAAATTTAAATATCATTAAACAGGTAAATATAATCTGTTATGAATGCAAAGTAACAAATAATTAATTACAACATTCAAACTGCATTCCAGCTATATAATACTTAGATAATAAAGTTAATAATGTCCAAGATTAGATAGGCAAATAATGTAGATACATATATAAATAATTTATATTAAAATATTATGAAACATTCTTTAATTATTAAATATTTGTTGTTATGTACTTATTATTATTATTATCTCATCAGTCTTTATTATTTAGTTATATTGTGGTATTGATTTACTTATATTATGATACCATAATCTTGGATGAAATTCAAACTTGGTTCTGGAAGCTTTTTAAATTAATCTTTGATAATGGGAATCTAGTTTGCACTTTTATATAATATGCTGTTAAACTACCACTCTTGAAGAGATTCCATCTGTAATTAATAATTATTTAAATATTTTAAAATTTATCTTATTAATGTTCAAAGTTTTTTTATGAATCAAGTAAAACTCATATAAGTGTTTATATATATCTAGAAAGACTGGATTTTGAGAGACAATAAAATTCCTTTTAACACTTTTTTTTTGTGTGGTTAACCAATTTATGATATTCTCTCCCATCATAATTAGTTCGCACATAACGTTACAATATATACATATGAATTATAAATGAATGAATGAAGAGCTGTGTCCACAGTAGAAACACACAAAAAAGTTAATAATTCCTTTGCGATGAGATTTTGAACTTTTTTAATCGTAATGATAAGAAAAGCACGTACTAAATCTTTATTGAAAAATGTAGGAAAGATTCTTGCTTTCCTATGAGTTTTCAAGATTTGACAAAGTATATATTTATATACAGTAATGTATAAATTGTTTTCAAATAAATGTGTCCCAGTTAGACAGTGGAGTTTCTGCCATAATCATCAAGTATCTGCTGTCAGATGAAGGTGTAATTAATGATTTCACTTTATAGTCATTTAAATACTAAGATTTGGAGTCCAAGGCACAATGCCAGACATTCTTTAAGAGTTTTATAATATTATTTTCCTATGATTACAATACGCTATTTTAAATAAAATTTATGCATTAGTTTTAAGCTTAAGGACAAATGAAACGAAGGAAATGAAAGAAAAAATCTCATTTCGTGTTAATAATTTTATTAGTGGATTAAATCTCATTATAAAAATGCGGCGGATTATCTACAGCGCGCTGAAAAACAAGAATGACAGACTAAATAATTTATCTCACGATTGTTTTTAGTTTATGATCATTATTTAACTCCTCTTTTTTTAATTTCAATTTATCCAATGGATTAAATTACAATTTTTGATTTAATGTTACTGTTTTCTTTCATACTTAGTTATAGATTTTGTAAATAGTGTCTCCAAAAAAGTACGTTCTACAGTATATATATAGACAAAAAGAGATAAATAGAAAGACATAGATTGATAGAAATACAGATAAATATACAAACATATATGAATATACAAACATATATACAGACAGACATATAGACAGATAGAGATAGATGGCTGAATAAATATGTGAGCAGATAGATAGATGGATGGATGGATGGGTGGATGGATGGATGGATGGATAGATGGATGGATAGGTAGATGGATGGTTAGATGGATGGGTAGGTAGGTAGGTAGGTAGGTAGACAGACAGACAGACAGACAGACAGACAGACAGATAGATAGATAGATAGATAGATAGATAGATAGATAGATAGATAGATAGATAGATAGATAGATAGATAGATAGATAGATAGATAGATAGATAGATAGATAGATAGATAGATAGATAGATAAGTAGGCAGGTAGGGAGAAAGGGAGGGAAGTAAATAGGTCGGTAGGTAGGTAGGCAAACAGGTAGGTAGGTAGGTAAATAGGTAGGTAGGCAGGTAGATAGGTCGATAGAGAGATAAGTGGATAGGTGGATGGATGGATGGACGGACGGACAGATAGATAGATATATACACGATATGTGCATGCTACAATTTAATAGCCGAAAGAGGTTTAAAGCAAATAAAGCATATAAAACAGAAAGTCAAAAGTTTTTAGAAAGGAAATAGACATATTATAAATGATAATAATTTTTACGTGATTTCAATAAAGATAAAAATGTTTAAATAATATTGGAATATAAAATAATGGTAAATATAATAAATAAAACAGTAGGTGAAGTTAATTAAAGTAGCTAAAGTAAAGAATTAAGAAATTAGATTAATATTCACATAATTTATAACTAGCACCTAATCAGCACGTCATCTGATCTTCAATTTAAAAAATACATATTAACTGGAACTCATTTATTAATAAATAACTTAGACAGTTAGTATTAATCTTACTAATGCCAATTATTTGCTAGTTAAGTATAAGATCAATCACTTGCACCTCTTTAAAGTTCATAATCTCCTTAGAGATTAACATATATATATATATAAAGTCTCTTTATTTCCTACTGTAGTTTATAATTCTACAATTATATAATTTTACCTATCATACGTTATATAATTATGTTTTTCTCCCGTATATATAAGTGAATATTTGTCTATAATTTGATTTAATTAAAAGCCTTGAACAGCTAAAGTGTCTTTTTTTATTTTACAATTATAATAAACCAAAAACTGATATTTAGATCTGTTATAAATATAAAAAAAGAATGTGATTCTATTAATTTTATTATCTTACAAAAACGTTTCATATAAAATACATTTGCATGACAATGCTTATTAACCTCATTAACTTATGTTTCATTGTTTTTGAAAATTAAAACAACTCAATTCTTTAGCAATTAAAATTCCCAAAGTATTAATAAATAATTACATTGTAGTAATTTTCATGAGCAATGAAAGTTGGTTAATAAGTAATTTTATGCAAACAAATTTTATAGAGAATGCTTTTATAAGTTAATGAATTTGGTGGAAAAATTAATTATAGTTTAACATTAGTTTTTGTTCTATTACTTATATATATATAAACATAGTGAGATAAGTGATTTCAAACTTTTTAAGATGGTGGATAGTAGTCAAAATATAAAGAGAGGACCATATCATAAACATGAGGTCACAATAAATGTTGTAACAATATAGACTACTCCAATTGTATGCTATCCAAAAAAAAAAGTAAATAAACAAAAAAAAATTAAAATTGGTACACTTGGTACACTAATAAAACTTTACAATGTGGCAACAGCCATTTTTCTGCCTTAGAGGAACATGAGAAATTATGTTCTGCACAGTTTGGTGCAAGGGTAGTGTGTCCGATTTGAGATTGGGCTGACCCAGAATCAAATCTGGTATTTGTAGTGATGGTGCTCAATCTTTTTATGAATCCTGAACAGTAAAATCTTATATATTATGTGAGATCGTGTTTATTAATAAAATTTCTTTAACTCAATATTGAAAGCTAATACCTTTCCTAATTTGTTTACAATATTTCATGAAATAAAATGTTTTCAAAGCATAATGCTAAAGGTTTTACAATATTTAAAATCATTCATAAAGTCAAAACAGACTTTAAAACATTAAAACAACCATAGAGGGCGCTGACTGCTGAAAATGAGACTGCTATCATATTTTGGTAGGAGGAAAAGTTATCAAATAAAAATAGTATTGGCTAAAATGTATTTAATTATGATGGAAGTAGGAATTTTGATATTTTATTTTTTAAAAAATACAGATATGGTAGTACAGTAATTCTTTTAATTTTGTGAGTTGATGTGAATGAATGAATATGTCAATCAAATATATATACAATTGTATCCCTAAATTTATTCTTATAACCATATTATTTTTTAAATTGTTTATATTATAATTTTGATTTATATATGCATAAGATTTAAAAAGTGTCTGTGTTATATGTAAGTGCATAGTGAAAATTACAGTATACTTGCAGTTCAATAATACGTATCCTATAGTAATAAAAATGTACCAATAAAATATGAGTTACTAGGCATAATGTGTGATGTAGATGATGTAACTTAGAACATAATATAGTGGACACTAAGGCTCCACTGTATATATATAAGACATATTTTATGGGTTCATCCATGTTAAAAAAATGTTTTAATGTTAATATACCGATATTTTGACTTGATCATGCAAGTCATATACTGGGTGATAAATGGTAGAAAGATTGTTGTAAAGGTGCTACAATCATTGATTTGAAAATAATGTTACAGCTCTACCAATAGCAAAAAATGTTAAAACAAAATATGATTTTTTAAAAAAATATTTCCAAATAGGAGAATGTTTGCATGTATCATCTCGCTTATTGATACAATCTGGCCTTTTAAGTATCTCAATGGCTTCTCTGATTTTACACTGGTAGAGATTATCACATCTGGATATGATCCTGGTAGTAGAAATATCAATTTTATGACTTGAATCAATAGTATGGAGTGAGAGTGCTGATGATGATGAGTGTTGTTTAACTGCATTAGCATGCTCATCTCTCCTAACACTGATGTGGTGATTACTCATACCTGTGTAAGAAGCTTTACAATTATCACATAAGATTTCATAAACACCATGAGATTAAAGATGGATTGAATCCTTAGGTTTGGTTATTATATTACTGATTTTTTGATGGGTAGAAAATGCTGTATTTATATTATAGCATTTTAATATATGTCCAATACTGTTTGCAGTTCCTTTCATATATGGAATACAAATCCTAATAGCCGATTTATCTTGTTTTTGTTTTCTATTTTGACCATTTTGGGCTTGAATTAAGGCTTTTTTAATAAATTTATTATTTGCTGATAAAACACTATTAATATGATTTATTTCTTCTTATATATAATCAATTTACCAATACCAAAAATATGTAGTTTCTTAAAATAGCATTACAACACTTCAAGCACCATTTATAAGTTTTCTAAACTTCTAGATGCTATCAATTAATAAAATAAACAACTAATCTCTCAACAATATGTTCCAGGCTTCACCTATTATCAAGTGCCTTTGAAAAAATCAATAATCATATTAGTATAAGAGCAGTATTCCTATTTACATAGCATGATTTTTTTTAAAGTTAAATCGAGTATTTAAATATCGAAAATTAGCATATATTTAATATTCATTTTTGTTGAATTAATATTAATTTTCAAGACAGAGCTATGTACTCCTCACTTTTCCATTAAAAAAAAAGTAATTTGCATATATATAAATATGTCAACAATCAAATTACTGGCATTGGAAATATTTAATTCATTGAAATTATATTAAAATTCCAGATGTCATCCTTTTTCCTAAACTTTTAAATGATACTAATTTGTGAAATATTTGACACTATATACATATAACTATTTTAATGAGCCTGTAAATAATTTATGGCTTATTAAATATGTAACACTGAAAATATAACCTATTTATAGAACAAATAATTCTAAATACAATAGTAAAATAATTCAAAAAATCACATCCTCAAAACTTTATCTGATAAATAGATTGACATTCATACTTGTTATTTACAAGTTCATGTTAATGATTCGGCTTGTGAATTATCTTGGTAACATATTCAAACATGGTCATTCAAACTGGAAAAAAAAAAAGAAGAAATAAAAAAAGGAATAAAATTTTACAAATGAGTTTTGCAGTCTGCAACAACAAATATGTCCACATATATAAAACATGCTGGTTCACTTATCTGTAAATATGATATTTTATAGTGTTGTCTTTAAATTTTTTCAGAATACTTTTCTTTATGGAATTTTTTATATTACATCTAATTGTAGCTCTCTGGTGTACTCTATTGTTTCTTGTATTTTCTCAATGAAAACAATCAACCTTGAATTCTTTAGAAGGCTTCTGAGATAATCCTTATAATGTAAACAAGGTCTACCACTCCAATTAAAAACATGCAGAAATTCACCATAAAAGCTTTTAAAAAGACTTGCATTGTTCATTCATGTTATATGTCTGATTGGATGATGATATGACTTTACAATAGTGGGTCGATAGTATAATATCCAGCAACCATATTGACTAATATTCCCATTGAATATTTAAACTTTTATAAAGCACCCTTAAATAAATCTTTGGGTTTATATTGTGCTATAGGGTGTCCAAGTTTCACTTTTATATAATAAATTTGGTAAAATAACAGCTCCATATTCAGCTATATTAAGTGCAGTAAAGAGACCACATGTGAGATGTATGGATGAAATAAGAAAATGTGCAGGGGTGATGTGGAGAAGAGAAGCTAAAGCTCAGAAAAAATAGATTGAGATTGGAGAGACCTTCATCCTGTAGTGGATTGATAATAGTGGATCATGATGATATAATAAAGTGGCAGCAACATATTTGAATCTGTGTTGTGCCTCAACATCAATGTCCATTTTTCTATTTTTAAAACAACCAAGGTATTTAAACTGATTTATATATTCAAAGTTCAAACCATCCAAATTAAAAGCTACTGAAGATATTTCTTCCATTACTAGCTGATAAAAAATGAGATTTTTTGAATATTAATTAATAAACTAACGTCTTTATATGTTGCATTTACTACATTGAGTATAGTCGTAAATTATTTTTTGAATTGTCAAAAATAGTACAATCATCATCCTACTATTAATCCAGAACTCAAGAAGAAAAACTTCTTTTCATTTTTAATTGGTAGAATTAAAAAATTCAATCATTAGATTTGTACCGTATCATGATCCCTGTTTGATTAAACTGCCTCTAAACAATTCCAAAAGCAACTACCATAAAAATTGAAAACAATGTCGTACGTCCTTGTTTAGCACCAGTTTTCATTTTAAATGCCTGATTTTCGACCTGTAGTGATAATCTTTCTCTCATTCTATCATGTAGAGGTCCCATATAAATACATTTTGCTGAACACCCAATTAATTGCAAATAATCCCATACATCTGTCCTATTAACTGAATCAAATGTCTTGCCCATATTAATAAAAGCAACATATAAATCACTCCTTTGTTTCTGACACTTTTATTGTTATTTTACTGAGAAAAGAAACTATATCTATAGTGCTTCTTATTCTCTAAACTATAGTGAGACTTTAGTAAATGTTCATCTATAACACAAAGCAACTTATTTATTAAAAATCTTGAATGTATCTTTTCTGTAATGGATAATAATAACATTCCATGATGATTACTGTAATCTTGTCTATTCCCCTCATTTTTAAAAATTGGAACAATAAAAGCACCCTTAAGATGGGATGGCACAACTTCATGGGTCCAGAACTAAAATACTCTAATATTTTTGAAGCTACTATATTACCTCTCCATTTTAAAACTTCTCCAGGTATTTCATCCAGACATGCAGCCTTTACAATTTTAAGATTGCAATGAGGTGCTTTTTATTTCCCTAATCTGAATATCTTTGTACAAATTGGAATGAATAGATAAATTGAATATATCATCAAAATTTGTCATCTCAATTTTTGTATTATTATTCAAAAGATCATCAAAATACTCCTACCACCTCTACAAAAGGTATTGTCATCACATGAGAAAATAACTTTGCTGAATTTTATAGGATTGTGAATCAAAAAAGATTTAAAATGACCATGATCAGCAAAGAACTATCTTTTTTGAACTTTCAATCCATCAATCATTTTGAAGACTTTTTGTCAGTTGTTGAACTTCTGCTTCCAGATCATTTAAATTTATTCTCAAGTTCCACATTTAATCCATCAAACAGAAAATACCATGAGATCATTATCAGAAAACAGTTGTGATTCATTTTTTAAGTGAACATAAGCATACATTTATTTGAATCCATAACATACCCCTTAAGAGAATTTCATGCTTTCAGGATATAACAGTCCTGGAAATACAATTTGTCAATTTTGGTGCACAATAGTCATTGAATTTAATGCAGGAAGCAGATTCTTCTAATGAATGATCACCATTTACTTTATCAATATGATTGGATATCTATTTTTAGTGCAATTATTTTAATCTTTGAGCACACTAATCTATGATCTGTCCAACATGTTGTACCTGTAAATGAATTGCATAATGTAACCTTAATCTTGTACCTTAATAGTGATCATGTGATGTTTAGTGGTTTAAACTTGTATTCTGACTCCTAACTATAATACAATTTACTAAATATTATTGTTTTGAGTGTGGGTGCACCAATGTTCCTTCATAGTAGTTTTTGGTCCAATTAAAATGTTAGTGACAGTCAATCCATATATTATGCAAAAATTCCTAAATATATATGAAAAACAGCAAACAGAATTTAGGTAAATACTTACAAAGACTTTAATCCACGACTTTAATTGTTGTTTTTTTCCTACAAAATATTCTACTAGTTAATCCAATGCTAAGCAGTATGAGTTTATAATTTTCTTCTTTTACCTTTCAGTTAAAAATAATTAGACACTAATTTACTGACCAATAATCTGATGGGTAGATGGGTTAGTTATGGGACAATTACTTACAAAAATCTTAGACTTGTTTGGGACCTAAAAAAATGTTCATGTTCCATCTACATTTGAACTTGAGTTATTAGTTATATAAATATAAATTCATATTCACATTTTAATAATATATAGAGAAATGTGAGTCTATTTAAATAGAAACTTAAGTGCTATGTTTGATATTATCTCAAGTAATCTCCTGAACAGCACATGACATCAGGTTTCATTGACAATGAAAACTACAGGTTTAGCTGATTTTTCATCAAACAAGGCTATATATATGGACATAAATTTCTGTAAAAAACTATTGATAAGTTATATTAATAGATTACATATTTTTATGATGTTTGATTAATTTATATATTAATTAAAAGAAATTTGAACCCATCAAAATCCCTACAGTCATACACTCTATCAAATATAACAGATACACATGACCACATACATGTGAAAAAGATGATATCCAATATATGTATTTTATGCTGAACCATAACTCATCAGTTGGTCCAGATCATCTTCCATGCATTATTTATGTGTGGAAGATGATGATCCAGATCAACTGATGAGTGCTGGTTCAGCATGAAATACATATATTGGATATCATTTATCTTTTTCACATGTATGTGATCATGTGCATCGATTATATTGAATAGTGGATGACTGTAGGAACTTGAAAGTCTGGGCTCAAATCCCCTTTAATTACATCTAAGTATATTGTACTCGTATTTCAATAGTATATATATATATATTTGGCCGCTATGCCACCAAAATGGGTTTCGAATTCAGGTAGAATAAAAAATAAGTTAACTATTTAATATTGGTAGGACAATGGGTATCTAGCTATTTTTAGCCAAAGGAGGGAATAATGACTTGTCTTTATTATTCATTTATGAAGTATTGTTCATTATGCAGTAATTATTTAAAATTGATCTATCTTTTACCTCATAGATAAATAGCAATATACAGATATCATAATAAAATAAATAACTATTAAAGCTACATCATATCGCAACAATTTTTAATTACGGGAGACGCTTAAGTGACTAGGGTAGCAGAAACAATATAAATTTAGCTTTCAAAAGTAAAATTAAAGAAAATATCAATCCACCCCCTCACCTATTGTTGTTATTTGAGAGCCACCTCTTCAGCCAACTAGATTAAATATTTTTATTTTGCAGATTATTTTACTAATATTTAAAATATTAGTGTGTAGTCAAGTATATTGTTTTATAAAACATATGTGTGCGTGTTTGACAATATTTGTTACCAACACGGTCATTATTATTTTTAACTGGTATTAATCCATTGTACTTTTTTTTATCCATGATATCTTTTTTACAACTATTCAGAAAACTTTTTTAATCTTGTCTATTCATCACACGAAGGGTTTCTTTTGGCATCCAAATTAATCTATTTGTTATCTCTTCTAGCGATATTTTCAGCTCAATTCCATTTAAATTTTTTAATTCTTGTAAATACATTCTTAATACTTGTTCGTTCTCTCGCCCATGCACACCGTTTTCCAAATTCACACATACAAATATAAATGTATATGTCAATGTTGAAAAAAAAAGATAAAAGAATTTTTAAATAGTCCAATACAAAACAACAACAACAACAACACAGAATGGATAATATTACTCTCAGGAGTTTTCGATGATGGCTATATAAATTGACCATGACTCAGACACTGGATTACTACAAAAATTTCAGTTTACACATCCATATTCAAACCCAAGTTATGTGATTGCAGAATCATAAAATAAGATCATAGTTCTGTAATAGCTGATATGATATAACATTCTTTTATTCATTATAACTCACTATTTGGAAAATTGAAACATGACCAAAAAACTTTTTGGGATATTCACAAGAATTTGGTTAGAGTTTCAGAACATTGTAAATCGAAAGATTTCACGAGTACTAATGTATAATAGGAATTGTGGACTTAATCAGTGAATTATTGAATAGCTTCACGCTCTCAGGTCTAATCACTTCAGCTTCACCTATTTATATAGAAAGTAGGTTGAAGTAAAGATTGTTCCCTTCTTTTCTTCCAATGCGTAAGCTTGTGGTTAAGACCTGTAGAGATCCCTACCTTCGCATTTTCAAACGCACATACTTTAAGTTTATTGCCTTAGTAAATATTACTTACATTGTAAAAAATGTTTGCAGATTCTTTTTATATAACTTTTCATCTAAATTCTACAAATATATATCTATCTTTCTTTCAAATTATTCCAATCAAGTTATGATTGTTGAGATTTTAATTAATATTTGTTCTATTACTAAAAATATATCTGATCTACTTCCAAACCTTTTTTCTTCTTCATATAAGTCAATTTTTTCTGCTACATCGTATGTATATTACTTTCTTTTCAGCATCTTTCTCATCAGGTCTGCTCTGTCAAAGAACTTCAGATGGTACAGACGTCAAAAAATTATTCTTTCAACCAATGAAAATCAAATTCTAAAATTAGCCCTATCATTTTTGTAACCATTTTAATCAAATTAAGTCAGAGCTAGTTCCTTAATATTTGGTGTTATTTCCTCCAACAATCTTTATTATAGCTTATAATAAATATAAACAATTTGCATTGTATTTTAATTTTGTTGTGATATATTATTTTTATATATAATAACTCTGAAGATGACTATTGAGCAGTCAAAACTGTCATCTTTTAAAAAAAATAATTGAACAATAAAATATTGTATTTGTATTGTGTAATGTGCACAGAGGAATCTATTACTATTATTTATTTGTATTGTATCATATTTTTTTGATCAGGATTATTTCCTATTATTTTTTCTTATGCAACTCTTTATATTCCATAAGTTCTATTATATTTTATTTTTATTAAATATTATCATATTTGTTACAAAAAAATTGTAAGATAATCTTCATTTATTGGATCTATCCAAAGTCAAGAAACATGAATTGACCTCAGAATAATTTTGAAAGATATGCTCTATGTTCAAGATGGACCAATTTAAAATGGCATCATGCAGCAAATGCAATTAATCATAGCAAAATTTAATTATGTATAGTGAATTTTTGACCAAAAGGAAAATAAAGAATGATGAGCAAATCACAACTTTTTATCATCAACACTGCCATCATTTATCATCCTCTTCACATAAAACATATTGATATTATTACAATAAAACATGCCATCATATCAGCATGGTGCTTGTAGGATATCAATAAGACTTTGGAAATTTGGTAGTCTAGTCCATTTCTTTACTTTAGTAATATCATTGAAGCAATATCCTTATCATTCCATAGAGAGTGACATTCAAATTTGATTATTTCAATGACATTCAATGCTTCTCCATATATATTTAAACTATGCTGAAGCATGGAAATGCCTTCCTTGTCATCCTGATAAAGCATCTACCTTTTGAAAGTACAATGATTGAATCACTTCAAAATCTTCTGTGGTCACACATAAAGATTTTGGTTTATTAATTAATGTTTCAAAAATTCAAGTTATCATTGAGTGGAGGAAGAAGAAATCTCCAATAACTTTTAACTTGGGTGGTCATCAACTTGAGAATGTAAGTCAATTTAATTGTCTTGGTAGTTTTATTAGTAGACAGATGAACTTAGAAGGTGAAGTATAATAATGACTCAATGTGTGGTTGCTGTTTTTACCAAGTTAAAAGATAGAGTATTTCATCATAGAAAAATAGCTACTGCAACCAAGTTAGCTTTAAAAAAGCTGTTATTTTACCTAATTTATTGAATGGATGTGAAACTTGGATACTCTATCAGTGCAATATAAAGACATGAGAAAAGTTTCAATTAAGGATGCTTCATAAAATTTTAACAATACAATGGTATGATCATAAAACCAATCATGGTTTTTCAATATACTGGATGTGCTACTAAAGAATCTACTAATGTAAAATCATACCTTCACTAAACTAAGCATGTAAAATGACTGAAACATGCAAAACTTCCTACTATAAGGGTATTTTATGATGAACTTAAACATGGTTGGGGTGGGGGGAGAAGTAGATCCATCTCAGTAGATCTCAATACCATTCTAAAGATATGCATAAATGGTTTTCAAATTTATGCATAAATCATGCAAAAAAAATTATATTAAAATATTGCTAGAAAAAGAAATTTAGAAATGTTCTATAGTTTGCCAAATGGAATTGTATATCACAAAATTTTACAGAAAGGTTTGCAATATAAACAATAAATTTAAATATTTAGCCAAAAAAAAAGATTAAAAAGATAAATGTGGATAAGTGTAATAATTATGCAAATTTATAGCGTGGACTTGTTGGCCAGTTTAATCATTGTTTTAGAATTTGGACCAAAATTTGTGAGTGTGGTCAAAAACATTCTCACATGGAGATCGGTGCTGATCTTGAGATGGCTTTTAAATTTTCAGACAAAAAAAGATGCAAATAATGAAAGTTATAAATATGTATATACCATCGTAAGACTTTAACAAAAGAAAATAGAAATGGCCGTAATAAGTCAGTATAATCCACGTACTATATTAGAATTTATTTCTTTTATATTAGTAATTAAATTATTTTTGTATAGTTATTTTTATATACTTATCCGTTTTATGAATTTATAGTAGAACAATTATTTTTACTGCGTGTGTGTGAATTAATTGTATCTTATAAATAAATTATTAGTTTTATGAATTTATTGTAGAACAATTATTTTTACTGTATGTGTGTGAATTAATTGAATCTTATAAATAAATTATTAGTTTATAAAAAAAAAATATCAGTTGTCAGTGACATTTTATATCGCAGCTTTTATTTCAAATGTTAACACTAGCACTTACTAGTTCCGTGTTTATTAAGAATATATGGCAGAAAATTGAATATATTGGGGAACTACAATTAAACATTGTATTGAAGAATGTCAGAAAGAATGGTACTATGCTGAAGAAATTAAAAGCAACATTGCAAAACATCAAGTAAACTGAAAAATGGATCAGCGTGTTCTATATGTAGATTTATTTGTAGTCAGTTATCTAGTTATCACAAAACTCATTTCTAGAACAGTTTTTTTCTCTTTCCTTTTTTTTGTGTGTGACTAAAATGGCCATATTTCTTTAGAAGTGGCTATTCATCACCATCATCGTCATCATCATTATTATTATTAATATCATCATCATATTTGTTATATCTCTTCTTTGATATCTCTTGCATTCTCTACTTTGATATCTCTTGCATTATTTATTATTAGAGATAATACCCCTTATAGCTTGTTTCATTATTTTCCTATCATCTTCAAATAAATTTACTATTTCTCTTTTTCAAAATCTATAACACAAATTGTAGTATTAAATTTTATCAAATGTTTCATTCATTCTCTACCAATCATCATTATCATTATCAACCATTATCAATCCACTACAAGATAAAGCTCTCTCCAACTTCAATCCACCTTCTCCAATCTCTAGTTTCTCTTCTCCACATCACCTCTGTACACTTCCTTATTTTATCCATCCATTATACATGTAATCTCATTCAGGATCTTTTACAAACTCTTAGAATCCCATTTAAGATTTGAACTGTCCATCTATTATCATCTGTTCTAGTAATATGTCCAGCCCAACCACTCAGTCTCTTAATTCTTTCAATGAGGTCAGGAACACTTGATTGTTCCCTTATCTATATATTTCATTTTTGATCTCTTCTTGTTATTCCTAACATGTATCTCTATTCTTCTTTGAAAGATCTTGTGCCTTTATTGTTCTTTCCATTAAGTGTCCAAGTCTCTAATACATGAGTAAGAACTGATAACCCACATTTATTAAAAACTTTCCTTTTCAAGCACATAGACATATTTCCTTTCAATGGTAGTTACTTCTATAAAAAGCACTACAACCAAGTTAATTGTATGATTAATTTTATCCATTATGTTTCTATCTGTAGTAATAATTTGGCCAAGGTATTTGTAATTGTTAATTCTATGTCATCATAATCAATCTTTATTTTCATCTTTTGAGAAAATCCATTAAACATTACATGTGTTTTTGACATCTGCCTTTAGTCCTACTTTCCTACTTTTATTGGACAACTCTTGTAACATTTCCTGAAGCTCTGAAGCATTATTTGCAAAAATAATTCTATCATCTGCAAAAACTAAAAGATTTAAATAACCATTTACTTTTATTCCCTTAGCTTCCCATTTTAAGAGGAATTTATCATTTCTTATACAAATAAAAATTATATATATTACCACATATGACAATGACAATTATATGAAAGCCTATTCAAATTATTCATGTAACAAAGTAAGTTTATGAATGCCTTACTTCTAGTACTTGTATCTTTAATGACACTATATATCAACACAATTCCTTTTAACCTGGAACAATGTATTTATAAGATTTAAAGTTTATAACAATAATAAATTTTAATAATCATTATGTAACCCCCAATAAGCATAATCATTCACACCAAAATATGATGTGGAATATTTGCAAACATGTATTACATATAAAAAATATACATATTTTTAATAATACCTTTGTTGTTTTAAAAGAACATTTCTTTGGAAGATCTAAGAGAAAAAATGCATAGCAACAATTCATAATAAAATTATTATTAATGGAAATCCATGTCTTTATTTATTTTTTTAATCTAAAATTCTAAATTCAGAGTTCATTTTGAATCTGATTTACAGTGGGTTTCCTGCATGATACTTGTTGACAAAATAAAAAGCAACGATTACTGAAGAAAGTTCATTTTGGCTAAGTTTTTAAAAGTTCTAGAAAAGTCTATTGTTTCCAAAACTTGCTTAAAAGATAATTATAAGTAAATGTAAAACTTTAAAAATTCTTGGAAATGTTAATAAACTATTATTTGGTTGATGCAGCAACATTCTCTCTCTGGATATCTTTAAAATGTAACTTCTTCAATGCTAAGGATTAAAAAAGATAGATTTCCTTTTTGTTAGATGGACTTATTTTATTTTAGGCTTTGATTTTATTTCAACATTATGCCACAGAGACTGCAGTAATGTAGGCAACTGGAATGAAGGCTTCATAAGTCTAGTCAGATTATCTTTATCTAGCTGACTATCATGGTTAATAACTTTAGTATTATTGACATTTTTTAAAACAATATTAAACAAAAATGATCTAGTTGAATTGAAAGTTTCTTATTAAGTAAAAGGTTTTTTCATTAAAGGTAAACAACCCCCCTTACTGCAAAATTAACGATGTCTGAAGTTATTATGGTTATCTCCTAGAAACAACATGGTGCTAAAATTTTTCATTGTCCACATTGCATAGCCATTGGTTTTTGAATGACTTGCATTCAACTATTTCTAAAATTAACTTTAATATTAACAAAAAATAATAAAAATATAACTTACTTTTCATATCATTTTATTAAATTTAAAACATATCTTCCTTGTTCTTTTAAATACATATCAAACACAAATATTCTTTCATAAATATTAAAACTAAAATAATTGTCTATTATTTTAATCATCTTTTTTTAAAATTTAAAATAACATTTCACTTAAACATGAATAAAAGATTTTGATCTTAACAACTTTCTAAAAAATAATCAGTTTAAAACAAAACACAACTTTACACCCAAAACATAAATAGACACAGCAGTTCATTTTATTTTAAAATTAGATTTTTGACTGCAGCTATATATGAATAGAATAAAAAAAATTATTTTTTTAAAGATCACGTATCTTTTTTTTAACTCACAATTAAGGTTAATTACTAAAATAAATATATTATTCCTGAAGTAATATATATATATATATTGACAATCTGTTACTATAGATTGATCTTTTTGTGTTATTTCAGTTACATATTTATCTGTAACCATAGGGATTTGAACAGACTTTCAAGCTTCCTTCAACTATCCACTGTCTCATACAAATTCTTTACGGTTCCATCTAAATCTCAAGTCACTTATGGTTACATCCAAACTCAAAATATATAAAAATATATTCATATTCAATCAAATATTTACCTGTAGTAAAACATTGTTGATAATTACACAGATTAAGATCCACCATTTTAATATCTATATCAATACATTATTAACCCTTCAACAAGTTGACATTTCCATTTGTCTTCATGATGGTAATTTTTGAAACATTCAACATTTCATTTTAATATTTACACCTTTATTTTATAATTTAATAAAGTGAGCTTGATTTGTCAGAAATATAAGTTTGCAAATGAAAAACATTTTAAAATTCTGTATTTGAATTTTGAAAATATAGGGAAAATCTATATAAATTGAAATATATAATGAGAACAATTACTTTTTTTATTGGAAGATTATCACAAAACTGGTGGAAAAAATAAATTAATGAAATCTTTGTTGATTGAATTTCATTCGCAAAATGTTAATAAGTTAATGTTAAATCATTATAAATTTATGAATTTCTGATCTAATATTTGAAATTTTACTTATAATTATTCAAATATCACAAAAATTCCACAATACTGTGTTTAACAAATTGTTGTCAATTGTAGTTTCTTTTTCATCATTACAATGAATTTCTTTAATTTGTATTTTTAAAAGAAAACCTTTTCAACTAAAATCAAAGTGTGATCATATATCCTTTTTTTTTTCAAAAAAAAATTATTGTTCAGATATTTCGTAAAATCAAACTATGGAAAATTTACAATTCTTTGGCTCATTAATAAGAGCAAAAAAAATGGACAATTGCTCTTTCAACTGCTTTCTACTAGTCAGTGATCTTGTAAATATGGTTTGTATATTTGGTAGTTTTTTTTTTTTTTTTGCTATAGATTTCTAATACTTTCGTCCACTTCAGATTTTTGTTTTAGGTAAATAAACATATTTTGATACTAGGTTTGTCCAACAAAACAAATGCAAAATAGACAGAATAGTGCTATAAGTGGCCACAGATAAGTGAAAAAACCAAAGGCTAAATAGTGTCATCTCTATATAAAAACCTTCATGCAAATTAGTGGAGAATTAACAAAAAACTTTTTTAATATTTATTTTAAGTATATTTCCATATGATGCAAAAACTTGAGTACATTAAAAGGATGGAAGAAAAGGATTAGAAAAATTCATGAAAAAAAAAATTAAAAAGAAAATTTAATCTATATTTGATCTGTATTAAAATGTTAAGATATGCACCCATAAATTAATTTTTAAATTATTAAAATTTTAACTGCCAGTTTACAGTCTTGTCAAATATAATTATTTTGATTCAAAAATATTCCTGAAAAATGAAATACAGCATTTAAGATCCACAGACAGTACATTGAAAATAATAAGTGAAAATTAGCTATTAAATAAGACTCATAAAATAGATTAAATCTCCTATTATATAACTCAGCAGGAGTACAAAGATTTTTAAATTACAGATAAATGGCAATATTATCTAAACTGTATATAAATAATTATTTGATAAATGACACCAAAATGACTGTTCTAAACTTTGCACAAATTGTAAGAACTATGTTTCAAAGGTTAATATGCAGATGATATTATAAATGACTGACACGTTTAAACATACACACATGTATATACAAACACTTATATATAAACTTAAGTTGAGATTTAAGCAAAGTATTGTGAACATTCATTTGAAACATAATATTGTATAGCGCTGAAACTTGGACAATTAAAAAGACAAACAAAAAAAGGAAATATTTTGCAATGTGACTTTCAAGAATTAAAATAAAAATTAATATGAGAAATTAAGAGATGTTAGATGAAAAGGTGAAAGATATATATGGTTTTTACAGGAGAAGATATTTATGATTGTTTGAAGAGATGTCCAGAATAGCTGAAGACAGCAATATGAGATATTTTTGAGACCTGTCTAAAAAAGTATAACTAGAGAAGACTATGACACATATCTAAAGTGATTCACAAAAATATCAACACGTACATATACTGTGATGATTTAAAACTTTTCCCCTATGATGTGCTTTTTATTCTCTAAACGAAATTCACACAGACATAATAGTACTGTCAAAAGAACAACAACAAAGAAGACAGGCTGTTCCAAAGAAATTACTAAGTATTTAAGAATATAGAATGTTCCAATAAAAAGATGACTAGTTCCTTCTTCAAAATGTTTGCAGCATCTCTGAACAAACATATGTGTTATGTGGAAAAAAAATTAAGGTATCATTATACCCGAATCATGGGTTAAGATATAAAATGTGATAGCATGTTTCATATCTTTCCCACTCATTTTCAATGCTTTCTCTGCCATAATAATATCTTGAAAATCAATTGAAAATATTTTTGTGGTTTATGGCTTCACTTTCATGCATAGTATGAATTATTTCAAACGTCTTGGAAGCAGTTTTAACCAGTTTAAAACACAATTTAATATCAGTGCATATTCCATCGTAAATTAAGATACAAAATATACTAGCACACTTCAAGTCATAATTCGTGATCCCGATGTATGAACATCTTAAACATTTTGTGGTGAATAGCTAAACTATGTCACTGTATAATATATTTTGAATGAGTGAAAAAATAATTTGCTAAAGTGCTGAAAAAATCGATGAATTTTTAATACTTAAAATTAATAAGATATGATAATGAAATCATATGACCTTGATTAATTTACAAAAATCTATAGCTAAATTAGAAATTAATAAATCAATTTACTAAAAAGTAAAATATTAATTGATTCAGTTTTTTTTTAATTAGGAAATTATACTAATTCTTTTAGATTTACATTTTTCATCAATATTTTTATGAATAGTTTATTGGATTATTTAAAAATAAAAAAAACATATAATATAATAAAGTTTATTGTTCAAAAATGACATTTGATTAAATAAATTACTCAAGGATCAAACAAAAGAAAAGTGTTATATTTCAAGCTAATAAATTAATAACTTGAATAAACTAAACTAGTATAACTACTTAGAAGAAGTAATTTTAGAAGTTAAAAATTTCTATAATTAAAAACTTTATATATATAACTCTTGATTAAAAGATATTTTTCAAATTGAAAAAGCAAACAAACTATTGTACAGCAAAATGTTGATGTGATCTGATGTGATCTCCCCGTATATGGAGTCGGGAATCTCTCAACAACTATGCCCAAAGAAACAGCAAGGAAAGTAGTTTGCTGTTTAAGGCTCTAACGGGATCTTTAGCAACAAGGGAATATACACATAAATGGAAAATGTGGGTGATTTAGTCTTCAAGTTGTGTAAGGAAGGCATAGAAAATATTAGGCATCAGTTAATTGAATGTAATTAAATGTCTGAAAGCAGAAAGGGTACAAATAATGAAGTTGTGGAAGAATAAATATAAACAAAGTGATTATACAAAAAGTGGGCTATTGGTTTTTATGCTGGGTTTAGGAAAAGATAAGAAGGATTCAGATATAAAGGTCATGGAGTTAACAAAGATTATGTTATGGAAATGATATGGAGCAGGATAGAGAAGAATATGGGAAATCTTAGGATGGTGAATGGGAAGGGAAGTTAAAGTGGATAACAGGTTATAGAAAAATTGCTTAGCAGTGATATCTAACAAGTATTATGGATAATGTTTTTTAAAAATGTTCACAATATGTAAACTGCAATTATTTTTAGATCTCTAATTTGTTATAT
Source organism: Epiperipatus broadwayi (assembly GCA_028023455.1). Lineage (NCBI taxonomy): Eukaryota > Metazoa > Onychophora > Udeonychophora > Euonychophora > Peripatidae > Epiperipatus > Epiperipatus broadwayi. Next base: position 1,925,748 of record JAQFVV010012555.1, read on the forward strand.
TCGATTTAAACCTAAATAGTGTTCACACATTTTGTTATATTAGATGTAGTAAACTAACATTCTTTATTGTTACATTGTAAATTACAAATGTCAAATTTACACCACCCACAATATTGACATCAGCCACTCCACATAAATGCAGTACTGATTATCACTTATCATTGATTAAGCTAATCCAGATATAAACTTTAAACCTCAGTTAAAGATTAATATATTTGATTTTTTCATTAAACATACAGACATGAAGTTGTTTATATTTTTCTGTCCTAATTGTAATATCTTTATAAATGTATTAAACAATTATCACACCACCACACCTTCTTTTCATATCATATAAATAAAGAGATAATAAAAAACAAATTGGCCACAAGATGCATTTCATGCTGAACCAATGATCATCAATTGGCCCAGGCTATCATCTTTCATATAGACCTATTATATGTACAGTACAACCACCCATTATTAATCCACTACAAGTTAAAAATGTTTCCGTGTTTAATCCAGGTTTTCAATTCATATATTCTCTTCACCATATCAATCTCGAAAATTCACTTTATCCATTTCCCATGTACATTCCATCTCTTGATATTCTATTTAAAACTCTAATTGTCCATGTACAGTCATCTTCCTTAACAACATATCCAGGCCAATTATATTTCACTCTTTCAATGATATCAGTATCTATTTATCCTTTTACCCAGGTAATTGGATTTTGATCTCTTCTTGCTATCTCTCATACTTTGTTGTGTTATCAAAACTCTCTGCGTTGTTCTTTATGAAGCATTCAAGCCTCAGATTCATAAATAAGCATTGAAAGGACACAATAAAAACCCACTTTTCATTCAATGAACATATATTATGTTCTTTTTAATCAAAATTATTCATGTAATTTTAATTCTCTGAATAATTCTATCCATTATGTTTCCAACTTTATAAGAATCAACCAAAATATTTGTTATTATTTTCTTGTAATCAATTTCTTTAGACTTTTTAGCCTTTATTGTTACTCCTACTACATTGTTTTGATATTAAATCTAATCAAAGCTAATCAGCTATTCCTGTTAATATCTCAAAGTTTCCCTACATATATAAAATTTTTATTTAATTTCTGATGAGGAAAATATTTTTCCAATTTTTAAAAAAGATTACATTGCACGAAGAACTTTACCAATATTTAGTTTTTGCTATCTTATAAAAAATCAATAATTTTCATTTTTGGACTAATATATAAAGTAGGACAGTAATTTTATAATTAGATAATATAACAATCATTTATGCAGATATGTTAATTAACAAGATAAGATTGAAGACATTAAAAAGAAAATAATATGAGTGAAAAAATAAATGGATATTGATATTATTAAAAGAATAATGAGACTGAAATGGAGTTGGGCAGGACATATTGCCAGAATAATAATAATAGATGGACCCATGAAATCTTAAACTGGATTCCAAGATATTGTAAAAGACCTAGAAAGAAACCACATAAGAGATGAATGGATGAAATAAAAAAAAGTTTGTTAATGTGATGTGGAAAAGAGAAAGTAGGGACTAGATTGATCTTGCAGAAGCTGTTACTCTGCTATGTAAGGTATGGATGAAATAATAATGATGAGTAAACAACTGGAAGTCCTCCCTGAATTACTTCAAATAAAGTAATCCTTTGAAAATCAGTTATGAAATTTATTTCAATGTATTAAAACATTTACAATACATTTATTCCACTTCCTCTGACTCTACCTTTCATTCCATTGTTTTTTGAATTTATTTAGCAATAGGAATATTATAATTTTTGGATATAAAAGCACTTTTTTAACATTAATTCTAAATATTTCTTTTTAAGGGAATGAGTCAAATTTAAGTTGGCAAAATAAAATGGTTCATATAAAAGAAATAATATATATATTGTTACGGGCCGCTTTATATATATATATATATATATATATATATATATATATTACAAAAACCACTTTATTTAATTTGAAATAAAAATGTGTAATGAATGAATTAATTAATTTATGGAATTGTCATACTTTTATTTCAAGTATGGTGATTGAATTAATTAATTTACAGATGCCTTTTATTTTTGATTTTTATGGCATTTTTTTTGTAAAATATTATATATATTATTCTTTACTTTTTGGTATTCAGATATTTTGCAATAAACTTCTTGTGACTATTCATATTCAAATTTAAAAACAGAATCTAAACAATATAATCATATTTCCAATATTTAAAATTAAATTCATATGCATTAAAAGTTGTATACAAAAAAGCAAGTTTTAGTTCAACAATCAAGAGAAATTAACATTCCATCCATTTCATATCCATTCTATTTTAATTAATTGTAAACAATTTTAGTGCATAAATCATAAAATTCAATGAAAGATATTTTTAAAAAATATACTTTCATCTATTGTCCATAACTGAAAACTTACTAAACTAATATCAATACTGTTTGAAATTTAACCAGCCAATACTGGAAGGTTAAACTACTAGTTGGGTAATCCTGAAATATTGCATTATTATATTACATTGTCATTGAACACTAACATGTATACAAAATTTGAAGAAAATCTGTTTGATAGACATTAAAAATATTTGACCCAAATAAATGAACAAACAGAAATTTCTATGTTAAATAAAAGTGTTTAAAGTCACATTTGTTCCATCTTTTTGAATAGAAAATGTCATTCATTATGGAAAAAAAATTTAAACATTTAAATTATTAACAATTTACTAAAATTATTAAGTAAATCTGTCATTGCAAAACTGTTAATCTACATAAAGGTTTTTGCTTAGAGATGCTGTTCTTTGACGATAACTTTCTTCACTCTCCTAGGGATGTAAATTTTGTTCTGTGGTTTTATTTTGCAAATTATTTTATTAAAAACAGTGGTGTAATAGTCTCAGAAAGGTAGGTAATGCATTTCAAAAAAAATTATATCACCATACTTTTCATTAAATCCTTGAACATTGGTCATTCAATGTGAATTCATTCTCACAATTATCTGAACATTTATTTGTCACATGTAGGTGTCTGAAAATTTCAGATTTTCCACTCGATAACTTTTAGTTAAATGCTGGCTTTGGGTTGGTATTTTTAGATCTAGTGTCTGAACCTACCCTGGCACCTCTCTGAGGAGTGCCAAAGCATGAAACCATGCTAAGGGGTTTGGTTGGCAAAGTTCCTGACAGAGATATTTTAAATGCTTTCTCTGGCTAAGCATTTAACACAAAGCTTGTTGAGGAATTGGCAATCCTCATTGTTTATAACTTACAAGGTTAAGAGAATAGGGTCATGTGATCTATGACTCTTATTTTGACTACTTAAAGTATATATTGATTTATTAATTTTAAAAAATCTCAAGAAGCTAATACTATAAAGAAAACTTAAGGCAAAAAAAATGCTGATGATTGGTAATTTCTTTGGTTTCAAAGTAGTCATTTTGCTATTGTGAGCCTTCATGAGAACTCAACTTTTATTCAAATCTCAGAATAAAAATTGTATATCTTCCACAGTTGGTTTATATATATTTTCATGATTATTTTTGAAAAAATATTTGTGAAATGTTAATTTTTTTATAAGAGTCTAATGATTATACTCAGATTTTATTCAAAAATAGGGGATACTCAAAAGAAACTCAAATCATTTTATGGAGGGTGAGCCACTAAATGCTTTTCATGGGGCCTCAAATCAATTAGTCTGTTGACAGTTAAATTGTGCTATCATGAAGCAAAATGTTTCTATCAAGTGCATTTTGCTTATTTGCCAATTTTTATGATGATTGAAAAGTAATAACCATGTGCAATTCATTTTCTGTTATGGAAAATGGCAGGGGAAAGAGGTATAATACTTGAAATAGCTTACAAGCAAACTTTTCTGGGCAAATCACAAATGAAAGCATCCCATTCATCATATCTGAAGAAAGTATAATGAGTGCAATCCAATATAAAAATGATGCTGATTTCTAATGCAAACAGCATTGTTTACTCAGAATTCATTCACAGCAATCAGACATTTTATATACAACTTCTGAAATACTTCCATGATGTGGTAAAATAAAAACATACCAATTTGTGGTGATGTGGGGATGCAAATTTCACCATGACAATGTGCCAGTGCCGAAAACTTAGAATGTGAAACAACAATATGATTCAGTTTCTCCATCAGTTATATTAAACTGATCTTTCTTTGTGTGACTTCTTTTTATTCCACTGAATGATAAAATGCCTCAAAAAGAGGTTTGCAGACTTGGAAGTGATGAAAAAAACAACAACAGAAGTATTAAAAGGCATCAATAATTTTTATTAGTCATTCATTAGAGTAGAGCTTATTCAATATTGAATATTTCTGTAATGTAACTTTTACTACACCATTCTTACTCAATGTATGGACTGGTTGCTATCCATTTTAACACCTTGTGGAGGGATTACTTTGCAAGAGTTTCAAGACTGCTTCAAAAAGTGAAAAATGTGTTTAGACCGGTGCATTGCTTCAAATAGGCAGTAATTTGAAGGAGATTCAATTTGTAACAACTAAAAATAAATACACATTTCCCCACCAAAATTTCAAGATTTTTTGAGGTACCCTTTGTATTTGCTTTTTCATTTGGGAATACAACTCAAGACAATAATAATGAAAAGCAGGATATTGTGACTGACTGAACAATAACATCTTTACAACTATTATAATTGTTATATTTTGCCATTAATTAAAAAATTATAAGTGGGATTTTAAATTTTAAAACAATTTTATTTTTTTATGCATCTTCACAAAAAAATCATTGGTGTGTTAAGAATGTATTTCAAATATTTTTTTTTTCATTCTAAATATATTTCTATCATCAATCACAAAATCACAAAAGTTATTGTTCACATTAGATATTTTAGTTTATTACTTTTTTCTATATTTGCAATGTTGTAATATTATTTTTAAGAATGGTTTTTATTTTTAAACTTATACTTCTAAGAAATAATTTGAAAGTTATAAAAATATAATATAGAATAAAAGTTAATTCTTAAAATAAAAAGTTAGATTTGATCCAATCATTAGGAACTGTCAACAGAAGAATGTTTTAATTAGTAAAGATGAAAACTTATTACTATGATAATAGTATATAAGTTGAAGAGAAAAGCAATACAAATCAATACTTAAGACTTGCATTAAAATTAGAACCTAAAAGATGATGTATGCAAAATTTGCAAAAGTATGTGTTCACAGAACAGATTTCAGATTGTGGCAAAATTTATATATTCAATACATATAAAAATATATAATCTTTAAAAAAGGTCTTTATATATTATTCCACTTTTGAGGTTTTCTCAAAGTATTTACAATTTAAGATCAAAAATTATTTACTTGGCTTTAACTCTTCAAGTGGGAGAATGTTTCCTTTGTTTTCCTTGTGACAATTTTTGTAACAGTTCAACATTTGATTTTAATATTTAAATTTTTATTTTATATTAGAATTCTATAAATTGAGCTTCATTTGATAAAAATATAAGTTAACAAATGAAAAACTTTCTTAAAAAATCATATTTAAACTTTTCAAATGTAGGGGAAAAAGTAATAATAAATCAGAGAAATAAAATGAAATACACAAAGAGAACAACTTTTTCTTATTGAATGATTCATGTGACATCAATGATAAAAAGTAAATTAATGAAACTTTTATTGATCGATCTTCATTTCTAAAACATCAATAAATTGTTGTTAAGTCACCATAAAGTTCTGAAATTCTGTTCTAAAATTTAAAATTGTGTTTGTAATTATAAAAATATAAGAAAATGTTACATTAGCATGTTTAACACAATATAACACATTATGGAAAATATATCATTTTTGTATCCACTCCTTAGAACAATTAAAATCTAGTTGTAAGTAGATTCACAAGTTCTTGAAATCTGTAAACAAAAAAATTTCTCAACCAGCATACTGAGAGCAGGTTTTTGATTTATTTGAAGAATTTTAGGTCTATAGAAATCTGATATCTTCAGATTCTTCTTAAATAAATAAATTAAATTATTTTAATTTCAATTTATGCTCTTAAATCAATGCAAAACTGGCAAAATATCACTAAAAGTGCCCACAAAACATGAAGGAAAGCTGAAGGCTCACCAATGCCATCTCTGTACACAATACTCTGGGATGAATTAGTGGAGATGTTTAAGAATATATAATTTATTTCTTAGGCATAATGAAAAGGAGAGAAATAGTTATACAGTATATATGCAAATAATATTTTGTTATCTAGTATTTTTGTCAGCTATGAAAAAAAAGATTGGAGATCGAAAGCACCTGATTTCTTAACTGGTCATCAAGAATGCTATTCTTTATTACAAGCAAATACTCTCTGATTGCTCAGATCCTCACTATCCAGAAATTTCAAGCATGATGGGTAATATTTATTATCATTACATGCCTAAGACAAGTTTTAAAAAATGTTATTAATTTGCAGTAGGCTATTTACATGTTGTTTTAGATATATTAAACAGCTTGTCTCAATAATAAAAATGGCATAAAAAAGCAGAGTTCTTGTATTTGATTTCCAAACAAGGTAAAAAGGAAGTGAAGAGTAACAAAACTATTTTAAGTTGGTCAATTAAATTACAACTGTTCTCTTTAATTGGAGCATTATTTGTCAGGCTATAAAAAGATTGTTTGATTAAAATAATTTAAATTCTGGCAGTGCCTCATTAATTGAAAAGAAAAATAACATCACCAAACTTGAATGTTTTCTTTTTAATCATCACCATCATCATTCGACTGCAGGTTGAAAATCTATCTATGTTTAATCTGGTTTCTCTAACTTTCAGTCTTTCTTCTTCACAATATACCACCAAACTTCCTTATTTCAGTCATTTTACATATGATCTCTTTCTAGGTCTTTTATAATCTCCTGGAATCCTGTTTAAGACTTCAATTATCCATGAACTATATCTTCTAGCAATATGCTCATCCCAACTAATTTCAGTTTTTTTATTTAACCCTTTCAATGATATTGGTGATACCTGTTTGTAATTTCATCCCTTCTTACTAATATCAATTTCAAATTGCAATAATCACTGGGTTATAATTAAATATATATATATTGTACCGAGACAAAGTCGGTACAGGTATATACGCACACACACGAGCAATGTAAACACTCTATATTTTTTTCTCTTCTTTCACTTTCAACTTGTGATAAAAAATAAATGTAGTTTTCTTTCAATGCGTTATAAAATACACTGTAAAATAAAATGTTAATATTTCTGATTAAATAGTTAAGGCTTTCATATAATCTATTATAATAATATTCTCTAAAAAGAAAACAAAAAAAAAAAATAAAAAAAAAATATAAAGTACTACTAATATGCCATTTTAAATCTCAATAAGTGATTTCTACTTGTATATGCCGCGGGGGTAATTAAAAGGGGTTTGTTTTAGATTATAACTGTAGTGAAAGTTAAAAGCTTATAGAAGTGATTTTGAGACAGATTAAATGCTCGACTTTTAAACTAATGTAAGTTAAATTGTTCTCTTAAAACACGCACACATGTATGCATAAAAGGTGTGAATAAGTATGAAAATTTTTCTAACTGAGATTGTAATATGAGATTGCATAAACCTAAGATTGCCTCAAGCATATGGATTGAGTGGACATTACGTAGGACACGGACCCCAATGACAACTCAAAGAATATTGAACTCTGGGTGGAGATTCGATCCTCAGATAATAACCAACCCATATAAATATGAATCTAAATCTAAAGAAGGAGTCTTTTTACACTTTTTCTTTTTACACTTTTTTCTGCTTATAGTTTTTTTTAAAATTCCTCCGGAAGCTACAACTAGAACTTTTCTTTTTTTGCTATCCGGTTTATCCAATATGATCACTGTGAAATTAACATTTAGAGCGTCGATCGTCATGATGGGCTAGAAAACCCTTCAGTGATTGACCGACGCTCCGCCGCCAGAACATCTCCACAGCTATGAATGATCAACAACAATACCGTCCGAACATAGTGCTCCAATCAGTCTAAGGACGTTGTTCCGTTTAATATACAAGAATCGTCCAAACATACTACGCTGAACTTATGTGAAATGAATAACCATGTATTATGGAAACCTCATCTATCAGGTTCGAACCCTCACCAAACTAGAAGCAGCAGAAGACTAAGCAAAATCCTAGGTAAACATTTTTTTTTATAACGCTTCCATTCATTCTTTACGTAAACTTAAAAGGCAATCTCATAATTAATTAAATTCGACTTTCGTAAATCAAATATAAAATGATCCGTAATCTCTCATATATTAAATCTTATTATTTTAATCTCAACTTTCGTAAATAAAAATATCAGATGCTACATAGTCCATCATATTTAAATCTTAGGACTTTTCCAGTTATGAACTTTGATCCTAATTATTATTTTCTTTCGCAGATAAACTATAACACACACCTACTTTCAAAATGTAATAAGAGGAAATATATTTTATCAGCCATGTTTATTATGCATAATATGTTCTTTTCGGTGCGAGTGCGAGAATGCGCGTATGTGCGTGCAAATAAAGCTATTAATCAATGTTTCATTTTTTTATAATCAATAAATTTTTTTATTTATTTAAACTAGTCGAGCATTCCTCAAATCATTTTTCTATAATTAAATATATTTTCTTTTTGAAGTTATTATTATTGTTAGCATTTATTCATGCAATTAATTATTTTACTTTTAAATTTGTCTTTCTTATATTTTTTTTTGTTGTTTTTTTTTATCTCTTTTAAGTTTCATTCATAAACATCGTGCCGTAAGTCACGATGTTTACTTATTATGTAGTTAACATAGGTTTAAGAGTTGGGAGGGCCTATTATTAATAAATATAAGTAAATGTCAATAGAGCTAGTATAAATAATTCTATTGGATTGTATGATAAAGGGGGGATGATATTATAAGTGTCTATTTGTTTATTCTAATGATGCCTCAACCGAACATTCGTATTAGTTATAAATAACCAATGATCCCGTCCAATGCTTGGACCGATCTGTTAATCAACCGATCTTCTTATCCATTGGTTAATATTGTGTCATTTGCCAGAATAATAGTCTTGAAGGCAATCACATCGCGACCCTGAGTGACCCCTATTGGTCCATGCTGGGAGTTTGAGCTTATGGGCAGGGATTAGACTTCAAAATCGTTTTGATATGACGTAAGGTGATGCGAGAAATTAAATTATGAATCAAATCATCGTATCTGGCGCCCTCTTGTGTTGATAATGAACAACTATTGATATAAGAAAAATAAATAAATCTTTACGCTGTATCATGTTTGTTTTGGAGTTCACAATCCCTTTTAGGAACGGTTTAATAGGGAGCCGGTGCTTAGGGGATATAAGGGGACGGTAGAATATATATATTAATTAAAAACTTTCCATAATACAATTTATTTTTTAGAACTTAATCTTTAATTTTTTGTGTTGATATTAATCTACAACTTTTAATTTAATATAAAAGTAATTAAAAATGTTTTTTTTTTTTGGTTTTAATTAGAGCAATATTCTGAGTTTTTCATTATTTACTAATAATCTCTGATTCAGGGAATACATTTTAGTTAAAATGCAAAAGATTTAATACTGAAAATTAAAAAAATATAGAAACTATTAATTCGACTTCTGAATATAAAACAGCAAAGTAAAATCTTTTAGATTAAATGATGAAATTCGAAAAATTGCGTTGTACTACAATTTGATCTATATGTGTCAGATATCCTAAGTCATATCTATGACATCATCCTCTTTAAACAAAAAAACAAAACAAAACAAATATATTAATGATTACTATTAATTATTTACTAAGCTAGAGATTATTGTATAATCAAAGTCATTTATTAAATGTTTGATAGAATAAAATTTTGATCATTCAAAATAATACGTGTCTTAAAATAACTGTTTAGAACACACAAAAAATTATTTAGATATCATTCCCATTTTAAATTAAATTTTAAAATGCTGGACACATATTTAACAATTAAAGATGAGCTTTTCTCTACAAAAAAAATAAGTAGGAGCAAGAGTGTGGAAACTTCACATATATTAAGTATCACAATAGGGCTACATCAGCTTGCTATTAATCTAAACCAGTCAATATACTTTTTTACAAAAATTTGCCTAAATATTGAAATATAAACAGTCTGTACGCACACATACAATCAACTTCATATAAGAACAGTTAGTAACATATTAAAGTTTTTATAAATACACAAAAGCAGTTCACCATTAAACAATATCAATAGCAACAACAATCTCAATCAGTTGTCAAGGCAACCTCTTTTAAACAATGAAGGTGGAAATCCATCTTTATATATAGTCCAATATGTTTACACGAACTTAAAAATTGCAACTAAAAATTAGATCATATATAAAAATGAATTTCCACCTTTATTGTTAAAAGAGGTTGCTTTGACAACAAATTGAGATTGTTGATTGTTATTGATATTGGTATTACTATTGGGATGTGTTTACTGTTTTTGTGTATTTATATTAATGTCTATTTAGCCTTGAGAATTATTAGTTTTAAAATTTTTATGTAGACAAACATCTTATACACAAGCTATATTATTGCTTTAGACATTTACTTATAAACATTTGCATAGACATACATATTTAATCAAAAAAATAATCATATAGTTAGTTGCTTTGAATGTCATGTGAAATCCCTGCACCAGAAATGACAGCTTGAAACCACCCAATTGAATTACATATGATCTGCATATTTTGCATTTATTATGAATATTTTGTCCTGCATGGATTAGTACAGAGGTAATATAGCCCGGTTATATAATCTTCTCACACTTGGATTCCTCCTCTGAGTAATAAAACACTTGATTATGATATGACATAAATATTAAAAGTAAATATTTATATGCAAAAAATTGCATATTTACATATGCTTAAAAGTGTTCATGTACAGAGAAGTAATATACATAATATTCACAAAAAATTTGTTACATAATTTTTATTATAATGATTATCAGATGTAGAAAATAAATAGATTTAGTGTTTACCTAAACAGCTTTATATGTACATGTTTTGGGGAGAGAAATTCAGTTAATTTTATACACTATTGAATGAACAAAAATATTAGTTACTAAATATGTATATAATGAATTTTATATATATATATTGAAACGATAACGTTCCAAGCCCCTATCATTTCACCATCAAACCTAATGACACTCTCATCTGTGCTAAGTTCGAACCTATTTAAATGTTAATAAATCTAAAATTCGCTCATGTCTGTATAAACAGTATTATATATTTGCGTGCGAACCAACGCTATAATTAGATAGGATTAGTAAAATTATAGCGTACTAAATTTATTTAATATTTCTAAAAATATTCATTATATTATTTAAGTTAAGTGTAAATTATTCATTTTGTTGTTTAATATTGTAATTTCGGATGTGGATATATAATCTGTGCTGTATAGAAGAAAGACATGATTTAAAATATGTAAAAGCCAGTATCTAAAAATAATATTAAATGTCTTTAAAAATTGTTAAAAGATTTCTTGTTTTAAATGTATTTCAAGGGAAAAAGTTTCTCGAAAATATATTTAAAAGCTATATCAAAATGTTTGTAAATTATTTTAAATAAATATGTTAAAAATGTTTTCGTTTTAAAAAAAATGTTGAAAAGTTGTTTATAAATAGAAAGAGTTTCTATTATATGTAAGATTAAAAATAAAAGCTGGTCAAGTAATTAAAAAGATTTTTGATTGTAAACAAGTGTCATTAACGACCACACCTGGAATTCGTAAAAAGTAAAACTAGTTCAAAATTTACTAATTAAAATCTCCTTAGATAAGAGTAAGTTATTTTAAAATCTAAATTGGACAATTGTTTGCAACGAAAAATCTTAATTATAATAGCTTATGGAATGTTTCTAACATAAGTTATCTAAGATTTTAAAAATCTGGATTGTAAAATTGAAAAATATTTAATTAAATTCCTGAGTTTAGTGAGTCTTGAGGCGATAGATTCCGATAAGGAAAAGATATAAATACTCTGTATTTTTAACAAGAAGGGGGCCATATTGTTAGAGAAAGAGACAGCCATATTGTTAGTGAGAATTGCAGCCAGTCTTCACAATTGTTAATGTTGAACATGTCCGGCTAAAAGCGGGCATCTTGTTGCTGTTACTCCGTGGGAGAACGGGGTTTCTCTCGTCAAAATGCCTAAACCACCATCATGCCGCTAGCAGAGATCAGCCTAACAGAATGGGAAAGATGATGCCACCAGCCGCCCAGTAAAACTCACCAAACATACAGCCAAGAACTTACAGTCCAGATACATAATACCGGTACCGTTTTATTTTTCAAACCGCAGAGCTTTGTGTAATTCTGTGAGTTCTTTATGTAAATATATCTATATAAGTTAGCTAACTCTCTTTTTAAAATAATGATAAAGCTAAATGTAATCAAAACTTAGAATCCATTTAATATTTTAAATATGTCAATTGCTATCAAAATTTAATATGTTAACGTTTAAATAATCTATTTATATTTTCCTTTCATTTAAAGTACATTATAAGCGTCTAATTTAAAGTTATATCACTGCGGTTGTGTCTATATTTCTTTGCTTATTTTAATTAAATGCTTTTATAATTTATATGCCAATATTTCGAAACAGTGAGCACTTAATTTCATGTATATGTTAAGAAGATATTATTTGAAAATCTTCGTATAATTTGTTTGTAGCGTCAACTTTATGCGCTGTTTCGAAATCCTATTTTTTTTATTATTTAAATGATTTAATATGTGAAATGTGGCTCTTTTGATCAACCAGTTAAAAACTTAACCTTATAGTTTTATTTAGAATTAAATTTAGCCTTGATCATATTTATAAGTATATTTGACATTTAAATTCTTAAGTCCATAGAAATATACTTTCCCTCCTTAAATATTTATTATCTATAAGTAACTTAATAGATCGAACATGTCAAAGTACAGATGTAGTAATATCCCCTTTTGTAGCATAGATGTTTATTACCAGGCTACACAAGAGTTGGTCCCAATTTGATAGAGCTAATATGCTATTAACTCGTATTTCATAGTATGAAATATACTATTCTTTGCTTGGCGGATGTGATATTATTTTATAAAAATATTCTCGTTTTGCTGCTATACGTAATATACGTATCTTAAGATGGAGCCACAGCATTGCCAGCACATCTTCTTTTATAGGGTAGAGCAGTAGCGAAGCCTGAGCCAAGGCCAGGTTAGCACGTAAGTCCCCCGCCATTCCTGAACAAAATGTTCCTTTTCACGCAGCATTGCGATCGGTTACAGGGTACCGGCGTTTGTCGCAAGAACCCTGAAGTTATTTCATCCATCCGCAGAGCGACTTTTCCTATTATTGTTTACCTGTGCCATAGTGCATTGGTAAAATCTTATGCAGCCAACTCTCCCACCTTAACATAACGCTTTCAGCATTCTGAAATTTTCTCTCGAAAGCCATGTTCGATCGATCATTACTTGAGCTGGTTTATGCGCTCGTTATTAAGTCATATTGTATATTTTAGTAAATGAATTCATGATCAAAGTTTAATCTAATTATTTATATACCAGCCACAAATGTAATAGGATTTGGCTTATCGAGATTTATAGACATAATGTAGTGATGATTATGTATTAAATGTCAACAATTCATAAGATGGGCATATGTTAAACCCCTCTATGAAATTTAATGATTACTTATGTAAAGTGATTTTGAATTGTATATAAAAAGAGAATGTGTTCTCTTATCCACCCAATGTTTGTACATTCGGCACTGAAATGTGTAAAACTGATCAATTTTATGCCAATTGTAAATAAATATATAATTAATTTAATGTATTTCGTTCTCTGTCTCGTTATTGATCTAATTCAATCCAATTCTAATTATTATTTATAATCTATATATGTGAAAACTATGCATTAAGTTAAATTAAATTTAGTGATATTTTAGTCAATTAAGAACCTCTCTTTTAATTATCAGAGTCTTATTGCTTCTCCGTGACCTATGTCGGCCGTGTGGAAAGAGGTATACTACATGTAATTTCAAGGTGGTCATTCATAGGGTCTTGAGTCTTGGAATCCTGGCTTATGAGTTGAAGTGTGGTCAGACTTGGAATGTCACAGTCCTAGTCTGGTCAGCTTCGGTCTCTTTTGCTTGGATTCTGAATTCTGTTACGCGAATGTACAAACTTGACTGTTACAATATATATATATATATATATTGTAAGAGTGATATACAACACTACAGAACCAACCTATATTAATCCACATCACCAAATCGAGCCATGCTAAATATGTGCTTAATCAATAAATTTTGAGCACATACTAGCATTGTCAAGCACACATATATACATGATTATATTTGGTTTATTAATGAGTGAGGCACTAAATGTCATGATAACTTAATTTTTCCTTTTATAATGAAAACGATTACAAAAATTAATGAGAACATAGATTAAACACTTTTTTAAAAAAATCAGTCAAACATATATCTATACTAATACCAAACCAAAAGTCAGTGTATTGTACGTCACAAATGAAGTTGTACAATAATGCCGACATTAGACCAGACATGAAAAATGGTGACCCAATGTCAAGTTAGTCACTAAGTAACCAAGTGTGGAGAATGAAATTAGAATCCCAATATGTAATTGTTAATCCAATTACTACATATGCAAGATTGAATATGCCAAAACTGGAAATAAACTGGTCTCATTTTCAAAGTGAACTCTATATAAAAACAAATTGAGTCTTCATCCCAAGTCTTTTCAAAATAATGCTTTCATGTAAGAAAGTCAATCTCATAATAGCCAAATTTTGAATGCCAAAGAAAATGGTTGATGCATTCTAAAAAAAAAAAAATCTTAAATAATGTAATTTAACCTCTTCTGAGAAATTAGCACATCAGGATGGTCATGGCTTCAAGTTAATTGGAAACCATCAATTATTGAGCTGTGGTAGTGTTTTTATGCTTATTTTAAAGCTTAAAATGTACCGTAAAATGCTTCCCTCTCTAGAATTATTTTACAAGTAAAAAATCAATAATATTGATGTAAGAAGCTTAAACAAATGGAGAAGGTAGGCTTTCCTAAATGCTGATTGGTTGGTTTGCATTTCAGATAATAGAAGACTAACTGTCAATAATTTTCACTGCTTCAAATTCTGTTTTGAATTTGAAAATCAAACTTAATGTCTTAGAATGTTTTTTTTATTATTTTTCGTACATATTATAAATTATTTTCATAAAATATGCTGAAAATATAATTAATTTAGAAAAATAGCAAGATTTTAGTAAAAAATTGTATACTTTTACATGAATGACAATTGAAAAAGACAGCACTAACAACAATTTTGACACCTGCCAACAATTTTCATTGCCCAAAGCTCTTTATTTCATTTTCAAACAGAAATGAATAATTTTGCTGGCATTTATTTACATATTATAATGTATTTTGGTAAAATATGCTGAAAATATAATTATTTTAGTAAAAAATTCTTTACTTTTACACTAACGTAAATTGAGAAAGAAATCAATGATGTTATCAGCACTTTCTAATTTGTTACAAACTTTTTTTTGGGTCTTCTGCTATCAAATATTTTTATAATTATAAATAGAAATTTATTTTTGAAAAACCTTTCATTCACTTTCATAATCTGACAAATTATTAATATACTTTTTACAAACAAAACTAAAATGAATATAATATTAAAAGTTGAATATATTTTTATGGCTGAGTTTGTTAATTGATCAATCAAAAGTTGTAAAACTTTAATTCACTTGGCCAATGAAATTTTTAAAAAAAATTTCAACAAAAAGTTTAAAGAGAAAGTAAGATTGACAACTGATTTGAATGCAAATAAATAAACCTCTATAATTTAGAGAAACAAATAAATTATTCTGAGTTAATATTAAAGAAACATCAAACTTATTGGCACATGAGAAAAAGAACAAACCATCACTAACAACTAAAGAGAATTATAAAGTAATTTCAGATATACACATAGCTATTAAATGCTAAACTGCAATTAAATGAAATTTATACATAATATAGATTGCTATATGATGTATTATGGCTAATGTACTAATGCTGCAGGAGGACAAAACACCATTACTAGGGCCATGGAAGCATGGTGACTTAATTTACCTATTTCTGCAAAGCCTGAAGAAACATCTACTGTCTTTACAAAATGCCTACTGATAAATCAAAAGAGATCGATGGGAGAGAATAGATGTGTTATTATTCTAAGCATGACTATCCACAAATCCGGCTAGTGAATAGTGTTTTACCCAAGAAGATCTATCTTGAAAACAATGCACTGTAAAAATGAAGGACATTGCCCCTAGACTCATTGAACTTTAATAAACATAATTCTATGGAAATTTTAAATTTTTTTATGTAGTAGTGTTACATTTTTTCTTTTATTCTTTTTTGTTCCCACACTTGGAAGAATTGCTTGATCTCATAAGTGAGTACTCATTTGATTTTGCTCTATGCAGTTTATCTTAATATGTGGGGCCAATGATTTATGCCAAGAACCATTAACAGGTCTAGTATCTGATTTTCACAAAATATGTAAAATTCTGCTTTTGTTAGGATAGATATAGGTTCTAATATATACATGCTTAATATATATTATTGAAAAAGTTATTCTTATCAGTTTATAATGTCTATGATAACTTCTTATTCCCAATTATCATACCTTTCTAATCATTCATAAATCTTTCTGAAAAATCCTGACTCAAATTTCTCTCCACTCCTTTTCAAATCCTTTACCGGTGCCTTTTTTTCTTTCACATTTAATGAACAGTTTAATAACTTTTAATAATCCTTCCTGATATATTGCTGTACATAACATTACTATAATGTATTCAATATTCACTATTTTTTCAAATTATTTTTATCTATGGTGTACTTTCTTCATGATCTTATTTTCTCCATGATCTTCATATGGATCTTTGCCAGTAATCTATTTCTGTAGTCATCCATTTCCCTTCCATTCTTTCCTTCAGCTACCACATCTTACTTTCATATACACAGAATGTTCCAATGAAAATTTGATTGATTTTCTCCCCAAGATTTTGGTAGAACCATCTCTAAATTAGTGTGTGTTATGTAGTTAAATAGTTTAGCTATTTACCATAAAAAGTTCAAGGTTCAAGCATATTTGAAACACAAGTTTATGGTACAAAATGTAATGGTGTGCTTGATACCATATCTCACTATGGAACAATGTCCTAACATTTGAAATGATTCAAACTGCAGGTAACAGTGAAGTTACACGTTTTTGAGTGAGTTGCAAGACCTCATGGTCGCAGAGAGAGTTTAGAATACAATCTGTGAAAATACAAAATACAAATCACATTTCACTGCAACTCATGATACAGACCTAATAATATGAGAAGTTGCTAAAAAAGCTTAGTAAGAAAACCAGTCACCTTTCCAATGAGACAACTGTTTAGTGATACTTACTTTACACTATACCTTCGCAATGTTTAATTTTTTTTCATGTGTTCGGCCGGGAAGCGAACCCGCAAACCCGGGACAACTTGTAAGGCGGCTGTGCTGACCACTCGACCACCGACGCATGATTGACGTGAAAATTGTAAAATTCTGTATTAAAGACTGATCATAACATGAGAGGGTTATAAAAAATCTGAATGCAGAAAGTAAATTAATGAATAAAATACATTCATTACCAAATTAATTGAGTGATACTTGAGTAGAAACTAAAAAAAAAATTTCAATAAATTTGCATGATGCGTCATTATTTTCTTTTCTTCGGAGAATTGCATGAAAAGATATTTTAATTTTTTGAAAGATTACAACATTCTTTACTTTTGGAAGTAAACTTGAAAGGAAATACTTCATAGCAATGAATAACTTCAATTGAATTTTATAATTTAAAAAGCTCTTTCTTTATTCATTTAAAATAGCTTTCATTCATTGTGAGGGGAGAAAAAATGGAATTTAATTTTGAAAATATATTAAACAAAAAACGCAGCCCAAGTTTTGATAAAGATGATTTTAACAATAAAAGTAATAACATGTAAATGAAGCGATCTCATTGACGGAAAACTAGTAGCAACTTTCATCTTCAACTGAAAAATTGAAAAGTTTTATCAAAAAAGAAAATTATTTTAAAAAAACTGATGGCTTTAAAAAGTAAAGTTCAGAATCGTTCAAACAACCGTTTGAATAAAGTCTCACTTTATATTTTATTATTACGATTCGAAAAAAGATTCTTTTTCTAATAAAACCTTTTAATTTTTTATTACACACTATTATCTTCAAATTAAAAAATAAAGCAAATTAACACGTTATAATAATTTATTTAATAATAATGCTTTACATATATATATATATGTATATGCGTTATCATTAGAGGCCCCTCAAAACATAGCAATAGGCCATACCAACTCCATGGGGGGGGGGGGAGAATACACGTTGTATACATATTTTAAAAAAACACGTTAAAATGAATTTTGCAATGTAAATAATCGAATTTCTAGATGCAGTGGTGGTCATATTCGAGCATCAGAAATGTTAAAGTGGAGTTGTGGTTTGTGGACTTTCAGCTGCATCACTTTTCTAAACCACGCAGTCATTTCTGGATGATGTATCACAACGAAGGCTGGTTGGTTTAGTCTACAACTTTTAGCTGTATTACTTTTCTAAACCACACAGGACATTTTTGGATGAATCAGCATTCTTATGCCGACCCAGGTAATGTTTCGCAAAGATATATAGCAACGAAGGAAAGTTTAAGCTATAACAATGGAGTATTTTGTAATTCTATTTACTTTGAAAACTCACTGATGCTAGAAGAAATGATAACAGATGGTAAATTGAAGTCTTGAACTGGATTTCAAGAGATTATAAAAGACTTCGAAAGAAATAGCATGTAAGATGAATGGATGAAAGAAGAAATTTTTCCAGGATGTCATGGAGAGGAGACACTAGAGAACAAAAAAACTGGATTAAACTTGGAGATAGTTTCATCCTGATTTGGATCAATAAATGACTGAAAATGATGATAATAAAAAATATATATTAATAAACCATAAATTCCCAATAGCTAACGGGATTTTCAAATGTAATTCACAGCATTACAGATTTATCTATAGGGTTGCTTTGACAACATATGGATATTCTATGATTTATTGGGCTCTGGTTGTTGTATATACATAAGACACATTTCTGTGCAGGACTATGAGTAAACATAAACTTTAAACAGATTTTTAACTTTATAAAAGAATAAAACATGGTTCAACTTTATGGTAATTACAGTAACCTTGGATAATAGCACAACTTACCATTATTATTGCTCAAAACTAAGATATAAAATATATGGTATAAATCATCTTCTTAGAAAGCTGCCTACCACTATATGAAATTATAATGCAAATATTTTTAAAACAACTTTCTTACCACAAACTTAATCAGTTGAATAATGCTGATCTACTACTATAGGAAAAATATTAGTATTAAAATTTTGGATAAACAATTAAGCATTACAATGAATAATATTATTGATCCATTAAAGTCCCAGCTCTCTTGCATTGGCCTGCTATTTTTTTACATACTCCTCCACCAGATATTTAAAAGCAAACTGCTTCAATCAATTAAATAGATCAGATTTGTACTTGCTCAAAAAAAGGCTCACCTTATAAGACTTGTCTTAAATCAACATCTACTTTCTGGATGTCCAAGCAAAAAACTTATAACCAACCAAAAAATTATGGTCTAGAAATGGAAATTCTTTGAGGTCTTAAACAAATTTCTTTTCTCAGATCTAATAATAAAGCTAGTTAAATTTGATCTTCCTAGTCATTTCTGAGCCTCATCAACAGATTCTAAACTATACATCATTTAGAAATGGAGTTTAACTGCTTTTAAGTAATGCCATTAAAACATATACAACTTTTGAAACATATAGCTAATTTTTATCATTCTATAATTACATTGGCAAGATTGAAGAGCTTAAAAAGGCCATTTAAGGATTTAATAAATCCATGAATATCTCAATATTCCTTTGTAATAATTCTGAAGAATTAATTGTCTAAAAATAATTCATGTTATAAATAAATCATGTTAAAAAACAAAACAAAGTTTTAGTATGTTGAATAAAATTGTAAGTACTATTGCCTACATGAAGTTGTTTTATGAGACAGTTTCATTTTGTATAACAGGAATTTTTTTATTATTATTATCAAATTATACTTTAAAACAAATTATTATAAAACTCTTTAACTTAGAAATTGTTTGCTTGTTTCATTGCTCATTTAACTAACAATTTCTAATCTATTTTTAACATACTTCTACCAAACGGATTTTGTTCAAATTATGTACAGAACTTAGAAATCAGGGATAATGTGATATTTTAGAATTGTCCAGTCATTTATCTAATCTAACAATGTTAGAGATCCAAATTTCAAACAACACTGATATTAGTTTAGTAAGTTTTCAATGATGCACAATAGATGGTGCTATATTTCTTAAGAATATATTTTTATTGAGTAGCATGATTAATTGACTGAAAAGCATTTATAGTTAATTAAATAGAAAGGAAAAAATTGAAGGGTAAAATCTTACTTTCTTTTGACTTTTTATATAAATTTACTTTTTTGGCAAAAGACTTCCTTTATGAACAAAAAAATCTTGTAAGTAAACAATTTTTAATGCATTCCAATTGCATCTGAAATATTAGATATATGGTGACATTATTTACTTTCTGCTTTCAGGTTGAGTATGGATAGTTCGAAAATCTGTTGCAAAATATTCAAAAATTAAAAAAATAATATATATAGAAAGCATCTTATAATTTAATCAGTTTTAAAAAAATATTTTTTTTTTCTTCAATCACAATTTTGGTTATTATATCTAACTTTAACTTATCTATTTTGCAGACCGATGTTTTATTGGTCCAGAAGTCAAGAAATTCAATTTGCGTTTTTCACTCTCTACTGAGAGATTTTGGAACCTTTTTTTTTTTCAAACTTTAAAATTAATTTTTTTTCTAACATTTTAATTTAAAAAAAATTCTGAAGATGTCAGGAGAATTGAAAAAGTGGAAATTTCAAAGTATGGTAAAGCTCCATAATGAGGAGCATTCATTATGTTCTTGGCAGTTTCAATCTTTGCAATATTACTTTGAGAAAATATTAAGAATGATTAAAAATTTGATTTTTCACAACAATTGTGTGTTAGTTATTAAAAGTTAAAAATATATATTATTATATATTTATTTTCTACAGAAATGTTTTATTTTTTAAATATAAAAGATTATATATTTTCTGAGTTAATGGTTACTGGGGAAATTGCAATCATGGGAAACAATCTTTCTAGAAAATGTCATCAGTAATAATCTGTTTCAAAATATAGCAATATCATAAAAATTACTAAAAAAAATTAAACTTTTAAACCATAAGTTGATAGACTTACTAGATATTAATAATTATTCATTGAAATTTTAAAAACAAACATCAAACAAAGAAGATTTCATTCATTTTGCAAATTGCATCTACTCCATCTGAAATTTGAAGGTGAAACAGCACTTTGTTTTAATTAAAATCTAATTTTTAAAATAATTATGAAAATAAAATGTGATTATTTAAAATTTATTTAATTTCTAAACAAAAACATCTATCAAATGAGAACAATTTATTACATTCTGATAAATAATAATGGTTTAATATTAAAATGGAATGAAAGTTCCTATCAAGTGAGAACAAAGAAATCTGTCAGTATATGGGAGAGTTAAAATAAGAGAATTGGGCATCCATAAATTAATCATAAATTAATTGATTCAATCATAAATTAATTAATTCAATTTTTTAACCAATGTTTGAATTAATTATTTTATGTTTGAACCATGTTTTTATTTCAAGTTAAATGTAACAAAAAAAATTATACTGGTTTGTAGTACATTACTGATCAAATTAAATAAAAGCCTTTTTTTTACAAAATATTTTTCATATATATTATAACTATTTACATTTTCAAAAATTAGTGTGCTAATAATGAAAAATATTGGCACGCAATAGAAAATTCTAAGGTGAATTGCATGTTTCTGTGGGTAGCTTTAGTCTTAGAAGAATAGCATGATATGAATAATAGGTGTATAAAAATATTCCTTGCATTACTCAGGTTTCTGAGTATGGGTGGTACTGAATTAATTATGTAATATTGTTTATAAATATAGAATAATAGAAACTAATCCTTGCCTTAAATGAGAGTAGATGAATGGAAAAGTATTGAGCTGTCAACATGGGTGTAAAGATTTAGAGTTTTCTACCTTTGGCTCACTGGAAAGGTAAATGTTCAGAATATATTTATAATAAGAAAAGATAGTCTGGGTTTTTATGCCGATGAATCAATTGTGAAGCAGTTGATTTGAGGTGAATGCATTGAGCAAAAGTAGTAAACATTATAACAACACTTTTTTACAGTTTCATATTTATAAATTCTCTATGGACTTGGCCATGATCAGATCTGTTTGCAACAGCATTATGTATTTTATATATAAATATATAGCCACAATTAGAAAGATCCTCTTGTTTTCATCATATTATGTAAATTAAAGAATCAGTTGATATTATTTTTACACACACACACACATATATATATATATATATTGGACTCTAAATAAAAATGAAATCCTACCTTTTTTTTGCTAAAAGGAAGTTGTCTTGACAACAGTCAGAGATTGTTGATTGTTACTGATATTGGGCTTGTATAAGTCTTGACTAATTTCTATGAATTTACTTATAAACCTATCTAGCCTTGAGCATAATTACACTTATTATTTAATTAATACATTGTTGGAGAACAGTTTGAATGTTATAATTGACTATTTGTTAGACAGCATTCATATCAGGTTATATTTACCTGTTTAATGAGATTTATTTAAACTTCTTTGTATCAATAATTTCAGTCTCTGTGGTCAAGATACAATCTTTAGTGTCTATATAAATATACTGGCCCATAAATAAAGGTGAGATTCTACCATTTATTGTTAAAAAGATGTTGCCTTGACAACAGGTTGAGATTGTTGATTGTTATTGATATTTGGATTATCTATGTGTTGACAGATTTCTTATAAATCCATTTAGCCTTGAACGTTATTACACTTATTATTAAAGTAATTCTTTGGGTGTAATTTGAAAATTATAATTGCAGTTTGTAATATTATAATTGATTATTTAATAGTCTGCATTCAGATTAGGTTGCATACTTATTTAAAGAGGTTTATTTAAACTTCTTTGCATCAATAATTTCAGTCTCTGTGGTCAAGTTGCAATCTTTAATGTCTATATAAATATATTAGACCTTAAATAAAGGTGGAATTCCATCATTATTGTTAAAAGGAGGTTGCCTTGACAACAGATTGAGATTGTTGATTGTTACTGATATTGGGATTGTCTAAGTATTGACAGACTTCTATGAATTTACATATATATAAAATTATGTGATTGTACCTCTTTTTTTGCAAATATTGATAGCATTTGTAACACTCTCTAATAAGTACATGTCTTGAGAAAGTGATAACTTTAAGTATTTTCTAATAATCTGCACCTCTCATTATTGGGAGAAAGAGCCAAAGAAAAAGTTTCAAATTTCAGCTATTTTCATTTGCTAATTAAGATCACTATATGATTAATTTAATCATCATCATTTTCAAACATTATTGATATACTAAAGAATAAAGATTTCTCAGAATCTAATCCAGATTCTGTAATCCATAACTTTTGTCGACATCAAGCTGTCAAATCTCATTTCATCCATTCACTTAATGAGCATTTTCTGGATTTTTTTATACTTTCTTGGGATCCAATTTAATATTTCAACTGCTCATATATTATTATCTCTTCAATCAATATGTCAAACCCAGCTTCTTTTCGGTCTCTTAATTGTTTCACTGATGTTAAGGACACTTGATTATTGTTTCCCCAAAGTATTTGACTTTGATCTCTTCTTGTTACTATCACGTACATCTCTTCATATTTCATTGAATGATCTAAAGTTTCTTCATTTGCTCTTCTATTAAATATCTAACTTTCAAATAGTAGAATAAACACACAACTATTAAAACTTATTAAATACATAGGCATATTTTCTATTAACATTAAATTATTTATAACAAAAACACTCCATCCAAATTTAAATTTCTGATTAATTTCATCCATAATTTTTCCATCTGTTATAATAATTTGACCAAAGAACATATAAAATGATAATTAATTTATAAACTATTATGCCTCCATTCTCACAAACTAATGTTTAAAAGTGGTTTAAATATGTAAATTTTACAATAAGCCAAGGATTTCTAAATAAATCTAAGATGATTTTTTTCCAGATGTCAGAAGGCAAGTTTAGCACAAACATACATTATATTATAGTCAGAAGCAAAGTGATGTGATGTATTATGGCTTCTCCTTAAACGAAGTCAAGAATATCTCAGCAATTATGCCCAGATAAACCTGTTAGCCACTTTCTTTTACATTCCCCACGGTAAATTTACCCATAATCTGCTCTATCCCATTTCCACAACATAATTTTTATCAACTCTATAACCTTTATATCTAAATCCCCCTTATCTTTTCCCAAACCCAGCATAAAAACCAATAATTCACTTTCTGTATAATCACTCTTTTCATATTTATTTTTCCACAACTTCATTATATGTACCCTTTCTGTTTTCAAACATTTACATTCAATTAACAAATGCCTAATATTTTCAATTCCTTCCTTACATAATTTACAAAATAAATCACCCATATTTTTCCATTTACATGTATATTCTTTTGTAGCTAAAGATCCCGTTCGAGCCTTAAACAATAAACTACTTTCCTTACTATTATCATATATTAACTCACTCCTAATATTCTGTTTATTTCTATGTATATTTAAACTCTTTTTACTCTCCATACTATTTCTCCATCTCTCTAACTCCCTAGTCTTTATTAATAAATTTATTCTTTTATCCCATTCCTTACTACTATAACACTCAATAATCCTCTTAACACAATCATCCCATCTTTTGTACAAATATACTGATATAAATTCTTTATCCAAATCTTTTGCATAGCGCATTACCTTTCTCACCCATCTTGTTACCTGCCCTTTACTCATAACCCAATTAAATACTATTTTAGCTATTCTTTTATTATCCATAAACTGCAATCTACCAAACATTTTCATTTTACTTTTTGCATCTCTCATATGAAAACTTGACCATCCCATTTCTCCTTGAATTGCCTCCCTTGCTGTCCATACTTCTGCATCCAATGCATGTCTTCCTACTTCTCTTTGAGCTTTTTCTAAATAATCTAATATCTTTTTACTAACATATAATGCATCATTACCATATGTTAACCCTGCTACTGCAACTCCTTTCCATATAATTCTAGCTACATCATATTTATTATATGAAAATACTGTTAATTTCTTTATCAATCCCTTTCTTTTCTTTGCTTCATTTATCAATTTTTTCTCCCATTCATCCAAATAATTTTTCTGATTACTTAAAATAATTCCCAAATAACTATATCTATTCACCACACTTAACTTAATATCTCCCAATAAAAATTCTACATCTTCTCTTTCCTCAGTATTAACTATCATTATATTTGATTTTTCTTCACTAAATTTAATCCCCATCTCTTTACCCACCCTTGCACATGTCCTCAACATAACTTCCATATCTTCTCTTTTTTCTGCACACAAAAATATATCATCTGCAAAAAAAGACCTGACAAAATATATACTCCCTTACTAACTATTAACGGTATCTCTATCCCTCTTCCTAATCTTTCTATTGCTCTTTCCATTTCATTCCAATACAACACAAACAAAATAGGTGACATAGGGCATCCTTGCCTTAGTCCCACACCATTTTTAACTTTAATTGATTCTATATTCTCTAATTGATATATATATATATATATATATATATATATAATAATTATTTTCATATAATTTCTTAATAATATCTATTAAAGCTTCATCCATTCCCAAATTTGCTAAACTTATCCATAATCTATTTCTATTTACTCTGTCATATGCCTTCTCTATATCTATAAAACTCATATATAACTGTTTATCTGCATTCCTACTCATATCCATAAGTTGTGTAACTACAAATAAACTATCTCCTATATGCCTATCTAATCTAAAACCTCCTTGCATTTCACCCACTGCATTATTCCCTTCCATCCATTTTACAACTTTACTAGCCACCATATACGAGAAAACTTTATATAAAACTGATGTTACCGCTATTGGTCTATAATTATTCAACTTTCTATGATCCTTACCCTTTCCTTTAAATAATAACCTTACTCTTGTATTACTCCAACTACTTGGAAAAACTCTATTCTGTGCCATTTTATTAAAACAGGATAATAACTTTACTTTTGCCCTATATCCTAAATTCATTACCATCTCTGCTGCCGATCCATCTAAATTTCTTGCCTTCCCACTTTTCAATTTCTTCTCTACCTCATTTAGTTCATTTTCTGAAAAACTAATATTCCCATTACTATATTCTTTCATATTTTCTAATATTCTATCATTCACATCTAACATCTTTTCTATATTCATTACATAACTATTTAAGATTCTCTCTAAATCTTCTCTAGAACTACACTCAGTTCCCTCATCATCTAGTAATACTAACTCTCTCTCCCCTACATTTCTCCTTTTAATATAATTCCAAAATTTTTTACTTCCATCTCTTCCACTTTTATTAATATCCTCCAACAATTTACTATTCAATTTCATTCTCTCTCTATAAATATCTATTTTAGCCAACTTCTTCTTTTCTAAGTACTTTTCCCATTTAGCATTAATATCTTTTTCACTTTCCTTATTCTTAATAGCACACTTATATTCTCTACATGCTTCTTTCCTTTCTTTTACACTTTTACTAATTTTAATTTTTTTATTACTTTTATTCTTTTCAATATTCTCACCTAAAACCCTATTTGCAACTTTTTCTACTTCCTTACACCAATCCTTATACTCATCCCCAACCCACTCTTCCATTATTTCTTCAACTTGTATTTTATACTCTTCCAACTTATTCTTATCATTTACTCTCCATCCACATCTTTCACTATTATTTCTACTTTTATTTCTATTCTCCATCACATTACTAACCATTTCAATTACAATGAAATTATGATCACTAGTGCATACTTTTTCTTCATTATCAAATACCTTAATTTTCCGTATTTTATTTATTCCCTCTTTCTCTACCAATACATAATCTATTGTGTGAAATATATTATTTCTGGACCATGTGTATTGTCCCTCATAAATATTTAATAAATTTCCAATACTCAAATTCACTTTCTGACAAAAATTCTTCAAAAGCTGTCCATTTTTATTACCTACATCATCAATTTCTTCAATATGTCCATTCATATCCCCTATAACCATTATTCTCTTCCCCTTTTCTTTAAAACTTTGTATATCCTTAACTAAACATTTGTATATGTTACTATTCCACTCCAATATAATTTGACTATCTCCAGTAACTATATAAACTATAGCCACCATCCATTCTTGTCTACCCAACTTTATTTCAAACCACAAGTGTTCTTGACATTTAACAATATTTAAATATTTTTTTGATATAACACCTATACCACCACCCCTTTTTTCTTTTTCTTTTCTATTTATACCCTGCCATACCAACTGTTCCAAAATAGGTTCTTCTTCTTCTCTTAAATGTGTTTCCACTACTGCTAATACCTCAAGCTCTTCATTTTCAATTGTTTTATTTAATTCCATCCACTTTTCTGGTTTCCTACCACCTTGCATATTCAAAAACCCAATTTTAACAATTTCTTCTTTCCTAACTACTCTTTTATAAATTCTTTTAATTCTTTCTTCTCCATTACATTTATAAATTACTTTCTTACCATTAATTTTACAAACCCATTCCTTCTCCATATCTATATTTATATCAAAATCAAATTCCTTTTGCTTACTTCTTATATTCCATCCATTCTTTTTAATAATATTACAATTTAAAAACCCACCCCCCTTTATAAGTTTCCCGAAAAAAATTCTTTATAAATCAAACTCCCTAAAACTTCACTTCCTTGTTTTCCTAAATGCAACCCATCTTTACTATATAACTCTCTCTTTCCAATAAAACAATCCCACACATCCACACATAACATTATTTCTCTCACACAATTTTTTCAATCTCTCATTTATAGAACATGCCCTATCTAACAAATAACTCTTGTCAAACCTTGGTAATAATCCAACTATTCCTACTCTTCCTTTAATCATAATCAAATTCCTAATCAAATCTACATACTCATCCATTATTCTCTCTGATGATTCTAATAAATTATTAGTCCCCACCATAACATATACATTTCTACTACCTTGTTTTTTAACTTTATCTGCTACATCCCTAATTCTAGCTCCAGGCAAACATACTCTTACATACCTACTTCTATTTTCCCTTGCAATTATATCCCCACATTCTCTAATTAGTGAATCTCCTATCAATACTGTTTCATAATCTACTTTTTCTGCTCTATCCATAACATTTTCTAATACCTTCTGGTCCTCCTTATCTATTTCTTCCTTATCATTCCTACTCAATAATTCCTTTATCTCCTCACATTTTATCTCTAATGATTTTAATTTTACTTCTACATCCTTCAATTCTTCCTCTATCTTATTTATTCTTTGACTAATCATCTCCATTACACTATTACTTTCTCCACCCACTATTCTTCGACTATCTACACTTTGAAAACACTTTCTCACCTCTTTTATCATATTAATACACTGACTGCATAACCATAAACCTTTTACATCCTTCCTAGTCTTATTTAAACATTTCAAGTGATATACCCCATCACATATAATACATTCTACAACAGCACGCTTAATTTCCTTTTCCCGATTATATAAACATTTTGAAATACAAATATAATCCTTTTTTTTTATTTTACGTTTTTCGAACGTTATATTTTTCTTAAAAGTAAATCTTTTAATAACAAATTTACAAAAAACTAATCAACAAAATAACTTTTAAAAATAAAAAAATAATAATAATTCTATATATAAAATAACAATATATAAATAAAACAAAACAAAAAATAAATAATAATAACTTTTTTAAAAAATGTCTATATATATAAATAAACTGAAAAAACTTTAAAACAAATAAAAAACACAATTTTCAATCTTTCAAATACTCTTAACCACTAATTGTACTTTCACACACAATAATAATAAATATTAATGCTCTCAGACTAAACAAATTAAAAGAAAATTTTTTGTTTGCTTATCTGATAGCAGACTGTAAACTAGTAAATAGTATTTATACTAGTAAATAGTATTTATACTATTCCATTACAGCCACCTATTGCAAGATTGAGTAAGCAGCAGATGCTAAATGATAGCTCATTAAATCCTTATCCAATGTTGTTCTTGGCATATCATCAGACTGTTTTCTTAAGCTTATGGCCTTTATCAATGGCAAGTTTTTTAAATCTTTATCTCATGCACATATATTTTTTTTGTCATAATGCATCTATCTCTCATCCAGAAGTCAATCTTTTCTTATACTTCCAAATTATATAAAGCATTAAGTTGGTTTTGAATTTTATGTTAGCATTTTGATGCTATAAAAAAAGATTGGAAGATAGCTATTGGATGAAAGACACATTATATTCAAAAAATCTAGATGCATTAGATCCAGATTCAGAACTCTCATCGATGAATATCACAAATCAGCAGTGGATAAGGATTTAATAACTGTTATTATAATATAAAATCTGTTAATTACCTAAACTTATAATTGATGAGAGAAGTGGTATGAAAAGCATTATATAAGCATTGCATATGTTGTTTTATATGACATTATTGTCAATAAAGTTATAAACTCTTTAACTAGAGAGTAAAAATTCGAATCTAAATCTGAGTTAGGCAGATGGATGCCAATGCCCTGGGTATAAAATATATGTAAATATGTGTTGTGGAACATATTATAATCTTACATATATGATTTTCTTTTACTTTTTAACACATTTAAATAAAAGTCTGCTTGGTAAATATGATATAATATTAATTTTATTCGTAAACTAATAAAGATCACTTTTTAAAACAGTGTGTAAAATAAGTGGTTTCCTTTTACCTTTAAACAAAAGTCTATTTGATAAATAAGCTAAATTATTCGTGCATAATCTTCTCATATTATTAATCTTACTCGTAAAGCAAAACTATGTATTTAGTCGTGTTTCACGCATGTGCAAATCAATGTTAACTCGAATGCATAACTATTATCTGCTATTTCAATTTTATTTTAACATGTACGACAAAAGACGATTATAAACATTATTTTTGCTTTCGTCACATATTTTCATCACCTCCTCTCTTATCTTAATTTTTATTTAAATTCTCTTGTTCATTGCTATTGCAAAATAACAATATTATCTTCAAAGTAAAAATAGTGGGAGTGAATTTCAACTTACATAGTTTACAAAAGCTAAACAAACAGCTGTTAAAGAAATATGAAAAACACATTCTTAAATCTTTGAAGAGATTCTCATAAATACTCCTCAATGAGTCAGCCATTACAAAGATAGATTGACAAAAAGAAAATACAATAAAGATAAAAAAAATTAAACTTAAAAGCGTGAGTACAAGGAATAGACAATTCTGATCTCATATTGAGGGGGGGGGGCAAAAATAATCAAAATTGTTCTCTCATAAGTGCATTTAAAATAAGCAAAACTCTCTATACGTATTGCTACTCAGTGCAAGCCATAGTAATCAATGGATGCCAGAAGGCTTGTGCATAAAATCCCCATATAGTGCCTACTCACCCAATATCCTCAGACTAGTTTTTGGCCTGTGGCCTTCGTCACTGAAGAGCATTGGATCTGAGAGCACTGCAGCTAGATCTTAGGATCTAATGCAACCTCCGGTAGCCACCTTTTATCTCT
Source organism: Epiperipatus broadwayi (assembly GCA_028023455.1). NCBI lineage: Eukaryota > Metazoa > Onychophora > Udeonychophora > Euonychophora > Peripatidae > Epiperipatus > Epiperipatus broadwayi. The sequence goes on from JAQFVV010012555.1 coordinate 1,956,764, forward strand.
ATTTAACTACAAAACTATGCGACTTAAATTAAAAACATTATAATATTTTCAATCCAAGCCCATCAGCTTATATAGTCATATAACTGTTTTAATAACAGTTAAGAGCAAGCATAAGAAATAGTGATCATGTGATGTTTATTAGCTTAAAACCAATCCTGCCTAATAGGATAGTGGTGGCTATGGTTATTAAAGAACCAAAGACATCAAAATGTATGGATGCTGAACTGAGTTCAGACCTATATGACTATATAAGCTGATGGGCTTGGATTGAAAATATTATAGTGTTTTTAATTTAAGTCTCATCGTTTTGTAATTAAGTAAAGGTAAAAGAGTGGCTATGGGATGGTTGCATTAGATCCTAAGATCTAGCTGCAGTGCTCTCAGATCCAAGGCTCCTCACTCACAACAAGCCAGAAAATAGTCTGGAGATATTGGATGAGTAGGCACTAGATGGGGATTTTATGTACAATCCTTCTGGAATCCATTAATTACTCTGGCTTGGACTGAGTGGCAATACGTATAGAGAGTTTTACCTGTTTTAATCAAGTTAAGAGCAAGCATAAGAAATAGTGATCATGTGATGTTTATAAGTGCATTTGTTGTCTTACCTGTTTCTGCTGTTACATATCTCTTGTGAGAACCCTTTTGCATCAATCTTCCACATTACTTTATCATGTAGAATTGTGATGTCATGCAGCTTATCCCATTACTAACCTACACTGCATAAAAGCATTGCTATGATTGGTATAGCCTAGCTATTGAAAGCATGCTTTGCAGATTATAATAAATGTAATTATAAAAGATTTGAACCCAGACTTTCCCACTCCCTTCAGACATCCACTCCATCTTATACAACTGACACACATGACCCCATACATTCCAAAAAGATAAATCTGCAATATATGTATTTCATACTAAACCAGCATTCGTCAGTTGATCCAGAATGTAAATGTCCACTGTGGCAAAATAATGAATTCAAACCCGCGCCATGACAAATTCCTCTACAAACAGTCTTGAGTGTGAAACAAGACACAGCTTATCTATCAGTCATATTCAGTCGATCTCTAACTATGTGACTTCTTTTTATTCTCTTGAATGAAAAAATGCCTTTTTTTTTTACTGATTTAGAAATAGTGAAAAAAAAATGTTGTAGGTGTTAAAAGGTTTTACTTGGGTTTCTGAAGTACTTTCAAAAGTGAAAAATGTGTTGCATTAAATGGGCAATACTTTAAAGGAAATTAAATATATAACTCTTAAAGATAAATTAATATTTTTTATTATAAAATTCCAGTAAAATGATAGATAATATCAGAGGTTGACATAATAAAGATTGTAAAATTTAAAAATGAAGTTAGAATAAGATTACAATAATAAGTAACAACTTTATGAAAGATTTTGAGAATATGGTTTTTGATTTGTAAAACAATGAGATAGATGATCAAGCAATTAATTTTATTTTTCAGTTTATTAATTACTAAATCAAAATGTATGGTTGTGTACAGCAAATTTAAATACAGATCTAGATTGGTTTTTTTTTCTCATGTGTCGTAGCATCAGCCAGGAAGAGAACCCGGGACAACTGCTTGTAAAGCAGCTGTTGTTGATCTCTTGACCACCAATGCTTGACAGATCTAGATTGGTTTTCAGTGGAATAACATTATAAAGCGATAGTTTAATTAAGTTTAGATGTAAATATATTATTATTAATATAATATACAACATATAACACAGTCAGATGCATGTAAGCAAATCTTTTTCCCCCCAAGTTTTATTAGGTTTTTTTGATTTCATTCCTAATCTCAATTTCATTCAATATTGCCATCATATATGCAGAAATTCAGACTATTCTTTGTTAATATGCATGCATTTCATAAAAACCCACCATTCTTCAGATGAATAAAAAGTATCAAAGCCTATATTGATGGATAAATACCACATCAATCTCACTATATACTGTATTACTTCAAATTTGAGCCACATTTTTTATTCAAATTCTGAAAATGTAAAATTAGGGTGCAGCTTAAATTCAAAATGACATTTTTACATCTTATTTGTGCAGATCTCGCATTCCCAAATAATCACATCTTTGCTTTATGCTCTATTGTTGATAGCAATTTATTCATGATTACCAGTTTGGACTTTGCTAAATTAATCCAGTTGCTGTTTGATAACAGCTATGTAGAATCATGTCATATCTGGCTAAATTTTAGTTGTGAGTTTTTTTATTACACATATTAATTCAAAATGAATATTTGAATATTTTATTTCTGCCAATCTGTGCATGCATGATTGTAGTATAATGATTGTTGATAGCAATGGTGTAGAATTGCATGGTATATGGACACATTTTAATTTTGCTGAATGCAAAAGAAAAGTTTAATTCCTATTTAAGTAAATAAAAATGTTTCTTATTTTTCAATACCATACCCATTAAAAATCTTTTTTTTTTTTATGTGTCAAAGCATCGGCTGGTAAACGAACCCGTGACAACTGCTTGTAAGGCAGCTAGCTGTGTTGACCACTCGGCCATTAACGCTTGACAAAAAATCATTTTTAGATTTTTTTTTTCAATTTTCCAAAATTTAAAATCCGGGCAACTTAGATTTAAAGGAATATAGTATATATAGTAAGCATAGCTTTACGGAAACATTTTTAAAAAAATATTTTTCTATCAATATTTACTTTTTCATTTTGAAACACCATAAACAAATAATTCAAATTAAGTGAGCACATCTTGAATAATTATGGGTTCATTTTTATATTTCATGCATTATTCATTAACAAGTACAATTAATAACTCTTTTCTTTTACAGTTTTTATGATACAAACATATTGCTTTTACAAATTATTTCCTTTCTTTTGAATGTCAGAAATCTCTGTCAGAGCTATAAAATATTTAAATACATAAGATCAAATAGAAATATGTACAGTGGAGTTGTGATACACAGTATTTGACTATGCAATTTCAATTATACGCTATTCAAAGTAAAATGTAAACAAACAAACAAAAATGTAAATAAAGCAACAAAAAAATCCCATTAAAAATACAAATATTAATATTCATCAACCATTTTTAATTCTATAAGATGAGTGCGTAAAGATGACAATGTAAATAAAATTTCTTCGATTTATGTTGAAAGCACATATATTTCGTTCTTTCTTTATTTTCCGTTCTGAATTTGATTTGGAGTATTTCACTTAATAAAATATTTCCTAAGAGTAAAAGTTTTATATTTCAGAACATTTATTTAAAAATATTTGCATAATTGAAGAGAAAGTAATTTGTTGAAAAAGAGATAAGTCTATTGTTTCTATAAGAGTGAAAAGTTGTGGAGAAAAAAAATATCTAATTTAGAAAATAATTAGTAATAATCATTATTGTATTTATCTGAGGTTGATGGTGTCAAAGTTGTGACTTTGATAATGATAAATAAAAATGTAACAATTTAATATAGATAAATACTCTTCATATAATAGAGATATATATGAGAGATAGTGACCTGGGCCAACTGATGAGTGCTGGTTCAGCACGAAGTACATCTTGGGGATCATTTGTCTTTTATTATATCTTTATTTATATAAATTTAAAAATATTGGGGAAGTATGGAGGTTGTTTAATATATCTATAAAAAAAAGAATATTGCCCGGAGCTGTAGGAATTTTTTTTTCTTATTTTATGTTTCAATCCGCGCATGAGTAAACGCACAGTAAAATAAAATAAATATTCCCTTCATTTATTATTAATAACTATATTCTGTTTATACTATAATTGTGATTTATATATGTGTATAAAAAAAGCATTTGTGTTATATATGTGGATGTGTTGAAAATTGCTATATTCTTGCAGTTCAATAAACAATGCATATTCTATTCTAATCAATGTTTATCAAACAAAGGTGAACGATTATAAACTATATTCTTTAAATGCAAAGGTGGGCTTAAAACAAAATACAGTGTAGTTCGTGGGTTCATTATACTACAATTATATATAAACCTAGATAATTCATATTTTAATAACAATTGTACAGAATATAACATATACCTTTATAATTATATTCATCTTAAACATACATTTTATTGTGTTACTTAATAAGAAGAAAAATAAAATCATTTGTAGAAACAATATTTTTACATTGAAGAAAGTGTAAGACAAAGGCATTATCAATTATATTTTTAACAAATCTTCCAGGTAAAATAGAAGGACATCCAATAACTTGAATGGGTAGCTAAGTTGGTCATGAACCCATGAAGCATAAAATTAAAATCTTATATAGGGCAAAGTCCTAATGTCCTCTCCATACATTCTTCTCATTGCAGATGTTATTAGTATGTGATGGATGGGCTGCTTATCAACACACATTAGCCAGCTTGGTGAGTTTATTGGATTTTTACCTCTGAGTTTAAGATCAAGAAACACCATGGTCTTTCTTCTCAGTTGCCTGATAATGCAGAATGAATGTTTGTGTAAATAATAAATATTTTTCCCAATAGATATATACAATTATGACAGACAAAGTACTTACAACTGCAGATTACTTTCAAATGAAGGAAGATTGCAAGAATTAGAAGAAGAACTCTCTTATATTAAATGGGATATTATTGGACTTTGTGAAGTTAAAAGAAAAGATGAAGAAACAATTGATTTAAAAAGTGGACATGTAATCTACTATAAAAGCACAAATATTGGAAATACAAGTGGAATAGGATTCATTATAAATAAAAAGTGGAAGAATAACATTGTCGAGATTGATGGTGTATCAGACAGAGTGGCAAGATTAGTTATACAACTTAATAGCAGATACCAAATGCAGATAATTCAGGTTTATGTCCCAACAAGTTCTCATAGTGATGAAGTAGTAGCATATTTTATATGGATGTACAAAAATTTTTTGATCAGAGTAAACAACATTTTAAAATTGTTATGGGAGACTTTAATGCTAGAATTGGTAAATAAATGAAAGATGAAAGTGCTATAGATAATTTTGGTTATGGTATTAGAAATGAGAGAGGACATAAACTTGTGGAGTTTGCAGAAAAAGAAAAACTTTATATTATTGTAACAGGAACTGGGTTCAAACCCTGTTACAAGGGAGTAAATTAGGTTATGTATGTATGTATGTATGTATGTATGTATGTATGTATGTATGTATGTATGTATGTATGTATGTGTGTGTGTATGTATGTATGTATGTATGTATGTATGTATGTATGTATGTATGTATGTATGTATGTGTGTGTTTTGCTTCATGAGTTGTGTATTTGGAAAGGGCCATGTAGCTACACATATATAGTTAAGTAAATAATAATAATAGCGGTGATGGGTTACTAATATTAAATTACTATATTATATACTAATAAGTTGGATTACTAATATTAATGTATATATTTTACTTTCTTTCTCTCACTTATTTTATTCTTATTTTGTGGCATACCGTGTATATTGATAAATATTGTGTTGAAGGGGATAAGAAAAATGAATAAAATCAAGAGATTTTCAAATATTTTAAAATATGAAGAAAAAAAAGAAAGGAATTTTGTTTACCTTCCACGAATCAATTAGTCGAATGGACTGTATTGTTATTGAAACGTATTATAATTAATAATTGGATTTTTATTTAAATTAATATATTACTAAACTTTGTGGAAATGATTTTTGTGTTAACTAAAAGAAAAGAACAGGTGAAATGTCCATTAAAAAATTAAATTCTTGAGGATTCTATTGTCTAATTGTCGAGGTAAACAACAAAGTGTAATTAGAGGGAATTTCCAAAAATAGCAAAAGTTAAAACCAAGTTGCTAAGTGGTTTTTCCTTTTGTTTGCATATTGAGTAAAAAGATTTTTGGCTAAAGATTAAAAAAAAAAGATAAAATGTTGTTGAGAGGGAGGACATTTTGTTTTTTGGCAGTTGGCTATAGATTATTGCAGAGAGAAGGCAGAAGGCAATACATAGCAAAAAGAAGAAAGTTTTACAAAATAATTTTGACCAGTGAAATGTATAAAGGAAACTCCATGAAACACATGGGGTAAAAATCTCATCATGCTGGGGGTCTATGTTAGACTCCAGCTTCTTCTGTACCTTTGAGGCCATGCAAGATATTAAGAGACAGATTCCCCTAAATATTATATAAAAAGAAAAGAGAGAGAAACCACGATAAATGAATCCTGCGCCTGATGTCCGCCATTCCACAGATCTATCATGGAACGATGAACTTCATAATAAAACATTGAATTGGAAGACAAAATGGACTTGCGATTTTATCCACATTCACCCAAGGAATTAGAATAGAAGTAAAAGGATGAATAACTACAAAGAGTGCACTCAGAAACATTTAATTTAATTATGAAGACTCGTCAAAATAGTGGTAAATATATTTGATATCATTTCCAATCTTGAAATACACAAAAATCAAATAGTATAATAACTTTATATGTATTTTACGTAATAAATTTTATTCATTAACTATAACATCCTGTAAACAGAATATTATGTCATATACATGTGTGTGCCACTTTATAATTTTATTCAAATAAACATAAATAGATTTTAAATTTAACAAAACAAACTTTATTATTATTTTTTTTGTTTGGTTGTCTCTTTTACATTTTATTATATATATATTGGTTTGGAATGCGTATGGTATGTTTTGAAATAGATTCCATTTTTACTTTCCTAAGAGTGTGTGTTGATATATGTTGTGTTAGATTAAAATAAAAGAAAGGGAAAGAGATTTTAATTGACCTGCTGTTTCTTCTCCGGCATGTTATGCCACCACTCCTGAGCATAAGCTAGTATAAACCGAGCAAAAGCTTAAAAGTTATTGAGTTAATTTATTGTTAGTAAATTCCACGATTCTTGTTAAATAGCAAGATTGGTGCTTGGGCCATAGCTCATAAGCGTGGATATTTGTGCAGTAAGAGAGTTAGTTAAATTTGGGAGGGACTGAATTGGATTAATTCACGTACATCTTTGTATTTGGCAGCCGAATTCCTTTTCCTCACCCTTGAATGACTGAATATTAGGAAAACTTCACAAAAAGGGAAGAATGACTCAGAACATGGGAAACTTTTGTACGGGAAGGGATGGTCGGAGCTATTAATATGATAAATGCGTACACATGTCTATTCACCCTCTGGAAAGAAATGCATGATCAAAAGTCAAATCTCAATAACTAGCTGATAATATATATAATATAAACGTGATATATATAATAGATATAAAGTGTGGTAGATGAGGAAAGTGCGTTTTACTTTCTTTTTTTTTTTAGAAAAAATGTTAAAAGTAAATGGACATGGAAGCATCCAAATGGAGGTAGTGCAGAATTGGATTATATTTTCACTAACAGAAAATACATATTTCAAGATTGTAATGTTTTTAATAAATTTAACACAGGAAGTGATCATCGATTAGTAAGATGTAAGATACGTGTTAATGCAAAACTAGAGAGACAAAAAATATTAAGAAAAACAATATTTACAATTGATATTCCTAATCTTCAGAAACATTCTAATGAATTTAAATTAAAACTTACAAATCAGTTTCAAGTATTAGTAGATTTTGAACATGATTCAGATTTGAATGAAATTAATATGAAAATAACTGATACACTTTTAAAAACTGCAACAAAGATAGCTGGTAGAAAAAATCATCAATTGACCAATAAAATTTCTACTGAGACTAGAGAATTTATGAAGAAAAGAAGGAATATGAAGATATACAAAAATGATGCATTAAAAAGGATTGAATATCTTGAATTTGTAAAATGGTACAGTTTGGCACAATTGGTAGAGCACCTAACTAGGGATCAGAAGATTCTGGCTCCTGCACATCTTTTTTTCTTTCTTTTATAGAAAACAAAAGTGTAAGGTTTACAAAAGCTGAATATGACATGACTCATGAAAATAAGAAAGAAGAATTATGAAATAAAAGTTAAAAACCACATTTTTACCAATTCACTTAACTTCATTAATGGTGGAAGCAGAACATTTTTTCAAATTTAAATGAATCAATTTGTACTTCCATTTTGTTCTTTTATCAATTTCATTAATTCAAATACCTTTTTTTTTATAAAGAACAAAACTGCACATTGCAAAATACAAAAAATTACACATTGAATAATACAAACTACCATAGACTTACTCTTGATTAGTCATCTTAAGATTAGACAAATGTCAAACTTCTACTTACATGAAAACCGAACACTTTTTTAAGTTTGATTCACTGAATTCAAACTTCTGCTTTTTTTCTTTCTGAATACTAAGGAAAATTGTTTGTGAGTATAATAGTGATTTATAAGTTCTAATCTTATTTTTATTTTTATAAGAGATCCAAAGTGCTGAATTTAAAAATCATAATGCCCCATATTGACCATTCTTGATTTAGATCAAGATTTGCCTAAACATTTCCCCTCAACCAGCTACATGAGTAGTATATATTAATATGTGTTTAGGTAAAGAGTAAACCCTTACTTTTATCTTAACTGGAAAGACTTCCCAACAGCTCCTCACAGATGAACAGTGAAGAGAAGACATAACATTTACCTACTGCTAGTTAATAAGAGAGAATGCTTTTTTTAATGTTAACCTCTAGCAAAAATTCACTAAACAGTATTACAAAATTGGATATGGGCTAATAACCACAAAAAATACACAAACCTATTGAAAAAACAACTTTATTCATTTTGGATTTTTAAAAAAATCAACTTTATACATTCTGTACTGAACCCCAATTAATACTCATGGTGGAGGAACATTCTAACATTAACCCATGAGAGCCATTAAGACTATTTATAATTAATCTTTAATCCTAATCAAACACTAATTAAATATGGAAGATGAACAAAATTTAACAACAAACTTTATTAATTATATATAATAAAAGACCTATATGAATTAAAATGGAAGCAAAGATTATGTTTAGTAATGTGAGTGTACTTGTTTATTTTAACAGAATAGATCAAATCATGGATTGTTGTTTGTTCTCAAAGCAAAAGTCATGTCACCAATGAAAATGCCAAACAAATGAAAGACCTACTAAAATATTCATGTTGCGGAAGCAGGATTGGCTTAAGAAATATCAAATGATTTTTTTTAAAAAAGGTAATGAATTTATTTTCAATCCGTAAACTTTTTTCTATAAAAAAAAGTATAATAAATATTAGATGGAAATTTTTGGGAAAAGATGACATGTTTGATAATGGAATGGATCAAGTATGCATGCAAGAAAAATGAAGGAAAGAGTGGTCTGAAAGTGTCTTATTCACACTGCCACTATGACCATAATGACAGATTAGGCAAATAATGATGAACAATTAATTTTAAAACCACATTTGAATACAACAAAATTTATGGCTACCAACCCTTTGTGACATTAAATTATAATAAATAAAATTAGTTTCCAATTTATGACATAATTTATTAAAAATTCCAACACATTTATATATTTTACAGGAATTAACTTTAAAAATATGGAAATAAAGTTTCTTTTTAAAAATGAACAACCAAATTCATTAAAACACTTGTGAATTTTTCCAAGATATAAAAACACTATTAAAAAAACACATATTTCTATAAACAATATTTGTAAATAATCTTTATGCGACCCACTTAGCTCATGCCCCTATTTTGAAAAACCCACCTTTATATAATTACATATGATTTTTCATCTAAATATCTGTAATTCGAATATTCAGATAAAGCTATATAGAATTGTTTAATTTATTATTATATAAAAAATTTGTGCTAATATACATATAAACATATTTTGAATTTATAAAGCATTAGAAGTTAGTAAATGTATACAGAATACAAAATATATTTTTAAATATACAGATCTATAAATAATCAAAATTAGGAAATAATCACAGAAACATAGAGTGAAGCAGCTAATAAATAATATGTTCAACCATAAAGTATAAAGATTTGCTATCTTAATATAAGCTGAGCTTTGATTGTATATATATATGTGTGATAATCTGGACCAACTGATGAGTGCTGGTTTAGCATGAAATACGTATATTGGTGATTATTTATCTTTTTGACATGTGTGTGATCAAGTGTATCAGTGATATGAGATAGCATGGATGGTTGAGGGTCATGTAAAAGTCTGAGTTCAAACCCCCTATATTATATATAAGTGCAGGTAGGAAAAAGCCTGTACTGTAGAAAAAAATTCATATTTTAAATGGCATAAAGAAAATTATCCTTTAAGAATTAAGACTGACTCTAATGTTCATATTATGAAGAGGTTCCAAAACTAATATCTAGATGATTATAGGATGATCTGAGTTTTGGTAAATTCGCATTTAAATCAGCTTTTGAGTGTGATACTAGTTTAAATTCAGCTCAAATCAGTAATAACTATAAAATGGTTTCTTTTGATGCCAATAAGTTGTTTAGTTCAGTTGATCATCTTTTTTCTCTAAAAATTAAACTTTTGGAAGAGCAAAGACAAAATTCATATATGAAATACGTATATTGGTGATTATTTATCTTTTCAGCATATATGTGCTTGAGTGTATCAGTGATATTAGATAGAGTGGAGAGTGATGGGTCATCTGAAAGTCTGTGCTCATATACCCTATATTACATATATAGACACACAGGTATATAACAAGCCTGTGTTTCAGTTATTACATTATAGAGATGTCTGCCCATCCTTGCATATGTATTAAATGGATTATGTCCTGTACATGTGGGGTTCAGATTGACCTTAGGTCAATATGGGTGTGACAATAATCTCGGCCTCAGGGTGGCCTTTGAGCATTCCATCATCAGATTTTCAATTGGATGGACAGTTGAAGAGTTGGAGTGTGGAGTGGATTGAAGCCTGTCCATTAAACTATGAGGATAGTCTATCTTAATATATATCTGAGCACTTATACTATATATGTGTGTAAAGATGATAGTCTGGACCAACTGATGATTGCTGGTTTAGCATGAAATACGTATATTGGTGATTATTTATCTTTTCATCATATATGTGTTTAGGTGTATCAGTGTTATTAGATAGAGTGGAGAGAGGTGAGTGGTGTAAAAGTCTGTGCTCATATACCCTATATTACATATATAGACGCAGGTATATAATAAGCCTGTGTTTCAGTTATTATATGATATCTTCAATTGGATTAGACAAAATATTATACTACTTTCAATGATCAATTCCATAAAACTGAACAATTGTGGCTGATGGAAATTTTGGTAAATGCTTTAATCTATAATTTATCACTTAATCATAATAAAGAAAAAATTATACAACCTGTATTGAATTATAGAAATTTTGATGATGTCTTAATTTGCAATTCTTTGGAAATAATTTTGGATAATTTTGATACATTGAATGAGGATCCAAATAAAAACTGGTCTATTTAACATCAAGTTAATAGAAACCTTAAATAACTTATTAACAAAGTATATGGGTTACGCATTAAACTATATAAGGTGAATTAAGCTTAAAAATGTTAGAGATTATATCAATCCTAAATCCTTTCAAAGCTTATTTGCACAGTTACTATAATTCACATAAAAGATAATACCTATAAACATATATCTGAATTAATAGAGATAGATTACAGCAAATATGCATTAGCTAAACATATTAACATTTTTATTATAAATTAAGATTTAATCACATTATGGATAGTAAACTATAGTTTGCTGACTCTTCCTTATACATTCTATATATCTACAAAAATAAAGATATTGTGAGATAAAGAATATATATTTTCATTCTCCTACTATATTAAACCATTTGAGATAAAATTAATCTTAAGAAATGCTCTTGTATTATTTATTTGATTACATGTCAGGAACATAACTGACCTTATGCTTACCCTGGTGAATCCAGAACAAACATTAATAAAAGACTTAAATAGCATATATATTTATACAATAAAACCAAGTTAGATTCTTCAAAGTTGTTAGTTTTCCTCAATCAGAAAAATCTTTTTGATGAAGTTTTCAATCCTAGCAAGATACAAATGGTTTGCAGTGAATGTAATACAAAAAACATAAAATTAAAAGGCTTGACTTATTAATAACCATTACTTTGTGATGAATAAAAAGTTTAACAGTATTCAATTGAATATAGTTGGAATAAGCATGTTTAAAGTGACAACTTTGTGGCTTCCATTCGGAGATTGGCTGTATGTAATATTTTTTGAAATTTTATAACTCTTGCCTTTAAGTGCTCAGTAGGAAAGAACATTTGGGATATTTTATTATTAGCTACTTCTCTCCATGCTGCTGCCTGTTTTTGATTACATTTTTGTGAAAGAGTTGTTCTTTTTTTTAGCACTGTAGATAATAAAATTAATGTTCTATTTAAATTTTTAACAGTTTAGATTTATGATGAGACAAAAGAAATTTATTGATGAAATCTGAAAAATTCACAAATCCCAAACATGGCTGATATAACAATAATAGTAAACAAAAAAAAAACTATAATATGTTAACGATATAGATAAAAAATTAATTATTAAATATATAGTATAAAAAATATCTTTCCCTTCGGTATTATTATGTTAAATTTAATTTACCCACAAAAGTTATATTTATCAATAATACTAAAAATATTGTTAACATTAGCTATGACAAAAGTTATGATATTGACAGAGAATCGTCTAACTCTAAACTATTAAATCTTACAAATAAATATTAAACAATAATCTTTAAAAAGAGATTAAAAAGACGAATCAATAAAAAAACATTGCTTTTTAATATCGGAAAAACAAAATTATACAGATTTAAAATGAAATACACATAATTTATTTGGGTAAAAATAGATTATTATATGGGACATATATTTTTTCTTTATATTTGCAGAAATTTATATATATATATAATGTGTGTGCCTATTATTTTACCAATGTATCTATAGAATAAATGTTTAATAAAGAATAATATTAATTTAGATTTTCTACATGTCTTTATTACATACTTAATTAGAAAAAACTTAAAATAAGCATTAACTTGAGGCCTCAATATATATATAGAACTCTTCTGGCATAACTCAGGCTAAATTCTTCTTTACCATAAAATATACTATCCAGAGATTCAAAATATTTAAAAATAAATAATTTGACTTGAAATAATTACTATAACTAAAACTCAAAATAATTTGAGACATTATGTGAAACTTACTTTGAACTGCAAAAAAAAAAAAAAAATAGATTTATAGCGAAATAAATATATTTTGTAAAAGACTCAGAAAGAGACCACATGTGAGATGGATGGATGAAATAAGAAAGTGTGCATGGGTGATGTAGAGAAGAAAAGCTAAAGATCAGAGAAGATGAATTGAACTTGAAGAGGCCTTCATCCTGCAGGGGATTGATAATGGTTGTTGTTGTTGATGATGATAATATATTACCTGATGCATGAACAGCTTTTATATCAATGCATATTTTGTAAAAACGTAAATACATATTAACTTGACTATGAGAATAAGATTGCCTGAATAATCACATTGTATGTATTGTAATTTTTTAGCAGTTGATCACATGACCTTTTTTCTTGGCTTTGTTTAATATTTAAATGTGTTATGGAAAAACATGGATTAACTTTGTGATCATCATAAGGTTTGGTATATAATTATATATAGCAGAACTGAATCTGAACAGATTTTTCCATATTTTTATATTAAGCAATGCTAAGGTAATGAAAGTAATTCTATACTTTAGTTTTTGCATTTGACTCCTAGATGGCAGGTAGAATTTTTTTTTTAAAAAAAGCTCTAAAGCAGTGGCTGTCAACCTTCCTAATGCTGTGACCCTTTAATACAGTTACTTATGTTGTGGTGACACCCAACCTTTAATTTTGCTACTGTTATGAATCAAAATTGTGTTTTCCAATGGTCTTAGGCGACCCCTGTGAAAGGGTTGTTCAACCCTCAAAGGGGTCATGACCCACAGGTTGAGACCCGCTGCTCTAAAGTGTAAGTGACAATATGTGAATTACATTGGCAATTGTTTATGTTATATTATTAAAGCAAAAAGATATGATTTTTTTTATTCCTAAAGCTATTTTCATTTTTTTTGAAATTATAAAAATAAAATACGTTTTATATTTTGTGTCAAAAATATATTTTTGAAATGCTTAAACTTATGCAACAGGTACATAAATATATTTTTTATGTTATGATACAAAAATTACAAATATAACTTTTATTTATTTCACATGCTAATTTGTTGTTTTTAAAATATTTTTATTAATTTAGTTATTTAAGTAATTTTTAATTCTATAAGTAGCACTAATTCATTTCTCAAGAAATTTAACCCTGATAATTGCTCAACAAGTTATTAGTTAAATTGTGAAATAAAATTTAATCTTTTCTTGGAAAATGAACCAATAAGTTTCAACACTATGATTATGACCTCCTGGGTTGAAAGCGTTGCTCAGCAAGGTATTAGTTAAATTCTGAAATAAAGTTTAATATTTTCATGGGAAGTGAATTAACGTTTTTTATAGAATTACATAGCTAAAGAAAAGAAGCAAAATTTGATGAGTTGTAGTAATTTTTAATAATAACTGTGCAAAAATAATATTTTTATTTTACCACAAACTCTATTCAAACAAAGGCTATGGATTAAATCATGATTTGTTATGTTTAATTGATGCATAAAAAAGCAGGAATTTTGTGAAATTATAAAGCAATATTACTAATAGAGTTAATTTGAAATAAAATCTATTAAGAGAGTTAAACTTTCCAGTAGAATAATTTTATAAATGCTACTGCCAGAATTCATTTAATTTTCCACAAATTGAAAACTTAAGATCAATTTTTCTAGTATTCACTTACAGTTTTTGTGACAGAATTAAAAAAGATTGATTATCTGAAGAAATGAAATGTTGGGTTGAATAGTAAAAAAAATATTTGAAAATCCAATTTGAATGGCTATTTAGAAAAAGTGATGATATTTATCTGGAAGAAATGATATATTGTTTTATAACTATTTTTAAATATAATTTTTTTACAAATAAATTAATAATTCTACCAGAACATGTATTTTTTTATATACTTATAACTTCCTATTAAAAAAACACAACATAAATTAAATAAATGAGTTTATCACAAGAACAGAAACAATAATAGTTGGATAGCTGGGTTTGAAGACATGTAGATGTCTGAAAATTTCAGATTTTCCACTCAATCGATAACTTTTAGATAAGTGCTTGGCTTTGGGTTGGCATTTTTTTTTTAGATCAAGTGTCTGAACTTATCCTGACACCTCTCTGAGGAGTGCCAAAGCACGAAACCATGGTCAGGTGTTTGGGGGGAGGGGTTCCTGACAGAGATATTTTAAGTGCTGGCTCTGGCTAAGCATTTATCATAAAGCTTGTAGAGGAATTGGCAATCCTCATTGTTTATAACTTACAAGTTTAAGAGAATTGGGTCATGTGATCTATGATTCTTATTTTGACTAATATATAGTTTGTTTGTTTTTTGTAGCATAACACTTTCAGAAAATTAACTTTTATATATATTAAAAAATAAATAAGTAATATGTTTCAATGTAATAATATATGTGAGCTTATAAACACAAGTATGATTTATATAATAATGTAGATAATTTATATAATAAAAAAATAGAACATGTTTTTTTTAATTCTGTAAGAGAAATAAATGACTAATTAACATTTTATCTTAATCTCATGTTGAAAAAGACATAATTAAAAGTAGCCTCTAATGTAATCATGTGCTGGCAGCACTTAACTCTATTAATACTATCAGTTGATTTTTAATTTACATATTCATTGTAAACATTTTTACAGTTTAATTATATTTTATGTCAAGAGATTTACAATATAAAATCGACATGCATAGTTGTCTAAAATATAATTTTGGCAGTGCACAGTTTTTTTCTTTGATGCAATTTCATAAAAACAGTGAAATATAATTTTTTAATATAATAAATTATAAGAGCATATAGCTAATTGGTTATTACATGTAAAACATATGACCACAGCTAATGCTTAAAATCATCCAGTAGAGTATCATTAATATATTGTCATGGCAACAATCATATAATAAATTGAAATTTTTTATTATCTGAGTGTCACCTTGACAACGGATTGCTGATAGTCTATTGGTTGAATATAACTATTTTCTGTGGAGATATTCTTTTTAAACATATATAATTTGTATTTATTACAAATTTTTTATTTATTACTAAATTTAATATAATTATTTATTTACATTTTAAAAAATAAGCAAATAATTACAATTTCTATTCTATTTCAAAAGGCTTAAAATTATATATTTTTTATATTCTATTTCAATGATGAAGGATGTAAATCTTATAGACAAATTTTAAACCAAAATTCTCAAAAAATACATCTCATGTAAATACTTTATTTCAGTTGGACATTGTTTAAACTGAAATTATTGTAAAAAATGTTAACTTTCTGGAGGTGATACTATAAAGTGTACTATCGCAAAATCACAATTTTATTTTGGTGTAAATAGTAGTGTCCGACTTGTGATTGAGAGAACACAAGTTCAATTTTAATGCTCAAACTTTTTAGGAACTCCGACTTGTGATTGAGAGAACACAAGTTCAATTTTAATGCTTAAACTTTTTAGGAACTCCCGAGCAATAAATCCATATGCATTTTCTGTCCTACATCATTTGGCATAGTGGGTAGAGCATCCATCTTGGCATCGGGTGCTCCCAGGGTCAACTCTGGAACTTACAGATCAGCACTCAAATTTCTTATGAACTTCCAATCAATAAAGTCACATGCCTTTTTTATAGAGTTTGGCATAAGAAATGAGTGAACAGAAGCAGACCTCTTTAAAAAATGTTTAAAAGTAAACCTGAATATGGTTTGGAAAAAAAAAAGGCAGAATTTATTTATGGTATAAAGACTGATAGTTTTTATATTAGACAAGATTTTGAAGTTTTTTTTAAAAAAAAACCTCACTGCAAAAGAAGTTAAAAAAACATGATTGCAATATATCCAGTAAACAGATAAAACATTATTGTAAAGTATAAATGGATACACTTTGCAAGAAATATTGCAACATTTATCAGATAAAGGGAAGGGGGAATAACAAATAAATGCTAAAAAGACTAAAGCAATGTTTGATGAACTTTCCTCAGATATTCAATAAAGGTGGATACATAATTGATGATATTAATCATAAAATTACACTTGTATAAAATGTTGTAGGTAGAAATAACTTAACAGTAAAAGGATATATATATGTGTGTGTGTTTAAAAAGAAAAAAAAAATATTTGCATCTTGCTAGTGCTTACTTATGGATCTAAAACTTGGACACTTCTCAGAAGAGCAATTTGGAAATTTCAGACCATTCAATAAAATACGAAGAGATGTACGTTAGGAGTAGCAAAAAAAGATCAACAATAAAATACATGGGTGAGAAAACAAACTGGTATCACTAATAGCACTGGAAAAGACTGAAAATGGATCTGTGTTGGATATATTATTAGATGAGATAATAATAGTTGAACAATTAAAATGTTTTAAATTGGATCCAAAGAAATTATAAAATATCTATAAAAAAAATAAAGAAGATGAAATATGATGTGGGAAAGAGTGGCTAGGATTTGGAGAAACTGAATTACTTATCCTGGAGCTGATAATAGTAGTAAATATGATGATGACATTTGAATGTGTTTGTGATTCATGATTGATCTGTATTGCCATTGTAAACCTCATTATCTACCATAAATCTAAATCTCCAATGTGTTATTATTTGTAATTTCTTCTTCCACAATTAGAATAACAATATTCATTTGCAAGTGATTACTGAAAAAAAGGAATTTAACTTTAATCATATATCTGTTATTGACTATGAAGCCATGGATGTTTTAGGTGCAATTTTAGAATGTCAGACTCTGGAAGGTGGGGTCCTCGGATGTATTCTATTGTTGATACTTCCAGCCCATGAACTGCTTGAGAACGCTTAAGCAATAAAACCATTCGAATATATATATAACTATAACAACACGTGAAATTTTTTACAAACGTATTTACAAACGTTTGTAAAAATTTTCACGTGTTGTTATAGTTATTCATTATATATATATTGGTTCCGATAAAAATTTAAATTTTAATATATATATATATATATGGTAACAGTCGCAAAATTACAAGAAATATAATCAATTATTACTGCTGAATACACAATGCCAGTTACATCTTTTTTCATAAATTTGTATCATCAATCATATGCATACCTTGATAAAAAGTTTCGAAAATTTATTGCCATGGGAATAAATATCTTATTACCATGAAAGCATTCATATTATTTTATATTAAAAAGTTTTGAAATGTTTTTCTTAAAAATATAATTTGCTGGATTTCTCTTCTCTTATATTTTATTCATTTATTAAAACTAAATGCAATTATCATTATAGAAATAATAAACCAACTTGTAGATATATTTATCATTGTCTAGAAATTAAGTGAATTCAAGATATATAAATATATGATATTTAAACACATATATATTGTGTATATTAAATGTAATTATAAAAGACTTGATCTCGGATTTTCAAGCTCCCTACATCTAACCAATCTAGCTTATACAATCGACATACATGACCACATATATGTAAAAAACATAAATGATCTTCAGTATACATATTTCATGCTGAACCATCACTCACTCATCAGTTGATCAGATCTTATCCCACACATATATAAATCAGTGTTCAGTATATATTAAGATAGAAAATCTTCAAACTTTTATGGACAAGAATGTAATCTTCTCTCTCCAACTCTTTGGCCATCCATTTCATTAAAAATCCAAGGACAAAATATTCAAAGCCCTTGTTGGTGCCAATATTATTGTCATACCCATGTTCACCTGAAGTCAATCTGACCCTTCACACATAGGACCTTAATATGTCTATTTAATTATATAGAAGAGGGATGGGCAGGATACAGGCTGAATATGTAATTTTTAAATACACATATATTGTGTAAACTTAATGTAATTATGAGACTTGAACTCATATATTCAAGCTCCCTACATCTATCCAATCCATCTTATACAACTGATGCACATGACCACATGTGGAAAAGATAAATGACCTCTAATAGAAGTATTTTGTGCTAAACCAGAATTCATCAGTTGGTCCAGATCACCCTCATCCAAATCAGTGCTCAGTTTATATTAAGATAGCAAATTTTCAATGAAATGGATGGCTGAAAAGTTGCGGAGTGAAGAAGATGGAAGCTTGTCCATTAAAGTTTGAAAATGTTCTGTCTTAATATAAACTGAACACTGATTATATATATATATATGTGTGTGTGTGTGTGGGAAAGGGTGATCTGGACCAACTGCTGAGTGCTGGTTCAGCACAAAATACATGTATTGGAGATCATTTATCTTTTTCACATGTATGTGGTCATATGTATCGGTCATATAAGATGGATTGGATAGATATAGGGAGCTTGAAAGTCTGAATTCAAGTCTCTTATAATTATATTAATTTGATATACACAATATATATGCATTTAAATATCACATATTCAGACTTTCTGTCCATCATTATTCTATACAAAATAAATGGACATATTAAGATCCTATATATAAGGGGTCATATTGACTTAAGGTGAACATGGGTATGACAATAATTTTGGCATCAACAAGAGCTTTAAATATTTCATCCTCACATTTTCAATGAAATGGATGGCTAAAGAGGGAGAATGGAGAAGATTAAGCTTGTCCATTAAAGTTTGGAAGATTTTCCACCTTACTAAAAACTGAGCACTGATTATATATATATATATATATGTGTGTGTGTGTGTGTGTGTGTGTGGGAGAGGGTGATCTGGACCAAATGATGAGTTCTGGGTCAGCACAAAATACAGATATTGGAGATCATTTATTATTTTCACATGTATGTGGTCATGTATATTGGTTGTATAAGAAGAGTTGGATAGATGTAAGGAGCTTGAAAGTCCAAGATCAAGTTATAATATATATAAATAATCCAGATGCATCAATGAGAACAGCAATAGTAGTAATAATAGTAGTATTTCACAGAGGCAAAACTCTTTATACAATAGTGTCACTCAGTGCAAACCAGATTAATCAATGGATCCAGGAAGATTTGTGCATAAAATCTCTATCCAGTGCCTATTAATCTAATATCCCCAAGCTAGTTTCTAGCTTGTGGCTTGCATCAGTGAGGATCTAAGAGCACTGCACCTAGATCTTAATTCATTGATTAGTCTGGCTTGCACTGACTGGGGCTATTGTATGGAAAGCTTTGCCTGTGTGAAAAACAGCTTGTGTAAGCATAATGAATAGTGATCATGTGATGTTTGATGGAATAATAATAATAATAATATTAATAATAATAATAATAATAATAATAATAATAATAATAATAATAATAATAATAATAATAATAATAATAATAATAATAATAATAATAATAATAATATAACAGGAATAGTATTAATAGAGATAGTAATATGTGGAAACAGTAGTAGTAAGGATAGTAGTAGCAGCAACAGCAGTAGGAACAATAGTATTGGTAGTGGTGGTAGTAGTAATAGTAGTTAGCAGCATTCATTTCTCTTAGTATCTCTTGAAAAAATGAAATGGCATTCAATGATAAGAGGCTGCTTACACTTGTGATGATGAGTATATATGTTCTATTTTTGAAGTTTATTTTTAAAAAAAGACTTAGAGACCTTGAGTTTAAATAAAATTAATTTAATAATGAAAATTGACTGAAAAAAAAATTGAACAAATTACTTTATTTAAAAAAAGAAAATAATTAGAACAGAAAGAAAATAATTAAAATACCAATTA
This sequence comes from Epiperipatus broadwayi, assembly GCA_028023455.1. Lineage (NCBI taxonomy): Eukaryota > Metazoa > Onychophora > Udeonychophora > Euonychophora > Peripatidae > Epiperipatus > Epiperipatus broadwayi. Next base: position 1,977,560 of record JAQFVV010012555.1, read on the forward strand.
GTCAAAGTCATTATGAAAGATTTCTAATAAGGTTTAAGTTAACGAAAAGAATTTAGAGAGATGATACCTCAAGATATACTATTTTAATTTTACAAACACTTTAAAAAATATTAATTTATACCTCAGAAATATATTATCAAATTTTAAAAAACTATGAAGACATTGACATTGAAATATAATAAATTCAAAGTAATACTAATAATGATTTGTTTCAAATGTGAAGAAAATATTGACAATATTATTATCTTAATGTACTTTTGGCACTAAGCACCCTGTCAACAGCAATTTTTACATATATATCATGGTAAATGTGCTCAGCACTACAAATACATGATGCTTATCTTTAATGTTATCATTATTTTATCAAATGTATTCAGAATTATTAATACTAGTTTCAATTTATTATATAAATTTTTCCATGCCATCTCATATTGCTGACCCATCTGATCACATACATGTTGAAAAGATAAATAATCACCAATACATGTATTTTGTGCTGAACCAGCAATATGAGATGGCATGGAGAGTTGAGGGTCATATGAAAATCTGAGTTTGAATCCCGCATACATTATATATATATATGCAGGTTTAAGCCTGTATAGGGTATTTATTTATATATCAATTTTTAAAAAAAGTTGTTTAAGAAATAAATATTTATTTAATTAAACATGATCTTTTTTATTTAATTTAAATTAAGACTTTACTACATTTCAAATCTCAAATTATCTTCCTAGTATATATTACGTTAGGCTCTTCACAGGTTCAAAATAACAAAATGGCTGCTTCATAAAAGAGAAATATCAAAAAAATAAATAGAACAAAAGTGTCAGGTAATACTGAGAGAAAATTATACATTAATGTTCCTTAAGGATTAATATATTGTAACCATATATATAAGCCCCCTAAAAGCTAAATATAACTAATAATAATTAAAAAAAAAAAATTTCTTAAATAAAAGTTTGTTCTCATTTAACTTTGTTCAAATTAAGTTATATAGGTATTAGTTAAGTGTTCCACTTGTCAATAAAACAATTTATTAAATATACTTGTAAACAAACATTTAAAAAATATTATTTAATTTGTTGATAGATGCATCAGTCTAAACTGAAGTAAATATTAGCTTAGGGTCTGTTGTTTTAAAACAGTTATACTAATTAAATTTATATAGATATTTGCCATTTATAGCTTATTAAACATGCTAAAGTTGTATTTATAGTTTATTTGACGATGAAATGCCTTTAAAAATAATATTTAAAATAATATTTAATAAAGTGTTGATTATTTAGATAGTAATTTAATGAAAATAGAGTTTTGGACTTGATAAATTTGTTAGCTGGTTTAATTTTATTTGATTGAATTATTGTTATTTAAAAGCAGGTTATTATTTCATGAAATACATGTATGCGTATAATATATAAGTACATGTATGTAAAGTAAGGCTGGGAATTAATAAAAGTATTAATTATTTTAAGAATGAAAATAAAATTTTATCACAGTGTTATATCCGCACTTACAACTGTGCCAATGTTATAACTGCAAGTCATACTGTGCGGTCAGCAAATAACATTATACAATTCCCACGCTGTTCTTTTCCAACGAGTGCTCTCCAACGAATTGGTCTGCAACGAAACTCTCCAATGAATTGGTCTGCAATGAATGCTCTCCAATGAATTGGTCTGCAACGAAGCTCGCCAACGAATTGGTCTGCAATCTCTCCGCTGAATTGGTCTGCAACGAATGCTCTCCAATGAATTGGTCTGCCACGAAGCTCTCCAAACGAATTGGTCTGCAATGAAGCTCTCCAACGAATTGGTTTGCAACAAAGCTCTCCAATGAATTCTCTCAATATCTCTGCTGTGGTCTCTTTCAGCTACACCCGTGAACTACATTTCCACTGGGCACTGATCATTAACCGCCAGCACTGATGCAAGATATCTCTACTTAAATACTGCTTACTCAATACTGCTTGACTGTTCTCTACTGCTATCTATGTTACACTGCTAGATGTTACCCAGTCTTCTTATCGCTCTCTGACAACTGCAACGATCAATCAATGCACTGACCAATAAGGTAACATCTCTTATCTAGAAACATTTGTAATTAGCAAATATTTCTAGGAATTGTCGATCGCCATTACGTCAATGCACTAATTAAATTCCTCAGCTATCAGAGCGCGATCTAAAAACAGCCTTTCGAATAAATTCTAGTTTTTTCTGGAGTGCACAAACATGTCTGCCATTTTACAAAACACTACACACAGTATTAAATAACAATAATTATTATAATATTAAGAAAGAACTTTTAATAAAATAAGAATAATAAATATTTTATATAAAAATATATTTAATTAATAAAGAATGTGTTTTAAAATAAATGTATTATTTTATTAGATTAAATAACTTAAAGATAATTATGTAATGAGTCTAGACAAAGACATGATATAAAAGTTTCATTAATTAGAAAGGTCAGAGTTAAAATAATTAAAAAGCTCAGCTTATGTTAATGTTAAATGTCACACCTCTAGTATTTTAAATTTGAATGGACAATAGAATATATGTGGAAATAATGCAGTAAAAATACCCCCATGCAGCAGATGTATAAAAAGAAGAATTTTAAAAAAAAATAAAGTGAAATTTAAAAAAAAAATGAGTGTAAAATTAAAAAAGGAAGGAAATGAAAGTAATTAGTTTTCACTTTCATTTTTATTTTTTCAAGTTAAATTATTGGAATGGAGTAAAAAACTAGTAGCTGCCCTTATATTACACTTTCTAAAGTATATGTTAAACTATACATTTAATGATAGTCATGAAAAAATGCTAATTTCACGATATTTTAAAAAAAATGATAAAGATATTGAAAATGAAAAATTACCGGAAGTTGATAGAATATCAAAAGATGAATATGCATTTTACTTTATCATAAAATTAGTTGATTTGAACTTTTAGTTATTCCTCATTAATTCTCAAATTTATTGTATATGGATTTGAAACTGACATCAAATCTAACAAGCAATGAAATTATTTATTGTGACTTCAACAAGTAAAAAACTTGCAGTTTTTCCCATTACGAATAACATTGTGAAGTTGTATATTTCTTTTGTTTTAAACTGAAAAAAAGTAAAAGATACATTATTTTCACGTTTAAACCAACTTTAAAAACAAATATATTTTTCAAAATGTTTTTTATAAATCTAAAAGAGAAAAAGTTATTAAAACTGACTTTTAAAAACCTTAAAAAAGAGATTTTACTGATATTTTTAATCTTCAGCCAATATCAATAAAAGATATCATCATCACTATTGTTATTAATCCAGTATCCAGAAATAATCTACTTGTGGATTGTCAGTTTACTTTTTCTACTCAACTAAAGAAAGAGTAGTTCACATTCAATTTACACTTAAAGACTAATTAAGGTCTTGCGTTGTTAGCCGAGAGGTATCGCAGCCGCCATGCAAGCAAGTAGTTGGTTGCAGACGGTTGTGGGTTCGCGTCCCGGCCGATGCTATGACATATGGAAAAAAAAAAAAGACTAATTAAGCAATCAAAAACTTATAATGGAATTATTTCACTATTCATTAATCTGCTCCTGACTTCACCAACACATTATTAATGAGTTCATTGTAGCCACAAACAATATTTAAGGAATTTCTAAATTGTGATATGTGTCTCTTTTTGGCCAGCATAATAAAAGACTGTTATGGTATTTCAGATAAGAAGAGAATGAAATAGACTATAAATAGTCAAAATAAGAGTCATAGATCACATGACTCAATTCTCTTAAGCTTGTAAGATATAAACAATGAACATTGCCAATTGCTCAACAAGCTTTGTCATAAATGCTTAGACAGAGAAAGTATTTAAAATATCTCTATCAGGAATCCCCCCCCCAAACCTATGGCCATGGTTTCATGCTTTGGCACTCCTCAGAGAGGTCTGAAGCTACCCTAGCACCTCTTGGGGGAGTGCCAAAGCATGAAACCATGGTCAGAGGTTTGGGGGGGGGGATTCCTGACAGAGATATTTTAAATGCTTTCTCTGGCTAAGCATTTATCACAAAGCTTGTTGAGCAATTGACATTGAAATAGACTCTTTCTTAAAAAGGGATTAATTCTCATTATGGGAAGAACTTTAAATCTTTTTGGTTAATTTAATGGGTAAAAGACTCCAGCATATATAAGTGCGTTTTATAAATTTAAAATTGGTTCTTGATATTAGATAATTATAATTTTTATATTGATGATTATTTCTTTAATCTTTTATATGGTATTACAGGGATATTTATGAGTATTTTGCTGCACAAGGATTTGGTATGAAAAAAATATATATAAAAGCATTTTAAAATATAATGGCATCAAAATGATGCAGTGGGCCTGGGGTGGTGGAATAATTAAAATACTATAGAAGTATAATAAAGTAAGGTTTAATATTAAAAACATATATAAGTAATGAGATATATTGAGAGAGCATCATAAGATTATCAACTCAGTTAACTCCTTAGAATAACTATAATTATAGTTGACCTTACCCCAACCAGTATTATCAATAAGTAAGTAATACTCAAAATAACCATTCATCATCATAGAATGATCAATTAAAATACATCAAAACAATAAAGCAACAGTCCATCTTGTGCTGGATTTGAAATGGATCTCCTGTAGACTGGGCCAACTATTTAGCCTTTGACAGTTTTGGGCAATTATTTAACCATTGATGTAGATGTGGTGCTCATATATCAGAATACATAACCATAAAAACTAATTCTGGTATATTAAAACATGTTGATCATCATCAATGCTCCAACCATGTAGTACTATTAATGTATTGGCCAACTTCAATTGTAATAAGCCTAAACTAAAATAAAATATAGTACACGGACATTGAAAAATATAATCCTCATGCCACAACTAGGACAAGGTCATACTGGATTGCCCTTACACTAATATGCATCCCCTTCCATATATCAGACCACAATGTATAAGTCTAACTCACAAAATGTACAGTTTATTACTGTTACAATGATCAAGATAATGACACAATACATAATATGATCTAAAATCATTTAGAATTAAGTCACTGGAATAATTTTAACAATGAAATACAAATTTATCATTAACAATAAAAAAATGAAAATAAGGTATTATAATATGGCTATACACATAAGTCTTCTGATTTTGATTAATGTACAAAATTTAAGTTATTACATTGTGATTTACGTATACACCTAAATATATCCACCTACAGACATGATGTATAATTTGTGGACATACTTGAATGGTTATAAAATAATAAATAAAATTTTAAGTTATATACAAATACTATAAATGATTAAAATTTCCCTATTCATGTCTATCTGTGGGGTATAATTTATTATTTAATATTGTCATAACTTTATAAATAAAATTCATTTTTATAATACATATTTAATAATAGCAAAAATTCATTTTCCTTTTTATAGCACAAGATTTAATATATATCTGTGTGCATTTATCCATTTATGCACACACTGCTGTTTACATCATATAATATTTTTGTTTTAACAAAGCAATAAAGATATTAAAAATATCTTTTATCTGTGTTACTCTTTTACAATGCCTTTTTTTCACTAAAATTTAAAATATCCTGCTCTCTATATAGATAGCACTATTGCAGGTCACTTCTAATCTATGAATAATGTTTTTAAAATTTAAAAATATAGACATAAAATGTCATTTTTATCAAAGAAATTATTTAAAATTTCATTATCATTATATATAATGCTACTCACCACTTCATCTGTGCTTCAGGTAATTTTTTTAGCAATCTGGGATATTTCCTTGGTAAGTTAGCATAGTTATATTTGTTTATAGTCATCATCAGAGGAAAGTACAACTCAGGTATGGTTGGAATTCTCTTGGTTCCACACAGACCCCAGATCAGCACACTGTCTTGTCCACATTTAAGGCTATAGAGACAGCAAAGTGAGACTTGCTTCTAGGTGCATATAAACTCCTTCATAGTGAACCAGAAGCAGCTGCTTCCTTCTGTCTTGATATCAGCTATTTCTAATCCATGACAGTTATCTGTATAATTCTGGACCAATTCTACAGCTAGTTATTCTGGCCAGCTAATTGCTGCCAACTGCTTCTCAAAATATTCCTATCCAACTCTCTTCAAAAAAATTACTAGCCAAACTGTTCTAATCTTTTTATCCAAACCTTTTATAGCCTTAGATTGGGTGATTAAAACATGTTCAATAAAAACTTTTTTCTTATCTTTCCAATCCCTTTTGAAAACAAGTTTTTATTTAAAAAAGATTTCTAATAGATATAAATTTTGTTCAATTAATTAAAAACATTTCAAAATAGATAATAAAAATTTTTACAATTATCAGATCTATTATCACATACTTATATAAATACAATTTATCCAAACCACTTTGAACACTTTTTAGCAAAACCCTTTACTTGTACACATATACTATAACAAAATCTGCACTTTCACACACAGCTGTATAGCCACCTTTACCTATGCGATGACACAATATATTTCTTTATTGTGGTAATGCTATATTTCTCTAAAAAATTATATAATATTTAATCATATTTCACATCCAGCATATTTATGGACATCAGTTTTCTGACTCGAAGCACCAATCTTATTTACATAAGAATTATACTGAAAGAGATATAAGAATGATCATGGATACTTAGAAAACCTGACTACTGGCTAGCTCATTCAGGATGGGTGGTACTTAAACTGGAAGAAACATACAGGGAACAGCAATAACCAAGTATTCAATTAATTTACCTAAACAATTACTACGCACATATATAATTATTTCTTTATTTACCTACATAAAACTTGAGGTAATATAAAAACATGACTATTTTATTAGAATAGAATTTTTAATATAACAAGTAAATAATCAAATATATATATATATAATTTGTGATGATATATTTTTGTAAAACATACACATATATTACACAGACTAGCAAATCAGAAAAAAAAAACAAAGAGAAAATAATGTCCATTCAATTCAGATGCAAAATATAATTTTAACGGAGAAGAGAGCTGATCAGAATATTATCATATAATGTCTTTAAACATCAATAGAAAACTCGCATTAATGTGTAAATGGAAAGTATATACAATAAAGCATACATATTACCTGGGATTCCTCAGGGAAAGTAACTTATAATTTCTACAATATGCTATTTTGTAATGTAAGAATAAATAGTTTATCACAATGGTTTTGGGACATAGTTGATATCGTGAGATAGTTAATATGATATAAGCATAAATATTTATTGCTTTATTCTTAGCGCAAGATAGTTGGAGAAATGTATTGGATGATGATTGTGAGAACTTAATAAATAATGCAAAGATTAATTTTATAATTTGTAGCAATAATTAAGGTGGATAGTTATGGTAAAATTGTACAAATACTTTATTTTAATTTGTTAAATTAAACTCATTATTTGTTTTAAGTATCTATTGTAGTAAAATTCATATTTCATTAATATTGTAAATAAATATTTTTGTTATTATTAAAATATATTTTGTTTTCATTAACCAGAAAATCTTATAATAACAAAGTTTTATTGTTTATTGTTTTAAAGAGAGTACATTTCAATGACCACCTAATATTAGTATTTACTTAATTACCCGCATTGTAATAAAATATATGCTTTGTTAATTCCTATTTATTTTTAAATGTGTTTTTGTAATGCTTTGGGTAACACAAAGTGTGCTCTTTCTACTTGCTGCATTACTTCATGCATATGCAATTATTAGAAGTTAGTTTATTATAAGTTTATAGACTTAGATATACTTAGGTGTTGAATAAATGAAATATTTATACATGAATAAATTTTAAATGCTTTAAAAATGTTTTGTATGATAACTATTAATTACCTATATATTGATATACTCAGTTTTGTGTACACCTGGTTCTCAGTTTATGCGGTAGATCGGTTCCTCAGAAAATGTACACAAAAGAAATCACACAAAAATAGACTTAACTTACCTTGAAAAATGGGGGATACATACTGTAATTTTTCAAAAATCACATAAAAGCAAAGCAACAACGTAAAATTACTTTAAAATTTGCATAAAATAAAATATGACTAATAAAAAATTTCAAATTTGAAAAAAAATTGATGCAAGATAAACTTTTTTTACTTTTTTTATTAACTACAGTATTTAATTTTATTCAAAACAATATATTTTTATGTGTAATTTACATTTTTTTCATACATGTATAGTATTTTAATCATTATCACTCTTTGAGACATCAGAATCATCACAAAAAGAAATACAACTAGCACCAACTTCTGTTTTTTTAAATTGGTCTTATAGTGGATTCGCCCAAACTAAAACATTTTCCAATCACTGTTAATCCTTCCCATTTCACTAAGTGATCTAAAATTAAAATTTTTGTTTCCAAAGATATTCATTTTCTTGAGTGTTTTTCCCTCTCCATTAGGGTAAACTAAAAGTTTAAAATAAAAATAAGAACTTAGACTTACGATAATAAAAAGACATCGACTCACTACTGTTGGGCAAAATTTAATTAAAACTAACAATTAAAAATTATTTTGTCTTTAATTTTTTAATTTTCAATTCCGTTTAAAAATTAAATTTCAGCGTTTCACATCACATTAATTTCAGATCACATTACGTAATTTTTAAATTGTTAATTACAATTAAAAATCAGATTTTAATTGTCAAATTTAATTGTGCCCATCACTGGTACTCATCTTTTAAAAATAAACTTGTGGACACTAAATGATTAATTGATTACATACTCTTTTTTTAAAAAAAAAATAGAATGTGATTTAAAATACAAAAACGACAACATATATAGTATAGGCATATATAATGTTTGAACAGATTTACATTATAATCTTGTAAAATTTATTACTTGCAGACACTAAATGATTAATTGATTACATACTTTTTAAAAAATCAAAAATAGAATGTGATTTAAAATGCAAAAACAACAACATGCTAGTATAGGCATCTATATCTTGTAAAATTTAATGTGTGTATATAAAATGGGGAAATCCTGATTTTAAGTGAATTATGAACTTCTTTATTGCATAAAATCTATTACAGTACTATTATAAATCACTGAAAATATTGAAATTATTAAATGGAAGTTGAACTCCGATAATGCGCTATTACTTTAAATATGATGTGAGTGCACGAAATTTATAATATTTAAAGTAATAGTGCATTATCGGAGCTCAACTTCTGATCTAATAATTTTTATCCCATAAAAAAAAAAGCATGCAAAGATATTAAGAAGAAACATGAATCGCATAACTTCAAAATCGCATTAAATAAATCCGCATAAAATGAGACCTGGGTGTATTTGCTTTTCGTATTTGATTGAAGCATAAGATATCAAGAATAGAGTTATAAAGATTATATAAAATGATTTATTTATAACTTTAACAAAATATAGTATATGGAAACTTTGAAATGCCTATTATAATTATTATTTTATGTTAAGTATAATGTGAGCCTGAGATACAACTAAAATATTGAAATGAGCTAGTATGTAAAGTTTTAAGATATCTAAGCTTATAACATGAACTCTTAGAGAAGTTTCAAATCCCATAATTCTAACCTAATAAGTGCACTCTATTAAGATATTTATTATTATTGCTGTTATTAATTACATTTGTTATTTGAGATTTACACTATAAAAGAACCTGAGAGATTTGAGAGTTTTAAAGTGCATTGGATAGAGATTTATCCACAGCCGATTTCTTGTGTGGTGTATATTTATCTTTTTTATAGTCTGATAGTAGGTTATAGTATTTGGGATTTCAGTGACCACTGTGGTGGATTGTAAGGTTTCAGTTTGTTCCCGTGCCCTTAGATCAGTCTTTAGATTACAGTAGTAGGGATTTTTCGGCTTGTTCAAACATGGTTAGCTATCGATTGGTTATAAAGTAACAATCGATAGCTGGGTTACAATATATATATAAGAAATGAGCTTATTAGACAAAGAGTTCCATATATTGCAGTAAAAATGTAAACAATTGAATATTCTGAAACATAAATCCATTCACAGATTAATGTAATTTTTAAATAAAAGTACATATTTACAATTTTTTTTAATGCACATTTTGACTCACTGATATAACTTGACCCATACTTGTACACTTATTTGTATATAGCAATACATTTATTGATTTTATCAACAACATTCTTTATATATATAAACTTAATTTAAACCTATAGAATCTTTACTATATTAGTCATTAATTATGTAAATAAATATGACACTGCAGTTAAGATAAGGCTACTGAGAAAGTTGGGTACATCTCAAGTCAGCTATAACAAAATAATTATTTATTAATTGATATAGTAGTTATTGTATAGAGTTGTTTCTACATTTGTTAAATATAAATGATAAAGAATATTTTAAAACTCTATAGTGCCAAAAGTTTAATAACTTTAACTGCTATTTAACATAATCAAACCGATATTTCATATTAGGTAGGTTTCGGCTAAGACCTAGCCTCATCAGGTATGTGCTCAAAGTCTAGACAACTATTCATAGCAATAAAATATCTCCCGACCTTGATATGCAAATATTATTTTTTATTAGTTATTCATTTTTAAATTATGTAAAGTGATAATATAAAGTGAAATATAAAGCAATTATTGATTCATTTCATTTCAGTTTTTTACCTGAATTAGAGATGATTATGAAGACTAAAATAAATAAGAAATATACATTAGCCTTTTCTAGTGTACATTCAATCTTTCATATTGTAAATAAACCAACTGATCTATGTGTTTTATTACAGCTGAGTCTTGTCAATGCATTTTCTAAATTATATATATATATATACATGTTATTCAGGACGGCAGACATGTTATAAGCTAACTATAGCTGTTATTTATTTTAATATATTGGCTTTTTTTTTCATATGTCATAGCATCGGCCGGGACGTGAACCCACAACCGTCTGCAACCAACTACTTGCTTGCAAGACGGTTGTGATGACCTCTTGGTTAACAACGCTTGACTATATTGGCATTTTGATTATTGTAGAGTTTATTCCAGAGTTTTTTGTTTATATATATATCTGACAGAAAAACAAATCAAAGTCTTTGTAAAGGTTATAAAAGATACCTTCTCAAATATTCATGTTATCAACTTTGTTACTGCTAGTAAAAGACTGTTAAAGAAAACATAGAAATAAATAAAAAGTATTTTGAATGAATTATTATTTTTTATATAAACTTTTAAAATAAAATATAAAAAAGATGCAAAAATTCTATGTTAGATACAAATGATTTTAAAAAATATTGAAATTAAGTCAGTATTAAGGTATTACATAAAGAAAGCTGATAAATTGATTTAAAAAACAGAAAATCAACAACGTTAAAAAAAAATAGGTCATAAAAAAAAGTAAGATAAAAAATAAAAATTTAATACATCTATTAAAAGGAAAAAATCTGATAAAAATATTCAAATAATTTACTTAAAGTGTTATTCAATCTCTTGTAAAGTTGTAAAGATCTGCATATAATTGTAGTCATAACATAACTAAAAACTAAGAAATGAAGTGAAAACACAATATCTACAATATTGAGTGATTGGGCAGAACGTAGAATTCACATTGGAAATGTGTGTGTGTGTAAGATCATAATATGGGTAATAAAACTACATTACTGTATTCCATAATTAAGATCAAATCGCTATTAGTAGCGACTGCTTGTTAGCAAGCATATGTATTGAAGATGATATTTATAATAACGATAAACACTAATCCGGGAACAATAAAATGTCCATGCGCATTACATGCCAATCCTTAGTCAACATTCTGTGATGTTTTTAAATATTGTTTGCAGTAAATAAAAAAATATTAGAATAACTTTATTGCTTGAGAGTTTAAAAGGAGTTTGAACACCAACATTACAAGCATCAGAATTGATCCTATGACCTACATTCCAGACTCTGACCCTCTACCACTGCACTCAACCACAAACTGCAATCTTCTTCGGTGAATTTTACTTTTTGAAAGATTTAAATTAATTATTAAATTAAATGGCTTATTGCTTTGAAATTTATAACAAGTTCAGCACCAGAAGTGACAGAACAAGGTAAGATATATGGATTTTTGCATCAGAATTTTCCCATAGCAATCAACTTATGCATTTGCAAAATTATAAAAAATTAAACAAATCCCTGTTTCTCATTACTCTTACAATGCTTATTTTATTAAAATTAGTCAACCTACAGTTTTAATTGACCAGTATTCTTTTTCAGAGCTATAGCTCCACCTTTCTTATTATTGTTACAATACTTACTTTATTAAAATTAATCAACTTTACAGTTTGACTTGAAAAATCTGGATAATTAATCGAAATTGTAATGTGGATTAATTTTAATAAAATAAGCATTGTAGCTCTGAAGAAGATTGCTGGTAATCGAAACTGTAAGTTTAATTTTAATAAAATAAGTCTAAGAAAAGTGGATTTGTTTAATATTTTAAAGCAATCAGTATTGTACATTTATATTATCTTTATCATAATTTTTATAATATAAATTGAATCTGTCTTTTCCATAAAAACCATATTCCAGATCATTTAAGCAACTGTAGCAATTCATTGGCTTAACATGCCCAATCCAATAAAGTTGTGTCTTTACAATAATAAATTCCATAATATCACATCCAGAAAGTTGAAAAACATTCCAGTTGGATCTTACTATCTTGTTTCATAATTTTAAAATCTGACAGAACATCATTTTAATATCTAGTTTATTTATTTTACACTTATAGGCAATCCTCTAGCACTAATAAATTGGGGGAAATGGCAGCCCTATGTGCAATTTAATTTAATTACATCATTTGTGGTAAAATACCTATACTTTAACATAATAAATACGTCAGCAGAACATTGGAACTAGTGTCACTTTTCAGCATATAAGTCTGACTGCAGATAATTCTCCAGCTAAATATTATTGAATATTTTTATTCTATCATTGGATGATAGAAGAATTGAGTTTTTCCAAAATTAATTTCTAACCAAAGTGTTAACAGATATCCTACAAATCATACTTTGAAATTGAAAAAATAAAGTAAACAATGACAAAAGTGTAAATCCAAAAGGTAGGAAGATAGGAATCTTATTTTTACTTTTAATCAGTTCAAATACAAAATCATATCATCAACTATACATCACATTTTGATATCTATAACATTGAAATGTATATATAAATATTTAAATTTATGGGTTTTATAATGCCTATCTTATTTCAATTCTCTACCTTATCATAAATAATAATAATAATAATAATAATCATTGTCATCATCATCATCATCATCTTCATCAAATGGCTTTATGGTTCTAAAATTCATAAGTTTAAATGCTGGAAATGCCAAAACTGGTATCAATGTGAAGACATTTACATTCTAGAGTCTAATCCTCTACTATTGCACTAACCTACGCAAGGTATTAAAATTGAAAATTCAGGCCACTCTCTCTCAACTTACACGTATTTGACAAACAATTAATTTTCATATGATCTAGAGATCAGATACCTAAATGATCATATTCATGTTGATTGATATATATATGTCAACAGATGGCGTTCTACCAAAAACACCGTCAAGTGTATTTCATTTACATAAACGTCAGAGAATGCATTCACTATCTCTAACTTTAATTCCACTTTCAGATCATAATTTCAATCTATTTGCTATCGTCAGTGAAAGACAGGTGTAAGAACTAGATCTAAACACAAACTCTGAGCGTTTATGAAACAATTTCTATTCAGCTTGCAAGCGTGAATTTTTTAGACACGTTAATGTCTTCGAACTCAGCATAGCAAGCCAGATAGCTACATGGGTCTGATATCAGTTCAGCATCACCACATAGTAGAAGCCTCTGCAATATATATCATTGCAAGAAAGACCTCAAAGGTACATTTATGAAAAACAAAATCAAGTTAAAAACTTGTTAACGCTTGTATTTATGTCAACAGATGGCGTTCTACCAAAAACACCATCAAGCGTATTTCGTTTACATAAATGTCAGAGAATGCATTCACTATCTCTAACTTTAATTCCACTTTCAGATCATGATTTCAAGCTATTTTCTATCGTCAGTGAAAGCCAGGAATAAGAACTAGATCTAAACACAAACTCTGAGCGTTTATGAAACAATTTCTATTCAGCTTGCAAGCGTGAATTTTTTAGACACGTTAATGTCTTCAAACTCAGCATAGCAAGCCAGATAGCTACATGGGTCTGATATCAGTTCAGCATCACCACATAGTAGAAGCCTCTGCAATATATATCATTGCAAGAAAGACCTCAAAGGTACATTTATGAGAAACAAAATCAAGTTAAAAACTTGTTAACGCTTGTATTTATGTCAACAGATGGCGTTCTACCAAAAACACCGTCAAGCGTATTTCATTTACATAAACGTCAGAGAATGCATTCACTATCTCTAACTTTAATTCCACTTTCAGATCATGATTTCAAGCTATTTGCTATCATCAGTGAAAGACAGGAATAAGAACTAGATCTAAACACAAACTCTGAGCGTTTATGAACACCATCTGTTGACATAAATACAAGTGTTAACAAGTTTTTAACTTGATTTTGTTTTTCATAAATGTACCTTTGAGGTCTTTCTTGCAATGATATATATTGCAGAGGCTTCTACTATGTGATGATGCTGAACTGATATCAGACCCATGTAGCTATCTGGCTTGCTATGCTGAGTTTGAAGACATTAACATGTCTAAAAAATTCACGCTTGCAAGCTGAATAGAAATTGTTTCATAAACGCTCAGAGTTTGTGTTTAGATCTAGTTTTTATTCCTGACTTTCACTGATGATAGAAAATAGCTTGAAATCATGATCTGAATGTGGAATTAAAGTTAGAGATAGTGAATGCATTCTCTGACGTTTATGTAAACGAAATACGCTTGATGGTGTTTTTGGTAGAACGCCATCTGTTGACATAAATACAAGCGTTAACAAGTTTTCAACTTGATTTTGTTTTTCATAAATGTACCTTTGAGGTCTTTCTTGCAATGATATATACTGCAGAGGCTTCTACTATGTGGTGATGCTGAACTGATATCAGACCCATGTAGCTATCTGGCTTGCTATGCTGAGTTCGAAGACATTAACGTGTCTAAAAAATTCACGCTTGCAAGCTGAATAGAAATTGTTTCATAAACGCTCAGAGTTTGTGTTTAGGTCTAGTTCTTATTCCTGTCTTTCACTGATGATAGCAAATAGCTTGAAATCATGATCTGAAAGTGGAATTAAAGTTAGAGATAGTGAATGCATTTTCTGACGTTTATGTAAACGAAATACGCTTGACGGTGTTTTTGGTAGAACGCCATCTGTTGACATAAATACAAGCGTTAACAAGTTTTTAACTTGATTTTGTTTTTCATATATATATATATCACAGAACAATCATGACTGAATACATTACTAGGACAAATTGCAGATTCTAAAGAACCATTTTTAAATAAACTTGCAAATGATAACCATTTCATATATCAATGCCAATAAGAAGAACTGGCAGTAATATATGGGTTTATAATTGTAAGTTTATTTTTAAATAGTCCTTTAGAATCTACTTGTTATTTGTCCTAGTAATGTATTCTGATGTGATTGTTCTATAAAGTATTTATATTCATAAATATTACATATTTGATCAGCAATAACTAGATATTGTATATTTTGATATAAATCAGGCATTTGACAAATTTGCATGGTAGACTTTTATATAAGCTTAAAGCATTGGAAGTTAACCCCCATTTTATGTGTATGGATAAAACTAATTCTTATCTTTTTAAAAATATTATAGGTGTTCCTCAGGGTGGAATATTGGCATCTTTACTTTTTAATGTTTTTAAGTGTGGTGTTGATCAAAACATAAAAAATAGTATGATACTTATGTTGATGATTGTAAGTTATTCAAAAGAATTATTACTTATAATAATCATATTTATCTTCGAAAGAATATAGATTGTTTTAAATATCGGTGTAATTATAACAATATGGAGATTAATATTGTTTCCTATATTAATGAATCTGAAAAAGCTGTTTCTAAGTATAAAATTGAGAATGATATTATTACATATAAAAAGATTGTATCTGATTTAGAAATTATGTAATAATTTTGCTTTTAACACACATATTAAATAGATTATTAATAAAGTGTAAAGAAAGATGGGATGCATTTTGAGATGGGAAGAGATGTATCTCCGTACTTAAAATATATGTAAATTTTTTCTCTTGTTCCTAACACTTTTAGAATATGGTTCTTCTATATAGAATTTGAATTTGATTAAGATTGAGTCTAAAAGTAATAACATTAAACAATGATCCACTAGATTAATAAAGGTAGAACATCTAAATGTTAAATCTATTACAAGAAAGAAGAATGTTGAAATAGTTAATTGATGAGAAAATTGATGTGAGTGATTGTATATCGAGAATACAATTAAAGCACCTAGTCGTTTGTTAAGAGAAATGTTAATATTAATAAATGTAAAAATCCTTTCTTAAGCAATCAGTTATTAATATATTGCAAAGTTTTAATAATATTAATATTTTTATGATCAGTTTATTATGAATGATAGAAAAGAAGCAAACTTATCGAACTTACAAATATATATAATCTTATGTATATAATTTGTAATTTGCTGTTTTTTTTTTTTTTGTTGTTGTTGTTGTATATTTCTATTAAAATGTAAATGTAGAAATGCACATAATAAATATATATTGTGTGGAATTATATGCTATTATTAGTAGATATAGACAACAATTTCTCATTAGGAATAAAAAGAGAGTTAACCGTAATTCAATACCTCTTAAAACCAATTAATAAATATTTGGTTTAATTTATTAAAATCATTGTTCAAAAGGTGACCATATGTGAGATCGAATAGTTTTATAGTTAAGAACAAAAACTAAGATATAAAACATTCAATATGTTCAAGTAAAAAAGTATAGTTTTCTCTCCAAACTTGTTGCAAAACTATCTCTGAATCACTGCATGTGCTATATAAACATGTTTTAGCTATCCACCACAAAAATTAAAAAAAGAGACCAGCATATCTGAATATGAGTTATGACATAAAATATGATAGTATATTTCAGACATAAACCACAATATCAGAACAGTTATTGAAACAAATGAAATGATTCAAACTGTGTATTACAATAAAGCCATGAATAGCAAGAACATTTTCAAATGGTTTTGAAAATTTCACGATGGCAGGAAGAACATTAAAAACAATAAGTGTTGACACATTTTCATAACTTCTAATGCAGACATGACAACACCTTAACTTTTTTTAAGATGAATAGCTAAACTATATCACTTCATGACATATGCATTGATTCAGAGATTCTGCAGCAGATGATTTGGGAAGAAAATAGGACATCTTTCCACTGGTACACATTGTAGAAACAATTTTAAAATATTAGTTAGTAATATTGTTTTCAGGTTTTGGTGTTTCCACAAATATGCTCTTGAAAATCAAAATGGATACTGGTAAAAAAAAAAAAAAATTATGTGTTCTTTTTTAACCAGATATTTTACGTCATCCAAAAAAAAATTAATGGGATAAAAACGTGACTTATTATAATTTGAAAAAAAAAACAAAAACATATCAAACTATATTTTAAAATCTTTTCCATTTAAAAGCATAAAAGACTGCAGACCAGATCTAGTATTGACTAGAATATCTATTAGAATAATATAATAAAATAACCATTAATGTGATCATCTTAAAGATAAAATAACATAAAAACATTTCTCTGGCAGTCATTGCTCATGGGATCATCAGATTCTGATTGATGTTTTGTACTTTCATATCATCATTTTTGTTTTTTAGATATTAATAACTAAATGATCATTTACTAATATCAAAATGAATACATATTTACAGTTCTAGGCCTAAAAAAAAAGTGGCTTTGAAATTTTTATTTATCTGCACCCAGAGTCAAAAGAATATGTGGAGTAATTTTCTTTATATTTATATGGATGCATTTCATCCTTTTCTAATGATTTTGGGGTTACCTCATGATGAGGCAAATGTGTCTAGAGGAGTACTGCATGAATTACCCTGGGTATACAATTGTCATCATTAAAATTAATGGAAGCTTGTTATTACTCTCTTATAAACCTATTATGCTTTAGTTGTAGTTCTGTCAATCACTCTGCAGCATTTTTGTATAGCAGCAAAAATATCTTTTAGAGAAAAAACAGTAATGAAGGCTATTATTGAATATTACCAAGTAGCTAAAACAATAAGTAATTTTTGTTATTCTTTTTCAACATACTTAGTCTGATTCTAAGTATTTATATAGTTTTTAAAGCATAATTTGAAATCTGAAGCAGATCTTTTTTAATATTTTTCAATAAGCAATTGCTGGATAATAGCTCTTTTTAACAGAAAACCAAGAAAAATGTACACAACTAAAGGCTTTAACAATAACAGTTATCTTTAGACCACTCAAGTGCCATCTATTATATTATAAACTTTAATAATCAGTAGAGAAAGAAGTTCTCCATTTTCTACCTTCTAGTGTAGCTTAGATAATCAGTAATTAGTGAATAGCAGCTTTTGTCTTATATTGTTTAAGTTGAGAGTGGTTGGTGATAAAACTGTTCTTGTTTATAAAAGTCTAGAAAATTGAAAGACTGCAGTAATGGGTACATGAATATATTTTATAAAGGAACATTAAAAAAAAAAATCTTGCAGTTTTATTTCAATACGGTGGTTCCCTATCACCTTACTTAAAAAAATATAACTGAAACACAGGCTTAATATATACCATGTGTCTATATATGTAATATAGGGTATATGAGCACAGACTTTCACATGCCCCACCACTCTCCACTCTATCTAATAACACTGATACACTCAAGCACATATATGCTGAAAAAATAAACAATCACCAATATACGTATTTCATGCTAAACCAGCAATCATCAGTTGGTCCAGATTATCATCTCCCACACATATATACTATAAGTGCTCAGATATATATTAAGATAGACAATCTTCATACTTTAATGGACTGGCTCCAATCTACTACACACTCCAACTCTTCAACCGTCCATCCAATTGAAAATCTGATGATGGAATGCTCGAAGGCCACCCTGAGGCTGAGATTCTTGTCACACCCATGTTGACCCAAGGTCAATCTGAACCCCACATGTACAGGACATAATCCATTAAATACATATGCAAGGATGGGCAGACATCTCTACAATGTAATAACTGAAACACAGGCTTAATATATACCATGTGTCTATATATGTAATATAGGGTATATGAGCACAGACTTTCACATGACCCACCACTCTCCACTCTATCTAATAACACTGATACACTCAAGCACATATATGCTGAAAAGATAAACAATCACCAATATACGTATTTCATGCTAAACCAGCAATCATCAGTTGGTCCAGATTATCATCTCCCACACATATATACTATAAGTGCTCAGATATATATTAAGATAGACAATCTTCATACTTTAATGGACTGGCTCCAATCTACTACACACTCCAACTCTTCAACCATCCATCCAATTGAAAATCTGATGATGGAATGCTCGAAGGCCACCCTGAGGCCGAGATTCTTGTCACACCCATGTTGACCCAAGGTCAATCTGAACCCCACATGTACAGGACATAATCCATTAAATACATATGCAAGGATGGGCAGACATCTCTACAATGTAATAACTGAAACACAGGCTTAATATATACCATGTGTCTATATATGTAATATAGGGTATATGAGCACAGACTTTCACATGACCCACCACTCTCCACTCTATCTAATAACACTGATACACTCAAGCACATATATGCTGAAAAGATAAACAATCACCAATATATGTATTTCATGCTAAACCAGCAATCATCAGTTGGTCCAGATTATCATCTCCCACACATATATACTATAAGTGCTCAGATATATATTAAGATAGACAATCTTCATACTTTAATGGATTGGCTCCAATCTACTACATACTCCAACTCTTCAACCATCCATCCAATTGAAAATCTGATGATTGACTTTGGGTCAACATGGGTGTGACAAGAATCTCGGCCTCAGGGTGGCCTTCGAGCATTCTATCATCAGATTTTCAATTGGATGGACGGTTTAAGAGTTGGAGTGTGTAGTAGATTGGAGCCAGTCCATTAAAGTATGAAGATTGTCTATCTTAATATATATCTGAGCACTTATAGTATATATGTGTGGGAGATGTTAATCTGGACCAACTGATGTTGCTGGTTTAGCATGAAATATGTATATTGGTGATTGTTTATCTTTTCAGCATATATGTGCTTGAGTGTATCAGTGTTATTAGATAGAGTGGAGAGTGGTGGGTCATGTGAAAGTCTGTGCTCATATACCCTATATTAAAAAAATATAGTAAATATTATTAAATATCGGTTTTATTTTATGTGCAATATGTGTCTTAGTAAAAAGGTGACCGATTCTCTCTACTTCCTGCAGTACCATATCTGAATAAACATGCTAAATAGGAACATATTTGTACTATGGACCACAATAATTTTAAGGAATTAGCAGATCTGGATTATGAGTTATGATATAAAATATACCATTCTGTCTTGTATCCTTGTCTATTGTCTTCAATGCTCTCCCTGCTATCAAAACCCTTGCAAACTATTTGAAAAGATTTTTGTAATCGATGCATTGACTGCTATACACAGGTTGAATCATTTTATCCTCTATATAAAATAAGAATTAATGTTAGAATGCATTGTGGGTATGTTGTAACTTGGGGTCCAAATATGCAAACGCCTTAAAATGTTTGTGGTGAATAGTTCAACTATATCATCATATAACATACGATTCAGAAATTGCATTGCAGATTTCTTGGATAGAAAACCAATAATCAATCACCTTTACATTGAGACATTCCATTTACACACACACACACATAATATAAGTTTGCAGATTTTTATCCTACCTAGAGATATAAAAGCTTTGAATTACACTATTCACGAAATCTTATCAAATTTTAAAATAAATTTCATTAATAGATTTTAGTGACAATTTTTTTACCAATAATGACCAAGTGTTTTCACTTCAGTCTAATATACTACTGCCAGGTTTTCTAAATTTGCCTTTGGGTAGAAAATAATACACTTTCACAACTTCTAAAATAATCTTATCATTTACTATTTAAACACCCATCTTAAAAAATTTAATAACTACGATGCTTTAACTTAAAAGAACGACTTTTGAGTATTTTTTGATCACACCAGAATCCAAACACAAAATATAAGCTGATAATTATTCTACACATTTCAGAAGCTAATTTACTATAAGCATTCAGTATTAAAATGTGTTATTTAGTATATTTTTATATAGAATACAGAATATAAATTAAATAGTTAATATAAAAAGACATATAAACGTTATATATAATCCAATCATTTTAAAAAGCCTATAAATTTCATTTTTCAAATACATAATGCTGACAATATAAACGTATTCATAAAATACAAACATTATATATATATATTTCAATAATTTTAACAAGCCTATAAATACCATTTTTCAAATATGTAACACTGGCAATATAAACCTATTCATAAAATACAAACGTTATCTATATATATATATTTCAATAATTTTAAAACGCCTATAAATATCATTTTTCAAATACATAAAAAATACATAAAGCTGACAATATAAACCTATTTATAAAATACAAATGTTGTCTATATATATATTTCAATAATTTTAACAAGCCTACAAATAACATTTTAAGTACTTTGGTATTAGAGCTGCAACATGGAGCATGTATTAGATCTACTGTGCCGCTTCATATTCATATCAATCCACTGATAACTCTGTAATCTTGGTATCTGACCAAAATAACATGTACATGGAACTTGTACATGACTTTTTTTGGCAAAAAAAAAACAACACATACACAGATCTTGTACATGGTATTTTGGTAAGATTTACAAAATTACCAATAGGTTGATACGAATGGTCTAATACATGCTCCATGTTCCAGAACTAAATATAAATAAAAGTAAAAACATAATATATTTATCATTTTTAATAAATGTATAATTTTAAAACAAAACATTCAAATATGTATGGCTTGGACACTAACAACTTTTAAAGACATTTGAAATTAAAAAAAAATGTGGTTTGTGATTTTAATGAAATGACAGCATTACACAAAAACATTGTAAGTTTAAAAACAAACTAAACAAACAGTAAATGATTTTAATTTTTAAATAATATTATAAAAAGACATTAGCTACACATACAACTTTCACACTAACAACTTTTAAAAATGACATTCCCAATCAGAAAAAAAAAAAGATTTGCGATCTTAATGAAATGATGCCATTACACAAAAAAAATTGTTATTAAAGAAACAGTAAATGATTTTGGTTTTTAAATAATATTTATAAAAACACATTAAGTATACTCATATGATATTTACTGTGAAATATATCACAGGAATTGTCACTTTGAAACAAAAAATTTAATACTACCACAGAAAATGGAGTCCATACTGAAAATTTTCCTTCTGAAAATGTAGCACGTCATTGCAGAGTATATTGGAATTTTCAACAGAAATACTAATAAACGTATTTTTTTTATAAACAAATTAAACCAAAAAAAACAAATACATAAAAAACTCATATTAAAATGGAAAAAAACCCACAAAAAATATATATACATATTAATTATGGAACTGAAAATGTCAAAGTATTACAAAAAAATCGGATTGCATTGATAAAGAAAAACACATTTCCACACAGATAGGGATTTTCAACAGAATGCTAAAAAATCTATTTTTTTGATATAAACAAATTAAACCAAAAAAAAAAGAGAACAAAAACCACAAAAAAAAACAAAAACACTAATTATGAGACTGAAAATGTTGAAGTATTATGG
Source organism: Epiperipatus broadwayi (assembly GCA_028023455.1). Lineage (NCBI taxonomy): Eukaryota > Metazoa > Onychophora > Udeonychophora > Euonychophora > Peripatidae > Epiperipatus > Epiperipatus broadwayi. The sequence goes on from JAQFVV010012555.1 coordinate 2,000,527, forward strand.
AAAAAAAAAGATCGTGTTGTTAAAGAAAAACACATTTCTACATGTATACTCACAGGATTTACTTCCTTTCAATTTGACATCATCGCGATATTACACATTTATTGTGGGCATGAAAAGGCCTCCTACCTCCCTTACATTGCAGGTTTAATACCAAAGTACCCATTTTTCAAATACGTAATGCTGACAATATAAATCTATTCATAAAATACAAACAGTATCTATGTATATATTTCAATAATTTTAACAAGCCTATAAATACCATTTTTAAAATATGTAATGCTGACAATATAAACATATTCATAAAATACAAATGATATATATATATATATATTCCAATAATTTTAGCAAGCCTATAAATACCATTTTTCAAATACATAATACTGACAATATAAACCTATTTAAAATACCACTAGGTCTGAAAGCATTATAATTCACAAATAATATTCCCACAGAATCAATGACCATGTTCTCACATCAAGGTAAAGTGATGATGAATACATATTGGCATTAATATAAAAAAGTAGGCATTATTTGGAAGAATATTTAAATCAATTTTTGAAAATCTTATTAGAGGAATATCATAGTAATATTTTTGGTTTTACTGATAAATATATTAGCATTGATATAAAAAAGTGAATGTTATTTTCAAGTTAATTTAACTAACTGGTTAATATATCTGCAGCATTTTAGTTGAAGAAAGTGCTGCTTGATGCTGCTTGATGTTTGCATAACATTATACTTCTATTGCTATCATTTAAATATATTATTCTAGTTTTTTTAAAGCAGCAAAATTATGAACTAACAAATACATGGCAAAGTCAAAGTAATTTAGTCCAGTCTTCTTATGCTTGGTGGCTTTTATTCTGTGATCTCAAAGCATATGTGGGATTACTCTGAGAAGATTTTTGGAATAGGGAAAAAAAATTTTTGTTTAGCTTATTAAAAAATAATGCACATTTTTATTTATAATTAACTTTATTGAAAAAACATATGTAAGAATGATGAAATTGTAAATCAAAAATGTTATCCATGTTGCTCAGGCAACCAGATCATCTGATGTGGCCACTGGTGTTGTTTAATCCATCTTAATCAGGCTTCATGTGTTGTCAATTAAAATCTGGATGAGATGATTTTGTCCTTATGGCAAAATTCCTTCAGCTTGGAAATGAATGTGTCTTCAGGCTTGGGGTGAGGAATGGTAAACTTGTTGCAACATCTGGCCATCCAGGTGGCATAAGTGATAAAGGTCGAGAGTCTTGAGGTGACATAATCCCTGGACAGGAAGCAGCTCTTGATATTTAATATTTTGTTCAGGGAAATGTGGCAGTTGTGAGTAATGAATGTTTTGATTTTGTCATATGCTGGGCAATCATTTATCATGTGATCAAAAGTTTCAGAGGTTCTGTGGCAGTTGTGACATGTCAGATCTATGTTCTTGAATCACCTGTAGTGCAGGAACCAGTTCATCTGAAGTGAATTCAGGTTGATTTTCACTAGAAAGTCCAGGAACCTTGGCTCCAGCTTGAAATGCTTGAAAAACCTGGAAATAACAATACTAGGGTTGAGTGGCCATTGTGAGCAAGAAGGTAGCCAACTATCTGATTTAGCCAGCTTATCTTTGAAGGTGGAGGTCTGTCTGATGGAATGACTGGTTGTTCCGTTACAATCTGGGGAAATTTCTTTTGGAAGTTGTGGCTCAGAGAGTGGCACTTTTGGTAATATATTGAAAAAATTGCGTGCAATAACATACAATTGTTTTCCTATGTCGCTGCATGTGTTCAATTCCTAAGGCTGCTGTTTTACCATTCCATAAAAGACGTGCACAGGCATTGAAAGACTTTGTCATGTTTATGATGGATATATAGTAGCTAATCTTTGCCATTACCTTGATATTGAGGAGAGAGATTTTCCCTTGCAGCTATAAATAAACCTTGGCAAGGTTTTTAACTGTGTTGGTGGCGGCTTCAATGATAGAATTCTGAGAGATTTTCCCTTGCAGTGATAAATAAACCTTGGCAAGGTTTTTAACTGTGTTGGTGGTGGCTTCAATGATGAAATTCTGTATTTGTATCAATGTGGCTTGTGGTGACTTGTATGTGGGGAACCCCAGAAAGCTTTGGGGATCTGCTGAGAAAGGTGATGAGATATTCTTGCCAGTGTTGATTTTTCAGGCCAATGACTTGTTAAGGTTGAAGGAAAGTTTGGAAGATTCGGAAATTTTTTTGATTATTTGGATGAGGGGTTTTAGATATCTTTGGGAAGGGAGGTGACAAGTACATCATCCATGTAGGTGAATGCTTTACAGTGTTTCTTCAGCTGGGGTACATAGATTCCTGGAAGTCTTGCCTCAATCTGTTTAAGGGGGTTTAAGTAGAGGATGAATAGGAGGCCATTAAGTGGAGATCCTTGGGGTATGGATCTTGAAGGAATAAAACCATCTGTAAAAAAACATTCAGGGAAATGTGGACCAATCTTTTATTTAGTAGATTGTCCAATATCTGAATGATTTGAGTAGGAATATCTAGTGCTGAGAGGTAATTGAGCAGGATGTTGACATCTACAGAAACAAATGCCTCAGAGATGTTCAGCTGAATGGCAATGGGTTTGTATAACTTTTATTTAGTAGATTGTCCAATATCTGAATGATTTGAGTAGGAATATCTAGTGCTGAGAGGTAATTGAGCAGGATGTTGACATCTACAGAAACAAATGCCTCAGAGATGTTCAGCTGAATGGCAATGGGTTTGTATAGATTCTTGGATCTGATATTATCACACAGGATTTTTACTTCCCTGATCATAGAGAGTGTAGATGAGCCCTTCTTTGTGAATTGCAACTGGGATATGTTGTCCTGAATAACATCTTGTATTTTCTCCTTGATCACCCCTTCAATGACCTTAAAAAGAACTGGGGTCATGGAGATTGGCCTTATGCTAGTCAGAGCAAATGGGTCCTGGTTTTTCTTAAGGAAGGGGACCATTGCTATGGGATAAAGTTTAGTGATAGTTCTTTTGCTGTTTGCAAGATGGTTAATTAGTTTTAAAACTATGGGAGCCATGAAATTTCTCAAGGTGCATAAGCAAGAACTTGGGGATGCCGTGTAGTCCTGGATGGACATTGGCAGGCAGAGTGGCCAAGCATTTTTTGATGTTTAATATTGTTATTCTGTGTTCATTGTTTTGTAATGCCTCATGTTTAATATTGTTATTCTGTGTTCATTGTTTTGTAATGCCTCATGCCACTGATTTGTGAGGTAGGGAACAGAATTTGACAGGCATTTTTTGAAATATGATTATTTGGATGAGCATTTGGTTGCCAGAGATGTGGCTATCACCAATGAGGAGGGATGAAGGAGTTTTCTGTTTCTTTTTTGCCCCCAGGGTCCATCTGAGTTAGCCATGTGTCCAGAAGTATTGTCCAGGTAAGTATAACTTAGCATTCTTTGTTGCTATTATTTCAGCAATCACAGCTTGTATCTGCTTATACTGTGTTTTAAGTAATAGGTTGTCTATAGTACCATCACTCAAGAAATTTTTAATCCTATGGTGTAGCAGATCAAGCTCATTCAAAAGGGTTGTTGACCCTTTATGTTGTTTGGTGTGCTGTATGATTACAGTTTGGAGAATGCCTATGAAGGCAAACGAGGACTCTTCTGGATTTATGTTCAGAATGTTAATTTTTTTAAAGAGTATGTAGGCATCTGAGAAAACAGCTTCTGTGGCAGTGGCTTTAGTTATAATTCTGATTGTTTTATTGAAATCTATGGGAGTATAACAGTCCAGATTCAGAGATGCTATCAGGGCAAGATGGTTTGAGAAGGGAATGGGTTGAAGCTTGGCTTCCAGACTATAGTGCAGCTCTGAAGTGTAGAACATCAGTTCAATCAGCATTCTAGAGCTCTTCATATAGAATGAGTATGCATCCCCAGAAAGAAACCTCTGCCATTTATGAAACCCCTGGCTAAGAGATGAAGATATTTCCATATGAACACATCATATTGCAGGTTGACATCCCCCAAGAGGATTGTAGGGCCTGTGTTGTTTGTAGTGATGAGATTTGTGGTGTGGATTATTCTAGAATAGGTCAATGGGTTGTTCTGGCAGTATACATAAATTGCAATAAATTCGCTAGATTGGTAGGCAAACCTGATTGCAATGAGAATGACATCATGGTAAAGCACTTTGTAGAAAGAAGGTGGTTTACTGTTATTAACGATGACTCCTACCCCTTCAGCAGCTGATGTATTAGTAGACAGAAGAGTGTATCCCAGTTTTATAAGTTTGTGTATTATGTAAGGGTTGGAGTTCAGGTGATATTTGGTCTCTCCTAAAAAATATGAGATGTAAGATGGAAAAAATGCCTAATCGCATATAAATGGTCAGGAGAATAAATTCCCCTGATGTTGAGACCAATGATTTGGCACTTTCTCCTATCCATGAAGATTATTGCTGCTTGGTTTTACCACCAGCAGAATCTTTGATTGAGGGTTGGAATGGTCTTTGAGATCACTAAATTCCTGATCTGGCAAGGATGGCCTGTGGTTATCAGCTCGAATGAGCTCAGTTTCATTGTTGTGTGATTCATAACTGAGAGAGTTCTTGGATATGCTTTGTACCATCTGCTTTTTTTTCCAGAATAGGATTTATGCTGCAGGGAAGGGAGAACTTCAGGTAATTGGCTGGGAAGCAGGAGATAAGTGTGAGTCCTCTTCTTCAGAGCAGGCTTTTGAAAATTTGAAAGATTTTAGTTTATTATTAGCATTAGAGGGTAAGTTGATATCCATGTCTGAGTCATAGTCTGAGATGGGAGGTGAAGACTATTTTTCATTAGTGTGGGAGCTTTCATATGGGATGAATTTATGGAGGGTATTGATAGTTTTGATGCATCCATTATAGATTTAGTGTTTGTAACCACTGGTTGTTTTGATCTTTGGGGCTTTGGAATTCTGAGTGCATTGTTGTGGTCTTTATGGTCTATGCTGAGCAATGCATTGTCTGTATCATCGGAAAAGATTGTTAGATTTTTGCATCTGGAGGTGTTATTTGGTCCTTTTGATTTTGAGCTTTTTGGTAAATTGTCTTGTTTCGGTGAGTTATCTCTGAGATTGGTGACATTTAGGTTTTGATATGCTATTTTGATCTGTTTGCTGTCATTGGATGGTTTTCCCTTGAGTTCAGTAGAAGGATTCACAAGATCTTTGGTGTTGGTGAATAAACTGTAGGATTCAACTTCAGCTTCAGCAGTATATGGGCCTGGAGTGTTTGTGGTTGGCATTTTATTATATGTGATATTGGAAAGTGTGAGTCTATGAGGTACTTTACATTTGTGAAACCTATTTTTCTTTTGATCACAAGGAGTGCATATTCTGGCTGGGCATTCCTTTATGAGATGTGTTCTTTGGTCACAATAGAAACATTGCGGCCTGAAACCAATGAAGGAAATTATCATTGGGCAACCTTCTGCTTTAATAGTAGTTGGTATGTTGGTGGGGGCTAGGCCTTTTTTATGTGAATTTGAAATGATGCAGTGTTGGATAGGATGGAATTGATCATCTTGTCTACTGGCAGATATGAGAATTTCTGGATTTTCCCATAAGGTAATAAGATTTCTTGGAGGAGATTATTGTCGAGGCCCATGATACAATTCTTAAGTGTTCTGATAAGGGTAGCAGGTCTGTTGGTATTGATGTATGTAAGGAATTTGTTATCTAGTTTTTTGAAATTGGATTTAAAATTCATTTTGGAAAGCCCAAGTGACAAATTTTACAGCAATGTATCTGTCATTTGGATGAGTAAGGATCCAGTGAATGCCCTCTGTTAGTTTGTATTGTTTTATAATTTCATATAGTGCTGTAATGGGGAATTTATAGAGTGAGCAATTTGGTTCTGTCACTGGCAGAACAACACTTTTATCATTGTGGTAGTTTACTAAGGATTTGAGAGAACAACACTTTTATCATTGTGGTAGTTTACTAAGGATTTCAGGAGGGTTGGAGGTATTGTTTGGTTAAAGTCAACTTGGTATTGTTTCTCAGTGAAGTCATTTATGGATAATTCAGTGGTCTCTAGCTCCAAGAAGGTATGATTTTCCTGTTGCTGATTTTGTAGTTTTAATATGTCTAACATGGTAAGGTCATGATTAATTTTACTTGCTGTTTCGGGTATGGAGCAGGTTTCATTGTATGAATTAGTTTTTAGGTTGTTAGTATTTTGTAGTGACTTAGATAGACTTGTAGTACCAATATTTGTTATGTTATAGTAATTGTACAATAATTATTCAAAACCAAAAGTATATATGATATATAAGGTATATATGATTACACTTTTATTTTTTATGTATGTTTCATTTTTAAATAAATTCTAGAATAATGGTAACAAAGAAAACCACAACTGGTATGATCTCCATGCCTTGAGAAATTGATATCTTTTCTGTCATTGTGGTACAATTTTTTGAAATATTCAAAAATTACATATATTTTATAGATTTATCACAGCTTCACATTTATTCATTCCAATTTTACATATAAATTTCAGTCAAAAAAGACATCATTGATTTTCTGGAGTAGCTCATTTAGCCATCTTGATATCCACCATTGAATGTTGAAAAGTCTATTATTCTAATTGCATACTCTGCTTATTTCTTTTTCAATATTTGAAAAGTTCAAATATGACATAAAAATGTTCTTAATCTTTAAATGTAGATTTTTACACAGAGGCTAAACTCTCCATACAGTAGGACCACCAGTAGAAATCAGAGTAATCAATGAATGCAAGAAGGTTTATGCATAAATCCCTATCTAGTGTCTACAAATTCAATATTTCCAGCCTAGTTTCAGAATGTGGCTTTCATCAGTAAGGAGACTTGGATCTGATAGCACTGCTTCTACATCTTACGATCTAATGCAACTCTACAGCAGCCACCCTTTACCTTATTAGCTAACTATAAAGCTTTGAGTCCAAAATAAAAACACAATAATGTTTTCAATTCAAGCTCATCAGCTTGTATAGTTGTATAGATCTGTACTCAGTTTAGCATCCATACTTCTTGGTGTCTTTGGTTCTTTAATAACTACAACCATCATAACCCTATTGGGCAAGATTGATTTTAAACTACTAAACATCACATGATCATGATTTCTTATGCTTACACAAGTCAGAAGTTGAAAATTAGTCCGGGGATAAGTAGACACTAGATAGAGATTTTATGCACAAATCTTCTTGCATCCATTGAGTACTCTGGCTTGCACTGCTGGTGCTACTGTATGGAGAATTTAGTCTATGTGTAAACAGCTTGTGTAAGCATAAGAAATTGTGATAATGTGATGTAGATTTTTCACAAATCCAGTCCCACTTCCTAAATTCTAATATAGAATAATGACTTAATACTAAAATCAAATGTTGAATGATTATAAAAAGTGTCACCAGGTAGAACATTGCAGATAGCAGGCTTTCAAGAAGGTTAAGCAAGTCTTTGGGAATCATCCTATTTTTGACAGACATAATTGTTCTATAAATAGGTTTTTATAAATGTGAACTCATCTCATTTAATTATTCCAGAAATGATACCTCTATCAAACAGTGCTCAAATTAAGCACCTGACAAAAAGTCAACTTATTTCAATACTGCCACTAAGATCTTAAATAATCAGAATTTGTACAATTGGCAATTATAATTGTTGCTTAAAAGTAGAATGAAAAGAGATTGATTTTTTATGATTGCTTTTTCAAGACTATTGGAATAGTTAACAAATAATTAACACTTCTATATTTGACTTTTACTAGCAGAATGTATTTATTTAATTTATATATATATATATATACATATTGCTAAAGGAGTGAAAGTAAATGGAGATTATTTAAGTCATGTAGATTTTGCAGATGATGTAGTTGTTTTTGCAAATAATGCTTGAGAGTTACAGGAAATGTTGCAGGAGTTATCAGATGAAAGTAGGGAAGTAGGACTAAACATAAATGTTAAAAAGACTAAAGTAATGTTTAATGGATTTTCTCAAAGAATGAAAATTAAGATTGATTATGATGAGTTAGAAGAAGTTAACTGTTACAAATACCTTGATCAGATTATTAATGCAGATGGAAACATAATGGATGAAATTAATCATAGAATTAAAATTAGTTGGAGTGCTTTTGATAGAAATAACTTGATACTAAAAGGAAATATGCCTATGTGTTTGAAACGGAAAGTTTTTAATAAATGTGTTTCACCAGTTCTTACTTATGGATCTGAGACTTGGACACTTAATAGAAGAGTAATACAGAGACTTCAGTCCACTCAAAAAAGTATGGAGAGATGCATGTTGCGAGTAACAAGAAGAGATCGAAAATGCAATATATGGGTAAGAGAACAAACAGGTGTTACTGATCTCAAAAAGTATGGAGAGATGCATGTTGGGAGTAACAAGAAGAGATCGAAAATGCAATATATGGATAAGAGAACAAACAGGTGTTACCGACCTCATTGAAAAAATTAAAAGATTGAAGTGGAGTTGGGCTGGACATATTGCTAGAAGAGATGATAATAGATGGACAATTGAAATCTTAAACTGGATTCCAAGAGATTGTAAAAGACCCAGAAAGAGACCACATGTGAGATGGATGGATGAAATAAGAAAGTGTGCAGGGGTGATGTGTAGAAGAGAAACTAAAGATCAAAGGAGATGGATTGAACTTGGAGAGACCTTCATCCTGCAGTGAATTGATATTGGTTGATGATGATGATGATGACATATTGCTAAAAGGAAGTTGCCTTAATAACAATTTGAAATTCTTGAGTGTTATCTATAGTAAATTGTCTGTTGACTGGTTTCTAATAGTTATATATATATATAGTTAATAATAAAACTATAATGCAATCTTCAAATATAAAACTGCTTTACATAAATAATTTGGTAATGTAATGCATTTATATATTTTATAGATCTGAAGAAGGCTTTAGTTCAGTAGAAACAGCTTTAAATAAATAAAAATTTCATAGAAATAAACATATAGAGACTAGATTAATATTTATTTATATATGTGTTGAACAGAATATACATATAATGTATTTTAATTTAATTACTAGATACATGAAAACATAATTATTCATTCACTTAATAATGTAAAAATTATTGAATTGAAAAAATTTACATCATTCACACATTTACATTTTTGACATTTATATATAAATTTCAATAGTTATACACTTTTCATAAAATTATGTAACTAAAAAATAAAGCCTACCATTAATAATATGAATTAAATTTTTACAGTGGATTTTAAATCCAAATATTAAATATTTATATATATTTGATGTTTTAAAGCTAATAAAATCAAGTTAGCATAACACAAATTAAAAGATTGATTTTAGAAAAGTAACTTTAAAAAAAGGCGGAAAAAATACTTATAATATATATGTCAGTAAATATATACTGTGTTTCTCTGAAAAGCACAGATCTTATATTAATTTTTGCTCCAAAAGATGGCTTAGGACTTGTCTTATTTTTTCATGTACAAAAATATACATTTATTCAAAAACAAAAATCTATATTTAATCAAATATATTAATGCTTTGTACAGACTTAAACCTGCATTTATATATATAATATATGCGGGATTCAAACTCAGACTTCCACCTGACCCACCCCTCTCAGTGTCATCTCATATTGCTGACCCACCTGATCATACACATGTTGAAAAGATAAATAATCACCAATATACGTATTTCATGCTAAACCGGCAATTATCATTTGGTTTAGATTACTATCCTCACACATATATACAATCAGTGCTGAGCTTTATATTAAGATAGCCAATCTTCATACTTTAATAGACAGGCTTCAAACTATTCCAACTCACAACTCTTCAGCCTTCCATTTCAATGAAAATCTGATGATGGAACATTCAAAGCCCTTGTTAGTGCCAAGGTTGTCATCCTATCCATGTTGACATATTAGTCATTCTGATCCCTCATGTACAGGAGAATAATCCATATAAAACTCTACATTTATTCAATATTAGTAATTTCAACAGCAAGAAAATAACTTACACTACTGCTTGAAAAATAATGGTTAAGATTATAATCTTATCACAGAATATTCTCATTCAATACAAAACAATGTTGTGTACATGTGGGGTTCAGATTGACCTTAAGTCAACATGGGTGTGACAAGAATCTCAGCCTCAGGGTGGCCTTCGAGCATTCCATCATCAGATTTTCAATTGGATGGATGGTTGAAGAATTGGAGTGTGTAGTAGATTGGAGCTTGTCCATTAAAGTATGAAGATTGTCTATCTTAATATATATCTGAGCACTTATAGTATATATGCGTGGGAGATGATAATCTGGACCAACTGATGATTGCTGGTTTAGCATGAAATATGTACATTGGTGATTATTATCTTTTCAGCATATATGTGCTTAAGTGTATGTGTTATTAGATAGAGTGGAGAGTGGTGGATCGTGTGAAAGTCTGTGATCATATACCCTATATATTACATATATATATATATATAGTTGAAATCATATACCCTATATATTACATATATATATATATATAGTTGAAAGTCAGATGAAAGAAGAGTTCTTTCATCAGATTGAACGAATGGGCACTGATAAATGAAAAGTAAAATTATATTTGCAAGTTTATTAAAATGATTAGTTATGAGTCTGTCTGCAAAATAATTCTGAGTAACATCTATTCAAGGAAAAATCTACATTTACATCTATTTATACATCGATTACTTTATATTTCAATACAACAATCATGTAATTTCAACAAGCTCACAATCTTAACTAGGGCAGTTATTTAGAGTAGGGCTTATATTATCAGCATCCGAAAAATCATGCCAGGGTTTATTTTTTGGTTAGGTTTTATTTTTGTAAAAACACAGTAGGTACTTCAAAAATACATATACACAATTTAGTATATATTTTTGTTCTCACTTGCAAGAATCTTTAAACAATATGTAAATATGACGTAACTTTAAAAATATATATATATATATAAATAAATAGCAAAAGAAAAATGACTTTTGAAATGTAATTTAACATGTTTTCCTGAAGGTTTGTGACGATGGTGTTCTAGTTGTATTTTTATACTGGACTATTTCCATCATCTAATATGAGTATTGAATGTCTTTAGAAAAATTTACCTTTATTTAACTATTCCAAATACATTCAACTGTTAGTAATAGCATACCAAACAGGTTAGTATATGCACAATGTTTTGAGAGGTATTATTCTTCTGTCTTCTTCAGGTGTTGCTAGCTTGACTAGTGACAGTACTAGCATGGTATTGGAACCTGGACTGTTAAATTCTTGAGTATTGAATTTTTAAGGTGACACTCTAACCAAATGAGCCATCCTACTAAAGGCAACAGTCAGTAGAAATTTCATATACTTATCTATGAGGTTGCTTCTGATTTCTCCAATTTTTCCCAAGAGCAAAGTTGATTAGTTGTTTCCATACATTATGTATAGTCACACTAGATTGGCTTATGGAATTTTTCGCCATTGTCATGTAAGAAGCTTCATTAAATATTCTTTTTTGTACCTTTTCTTTTCTACCCAATATTTGTGTTTTCCCGATTGAACATATGTTCATTGGCACATACATGGACTGGTACTTTAGACACATCTGTTTTTTCTCTTATAATCAGTTTCTGTTCTTGCAAGCCCTTTTTAATGGGATGATTGGTCTTACTAATATATGTTCTTCCACATGTTTCTTGTTTGTTTTTTGATTAAATTTAAATTATTTTATCTTTTTAAATTGAATTTACAAAACAAAAGCAAAAAACAAATGCTTGGCATGCAGAAAATATTTCTATTGTTCAAATTTATCAGTCTTGACAAAAATATTGAAAAGAAAAAAGTTAATAAATGAATAAAATGATTTGTATGTGTGTATGGATTTGCTTTTTTTTTTTAAAAAAAAAAAAAGTAATAATTATCTGAGAAATTTTTAAAAAGTAAATGCTCTATTTATGAAATTTTCTCATAATATCAGGATGATAATTAAGATAATAAAGAATTTATATTTCACATATAAATTTTTCCACAGAAAAACAATGATTACAATTATTAGCCCTCTTGAATTTGTCTTTCCTATTGTTCCATCAGCTGAGAGATTTTGGAAATGTTTAACCTTTTTTCTTATAAAAAAATTATTTTACACTAAACCTCAATAAATTGAATTTGCTTTTTTATATTTTAATACAGGTAAACAATATTCTAAAAAATCACATTTTACCATGTTAAATGTTTAAAAATGACTTGTAATTACAACAAGTACCATAAATATCAACATGAATAAATTCATTTTCATTTCTTGGTTTTTTAAAGTGAATGAATGAAGGTAGATTTATGATAACTCTATTAAATTATGCTTTAAAATGTGATTTTTTTTTTTTTACAAAAATTACAATATTTTAAAAGATTTTAACAGAAGTCAATATTGACAGATAATGATGTAATAGACACTATTGGGTTTTTTTTCTTTTATATTACAATTAAGTTAAATCATTTCTATTTCTAAAAATAAAACATAAATAAATTAAAATATTACCTGTGCATTTTTTAATAATAATTAACCAATTAGTGTGTAAAAACAATCAAGAATACTTTATCAACAAATAAAAAAATATTTAAAATTATACTTCAAAATCTTTGCATAAAACCTAGACCAGAAAAAATTGAATGCCTTCTGAGTTTTTTCTTCTAATCAAATGAACAAAGGGGAAGTCTGTTCATCTTAGCTCCAATCTGTAAGATCTTGATCTTTAACGTCAATGAAAGCATTATGTTAAAATCTACCTTTTAAAAAAAATGGCAAGTTATTATAACTTACGATAATGTTAACCCTTCTGTACTCTGAGAGTTTTCTTTGTTCTCACTTGCTATAAGTTTCCAACTTTATTTTAATATTAAACCATTATTATAAATATATCAGAATATAATAAATTTGACTTCATTTGATAGATACTTTTATTTAGAAACTAAATAAATTTTAAAAAACCACATTTGATCTCTGGAATTATTTTAAAAACTATATTTTAATCAAAACAAAGTAATGTTTTGTTTTTGAACTTCAGAAGAAGCAGATTCAATTTACAGAATGAGTAAAATGTTTTTTTGTTTAATGTTTGTTTTTAAAATATGAACAAATAATTATTAATATCTAGTAAATCTATGAACTTATGTTTTAAAGGTTTAATTTTTTTAGTAATTTTTATGCTAGGCAGATCGTATTTTCTGCCACCATAATTTCCATAATAACATTACTCAGAAAAACAAAATATTTTATATTTAAAAATGAAACACTTTTGTAAAAAAAAATGTGATAATATATATTCTTGATTTCTAATAATTATCATTCAATTACTATGCAAAAATAATGTTAACTTTCCAAAAATCAAGTATTTACATTTGTAATATTGTCTTGAAGTAAAATCACAAAGTTATTGCAAAGTTTTTTGTATCACTTATTAAGCTTTGAAAATTCTATTTTTCAATAATTTTGACATTTTCAGAATTTTTTTGGAATTAAAATATTAGAAAAAAATATCTGAATTTTTCAAGTTTGAAAAAAAAAAATTAGCAAAATCTCTCAGTAGAGGGCCAATGATGCAAATTTAATTTCTTGACTTTTGGCCTGAATGATCTTTGGACTTAAAAAATGGATGGTTAATACTACAATCTAAAGTTACAGAATAACAGTACTTTTTCTGAAGAATCTTTCAATGATTTTCAATGAAGGTGAGAGTTTAAACACAAGGGTGTGATTAGACATTTGCTCTAAATTTATTGGGATAAAATTTAATGTCCTTAACTAATGAATAAATAAGTATGTATGTGCTTACATATCTGTATAATAACAGCATGATAAAATTTAATAAAACAAGACTTTACTTCATCTCTGTTTTAAAAGGCATTCTAGTATGTATGACAGATACAAACATTTACAAGAATGATGTAAAATTTGCACTCAGAAAAAATATGAAAAGATTTGTGACTTCAAGAATGGAGTATGCAAATATTATGTTTTTAGAAGCATTCTTTGCCATGCTTGTTTCATGCAGTGGGAGAGTGGAAGATTCTGAAGCTCAATCATCAGAAGTCATGGCCTCCTTTTTTTTCCTTTCCAGTGCACTATCTTCTTATAAATGCTCTAGTAAAAAGCTATTTGATTCTTTATCATCCATGATTTGACAGAGTGGCAGAGTCTAAAATTCAAACAAGATTTATAAATCGCAGTTCAATTCTGTTATTTCCAATGAAAATAAATTCCTACAAACTCCTGAGCAAATAAATTATTTGATTAGTTGATAGCATATTTGCTCTTGTAAACATTAACAGTATTGTAATTTTGCATTACTTTTATTATTTTATTAGTTTTATATTTTTCATCTATGACTTCTTATAAATAACAAAATAATCATGTTTTAATTACTCAGGAAGACATGTAAACACACCCTAATGACCAATTAAGCACTTAACATTCCATGAATGTGAGCTAAACTTATTTTTATTTATGTTAATCATCTAAGAATCAAACCTGGGATATAGTAATACAAAACCACCTTTCAAAACTTATTCAACAATAATCACCAACTTCCATTCTTTATTGTGATAAAAATAACAGAAAAAACCCAGAAAACTTTCTTATATATAAATCTAACTAGAAAGAAAATATAAAGCTATTAGAAAAATAAATACAATTTATTAACGGTATGTAAACAATGTTTACCAAACTATATATATATTGTAACAGTCAAGTTTGTACATTCGTGTAACAGAATTCAGAATCCAAGCAAAAGAGACCAAAGCTGACCAGACTATGACTGTAACATCCCGAATCCGACCGCACTTCAACTCGTAAGCCAGGATTCCAAGACTCAAGACCCTACGAATGACCACCTTGAAATTACACATAGTATACCTCTTTCCACATGGCCGACATAGGTCACGGAGAAGCAATAAGACTCTGATGAATAAAAGAAAGGTTCTTAATTGACTAAAATATCACTAAATTTAATTTAACTTAATGCATAGTTTTCACATATATAGACTATAAATAGTAATTAGAATTGGATTGAATTAGATCAATAACGAGACAGAGAACAAAATACATTAAATTAATTATATATTTATTTACAATTGGCATAGCTATATATTACTTATTTACAACAGCATTCAGCATAGAATGTACGCAAATATTTGGTAATTACAAGAACATGTTCTCTTTTTATATACAGTTCAAAATAGCTTTATATAAATAATTTTTAAACAATTCAAAATAGCTTTATATAAATACTTTCATTTAATTTTCATAAATGGGTTTAACATGTGCCCATCTTATGAGTTGCTTTTCAATTAATACATAATCAATCACTATGTTATGCCTATAAATCTCGATAAGCCAAATCCTATTACATCGGTGGCTGTTAGATACATAATTATATCAAACTTTGATCATGAATTTATTTACTAAAATATCCAATATAATTTAATAATGAGCGCATAAACCAGCTCAAGTAATGATCGATCGAACATGGCTTTCGAGAGAAAATTTCAGAATGCTGAAAGCGTTATGTTAAGGTGGGAGAGTTGGCTGAAATAAGATTTTACCAATGTGCTATGGCACAGGTAAACAATAATAGGAAAAGTCGCTCTGCGTATGGATGAAATAACTTCAGGGTTCTTGCGACAAACGCCGGTACCCTGTAACCGATCGCAATGCTGCGTGAAAAGAACATTTTGTTCAGGAATGGCGGGGGACTTACGCGCTAACCTGGCCTTGGCTCAGGCTTTGCTACTGCTCTACCCTATAAGAGAAGATGTGCTGGCAACGCCGTGGCTCCATCTTGATGTACGTATATTACGTATAGCAGCAAAATGAGAATATTTTTATAAAATAATATCACATCCGCCAAGCAAAGAATAGTATATTTCATACTATGAAATACGAGTTAATAGCATATTAGCTCTATCAAATTGGGACCAACTCTTGTGTAGCCTGGTAATAAACGTCTATGCTACTAAAAGGGGATATTAATACATCTGTACTTTGACATGCTCGATCTATTAAGTTACTTACAGATAAATGTTTAAGGAGGGAAAGTATATTTCTATGGACTTAAGAATTTAAATGTCAAATATACTTATAAATATGATCAAGGCTAAATTTAATTTTAAATAAAACTATAAGGTTAAGTTTTTAACTGGTTGATTAAAAAAGCCACATTTCGCATATTAAATCATTTAAATAATAAAAAAAAATAGGATTTCGAAACAGCGTAGAAAGTTGACGCTACAAACAAATTATACGAAGATTTTCAAATAATATCTTCTTAAAATATACATGAAATTAAGTGCTCACTGTTTCAAAATATTGGCATATGAAATATAATAAGCATTTAAAATAAAATAAGCAAAGAAATATAGACACAACCGCAGTGATATAACTTTAAATTAGACACTTATAATGTACTTTAAATGAAAGGAAAATATAAATAAGTCAGATTATTTAAACTTTAACACATTAAATTTTGATAGCAATTGACATATTTAAAATATTAAATGGATTCTAAGTTTTGATTACACTTAGCTTTATCATTATTTTAAAAGAAAGTTAGCTAACTTATATAGATATATTTACATAAAGAATTACACAGAGCTCTGCGGTTTGAAAAATAAAACGGTACCGGTATTTTATCTGGACTGCAAGTTCTTGCTGTAGGTTTGGTGAGTTTTACTGGATGGCATCATCTTTCCAATTCTGTTAGGCTCATCTCTTTTATCGGCATGATGGTGGTTTAGGCATTTCGATGAGAGAAACCCCGTTCTCCCGCGGAGTAACAGCAACAAGATGCCCGCTTTTAGCCGGACATGTTCAACATTAACAATTGTGAAGACTGGCTGCAATTCTCACTAACAATATGGCTGTCTCTTTCTCTAACAATATGGCCCCCTTCTTGTTAAAAATACAGAGTATTTATATCTTTTCCTTATCGGAATCTATCGCCTCAAGACTCACTAAACTCAGGAATTTAATTAAATATTTTTCAATTTTACAATCCAGATTTTTAAAATCTTAGATAACTTATGTTAGAAACATTCCATAAGCTATTATAATTAAGATTTTCCATTGCAAACAATTGTCCAATTTAGATTTTAAAATAACTTACTCTTATCTAAGGAGATTTTAATTAGTAAATTTTCAACTAGTTTTACTTTTGACGAATTCCAGGTGTGGTCGTTAATGACACTTGTTTACAATCAAAAATCTATTAATTACTTGACCAGATTTTATTTTTAATCTTACATATAATAGAAACTCTTTCTATTTAAAAACAACTTTTTAACATTTTTTTAAAACGAAAACATTTTTAACATATTTATTAAAATAATTTACAAACATTTTGATATAGCTTTTAAATATATTTTCAAGAAACTTTTCCCTGAAACATATTTAAAACAAGAAATCTTTTAACAATTTTTAAAAACATTTCATATTATTTTTAGATACTGGCTTTTACATATTTTAAATCATGTCTTTCTTCTATATAGCACAGATTATATATCCACATACGAAATTACAATATTAAACAACAAAATTAATAATTTACACTTAACTTAAATAATATAACGAATATTTTTAGAAATATTAAATAACTTTAGTACGCTATAATTTTACTAATCCTATCTAATTATAGTGTTGGTTCGCATGTAAATATATAATACTGTTTATCCAGACATGAACGAATTTTAAATTTATTAACATTTAAATAGGTTCGAACTTAGCACAGATGAGAGTGTCATTAGGTTTGATGGTGAAACGCTAGGGGCTTGGAAAGTTATCGTTTCAATATATATATATATAATAAAGCACAGTAGGCTATATATTTAAAAGCATTATGTTAAAACAATGTGATAGAAATTGCTTGTGAAAGTTAAAAAGAAAATGCCAATAAATAGAGTATAAAATAAAAATAAAAGAAATAAATAAAACTTATATTTTTAGTTAAAGATTGATTGTGCGTGACAATTTTATTCCTAAAAGGCCACACATTGGATTGTTTCTAATGATTTTAATGAACATATACATAAATTGGTGGCTTATTTTTTGTGTAATGCTAAGAATATACATTTATTCATGGAACTACCAAGTGTGTGTATGTTTTGAAGATATTCATAAGTTAAATTTCTGAAGAATCATTTAAATTAACTTGTAAATAGCACCCAACTTTTGTTATATCAATGCAAATCTTTGTTATCAGATAAAAATCTGAAAAAAATAAATTGGCATTAAAATAATAAGTTCATTTAAATAATTCTTTAGAAACATAACTTGCGAATTATCTTAGTAACATATTTGGACTTAAATTAGTTCATATATAGGGATGCATTAACTGTTTAGAAACAGAAAATTAGAAAAAAAAAAGTAAAATCAATTATAAAGATTTTGTTAAAACGTAAAATAAAAATAGTAGGTTAGACATAACATTTAGCTCAAAATTATTAGTAGTAATAAATAATACTAAAAAAACTAATACTTTAAATAAAATGAAAAGAAATAAAGAATTATACTTTCTTATTAAATAAAACTGAAGCAGAATAAAAAGGGTAGGAATAGTGATAAACATGGAAATTAATAATAATAAAAAGTAATGTATATAACTAAATAGCAAAAAAAAAAATGGTGTCATAAATCAAGAGCCTTTAAAATACGGTAGCCTTCTCCCCTATATTCATAATTTCTATATTAGTATTTTTAGTCCTATATTTGCAATTTCCATATTCATGGATTTAATTGTCTAAAAATTCAAAAAAATAAATAACATTAGATATTAATAAAAAAAAAAAATTAATTTTTAAACATTCCTTTTTTTAATTCCCATTGAGGTCAGTGTGCGTTATGGTTACTAACAACTCAAAAGCAAATATCTAAAGTAATTATTTTCATTACAATATTTTAAAATTTCTAATTTAATATGTTATTTCTTCCAATTAATTTTTTTTTTTTTTAAATTTTAAAAATAATAATTTTACAATACATTTTTTAATATTTACAAAGCATTAAAGCTTTAAACATTTTTTTAAAAAATCAGATATATTTAGCCTTTGGCTATTTCTACTTTCCATTCAAATAAAAAAATAAAAGAGTACAGATATTTTGTTGTTATATTTTATCATTTTTTAAAAAAGATTTTAAAGTACTAACTTTTTAAATAAAAATTATCTATATTTTTGATAACTTTTGATGGTATTTCAAAATTTATTTTTTTAATAAAATTATATTACAGATATATGTACACAATTTATGTACATGAAGAAAAAAACATGTGTTAATTATCCATAATTATATATAGTTCAGTATTATCAATGAAGTCAACATCCATGAAAAGCTTTAGAATGAAGTGCTGTGGATATAGAGGAATCATATATTTTTATATTAAAAACAATAATTTAAGAATACTGAAAATAAAAATTGTTTCCTTTTTATTCTTTCACTTGCACCCTATATAATTTGTGTACTTTATATTTTTTGATAATCCCCACCTGGAATGACTTGTCCATAACTATATCTGTTTACATTACTTTTTATCATATTTTAGTATATTCTATTCATGGTTATATTTGTTTATATCACCTTCCCCCATTTTTAATATTACTTATTATGCCTCTAAAAAATGTGTGGTTGGAACAAAACATTCTATTGGTGATATTTAAGTAATTAATGTGGTGCCACTTTCAAATGAACCATGTTTTTTTTTTTTGAAAAAAAAAAAATTGATCTAAACAACTAAATATATATTTTTTAATTTTTCTTCTAATTATTCTTGTATTTTTTCAACTATCAAATAAATTTAATTGCTTCTCGGATAAAATTTGATATAATTAAGAAAATATATGGATTTAATCTCCTAGAATAGTATTTACAATAGCATTTTATATAAAATCATTATTTTATGATTAAATAATATGTCAAATTATATATTAGTCTTTTTTTTTAATTTGTGAAAAGTTATAATTTGAGATGAAAAATATATAAATGTCAATATTGATAAAATAATATTAAAAATATTTTTAAAAATATTTACTTCACTTTATTGTTTTATTGCACAGGATATATAAAATATAAATAAGATAAAACATATGTTCCTATAAACAAATATACTTCAAAAAATGAATAACTAAGTTAAGCGTTGGTGGTCGAGTGATCAGCACAGCTGCCTTACAAGCAGTTGTCGCAGGTTTGCGGATTCGCTTCACAGCTGATGCTTTAACACATGAAAAAAGAAAAAAAAAGAATAACTGAATGCCTTTATTATTGGGAGATCATAAGAACTTTAAGTATCAGAAATGCCAAAAGTGAAATTGATCCAAGAATCTTATTGTCTATAGTCAGGCATTCTGCCATCTCATTAATTAAACCACACAGAAAAGCAAACATATTAATAAATTACATTTGAAAGATCATATAATAGCAGTAAAAAAATATTGCACAAAAAGAATGGCTTGTGTTATTATAACTGTAACCAAAATAGTTTTAAAAAATGATTCAAATGCAGAATTACTTAATAACAAACATTATTATAAAATATATCTAAACAAAAATAGAATTATTATTATCATCATCCTTATCGTTATTATTTATTATTCCTTAAATTTGGATAAGTCAATATCAACCCCTAGTGAATGGGTAAATTATGTTATACCTGTTCATAAAATTTTTAAAATAATGTACAGAAGTCAAAATAAATATTTTCTACACCATTTGAAATACAGTGGAACCATGAATTGTTGTTCAATTATTTACTATTCAAAAAAAAAAAATGTAAACAAACAAACAAACAAAAAAAACATTAAAATTCACAAATTTTCCAATATTCAATAGTTATTTTTTCTCTCTCTGAATGCTATCATTTAAAAAAAAATTTTTTTTGTAAATAAATTTAACTATATGCCAATAATTATTTTCAAATCTTAGAGTGTGTACATGATTACATATTTTAATACATTTTCTTCCGTTTATATATATTTTATTCTTCCCTTATTACTATCCTTTCTGAATTTGATTTACAGTAGTTTGTGTAATAAAATATATTTTTTTTTTTTTCATATGTCATAGCATCTGCCGGGACGCGAACCCACACCCGTCTGCAACCAACTACTTGCTTGCATGGCGGCTGCGATACCTCTCGGCTAACAACGCAAGACAATATTTTTTGATGATAATGCTAAAAGTTTTACAAAATTTTGAAACACTGATTTAAAACCATTAAAATAATTAGAGAAATTGTAATTTCTTGATAAAGAGACTGTTCTATTATGTTTATATAAGATAATCAATTTATTAAAAAAAAAAAAAAAAGAATATAGCCCAGAGCATATTTAATAGGATGAAAAGCAGACATTTCATTATTTGTTTTAAAAATAAAAATACAATAATTAATTGTTTTTTTCATTCTTTAGTGAATGCATGAGTAAACACAGACAATGTGAAATAAATATAAATGTGTCCCCTCAAATTATTATTATTATTATTATTTGAAATACAGACACTCTTCATATACCTGGAGCCTAATTGTAAATATAGGGGATTTGAACTCAGACTTTCAAGCTCCCTACATCTAACCAATCCATCTTACACAATTGATACACATGACCAAATATATGTGAAAAAGATAAATAATTACCAATATATGCATTTCGTGCTGAATCAGCACTCATCAGTTGGTCCAGATGAGTGCTGGGTCAGCACGAAATACATATATTGGTGCTTATTTATCTTTTCTACATTGTGTGATCATGTGTATCAGTGGTATGAGATAGTGTGAATAGTTGAAGGGTGCTTGAAAGTGTGGGTTCAACTCCCCTATATTTATTATTATTTAAAATTTTGTTTAATTTTTTTTTTACATATGTGTGTGTTGAAAAATAATGTACACTTGCAATTCAATAAACAATACGTATGAAAGTGAGCGGGCTTGAAACGAAATATAGTGTAGTTCATGGGTCCACTGCAATGGTATTGCTGGTGTCACGTGTTGGGGGAGGGCGTTCTGGAGTCTAAAGTTTCTAAATCGCAACTCCTGCTCTCTCATATCTACTGTTTGAATTTCTTACAAACATCTGACCATTAATCCATTCAGTTTTCCATGCGTAATAAATGCCGTGTTAACTCTGGAACTAAAAGTCCACGAATCTTCAATCCCGGTTCTCAAACTTCTTCTAAACTCACAAGCAAAAAACGATTTGATTATGTGTAGTTGTCATTACTATTATCTTACATGTCTGCTGTCCGGTAAAGAAATTACTGATAAGATTTTACTAAAATGCAAACAGACAATTAAAAAATCAAATGTAAATAGAAGTAAGAGAATAAAGATTTTTTAAAAAAAGATACTGCCTTTCCTTAAGAAAATTGATGAAGAAACTATAGAAACTAAAATAAAACAAATTAAAAAACTAAAAGACGGAAAAGAAGAAAATAATGAATAATCTTTTTTTTTTTAAGTTTGGCAATCTAGAAAACTAATTAAACATATGTTTACATTAATAAAATCAGAAATATCACTTTATATTTAACCAAATACTTAATATACTGAGAAATAACGATTTTCAGAATCAATAACTGATCACAGAAATATAGAGGAGATAATATTAGATACCAGCTTCTCAAGGGCAATACATTTAGAAACCAATGTTAATAATGTAAAGATGAATGCAAAAAAAAAATGTTACATATTAAAAAGCGATAATAGTTTTATTGTATGTATAAATCAAAATACATTATGATGACATTGTCTCCGAAAAAAATACTACATCATGAATTATTCAGATTTTATATTATTTCTATCAAATTTCATCTCTCAATTTTAGGCATATATTACCATTACTTTAATGTTAAATGTTCTATTTTTAAAGTTAATATATTAAACTGACAAATAGTTTTACATTTGCTGTATATATAATTCAAATATTAATCTTACTTTTGTTTTGGCAATTTTTACACAAATTTTATATATATGTTGATAAAGAATTTTTTTGAGTATTTTTCTAAGCAAATTTCAGCTATGATTTAAAATAAATTCCAATTGAATGATCACATATTTCACATCTAAATGTCTATGAAAATCTTTTCATTGGTGTACATATTATATCCTTAGAGTAGTTATGGTTAAAGAAACTAATAGAGTTCAACTAGGAAGTTAATGAAGTCCACTTAATTTTTAGTTGTAAAGTTGCCTTTTACAATGGTTTCTATAATTTTCTATTGGTTTGCCTAAGCATGGGAGCTGTAATGATACCATTTCCATAAAATAAGCTGGTTAACAATTAGCATGGTTTAATATGTATTTATATATAAGATATAACTTAACAAAAATCTTTATTATAAATAGCCCACAGCAGAGCAAAGGCCTCTCCAATAACCATTCATAATAAAAAAATAGTGAAGAAAAGGTTAGAACCTACTAATCTTACTAATCATCAGGTGGTACAAGAATTTTTGAATGTTTTTGCATTCTTCCTTCAGCCTTTAATTCAGTAATAACTAGACATCTATTGACAACAAATTTGATATTGTTAATTGGGTTGGTGATGAAACAAGTACTTTAAAATATCTTTGGATCGTCTATGAAACAACTACTTAAAAATATCTTAAACCTTTAAAAACAAAAGTCGTTCGGCCCAAATTTCAAACCCAAATCACAAGAAAGGTGAGTATGCTGCCTGTAATATGCTTATATATACAATACTAAAAAAATAATATTAAAATAGATAGCAGATCCAGATATAATTATTAGTTGCTATACAAATTCAGCTTTACTAAATCATGCAAAAAACCTTCTCTACAACAAACATTCTGGAAATTGTCATAGACAAGTACAGCATATAATGATAATCAGTTGTTGTCACATGATCAGTGTATTCTACTGCCTTAGTATTCAATCTTCATTTGAAAAGGAACAAAAATACAAAGAATATAAAAACTATAAAAATGAACTATAAGTTTGTTAGTAAATAAAAGATACATAAAAATATTAATACAATAGTCTTCCCACATCCAGAATATTTAGTTCTAAGCCAAAGCACAGACTCTGAAAGACAAGATAGTTTCAAATTGCATTATATTACATAAATGCTTGTAAACAGTGTATATACATGTTGAATACATATATAATATACTCATACATGTATAAAAGTCTTTACACAAACAAAAAATTAAGATATAAAAAAATTAAATTTCTTTTTTATTAATTTTTAATTTTTTAATCTAATATTTCCTTTGAATCGGCAGATAACTAAAGCTGTGTGCATGGAAATAACAAAAGAGAAACTACAGTGTTGTAAAATAAATTGCAAATTTTATAATTTACACCATACATAAATTTAAATTAATATTCTTTATTAGTCCTTCATTAGATTAGAGATTATTCACTTATTGAATAATATTTCTGTGGTATAATTGTCTCTACATCACTCCTACATAAGATAGGGACTGATTTCTATCCACTTTTAACACCATGTGGAGAAATGTAATTACAAGTATATAACCAAAGACAAGTGAAAAATATGTATGATCCCCCAAAATGTGCATTTTGTGTTGGCTTTGCAAAGTCATATGTTTATGATTACCCCCCTCCATTAAGTGTTAAAAGCAGATAGAAACTAGTCCTTTCCTTGCATGGGGGTGGTGTAGTGAAAATTATACTACAGAAATATTATTAATTACATAGATTTAAATGTTTTAATTGTTTAAACATTAAGAATATTAGTCTGTGGCACTCCATTGGTCAAGATATAGGAAACTAATATAATCTTGATACAGGCAGTAGAAAATATAAGTATTCAGTTTATGGAAATGAAGCACTAAATGAAGTTACCTTTATGTAAATAAACCTATTATTATAAAGCACTGAAAACTTTGAAATTATTCCAATGGAAGTCAATATCCAACAATGCTCTATCTCTTAAATATTATAGGTTTACATTTATAAGTCATGTTTGTCTAATCATAGGTGGTTAAAACTGAGACACTGTCTTCCTCCTGTGATGTGTTAAATAGAATTGTACAATTGAATATTTGATTATAACATCAGGCACACAATAGACTCAAGCCCTGATTTAAGCATGGTCTGTAAAGAGTTGGTGTATATAGAATGTATGCTCTACATTTAAATGATTCTCTAAAGTTTTTTAAACTCTTACCGGCTGGAGAGTGCGCTTAGATTTATAATATTTAAAAAATAGCGCATTATCGGAGATTGACTTCCCTTTGAATACTTTACATATATAAGTAAATAATGTGCAAATATTAATCTGCTTCAAGCATAATAACATTCAAAAATACCATATTTCTTGATTGACATAACATTTTATTGTTCTTTTACAATATCTGATACAATCTTCTCACATTTCAGAGAAATTTAATTTTTAAATTGCAGGAATAACAAATCATATATACCAATTTCAAAATAATAATAATAATTATTTCTAATAAACATTATCTCATGCAAATTCTTAAAAAAATATCTTCATATATAAACGCTATTACATGCAAAAACAAAATTATTTTTCATTAACTGTCAATATATACTGCTAAAACAAAAAATCACATTTCAAACCCATTTTAAATGCAGAAAAAAATATACTATAGGTAGGTACATATATAGATCTGTACACACGTGCGTACACACCAAAACAAAATTATTTCATTAAACATCAATAAATACAGCCAATGCAACAAATCACAATTTACCCATTTTAAATTCAGGAAGAAATATACTATAGGCAGATATAAAGTTTTACTGTATACTACAACTTCAAAATATATATAAACACTTTTAAAACTAATTGAATCATTAAATCTCATAGTGGAACAATTTGACATACAACTTAATCATTTAGCTAAAATAAAACAACAGCCATTTATTATAATGGCAGCTCAGGTGAGTTGTGATTTCTATTGATTAAAAGAACACTGTTAAAATCAATACAATAATTATAAACTCCACAGGATGAGTGACACGTCTCCACCTCATTACAACATTAATACATTAATCATTCCAGAACAATTGATACATTGTTGATTTATGCTTTTAACAAAATAAAAGCAAATTCATATTTACCCCATAATTATCAAAACTTATTTGACAACTTTAGAACACCATATTTTACTTTAAACAATTTATATATTTATGCATACAGTATATAGCTTAAACCGTATGTGTAAAAAATATAGTTACTTTAATAATTAGAATATTTATTTATTGCATGGAAATTTAGAAAAAATAAACACTTTTATTCATATAAATGCAATAAAAAATAAATAAATGTTTGTCAACAGTCATAATATTAATAGTATTGTTACAATTTTATTTACCATTATCAAACTTACTGCACTCACAACTTTGATACTATCCACCTCAGATAAATACAATCATAATTATTACTAATCACTTTCTAAACTAGAGATTATCTCTGGAACAGATATAAATTTTAAACTTCAGCTAAAGATTAATATATCTGATTTTTTAATTTTAAACATACGCGCACATGGAGTTATTCACCCTTTTCTTTCCCATGTGTAATATCTTTATAGATATGTTTAACAACCTCCAGACTTTCTCATTCTTTTTAATTAAATTCATATAAATAAAGATACAATATTTTTCAATAAAAAATAGAAGTGTGGTATGTTTGTGTTTATAATAGGTTTAGTTACAATTTCTAATACATTTTATGGACTTTATATCAAATAAGAATTACAATTTAACATGTCAAACTACATATTCTGTCATTTTGCTACTAAATATGTAAAAAAACATAATCTAATTTCTAACTCAATGGGTTTTATTTCTTTCCTAATTCGTTTAAAATTCAATAAATAGAAAACGTTCACTATACAGAAAAGATTAAAAATTATAACAGTTTTTTACCACTTAGTGCTGCTTTCCGCAGGATGGATCAATTGGATAGAGCATTACCTTAAAATTCAATAATCAAGAATCTAAGGACCCAGGTTCGAATCCCATGCTAGTACTGTCAATGGTCAGGCCAGCAACACCTGGAGAAGAGGGGAGAACAATACCTCTTGAAACGTTGCGCATATACTAACCTGTTTGCTGTGATATTACTAACAGTTGGTGCATATACTAACCTGTTTGCTGTGATATTACTAATAGTTGAATGCATTTGGAATATTTAAATAAAAAATTAAATTGTTCTAAAGACATTCAATACACATATTAGATTATGGAAATAATCCAATATAAAAATACAACTAGAACACCACCATCACAAACCTTCAGAAATGCATTAACAGGTCTCTATATATACTCGACTATTTAAAGTTTTTTTTTACCTTGGAACAGGATTTAAACTCTTCCTCTGTTACACCACAGAGCTCTATAAATCTCTTTTAAAATTCCTAATAAATTCTTTAAGCTAGTTATTTGTCATGAACGTTCATAAATCATATTTCTCATAATTATTAAATAATTAGATCTTGTTTAAAATAAATCTTTAATGTAAATGAAAAGCTGCCTATTATGTAACTTTAAAATTAAGTTTCTAAATCTTGTAATAATTAAATCTGTGTTTATATTAAATCTAAATATAACTGTAATAATCTTGCCTATAACTATAAAAATAAATGTAATTCTAGAATAATCTTTCTTTAAATGTATTAACTGTAATTATTTATTATTTAACTTTTATAATCTGCAGCCATGCCTACTTATATTTTGATTATTTTATTTTTAATTGCTAAGTAATGATATGCCATAATTTCAAGGCAGAGATAAGTAAATTAGTAAATTTTTGAGGAAAGTTGATTAGAAGCTCTCCAGTAGAATATTTCTTTTGCTGTTTTTAGCAAACATAAATCTCTGATTTCGAATATGTTTTTATATATAACAACAGACCACTACATGCTCATTGTTATACATATATGTTTATTTAAGCTATTAGGTATTAGCTTGTCAGTAAGGTTGCGAATTATTTATAGATATATTATCTAGATAATGGCAGGGATGATACCTAAAAGCATATTAGTAATTATTATTTAAACCCCAAAATATGCATTTCTCCTCCCAAATTTATTATATGAAATATACAGATTCAATATTTCTAAACTAGATTTCTATTAATGAACCCCTCTTAGCATAATTAAGGTAAGCTAATTTGAGAACTGGGTCAAGGTAGTTTCGCTGAATGAAACTATAGAACTAGTGCATTTAAATTTGTCGTTAATATTAGTAGTATTTTATAAATATTATGAATGTGTTTTACATTTTCTTAAAATGGGCTTATGGTGATATGCCACCCCATTATTTAGTTCAGATAGCTGTATATAGAACTGGAACATGAGGATCCAGAACCAATTTTCAAAGCTGCTCAGACACCCCAAACCCATGTTCTATATTACGCTATTAAGTTGTATGGTCCAAGAGAACTGAATACTAAGTACCGAATCCTGTGAATAACTATATATTCATACTGCAAATCCTTAATTTAGTATTTAGCACCATAGTATTAGAAGCTCTGCTACAGCAACCAGTTCATTTCACCCTATTATTAAACTTCAGCATTAGTCTGAACATGGAATCTAGTTCACTTAAGCAATCTGTATATGGAGCATACTTGTTGCTCATAATTTATGTTAGAATGAATAAAGTAATGTTTTATCATATATCATCTCTGTAATATTTGGTTTCTCAGCAGAAAACCTAGGAATAATTGGCATAATATATATTACATAGGCATGAATATTAATCACAGTTAGTAAATTATAATATTAATATGTATAAAGGGCATTTTAAAGATGAGACTCCTGTAACCTAAATCATTTCATCATTGTTACGACAACTGTGTGTAATATATATTAAGGCTATAACCTTAAAACTATGCACCTAAAATGTGACAGTAGGGACCTCTACAAATATAAACACAAAGTTTAATGACTTTAAAAGACGAGCGGCCCTACGGTCACATTTTAGGTGCAGAATCTTAAGGTTATAGCCTTAATATATATTACTCATGTAATGAGTATGCACTTTACAAATTATTAATGACAACTATGTGTGTAAAACCTAACCAATGCACATCTGTTGTTCTTATATTAATTAGTTTGTCTATTTTATTTATTAAAATATTTGAAGTATAATAATACTGTTTAATGTTATATCTTGCAGTCCACTTCAAATCACTCCAAATCTATCCAAATTAGTATTAATTTATTTTTATATATGTATTAGTGTATTTAGCCATAATCATGTGGTTATTTAATATTATTAATAATTTATCAGTCACTCCTGAGTCTCATGTTCCATCCTTTTCTATGCCAGCTTGTGAATTAAATTGCGACTGGGTGTAACCTCATAAATGTCATGCATAAGGTATTAAATCATGGAGCACTAGTAAATGAAGTGTTGTCAGATTCAAAGTATCAATCCCTCATCTGGATCAGCTTTAGTGTAATTTGCCAGAATTCTGGATATTGTTGCATGAATGTACCCATTTACATATATATATAAAACAAAAAACACAAGTTAAAAACTTGCATACGCTTGTATTTATGACAATAGATGGTGTTATACCAAAAACACCTTCAAGCGTTTGTTTACATAAATGTCAGAGCGAGTATTTCACTATCTCTAACTTAATTTCCACCTTCATATCATGATTTCAAGCTATTTTCTATCGTCAGTGAAGGACAGGATTAAGAAACTAGATCTAAAACACAAACTCTGAGCGTTTAAGAAACAGTTTCTATTCAGCTTGCTAGCGTGAATCTTTTAGACACGTAATGTCTTCATAAATGTACCTTTGAGGTCTTTCTTGCAATGATATATATTGCAGAGACTTCTACTATGTGGTGATGCTGAACTGATATCAGACCCATGTAGCTATCTGGCATGCGATGCTGAGTTTGAAGACATTACGTGTCTAAAAGATTCACGCTTGCAAGCTGAATAGAAACTGTTTCTTAAACGCTCAGAGTTTGTGTTTTAGATCTAGTTTCTTAATCCTGTCCTTCACTGACGATGGCAAATAGCTTGAAATCATGATATGAAGGTGGAAATTAAGTTAGAGATAGTGAAATACTCGCTCTGACGTTTATGTAAACAAACACTTGAAGGTTTTTTTGGTATAATGCCATCTATTGTCATATATATATATCATATTTTAGATTTATAAAGTTTTTTATGTAAGTGAAAACTCATGTAAATGCAATTTATCCCCTTTACTTTGACCACTTTTTAACAAAAACTTTTTATTGTATATATATGCTTACATAATCTTATGTTTCAACTATCCTGCAGTCTTCTTCAGAGCCATTTTTACTTTAACTTTTTTAACATAAGTTTATGTAGTATATGTGTACAATAAAAGGATTTTGCTAAAAAGTGTCCAAAGTAGAGTGGATAAATTGCATTTATATAAGACATTACAGTAAAATAAAGGAATTTGTGAATTTGATATTATTTCTAAAGAAAAATCAATAAACTTCAGTATGACTTACGAATAAACAGAAATCTTTTTAAATGAATAGCTAGAATTTATTTAAAGCTAAAGAAAATTTAAGAAGTCGTTTATTTATTAACAATCTATTAGTAATTTTTATCTAATCCCATTATGATTATGCTGCTATTTAGTGCAAGGTTTAGTAAACAATAAATGACACACTAATAATTAATAAATCCTTACCCAGTGCTGATCTATCCAAATAATCCCAGAGCAGTTTCCATCAGTGAGGAGCTTTTGGATTTTTGAATAATGCAATCAAACCTTTTGGATTTAATGTACCATTTCCCTAGCCGCCATTTTTTTCCATTTTTGCTATACAATCAAGCTGCCAGCCCAAATTGAAAAATCTATACCTTTTTTTTTCAATTCAACCCAAGTCATTTGCTAATTACATAGATCTAAATCCATATAACATATTGCTAACAAATAGCAAAATGTGTAATTAAAGATCAAATGATATTTTGTGGATTAAGGAATAAGTTCTTTATTCTAGCAAGAAGAAAATAAAACTGAGATAAGTTGTTTTGTAATTTGAGTACGAATAAAAAAAATAATAAAAAGTGTAAGAACAAACATAAGAAATGAGGAGCTAAAGTTTAAACTGATCAACTTATTAATAGATAAAAAAATAATTTTCATAATGAATAAAATATATTAATAAATAATGTAATTTATTCCGCTATTTAATAATTGAAATACAGGCTTATTATGTACCTGTATCAATATATGTAATATAGAGCACAGACTTTCACAGGATCCACCACTCTTCACTTTATCTCATAATACTGATACACTTGAACACATATATGTCGAAAAGATAAATAATCACCAATATACGTATTTCATACTAAACCAGCAATCATCAATTGGTCCAGATTATCATCTCTGCACATGTATGCATTAAGTGCTCAGATATATATTAAGCTAGTCAATCTTCCACACTCCAACTCTTCAACCGTCCATCCAAATTAAAATCTGATGATAGAACGCTCAAAGGCCACCCTGGGGCCGAAATTCTGTAATTGAATGTAAATACATCTATTATACACTTAATAATAAAGGGGTTTCTGAATAATTCTAAACATAAGGAAATGATTTATTTCTTTATAAATGATGAAATAAATAATGAACATATTTTCAGTCAAGCAAAAAGTAAAAAAAAAGTAGAATATTGATTTATTTTGCAAGAAAATATATGAAATTCTTAGTTATATGATTTATGATTTTTTTTATTTTAAAAAAATTAATAAATATATTTTATTTTCTGTCACAAGATGATTATAATATTTTACAAGTAAACTATCCTATTTATATCTTCTTGTTGCTAATAGATTTAAAGTTGCAGTTTAAACGCTTTTTTTAAAAAAATCAGACAACTATTAGATAATTTGCAAAAAGCTTCTGGTATAAAATCACCATCTATAAGTGATAACAGAATTGTCAACTGGTGTATATTTTTCCGTAAATTAAAATAATTAGAAGATTATAAGTAACTATTACAAATAATGTACTATTTTAAATTCTTATGCAAAAATTAACAAGAATAACAACAGATCAATTAAATTCTTTAAAATATTCTAACTAATATATCATTTAAAAGTTTGTATTATCTTTTCAAGAGAAGTCATCTAGAATTTACTAAGAATTAGACTGAAAGAACTGGTGAGATTGGATATGTTTAAGGTTTCCTGTCATAAAATATCTTAAAAAGTTTCAAAATCTGTCATCTATTCAAGACACCTTGATTCACAATGTGAGTCTTGTTAATAATGATGACATATGTGAACATATATTTATGTAGACTATTACAAACACACAACATATTTAATAAATATTACCTCAATTGTAAACTATGATAATACAAAGACTCATTTCTTGAAACCATTCTTCTAAATTTTATATTCTCACAATTAAATATTTGGCTATTATATATAACAATATATCTTAGTTAAATAATGAACTAATAGAAAGTGCTTAAATATTCTCATTCATAATATTTTAAATTATAATTGTATAATATACAATTTATATAACTGATTATGCTATGATTATAATCTTTTTATGGTAGCAGATAATAAACTAGTTAAATATGTCTTCTTATTGCTAACCAAAAAAAAATTGTACTTATTGTGTTTTCTTTCTGTCTCATTTCTACAACTTTCTTTTGGCTGTAGAAATATTTTTTATTTCCAATTTTAGTAATATGTATCCACTACTGCTTCATTTGCTTTTTATTTCCTATTATTGCTGCTTCCAGATACTAAACAGATGGTAATTGATTTCATTTTGTTTCTGAAAGTATTGTGAACCGATGCTATTTTAATAAATATGACCCATTCAATCTAATTTGCGGCATATAACTGTTTACTTTAAAAATAAAATGAATTAATATTATAGTTTTCCTTTTGTACATAGATGCCATATGTAAGCAGGAAAGCAGCAAAATTGTAATATGTATATACACACAAATTTTGCATGTTTCAACCAATCTCCAATCACAGTACATGAAACTGTTATCACATAATGTGAAAAAACTGACCAATCATTCTACAGTAGTCATTTTTCAAATATAAATATTATCATCAACTGCCAGCCCAATATGTTAAAACAGCCATTGTTTAACATATATAAACTAATATCAAAGAAACTACCTTGATTTTTGAGTATGAAAAAATAATCCTACACTATTTTCTTAAATTAGCCTATTTAAATATGGACAGACAAGATAAAGTTTTTATAAATTCATTTTTGATTAAATATTAATCATAAAATGAAGCAACCAAAAATGTAAATAATATATTAACCCACATAGAAATATATCAAATTTCCTTGTATTGACAAGATCCTCAATCAGAGGAGATATGAAATCTATCAATTTTAATTAAGTAATAACTTGTAGATTTATGCTTTATGCTTGTCCAAATTATGATAATATTAAAATGCTATCACACTTATAACGTAAAGCTGTATAATTATTAGTCAATTAAAATGGCTGAGTGCCTTCAAGAAACTGTACTTCTCATAATCATAGCCAATTCTGACTCGTTCGTTGAAATCATTCTATCAATATAATATGCAAAAAGTATCAGGACATGAGTTTGAACCCACATCTGCAAAATTGATTTGTACTGAGAGGCATGATGTTAAGCATAAGGTAAAGGAGGCTTACTTCATAGCATAGGACTCCTTCACCATTAATCATAAAGAAGCATGTTTTGCTATATCAAAAACATGGCCTAATTGGCTCATTTGCATAGAGTTTGCTTATTATACTGATAGAATGATTTCAACAAACGAGTCAGAACTGGCCATGATTATGAGAAGTACAGTTTCTTGAAGGTGCTCAGCCATTTTAATTGACTAATTGATATTAATTATACAGCTTTACGTTATAAGTGTGATAGCACTATTTAATATTATCACAATTTTAATTAAATAATCTTAAAAACAATTTTAACCATCAAAGTTTAACAAAATAATTATTTGCATAAATTATCTTAATCAAAGGCAAATTCAAATCTCTAAGCATCCATAAGTCATTATCAAAAAAATACTAGTTTCATGGCCTTGCAAGGTTTGGTATAGTCATAGAGTGAAAGATTCCAGAGCTCAAACTTCATGCCTCCTGACACATTCCAGTCACTTCTAGTACTTCAACTTTTTATAAGTTCCTGTGCAGTAAACTATTTGATTCTTTATATTGTCATTGTTAAATATAGATTGATAAGTTTGTGCCATTATCGTACCACAATTCATTTCTAAATTTCTCCGCTTAGGTGTTACCATTATAAAATTTATTTTTAAAATTACACCTTTAACCCACTTAGAAAAGGGAATTAGTCCTACATAACTCATCATTAAGCAAGAATATCACATAAAGAACAAAGTTATAATGGGTTCCTATGAGGAAAAATGGGCTCCAACTAAAAATTGCATTATAAGCTTTAACAAACAATTTAATCTAGTATATATAGTAATTTTAAAACCCTTAATGTGCATTATATGCTTGTGTAAATTGTGCTATGTGTATCATGCAAGTATTTACTTAAAATATGCATGTATTATGATAATGCAGCTTAAATCCATGTAAAAAACACTTATCTTAAAGTTGATCATTCCAGTAATCCATTCATCAATCATAATTATCTAATTTTCTGAATCATGAATTGCTTATTCTAAGGCCCATTGTTGCCTTCTAAATCCTTTGATGATATTGGGCTCTTTTTGGAAGAGTGCACCAGATAAAGGATGAGGATCTAGAGAAAAAGTTTAGAATAAATAGTTGATGTGTTTCTTGGAGTTTTTTTACATGGGATGCTATGATTACATGATTTTAGAAAAAATCAATATACCTACAATGGTGTAAGCACTTTGTTCTACTTAGTCCTGGTTTTTAAAAATTGTGGCAGCAGTATTTTCCTTTTCTTTCCAGTCAATTTAAGATATCTATTTCTGTTTCCAAGCTCAGAGATTTTCTTGATCTTTTCATGGTCATATAGCAGCCATGATTTTTATTGAAAATGTAAGCAGAATTGCTAGAGAAAAGAAATGTCTTTTTACTGTCCAAAAGTACATAATATGGATGAGAGCATGAAAGTAAACTAGCAGTTAACAATTTTCTGTGTTCTCCCTGCAACTTTTCCTTGTTGGACTGAAAAAAAATCCATACTGAAATTTTATTTTTTTCAAATTAGTACTATTGTAATACATTAAATGAAATTATTTAGAATTTTTAAAAAATGTTTAATAACAACATATATAATTAATCATAAAGATCTGTTATCTATCATTAGTGTAATAGTAAAATCAGCATACTGCACACTGCCAAAACTATTTCAAAAAACAATTTATTAAGGCTTTTTTTAATATTTACTGTGCAGAATTAAATAAAAATCACTTTTTATGGTATATAAATATGCTATTTTGGAAATTTTTTTGTCACAAGGTGTCACATTTTATTAAGTGTGGTAGACAAGTTCCTTGAAATGACTTAAAAATTTTTCAATTTGTGCCATCAAACTATTTAAATAAATATTAAAGGTATGAATTTTTTCCAGTTTAACTGTATGCAATTTTGCGTATGTTTTTTTAATAGTTTTATACTGAATAAAATTTTCATTTTTTTTCATTCTACATTTTTATACATGTGCGATAATGTTATGAGATGTTGAGATGTTTAAAAATCGAGCTAATATATTGTTATTTTTAATTTAGGTTTAGCAATTTTTGATCATACAAAGTTAATTATTATGAAATCCTTTTTATTGTGAAAATAATAATTACAATAAGTAAATTGTAATATTAATAAGCCAATAAGCTAATGCACATGTGCTTTGTAGATTTAACTATATAAATGAATACCCCCACTTTCCAACACAAGATAAAGTCTTTGTGAAAAGATAGAATGAATCCATCTATCTTTTTGACCCAGCAAAGTACTGTTAGTAAAAATATTAATTCACAAAAGAGAATAAATGCAATTTATTTTTAGTGTAAGTGAATAAATACAATGTACACTTTTTAAACTAATGTACATATTTTAGAATTTAATGTGATATTAAGGTATTTGATTGTTTTGTCATTAAAATGTGATTTTTATTATTATACTGAATGAAGCACTTTTTGGATAGCTTTGTAATCTTTAATGATGAAAATCTTTACTTTGGATATACCATTATTGAACTGATTGTCTCGAAAAGACACTGGATGAAAATAAAATACTGTACATTCATTAATCATATTTTAAGTTTATAATCAAAATATTACATACAGTACTAATATTATGTAGTATATTGTGTATTATTATTAAACTCTATACTGTACAGTTTCAGCATGAAAATTGTTATTTTGCTTTTGAATGATAGCATTAATAACTATACTATGACATCATCAATCTTACAAAATATCCCCCCAAAAAACTTTTTTAATTTTTTCACGATCGTTGTAGTGACTAATCAATTGTAAATCAAAATAGTGGTACAAATTGATGATTACGAGGTAATCGAGGTATATGTATATATAAAATAGTAAAGCTTGGTAAATTATTGTTAAAATTAGTTAATTAACAAAAAATAATTTATAATAAAGGAAGATGATGTCATGTTAGTCTTGGGATTGTTGCCAAAAAGACCGCAAAAATGACGTCATGATAACCTATTTTATAATTGACTGAAAAATAAAACTGCAGACGATTTTAAAGTACACTAATTAATCAAAATCCTTTACGGACCTAAGGCTTAAAAAAATTAATTTTTATTCTTCTATCACGAAAAAATGAAAAAGTCAGAAAAATAAAATGGTTTATTGCTAGAGAGATTATAGCAAATTCAAATGCACCGGAAGTGCCAAAACTGGAATTGATTCTAAGACATTCGACGCTCGACCAGTGCACTAAACCACGTAAAGTAATAAAAAATAAAACAATTTATGTACTTAAGAGTTATTTTAACTAATACTTAGATTATTTTGAAAGTAAATTAAATGTGATAAATCCAGCATCTGAAAATTTCCGTTTATAGAAAATAATAATGAAATAGTAACGCTTTTCCTGTTTAACTTCATTTCAAAGCCTCCTTAAATAAAAATTATTTTTCATCAAAATTATTTTTCATCACTTCTGATTATTGCGGATGGTTTTTATCTTACTTTTTTTTATTCTTAAAAAAAAAATAAAAATTAACAAGCGTGTTAGTAAAGCTGATTTATTTTTTTTTCATTCGAAC
Source organism: Epiperipatus broadwayi (assembly GCA_028023455.1). Taxonomy (NCBI): domain Eukaryota; kingdom Metazoa; phylum Onychophora; class Udeonychophora; order Euonychophora; family Peripatidae; genus Epiperipatus; species Epiperipatus broadwayi. The sequence goes on from JAQFVV010012555.1 coordinate 2,037,785, forward strand.
TTTTCCAGATAGTTTTAAAAGCTCACTTCATCAGATTGCTTGATGGGAAATATTTCTTATCATATATAAACCAAATTGATAATACTTTTTTTTCTAACAATAATATTTCAAAAACAAGCCATCAAAAACTTCAAAAAAGAGTGCATTCTTTCAATTGTTTAGTCACGTTTTATGCTAAAAGAAAAAAAGTTATTGGAAATTACAATATATAAAATATTTCAGCTCCTTAATACTCGATAAAAACTTTTTTTATTCCTACAGACATATACAATATACATAGTGTGTAGTGAAAAGATTGGGTTTTTTCCAAGCTGCCTGCAGATCCGCTCTAAGTCGAAATGTGTTATGAGTTGTGACATGAAATCACATCTTAACCTATGGGGAAACAATGTGCTAATGTTAAAATCAAATTTAAATTGGGCAAAAGCGATTACTCAATCTCCATATGGCAGTAGTCATGAGTCATAATAATGTTTTCAAGTCCGCCACGATTTCATTATGACAGGTAAAAGACTGAAAATGACCTGTGACAGTATAAAACACAATGTCATGTTTCATGTCATAACTCATGATCCAGATTTTCTAATGAATAATTAAACTATGTTATTCATTAACACATGAAATGATTAAGAAATGGTATGGCAGACAGCCTGGAGAGATAACTGGTCAACATTTCCAGGAAAGAAATTTTGTGGTTTTCCCTACTTATTTTTAAAAATTAGACCTTTTCAATATTGTGCACAAATGTTGTAATTATTTTAATCTTATATTGCATAATGCTATCAGACTATTTGTTACAAAAGGTCAATGCTTATTCACTAAAGAAATAACATGTTAATAAGTTTTGATGAGTATTCACTAATGGATTCACTGATGAAGGATGTTTTATAGTAAAAAGAAGCCAGAAAATTACTGATAATAAATGACTTAAACAGGCAAAAACTCTCCATATAGCATGAGATGGTGATCATGTGAATAAATGACTTCAAGTAATATTTTTCAGAAAGACATAATCAGGTACTTCGTAATTTAAAACAGGCAAAACTCTCCATACAGTAGTGCCACTTATTGCAAGCGAGAGTGTATGGAGAGTTTTGCCTGTTTTAATAACAGTTATAAGCAAGCATAAGAAATGGTGATCATATAATGTTTAGTGGTTTAACACCAATCCTGCCTCATAGGATAGTGGTGGCTATGGTTATTAAAGAACCAAAGACATCAAAATGTATGGGTACTGAACTGAGTTCAGACCTATATGACTATATATGCTAATAAACTTAGATTAAAAATATTAGTGTGTTTTCAATTTTATTCTCATAGTTTTGTAGTTAAGTAAAGATAAAAGGTGGCTGCTGGAGCACATTAGATCCTAAGATCTAGATGCAGTGCTCTCAGATCCAAGGTTCCTCACTGATGAAGGCTACAAACCAGAAACTAGTCTGGGGATATTGGATAAGTAGGCACTACATAGGGATTTTATGTGTAAGCCTTCTGGAATCCATTGATTACTCTGGCTTGCACTGAGTAGCACTACTGTATGGAGAGTTTTGCCTGTTTTAATAACAGATATGAGCCAGCATAAGAAATGGTAATCATGTGATGTTTAGTGGTTACTTCATAATTTGATATACTGGTAGAGTACCAGACTATGGACCTCACTTAATAGATCAGAGCTCAGCTCCATTACTTCCTGTATCTGAATTACTAAATAATAAATCTTTCAATTACTACTATTACTAAAGATGGTAATCAATGAACCAGAAGAATTCCTATTGATAATATAATACAACTTAATATTCTGCATAACAACAAAATACTTTAATCTAACACAGAATTAAATAGTCCTATAACATCAATGCTTGATTATGGATTTACCACAATCATCCTAATTTACAAATTGCAAAATATATATAACAAAGGTAATAAAATTGACACTTTATAATAGTAATTCAGTCTGTATTCTATGACAGAAAATAAATTAATAACAAGCAATTAAAAAATGTAAGATAATTTAAGTGGAGTGCTGTTGGAGTTGAGAGCTAAATCAAATCTGAAACTGTTATTTCTCTTGCTTCAATATCACACAATCTCCATAGAGACTAAACTTGCATTTTTTATTCAAAAGATATTGTGTTGGTAATTCATTTTGTAAAAAGCTTTAGCAGTAAATTTTAGGAGATCTGAATCTTGCAAGTAATAGAAAGACATTTCTCAATACAATTTCCCTTAAAATTGAAACATTTGCCTCAGTATTGTTTTCTATTCTTTTTTTAAGAATCAGCAAAGTATTATATCCAATCCAGGTTTTCACTTCAGAATTTGAACATTATCTATCACTCTTTTATCAGCTTAAATTAAAACTCATAAGGTAAAATGTGAGTAAAGCTATAACTGAAAGTGTTTGTAACACATAATGCTTGTTTGAAAGAGATATCCAGTCAAGAACTGTATTTAAATAAATATATTATTATGTTGTTGACTTCACAAAAGTACTGCAATCTGAAATAAAAATAATATTAAACATCTCCTATTAGATATCTATGAAAGTTAAAAAACTGCTGTTAAAAATATCAACAAGATTCCAACATTAGAAAAATCACCCTACAAACAAACACCAAATTAATTCATAGGATTACTGAATTGCTCTTCAAAATTTTATGAGCTAGTAGTGACTTATTAAAAAATAACATACTGACCTCTCTCTGTATATATAAAAATTAATTAATAAAGATCATAAAAATATAAAATCTGTTAAACTTATTTATTTATACTTTTAGAAATTTGCACTCTTATTTATGGTAACATTAAAAAATCAATTACCCTCTTTCATGACATATTTCTGTCAATCAAACCTGCATCATCAGCTGCTAAAAAAGCCAGTTTAAATCACATCAAGTATAGCAACTCCATTTTTTTAATAAAAAATTATTTAAAAATGAGTTGGATGATAAACTCTGCCTTGTCAATTAACATTAAGTTAATACAAAGATATTTTATTAAATTATTATTAAAATTCACATTCAATGTTGATGTTAAATTGAGCATTGTGAGTCTATTTTGTTGTAATTTTTTTTCTGAGAAGCTGATGATATCACATTTGATTGATAAAAACACATATCCTAATAGAGTTTTTTTTATCAATCATTGCTGTACATAAGACTGTAAGATTCTATACCTGTTATATATGGTAAAAATAAATATTAATAGATTGCATATATTAAGTTCAACCTCCAATCATCAGATGATCTATAGAGGTTTAAACATGGAAAAATTTCATCACCTAAATTAAGTTTGATTTTCTTAATTCACTATGAATGTCTAAAAGTTGTTTTTAAAACTTGCATATATTCACAATAAAATATATTTATTTATTGTATTAAATCTTTTAATGTAAAGTTATAAACATCTACACTGGCCAGAGATCATTTCTTCCAAACAATTCATAAACACTGTAAATCAATTTGATTAGTTGTGCATTTGTTTTCATGCTGTTACTTAATCACTGAATATAAATATCTTAAAGTGTGATATATACATTTTTATTTGATATTTTAACATAGAAGTAATATAAATGTATTTAAGTTTTAAAAGCACCTGCTAAAAGCAACCACCAAGCAATTGTGGTATTTAAACACAAAGGCTGTTATTTATGTATGAAGATTCAGGTATATAATCCTCTGGATCAGCTGATTGTTGAAAGTTTATTTCAATATAATGATAAAAATCATTCTATTTTATTTTTCACTTGGGTAAAAATTTGCAACACAAGAATTAATTTGATTGGTTATAAACTCATAAATCTATAAGCTGTAAATAATATAACATTGTAAATATATATATAAAGAGAGAGAGAGAGAAATATTTTACCCATATTGCATTGCATTTTCTCTGTTTGTAGAATTTTAAGCTAATATAAGACTTGATTATTACCACATCATACTATTGCCAAGTATAGATATTTTGGTTCTCATAAAAAGATATTTGACACAATTCAAAAATGTATGCAAAAGGATTACTTTTCCCTATATGGATCTACATTTTATATGATATTACATAAATTAGTTGCAACATAAAAAAAATAAGATTCTATATTAATTCTTCCCTTTATGTGTAAAGAAAGATCTTTCTTCAGATTGACTGACATAGTCAAAAATTCATTGGTATATCTAGTAACCATTTGGTCTAAATATTGAGTCCATTACAGTGTAATTTGCAAATAGTTTGTAGAGAATATTCATAAAAATAATTACAAATTAAGTTTCAGTTGTCCATAATATTTAAAAGTTACTTAGATGCTTTATTTTGATTTAAAACAAATATTAATTTGCTGATATCTGAACAAGAAATCAGGGGAGTGTCAATACTTGGAGAAACAGACAGTAGAAAAACAGTTAATAACATGTAAATAATGGAAGAAACATTCATTGAAGAAGCCAGGAAAGAATCAAACAGTGGACAAGCAATCAAGGGAGAAAAAATAATGGAGAAGCTACCAGCAGAAAAGCAAACAGTGAAAAAATAGTCAATGAAAAAGCAGTCAATTGGAGAAATGAATGGTGGAGAAGCAAATAATGGAAAAGACAATAGAGAAGTAGAGAGTAAAAACATAAACAATGAAAAGATAAATAGCAAAAAAAAAAAGTCTGTAGGCAAGCTGTCAGTAAATAAATAATCAGTGGAAATGCAAACAGTACAGAAGTATCCAGTGAAGAAGCAAACATTAGAGAAGCAGTTAGTGGATAAAATAATAGTTGATAGTTAATGGAGAAAAAATCAATGAAAAAGCACTCTTAAAAGAAATCAATAAAGAAGTAATCAATAAGAAGCTTCCAATGGAGAAACAAATAGAAAGAAAGACACAGTAGAAAAGCTAACACAAATAGCAGGAAACAACCAATGGTAAGCAGTCAGCAGAAAAAAAATCAATGAAGAAACAAATAGAGTACAAACAATTATTGTAAAAATAATCAGTGAAGAAACAATGAGGACAAGAAGTCAGTGAAGAAACAAAAACTGTACAAACAATCAATCAAGAATAAATAGTGAATAAGCAATTAATGAAGAAGCAAAACAATGGATAAGCAATTAGTGGAGAAAAAGTCAATAGGATGCAACCAGTAGAGAAACAAATCATGGACATATAGTCAGTAAAAAATAATTGGGCAACACAAGCCTCAGTGAAGAAGCAATGTAGATATTGATTAGTAGGAAAGCAAATACTGGGAAAGAAGTAATATACAAGTGAGGTTAGTTAGATTGAGTTCAGGTACAACAAAGAATCAAAATGCAGTATTAGTCACTAAGAGTCTCAAAATAGATTGTAAAATAAAACATAATTAAAATTGATTGAAGGATATAGGGATGAGAAATTTTTCTGAAATGAAAGGTCAAAGAGAATTTATAAATAAGAGAAACTAGAGATAATTTATAGATACCATCTGCCAGCAGAAAGATAATAATCAGGAAAGATGATAATAGATTAAAAATCATTTTAATTATTTTTTTTCATGTGTCATAGCATCGGCCAGGAAGTGAACCCGCTAACCCGGGACAATTGCTTGTAAGGCGGCTGTGCTGACCACTCGACTATCAGTGCTTGACCATTTCAAAATTTTTAATTTTTTTTAAAACTAAACTGTAATGATTCTGCTTCTTGTTCATACCACACCCACACATACGCACACACACAAATATATATATATATATGTGTGTGTGTGTGCGTACATATAAATACATACACCCATGCACAGTCCTTGAATCCACATTTTCAGTCATCCACAATTTAAAAAATATTAAATAAATATCTAAAAACTTAGAAATTAATAATGATAAATTCTTTTTCTACATTTAAATGTATATATGTTACAAAATATTTTCGATATGCATATATAATTTGTACACACAGTTATATAAAGATATTAGTCTCTGTGTGTTACTACAATAATTCATAAATCAGATTTCTGAAAAATCGTTTTTTAACAAATTTGCAGACAATATCTAGTTTCTTATATCACTACTAATTGATAAAACAAAAGATGGCCAGTTTTATCTGATCCCACATTCTAATATAGTATATAAATCATACACTAATCCTTAAAAGGGTGAATCTATATTTTAGCAGTAACTTTTGTATTTATTAATCATTCCAGTTTCAGAAAAAATCAGATGAAGAATATAATAATTTTAATAAGGCAATTAATGAATGATTACATTTAAATATGGATCTACTGAGTCCAAATAAGTTTATATTCTCATTAGTACATATTTCTAAATGTTATTTGAAACTGTAAGTTACCTTAATGAATGAATAATTACAAAAAGTATAGTTAACATAAAGTATCACTCCTTGGGTATCAACATGTAATTTATTTGGATTAGAAGAACATGAGTGGCAGATTAATGTTGACAAGTTTTGTTAGGTCAATAGACTGGCATTAGCATGAAAAAGCATGCATAAATTGCATGTTTGTTACAAACATTATTCTTTAGAAATATGACTTGTGAAATATTGCAGTAAGATATTCAAATTTGGTTGCTTTCTGAATAAGTTTATACTCTCAGAATTACATATTCAATAGAAATAATTTATTTTCATGATTATTAAAACTATTAGAACATACTTATATACAGTTGGTCACTATATATATATAAAGTGTGATAAATTTTATAATGGTAGAGCAAATCCCGTGAATTTGAACTGCACAACAAATAAGATAATATGTGTAACCTTTCCACCAACAATATCTATATTGGCTTTTAAATGCAACCACAAATTATGTGAAAGTTAAAAAACTTTGTGACAAATAAAACTTTTTATACATAGTCTATAAACTAAAATAAAAATCAATACCAAATGTTATGTTTACATTTAATTACACTTTTCATCACAATTATCTATAGGAATAATCAGTCGAACTCTTGATACAAATTTGCCTAAAGCATTTTCAATTTAAATACACTTTCTGTCAAATAACACTTTTACCTAAATAAATAATCAATAATATATTTAAAGCATCAACAACAATGTATTGCACATGGCAATAAAAAAATTAGAAAATTGTTCATTCAGTAATTGATATATTCAAAACACCTCAAGCATAAATAGCAAATCTGTTTTCACAATAAATATTGAAACTTTCATTATATATAGATATAATAACATATTTGTATCAAAGTTTATGATGGTAGCATTTATAAATTGGACTATTTCTATAATTTAGTTTAATATTTTCTTAATTTTTTCAGTACATTCCACTGTAATTAATACACAAAAGTTAGTACATATCATGCCATTTCCAACTTTCTTATACAATTCAATAACACTATTTTTTATATCAAAACTTTATTCTTACAGTTTCGACTGACTTGCAGTCATCATCAGAGCTACAATATCCAAACTATAAGAATAAAATTTGGATATAAAAAAAAGTATTGTTGAAGTGTATAAGAAAGTTGGAAATAGTATAATATCTAAATATAGAAATAAATACATAAGAAAAGGAAGAAGAAGAAAATTGTATTACTTCTTTAAAAAGTTAGTACATAACATTACAGATGAAAATATTGTCCTTTCTTCTTCATGGTTTTTGTCTTAGTAAATATATCTTTCGCATACATATGTGTCCATCCCCCTTTCTTCTTTGTTATCTGGCATTGTTTGGTTGAGTGCACTTTTGGTGATTAGCATCATAATCATAGCCCTCTTATTTGGGGGTCTGACACCAAAATGCATTCAGCCAAATAATTAAAATCAAATAATAAAGCAGAAAAAAGAGGGGGGAATAACACCCCACTTGATCAAGCATATGCAAAGTATTCTATATATGGCGAGGTAAAAATTAAATTACATATCTTTATATTAATTATTAAATTTTAGGTAACTACTAGGATATTCTGTTAAAGATATCCATCAATAGAAATTTTATATACTTAGAATGAGATTTTCCTGATTTCTCCATGCTTTTTATTTAAGAGCTGAGTTAATAAGAGGTTTTCAAATGTTATGATTTATCGCATTACATTGATTTATGGGATTATAAGGAACTTGAACTCAGACTTTCAAGCTCCCTACATCTACCCAATCCATCTTACACAATTGATACATATGACCAAATACATATGAAAAAGATAATCTCCAATATATATATATATATATATATATATATATATATATATATATATTGTGATAAACCAGCACTGAGCAGTTAATCCAGATCACAATCTCCCACATATATATATATCAATGCTCGGTTTATATTAAGATAGCAAATCTTCAAACTTTAATGGACAAGCTTCAATCTTCTCCACTCTCCAACTCTTCAGCCATCCATTTCATTGAAAATCTGACAATGAAATGCTCAAAGCCCTTGTCGATGCCAATATTATTGTTATACCCATGTTGACTTTTAAGTCAATCTGATCCCACACATAGGATCTTAATATGTCCATTTAATTATTTGTTATAGTTAAATCAGCAGAATCTTTTAGCTTTTTTCTTTTTATTGTTTCATTTCTGACCAATATTCTTCTTTTTTTCCAATCCCAAATACCTTGTACTTACCTGGTGTGACAATCCGTAATGTTTGGAAATACTCATTAATCTTTTTTAAAAAAGGTGGGGAAATCTGGAAGATTCTTAAACATAAGTATATCAAATTTCAACTGATTACTGATTTTAGTAGAATAATCTACTAGAATATAACATTCAATTTAGATTGAGAAATCTGGAGATTACAGGTTCAATCCTTATGCCAGTATTGATATCAGTCAGATCTGAAGAGCATAGAATTTTTTAAAGATAATTATTGTAATTAGAAGAGACTTGAACTCAAATTTTCAAGCTCTTTATAGCTATGCACACAATCTTTTACAACTGTTATCGATGGCCATATACATGTGAAAAAGATAAATGATGAAATACATGTATCGGAGACCATTTATCTTTCTCACATGTAAGTATCATGTGCATCAGTTGTATAGAATTGGTGCAAAGTTGTAAAGAGCTTAAAGTCTGAGTTCAAGTCCTTTCTAATTATATTAAGTTTAAAATAGACAATATACTTATATTTGAATATTAAACATCCTTATGTAATTTAGATGGAAGATAACAATCCTTTCCCACATACCATAAATGAATGTTTTTTAAAAAAATGGGTGGCTGCCATTTTTACAGCCAGCTTTTAAATAAACCAACATTCATTTCTAGCACTAGAATTATCAAGTGAATTGAAGAGGTATTCAAGTCAATAAATCTGTGTCTTTGTATTTTGCAAAAACATAATTAGTATATTTTTTGTTCCCAAAGTATAAGTATTTATGTCCATGTTTTTCATCTGTCGTATGTCATACAAGTTAAACTCTAATGATAAGTAATTTTACTTCTTTATTTTTTGTGATGTTATAGGAATATTTTTCTTATTTTTATACAAATATTATAATGTGTCGTAAGTAATGCTTATACAGAGGCAAAACTCTCCATACAGTAATTATGAACTTATAATACTAAACTCTCCATACAGTAGTGCCACTCAGTGCAAGTCAGAATAAACAGCTTGTGTAAGTATGATAAATCATGACCATGTGATGTTTAGTGGTTTAAGTATTGCTTATAATAATTAAAAATATCAGATTTATTTCATTATAATAACTGCTCCTAATTTCTCTAAAAGTATATTTCAAACTGATCCCAATTTTAAAAAGAATCTTTTTATGTATGCAGAATATGTAGCAGGTTGATATGTATGGAACACATCAAAACCATGTGCAGTAAATGTTTCAGTTCAAAGTAAATGATTTTAAAATTATTTTTAGTTGCTTTATTTATTTTAAATGCTCATTTAGAACTTTAATGATATAATAAAATAATACTTTTTTCACAGAAAGTATCAAATACTGGTTGTAGTAATTATATTACAAAAAAAAATTGTAGCCATTGAGGAACAATAGACAAAGTGATAATTTATTATTAATATAAACAACGAAATTGTTTTCTAAATATCTTCATTCAATCAACTTTTTACCAAAGGAAGATTACTTCTCCTTACTGCATTTTTAAGATTACACAATTAATAATTATATTTATCTTTGAATATTTAACATTTGATCATATAATTTGCAGAGTTTTAAAATGAGTAGAAAAGACTCTGCTGCATAAATATAAATGACTGATTGATTCAAATCAATTTGTGCTTAAATATTTTGGGAGATTTAACATTCACTGCACTAACTGTCATGATTCAAGAAAACTTCCCACGTGATTTTAGATATGCAATAAGAAGTGGCATTTTTCTTACTATAAAGAGGTGATTGAATTTGGCTGTTTATATTTAATAAAGCTTACAATAAGTCATATCTTTTGTCATATATATAAATCAGGAAAGTAGTCAACATTTAAACAATACCGGTAACAATAACAACCTCAATCTATTGTCAAGACAAACTTTAATAAATATGGAAATCCACTTTATATACGGACTATTATATTTATTAGACACTAAAAATTGATATAGGCATTGTTTAAGTGCTGACTATTTTCATATATTTACATTAATATCTATCTATACTTTAGCATTATTAACCTTATATATATACTAATTATTTTAAAAAATACAAGAATAAAATAAAACACCTGCCATTGAAACAGCTAATTTACAAGTAAAATTTATATTTAAAAGTAGTTTGTAATTAATTTCCACTTAATTAACGCAAATCATTCTAAATTTTTTCAATATCCATTTATCATTTATACTTTTATAGTATAAAATACCATATAAAACAGACAAGAATACTTTAATATCTTGTTGTTGTTTTTTTTGAAAACGGATGGGGGAAGATATAAATTAATGTTACTTTGCAAAAAAAAAAAATCAGACTTTAAATCATTATTGTAAGCCTTGTAATGATTAATTCATGACAGCTGAGAGTTTAAAGATTAAATTAAAAAATATAATTTATTAATACACTATTATTTTTGTGTTCCTAATACGCCTTTGTTCTTGTTGTTGTTATGGACAAATTCTTTTATCTAATCTTATTACTATCTTGATACTCTTAATCTAATCTTTTCAAGTTGTCTTTGCTATATATATTTTCAAATTTACCTCCTCTTCTAAGAGCTTCTAGTCGTTTTCTATTTCTACAAAAGTCCAATATCTGTTTAATATAAAACCACTTTCCAGAAAAACATTCCTTCATTCCATAAAGTAATCTTATTCTTTCACTAAAAGCCTAAATAGCCATTTCCAATTCTCATTTATATTCCGTTTCAATTTTCTTCTTATTATACTTTTGTTTCATAAATATTTAAAAGCACTTAACAATTCTTAAATATAAGATTTAATTTTATTTTTTATCTTCAATACTATTATCATAAATTTACTTTTATTAGCATTTATTGTCAATTCAAATTAATTACAAATAAGAAAATTGTGTATTGCAGGTTGATTTCACTTTTACTATTGTTATATATGATCATAACAGTATTAGTCAAGCGTTGGTGGCCTAGCGGTTAGCATAGCTGCCTTCCAAGCAGCTGGCCTGGGTTCACTTCCCGGTCAACGCTTTGACATGTAAAAAAAATAACATTATTAAATCTAGTGCTACTGCCTACATTATTTTCATTACTTTCTAAAATGCGTTTTATTTATCATATCTTGTATTTACATAAATAATAATAGTAACAGAAGTAAGCATATCAGTTTACATCATTTCTATAAGTCATGATCTATCCAAAAGGGTGTATCACAGTCAGGCAGGAAAAGCTAAGCCTGTAAAACTGTTAAGGTTAATATATATATATATATAACCATTAGAAATGAATCATTACTTAGACCAGTGTTTCCCAACCTTTTTTGGCTTGCGTACCACTTGGCAGTACATCACACTAAATTGTACCACTTCATAAAAATGATTGTATTTTGTGAAATTTGTTATTGCGAGTGTGTTATTTTATTTGCATTATAAATATTATAGGGTGACCATGTATGTTTTCACATCTCATAATGAGACAAATTACACTGAAACACACCTAAACGTCATGCCAGATTATAAACTCACTGAAATTATAAACGCACTGTTAACATATTTATATGTATGAGTTTGTTCAAAATTTCATATTTTTTCCAAAATAATTTATTAAAGATTACATTATTACATTAAAGGTAATTTGGTACATAATTTGTTCAAAGTGTTTTCTTATTCCTTCATTTGGTCTCCTGAATTTGAGTCTGTTTTCTCTTTTTCGGAGCATCTTGCTATTGGTTGGTCCATGGAGAGGATAAATCCAGCATGTCCCAAGTCATGGTAAAAATAACCCCAGGGGTTATCAGGCTATCTCTTGTTCTTGTTTTCTTTATATTGTTCAGCATGAAGTTAATAGGATTAAAATTTTGATGATTAAATACTAGCTTACATCTAGTAATCCACAATAGATGATCAAGAATTAATGAGAGTCTAATTTCTGGGTATGATCCTTTTCTGATACATTCTTTCAAATTAAATAATTTAGATTGATTTGCCTTGATCCGACTCATTCTTTATCTACTATTTTGTCATGATTTCGTTTACTAACTAATAAATGGTTTTAATAAAAACACAAAATTATAAAAAACCAATTAGTATATTTTCTTATCATAATCAAATATGTTTATAAAATAAATTTAATGAGATCTTTGTGCTTGTTTCGAACAACATAATTTTTTGAAATTTGGTTCAAAAGATGTGAGGTATACCCATAAGTCTACAGCTGCATTCAATCTGTTTCGATACTTATTTTTTTAAAAAATATATGAAGAAAAAGCTCTTCCTATTAATTCCATACTAGTAAATGGTAATAATAATTTAAGAGCTTTCTCAGAAAGTTGTTCATATTCTTTAATGTTTAACCAAAAATTAATTAGATTGTGTCGTTTGAATTCTACTTGTAAAGTTCTGTCACATGATAATTCTATTAAATTTTCTTTATCCTTTATTGATAATGATGTAGCTTTTTCTAAATTTTCTGCATAGAAGGGGTTTGAAATCCAATTATCATTTGTGTTTTTGGGTTTTGGAAAATATTTCATGAAAGACGTTTTTAATCCTGTTAAATGTGCTATTATATTTTCTCATATATCTTGAGACAGACTAATCTTATTTTCAAACAAAAAAATATGTAGAGTTTCGAATACTTCCGGTTGATTGTTTTCGATACTTATATATATTACTGTTTCCAAAAATCTCATTTCTTAATCATACTTTCAATTTTATCATTAACATTAAAGATCGTTATCGACTGTACATATAAACAACTTTACTGTATAATATTATTAATTAAAATAATTTTTATGAATTATAGGAAAAAACGTTTCTATATTTTTATGATTTAATTTTTTTTTATGTCCGCCATTATTGACTATTTTTTGTGTACCACCAACCAGCAACTCATGTACCACCAGTGGTATGCTACCACAGGTTGGGAAACACTGAGACAATTCCAATACAGATAACAATCAACAATCTCAAACTGTTGTCAAGGCAACCCTTTTTTTAACAATAAAGGTGGGATATATATTATTGCTTATTGTAAAGTCTCAAAAAGATTTGCTCAAGTGTAAAGTTAGTTTATTAGTTTTATTACTTATTTATTGAATACCCAAAGAATAAAAAGTGCAAAAAAAAGCTATTATAATTGTTCAATTTTAAAATGTGATATGGAATAAATTATCTATAAATATCCACGCATTTAGTGTTATAATTAGTTACACCTTCCTTATTCCAGTTTATACAATGCAAATATATTTTCTTCAAATAATTTTTACAATTTTGATGGTCCAGTATTCTTTTTCAATGCTTCTCTTAGTTTTACTTGCACACAGTTGTAGTATTAGATATTTATGTTAAATGGCCTATTTCATTGACAAAAGTTGTGAAGATTGCAGCTAAGAGAAACTTAGGAAAAGACTTCTGGACAGTTATAACTGCAAGGAAATAAAATTATTTGAATGACTTAAACTATATAACAGTGAAACTATAAATGATAGCAATATTTTCAAATGGGTTGTAAGATTCCACCTTTATTGTTAAAAGGAGGTTGCCTTGACAACAGTTTGAAATTGTTGATTCTTATTGATATTGGGATTGTTTAAGTGCTGACTGGCTTTTAATCATTATATACAATGAATATAAAGATTGGTTAATATAAAATAATTTACAGATAAGAGGTGATCTTTTGTGATTATGCTTGAAAGAAAGTTTGATCTAATCTAATCTCTTAAATTTGGAGCATCACCAAAAACTTTCATTTAAGAACATGGCAATCAGACAAATGTTTTGCTGAAAAAATTAACTAAAAAGTAGCTAATATTTATTTTATCATATCTGCACCACTTCCAGAGATCTCTCTTCTGAGGAAATCATGTATTCAATAGCATGAAAACCTCTGCTACTTTTTAATATAATTTTTTTCTATTAAACAGTTTTGTTTAATTATCAACATGTATTTTAATAAAGAAATTATCAGTCAGGTTCATATGGAATAGTAAGAAATTAAAACAAATGGACCTTTCTTTTAGAGATTTTCAAATTTTAATAAATTTCCTATCAAATAATCATAAGCAATTACCTATATAATATCTAATTAAACAAACCACATAAATTGAAAATTTGTAAAATTAATATAAACTAAAGATAACAAAAGATGGATTAATTCCTAAATGTACACACGAATATCAAATATTGAATTGTGAGGATGACTGTTTTAAAAGAACAAAAAATACAAATCTGCATCTCCAAGGATTTCAAGAAATTCTGCATTTTAAATGCCACAAGGAATTCAATTAATTTAGCAATCTGGATTGGACATATATTAAAAAGAAAATACAGTTTAAGGAAAGATGTTGGGGGGGGGGGTAAATAAAAACAATAAGAAAGAATAAAAAACATTAATATTATTGGATGATATAAAAGATGGGAAAAGTTTCATAGAATTGATGAGCTGGGCAATAAAGAAAACAAACTGGAAAAATGGATGAATTGATGATATGACTATACTCTGGATCAGGCTATGGGACAGAATATTATTGATGATGATGCAATCATTATCATTAGAAATATAATTTTAACAAATGTATTAAATAAATTAGATTCCTTACAAATTCTAAAACCAATGGCAGACTAACTTAGCAGGTACCTTTTTGAAAGTGGCACACAATTTTGTATGGAACATCTTTAAAATTCTTTAGCAAAAATTCCATGAAATGCCTTACCCTTGTCAGCAAGTTAATAAATAAAACAAAAGTATATTTAAAAGGATTATTGACATATTCTACATGGAACTCTAAAAAAATAAAATTAAAAGATCCATTCTCAATACTTAGATGTTTATCAGTTCTCTGAAAATAAAAATAAAAAACTAAAGAATATTTAATGTTTTTGGCTATAAATTTGTTTAAATTTAAATTAAAGGATGCTATTTGTATATAAGTCATTTGTAAATTGTAAAAAATCTATAATATAAACTGTTCAAAAGATAGAAGAACTTCTAGTATAGAATATATATATTACGATTTATAAATTATGTATATCTTTGTAGTAATAAGTTAATAATTTATATTTTAAATATTTAAGGTTTCAAACATTTTAATTTATGTTTAGATAATGAAATTTTCATGTAGGTTTATATATATGGGTAACACTATTAAAAAGAATAAATTATCAGATAAATTTATAATATTTATCAGAATTTGAATTAGAAAGTATTTTCACTTGAACATCATAATAACCTTATAAAAATTCATGAAAGGAGAAATAAATAAAATGTAAGAATAGATAAACAGTAAGATTGTTAGATAGCACGAATGACTTGAATTTAAATAATTCTTTGAAGTTGTATTAAATGACTAAAGATAACTTTCTGGAATTTTGTTATAAAATAATAATATAATTTAATTACTACTAATGTGTAGATTTGTTTGGTGTTTATTTTTAAAAGATTAAGTTTGAGATGTACATGCATTTAATATTATTTTCATGTATAATCAACATTAATGCAAAGTGTAATGCCTTAAGTTCTTGAAAGGTTGAAATAAGAATTCTATCAGCAATTGAGTTTATATTATTCTGCCTTCAGTACATAAATGCAGATGGTATTCCATATCCTGTGCTTAATGATGATATGCATGCCCACTATTTATATTATTAATATATTTCATAGGTGACAGAGGTCATTTGTTCACTACATATTATAGTACATATTAATATTATGATATTTTATGGGTGTAATTATGTATGCATATACTTGAATTGCAGACAGATTGATTAAGAGATATGTATCATTGGTATAATATACTATTGTCAAGAATCCAAATTACATGTTTCTCATAATTTAAATATGATTCATATGTTTATAGTAAAGTTAATATTCTTGCATATATGTATAATATTACAAGATGATCTGCATGCCTGCTTCACAATTCCATGCATACTAGGTCATTGATTTTAAATACAGGTCTTAAGATTTAACTTCTATTTAAAAGTATATTAAGAGATTAATGAATTAGGTATTGGGTGTGCAATCAAGTCCATGTGATGCATTTAAATTATTATAGAGATTAATAAGCAAATAAGTAATAGTATTATAATATAGAATTGATTCATCTATGACAAAGAAAATGGCTAAAGCCAGTATCTCAAAAAATTTTATACTTTACAATCAAATAGAAAGTTGGAATATTTGATTTTGTAATTAGTTATGGAGCATAATAAGCACTCATCCCATGTCCTAGTTTATTACTTTTAACTTTAGTACTACTAAAATGAGAAATTAAATTACCTGTTTAGTTGTGGAATTATTGTAATATGTTATTTGATTTACTTGTTAATAAATATGTTAATTGAATTTATTTTTTAATTAAAGAATTTATTTAATTTATTTATAATAAGTAACACAATAAAGACACATACTTATAGTAGTAAAAGGTGTTATGGTATTAGAACATTTCCCATGTTAACATCATGATATTTTATAGATATAATAGGTAATAGCTTTTGAATATACCATATATCCAAGTAACATCATAGATCCAAGTCATTTATGCAGAAATATTGTCCGGTGGAAGTTAATGTATCCAACATCACCTCATAGTAGTCTGACCATTTATATATATATATATATACACACACACAATTACAAACCAGTCAACACTTAAACAATCCCAATATCAATAACAATCAACAATTTATAACTATTGTAACAGGCACATATGTACGTTACATTATTTTTTATTAATAAACATAAAAAAAAAAGTTCGCCAATAAAAATTTGTTTTTTAAGAATTAAAAATTGAAAATTAAAAAAATCATCTTAAACTCGTATATATATAAAATCGCACAGATAAATAATTATTAAAATAAAACTTTATTAAAAAAAGAGTAGTTTAAAACTAAATTTTCAGAAAAGATTTAGAGATAAAAATATATGTTTAAGTTTGAAAACAAATTAATTAATCTTTTGTAAAATGGAAATGATTATTTTAATTAGTAAACTAGCCTTTGGGCATTTAAATGTATAAGCATCGGTCAGATAGGAAAACAATAGAAACTTTTAGCAAATGAAAGAAATCCATCAGGAAATCGGACCTCAACGAAAAGGTTTTCACCATCATGATGTAATGTTGAGTTAATCCACAAAATTATTATAAAAGGAAAGGTTTGAAAATAAAAGAATTAGTTGGTTATTACGAGTGGACAGATATGTGTTAGTGTGGAGTTGAAGGAGAAGGGATTGAAAAGACGCACTCTTCAATCCCTTCAGTTTTGTTAAAAAAAAAAGAGAAATGACATCGTTTTTTTTCTACATTAAGGACCAACTAAACTAAAAGACCTCCGGATAAATAAATAAAAAAACAATGGCTAACTCAACCAATCTTTTTAGGATGGCATGGGAATTCATGTTCAAATGGCAAGCAACAGATAAAGATGAACTGTGTTAAACCGTAAGAACTTTATAATTAATGAACATTAAATTAAAAACTTTCCGTATTTAAAATAATTAAGAAATAGAATCCTATCTGACCAACATTATTTATTAATTAGTTATAATTTTATTTAATGTATTTCTTTTGTAAAATCATTTCCATTTATTTATTTATTTGTTCTTTAAGTTTTATTATGATTTCTGTTTTTCATTAAACTAGTTATATAAATATTAAACTTAAGTCGGGCGTGAATGGCTATATAGATTTGTAAAGTTATATTAGGGGAGGGTAATCTTAGGTTATTCATTTTGTAGTTGAATTAGGTCAATGGATTGGATATATTGGTGTAATTAGTAGATGTAGTACGAGATTCGCTATGGGCAGAATCGCTATTATACACTGCACACACTCGTTTTGCCTATGGGAGGAATTATAAGATGGAGACTGCAGTTCCTTCCTATGGAGTTTTTTTTATTGCTCTCATCATCAGATAGATGTAATATTCCTATCTGATGAGAAGCAGTTTCTTCTCTTAACCTAATTGTGCTGCCGTATTCGTATTACATTGAACACATCGATATATCAGATGGATTGAAGTTTGGTTTGACTGCGAACCTTTGGCCTAAGGTTAAACAAGGATTGAATATTTTCTTTTCAAATGCAAATCTATGTAGTCTATTCATACTCGACACTCTAAATAAAGATGCATTAAATTTAAGTTGGGTATAGACGCTTGCATGGGTTCGTTACCGGTTGATTATGTTTTTGGTTTTCATATTCGATCAAAATATATATAGACATTCGGTAAATACTGATACCTTACGGTGAGTATCTAAAATGTATTTATTCGGATGTCTTTTAAGTTATTGGTGTTAATGCAAGCATCTTATGGTGAATGCTATTGGGTTACTTATAAATTTCCCTCTGCAATTGACGGTATCAATGATTTTGTATTTTGATCGTTTATGTTTATTTTGAAATGTTTTTGACCGTGGAATCTATGTAACCGATCTATACTCAACATTTTTAAACAAATCTGTGCGAACTTAATTAAAATGTAAACTTATAATATTATAAAAATTAAAATGTAAATTTAAATTATAAAATCAAATTAAAATCTAAAATAAACATACTAAAATAATAATGTTAAATTTTATATATATATGTGCGTAAATAAATGTTTGTATGTTAATTACTGGCAGTGGCTTATTTTATTCTTTTTTTAAATTATTCTTAGATAAGAATTTTTTTTTATGAATATAAATCTCTGCTATTCCAATGAGCTAGTGACTTGGGCTAATGACCGGATATCAAAATATATTTATTAAAATAAAAAAGTTTTTTTTTTTACTTATGTATCTGCCTACTTTATAAATTTTTCTAGGTTGAAATGCCTAGATGGCGCCCTGTAGTGCAGATGACGTTAAGATTTAGTCTCCGGATCATTACATTATTGTCAAAGCAATCTCTTTTTAACAATAAAGGACATATATATATACACCCGGGTCTTGTTTTATGTGGATTTATTTAATGCGATTTTGAAGTTATGCAATTCATGATTCTTCTTAATATATTTGTATGCGGTTTTCTTTTATGTGATAAAAATTATTAGATCAGAAGTCGAGCTCCGTTAATGCACTATTACTTTAAATATTATAAATTCCGCACACTCACGTCATATTTAAAGTAATAGCGCATTATCGGAGTTCAACTTCCATCTAATAATTTCAATATTTTCAGTGCTTTATAATAGTACTGTAATAGATTTTATGTAATAAAGAAGTTCATAATTCACTTAAAATCAGAATTTCCCCATTTTATATACACACATTAAATTTTACAAGACTATAATGTAAATCTGTTCAAATGTTACAGATGAAAAATAATATGTTTGTTGTTGTTTTTGCATTTTAAATCACATTCTATTTTTGCTTTTAAAAAAAAGAGTACATAATTAATTAATCATTTAGTGTCTGCAAGTAATAAATTTTACAAGATCATAATGTAAATCTGTTCAAACGTTATAGATGCCTATATGATGTATGTTGTTGTTTTTGCATTTTAAATCATGTTCAATTTTTGCTTTTTATAAAATGAGTACATAATCAATTTATCATTTAGTGTCCACAAATTTATTTTTAAAAGGTGAGTAACTGTGGTGGGCATAATTAAATTTGACAATTAAAATCTGATTTTTAATTGTAATTAACAATTTAAAAATTACATAACGAGGTGATGTGAAACGATGAAATTTGATTTTTAAACGGAATTGAAAATTAAAGACAAAAATAAGAATTTAATTTTTAATTGTTAGTTTTAATTAAATTTTGCCTAACAGTGGTGAGTTGGTGTCTTTTATTATTGTAAGTCTAAGCTCTTATTTTTATTTTAAACTTTTAGTTTACTCTAACGGAAAGAAAAAAACATCCAAGAAAATGAATTTCTTTGGAAATAAAAATTTCAATTTTAGATCGCTTAGCGAAATGAGAAGAATCAACAGTGATTGGAAAACATTTTAGTTGCATTTCCTCTTGACTTTGTTTAGGGAGAAGCTACACTACCTCATATCACATCACATCATGATGAATCTGATGTTTCAAATAGTTATAATAATTAAAATACTGTACATGTATGAAAAAAATGTAAATTATGCATAAAAATATATTGTTTTGAACAAAATTAAATACTGTAGTTAATAAAAAAAGTAAAAAAAGTTTGTCTTGTATCAATTTTTTTCAAATTTGAAATTTTTTATTAGTCATATTTAATTTTTTTATTTTTTTTTATGCGAATTTTAAAGTAATTTTACATTGTTGCTTTGCTTTTATGCGATTTTTGGAAAATTTCAGTATGTATCCCCAATTTTTCAAGATAAGTTAAGTCTATTTTTGTGCGATTTTTTTTGTATGCATTTTCTAAGGAACTTATCTACCACATAAAATGAGACCCAGGTGTGTATATATATATTGTGACACTTCTATTACATAGCCTTCAATAACAAGTGTGTGTGTTTTCAAATAAATATAAAGTTGAAAGAAAAAGTAGAAATAAACACAGACAAAAATTTTGTAGATATTTTTCTACATTTCCTAAAATAAAATAATTCTAGTAAAAGATTAAATAATTTTGGATTTAAAATAAAATTTAATATGAATTAAACATTTAAAAAGGTCTAAATAAATATTAAAATTGTATTCTGATTTTGAAATTAAAAACAAGCATGTTTCTAATAATTGTAACAATTTCTATTATCTTTGAAATCTTTTAATTAATGCTTGTATATATTCTACTATATATTTTGAAAACTTGGTAGATCATATTTTGATAAAATTCCAAAGGATTAAAGTGAAATGTAATCAACTTTTTCCAATCAAGAGTGATAAAAAAAACAGTTTTAAATAAATGCTTTTGTCACCCCATCTGACTAATATAGAAAGAGTTGGTAAAAATAAAAAGATTACAGTAGTTTGGCTAGTAATTTTTATTTTGAGAAGAGTTAGCAGAATAGCAGAGTTGGTTTATAGACAATTTCCATGGATCAGAAGTAGATGAAGTCAAGACAGGAGACAGCTATGGCTAGTTCAATATGTGGGAGTTTAGATGCACCTAGAAGGAAGACCTACTTTTCTATATCTATAGCTTTAAATATGGATGAGACAGTTTTCTGATGTGAAGTCTAAGTGGAACCAAGTAAATATCAGGAGTTAACTGATTGTAGATTTCCTGATTATGACAATACCTGGATTATGCCTTTCTTGATAATAACAATCCTATAAAGGTCCCCATTAAGAGAAACTATAAGTTTATGAATTAGCTATATGTATGCTGTGCCTATATGCAAGGAACCATGGGTAAATGCATTATGTCATATTTATATAAAGTGAGTTGTTTGAAAATAATTCATTTAAAAATGACAGTTTAAAAGTGATAGACATAAATAAAACAATATTATTTTAAATTGTTTAAAATTTCTATTTTTAAATTTAAAAACATTATAATTAAGAGCAACCTGCAATAATGATATCTATGGAATGATATTTTAAATTTTATTTTAAAAAAACACATTTTAAAAGAATAATCCAACTAAATAACTTTGCTTGGATTAAAAATAAAAAAGTCAAGAACCAATTCATAAACAATTTTGTAGAAAAAAAAGAACATTTATCTAATTAATCTTAAACTGTCACAAAAAAGATGATAGTACTTTTAAAAGAAAAAAGGAAACTAATCAATAAAGAGAAAACTTACTAATTTTTATATATTTTTCAAATGGAATTAATTATGAAATATATATTTTAATAACTTTATTGTTTTGTCAAATCAAAAATATTATATGATGTAAATGGCAGTGTATGCATAAATGACTAAACATGCATACATATATAAAAAAGGAAAATGAATTTTTGCTATTATTAAATATATATAATAAAAATGAATTTCATTTATAGATTTATGACAATATTAAATAATAAATTATACTGTGCAGATGATATATATATATATATATATATATATATATATATATATTTGATGTAAACCTAGTATAAGGTATTTGTAGTTGGTCAGTACACTAATGGTATTAAATGACCAGAACATTAATGATGATCAGCATGTTTTAATATCCCAGCATTATTGCTTTTATGGTTGTATATTTTTATGGATGAGCACTTAAGTTGGTGAATCCAAATTAATGTTTACATAATTGCCCCAAACTGGAAAAGGTTCAATAGTTGGCCTGGTCAACAGTAAACCCATTTCAAAACTAGTCACCAGATCATCTGTTGATTTATTTTGTTTGTTGGTCATTTCATGATGATGAATGGTTAGTTTTTTTAGTATTATTCATACTTACTTGAATGCTTATACTTATTGATAATGCTGGTGGATTTATAATTAATCATAGTTACTCTAGGTAGTTAACTGGGCTGATTGCTCAGAGTGATATTCAGGTTGCTCCTGATCTTTTATAGATAACATTACTTATATTTTTTTTCATGCTTAAACATGACTTTATCATTACTTTAATACTTTAATATTACTAAACATTACATTGATATCCATTATATTTTATGTATTTTAAATTTATATTAAATCATATTATTTGAGATATTTTGTTTACTTGGGGAGTGATGATGTTGATTTTCCATCACCCTAGTGACAACCATCTAAATACCCAACCCGTTATAATATATATTATATAATGAGTGTGCCAATAGCTCTTAACAATCTTTTTGGAACATCACAATCCTCCAAGTGGTTTCTAGCTCTGGCTTTCATCAGTGCAGCATTAGGATATTCAATTATTAGATTAGAAACCAGTCTGAGGATAGGGATGTTCTGAAAAGTTTGTTAAGAGCTATTGGCATGTTCATTATATAACATTTGTAATACAAACTTATTAAATTAAGTCACATGATATATGACTTTATTTTTTTTAAATATATATAAATAAAAGAATAATCACAAATATTAATTTGTTAGAGTGGGTATATAAGTAAATTAAAAGAAACATGAAAATAACATGTATATTCATCAATTTATTTTTAAGTATTAATTGGTCATTTTTCCACAGTATATTTTTGTAGTATAAAAAAAAAGTACATTTTTGTTATTTTTTTTATTATCTCATTAATACAAACAAAGTACTTTATTTGGAGATGATAATATGCTTTTGGTTTTTCTCACTCACCTTGGACTAGTAATATTATTTTCCCCAGTATATTATTTTGATACTAGAAACAATTCAAAAAATTATTTAAACAGGTCAGAAGTCTACAGCCAACAGAAACTCAAAGGGTTTTAATTCTGCTTTCTTGCTTATTAGTAGTTTCTTTGTAAGGCTAATTGTTAACACTAATTGTTGTTAACCAAATGTGAAAAAATTTATATATTTTCCATAGTTTATTTAAATATTTAAGAATATTTTTAAAAAAATATTTTACAATAATTATTTAAAAACAAAAATATACATAATTACAATTTGATTTTAGTCAATTATGTTTTTAATTTTTAAAAAAAATTGTTGTAATGGTAAAAAATATATATATAATTGATACTTTGCTAAACACAATAGTAAGAAATTTTTGTTATATTTTAATAACTGTGAATAACATTTTAAATTTTAGAAAAGCATTTCACAGATTTATGATGGCTTGGTTGCATTTTCAAATGAACTTCAATTAACAAAGATTTCATTACCCCCCCCCCGTATTGCAATAATTACCCAATAAGAGAAAAGTAATTGTTCTTATTACGTATTTACTTTTAATTTACTTGATAATTTTTTATATGCTTCAAAATTCAAATAAAAGTTTTTAGATTGTTTTCACTTATATACTTATATTTCTAACAAATCAAGGATAATTTATTAAATTCTAATATAAGAAAATTACTAAAATCAAATGTTGAATGGTTACACCAGGGAGAACAATGGAAATGCCAACCTATTAAAGGATTGGAAAAATAAATATATGGATAATAAGATTTTTTTTCTAAAAATTAGTCTAAGATCAATTTGTATACATGCATCACCAGTCTGGTGATTCTAAAAATCTTAAGCTATTTAATATGTTATTAAGTTTTAAAATCATTTGTATATATAAAATGTTCTGTGTGGTTTCAGCCAGTAATGATAAACTCTGCAGCTCAAAAACCACAAAAATGAGTCTTTTCTATTGCTTGAATTTATTATGAACTGTTGAAGAACAAACCATTCAATTACTAGATATCTGTAATTAATGTATTAGCCATCTATATATGTAAATTGCTTGAGAAGAATCAATCTTCCAAACATATGCTAAAACTGATTCTTTACAATTAAAAAAATAGAGAGAGTAGATCTTAAGCAGACACAAGATTGCAATCTATAGCTCCAAATATTTGTGATTTTAAAAAAGTGTTAAATAAATAATGTAGATTTTTTTAAATTTGAATTCATATGTCACATGAATATCCAGTCAATGTTTAGTTATTCTCTTTCCTTCATTACTGTAGTGTCTTCTTCATAAATGTCTTTCTAATATTTAGTTATTTTATTGGTATCTAATTGTGTAAATTTTAAAACTCAAATAGCATTTTAGTGGATATATATTCACATTTTCAACAACTACAGGAAATCTTGGAACCATTTGGCAATTAACAATATGAAAATTAATGTGCAATGAATTCCTTACAAGTATGTTTGTGCAAAAACAATTTATGCATATGTATGTTATCTTATTACCCAAAAAGAGCAAAACAACTTTTAAATAAATATATCTCTTAGGGCAAAAGTCTCTCCCACAGCCCTTTTAGAGAAACAGCAAAGGAGAAGGCAGTAATTGCCAGCCTTACCAAATTTTTGGATATTAAAAGTTCAGTTTTCCATCCTTGTTTTACCCTCTAGATAAGAATATCTAGACACCATTTACTGATCAATATTTGACGGTTTCCTAGGTTGACTATGGATCAGCTATTAGAGAAAAAAATCCTTAAACCTCTCAAAAAATTTGGCCTGAATTCGAACTGCAAATCACAAGCATGGCAGTATGTAAATGTATTATTCTCCAATACATGAGGGGTCAGAATGACTAAATGGTCAACATGGGTAGGATGACAATCTTGGCATTAATGAGGGCTTTGAATGTTCCATCATCAGATTTTCAATAAAATTGATGAATGAAGAGTTGTGGGGTGGAATAGTTTGAAGCCTGCTCATTAAAGTATGAAGATTGGCTATCTTAATATAAAGCTGAGTACTGATTTATATATGTGTGTGGGGATAGTAATCTGGACCCACTGATGATTGCTGGTTCAGCATGAAATATGTATATCGGTGATTATTTATCTTCTCAACATGTGCATGATCAGGTGGATCAGCAATATGAGAGATGGCATGGAGAGCTGAGGGTCATGTAAAAGTCTGAATTCGAATCCCTTATATATTACATATGTCATTATGTACATTTCTTTATTTATCACAGCAATATAGTATTTAAATTTAACCAGCAGTGCTACTTAGCAGGTTCCAAATTTACAAGTGGGTGAAAAATGCATGTAATTTGGATTCTCAAATCTAGGTACCGCTGATGAATAAATTTAAATGTGATGTTTTTATTTATATGTAATACATATTGATTACTGTTCAATAGTTTTTCTGCTATGTATTACTATAAGTTTACATATTTTTAGTTGAAAGTCAATTCCGTTCTACTTGCTCAATGTTTGTACTAAATTTTCGAAAGAGATAATTTCGTGTGAGCACATAAGTGGCATGTATACTTATAGCGATTATTTTATTATTATTATTATTATTTTGTGCCATAGCATCGGCCGGGAAGCGAACCCGCTAACCCGGGACAACTGCTTGTAAGGCAGCTGTGCTGACTTCTCGACCACCAATGCTCGACACGATTATTTTATTTTATTGGAAAATATTCCAATAATAATAATAAATAGTCGAATGCTTTGCGTACCGGAAATATTAGCTGGGCCACGAATCATGGGTTTTGAACTCCAGAGTGTATCAGTCTATCATTGCGTTAAAACATACTGAGAAATAAATCAATTAGAAATATAAACCAACCAATTATTTAATTATTTTTGCTACATCAAATAATTTTTGATAGGTTTTTCCAAATTCTTAATTAACTCTTTTTTTTCAACAGTCATTCAAATATTATTCCTCAGCTTCAACTTACATCTCTCAACATTTCCGAATCTAACTTCTTTTTAACAAACTCATGTACAGCATTAGAAATTATTTGTTTAAATATCTAAAGAGATATTTACAGAAAAAATTAAGGAACAATTTAAAAATTATCCAATTTTTTATATCATTTATTATTATTATTAAAATCATAACTTCTAAAAAAAAAAAAAGGTTCATGTTTCACCTTAATAATAAAGTGCATTCAGATTTTTCCCCAGCAGCTTTAACAATTGAAGTAGAATTTTATTATCTATATCTTTTCCACTTTATATCATTTTTTACTATTATTATATTAAAAAAATATGTATTTTGTCTATTCAAAACTGATGAAAATGAAAAAGTATATATCTTTTTAAAAAAAAAAGTTATAATAAAAAAAACATACTAGAAATTTAATTAAATCACATTGTTAATTTCTCCTAAGAGTAAGGGATATATATATATTGGAAAATCTTCTGTTAAGTAGTCTCTTTCAAATAAATAAATAAAGATGTCAGAAAAAGCAAACGATTTGTCAAGGGTGGCCGAGAGGTTAGCGCAGCTGCTTTCCAAGCAGTTGTCCCGGGTTCGCGCCCGGCTGACGGCTTGACATATGAGGAAAAAAAAGCAAACGATTGCCTTAAGATGCATTTCTACTATCTAGCTTTGTCAATTGTCTCAGATCATCATTTAAACACTTTATTATCTATTACATGAAGTATAACTCTTATATAAACTAATTTGAAGGTATTAACATTAGACAAATATATTAAATTTCATCATTTTCAAACATTATCGATCCACTGCAAGATTGTCTCCCAAGTTTAATCCAGTTTCTCTGATCTCTAGCCCTTCTCCACATCCGACCAGCTAATCTTATTATCTCATCTATCCTTTCACATCTTTTAGGATCCAGTTTAAGATTTCAACTGTCCATCAATGATTACTTCTTCTAACAATATGTCCAGCCCAACAACAATTGAACTTCTTAATTCTTTCAATGATGTCAGTAATACCTCTTTGGTCTCTTGTCCATGTATATTGTTATCAATTCCTTCTTATTATTCCCAACACATATCTCTCCATGCTTTGCTCAATGAGCTGAAGTCTCTCTATTGCTCTTTTGTTAAGTGTTCAGGTCTCAGATCCATAACACGGATGCATATTTCCTTTTAATACTAAGTTATTTCTACCAAAAACATTCCATCCAAATATATTTGCATGATTAATCAAAATACTCCATCCAAAATTAATTGTATCATTAATCAAAATTATGGATAACTATTTAATGGGCTAGATATTATTAATATTACTATTACTAACAATGGCAGTTTATAACAATAAACATCACATGACTACCATTTCTTATGCTTGTGTAAAATTGTTGTTAAAACAGGCAAAACTAATCTGGGGATATTGGATGAGTAGGCACTAGATGGGGATTTTATGCACAAGCCTTCTGGCATCCATTGATTACTCTAGCTTGCTGTGTGTGGCAATATATATATATATATAATGAGTTTTGCCTGCTTTAATGTCAGTTTATGCCTATAAACATCATTTAGTTAAATATATTTGCTCTCTAATGCATTTGCTTTCCTACACCACATTTTCTTATGATTTGATCATTCTGCTCAAACAGCTTTTAAAATGTAATTGTGAGCATTTAACAAATAAATCAAGAATACAGAGATGTAAAAACAAAGGTAATGAAATGGAATCATACAACTTGTTTTCAAGTGAATGCCTAGTAAACATACATTTATATATAGATAGATACAAGTTGTTATGATATGTCAGAGTTGAGATAAGAAATGCATTGACAAAAAAAAAGAAATCTTAAAAATATCTCTTCAGATGGTAATTTATTCTTTTACAAGATATTAAAAGTGGATTGATGTCATCAATACTATGCAAGAGTGGTGTAATAAAAATGCATTGAGATGTCAGCATGGAAATAAAGATTCAGATGTTTTATACCTCTAATTCACCCAATGAGTAAATATTACTCCCAAAATGGATACATAGTAAGAAAGAGTGATCTGCACTATCATATAGTTTATAAATATCAAAAGAAACAGTCAATTTGCTACCCATGTATATTTAATTCCCAAGCATGACTCTCTCACAGCATAAAACATGCAAGATGTGATTATTTGAAAAGGTTCATATGTTGACTTTTGCTATACATATTTTCAGGTCACAGCTTTCAATTTTCAGTACAATGGTAGAAAAGCAATTAAAAACTAAAAGTATATATATAGTTAGTATCTTAGTTTGCACTACTAGTGCACAACCATTACATGACCATCTAAGTAATGAAGTATACAATTACTACTTAAAAAGTCACAATAATTTCATTTATGATAATTTTTTTAAAAATTTTATGTAACTCAGGTAGTTTAATTTAATGATAAAATAATAGGCAAGCATTTACAGATCGAATTCAATCTATTATTTTTGCTGTTCAAATGTCACCTGACACCTAAGTAAGCATTTCCAATTTATTTCAGAAAAAACCCAATAGGAAGTAATATGATCATCATTATAGTTTTTCCTGTCTTGCACAGTTTGGTGCAATGATAGACTAATGGACTTCAGAACTCAAGATCCATGGATTACAACATCAGTTGTCAATTCTGGTGCCCAAATGTCTTAAAAATTCCTAAATGATAGACCATTAAATTAATATAATAGTTTTGCTTTTCTGGGTAACAACTATTAATAACATAATAATATATCTGTTTTGTGAATGAGTTCTATTTCAATGTATGACTCAAATAAAATCCATGAATAAAATTAATACTATTTAGAAGTTTAGTTTTAGTGGTTACTTCAATCTAGTTTGCAGTTTTTAAACATTCTTCACTGGGTCAGATACTTTATCAAAATGTTTCTATGCTATTGAATACTATATTATTCCTTTGTGTTGTTTATATCTAAAACATTCATTTTTCTTTCAATTGTGAAAGTGCACAAAAACAAAATGGGAAGATTTTGAGTGCATTATATAAGTATTCAAATATCCAACACATATCTAAAACAGTTTCCCAAACTTTCAACATTAATGTCTTCACTCTTCATAATTCACATTATCCTTGAGGAAAATATCTATTTTTTTTTTTCAAATTGATTTCCTTTCTAATTATTAGCAAAATGAGAGAGGTAATAGTTTGTTGCCATTAAGTTTCTGATTATTCACTAATTAATGATTTAAAAATGAATAGAAAATGTTGCAATAATCAGGTGATGTTTTTATTTCAATGACAATTCAATCTAGGAACCCAGTACTTTACCAAACATATCTTTATCATAACTAAAATGTTATCTTTTCTATACAGAATCATTGCACCAAACATGGAAAGGAACATTTTTGTTGCATATTTAGAATGCTCATAGTAATATAAGTTTTATTGCATCAAATGTACTTGTATTCATCTGAAAATTTGATATTTTTTATTTCTTCACCTTGCAGTACCCCTAAGAAGTGTTTGTGATAGGTACCCTGGGGTACTTCAAGATGTAAAATTAAAAATAAATAATGTCAAATTTCCAAGTGAATATAGGCTGCTGATTTCTGGTTGGGGATTTCTGATATTAAACAAAATTATGTAAACTAGACATTGGTATGTTTTGTTTATACTGAATAGTAAATATCAAATTTATGCCATGCCTGTAAAAGAATGGTCAGATATCCTTTTAATCAATTTCAAATTTAGAACATTTTCATCATAATTCTGATAGCAAAAAATGAAATATTTTTCCATGTAATTTTAATGATAAATAATACATATCAAATGATTATAATAATTATACCTATTTTTTAATTGTAGACATTCTTATAAAAATGTACATGTAAATAAAATAAAATATCTGTTATGAATTAATATATATAAAGGGAAAACTTGTTTAGCATTAGGATAGTAAATTAATAATTGGTTTCTTGGCAACATCAAATGGTAAAGGTTATCTCTGTTTACATAGATATAATCACATTATACCTATTCATTATTATAATAACAATTCATGAAAATACTTTATTCAATATAAATAACAATAATAAATATAAAAGTATCACATGATCACATTTCCTATACTAGCACATTAATTGTTGATAAACAGAGCAAAACTCTCCATACAGTTATCTGTTTAGCACAGGTGGCAATACTGTATGGAGAGTTTTGCTCTGTTTATCAAATATAAAAGTAATTAATCAAAAGTATTTCTACAGATTGAGAGACTGTTTATAATAATTAATTACCATTATATTTTATTATTTTTATTGTTATTACAATAGTTTTTAATTAAAAGACATTTTATTTGTGTGTGTATAGATAGATATAGATATATACTGTGTATCTGGAAAAAGATAACTGGTTCTCTCTCCAAGTCAACTATAGCACTATATCTGATTCAATACATAGCAATATAGTTTAGCCATTCACTATAAAAATTTAAATGCACCAGAATATCTGGATCATGGGTTTGTACATTAACCCAAATAGAACAAGATGCTAATATCATATGTTTCTTTAAATTGAACAAATCTGATATTGAAATAATGTGTATGATTGTAAAACCATGAGTTTCAAGAATGCTTTTAAGAAGTTTTCAGGTTTTCATGATGTCAGAAAGAGCATTGAGTACAATATTTGAAGACATAAAACACACTGCCCCATTGCATGTCATAACTTCTGATCCAAACTTGACTAGTACCTTAAACCTTTTTTATAAATAGCTAAATTATATCACTATAAAATAAATGTATTGATTCAGAGATGGCACAGCAGGCAGCTCAGAAAGAGAGTCAGGCACATTTTCACTAGCTAGAACACAGCAGATGTCAGTAACAATTAGTTTCCAATGCAGCACATAAATTCCAGTAAAATTCAGAATTCATACTATTATAAAGACTTATCACATATAATTATAAGTAACTAAAAATCAATAAATCACACAAAAATATAAGCTGTTGCCACCTATCTTTATAAATGTGAATTTTTCTATACATAAAATGAAAATAATATTTTAAACACTAGAAAAATAATCCAATATAATAACAGTATAGATCTTTTCTTTGACTAAACATATTAGATGTTTTTTTTATTGTGGTTAATTAATGACTTTATATTTTTTAATAAAAACAGCAGAAATTCTTAAAAATCAATAAATCCATTTTTCTGGATATGTACATAATTAAATAACTACTGTAACTGATTGACATTTCATTGCAATTGCAAACAGGTTTTTAATACTTCTTTTTCTAAAAGCAACACAATATCATATAATCTTAACTAGCACAATAATTTTCAGTAGCAAATGTTATTTGTCCTACTTCAGTTGTGCCATGTTTTGTCGGTTTGACTAATGAATAGGTGTCAGATCATAGTTCTTAATAAATTCTTAATCAACCCAATCCTATCTATTATACCTAAGCTAATTTCTAGTTTACAATTTTCAACAGTGAGGCATTCTGGATCAACATCTAGTTTACCTGGATTGTTTTAGAACTAATGCACCTTTCCTCCAACAGCCCTCATTCATTTCCTTTTCTTTACTACAAAATATCAGACTGGAATTCAAAAATATCTTGATGTCTTGAATCCAAGTTAGTTCAACATTAAATAAATACCAGATCCTGTGCTATTCTATTCCTATCCCAGTGAAACTTGAAATCAAAATATTAAGATGTTTTCACATTTCGTGTTGAAAGCTTGATAATATTAAATTTTAAAAAAGCTAAAGAAAAGTTGCATTAGATCCAAAAATATAAAATGCAATGAACCCAGATTTAAATTCCTCATCTCTGAAAACCATAAGCTAAAAACATGTTTGGACATATGGAAAAAATATCACTGGATAGCAATTTAATAAACACTATAATCTGTCATTTGCATATCCTACTGTCATTTGCATATCCTAAGTGGTAAGAACTGGATTAGATACTATAACCAATTTTAATATTTATGCAGTAATTAATATTCATCTGTACATTTAATACCTGATGATAACTATAGCTATATTCATTACACATCTTTTCACTTACCAAAAAATATTTTAATAGTATGAAAGTATTTATAAAAATTAATATAAATTTTATACAAATAATGATATTATTATTAGAAGTAAAAAAATAACATGAAATTGATTTATATTTTACATTTCAAATGCAAAGGGAAAGTTTTAATAAGAGGCATTTAAAAAATAAATCAGTTAATATTGAGATGAAAAGGAATTAGTTCTTTTCACTTTGCTAGAGGGCCATCTTCTGTTAGTCTTGGTAATTAATGAATATTAGATGGTAATGATATTGTATGTACAGCCCCAAGCATGTTTCTGATATATGATCTTTGTTGGTGAGGACTTTGCATTCAAATCTGGAAGTTGACCTTACACGTTTAGTAGCCAAGATTAACCCCTTTATACTATCTAATTCAAATCTGATATTCAAACAAACCCTAAGTAAGGTTTTGAATCCAAGCCTACTTGCTCGTATATTTATGTCCAGGTAAGACACGATATCAGTAGGCAAAAAAATCATATGATGTTTTGAGGTAAGAAAAGTAATTAGATTAAATGTAAAATATAATATAATGTTTGGAAAAAAAGAAAGTTGAACTTAAGAATAAAATGAAATTTCTTAATGAAGCAATTGTAAAAAAGTAAGATTTTAAAAAATAAGAAAAAAAAGGGATTAAATTAAGTATAAATATATGAAACAGACTGCATCATTGCCACAACCGAATAATGTCTGTATGCATCTATTTAAAGTTTAAAGAAGAAGAAAATGAACACAAACAAATATTATTTAAAGTCTAAAATAATTGAAATATTAATTAAGCACTAATAATTTTTTTAATATATTTTGAAATAAATTATTTAAAATTAAATAAAAAGATCTAAGGAAAAATGGATTCTTTAATTTATTTTTGATTCTGACAAAAATCTAAAATATTAATATAATAAAAGAAATAAAAACTATTTCTATATAAACAAAGCTGTTTTTTTTTAAAGAGAAATGTAATTACAAAAGTTAATTTCAACATATTTTGTACTTAAAAGAAGATTTTTTAAAAGAAAAGTTAATTAAGAAATTATTCTGTCTACAAATCAGTTTAAAACTATATTATGGGGCTACTTTAATTTTAAAGCAATATCTGTTAATTATATTAGGGAAAAAACAAATTACATAAATATATAATTTTCCTCAGAATAATTAATTTGTGCAATCTCAGAAATATAATACTAAAAGACATTATAATATATATATATACAATTTGTATGGCTATATAACTGAGGAAATATATGTTTTTCCATTGTTTTATGTTTCTTTTCTTTGTATCCATATATATATTGAGATGATAATAGATAAACAATTGAAATTTTAAACTGGATTCCAAGAGATTGTAAAAGACCCAGAAAAAGACCACATGTAAGATGGATGGATGAAATAAAAAAGGGTGCATGGGTGATGTGGAGAAGAGAAGCTAAAGATCGGAGAAGATGGATTAAACTTGGAGAGACCTTCATCCTGCAGTGGATTGATAATGGTTGATGATGATGATGATGATGATGATTGTACAGTGTTATGAGACTTTAATTTCGAGTGTTATATATATATATTAAAGCACAGTAAGTGTATTTTCATTTATTTGAATCATTGCTGACAATGTTTAAATTGATAGTCTCTTATGCTTGCCAACTTTGTAAGAAATCTATCTGAAATATATTTAAATAGTTTTCACGACTGATTTAAATATTCATTCTTTCTAACCAGTGATATAGGCAAGTCTCTGTATTAATAAAGGAGGCACAAGAATAGATGACTATTCTATCCTTGTTAATTAATAACTTATGCTGGGTTAGAGAGTATTTTAAATATTTATTGTACAGTGTTATGCGCCTTAATCTCGATTGTTATATATATATTCAAAATAATAAACAATTCAATGAAAATAAAAAAATGTTATTAAATGTTAATGATAATGAAAGTGGTGTCATTAATAAAAGGAAACAACATGCCTGCTGTACAGATATCAGGAGTTGTCAAAATTTGATCTCCAATTTATATTTCATTTATTTTTGTGTAAAATAGGGATTACAGTTTTAAAGATGTTGGATTGAAACAGAAATGACATCTCGAAACTAAAGAGTAAAAATTATAAAGATTATAATCCTAATATTAAAAATGAACATTTACATATGTTATATATTGAAATTTTTAAAGACTACATTTTGGAACAAGTCAAAAAGCAGATTTACAAAACAGGATAAATTTTTAAAAAATGATTTAAGCCCACTTTTCTATTGCATAAGGAGCAGATTGTATCTATGTTCACAAAGTTTCTTTTATAAGAAAAAAAATATTATTAGTCAAAAGTGATATATTTATCTTACTTAAAAAATGTAAGTATTTGGATTTTATATATCAATGCTCAAATTTTTATATAATGGATATTAAACAATAGAACTAATTGAGATAAATTTTGATTTTCAATCATTAAGGTTTATTTCTTTTTGCATTCTATGTTTCAGATTTAACCCAGTATTTTTTTTTCTGGTCTAAAGAGAGGACAATGGAAGCAGCATCAATATAAATATAAGGATCATAAATTTGTTTTCATACAGGTTTTCCATGTTTTCAAACTCTTAATATGTGAAAATCATAATTACAATTGGAATATTTCTCCATAACAATTTTCTAAATAATAAATTCAAGTAATTTCTTTGGTGAAAACAGATCTTATCAAAAAATGTTATTTAAAACAATTTTCATATAATACTAAATCATCCATGCACTTTACTACTATTACACAATACTTTATTTACCATGCTCTTTTACAGTTTACAGTTTCAATCACCCCAGCAATCTTCTTCAGAACTTTTATATTTTCTAACTTCAATTGCTGAAGTTGGGAGATATAAAAGTTTTGAAAAAGATTTCTGGGCCAATTTTACAGTTTCAATTGCCCAGCAATCTTCTTCAGAACTTTCATATCTCCTAACCTCAACTAGTTAGGAGATATAAAAGTTCTGAAGAATAGTGCTGGGGCAATCGAAACTGTAAACTGTAAAAGAGGATGGTAAATAAAGCATTGTGTAACAGTAATAAAATATGTGGATAATTTAGTATCATATAATATACAATTGGCAATGCAATAAGAAAGATTATTCATTACTATGTATACATATATATTATAGGTGTACTTAATTACTTTTATTGCACTATACACTCTTGAAACACATGAATTATGATATCATAAAAGAACAATTCATGTGTTTCAAAAGTGTACAGTGCAGAAGAGACAATTAAATACATATATGAGAGCTATTACGCATGGAATCAGAGAAATACAATCGAATTACTCCACATGTCTGTGTTTATTTAAAAAACATATATAATAATTTTTAACTGAGATTAAAAGTTACATCTTGGCTAATGTTAATCTTTAATTTAATTAATGATTAGTGATTAACATTAAAGTCTTTATCTGGAATGAATTGTGTCAAAGTTGAGGGTGGAGTAAATTTGACACTTATAAATCAAAATGCAGCAGTATGTATAAATACTGTTAAAGAAAAAAATAATCAAATGACTTATTGCTCAGAAGTACATAAGAAGTTGAAGTACTAAAACTGGAAGAACTGGGTATGATCCTGGGCCTTAAGGATCAAAGTCTGACATTGTTGTTGTTTACACACTTGTAAGTAATTGTGGCACACATTAAATGATCTTTTAGTAAATCAAAAATAATAACATATTTAAATACCTTGCAATGTTAACTAATGAGCATAAGAGACATTCAAAATGAATAAGAAATGCATACTTAATGATTTTGGAAATGTTTCAGTGAGGAGTAAGGATTTTAAAAATGAGTGAATTTAATCATTTTATATGATAATTAATAACAAAAATTCCAGCAAAAATGAATGAGAATAAAAATATAATATTTTTAACTTAAAGAGGGGATTGTTAGCTGAGAGGTCAGTGCAGCTGCCTTGCAAACAGTTGATTGCAGACAGTTGTTGTGGGTTCGCCTCCCGGCCGATGCTTTGACATATGAACAAAAAGAGAGGGGGTTTGGAACTTCTGCCTTAGGACTCAATTTTTATAGATTGCCATCATCATCATCACTTTAAACTATTATTGATCCACTGCAAGATGGTCTCCCAAAGCTTAATCCAGTCTCTTTAATCACTAGGCTCTCTTCTCCATATTACCCCATGAAACTTTATTATTTCATCCCTTCATTTTAAGTGTGGTCACTTCTGTTTATTACAATCTCTTGGGATCCAGTTTAAGATTTCTACTCCCCATCTACTCTTATCTATTTTAAGTACATGCTCTGTCCCTGCTCCATTTCAGTCTCTTAATTATTTCAATGATGCCAGTAACATCTCAATCTCTTTTTGCTATTCCTAACATATATCTTTCCATCTTTCATTGAGTGACAAGAAGTCTCTATTTTACTCTTCTATCGAGTGTCCAAGTGTCAATTTCATAATTCCTGAACCCTCCTGTTCAAACACATAGGCATATTTCTTTTTAATATTAAATTATTTCTACCAAAAGGACTTTACTCAAATTTAATTCTATGTTAAACCACTAAACATCACATGATCACTATTTCTTGTGCTAGCCCATAACTGTAATTAAAACAGGCAAAACTCTCCTTCTGGCATCCATTGATTACACTGGTTGGTACTGAGTGGCACTATTGTATGGAAAGTTTTGCCTGTTTTAATTCTACTATTAATTTCATCAATTTATGGATATATCACTGATAAAAAGAAGTAAATAACACTAAACATTGCAATGTAATGAAATATAGATGTTTTTAAAAATATGCTAATATATTCTTTTTGCAATTTTTTTTTCAAAAATACATAGAATTAATTTAAAACTGCATACTAATTTATTTACAATTTGTAAAGATTAGTTAATATTAGAGATAAATAAAAATTTTCAAAATGAAAAAAATTATATAAATTACCATGTGAAATCGCTGTTTCCCGACTTTTTAAAGATCTATGAATTTTTAAGATTTTTAACAATGTCCACCACCCCCTCTCTCTTCCCATTTTAAAATCAAACAGCTGAAAATTTAGTGACAGAAGATAACCAGGTTTTCTGAGCTGATGAATAGTTGTGATATGTGGAGTCGAGATGGAATATACAATAAAATCAAAACTTTGAAAATTATTTTTGCTATGTATAGTTTGTATATGCTGAAGTACTTTTTATATACTCTATACATTTATTGCATTAATAAAAATAGGTAAACTTTTAAAATATACACAGTGCTTATAATTGGCAGCACAAAATTTTTATATAGCAATAATTGAACAAAACAGTATTTTGTAATTTTGTCCAGATGTAAGATTTTGAATTAATGATGTGTATTGAAGAATTCAATCCATAATTTTATAAATTTTTTATATTTAAACAAATACTTATAGTAGAACAATTTATTTTCAGTCATATTTCATAATTGCTTTTAGAACATTTAAAATAACTATTAAAATTCATTAGAAAGTCTTAATAATTCCCTTATATATATAATGAGCTTGCAAATAACTCTTAACAATCTTTTCAGAATATCCCCAACCTCGGGTTTCCTTCTTTATAGCCATAAGTAGAGGATAAAATCTAGATTGTTTAACAGCCCAGCTGTTCAAAGTAAGACTTCAGCTATTTAATTAAGGAATAGAAATTTTTTTTAAAATGTCAAAAATCAAATAAGTTAAAATGTGCATAGTAGAGAAAATATGAGATTCTGTTTTTTATTGAATATTAAGATAACTATCTGGTTGTTTGAAAAATAGATTCATTTTCAATTCAAAAAAAATTATGTATGAAAATCCAATAAATGTAAAAAACTAAAAATTCTTATTTCTTTTTATTTAAATATTTTTATGTATTTATAATCACTTTTACTACTTCATAAATTTAAATTATGAATAATATTGTAAAGTAAATAATCAATAAAAATATTGAAATATTACTCCAGATATATTTAATCACATTACACTGAAATTAATACCCACTGAATTTTTTTCCATGCATCTAAGTAACATTATATGAAATCCCTGTCACATGACTGATTCAAATATTCCAAGATAAAAGCTGAACAATCAAGAATACAGTATTATTTTCTTGATAAAGACATATTCGACTTTCTCTTCACTTTTATTTCCTTGATTGCAAGATTGGTATATACATTTTATATATTTCAATCATTTAGCTTTATGATTTTTTTAATTATTAATCATCATCATCATCATCATCATCATCAACCATTATCAATCCACTGCAGGATGAAGGTCTCTCCAAGTTTAATCCATCTTCTCTGATCTTTAGCTTCTCTTCTCCACAACACCCCTGCACATTTTCTTATTTCATCCATCCATCTCACATGTGGTCTCTTTCTGGGTCTTTTACAATCTCTTGGAATCCAGTTTAAAATTTCAATTGTCCATCTATTATCATCTCTTCTGGCAATATGTCCAGCCCAACTCCATTACAATCTTTAATTTTTTCAATAAGGTCAGTAACACCTGTTTGTTGTCTTACCCATACATTGCGTTTTCGATCTCTTCTTGTTACTCCCAACATACATCTCTCCATACTCTTTTGAGTGGTCTGAAGTCTCTGTATTGCTCTTCTATTAAGTGTCCAAGTCTCAGATCCATAAGTAAGAACTGGTAAAACACATTTGTTAAAAACCATCCTTTTCAAACACATAGGCATATTTCCTTTTAGTATCAAGTTATTTCTACCAAAAGCACTCCAACCAAGTTTAATTCTATGATTAATTTCCTCCATTATGTTTCCAAGATCGTATTAATAATCTGACCAAGGTATTTGTAACTGTTAACTTCTTCTAATTCTTCATAATCAATCGTTATTTTCATATTTTGAGCAAATCGATTAAACATTACTTTAGTCTTTTTAACATTTATCTTTAGTCCTACTTTTCTACTTTCATCTGCTAACTCCTGCAACATTTCCTGCAGCTCTGAAGCATTATTTGCAAAAACAACTACATCATCTGCGAAATCTAAATGACTTAAATACTCTCCATTTACTTTCACTCCTTTAGTTTCCCATTTTAATCCACAAAATACTTCTTGCAGCACTGCTGTAAAGAGTTTTGGAGATATGGAGTCACCTTGTCTTACACCTTTCTCAATGTTGATTTTTCCAGTATCATTATGTAATCTAATTGTTGCTGTTGCATTTTTATAAATATTCTTTAAAATATGACAATATCCTGGATCTATACCTTGATGATCCAATGCTTTAATCACTGAAGAAATGTGTATAGAATCAAATGCCTTTTCATAATCTACAAATCCAAAACATAATGACAACTCATATTTGTTTGTCCTTTCTATGACTTCTCTCAATACCTGGATATGATCTATTGTACTAAAACCACTTTTAAATCCAGCTTGTTCTCTTGGTTGGTGGAAATCCAAAGTTCTCTGGAGACGAGTTGTAATTATCTTGGTAAAAATTTTATATAAAACTGATAAAAGGCTGATAGGTCTGTAATTTCTAATATCTTCTTTATCACCTTTTTTAAATATTAATATTATTACTGCATTCTTCCAATCTTCCGGTACATCTTTATCATTTAGACATTTGGTATATAACTTTGCTAAAATTGTTTCTATTTCTTCACCTGCTTCTTTTAATATATCAATTATAATTCCATCATTTCCTGAGCCTTTCCTTTCTTCATACACTTAATTGCATGTCTCACTTCTTCATTTAAAATTCTGGCAATGGAAGTGTAATAGATATAGGAGGTACTTGTTCTTTATTACTATATAATTCTTGATAAAAATCTTC
The DNA here is from genome assembly GCA_028023455.1 of Epiperipatus broadwayi. Classification (NCBI taxonomy): domain Eukaryota; kingdom Metazoa; phylum Onychophora; class Udeonychophora; order Euonychophora; family Peripatidae; genus Epiperipatus; species Epiperipatus broadwayi. Next base: position 2,078,262 of record JAQFVV010012555.1, read on the forward strand.
TACCAATTTCATGATTCATCTCTCTTTTTAGTAATAATTCCATCTTTTTTTCTTATTGCAGATATAAATTTTCTACCAATACCAAAATGTTGTTTAACATTTTTGAGATTTATTTTCTTCTACAGCTTTCCTTGCTATTTCACAGTTATACTTTCTTATATCATTTTAACTCTTTTCTTTTTAAAAATTCAAGATATTCAATTCTTTTTAATACATATTTTTGTATATCTTCATATTCCTTCTTTTCTTCATAAATTCTCTAGTCTCAGTAGAAATTTTATTAGTAATTGTCTTTTTCTACCACTATGTTTGTTCGTTTTTAAAAGTGTATGTATTTTCTATTAATTCATCAAATCTAATCATTTCAAATCTCCTAACACTTAAACCTATTTGTAAGTTCTAATTTAAATTCATTAGAATGTTTCTGAAGATTAGGAATATCAACTGTAAATATTGTTTTTCTTAATAATTTTTGTCTCTCTAGTTTTACATTAACATAACTTACACCTTACTAATCGAGATCACTTCCTGTGTTAAATTTATTAAGAACATTACAATCTTGAAATATGTATTTTCTGTTAGTAAAATATAATCAATTCTACTGTACCTTCATTTGGATGCTTCATGTCCATTTCCTTTTAAATTTTTTCAAAAAAAACATAATAAAAGTTTTTCTTTTTCTGCAAACTCCAAATTATGTCCTCTCTCATTTCTATTACCATAAAAATTACCTACCAATTTCATCTTTCATTTGTCTACCAATTCTAGCATTAAAGTCTCCATAAAATTTTAAAATGTTGTTTACTCTGATAAAAGCCTTTTGTAATCCAATAAAAATCTTCTACTACTTCATCACTGAGAATTGTTGGGGCATAAACCGAATTATCTGCATTTGGTATCTGCTATTAAGTTGTATAACTAATCTTCCACTTGTCCAATAACCATAATCTCCACAATATTGTTCTTCACTTTTTATTTATAATGAATCCTACTCCACTTGTATTTCCAATATGTGTGCCTTTATAATAGAGTATATGTCCACTTTTTAAATAATTGTTTTTACCTTTTCTTCTAACTTCAAATCCAATAATGTCCATTTAATATAAGAAGTTCTTTTCTAATTCTTACAATCTTCCTTCACTTAAAGTGATCTGAGTTTAAGATAAATAAAAGAAAAGCATGGGTAATAGGATTTTAACATGCCTTCACCTTGGTTAGTGACTTTACAGCCTCCTGGGAATAAGGGCCATGCTTTATTTTTGTCTGTCAAAATTATTAATACATATATGTTATTAATACGTTTATTTTTTTTTTCTGCTGTACAAAAAGTAGAAAAATTATTGGATAACAAGATTGTACTAATTATTTATATATATGAATTGAATTGTAACATCGAAAAATATAAAAATATGCATTTATATTTCAAAATTATAGAGCAAATAGCTGAAAGTTCTATAAAATATATATACCTGGTTTGTAATCAAAGTGAAAAAAATGTCAAAATTTCAGTATGTTCAGCGTGGAAAAGAATATTGTAATGATTGTATTTTCTCACATTTTTTAGAATTAGGAATTTGAGAGTAATTAGGTTGCAATTTTCAAAGCAAATCTATTTAAGTTAGCAATATAGAGAGCGTACCAATAACTCAAACAAGCTCTTATTAATAATTGCAGTAAAATAAATATTTAAAATCTCTATCTGGAATATTCTTATCCCCAGACCAATTGGTTTCAAGCTTATGGCTCACCTCAGTGAGGAAGCTAGAACATTCTGATACTATATCCAAAATATCAACTCAAAACCCAGCACTTATTTAATACCTAATTATTGAGAAGAAACTCTGAAATTTTCAGATGTAAAAAAGTCTTTAATTTCAGCTATCTCTATATTGAATTTTAATTAAACATCTTGCTCACATCATCACACAACTGCAGAACAGACAAAAATAGAATCATACATATACACACATAAGGAAAAAGGGTAAGGCAGATTTTAAATAGCCTTATGGCAAAAACCTCTTCAAGAGCTGTATAATAACAATGGAGAAAGATGGTGAACAATTTGAGTGTTTTTCCAATCTTGTTTGACCTTTTAATTAAGGCCTCATAGATACACATCTACTGACCAATACTAGCTGCCCAGCTAGGTATGCCAGAAGCATCTGCTTGTAAAGAAAAATTCTAAGTTTAGCTAAACCTTGAAAAAATTATTTAAATTGGACTTGAACCTGGATTGTAAAGTATTGCAGATAGAGATATTACTATTGTATCATAAAACATTTATCACCTGTTCTGCATTATATACACATATTAATGTAATGTTCATGATATGACAACATAATAAAATAACTACATTCTGTTGTTAAGGTAATCTCTATAGAGATTGCTTTAACATCAGCTTGTAGATATTCTATTGGTTTATTAATCTTTGGCTGTTATTATGTGAATTACATTTGGTAATAATCAGTTAGCTATTGGCAATTTATTGTTTATATACTCATATGTTAATAAAATTGTCAATTATGTCTTTAAATATCTATACAATTGGCACTAATTTTATGGATGCATATTTACTTGTATATGTATATTCATTTGTGTATGTGGCCTATGTAGTTTGATGAAATCAAATAGTGGTAGATTCTGAAGCTTAAAGTGCTTGTGTCCTAGAATTTACTTCCACCAATCAATTTTTTTTCTCACCAATAAAATCATTTGTATTTAATGTTATTTAAATTTTTAAAGTATATTCAATTTGAATGTACTTTGAAAATTTAAATATATTTTTCTAAAGACATTCAATACTCAATATTAGATGATGGAAATAATCCAATAAATAAATACAACTTAAATACCATCATCATAAACCTTCACAAATACAATAAAACCATTTGCCTATTTATTTACTTGTGTATGCAGTAAAGGTGGCAGTAAATAAGGAAGTAGATAAACATTTGCTCACGGAAATGTAAGAGAAAGTCATGTGATGTTGTTGGGTATTTAACACATAGGGCAGTTTAAAAATCCAACAAATATTCAAAGGCATTCTAGATCACAAGATCAATATTCAAAGGCATTCTAGATCACAAGATCTACTATTGTATATATATATATATATATATATTATTGCAAGACTTCCTAAAAGACTATTAGTCTTTCTAAAAGACTATTTTGTTGAAGCGGTAGACTCTTCCTGTATTACAAGATTACCTCAAAGATCATCTAAAGAAGTGCAGAGAGTAGAATATATTGGAGGGTCACAATTGGACATGGTAATGATATATTTCAGAAAGAAATCTGCTGAAGAGATTAAAAGACAATATGGTAAAATATCAAGCAAAAAGAAAAAATGGCCCATGTTCTACATGGCAAGACTCTTGAAGTTCAAACTGGTTTATATAAACATTTGAAACTCATTTCTTTCTTTTTTTTTAGGAGTTGGATTGATGATACTCATTTATGGGTTGCTGCTTGTTATTACTATTGTAATAACAAAAGCCTTTTATTTAAAGATAGTAAATTTATAATATAGCAGAAAATTGAATTAAATTTCAAAGCAACTAACCATAAAAGGAAAAATCCTAAGGCGACTTTTACTTGATTCTGTAAGTTGAAGGAAGTTCATTATATAAAGTGTCTTATCAATGTTTCCTGTGTAAACATAAATATCGGCTACTTAAATACAACCATATTGTCAAAATTGTAAAGGAATATTGTCTACATTGAATTTAGTGCAATTTAGAAGGGATTTGAATGTGGTCTTTCAAGCTCCCAACAGCTATCCACTTCATCCTATACAACTGATACACATGACCACATTCATGTGAAAAAGATAAATGATCTCCAATTTACATATGTTGGGCTGATCCAGCATTTATCAGTTGGTCCAGATCATTATCTCTCACGCAAACATATATATAATCAGTGCTCAGTTTATATTATGATAGCACATTTTCAAACTTTAATGGACAGTCTTCAATCTTCTCCACCATTCAACTCTTCAGCCATTCATATCATTAAAAATCTGGTAATGAAACTATGGAGGGGGTGGAGAAAATTGAATCCTGTCCAAAAATGAAGACGTGCTATCCTAAATATAAATTGAGCACTGATTCTATATATATATGTGAGATGATGATCTGGACCAACTGATTAGTCCTGGTTCAGCACAAAATACATATATTGGAAATCATGTATGTGGTCATGTGCATTAGCTATATAAAATGAAATGGATAGTTGTATGGAGCTTGAAAGTCTGAGTTCAAATCCTTCTCAATTACATTAAGTTCATGGCAGACAATATACTTTTATTTAAATATTATATATTCAGTCTGTATTCTGACTATTCCCCTTCGTGTATTTAAATGGACATATTAAAGTCCTATGGGTATGACAATAATATTGGCATTATCAATGGATTTGAGCATTTTATCAACAGATTTTCAATGATATGGATGGTTGAAGAGTTAGAGGGTCGATAAGATTGAAAGTTGTCCATTGAAAATGTTCTATCTTAATATAAACTGAGTACTGACTATATATATATATATGTATGGGGGATGATGATCTGGATCAACTAATAAGTAATGCCTGATCTTTTTCACATATATGTGTAACTATTGCATAAGATGGAGTGAATAGCTGTAAAGAGCTTGAAAATCTGAGTTCAAATCTCTCTAACTAGAAAAAAATTGTATTGCATATAAAAACGTATTACGCTAAATGGTGTAAATATATTTTAAAATCTCCCATTTATATAATATTGAAATGCTTGGCTATCCAAGCCGCTTTAAAAGAGAACATTTAAAAGAGAACAATATTTCTGCCTACATATAGATATATGTGTGTGTGTATGTTTTTAATTTTGAAACATTATATACGTAAAATATTTCTTCCGAATTAAATTGTTTTATCTTATACTTATGAACAAGCTTGTTTTTATTTCTTTTATCATCTTATTTAACGTTTCTCAATCTTTCATTTATTGAATATCTGTTTGTCTAATAAGGTTTTCGAAGTATGTCAACGTTCACATGATTTTCCACCACACCTCCTACAATTCCCTCATGATGAAATAAGAAAAAAACAAGTGTTTAACAAAAAAAACTGTTCTTCAACTGCATGTAAACCAACGCATCATTCACAGCTCTTTTCTTAACAATAATACTGACATTTTATATTTAAAAAATATAAATAAAAACTCCTATCTAAATAATCAGGACATGATCAAAAAAGTAATGAGTAAAAATGTAAAAAAAAAAAAATTAAAAGTTCACTAAAATGATTTTGGAGATAAACACCATATATGTATTATCAGGTAATATAGCTGAACAACTGTGGAAAAAGTTTTCAAAACAAGCGTTATCATCATCAGCATTGTCCATTGTTATCGGTCCGCTACCATATGAATATCTTTATTTAATTCCATTTTTCACAATCCATAAATTATCTTTAACTACAACATATATCTCCCTCATCTCAATTATCTATCTCTTATGTGGTTAATTTAAAAGTCTTATTACAATCTTTTAATGTCCAGTCCAAGATATCAATTGTCCATCAACTATCACATCTTCCAGAAATAAATCAAGCCCAAATCTATTTTAGTTTTCCAATTACTTCAATAACGCCAATGCTATTTTTAGCTCTCTCACTTTACATTTGTATTTGATCTCTACTTATTACTCCCAATATATGTAATTCCTTATTTTATAGTGCCATGTGAAGTTTATGTATTGCTCTTCTATTAGGTATCCAATTCTCAAATCCACACGTAAAAATTGATATAACACATTTATGAAAAACCCTCTTCAAACATACAAGCTTATTTTCTTACATTTTTTTATTAAAAATATTCGATCCAAGTTTAATTCTATAATTAATTTCCTCCATTATGTCTGCATATGTATTAATAATCTGACTAAGGTATTTGTAGTTTTTACCAATCTTCATTTTCTTCCTCTGTAACCCCCCCCTCTCCCATTAAAGCAATGCTTTGGTCTTTTTAGCAGTTATTTTAAATCCTATTTTCTAAGTTTCATATCATAATTGGTGTAAAATTTTCTGAAACTCTTAAGCATTATTTGCAAAAACAACCACAACATTTGAAAATCTAAATGACTTAAATAATCTATATATTTTTTTTATTCCTTAGTTACCCATTTTAATCTAAAATACACTTCTTATAAAACTGCTGTAAAAATGTTTGAAAATATGGATTAGCCTAATTATAATCTATTTAACTAATATTGTATTTCATACTTTTCACATAATGATCCAAAGCTTTAATTATCAAGGAAGAGCTTAGAAAGACAAATGCCATTTTATAATTTACAAATTCAAAGAATAATTGGTCCTTTATATAAGTTTTCTCAACAATTGCAATACTATGGTAAAACCACTTTTAAATCCATCTTGGTCTTTTGGTTAGCTGGAATCCATAGTTTGCACTATGTGTATTGTAATTATTCTTAGTAAAGATTTTATGTAGAGTTGTTAGAAGACTGATACATCTATAATTTCTAATTTTCCCAGAGGCAAAACTCACCGAACAGTAGCACCACTCAGTGCATGCCAGAGTAATCAATGGATGAAGGAAAGTTTGTACATAAAAATCTCTATTTAGTATTTACTCATCCAATACCTCCAGACTAGTTTCTATCATGTGGTTTTCATCAGTGAGAAGCTTTGAATCTGAGGGCACTCCACCTAGATCTTAGGACTTAATGCAACTCTCCAGCAGCCATCTTTTATCTTTTCAGCCAACTATAAAGCTTTGAATTCAAAATAAAAACACAATAATGTTTACAAGCTAAGCTCATTAGCTTGTATAATCATATAGATCTGAACTCAGTTCAGTATTCATTCTTTTTGGTGTCTTTGGTGCTTTAATAACCATAGCCACCATAATTCTATTATGCAGGATAGGTCTTAAACTATCAAACATTACATGATCACTATTTTTTATGCTTACACAAGCTGTTTTCACAGAGGCAAAACTCTCCACACAGTATTGCCACTCAGTGCAAGCCAGAGTAATCAATGGATGGAAGAAGGTGTTTGATGCATAAACCTTCCTTCATCCATTGATTACTCTGGCTTGCACTGAGTCTGGGGATATTAAATAAATAGCCACTAGATAGGGATTTTATGCACAAACCTTCATCCATTGATTGCTCTGGCTTGCACTAAATGGCATTACTGTATGGAGAGCTTTGCCTCTGTTAAAACAGCTTGTGTGAATATAAAGAATGTTGATTATGTGATGTTTGACTGTTAATTTCTAATTTCTTTAGCATCTTTCTCAAGTATCAATACGACTACTACATTTATTTAATCATTTTATACATCATTATTTACATATTTAATATTAAAAATTTTCCAACAATTTTTCTATTTCATCATATCTTTCTTTTAAAATATCAATAATAATATTACAGAGCTCTTCCCTTCTTTATAAACTTAATTGCATATCTCATCTCTTCATTTAAAATGTCTGGTAATTCAAATGATATACTAAATGTGGTGGTTAGTTTGTTTGCTTCTGATTCATTTCTAGCTAATTCTTTGTAGAACTTTCCCATACCTTTCATGATGTCATCCTTTTTAGTAATAATTACATCTTTTATTACTCTTGCTAAAATAATCTCCTTCTAATACCAAGAATTATTTTTATCTCTAGCTTTCCTTGGCAATTGACAATCATATTTTCTCATACCATTATTGACTCTTTTTCATATCATTTTACAGAAATTTAGATATTCAATTCTTCTTAATGAAGATTTTAAAATATTTTTATATTCCTTTTCTTCTTCATGCATTCTTTTGTCTCTGTTAACAGTTACTGATAATTTGTTACTTTTTTATATCAGATGCTAGTCTAGCATTTCTTAATAGAATATGGATTACTTTTTATTGATGTTATTCAAGTTGGAACTATTTTCAAATTCTGTTAACATTTTAAAATGATTTTCAACTTCTAATTTCAATTCACTGAAGTGTTTCTGAATGTTAGGAATGTTAGCTGTTTTACAATGTCTGTGTTGAAATTACTAAGAACATTATAATCTTGAAATAGATATATTGAAACTTCATTTGGATATTACCATATCATCATTTTTTTTCAAAGAAAGAGTTTATAATGTACATTTTTTCTTCTTTTAATTCTAGGTCCTCATTCACCTTTGTTTCCATATCCAAATTTATCCACAACATTTTCATTTTTCAATCATTTACAATTCAAATATTAAACTCTTCAATGACAATTTAGAAAATGTTGTTTGGTCTGATCAAAAGATATCTTGTGCATTATATAAAAATTCTCAACGTCTACATTATATGAGATCTTATTGGGCATACATCTGAAGCATCTACACTTAATATCTTTTAATAAGTTGAATAACTATTTTTGTCACCCTGGTGATAAACTGTTAATAATCATAACATTCTTTTTTCAATCCTATTCACGTGTGCTTCCAATGCCTTTCCCATGATGTAAATGTTCTTTTTCAAATCAATTATCTCTACAATTTTTCTTCTAATTTCACAAATTCAGACAATATCCCATTTAATATTAAACAGTTCTTTTTCTAATTTGCGCAACCTTCCTTTATTTGAAAGTAATGTGCAATAGTATATTGTAAAAATAAACGGTCTTACTTAAGTTTGCAATCGAGCTGGGTTTTTTAAAAAGTTTTCAAGCACAAATGATCTTGATAAAACATATATCGATTTCACACATTTATTTATTTGTTGTTGCTATATAATTTAGAGATCAGTATTACTGTATTTCTCTGTATCTTAATAGATAACATTCAAAAAGATAATACATTAATAACTCAATAATGTTATAAAATGTATGCATATTTAAGCATTTATAATAAACAAACGTTTTGTTTAATAAAAAAAATATCCTAACATATTTCAAAACTTTCACTTGCATTCTTTTATATATATATAATACATACGATGATAATTATATCGACAATTCATTCAGCCGTTCATTATGTAATTCAAGTAATATGCTAATTATAAAATAAAGTATTAATTTCAAAATATAACATTTAAAAAAAATTACCAAGCAAATGCAGTGTAAATGATAAAACAAAACTACCTATAATCTCAACGATTTGTCAAAATTACGTAACCGTGATCTGTTTCTTTGACCATACATTCAACCAAATTATCATCACCTGGTCAAAAAATTAATTTCTAAAAACCCATTTTTCCTTATTTAACATAATAATAATAAAAATAATTAATCTATTTTAAGATTAATTTTTTTAAAAATACACTATACTATAGTAACAGGTTAGTTTTTAATAAATCAATAATATTCTAAATACTAAGATTAGACTAAAAAAAATAATGAGGGAATTTTAAAATTACGAAAAGTTTCTTTTCCTCTTATAAATTGAATGCTTGTCAGAAAAACTTTCTCCATTGCCTACTTACAGACAAGTTCTGAACAAATCATACTCCTCTCTCGGCACCATTTAATGAAATGTATAAATAAAATGAAATCCAATAAAATGTAGGAAAAATATTAAATATCCTGAAGATATAAAATGTCTATTCCAGTCCTTTCTGAATATCTTATCCAAGCATGTAATATCTCCACAAAACATCCATTTATGTGAAAATATTTTTACATACATTTTTCTTAATTCCAGCTGTTATATATAGCAGATATATCACAATAATTATAACACATGTAATATTTGCATTTCCATCGATCAAGCGTTGTTAGCCGAGAGGTCATCGCACCCGCCTTGCAAGCAAGTAGTTGGTTGCAGACGGGTGTGGGTTCGCGTCCCGGCCGATGCTATGACATATGGAAAACATTAGTAAAAATGTATAACACAAAAATTATTCATTTAATATATTTTTCAGCAGACACATAGTTTATAAACTAATGGTAAAGATTTAAGACTTTTATCCTTAATAAACATGTTTCAACTAGAGATTTTTCAAGTAAAAAAATAGCTATATCATCAAAAACATTAATTAACTGAGGTAATATCAATCTTTTAAACAGATGTATTACAACTCATTTATTCCAGATAAAATCATTTCAAAACATGTAGTTTATTTATTGATTTTATCAATAATAAGTCTTTTTAGAAATATATAAAAAACATTCAACAGTCATTTTTCTATTTTTTCCTTCCAATACATTGTTCTTAAACATAAAAATCATTTTGGATTAAAATTTAAAAGATAAGTTAAAATGTCAAATATATTACTGGCATTCATATAACAAAACAGTTACTCAGGCATGTTATAAAAGAAAATATTTTTAATCTAGTTTTGTAACTTAAATGCAGAGTATCAATTCTTCTCTTCCTTTTCTCAAATTTAATATTATGACAATGATTTTTTTTATATAAAATGTTCATTTCTTCTTTATTAACTTAAGCTTTTTTGACAAATTAGTCAGTTATTAAAGTTAAATGTTCATTCATATTAAGTATGTTATTTATAAAAAAAATTAAATTCCTTACATAAATCTCTGGTCTTATAAAATATTCTTTGGCATTTGGTGTACATTGTCCCAATATTCAAATGATTATCATCACATTCCATAAAAATTATTGTAGTTTTCAATTAAGTTTCAACCTCTGACAGGAAACTTTTGTGTTTATTCACTCATTATTAAAATAGTTATAAAAATTATACTTTTTAAACACTGTTAAGAGATAATAATAATTTTAAAAAAATTACTACTGTCACAATAAAAAAAATATTGATTATAAATTTCAAACTAGTATTACTTATACTATTACTTGTAGCATTTGTATGGTCTTATTTTTTACTTTAAGTGTCTAGACTGGATCAAACATTTGCTTTTATACTGGTCTAATCTAATTATTTCATTGGTTAATTCTGATTTTAAAACCTGCTAATTTGCATAACTAAATCAACTTCATTTTTTAAAATTAAGTTTTAAAACTATGAGTCATCATTTATTAAATATTATCAGAATTATTCAATACTTTAAATATTAAATATTTTTATCTAAAAAATTAAATATCTTTGTTAAAACAATTTAAACATTTCAATGATCCTAAAATTTATTTTAAAACAAAATATTATATTTAAACAAAATAACAATAATTTCTAATTATTACTTTTAAATCATTATTTTTATCTCTAATTCTTGATACATTTTATCATGTATCAAATTTAATTAACCAGTTAAAAATCAAAGTTTTCTTTCCTAAGTCTTGAAAGCTCTTGTAAACACCTTGGACCATGTGATGCTTTCAGAACATTCTAGATTAGTTAACTTATTTATTATTTAAATAATATTTTAAACAAAAATAATTATTTTAAACATATTATATAAAATATTTACTGCTATAATTAAACTATTATATTATTATAATATCTTCCGAATGTAATAAATAAAAATTAATACTATCTTTTAAACAATATATTATATTATTTTACCTTATATTAAAATGACTAAACTATTTAAATATCTTTATAAACTCCTATTTACTGAGTTTGAACTCCTAAATGGAATGCATAATAATTTCATTTGCATGAATTTACATCGCTCCTAATCAATTTCTTATATTTTTACAAAACGGCTATGAATATGAGGACTTTGACCCTTGAAAGCACTTAGCCATTTGATTAAATATATATATATATATATATATTAAAATAAAAATAATATATAATTTTCTTTATTTGTTTTTAGCTTTGTGTGCATGTGCGTGCTAACACATTTTATATATTTTGATTTATAACAATTAGCCACAAATTGTAAACTATTTGCTTATATCTATAACATCATAAGTACATAAACAGAGCAAAACTCTCCACACAGGTGGCAATACTGTATGGAGAGTTTTGCTCTGTTTATCAACAATTAATGTGCTAGTATAGGAAATGTGATCATGTGATCATAAGTACATATTAAAAAACATCTAAATTTCATTTTTTAATAACTACATTTCAAACCCTACCTTATCTACCTGTACCAACTATAAGGGTATAATATATATATATATTACAACATCAAAAATATATAGTAAAATTTGATTTTCATGTAAAATTAACAATTTTTGCATAAATTTTTATAATAATTGATTGTCTGATTACATTTTCAAATTTAATGACTAATTAAAAGTTAATTCAAAGTTATAAACTAAAATACACTGGTTTTCATGCCAGCATCTTAGTCAAAATCAATAATAAATAATACAGATAATATACTTAGTTAAATTAGTAAGTGACAAACTATGTCTTTAGCATCAATGGCATGATTAATATGTTCTATAAAGCAACATTTTTTTAATCCTATGTTACAATCAAAATGTGGTTTAACATATAACTCTTGAGGTGATTGTTTTAAAATTGTCCTTGTTTATAAAAATTCACTTATTATTACAAGATTCAACCTAAAATTAAGGTTTAGAAATCAATAAATGTCAGAGGGCAGTGCTTAATGAATCCCTATCTTGTGTATTTAGTGATATTCCATTATTATCCCTAGCCTAGATTTTAGCTTATAGTATTCATCATTGGGGAACATTGGATCCTGGAGTAGGGCATATGGATCTTTTGAATCTAATGCCTTTTTTTCTAACAACTATCTGTGCATTTTTGTTTTACTATCAAGCTAGTGCATCTAATCTTTTGGATCTAAAACACTTTTCATCTAGTAACTATCTTTTACTAGTTGTTTTTTTTATCAAGTTTCTATCTCACATTGAAAAACATTGTTTTCAATCTAAGTCAACATCTCTTGTGTCATTATACAGATATGAAACTAATTCACTAGCTATACATTATGGTTTCATTAGTTTTAAACAACTATAGGTTTATTTAATGGCTGGTAGAAGTGACATAAATCCAATAAAATGTCAATTATACAGTTAAGTATTTTACTTATAATTTAAATTTACAGTTATTATTTTAATGAATCACAATTTTTAAAATAAGCATACAAAAAAGATCAAATATTTTATATTCATTTGCAACTACCTTAATGAAAAAAGAAGATTTAGAAATAGATTAAAAAATAATCTTTTATCTTTGCTAGAGATCATCTTTTTTCTTTCAGATATAAAATATTTTCATTTGATCTTCTAACACATGTTGCGAATGATGTTCTTTGTGTTTGCAAAAGGAAAGATCAGAAGATGTACATGAGAGTGTATTAAAATTAGAAAATATAGTAATTGTTTCTCATTACTTGGCATCTAATTTTTTTAGATTTAGCACTATCCTATAAAATAATAACACCCTTATATTTACTCATCAGTGCTGTACCAATTTTATAAAATATTTAAAATTATATAGTACTTAGATTAACTTCTAAGTGCAATACCTTTTAGTTTGACTGCAGAGAAGATGAAAAATGACTCAGTTGTTGCCAATGATTCATGCTATTATAGGGTGATATACCTAAACAATAATAACAAATATGTTTACTTAGTTTCATTCAAATTAGCCTTTCTTACGAATATAACCTAGAATCAATTTTAGTGAGGTTAAATGAACATTGCTACAGATTATATATTAGCCATTTTAATTAACATTGACTAATTCTACTATCATTATAAAAACTCATGCCAGCAATGAAAATAACTTCATTTTTTTAAGATCCCTGGAATCCAGTTGTGGGATTTCCAATGCTCAAACATGTGACAAAAATTTGGTTGCTAAAGGTAGGACCGAAATTATAGAAATATTGTACTTCATTGTGCAAAAAATAGGTTAAAAAAATTTGGAAATCAAAAAAAAAAATTAAAAATGTAAAAGCATATATGTATGTGCGCGCACGTCTGCTTTTTGATTGATATTCAGTTTTATATACATTGAAGAAAGAAAAATAGAAAGAACAATATAAAATAGTATCACTTGATTTGTTCAACCTATTATAGCGTTAGAAACAAGAACAGTTTTATTTCTCCTCTCTAGAGACTAGTTCCATTTATTGTTAGTTTAGTTGATCAATTTTTATCAGGTGGTAGTGTAATATAATTTAATCTCTGTACTAGACTAGTTTCTAGATTTTGCCTTTATTATATAAGAGCTTGGGATTTAAAACTTTACACATTGCAGTTTTACATTTGGAAGCCATCTTTAACACCATCAGGCTGGTTTGGATTCAAAATCTTACAATTTTTGTAAATATCATGCCATTAGTTTATCAATAATAAAACAAGATAAGTAAAAATAACTACCAGATGCATGATGGCATTAGTTTAAGATTTGAATCTCACACTAACATTAAAAACCAGATACTGGTCTGGATATGAAAATTAATTGCATAACTTTCTGGGGATGACTGATTACTGGAGATTACAATACAAAGTGCTCAAGTAGATATAAAATAAGATTATTATTCTTACCAATAATATATATCAATATGGGGCTAGAATTTGGTCGATATGTTTCATGATAGTGGTGTTTTAAAAGACATTGAGCTATCAATGTGGGCGTGTAGGTTCAAGTGTTCTACACCCCAAGAATGAAAGTTAAAATGCATACATAGCAAGAATGGACTAAGCACTTACTGTGATGGGTAGTTGCAATTTTATAAAGTTGTGAAAAGAGGTATTGATAAAAATCAAAAAAATTAAAATATATCACCAGTACGGTGATAGTTCACCCTTCAAAGGCATTCAAGTTATTGGATTGCTGATTTATGGAAGTCAGTTATTAAGTCAATAGTCTTGGCTCAAGTTGTGCTTGATGGGAAATTGACATTCTGGGATGTTTATAAATTAAAATTTACACATTATACTCCTCTTTTGACTTCATTAGATGTTTCAAGTAAAGTTCTCTTACGTAAAATGAAACTTCTTTTCATTGAAGCAAGACATGTTGATTTTGACTTAAACTGAATTTAAATGCTCTCCCAACAAGTTATTTTTTAGTGACCAGCAGAGGCTTTATTAAGATTTGGTCTCAGTGTCAGTTGTGTAGATTGTATGATGAGACAATACACCATATTTTCTATATTTGTCCTGCTCTTAAGTCGATTAGAGACTTTATTGTTGCGAATGACTCTCTGGATCTTAGGGATGCTCTTTCTGTTAGTAATACTCTCAAGAAGGGCTCTTTGGCAACAAGATTATCTATCTTTATTACATTTTCTTTATGGTCGACACATTGCAGGCACATCTTTGGTCATTCTCAGGACTTGGCTCTAACTGTCTTTATCAAGCTCCTTGACCAAGTCAAACAGCGAGACTCTCTATTTTCACCTGTGAGTCTACATGATGATACTTTGGTGAAGGTTTCATTTTCCTCTTAGTCTTAGTAAGATATCTTTTTCTCTGCATTGACCTTTTCAAGTTTCATTTGAACGCTATGTATTTCTTTATAAAGTTTAACTGTATATTACTATGTTACTATGTTTAATAAATTTATTTTAAAACAAAGGCATTCAAAGTAGATAGTAATCATTTCAAAATTTTTATGAGAGTGGTGTGGTGAAAAATATGGAGAGGTCAACATGAGTGTAAAGTTTCAGGTATTTGATACCCTCAAACTTACCTGAAGAGTGAAAGGTGTTTGTAAAATGAGTGCATATGAGAATGGGTGGTCTGGATTTTGGAACTGTTGTTTGTTTGCGATGTAATGGAGTTAAGATAATAATAAAAAAAAGCATTACTAAAAAGTAGAATATGTATATAGTATATTCTATATTTTTAAAAGAGTAATATAAGAATGAATAAATTTTCAAAATCTTTTTTTTTTTTTTTTTGGACATGAAAAGAACTTGATACGAACAAATTCATATTTAGATAATTAATATAGACTTGTATTTGTTACACCCCTGTAAGTGGTGTGACTTTTGTGAACCTCTTACAGCTAGCTGTCAATCATATTTTCTACTGTAATCTCAAATTAAGCCACGAAAAGTATGAGGAAAATTTATAGCTTCAAGATCTCTGCAAATGATTTTTTGAGCCTCTTGTAAAGTGTTATAAATTGGCACTTAACATAATCATTAAAATCAATATCCAGCTATACGAATCCCCTGTGATTTTTTATCCCAAGTTAACATCTAGTATTCTTTCATGGATGGTTAAGAAATTGTGAAGATGTCTTTTGCTAAAGAAACAATTACCAGCTTTCCCAAGCAAAAAGATAAGTTATCTTTATTCGCAGTCTCACCTTCGCGTAACGCATTTTTATGAAGATTATATACAGCGAAAGTGAATAAAAATATATAATTTTTGTACTGCACTAAAAAATTCAATTTATAATTATATGCCGAACTATTTCCATCATCTAAAATTAATTGATAAATACCTTTTCAAAATTGTAAACTTTATTTAACTTTTCAAATGCATGAAACTTGTTGGTAATAACAAACAGATTAGTATGTAATGTTTCAATTGGTATTAGTCTACCCTTTTCTTTAGATATCGCTGGCGTGGCCAGTAATATTATCAGCATGGGGATCAAACCTGGAATCTTTACATTCATGAATATTGAATTTAAGATAATGTTTTGAATAAAATAGCTTAGTTGGTTAGAGCAACACCTTAAATTCAGTATTTTCATGAATTTAAAGATACCAGGTTTGATTCTTATGCTGGTATTACCACTGTAGCCAACAACACCTGAAGAACATAAAAAAACTGCTTGAAACACTGTGCCATATACTAAGCTATGTGTTATTATTAATAATTGAATTCATTTAAAAAGTTTAAGTAAAATTTGATTATTCTAAAGATGTTTAATAAAGAATTATAGACAATGGCAATAGTTCAACATCCAAATTATATGTAAAATATCATCATAAACTTTCAACAAACATAAAATAAATTATTATTTATCATCTCCATGAAAAATTAAGCCCCATATATATATATATATATATATATATATATATATATATATATTCATTTATTTATGTTACAATATATATATATTGTAATTCAACGACTATTCGACTATTTGCAGTTGAGAGACAACACAACATGCCACTGAAAGCACTTTAAAACTCTCAAATCTCTCATGTTCTTTTATAGTGTAAATCTCAGATAACGAATGTAATCAATAACAACAATAATAATTATTACTATCTTAATAGAATACTCTTATTAGGGCACAATTATGGGGTTTGAAACTTCTCTCAGGGTTCATGTTATAAGCTTAGATATCTTAAAACTAAATACTAGCTAAGTTTCAATATTTTAGCTGTATCTCATGTTCACATTATACTTAATATAAAGCTGAACACTGAGTGTATATATGTGTGGAAATGGTGGTCTGGACCAACTGATGATTGCTGGTTTAGCATGAAATACATATATTCATGATTATTTATCCTTTCAACATGTGTGTGATCAGGTGGGTCAGCAATATGAGATAGCATGGAGAGTTGAGCGTCATGTGAAAGTCTGATTTGAATCCCTTATATATTATCATAAAATGATAATTATACTAGATATTCCAAAATTCTCATATGCAATATTTATTTAAGTTGTAAATAAAATATTTTATATAATCTTTACAACTTTATTCTTGATATCTTGTGCTTCGATCAAATATGAAAAGCAAATACACAAAACTGAGTACATCAATATTTAGATGACCAATCTAAATCTATAATCTCATAATAAACTAACTTATAATAATTGCATGCAGGTGAGGTAATGCATCAGGTAAAAAGAGCACATTTTATCACACGAAAGCATTACAAAAACACAAATGAAGTCTTATTACAACGCGGGTAAAATGAATAAATAAATCAAGTAACCAATAATAATAGATGATCATTGAAATTACTCTTTTTAAAACGATGAATAATAAAACTTTATTCTTATGAGATTTTCTGGTTAATGAATGAAATAGTAATGACAATAAAAACAGAAACGTATTTTAATAATAACAAAAATATTTATTCACAATATAAATGAAATATGAGATTTAATACAATAGATACTCAAAACAAATAGTGATTTTAAATTAACAAATTAAAATAAAGTGTACAATTTTACCATAACTATCCACCTTAACTATTGCTACAAATTATAAAATTAATCTTTGTATTATTTATTAGGTTCTCATCATAATCATACATTTCTCCAACTATCTTGCACTAAGGATAAAGCAACAAATAGTTATGCCTATATTACGCCACTAGCATGATATTAACTTTCTCATGATATCAATTGGTCTCAAAACCAGTGTGATAAAGCATTTGTTCTTACTTACAAAATGAGATATTGTAGAAATTATAAGTACACCATTAGTATACGATTTGTATCTATGAGAGGTGAGAAAATAGATATAAGATACACATTACAATTCAAAACTGCTTAAACTATTAAATTGCTGTAACTGGAAAATAACCTTAAAATAAATATGCATCGAAAACAACCTTAAATATTCAATAACACATTTAAACATTGCAATATAGGTAAGGTGTATAATAAATGATATCTATGTGAAGGCAGTGCCAAAAGATTAACATGCCACAATCTCTCTTTCATAGGGGGCTGAACATATACATTAGCAAGAGAAAAGATATCAACACCAATTGTCAAATTAACAACTGACTTTAAGCAGTGTGTCAATAAATAAATAAGTAAGGCATAATAATAATAATAATAATAATAATAATAATAATAATAATAATAATAATAATAATCATCATCATCATCATCGT
Source organism: Epiperipatus broadwayi (assembly GCA_028023455.1). Classification (NCBI taxonomy): domain Eukaryota; kingdom Metazoa; phylum Onychophora; class Udeonychophora; order Euonychophora; family Peripatidae; genus Epiperipatus; species Epiperipatus broadwayi. The sequence continues at coordinate 2,096,908 of JAQFVV010012555.1, forward strand.
CATCATCATCATCATCATCATCATCATCACAAGCACACATTCCCATAGGTATAATAAAACATTTGTCTAATTAATTAATGTGCATGAACTCATAAAACATGATGATAGACCAAACTACATATAATTTTATATGCCATTCAAATTTCATGTATTGACTTTCAGACACTACATATTCACATATATCAAGTATAAAGATTGTTTTATTCACTACAACAATTTAATATATATCAAATACTAACCCAAAGAACTCTTAATAATGATTAAAGTAAAATGTTTACTTGGATATATATATTTTTTAAGTTTTTATTTATATTTTCTCTTACCAAATCCTTATGCAGCAAATACTATCATAAATATCACTGTAATACCCTATAAAATATATTAAGTAAATAATCATATAATATAAAATTATAATTATCTAATACAAAGAACGAATTTTAAATCTACAAAACATATTTATATATGCCAGAGTCTTTTACCTGTTAAATTAACTGAAAGAGTTAAAATTCTTCCAGATAATGAAAATTAATCCCTTTAGCAAGAAGTCTCTTTTGTTCTCTTCTTGACTGGAATATATTATATGAGACTTTCATTATAGGAATTTAAAAAAACACATGCATAAGAATTTAAGTTAGGAACTTCTTTAAATATTTTCTGCAGCTAACAATTAAATTCAATAAAACAATGTGTTGGATTGCCTGGAGTAGATTAACAAATATCAAAATAATTTACTTAATTACTATTTAAGCATAAAATTAACTTGAGCTACATTTTCTTTAGTTGAGTGACAAAAATAAACCAACAAATAACAAGTAAATAATTTCTGGATATTTGATTATTACTAATAATAATGATATCTTTTATTGACGTCAACTGAACATCAATGTAGTCTTTTTAAAAATTTTAATAAAAGAGTGAATTTTAATAACTTTTTCCTTTGTTAAATTTATATATAAAAAGCATATTGAAGATATCATAGTTTGCCTTGTTTTTAAAGTTGGTTGAAACCACAAGATAAATTCTTTTACTCTTTTTTTAATATATATATATATAGCTTTAGTTTTTGTTTCTAACAACAGAAACTGCAACAGCCTTTTTATTAATAATTCTTTATATAACTAATTGGTTTTAAAAGTTAGAATCAGTGAAATCATAATCAATAAGTTACTTGTTATAACATATGTCAGTTTTGAAATATATATGTTAGATGTTAGAATTAATAAATAAATTTAAAAATTCAAATCAACTAATAATTTTAGATAAGGCAAAATGCATACTCATCTTCAGATGTTCTATCAGCTTCCAGTAATCTTTCAGTTCTGACTTTATCATTTCATTTAAATTATATGAAATTAGCATTCTTTCATGACAATCATTAAATGCATGACTCAACATATACTATAGGAAGAGTAATACAAGGATAACTGTTAGCTTCCCACTTCTTTTTCATAATTTAACTTGAAAAATGAAAATTAAAGTGAAAACGAATTAATTTTCTTTCCTTCTTTTAATTTTTAATATCACTTTCTTTTCTATAATTTCAACCACAACATTTTTTTTCAACACCAACTTTATTTTTAAAATTTCTCCTTTTATATGTCTGTATGCATGGGAGGAGATATTTTTACTATATTATCTCCATATGAGATATTATTGTCCAATCAGTATTTAAAATATTAGAGGCAGGGATTCAACATGAGCATAAAGCTGACCTTTTTAATTAATTTAACCTTGACCCTTCTAATTAAAGAAACTTCTAATCATGTGTTTATCTAGACAGTTGCATAATTATTTTTAAGAAAATTATTTAACAATGAAAATAATGTATTTATTTTAAAACACTCTTTATTAGTTAAATATCCTTTATTTAAAAAATTTATTATCTTTATTTTACTTGAGTTTCTAATTATAATTATTATTATTCAATTCTGCTATAAAGTATTATTTTCATTGTTAAAATAATTAATACTTTGATTAACTCCCAGTTTTCCTTTACATATATGTACTTAAACAATAATTTATACACATGTATTTCAATAAATAATAACCTACTTTTAAATAATAATAATTCAACTACTTAATCCAATTTATTAAATCCACAACTTCTAATTTTACTCAAAGTTCATTCAAATAACTAACATTTTATTTAAACATTATTTTAAATATTATTTTTAAAGGTATTTATTATCAAATAAACTATAAATGAAATTTTAATATATTCAATAAACTATAACTGGTGAACATCTATATAAATTTATTTAGTATAACTATTTTAAAACAGTAAATCCTAAGCTAATATTTACTTCAGTTTAGAATGTTAAATTGAAATTCTATGCATCTACCAACAAACTAAATATTTTTTAATGATTATTAACAAGCATATTTATATATTTAATAACTGAAATACAGGTTTATTATATGTATTAAGTAGATTATGTCCTGTATATGAGGGGTCAGATTGACTTTAGATCAACATAGGTGTGACAAGAATCTCAGCTTCAAGGTGGCTTTTTAGCATTCCATCATCAGATTTTCTATTGGATGGATGGTTGAAGAGTTGTAGTGTGGAGTGGATTGAAGCCTATCCACTAAAGTATAAAGATTGGCTATTTTAATATATCTGAGCACTTATTGCATATATGTGTGGAGATGATAATTTGGACCAAACTGATGATTGCTGATTTAGGAAGAAATATATATATTGGTGATTATCTATCTTTTTGGCATATATATGTTCAAGTGTATCAGTGATATGAGATAGAGTGGTGAGTGGTGGGTTATGTGAAAGTCTGTGCTCATATATCCTATATAAGCATATTTAGTAAACTGTTTTATTGGCACTTGGAATATTTAACTAATATCTATATAACTTAATTAGAAGAAAGTTAACTAAGAGCAAGCTTAGTATTATTTAAGGAATTTTTTTTTTTAATTATTACTAAATGTTATATATTTAACCTTTGGAGGCTTAAATATATGGTTACAATATATATAATTATGATTTAATCTATCATACCATCCTCCCTACATAATTACCTTAATCATTTACTAAACTAGAAATTATCCCATTATTTTAGCCCAGATATACTATTTAAACTTTAATTAAAGATTAATTTAACTATTATTACTTATAATTTTTCATTTTACCAGGCTTACTTTAACCACATCTGGAAATGGTGAATAACTCTTCTTCCAAGATCCATTTCATGTCAAAGCAGACATTGACCTGAGTAACAACGTCTTACATCTTCATTATAACCAGTACACTTCAATTGGCCCAGGCCAAAATATCTATAATGTGTACATTATTCTTCCTAAATTTTTATTAACATCAAAGAGTTGTAGTTAAATCTAAAGCTGCTAAACTTTGTGCATGCATAAGTGTAATATCATCTTCTCCAGATAAATACACTAATGATTACTCCTAATCATTTATTAGATCAGATATTACTCTATTATTTTTAATTCAAGTATATACTTTAACCTTTAATTAGTTATTAAAATATGTATAATTTTAAAAAGAACTACATGGAATAATTCATTTAACTCCTTTATATTTTTTTCCATGTGTAATATCTTGAGTATCCTTATGTCTCTTCTTTTCATCATGTTTACTTTAATAGCATGTGATTAAAATATAGTGGTGAAATAGAAAGTTATAAATTTACATATATATATATATATATAGTGGTGAAATAGAAAGTTATAAATTTACATATATATATATATCATTTTCAACAATTATCAGTCCACTGCAGAATGAAGGGCTCTCCAAGTTCAATCTATCTTCTCTGATCTCTAGCTTTCTTCTCCACATCAGACCAGCACACTTCTCTATTTCACCCATCTATTTCACATGTGATCGCTTTCTAGGTCTTTTATAATCTCTTGAAATCCAGTTAAGACTTCAACTGTCCATCTATTATTATCTCTTCTAGCAATATTTCTTCTAGCATATCTATATATAATATAGGGGATTTGAACACATAATTTCAATCTCCAGGTATGTAAAAATATACTTACATTTAAAATATATATATATGTATAAATTCTATGAGCAAACTATAAATAAAATATGCATGTGTCAATGCATTAAGCAGAGTTATTATCCTATAATACAATAATAACCAGCCATGCTCATGACAATCAATTGACATGGCAATCAATTGTTAAATAAATAAAAAATTATTTACTAACCAAAATTCTAGAGGTAAAAAAAATTAAAAAAGCCTGGTTCAATGCAGATTCTAATAATGCTTTGAATCGATAATTTAGTTGCGCATAACTGAGCATGCTCTGAAGTTTTGGTCATTTAATAGTTGATTGTTATGAATATGGTTCATTGAGCCAAAAACATGCTCAGCTATTGATATTTTATATAAGTACTCTGTTTAACAGATTATTAAAATATATTTTGTTTTATATAAATATTATACATCTCAGTAAAAGACAAATCTAATTTTAAGTAGCAAAATGTTATCACTAGAAAATATATGTGATAATTTAAAGATCACATGACCACTATATGCTTGCTCCTAACTGTTATTAAATCAGGCAAAACTCTCTATACATATTGCCACTCAGTGTAAGCTTTCTGGCATCCATTGATTACTCTGGCTTGCACTGAATGGCAATACGTATAAAAAGTTTTGCATAATTTAAAGATGGTGATACAGGCAGTTTAGAGAAAGAAATGATTACCAAGCATCTTTTCAGTGGCATGCATCATGTATTTCATCTTCAAGTTTTATTAAGTCTTCACAAATTTGTATTATTCTATATTTTTTGGTCAATTTTTATCAACTCATTACTAACCCAATGCTTTTTTTTATCCTATTTGTTTCATAATTTACAGTTATTGTTTTAGCATTTATAATGTTCCCTTTAATAATTCTCATTCTTTATTATGAGTTGACATTACTAATTAACACAGTGCCATATATAAGTTTATTGTCTTACCTATCAAATCTAATTTTATGTTCCCAGATATTCACACCTTTGATTTATTCTTTTGCTATTCTAGTCTTGATTCAGCTCATCACAACTTTTAAAAGGTATCTCAATTTTACTACTAGTAAACTATGACACAAATCTATGTCAGTTCAAGATGAAAATACACATTATTAACATGTAATTGAAACAGAAGTCACTACCTCCCATTGATTTATGTAATGTCAACAATTATGAAAAGATAGAATGGTACCATCTGTTTTTAAGCTGTTTTCGTTCTAATTTTAAGCTGAAGGGTTAATTTGGTCTATGTCAATAAATTAAAATTATACAACAACAAAACTTAAAGATAGAAGGTGTCATTTCTATCTTTTCATAATTGTTGACATTATATAACTCATTGGCAGGTAGTTATTTACATTTCAATTTTAAATATTTATAGTTATGATAACTTATTATTTCACTCTATTAATATTATTTTAAAACCTATTTTGAATAAAAATATGATCTAGTTTAAATGCATCAGTTCATACAAAAATCTCAGGAACCATCCTATTTTCCTTACAAAATTTTCAGCCTATATTCAGCCTCCATCCCATTTCAAACAACAGATACGTGTGACCACATATCATTGGTTTTTCAATGAAATGGACAGTTGAATTGTTGGGGGAAATCAGAAGATTAAAGCCTGTCCATTAAAGTTTAAGAAATTCCTATCTTAATATAAACTGAGCACTGATTATATATATGTGTGGGAGATCATAATCTTGACCAACTGATGAGTGCTGGTTCTGCACAAAATATATATAATGAGGGTCATTTATCTTTTTCACGTGTGTGGACATGTGTATCGATTGTTTGAGATGGAGTGGAGAATAAATACAACTAAAAATCCTAAGTTCAAATCCCTCTATTTGATGAAAGTATATTAATATGTTTTATTAGTTACTCATTAGACTAGAGATTATCCAGTAATGAATAATATTTTTTGTAGATCTTGTAATCATACATTTTTTACATGTCTTTCGTCATGTGTTTATGGTAACATCCCTCTACAAGGTGTTAAAACTGGATAGAAAGCAGTCCCTATCTTGCGTGACAGTGGTGTAGTGAAAATTCCCTACAGAAATTATATTAAAAATTCTTGAATTAGTTTGATTGAGTGTATATGTACATACACATATATATAATATATTAATGCTAAAACCTAATTTTCAAAAATTTAATAATCTTTAATAAGAAATTGGAATTGGCAGCAAATAAAAATATCAACATTAGTGAGTTTATAATAAAGAAATAAAATAAATGATTAAAGTAAATACAATATTGCACATGTTTCCTTCCAGGGAAATCTATCTGGAATAGATGTCATTTGCAATGAAGATTAAATAAAGAGATAATCTAATTAAAAATACTAATATATAACTTAAAAAAATAATTCACTATCGCAAATATATTATTTGCATAGTTGAAATAAAGTATTTATTTATTTTATTAAAAAATAATGGAAATGAATTATATAGTACTTCTATAAATTGTACATCAATATACAGGGCTATCCTTGTCTTAAGACAATAGTTTGGCATCTTCCTATTTTCAGATGATTGTGATTCAAATCTAGATTCAGGAAACTTAAAAACTTTTTCAGTGAACTTAGTATTTTTTAAAGCACCTGGCATATATTCAATTGATCTGGCTGATAATTCAATATTTATTGATAAATGCATTTTTGCTACTCTTGGCTAAAAGATAAAATGATAAAAAAAATCTCAACCTCTAACTATCCAAATAATTGATAAGTGTAATCAATACTCTTTCTCAGTTTCTCTATGAGAAGTTATAGAAGAGATCTTGTTTCATCATCTTGTGAAAAGATGACTGGATCTCTTTCCAAGCTATCTTCAGAACATGCTCTGAATCAACATATGGGGGGGGGACTCAAAGATAACTGCCATTTTATAATAAAAAATTGTTTATTTATTTTTAAGAGTTACAAATTTAATCTCTTCCAACTTACTATCCATTTGATGCAATACACCCATCTAAATTTGTTCTTTGTTTTTCAAAGTAGTCCAGAAATACTTGCAAAGTAATGTCTTTTAATGCCTAGGGCATTTTTTAACCACTTCTAAGTCCCACAAAAAAAGAGATATTTTTCCATTCCGGAGATTTAAAAAAAAATTGCACCAACTGAGATCGAGCAAATATGGCTGATAGATGAACTGGGTAATGCTGAATTTAATTAAAAAGTGCTTCATACCCAAGGCTTTGAAAGAGATGACACTGTTGGGATGGAATTTGCCCTCTTTTCTTTGCCACAAAGCAAGATGCTTACATTTTACCACATCATGTAAATGTTTCAGAGTTTCAGATAAATTGCTTGACCATTGCGAACTAAATCTGAGAGAAAAATGCCATTTGTGTTTTTAAAAAATCAGTGTTTATTGAGTTATCATCGATTAGCCCCCACACCCACCTATGTCACTGCTACCAGTCAAAAACCAATAGATATAATGTTACTGGGCTGATTTACAATTTAATTTTTTTTACACTACAGGTCAGCGCATAGTGCTGGAATTCACAGGGAGGGGGATCCGATGTCTTTGCCGATCCAAAGGATTATTCGTCACATGCGAGACAATTTTTAAAACATCCATCTCAGCATGCAGTGCTGGAATTGACAGGGAGGGGGATCCAATGGTTTTGATGATCTGAAGGATCATTCGTCACAACATACACAACATTTTTAAAAACAAAATTATTTAATAAAACCTAATATTTCCTTTTTTCAATTAATGTCTGATCAAAGAAAAATTTTTTTCAACACTATTTTAAAACAATTTACGAAACACAATTCGATTTGAAAATTCCCCTCTGATCAAGCCAAGCTTATGCTTTGAAAGTCTCATAGCTGTCCCTGCACAAAATACATTTTACATGTGATTTCTATATAATGCTGGAACATACACTTTTAAAATTCATTTAACCTTAAAAATATGTGTATGGAAGTGCATCTTTTGTCTTACAATTAATACTATCTAAAACTACATCAGGTCATATAAAAATAAGTACTTCGAATGCACATGCAAAGACTTAGGACAACTTGAATTCTACACACCCTCACATCATACTGTAGTGATCTGTGAAGTGTGTGATAATACTGTGAAGCACAAAAACTGCTTAACAGCCAATATGAACAGAACTGTTCTATACGCCACATGAACAGTATATTTCTGTGCTTTTGCATGGAAGCAGCGACATCAGGTGGTGTGCAGGGGCTAATTGACAACAACCGTTTATTGTTCAAACATTTGATAAATACGCAAAACACACTTCACAAAAAGATGTGCTACATAGCTCCATGATTTCACATGATGATGTCATTTGGAGGATTGAAGTGAAAAAATTCCTGCAAAGACTATGTAGCAGCATAAGTATATACTACAGCAGGCACACAAACCAGAGAATAATTCCTGTTATTTTTGGATTCCCCCTCGTATATGTTACATGTAGTTTAGTTATTTTACCATAAACATTTTAAAGCACTAACATATCTAAATCGTGAGTTGCAATATTAAATGTAATACTGTGTTTTGTATGTTTGCTTTTTCATATTATCTATTTACAAAAAAATAAATATATATTGAAAAAAATATTTCTTATCTGAATTCCATTTTTGAAATGGAAATGAATTTTACTTGAGAAATCATAAAAGAAAATTTGTTTTAAAATTCAAAATTAAATTTATTATTATTAAAATTTCACAAAAGATGTTTTTACTGGCATTCATGAAAGAAACTGTTGTTAACCAATAAAAACAGCTTCCACTTTACCTATAATGTTTTAATGACTTGCTTTCTTAAAAACAAATATTTTCAAATAAAATTTAATTGTAATCACGTAGGTTTTTTTTTTAATGAATTAGTTATCAAATTAAATAAAAGTGTACTTTTATGAAATATTTTTCATATATATTATTTTTTACTAATATTCAAATATTTTGCAGCTGACATTTTGCAACTATTCATATTCAAATTTAAAATCTGAGAATCTCAACAATATTACATATTTCTAGTAAATTTACATGATCAAAATTAATTTGCAAGATTTTAAGTGTTTATGAAGGCAGCATTTTAAAAAGCAAGTTTTAGTTAAACAATCAGCACTATTATTAATTTTTACTTTTTCATTTGAACTCTAAGTCAACGAGTGTTTTAGAATTAAACAATCAAGGAAAATTACGATTTCATTCTACATTTCTTTTTATTTTAATTAATTGTAAATGTTTTTAGTGAATTAGTCATGAAATACATTGAAAGTGATGTGATGTGATGTGATGTATTGTAGCTACTTCTTAAGCGAAGTCAAGAATCTCTCGGCAATTATACCAAGAAAAACTTGTTAGCTACTTAATTTTACATTCCCCAGTCTAATTTTTCCCATATTCTGCTCCATCCCATTTCCACAATATAATCTTTGTCAACTCTACAGCCTTTATATCTAAATCCTCCTTATCTTTTTCCAAACAGCATAAAAGCCAATAATCTACTTTCTGTATAATCACTTTTTTCACATTTATTTTTCCATAACTTCATTATATGTGCCCTTTTTGTTTTCAAACATTTACATTCAATTAACAAATGCCGAATATTTTCTATTCCTTCCTTACATAATTTACAAAATAAATCACCCATATTTTTCCATTTACATGTATATTCTCTTGTTATTAAAGATCCTGTATGAGCCTTAAACAATAAACTACTTTTATTACTATTATCATAAATTAACTCACACCTAATATTCTGATATTTCTATGTATATTTAAACTCTTTTTACTCTCCATACTAGTTCTCCATCTCTCTAACTTTCTATTATTTATTAGTAAATCTATTCTTTTATCCCATTCCTTACCACTATAACACTCAACAATCCTCCTAATACAATCATCCCAGCGTTTATACAAATATACAGATATAAATTCTTTATCCAAATCTTTTGCAAACTGTATTACTTTTCTCACCCATCTTGTTACCTGCCCTTTACTTGAAACCCAATTAAATACTATTTTAGCTATTCTTGTATTATCCATAAACTGCAATCTACCAAACATTTTCATTTTACTTTTTGCATCTCTCATATGAAAACTTGACCATCCTATTTCTCCTTGAATTGCTTCCCTTGCTGTCTATACATCTGCATCCAATGCATGTCTTCCTACTTTCCTCTGAACTTTTTCTAAGCAATTTAATATCCCATTACTAACATATAATGCATCATTACCATATGTTAACCCTACTACTGCAACTCCTTTCCATATAATTCAGCTACATCATATTTATTATATGAAAACACTGTTAATTTCTTTATCAATCCTTTTCTTTTCTTTGCTTCATTTATCAATTTTTTCTCCCATTCATCCAAATAATTTTTCTTATTCCTTAAAATAATTCCCAAATAACTATATCTATTCACCATACTTAACTTAATATCCCCCAACAAAAATTTGACATCTTCTCTTTCCCCAGTATTAACCATCATTATATTTGATTTTTCTTCACTAAATTTAATTCCCATCTCTTTACCAAGCCTTGCACATGTTCTCAACATAACTTCCATATCTTCTCTTCTTTCTGCACACAAAAATATATCATCTGCAAAAAAAGACCTGCCAAAATATATACTCCCTTACTACCTATTAATGGTATTTCTATCCCTCTTCCTAATCTTTCTATTGCTCTTTCTATTTCACTCAAATACAATACAAACAAAATAGGTGACAACGGACACCCTTGCCTTAGTCTCATCCCATTTTTAATTTTAACTGATTCTATATTCCCTAATTGATATATATATATATAATAATTATATATATATATATCCCTAATTGATATATATATATATAATAATTATTTTCATATAATTTCTTTATAATATCTACTAAAGCTCCATCCATTCCCAAATTTACTAAACTTATCCACAATCTATTTCTATTTACTCTATCATATGCCTTCTCTATATCTATAAAACTCATATATAACTGTTTACCTGAATTCCTACTCATATCCATAAGTTGTGTAACTACAAATAAACTATCTCCTATATTCCTATCTAATCTAAAATCTTCTTACATTTCCCCCACTACATTATTCCCTTCCATCCATTTTACAACTCTTCTAGCCACCATGCATGAAAAAACTTTATATAAAACTGATGTTACTGCTATCGGTCTATAATTATTTAACTTTCTATGATCCTTACCCTTTCCTTTAAATAATAATCTTACTCTTGTATTACTCCAACTACTTGGGAAAACTCTTCTGTACCATCTTATTAAAACAATAACTTTACTTTTGCCCTATATCCTAAATTCATTACCATTTCTGCTGCCCATCCATCTAAACCTCTTGCCTTTCAACTTTTCAATTTCTTCTCTACCTCATTCAATTCATTTTTTGAAAACCTAATATTCCCATTACTATATACTTTCATGTTTTCTATCACTCTATCCTTCACACCTAACATCTTTTCTATATTCATTACATAACTATTTAAGATCCTCTCTAAATCTTCTCTAGAGCTACACTCTATTCCCTCATCATCTAGTAATACTATCTCTCTCTCCCCTACATTTCTCCTTTTAATATAATTCCAAATTTTTTACTCCCATCTCTTCCACTTTTATTAATATCCTCCAACAATTTATTATTCAATTTCATTCTCTTTCTATAATCATCTATTTTAACCAACTTCTTCTTTTCTAAGTACTTTTCCCATTTAGCATTAATATCTTTTTCACTTTCCTTGTTCTTAATAGCACACTTATATTCTCTACATGCTTCTTTCCTCTCTTTTACACTTTTACTCATTCTCATTTTTTATTACTTTTATTCTTCTGAATATTCTCACCTAAAACCCTATTTGCCACTTTTTCTACTTCTTTACACCAGTCCTTATACTCATCCCCAACCCACTCTTCCATGATTTCTTCAACTTGTATTTTATACTCTTCCAACTTATTCTTATCATTCACTCTCCATCCACATCTTTCACTATTATTTCTACTTTTATTTCTATTTTCCATCACATTACTAACCATTTCAATTACAATTAAGTTATGATCACTAGTGCATACTTTTTCTTCATTATCAAACACCTTAATTTTTCGTATTTTATTCATTCCCTTTTTCTCTACCAATACATAATCTAATGTATGAAATATATTAAAGTGCATTTTTAAAAATATATACTGCCACCTATTGTGCATCACTGAAAACTTTCTGAACTGATTTCAACATGGTTTGAAATGGCATCCACCGACACTGTTAGCTGGATAATTAAAAAATTTGAAAAAAAAAAAAAAAATATGTTTAAAATTGGTTACAAAACTTGTCTATAATAACAGAATTTCTAAGTTAAATAAGAGTTTAGTTTTAGTTTTTTAAAAAAACCCAATTATACCTCTTTCCTAGCTAACGACATAATAAATAGAAACTTTGAAGACTGCATTTTCTATTGGTAATTCATTTATTTATTTCACTCTTTCTCTCAAAATATTTTTCACACTTTTCAGCCGAACTGTGTGCAACTCTTTGGCGCAATCATGGAAAATGTTTTTATCATTTGAAAAAATACTTGACTTTGCTTTTATTAACAATTTAAAATTCAAAGCTAGAAGTAACACAGTTATATATCTAGCACCCACCTTTAATTTACTATTCAAACTGAAAACCTGAGATTCAAATCAGCCTATGATTTTTGAGCCCCATATGAAGTACTTGAACAATTGCATGGTCTTAACATGTGATGTGATGTATTTTGGCTTCTCCTTAAACGAAGTCAAGAATATCTCAGCAACTATGCCCAGATAAACCTGTTAGCCACTTTATTTTCTTCCCATATTCTTCCCCATCCCATTTCCACAACATGATCTTTGTCAACTCTATGGCCTTTAAATCTAAATCCCCCTTATCTTTTCACAAACCTAGCATAAAAGTTAATAACTCACTTTCTGTATAGTCACTTTGTTCATACCTATTCTCCCATAACTTCATTATCTTTACCCTTTCTGCTTTCAAGCATTTACATTCAATCAATAAATGCCTAATATTTTCTATACCTTCCTTACATAATTTGCACACTAAACACCCATAGTTTTCCATTTGCATGTATATTCTTTTCTTGCTAAAGATCCCATTCTAGCCTTAAACAATAAACTACTTTCCTTACTATTATCATAAATTAACTCGCTTCCAATATTCCATTTACTTCTATATATATTTAAACTCTTCTTACCTTCCATACTATTTCTCCATCTCTCCAACTCCCTATTTTTTATTAATGCTTCTATTCTTTTATTCCATTCCTTACCACTATAACATTCAACAATCCTCCTAACACAATCATCCCATCTTTTATACAAGTATATAGATATAAATTCTTTATCGAAATCTTTTGCATACTGCATTACCTTTATCACCCATCTTACTCATAACCCAATTAAACACTATTTTGGCTATTCTTTTACTATTCATAAACTGCAACCTACCAAACATTTTCATTTTACTTTTTGCATCTCTCATATAGAAACTTGACCATCCCATTTCTCCTTGAATTGCCTTCTTTGCTGTCCATGCCTATGCATCTAATGCATGTCTTCCTACTTCCCTTTGTACTTTCTCTCTAAATAATCTAAAATCCTTTTACTAACACATAATGCATCTTTACTATATGTTAACCCTGCTACTGCAACTCCCTTCCATACAATTCTAGCTACATCATATTTATTATATGGAAATACTGTTAGTTTCTTTACCAAACCCTTTCTTTTCTTTGCTTCATTTACCAATTTTTTCTTCCATTCATCCAAGCAATTTTCCTGATTACATAAGATGATTCCCAAATACCTATATCTATCCACCACACTTAACTTTATATCCCCCAATAAAAAAATCTACATCCTCTCTTTCTCCAGTATTAACCATCATTATATTTGATTTTTCTTCACTAAATTTAATCCCCATCTCTTTACCCACCCTTGCACATGTCCTCAACATAATTTCCATATCTTCTCTTCTTTCTGCACATAAAAAGATATCATCCGCAAAAAAAGACCCGACAAAGTATATACTTCTTTGCCACCTATTAACGGTATCTCTACCCCTCTTCCTAGTCTTTCTATTGCTTTCTCCATTTCACTCAAAAACAACAAAAACAAAATCGGTGACATAGGGCATCCTTGCCTTAACCCACCCCATTTTTAACTTTAACTGATTCTATATCCACTAATTGGTAATTATAATAATTATTTTCATATAATTTCTTAATAATATTTACTAAAGCTTCATCCATTCCCAAATTGGCTAATCTTACCCATAATCTATTTCTATTTACTCTATCATATGCTTTCTCTATATCTATAAAACTCATATATAATGATCTACCTGAATTCCTACTCATTTCCATAAGTTGTGTAACTACAAAAAAACTATCTCCTATATGCCTATCTGACCTAAAACCTCCTTGCATTTCCCCCACTACATTATTCTCTTCCATCCATTTTACAATTCTTCTAGCTACCATATATGCGAAAACTTTATATAAAAGTGATGTTACCGCTATCGGTCTATAATTATTTACCTTTCTATGATCCTTACCCTTTCCTTTAAATAATAACCTTATTCTTGTATTACTCAAAATAAGATAAAAAAAGAGCTGCCCTCTATTGTCATATATCATAATTTCAGTGTTCAATGATTACCAAATGTCTTAAAGCATTTAAATTCACATATCCAAACTATTTTCTAGTTTTTCTTTTATCATTAATGCTTGGGATTCAAAGGAGTTATTTATTCAGAGCCCACCTTTAACAAAAAATTCCAATATTTTGAATCCAAGTAAAGTTCCTTGAATTGTTATGCAAATCTGACATCAGTTACATACTTTAATATTGATAGTTAAATTAGTCAAAAATTTAAGCTGATTTGAATTTTGGCTTAAAAAATAAAGTGGAGTTAAAATGGTTGTTAAACACATAACTGCATTATTTTTAAGTTTGAATTTTAAACCTCATTGATGAAGGCCAAGAAGAGTCTGGAGATGAAAATTTAAATGCATGAATCATCGGATGTTCATTGATTGCTCATGCTTGCTATACATAACACTAGAGTAGAAAGATTCTTATTTTATCTTGTATTTTATGAAATGGAGAACCATATGACTTGATGTTACTTAAAAATTATTATTACATTCTTTCTCAATGATTCATTTATTTTCTAAATATCAACTACCTTTGATTTATTGAATGTTCTTATAAAAGAATCTTTTATTATTGTAACAACAAAAAATATCTCCATGTTATGTCTATTTTATTTTCAGATGACAAAACTCTACACATTTACCATATTTCTATCACTACAGGGATCTCTATATCTAAACTTTCCCATTTTATTTTTGATAATAAATTTAGTTCTTTGGTTTATTCATAGTTCTACTTATATTTAAGATTCTGTAAATTCTAGCATCTTTATATATACGCTGTAACTTGATTGATGTAATCAATCATGGAAACCCACTTCTTTAGTACAGCAATTTTCTGTTCGTCTCTTCAGATATTAAACTACTTTTAAAATTTAAAAATTTTAATATTATTTTTGTTTTTGTATATATACTTTTAATTAGATTTTATGTCTAAAGGTAAGATGGGGTAACTAGTCCTAGAGTACTACAACCAATTATCAGCATGTAATCATCATCATTTATATGTCATTGACTCACAGTTAATGCATTACATGCAGAAATATTTTTTTATTTCTCATTAAGTTAGCAAAAAATGCAAATCACAAACCAAAATAAACAAACACACTTTGATATCATACTCTGAAATTTATTAAAGCGAGTATATAGATATGTGGGGATAAGGATTAGGATAAAAATTATAAAATAGTTTGTATTATTTGTAAATGTTTTAAAACTATTAATAAATATTTTTATAGCCAGGTTAAAATGGGCCATATAATAACCAAATTCGAATTTATTTCAGATAGAAAAAAAAATGGGAGACATGTAAACAATGGTGATGGTGGGGATTTTGATCAATAATTTTCATACAAATAAAAAGTATTACATGAACACTCATTAATAATATAATAAGAAAGTATATCTCATAGTTGAATCTAGTAGTACACCTATAGTATCTCCTTTCATGCCTATGAATTGTAATCCATCCTGAGTAAATTTTTTTCCCATAAGCCACCATATAGTTAACTCAACTTGTCATCTTTATTGGTCAGTGAATGAGTATTTAGTCATTCTTAGTTAAATAAAAACATATGTTCTTACTATTTACCAATGACCAAGTATACATCCTTCACTGGTTTCCTAGAGAAACTATTAGAAAAGTTTGAGCCCAACAGGAATTATTTAAATGTTATTTTATTTCTTTTACCAGTCCATATAAATTTATAAATTAGAAATAAAATAGTAGAATTCAATTATTGTTGATGTCACATCACATGATCACCATCTCTTATACTAGCACATAATTGTTTATAAACAAGGCAAAACTCTCTATACAGTACTGCCACCCTGTGCCAACCAGAGCAATCAATGGATGCCAGAAGGCTTGTGCATAAAATACCTATCTAATGTCTACTCATCCAATATCCCCAGACTAGTTTCTGGCTTGTGGCCTTCGTCAGTGAGGAGCTTTGTATCTGAGAGCACTGTATAGAGAGTTTTGCCTTGTTTATTGCTGATTTCTTCATTTTCTAAGTGAAAAAAATGCTTAGGTGATATATTTGCAACTAAGTTCATATACAGAAATTAATGTTCATCATTTCAAGTTTCTATCTCCTAAAAATCAATAAAATAAAGGATCCTCTAAATAAAGCTAGAGTGATAATCTATATATGTTCAGAAATCATCATTAATCTTGCACTTAAAAGAAATCAGAGACATCAAAAAGATCCCATCAAAAAGTATACAACATTTTTACTGACTGTTTTTAACATAATAGCCAAATTAGTTGTCACACAACCTTATATCCAATATTAATAAATTTAAAGATCCTAGCTAATTGCTATTTTAGAACTGTCATTAGTCAGACCAGCAACACTTGAAGAAAGAGATAAGAGCAATACCACTCAAAACACTGCATTATATACTGATCTATGTCTTTTATTAAAAATAGATTTGGCAATTAAAACTAGATGATTCAAGCAAAATGCCATCATAAATATACACTTTGTTTTTAAAATTTCTAATTTATACTGGTTTAGCATGAAATACATGTGTGTGATCAGTGTATCAGCAGTATGAGATAGCATGGATGATTGAAGGTCATGTGAAAGTCTGTGTTCAAACCCCTATATATTACATATATAAGTGCAGGTATGAAAAAGCCTGTACTGTAGAAAAAAATTATATTATAAAAAAGACAGTTATTATTTGCCAAGATTTATTAAATACTTCAATAAAAGGGTACCCACTCCCCAAAGTACTACAACATCAAATGATCACCCAAGTAAATTTTTCACCATATAAAAATCAGCTAAAAATGTTAATTCAACACATATGTAGAAAGATGACATATTGTCCCTATTACATTTATGAAAATCACATCAACTTATATATATTCCTGTTACCTGGGAGTGAAATATGTTTATGTAGACTTGCAGAATAAAGAGATATAATAGATAGTTAAAACATTCGATACAACAGGGTGCAGCATTTGAATACCTTACTAAGATTTGATCTAATCTAGAAGACCTAAATGAGCAAAATACATACTGAGTCACTAGCATGGATTTTTCTCTTCAGGACTATGTGTTTGAAATGTAGAGTTGAATGAATTGGAATTTCTAAACAACATATGAATAAAGTTCAAAATGATGATCAATTAAAAATGGATAGTATCATGCATTTATCTAAAAAATAGTGCAAATGTGCTTACTTTAATATAAAGTCGATATCAAAAGTTAAATTAATCCACTAATTTATAATCTATCAAACAGTAATTAACAATCACTTACATATTTATTGAAAAGTAATATTAATACGTGTATCTGAATTGTTTATTATTTCAGGAATTCATAAGAAGTTGAAGCTCCGGAAAGAACGGAGGTGGTTGAAATCCATAGACATTAAGTTCGGAAACTCGCTGCTCTATCATTGCTACTAAATCATGAAGTAGTATTTAAAGGCAACTGTGAATAAATTCTTTCTGAAAAAGATATGCAAATAAATTTGCATTGGAGACCCATAAGGGGCAGCATTCATTGTTATATAAATCACATTTTATTTTACTAAGTGAAAACGCACTCGTGAGGAACTTAACCTCAGAGTCTCTTCTTTAAATGTCTTCCTTCACATTTACTTACATTTCGAAGCAATCACGGCTACTAATATTTCTTCATTGTGTTTAATCAATACTTGCTTTTAAAATGTTGACTTCAAAAATAAAAATGTTTTCATGTCAGGAAATATTTTGTGGCAAAAAAGGAAACTAAATGACACATTAAATTTTCTCTAAATTCATACCTGTCATTTCAAGCAAGAAAATAAAGCAATACATCATTAATCAACACATCTACGCTTTAAATGAAAATATGTAATAAGATACCAATCCATTATCACAGAATTATTACAAATTGCAAAGAATTTTAAATCGAATTACAAACACACGCACTTTTAAAGAAATACATGTAAGCATTTTCTGCTAGTATAGATGCATCTCCGAATTCAACTACTATGCATGAAAATGGGGTGATATACCAATATTAAACTCTTAATACAAGCACAGATATTTGATACACCTATAATATCTAATGAGAGATTTTTTCATGAAATGCGTGCATAGTCAAAAAAAAAAAGGTGATTTATTAAACTGAGAAGGGTGACGCACTGCTAAAAAAAAACATTTAAAAAAAAAAAAATCAAGCAAGCATTCATAATAATAATAATAAATTAAATAAATGCGCAAAAATTATTTCATTAAGAAAACTTATTCATATATATTTACAATGTAAAAGACATGCACAGAGTTAAAACATGGAATTGTGTGTATGTTTGCACTAAAAAAATAGCAAAAACTTTAATATTCTATTCCAGGGATCAATTTTATAGTAAGAAAGATAAAAGAGCCTCACCTCCCCCCAACAGGAAAATTATATCACATTACTTAATAGATTTGCAAAGTAGTGATGGTTTGACTAGTTTCATATCTTTTTTATTCTCCAGCCAATTCGATCTAGACACCTATTTAGCAATTAGTATTAATTGATTAGCTTGATGTTTTGATATGGACTGGCTACCAAAAAACATCTTAAACCTTACTGAAATCAGAAATAATTTATGTTTTATTTTTGCTGAGATTTGAACCTAAATCAAGAGCATGATTGACACATTTGCCCACGCTCTTCAATAAGTATTGTGGTTTAAGATATGGTATAAGATAAAAAGTGAGTAATTAGATTCTCTAAATATCACATGACATTTAAAAATCAAAAATTTTATTCCCCACGAGTTCACAAAAAGTTTGTGTACTTGAAATAGAAAGCTGGGTCATGATACAAGTTCCTTGAGCTCACCCCTTGTTATGCTACAACTGTGCTAAATATATGCAAAATAGTATTCAGGCAATGGAATTCAATAAATGTTCCATGGGACTAAGCCAGTATACTTACCAAAAAATGAACTCATTTGCCTTTACTTGATATTTCTTTATCATTATTTAAAATAATCTTATATTTTCAACTTTTATTTACGAGATCTAGAATTTAAAATTTACAAGAATAAAGAATTGTTTGACTAAAGGTTTGTGATGGTGACATGATATCTATGTTGGATTATTTCTATCATCTAATATATTAAATATTTAATGACCTTAGAAAAATATTAAACTTTATTTCCCAATACATTCAACTGTTATTAATAGCATACAGGTTAATATTTAACACAACATTTTGAATTATATTATACTCTCTTCTTTAGGTCTTGCTGACCTCACCAGTGGTAGCACTAGCATGGAGAATGAACCTGGCTCTTTATATTTATGAATATTAATATTTTAATGTCAGATAATTAGAGTATTATCTTAAAATTCATTATTCATGAATTTAAAGATCCATGTTCAATTCCCATGCTAGTACTTTTATGGGTCAGAGTAGCAACACCTGAAGAAAAGTGGAGAGTAATACCACTTCAAACATGGTGTTATATACTAACTTATGTCTATTACTAACAGCTGAATGTAATGGAAAGTTTAAAGAAAGTTTACTTTTTTTCTAAAGACATTTAATATTAGATTATAGAAATTGTCCACCAGAAAATTAATAAAGTATTAAAAATATTCTTAATATTCAAAGCTTTTTATATAATAAAGTTAAAAGTATATGCATCTTTTGATATATTCTTATTAAAAGAATAAATATTTATTCTATTAGAACTAATAATTATTGTCTGTGCTGCTTTATTGCAATTGGCAACAACGGCATCTACAAAAAAAAAACCGTGTTATTCTATATCCAGGAAATGGAATACTTGAAATTTGCATAGATTTGCATAACATTAGACACTCAGTTACTTCACAAAGAGCTATGATTACAAGAGCCATGACTCTCAAAAGCACCCAGCCTATGGTTTAATAGATATTAAATATTAGCTTTGTGTTTATGCATTTATATCACTAGTATTAAATTACAGACATATTTGAATATAATTCAGAAAGTAAGACACAATAATCATAGCATCCATTTTAATATAAATGAAGTAATTTCAAAATAAAATAGAAAACTGAAATTATGACATAGCCGTTATAAATTTAAAAAATTTAAATTGAAAAATGAAAATTTATATTTATAATTATATAATGGACAATTTCCATAGAGTATGAAATGTCAAAACAAATTTTAAAATAATTCTAAATTTAATTAAAGTTTTGAAATACATACAACTGTTAGCAATGACGCACAGGTTAGTACACAATGCAATATTCTAGTGGCATTATTCCCTTCTTTTCTTCAGGTAGCATAAAACTTAAACAGGGATCTTTAGATATTCAGGAATACTGAATTTAAAAGGCTATTCTCTCAAATGCAACAGCCAGTAAACATTTATACTTATCTATAAGATTCTTCCTGATTTCTCCATTTTTTTCTAAACATCAATGTTAAAAAATGGTTTCCAAACATTATGAATTTTCACACAAGTTGATATAGTAATATTCAACAGATGGGAGCTGTATTCAGAGAGAAATCTTGATTTTATGTACTTTTTATATAAATTAGCATCCATATGTTTTTATTATCTTTGAAAAAACAAAAATTGTGTTATTTTCAAAGTTATTTTTTCTTCATTAAAAAATATTCAAATTTATATTTTTATGCATTTTTCTTTAATTTTATATTATATTTCACATATTAATTTATAATTTTACAATTTTGGTTTTACAATTTTAATGACAAATATTTTACAATTTTGATTTTAAAATTTACATTTCATAAATAAAAATGGTTAAAGATTTTATAATTTCAGTTATATACTTTCTTATTTCAAATGTTGAAATATATCAAAATGTTAGGATTTCAATTACACATATATACTAATATTCCCAAGGATAAATATATATTATTCAATAATATATATTATTTAATGTTAGAATATGTTGAAAAAAATGCTCCCATTAATAAAAAATAAAAAAGTATATGTTTAAAAGGATAATATCCAACAATGTAAATAATATCTTTTCACAAAGATTTAAGAGTATAACAGAATATTTGGAAGGGAAAACATACTGTAGAAAGACTTTAATGAAGATAAATAGGCTTTTAGGCTATCACAACAGACTTTTGTTGATCTTATTAAATATTTGTTTCTTAATAAGTTTATAATATTTACATTTTTCTTTTGGTTAAATATATATATTCCTTTTTATTGATATCAAACAGAAAATACTTATTGTCAATAACTTTACTATAATTTCTTGTTTGTTTTTATAATTAGAAGTTGGTTTTTAATACTACAAGAAATATTTTAATTATTTTAATTCATGTTTTAACAAAATTTGTCTTATGCACATGTATTTGATGAGAATAATTTTTTTTGTATTAAATACATTTTTAGCCTGAAAACTAAAATAAAATTTTTGATTTCTTACTTATTCATGATTTGTTTGTTTTTTGCAAAATCAATAATTTATTTTTAAAATTATTTTTCTTTTTTAAACTTCTTATTTTAATAAAATTTGTCAAAAATGTTTAATAAAAAATAACTTTTTCCATTAGAAAATGCAATTTGAAATATACTAAAAATGTTGCTAAGAGAGAAAGATGAAAAAATATTTTCATAAGAACATTAAATGATAATCTTTTCCAACTACAACTGTGCATTAAAATAATATTTTTAAACCATTACAATTCATTTTTGCCATTATTATAAAAATATTTATTTCAATTTGAAAAATCATTTATACAGAATTATCAGGTGATAAACTAGTAATATTGTAATTGATTTTTAAAAATACTCATGAAAATTAAATATCATAAACAAGTAATATATGCAAAATTATTTTATTTATAACAAAATTCATCAAAATTTCTTATAGGTTCATTATACATTGTACAGGCTTAAACCTGCATTTATATATGTAATATATACAGGGTTCGAACTCAGACTTTCACACGACCCACCACTCTTGTTCATTATAATTTTACAACTACCAATAAACAGTTGGAAATAGTAGTTTGGATTTTTTTTAAAAATATGGCAAGTTAAAAATTAGATTGTTAATTAATTTGATTCTATTTAGTAGTAAAAGAAATAATTACACTTAGGCGAACATTAATTTTCACCCCTATTTAATTTTTTTTAAATATTAAGAATTAAAAAAATTAGCTATTAGTAATCATATGATTTTTTTCAGTACTCATTACTGAAATATGATAAATTATTTGGGTAGAAGTGAAACTAATAGATAAATACAAACTGCCAGATAAATTTGTTTTGAAATAAAATTTTGATACATGTACTTGAGATAGACTTCTATGATACAAGAACTTATATGCTCCTTCAAGCTCTTCAGATTTCAAAATTGTAATTGTTTATCCCAAAACATTTTTTTTTAAAAAAAAGTCTGATAATGAAATTTGGTGCTTGTTAAAAATAACTGACACTGACCATATATAAAATAATAACACATCATATCCCCCAAAAAAGATGACCTGTTCTCTCAAAAAAATACCTCCATTAGCATCTCTTGATCAATGGATGTGCTACTCAACATGAAAATTTAAAAATATTATCATATGTGGATCATGAATTAAGACATGAAATGTGACAGTGTCTTTCATACTTTCAAAAATCATCTTAAATGCTGTTTCTCCCATCACAAAATCTTGGAAACCATTTGCAAATATTCTTCTGATTCATGAAATGTGATTATGTTTTATATCTTTATAAATCAGCTTCAATGTTCTCTCTGTCATCCCAAAACCTGTAAAACTCTTGAAACCATTCTTGTACCTTACAGTTTTATTGCTGTACAAAGTTTGTATCATTTCAAATATTTCAGTTGCAGTTTTTCCCAATTTGAAACAATGTGTGATGTCCGTGTAGCATTTTATTGTACATTAAGACTGTCACATTTCATACCATAATCTAAATATGCTAGCATCTTTGATTTTGTAGTTAAAAGCTCTATGTCATTGCAAAACATGAGTTAATTCAGAGTATGTAGCTTAGAAAGAAAACCAATTGCCAGTCATCTTTTCATCAAAAGTTGCTATGTGACTTGCTTCTAAACTATAAAATTCTAATTAATCAATTACTCTAAATAAAATATTTTAAATCAATTACATATTATCTTCCATATAAATTCTCATGTAAAAGTAGAAAATTTATTGGCACATTTCTGGTTTTTTTGTCTTCCTACAGACCATGCCTGTTCCTAATTTAATATCTGTTTTTAGTACATTGACTTGCAAGCTTGGTTCAGTAGTAGAGAAATAAACTCTGGAACTCAAAATATGCAAATCAAAGTTTCCATTTGTCATTTCTGGTTCTCAAACTTCTTTTAAACTCCTATCCAATAAAAATGTTTGCTTATTTTTTTAATTGAGAACCTTATCTTTTTATTGATACCACTAAAATCTGAGTAATATTAATATTTCAAAATGAGTTGTAAGTTGAGATTTAAATTCATTGCAGTACTTCTGAAATTAGTATGTCGTTTGATGGTATTAACTTCCTCAATGCCTTTTGTTTTACTAATTTTGCATTAACTATCTTTTATATCGCATGAATACATAATCCCTCTTATGTCAAATTTACCAAAATACATATATTTCTACTGGTCCAAAATATATTCCATCAATGTTCTCATCTTAATTGAGCATCCTAGTCTGTTTCCATTTTGGATTTTTTCCAATAAACATAGAATTTTTGTTGCTTTTCACAAGTCTATTGTATGGCATCACTCATTTCTGTCCATGTATCCCAATTTATCTGCTGCCCTCTTAAGTTATTCGTTCACAAATAGATTGTTTTTTATATAAATTCCTTTTTCAAAATAAATCAGTAGATCAATGCATGCACATCATTAATATGTATGAATGCATTTCAATGGCTGCAGAAAATATGCAGGCAACATGCATTTAGTTTTGATTAATAAATAGGTTTACAGATATAGGTTTTTTTTTTAGATTAATCATCTCCAAAGATCCAACATTCTAAGAGGGATAAGTATTAAAGTGTTAAAACAATATATGCCCATCTTTATGCTTGCATAAGCTATTAAAACATTTGCAAAATTCTCCATATAATAGCGCCATCCAGTGCTAGCTATAGTAATCAATAGATGCTAATAAGTTGTGCATTTTAACCCTTATCCACTGTTTTCTCATCCAATATTTATAGAATAGCTTCTAGCTTGTGACTTTCATCAGTGAAGAGGCTTGATTATGACAGTAGTGGTTATGTATATAGTTAAGAAAATGCTTCACTGAGGGAAAAGGCCATATTTCTCTAGGTTGATGAATCATGGCTTCATCCTATCATTTCCAGTGTTCAAATTTCTTATGAATTTCTGAACAATGGTAGAATCATCCATATTAGCAAAATTATCTTAAATTCCCTTATCCTACATACCGAAAACATTTTTTCAATCTTAATTTTTAACAAACTTATACTGAAAAAGCATACTGTCTATCCCATTCTAATACTGCCACCTATTGGTGATCTTGTATAAATAAATATAGGTTAGATAGCAATGTTCATTAATTCCTGTACAGATCTATTTTACCCACATGCCCAGCTTAATTGTCAGATTAAAACTTTTTTAAATGAAAAGGACTGCATTCAAAATTCTTAATCAATGAGTATAATAGACCAAAAATTAATCTGAGAATATGATTAAAAGTACAGGATATGGATTTAATAGGAACTACTGCCTAGCATCTACGGTTCATTCAAGCTTACATCCATTGTCAGAATTGGATAATGTGACCCAAGTTAACTTCTGAAAAGCATTGTGTAATCTGAAGCCATATTACATTGCGGGAGGAGGGGTTAACCTATATTTCTGCAATCCGCAGATTAATAAAATATTTTTTATATATATATTTGTTTTCCATGTGTCAAAGCATCGGCCGGGAAGCGAACCCGGAGCAACTGCTTGTATAGCAGCTGTCCTGCCATTCGACCACCAACGCTTCACATATTTCTTATATTTAGATTACATTTTGAAGAAATATTCTATTTATATGATGGTTTTTTTTACTGACAATCTCTGCACCTTTAATAAAAAAAATAGACATAACAGTCCATTTTTAGTTAGTTCTCATATTTTTAAAACAAGTACAAGTAAAAAAAAATTGATTTATTTTGAAAACTTTCCAAATCTAATAAAAGCTTATATTTTTTACAAGAAGTAAAAATTTTCTTATGAAAAAGCAATAAACAGTTATTCCACTGTAATTGCAAATGGAAATATAGTTGTTTTTCCAATATGGTATTTTCTTCCATGCCACTAGAACTATATTTAACTTTAAAAAAATTCTAATATACGTATAAATAAAGATATATTTTTCATTGTCTATTTTTTTATAAATAATGAAAAATATAGTTTCAGGTATAAACCATCTAGGCTTTTCTTGCTTGGATAAAGAGTAAGAAACCTCCTTTTAAAAAGCATGTATACAAAAAAAATTGTAAAAAAAAAGATGTGGGTTCAATGCTCATATAAATATAAAAATTAATAATCAAATGTTTTTCCCCTCCGCAATTCATAAGAAGTATAAAGCCCAGAAGTAATCTGTGAACTGCAGAGTCATGCTAAATTATGCAGGCTTTTATGAATATGATAACCTCTATATTAGCGAGATTGCAATTATATTTACTCTTTATGCATAAATATGCATTTACCTAACAAATATTAATAAACTTTATCTTCTAGTTAAAAACATCCAGATATCCACTTACCAAACCTTATTGGATGGCTAACCAAATTGAACAACGGTTCTCCATATGTAAATAAAATCTGAATCTATTTGTGACATAAAATCATTGTCAACCATTGGTGGCCGAGTGGTCAGCGCAGCCGCCTTACAAGCAGTTGTCCCGGGTTCGCTTCCCGGCCGATGCTTTGACACATGAAAAAAATAAATGAATAAAATGAAATCATTTAAAAGTTTGTGTAGCCCAGGTATCCACAAAATAATAAAATACTAATTCATAAATAATCTTGCAATTGGTCACACAAAGTGCAGGTTAATGAAGTATATTTTAAAAAAAACTTTAGTTTTCTTTTTTCTCATGTGTCATAGCATCAGCCGGGAAGCGAACCTGCTAACCCGGGACAACTGCTTGTAAAGCGGCTGTCGCTGACCTCTCGACCACCAATGCTTGACAAGAAAACTTTAGTTGAGACTGAAATTTCCAATAAATCCAGTATTTTGGATTTCTGTATTGATTAAAGAAGTGGAAAAAAAGAGTTAAAAGATAAAAAAAAAAAAGATACATCATATAAGATTATAAGTGATTTTAATTAATAACACGCTAATGCGTTGCGGTGAAACTTTTTTATATAATAATTTCTGTAGGCTTTCAATATCATAATTTCTGCAGACTAAGTTAATATTTATAAAGTACATGTATCTCTGAATAGGGTGATTAGTATTAGAGTAAATAGACTCAACTCAAGATCTATGGATAATGACCAAAGCTTTGATTTCTCCAGCACTAAACTTTTTAACCTTTTATGAAGTCTTAAGCAACAAACACTTTAACTTACCTTGTGTTTTATAATACAGTGACATATTGACAGACTGTGGAACTCAAGGACGAAGATATATAATAACCCTGCTTGATCATTTCCAATGCTCAAATCTCTAATAAATTCTTAAGCAAAAATAATTTGATTATTTATTATATAAGTACATGTATAATTTATTTAGAAGATAAATTATCTTGAGCCAAGACATTTCTTAACTAATATTAAGACAGAAACAAAAAATTAAAAACTCCAACAAAATAGTAAACATAATCTTAAAAAAATTTATATAATTGTAAGTTTCAACAATAGTAAACTTTATTGATTCAATAGTTACATAGTATTATAATGCCATTGCAAAATACATGTTGAATCTTATTATTATCAGTTCAATTTCAAGTCTATAATATTCATTTTTTTAAAAGTACATATCTCTACAGGTAATTTTACATGATTCTATCCACTTTATCAATGTTAATTAATCATATTATTGTCCAATAGGAGCATAATCAGGACCATGCTATCTTTAATTTTTTTTTTTATAGCTTTGCTATTTGCCTGAGCAGGGACCAAGTAGCTGCATAAATATCTGGGCTGGTGATCTGCTTGTCTCTAACTTGAATTTTATTCAACTTATTTTCAAATGTGGCTGCATGCCTTCTGGGGTTATTATCCAATATGAATACACACCTAGTGCACCAAAGTGCATATAAAACAAACATTGAGGCCCTTATGGCTGGTATAGACCTACCTTTGTAATTTGATATAATTTGCATCATTGTAGTATTTTTTCCCTGTATTTGCCCTGCAAAATGCATCTAGTCTGCTCCAAGGCCTTGCAGTTGAAAATTATATGCTGTAAAGTCTCCTCAGCCATATGGCAAAGGCTACAGAATGGATCAACTGACCTGTACATTCTTCTGTGATGTAAAAAATACTTAGTAGGTAAAGCGTTCAAATTTCATCTTAATTATAAAATCTAGGAACTTAGGTTCTAGTTGCCATTTTTTGTATTGCTTGATCAGATATTTGTTTCCTATTTCTAGTATTGATGGGATCTCCTCATTATAATTATTTTGATGTATAAACATATATTTCCCAATATTTATATTTTTGGTCCAATTGATCTGGAATTGTTCTTTCTATCCTGCATTGGTAGACGATGATTGCCAAAAAACAATCTTTTGGAGGAGGTATATCTGTAGGTGTTATCTGCTCTAGGTATCTTAATTTATTATAAATTGGATTTAGAATATATTGCAGTTTTATTTTGTTTATACCAGGGGTTCTCAATCTTTTTAATTACTGTATCCCCTTGGCTTTTAGTAAATTATCTGATACCTCTATTTATTATAATAAGAAATGAATGGATGGAAGGTGTGCCATGCAGTAAATCATGTGCATGTGCAAGAGGTGCAGAAGCCACAGAGCTGCGCCTAGATAAGGCATCAATCTGACAATTTCACTGCTTATCTTTAATCTTAACCAGGCTTTTGATTTAGTGAACCCTGCTGTACCAACAAAGACCTATGAAGCCTCATTGTGTTTGCAACCAAAAAGAGATCTGAAATGTTACTCGTATGGTTGACAGGCAGTATCAACATGGAAAAGTCCAGAAATGTTGATAACATAACTACTTTTAAAATATATTAATAGTAGAATATACTTGTTTACCTGCTATTCAAATACCCCCTAGACAAGCTTTTTGCATACACTGGATATGTGGGTACTCCAGGTAGGAAACCTGTGGTTTAGATCTTTTACTTAACAAATAATTAATTAATTAATTATCAATATTGACATAACAAATAAAATTTGTAAACAAATATCGGTATATGGTTTTTAATTGGTTAGTTTATGTTTAAAAAAATACATTTAACCAATCAGATTTCAAACTTCTCATAGTGCTTCTCAACTGAAACCAGTGTAAAAACACCAGACCATCTTCTCTTACTATACATGTATTCAAAGTATAACATAATTAGATCATCTGATGATCTAATAGCTTAAAACATTTGAAATACCATAAGAGAAATAAGGGAGTTATATATATATATATATAGCATTAATTATTTCATAGTTATAACAAAAAAATAAATTATTAATTTTGGAAAATTTAAATATAACTTTCTATTTGAATAAAGTTTATAGAAAAAGTACAATATTTTTAGTAAAATTGTTATTAAAATTTTAATGCACCTTTTCATGTTAGCGACAATAAAGTAATTTTTTCTCATTACTCAAGACCTAAATTTAAATACCTCTAAAACATAATATAACTAAAAATATATAATCTTATATATAAAATCCCTATTTCTCTATTGTTTGATTGGTGAATGTATGTTTGTCCATAAGGCGATCAGATGTCAAATTTACAATCAATTTTAAAAAAAATATTACAGTTATTCACATTACGAAGAATATTTTAGGTGAAGGAAGTGATTCCACTATTAATAGTTTTCTATAATGCTGTCAAATTCACATATCAAATATAATGTATATTCAGAAATATAGATTTAAATTTAGAGACTTAATTTCATTACAAGCATTTTATTCAAAGCAAGTAATTCTGCAAGGCAAAAAAAGAATTGTTAAAGCAACCAATTAAAAAAAATTACAAAAGCAACAGCCATTCAAACTGTCTAGGAAGTAATTCTGCCATTAATAAATCTTAATACAAAAATGACCAAGCACATTTATCACATTTATTTATATAATATTAAAATCATTTGCTTAATTTACATTAAATTTTAAAAAAAAATTGTTAAAGCAACCAATTAAAAAGCACAATAACTTTTCTAAAGGCCAAGAATGATAGTCTTTCAGGTTGGCTAGGAAGCATTCTGCCATTAATAAACCATAATACAAAAATCTATGGGTATATTAATCACATTTATTTATATAATATTAAAACATTTGGTTTAATTTATATTAAATCTTCAAAAAAATTGTTAAAGCAATCAAATAAGATCAGGTATATCTGGTTTATTTTTTATTTGTGTAATAAAAGAAACATTATAAATAATCTTGAAAGAAAAAATTTACAATTAAAAATTATCTTTCTTCTTCACAAACCTGATGCCATTAAGTTACATCACAATTTTATGCAATATAATTTCATTGTATTAACTTTTGCAGTATAAAGCTTTATTATCTGTTGATAAATACTGATATTTTGGTACAAAAATAAAATACAGATTAATTACTGTTGTATTAGAACCACTCAATATAAAATTACAAGTACCAACACAAAAACCATTCAAATATCATCCCAAATTACAAAAAATTATTAATTTTAAAAGATATATTCCTGAATAATCTTTAAAAAAAAATCAATAACATTTATAATAAAATAATCAAAATCTTCTATGTTATATGTAATACTAAAATAAATATCTATAAGTGTAATGAAAAAAAAGCTCTTAAAATATCATGTCCATATAAATGGATCTAGAATTGAATGTTGTAAATTTGATTACTGCTACAGACAATTTTTCAAGTTTTATGTTATTTTTAATACATTATAAATTCTGATTAACCTCTTACTTGGAAGATTTATATACATCTAAGAATAATAAAGCTATTATTTTGATATTTTCTAATTATTTTAAAATTTCTTTACAACATATTATTGCCCTGTGATTTACTGCAGTGGTGGAGTATGGTATTCTGTCAAGGTCTATGATCATTAGGTCTACAGTATGATATAACTTGAAAAAATATAATCAAAGGAATATTTTTAAAAATAATTTTATTAAAATTATTTTTCCTATATAGATAGACCATTATAATTATTTAATTTATAATTAAAACAAATGTATCTCATTCAGGGTTTATTCATTGGTTGTTTGTTTTTAATAGTCTCTTTTATAATCTCATCACTTTCTTAGTTTCAAAAATGGTCCAGAAATATATAGATACAGACTCCCACATATCACTTTTTTAAAAAAAAAAAAATCTTTATTTTTACTAAATCATTAATCATTATAAATTCTGATTTTTCTATTATGCCACCTGGTGGAAGTTTTTGAAAATACTTAATCTTTTATGTCTGTATAAACTCAATAAATTGGACTTGATTTTTTTTTTTAATTTAATTTTAGGAATGAATAATATTTTTAAAAATCACATTTGATCTTTTTAAGTATTTAAAAACTGACTTGCAAATATGAACAAAGGACATAATTATATCACACAAAAGTCATACATCGATATAAAAATAAACTCAGAAAATGAGTGAATTCATTTTTTATATTAAGTTTTTTCTTTAAATGCGACAAATGAATGTATATTTGTAATAAATAAATCAAACATATTTTAAATTCTGATATTTGCTTTATAATTATTACAATATTTGAAAAGATTTTTAATACCATGTCAATTTGTAAGATAATGAGATTACACATGCTGTGATTTTTTTTGTTTATATTATGCTAAGTTTATTAACTTACATTTCTAAAAATAAAAGATAAATGATTAAATTGAAAGTGTAATATATATATATATATTTCTTTTTGTTTTAAATAATTATCAACCAATTAGTGTGTAAAAATAATCAAAAATACTTTCTAAACAAGCTAAAAATCATATTTTTTTAATTCAAAAAACGTTTTGTGAAAATTAGAGTAGAAGGAAGTGACTACCTTCTAAGTGTTTTTCTGTCATGTATAAGAGAGTAAAGATTTTAAATCTTAGCCAGCTATCTATAACATCCTAACTTCAGATTTTTTTCCAGTTAAGAAATCAATAAACACAGTATAGAAAAATCTACATTATTAAAAAAATCCTATGTTAAAATGAGTTACAATAATGATAAAGTAGTGGCATAATGCAGTGGCATAATGCAGTGGCATAAAGCAACATAATAAACATTTTTTTAAAAGAATCACCAATGATTCTCAGTGAATATAAGAGCAAGTTTTAATAATCTTTTTTTTTCTAAAATTTTAACCAACTTGTATTCTCTTTATCAATGAACTAAGAGTAAATAAATATAAATTTACATATAATGCAATGATTTTGATAAGAACATAAATAATTTTACAGCTTATCAAATATGGAACATTAACAATATAAGCATATTCACAGAACCAACAAATCAGAATACATTATTAAGATAATTCACAAGCAAGATTTCCAAAGAATCATTTAAACAAACTTGTAGTCAATTTCTACCAATTTTTATATCAATGCTGAACTATTTTGCCACATAGATGATGATTACTTTTATTTGATCTTTGGTTTATTATGTCATAATAAAGCAAGCATTAATATTCAAAAAGGCTAAAACATTTTATTGGTGGTGATTTTTGTTTTGCATTAATTAAGAGCCAGTTTACAGTCTCAAATATTATTTTAATAATGTATTTGAATGATTTGATTGTTTCATGAATGCATTTATATTCTTAGAGTTATAAATATGATAAACTGCAAAATTATTTACATGCCAATTAAAATCTCATCTAAATTAATACTTGAAACTATACAACTTGATTAATATAAAAGCAAAAATTGCAGCTAATAGAAAGTTAATGCCTTTTTGAATATTAATGCTAGATTTATTACTATATAACACTGAAAGTCAGGTAAAAATGTCCATCTTTTACCTGACAAAATAGGTTAGCATTGATATAACAAAAGGTGAGCTGTTTGTAAGTTTATTTAAATGATTCTTTGGCAATCTTCCTTGTGAATTATCTTAGTGATGTACTTTTTGTGTTTGTTACATGAATGGATTTATATATATAAGTAATAAATTATAATGTCGATTTTGTAAATCATTTTAATATTTTCAACATTTTAATATCATCTATTAATTGTGTAAAAGATCCAGAAAGAGACCACATGTGAGATGGATGAATGAAGTAAGGAAATGTGCAGGTGTGATGTGGAGAAGAGAAGCTAAAGATAGGAAAAGATGGATTGAACATGGAGAGACCTTCAGCTGCAGTGGATTGGTAATGGTTGATGATGATGATGATTAATTGTTGAAAATATTTTCTTAAAAACTTCACATTCATATAAATATAAATTATATTAAAGTCCTCATTTTTAAACACAGCCAATAAAATATTTGCCATCTGTTGTCAGGGCAACCCTACAATTAGACAGTTATTGGATTCTATTCTTTGCTTAATTGTAATATTGCTCATATTCTATTACTTAGTTTTAACACAGGGCCTTAGTAATGAAATTTATGTGTAATTAGCTGTTGACATTTATGATTTTAATATATGTTGTATTCTTTTGATGAAGATCATTTCAGATAGTTGAAACGCCCAGAGAGATCCGGATTTATAAATGATTATGACGATCCATAATAAATATTAAGTCCTAAACAAAAACATCTTGTCAAGCGTTGGTAGCCGAGAAGTCAGCGCAGCTGCCTTGCAAGCAATTGCTTGCAGTTATTGTGCCCGGGGAATGCTTTGACACGTGAGAAAAAAAAACATGCTTGTGTGTGTACGAATAGTTTTTTTTTTAACTGCCATATTAGTCTATTATAAAAAAATTTAAAAAATTGACTAAAATCATTTATTTTTAGTAAATTACGGTTAAAAAAAATCATTTGTACTTAAAGATAATCTCTTATCACATACATTTGCATATCTGTCTTCGTTCATATCGTTTATTTATTTTCTTTTTCCTCAATAGTATTGATTCTATGCTTAATTTATTATTATACAAAAAAATATCCAAAATGAAAAGCTTATCAGACCTCTGCCTATCAAAGTTAGTCAAAACTGTTATTGAGTAAATAAGAAGCTTATCAAAGAGACCTTGAGTCTTCGGTGGCAGATTACAATGCAAATACACTTAGTTTCTTCACAATATTTCTTTTTTAAAAAATAAAACAGCTTTAGTGTTAGATTTTTTTTTTTTAAAAAAAATCATTTTAATTGTTTTTTATCTGTCAAAATTTAATACTGACTTTCCAATTGCCATTAATAAAAAATACACATAATCATTACTAAAGTATAATTTATCTATATCAGAGAATACCTGATTTGAAATACGAGTACTGCCTAGAATATGAGTAAGAACACACACACAAATGGAACAATAGTGAGAAAAGGCAAATTAATTAATTAATAAAATATAGTTTATTAAATTTAATCTGCGATATATTTCTGATTTTGTATTTAAACAAATGTGTAATGTCTGTTCATTTTATTCTCTCATTAAATCACTACAATTTTACCCACAAGTGCCAAAATATATGCACTGACACATGTGACAACGTCTCTTACTTAAATATTACTAATTATTTATTAGACTAAAGATTATCATATTTTTAGCACTTTAAAATTCTTGTAAAATTAATACACGTTTCTCATATACCCAAATATTTTACTGATTGTGTTTTGTCATCATCATCAAATGAATTTTCTTATTCAGATATCTATCTAAGTTAATTATGATTTATCATTCTATTATCTCCAGTCTGAAATTTCCACAGATTTTTGCATGATAGTGGTTAAAAATTAAAGTGTGTTTAAAAAAAATCATACTCTAAATAAATTTAGTACATAGGGAACTTAAAATATAAAAGTTACTGGATTATTACTACTGGAATAGAGTATTAAAAAATAGTTTAGTCCGTTGAATAAACTGTAGAACTTTATTATTTGACTAATCGTCTTTGACGTTTATCTGCTAACTGTTCTTTAAATTATTGTTACTAAAATTAATATAATACATATAAAAATATTATATATATAAAACGCTTTTTGAAAAGTAAGACTCGAAAAAGCTGATTTTTTTTTTCCTTAAATCACAATTCAGGTTGGTAAATTAAATTAAATTGAAATAAAAGTGTGAAGAGAGGGTGTCCATAAATTATTAATTAAAAAGTAAAAATAATCGAATAGTTTAATATTTGGATATAGTAATAAACTATTCTATTATTTTAATTAATAAAAAAAGATAAAATAATTAATAACTTTAAAAATAAATAAATAATCGAATTGCTTTATTCATCATCATCATCAACCATTATCAATCCACTGCAGGATGAAGGTCTCTCCAAGTTCAATCCATCTTTTCCTATCTTTAGCTTTTCTTCTTCACATCACCCCTGCACACTTTTTTATTTCTTCCATCCATCTCACATGTGGTCTCTTTCTGGGTCTTTAATAATCTCTTGGAATCCAATTTAAAATTTCACTTATCCATCTATTATCATCTCTGCTAGCAATATGTCCAGCCCAACTCCACTTCAGTCTTTCAATTTTTTCAATGAGATCAGTAACACCTGTTTGTTCTCTTACCCGTACATTGAGTTTTCGATCTCTTCTTGTTACTCCCAACATGCATCTCTCCATACTTCTTTGAGTGGTTTGAAATCTCTGCATTGCTCTTCTATTAAGTGTCCAAGTCTCAGATCCATAAGTAAAAACTGACAAAACACATTTATTAAAAACCTTCCTTTTCAAACACATAGGCATATTTCCTTTTAGTATCAAGTTATTTCTACCAAAAGCACTCCAACCAAGTTTAATTCTATGATTAATTTCATCCATTTATGTTTCCATCTGTATTAATAATCTGACCAATGTATTTGTAACTGTTAACTTCTTCTAATTCATCATAATCAATCTTTATTTTCATATTTTGAGAAAATCTATTAAACATTACTTTAGTCTTTTTAACATTTATCTTTAGTCCTACTTTCCTACTTTCATCTGATAACTCCTGTAACATTTTCTGTAACTCTAAAGCATTATTTGCAAAAACAAATACATCATCTGCAAAATCTAAATGACTTAAATAATCTCCATTTACTTTCACTCCTTTAGCTTCCCATTTTAATCCACAAAGTTCGAGCGCCGGAAGTGACAGATCTGGGACAAGTTTCTCTCCAGGCTGTATCATTGTACCACAACACAAATAACGCAAAATTATAATTATATATTTTTTTATTTCTTTACAAATTGTGATAATCTATGTTCATAAAAGGGTTAACATCATATGTGAAAAATATACCATACAGAAAAATAGTATTTATTTTCAATTTATATGCATTTAAAATTCCAAGGAAAAAATACACAAAAAATAATGTTTACAAATAATTTTT
The DNA here is from genome assembly GCA_028023455.1 of Epiperipatus broadwayi. Classification (NCBI taxonomy): domain Eukaryota; kingdom Metazoa; phylum Onychophora; class Udeonychophora; order Euonychophora; family Peripatidae; genus Epiperipatus; species Epiperipatus broadwayi. The sequence continues at coordinate 2,133,195 of JAQFVV010012555.1, forward strand.
GTTCTCAAAAAAACAATACTTTCTATTGAACTAAAAATCATTTATTCCAAATTAAACATGACAGTAACAGCAATTTAAACAATTTAGAGTTCTATATTAGTTTTAAAGCCTGCCGGAGTTCAGATATTCTTCATACACTTCATAAAAAGAGCAACCCAGAGCTGCAAACATAACACTCTAAGGTTACCAAACATTTGATTCGTTTAAAAAAAAAAAAACATTTCCTTCTTATGTTTCAAATCATTCAAAGAAAATGGATGATAAGTAAACAAATTTCTAGCACTAATGCTTCCTTCTTCTAAAAAAAAAAAACGCTGATTTTTCGGAGATTGTGAAGTTCCTCTGCGTAGTTTAATAATCACCATTATTTAAAATACGTATAGAAAAAAAATTAATAATAAGACTAACAAAAAATTTGTATAGATATATAGGATTGGAACTCCATTTCTTTAATAATAGCAAAAAAGATTTTTTTTAAAAAAAAAAATTATCTTGGAAGAAATTATAAATTGATAAATATATTTTTTCTTTTTTTAGAATTATGTTTCTTAATTATTTTAAAGAGATTTATTTGCCTAGCCAATTTATTATCAATATGAAATTTCATAATTTTTATTTTATTTTAAAAAAGTAAACTTTATTTCTTAAAGCTAGAACAATAATGTAAATATTCTCTAATCTCTCTGCATCATTTTCAGACGAGCAAGTTTCTTCTTTGATATTTTCTTTTTTGGTTGTTCTTCATCTGAAAGTGGTTTAAGAACAGCTTGTTCCTTTTCGGTAAGAATAACTTCAATATGACAAGGACTGCTCATGTATGGATTAATTCAGCCATGAGCTCGATAAGTTCTCTGACGCATTTTGGGTGATCTGTTATCTTGAATATGTTTAATAACAAGATGATCTGTATCCAAACCTTTATATTCCGCAATGCTTTCTGCATTTTTCAATAACCGCAGCAAAAACTCTGCACTTTTTTTGGCCATCGGCCCTGAGTACACTTCTAATTCTTACATTGAGCTTTTCTGCCTATACCATCACTGAATCTACTGAAATGTGTAGCTCACCTTAATTGCATCTTCTTAATAGCCTGAACTGTCTCTCTGGTATTTTTAAAATGTACTCTTTAATTTGAACCATGTGCTTTATATGTTTTAGTGGCATTTTCTGCATTTAATCAGGAGTTTATCAAAATAAAGTTTGGTTTCCATGCGGAGACTATTGGTCTTGCATACTTTTTGCAGATCCAATAATAAAACCATCAGGATTTGATCTTTCTTGATATAACTACAGAATCATCAATAAAATTCAGACAATCAATGCTATAATATGCTTATTTGCTTCATAAATGGAATTTATCAGCCACTAATCTATATAAATATTGTCAAATTCAAACTATGAACCAATATGACAGGAAAACCTATGGATATAGTGGTTGAATTATAAAGCCACTAGTAATTATATCTCCTGCTTGGAATCTCTACAGGTTTAATTATGATATTTTGTTAATATATAAGTAATCCATATACTAAATAAATAAATCAATATGCAAAGTTTTATTTATTTTTACAATTATTTCTTGAAGTATAAATTAAATAATTACAATAACCAATGGCATATATAACTCATAAAAATCCTCTCTAATCATATTAAGCTGAGTAGTAAGTACTCAAAATTATTTAATTTGATAATGTGAAATGAAAAACTAATTTGTTATCGGCTATTATTTTCTGAAGGTAATCCATGCTAACTTCAGATGGTAAACCAGATCATGCATTCAATATTATTTTAAATATAAGATTTTACATTGCCATTAACCTGTATAATTTAGTCAGTGATAAAATGACACATTTTAAAGCCCAATGTTCATGATGATTGCCTCAAACTCTTCCACTTCCAAACTAGTAACCCATGGGATTATTATTATCCAATTATTACAGCAGCAAAATCCCAAAATCATTTAATGAATAAACTCCACAAAACATCTTGCTGATAATGCATATTCATCAATATAGGGCAACCCAAGAGTTTTTGCCACAACTAGATACATTTTAACTTTTCAACAGCTCTAAATGTATACATAAAGGATCCATTAAAATAATTAATAAATATGTACCTTTAATTGATACTGGATGTAGGATCTTAAATTTCTGTGCTCTAAGTGATTGCCTAACATAACTATAGCCCAGGCCAGCTTTGTGTCTATGTTTTTACTTTAGTTATATAAGATTCCATATATATAGAATGCCTTATCTGTCATTTGACATTTGTACCAATACTAAATTATTTCTAATATCTTTTTAAAGAAATGAAATTGGTAGAATATTTCACACTATATATCAGGGACGGGCAACTCCATGCACTCATTTTCGCTCTTGAAAGCTCTCAACCCAGCCATTGGACAGTGTTTATTTTCTCAACCACTTCTCTCCTTCTCCAATATTTGTAAAAGTTGTAGTTCATTCTTTCAAAGACACAATATTATGACAAATTATATACATTGTGTGGTCTATCTGATTGTGAATTTAATCTATGATGCTGATGACATTTCTTTGTTTTTATAATATTTTTCACAGATAAATGTTATATATTAGCAAAAAAACTTGAATTTTCTTTAATTTTTTTATTATTATTTAACCTTTAGCTTATTTTTATTATAAAGAATACACTGGGTAAAATAAGAAAAATAGATACAGAAAATTGTGCATTTCAAAAGACATAGATATTGTTTTATAGAAAGAAAAAGTAAAGTGATATACGTGATATGTCTGGAAAGTATTTCAGTTAATAAAGAACACAAAATTAAGAGAGACTATTTATCAAAACATTATGATTACAACTAAATTGTTTAACAAGAAAGAAATATTCAAAGAGAAAACTTGAAAATGAGCTTAATTAAGCAGAAGACATGTTTGATACAAATTACAAATGAGTCGGAAAATTCTGCAAAAACATATCATGAAAGTGTGATAAAGGAAGGAATTTACATTAGTGAAATTAAACCTGAATTAAACATGAAGATAATAGAAAAGAAAAAAGAAAATAATAGTTTTGTTAATTAAAGGTTTTTAAGGTATTTTTGGAAGGGTATATAAATGTAAAAAAATTGATTAAGTTGAGATTGTTTCTAATAGAAAAAAGTGTTCAGGTAAAGATAATTTTTATTAGTATTTTTTTAATAGTTTTGCATTTGTTTGGAATATGTGATATTTATTATTATATATTTGTATTTGTATTTTATTTGTTAGTGTTCCTTAAATAAGACTATATAAAATAGTTGAAACATTGGATGTATTTTATTTTTATTATAGACAAATAAAAACAAGTTTTAAAAAGAGGAAAGTTGATGTATTCATTGATATATATGAAAAATCATGAAATATTTTGAAAAGAAAAAATGTGTAGATGATATTTTAAATTCATTACTACTGACATGATTAAAAGGCAACATACAATTGTCTATTTGGCAGAACAATAGATTAAATGTGGAAAGATATAATAAATATAGAGATCTAAATGCAGAAGATTATCAACCACATGAATATTTAAAAATGACTGGTGGATTAAAACTGCAAAGAAAATACAAACATTTACTGATTATGGTCATTCTAAATCTTTCTTTGATGTATTGAAGCAATAGATGAACTTGAGAAACAGTATCACAATCCTATTAAATCCAGCAATGTCAATATCTTATATAATGCAAAGAATATTTTGAATAGATGGAAGTATTTTAATCATCTTTTGAATAATGACACAAGAATTGTGATAACTTTTAATCATATATCCATTTTATCTACTCAAGTCTGAATTTATGAAGTTGTGCTAACTAACTTTATGGATACTTCTAAGGATTCAGTTTTTGAAAATAAAAGAAGAGATGATTGCTTAATTATCATTGAATAGTATTACTATTATCCACTATAATAGAGGTACATTCAATGATTTTTGTTGAATAAGTAGCTTCCAGTCATAGATGTCAATGTGGCTTAAAAGAAACAAGAAGATATTATAAACATGATTGTCAAGCAAATACAAGAAAAATGTTAAGAACAAAAAAGTTATTTATTTATTGCTTTTATTGATTTTATTAAGGCATTAGACCCAATTGATCTGATAGGTTTATGGCATTGTTTGAAATTTTTGACTAATCACCAAAGTTTATCCATTTTATACTGTGTCTACATAATAGAATAAGAAAAAAATGTAATTATGACAGATGGAAAATCTACGGCATTCTAAATGAAAACTGGTGTTAAACAAGAACATGCACATGATCCAACATTGTTTTGAATATTTATAAAAGTTTTCTTTGAATCAGGAATAAAAATGCAATACAGGATTGATGATAATTTTTTTAAATTCAATTAAAAGTGAAGGTGTTCTACATTTACAGTATATTGATGATTATGCTTTTCCCCCCACTTCAAAAGATGATTCCTTGAATGTAATAAATGTTTTAAATACAACATATAAAGACTTTAGTTTATTAATTAACTATAAAAAATCCATATTCTTTATCAACCATTGATGGTTAGAAAAATTCTCAGCAAGTTTTACACTGGATAGTTAAAAACTTGAGAGGAAATCAACTTAAATATCTTGATACTTTTATAAGTATAAAGGGAGGTTCAAACACTGAGGTGCATATATATTCTAATGAGATTGTGCCAGTTTTAATAAAATAAAAGATAAGGTATTTTATCACAAAAAACTACTACAATTAAGTTGGCTCTATATAGAGCCATTCATTTATTTAATTTATTGTGTGGATGTGAGACATGGTCATTCTATTGGCACAATGCAAAAATATTTACAAAGTTTCACTTATGGATGTTTGACAAAATGTTAAAAACATAATGGCAAGATTATAAAATCAATAAATATTTTCTTCAATTTACGAGACATATCACAGTCCACAATTGTAAAATCACATCTCTGTTGTATTGGATGTGCAAAATGAATTAATAATGCAAGATTTGTTAATATGGTATTTTATAGTGAACTTGGTCATGGTTCTCATTAGAAAGTAAATTCTATCTATGTTATAAGGATTATCTCAAAGATTTTATAACGAAATGCAAGATTGGTTGTTTCCATTGGGAAGATATGGCAGATAATATAATATATTGGACAGCTATAGTTAGATAAGTATTGACATTTTTTTAAAAAAAAATATGTTTTCTGCTGAAGAAATTAAAAGGCAGTATTGTAAAATATATCAAAGAAACAAAAATATAGAACAGTTATATGCTAAATGTGAACGTCTTTGTAGCTCACACATTGATTATAGTCATTGCAAAACTTATTCCTTTAAAGTAGTTTTTTTCTTTCATCTTGGAATTGGAATGATTGTACTTTTTTAGAATGACTGCTATATATATATATGTGGATGTTTGTAATAATAATAATAATAATAATAATAATAATAATAATAATAATAAAATAATAATAATAATAATAATAATAATAATAATAATAATAATAATAATAATAATAATAATAATAATAATAATAATAATAATAATAATAATAATAATAATAATAATAATAATAATAATAATAATAATAATAATAATAATAATAATAATAATAATAATAATAATAATAATAATAATAATAATAATAATAATAATAATAATAATAATAATAATAATAATAATAATAATAATAATAATAATAATAATAATAATAATAATAATAATAATAATAATAATAATAATAATAATAATAATAATAATAATAATAATAATAATAATAATAATAATAATAATAATAATAATAATAATAATAATAATAATAATAATAATAATAATAATAATAAAAGTAATGCTGAATTCACCCATCAAAAGTGCACTCAGATGGTTAGAACATTGCTTTAAAATTTGATATTCAAGAATTTAAAGACGGACGTTATACTTATGCTAACATTGTCACAGGTCAGGTCAACAACACCTGAAGAAGAGTGGAGAATAATACCACTAAAAATGTTGTTTAATATAAAACATTATATAATTTATTTACCTGTGTTATGTGTTATCTACTAGCGTGCGTATTATTACTAACAGTTGTTTATATTTGAAAAAGTTTAAATAAAGTTTAAAATTTTCTAGACATTCACCATTTAATGATAGATGATGGAAATAGTTCAACATGTTATCACATTCAAAAGAAACCACTTTATTACACAGACAAAGAAATGTTTGCAAATTTGAATTATTGTAGATAGTACAATGAAAAATACACAAATTCTTTTTCTTTTCAACTGATTTAATAAAAATGATTTAAAATATATTCTTTATTAAAGCTGACAAATGCAACTATAAACAGTTCTTTTATATATAATTTTGACAACGGGATTTCTTAGTAAAAATATATAATGGAATGATCACCTGGTAATATAGATGAAATACCATTAATTTAAACCTATTATTCAAAAGTTTCTATTATCCAAATAATATTTTCGAGGATGACTTTTGCAGTGAACTACAGGTTTGTTTGTTTTTACCTTAGAAGAGTTTCAGTTTACAATGACAGGGTACAAAGTCTATTCTTAAAGTTAAAAAAAAAATCATAAATACTAGAAGGTTCTGAAACTAGGAAATTTGGATTGGCACTTAAATCTGTATATTTTTTTTTTGTTCTGCTGTTAGAAAAGTTCTGTCTCTATTAAAAAACTATTGTCTTTACTCAGAATAATGAAAAAATACTTTTATGACACAAATTGTATTTCTATAGTTCTGTAGCTGATTAATGCTTTTCGAATAGTTTGCATTTGAACTGAGTTTATTATAACTTGTTTACTCTTGATCTAAGACAATACACGGATGACATGTATGATCTGGCTTAATTGTATACTTGTTGTGATTTGATGTACATGGTTCTAGCATGGCTGGTCTGTGGATTGGGTGATTGGGGTTTGGTGGGCTTGGGCCCTGGACCTTATGACCTGTTGTGGCAGTTGGTGAAATGCTGAATGTCTGTCTATCCAGCTGAAACAAGTGGGTCTTCACTTCAGGGTCCAGGGAATGGGGATCATTGGACTTCTGATGACTTCACCATGGTTGGGCCATGTTGACCACTATACAAATAGACATGTAACTAGATTATATTAATATTTCCATGTAAAGACTTGTCATTGTATGTAAACCTTGTAAACTTAGGGAATAATTGATTTAACTTTGAAAATTGAACATATTGTAATCGGTAATTGGGAAGGAGACCCAAAATTGTTTTGTAAACTTAAGTATAATAAAGGTTGCTTTGGAAAATAATAAAATAAAAACTTTCTCCAGTGGCTAATACAAAACTATATTCTCTTAGGAATCTGTTAGTAATGAATAAATACTGGTGCAGCAAATGATATAAAGCACAAAAACATACACAATTTCATTAATCTTTTTTAAGAGTAGTAAATGTAAGGACAATATTCTCAGAAAGTCATGTGACACTAAGCCCTAAATTTGTGCATTAAACACTGAATATTGACAAAAACCTTTAGCCAATTGACTTAACTTTTCACTGCTATCCTAAATACTGCAGTATATTTGGAATGGTAAAGTTTACAAAAATAAAAATAAAACACCTTAAAAAGATTGTAATAATAGAATAACTCATTTTAATCATTTAATCACAACACACAAACATACTTTGAAATAGATGCATTAAAGCATACATTATATTTGGCTTCATGCAAATAAAATCTTAAATAGTGCATCAAAAATGCACTAATTATAAATAGAATGTGACAGATATAAAGATCCTCAGATCTGTCATACCTGATGGATGACAGATGAATATCACAAGACCTCCCAAGTATCTGACCATTCAATTAAATAAAAGAAAAATATACTATATTGGTAATCATTTTATATAATATTCTAATACAATCATGGCAGCCAACTATTACAAGATTTGAAATATGAAAAATGAAAAATAATCAATTGAAATAACTATTACAGTTATCAAACATTTTAATTTACCTAATAAAATTGTTTTATCATTCAAATAAATTTTATGACTTTATGATGGGGGCAATTGATAAATATCTCAAAGGAAAAAATCCATCCCCACTCTCAACTATTGTGGTTTATTGCTGGTAAAATGGTGCTCTGAAATTCAAAGTACATGATTGTTGCTATACTCAATAACTTCTGCTCATCAAACTTCTTATAAATTCTGAACAACACTAATAAATACAAATGCTAAACTAGGAGAATTTAATTAACAAAAATTTGGATTAATCAGAATACCTCATAAAACATATACACCTGGGTCTTGTTTTATGTAGTAGATAGGTTCCACAGAAAATCCACATTAAAAAAAATCACACAAAAATAGACTTAATTTACCTTGAAAAATGGGGGATAGGGGTTGTAATTTTCAGAATTCGCATAAAAGCAAAGCAACAAAGAAAAATTACTTTAAAATTCACATTAAAAAAATAAGCAAATAAAGTATGACTAATAAAAAATTTCAAATATTTGAAAAATATTAATACAAGTTAATACAAGACAAACTTTTTTATTTTTTTTAATTACTACAGTATTTAATTTTACATTTTTCATACATATTTTAATCATTACCGCTAGCGTTCATTTGTAAACTGGTAAGAAATCAGATTTGATGTGATGTAGCTTCTCCTTAAACGAAGTCAAAAATCTCTCAGCAATTATGCATAGAGAAACCTGTTAAGCCACTTTATTTTTATTCGTGATGTGATGTACAACTAGCGCCATTTCCAGTCATGTGCTGTGTTAATGGTTTTCTGTTTCTATATTAAAAAAAGAAGATCGCAATCAAAACATTATCATTAGAAAGATTATTTTCAGTTTATAAAATCTTCGTTTTTTATTTTAAAAATCTAAAAGATTATTTATTTCTGTTATAAATAATATAATATGTTTTAAAAGTTTAAATTTTTTGAATATTTATTGCGATATTTTTATATGTAAGTATAAATCTATTATTATTATTATTTACTCATTAGTATAAATAGGTTATTTACATAGAAGCTAAGTTCTAAATACAGCTTCAGGCCATATTCACATTAGCTGCTAATATAACGTTATATTTTTTTAAAAAAAAAAAAGTATTTCAAGTGAAAATAAGTTATTAATAATTTAAATTTCTTGATATCTAATAAATATAGTGAAATATGAAAGATATTAAGAAAAAATATGAATTGCATAACTTCAAAATCACATTAAAATAATCCGCATAAAACGAGACCCAGGTGTATATGAGAATAAAGTCGAGTGGTAATCAACAAATATTATTTAATAACTGAATTGCTCTCTAGCTGATGTTTTCAATAAAATTTTACAATGGAAAAATAAGAGTTATTTATTTTTAATATGTGACATTTATCTGTCTGTTATAGTTTTAAAAATGAGTGAAATAACTCTAATCTGCAAAATTAATATCAGATATTTCAAAATCAATTTACATTAACATAAAAAGACTGATTTAAGATAATTCTCTGCCTGTTGTTGTTCTGGATAAGTTAATAACAAAAAGAATTAAAATACAATTAAAAAATGTTTCTTTTTCCTATTGCAAAAATTATAACACATGGTAGCTGGAGAGGTGATAAGCTATTTATTAAGCATATTTAATGCATGTCATTGATTTCACATTTATCAAGTTTAAAAGTATCATCGCATATATGTTTGGGTATTTTTATAGTGTAAAAATGAATGAAATATTTGTATGCTGTAAAAATTAATCAGACATTTCAAAATTGATTTGGATTATAATATAGGGTAATTTAAAATTGCTGCTATTATTGTTTTAGATAATTCTATATCAAAAGACCTAAAATACAATAAGAAAAATCATTTGCCTACTATAAAATCCTATTGAACATCATACCTACAGAGCAATTCAATTGATTAGCACTTGTCTTTACCTGTATCCAGTATAAAAATACTATTTATTATTACAATATATGACATTTGTCTGTTTTTATAGTTTTAAAATGAGTGAAATTTCTCTACACTATAAAATTAATATCAATCATTCCAAAATCAATTTACATTAACATATGTTGATTTAAGATTGCACTCTGTTTGTTGTTTTGGATAATTCTATATCAAATAATCTAAAATATAATATAAAAGATACAAAAATGCTATTAACCAGGGGGGCTACAGTGCAGTTCAATTATTAATTAAATTTATTTGGTAATTGTCACTTGCCTTTTATCTATAACCAGTATAAAAATATTATTTACCAGCACATATATGACATTTGATTGGTTATTATAGTTTAAAGATTTAAAAATGAGTGAAATATCTCTACACTGTAAAATTAATAAACAGACACTTTAAAATCAATTCACATTAAAAAATAGCAGCTGCCTTAAGATTGCTCTGGTGGTAATTGTTCTGTGCAATAAAAAAACACTCTTGATTGTGGTAGTTAGAGAGCAGTTCAACTATTAATTAAATTGTTTTTTTACATTTAACCAGTGAAAAATTATTATTTATTATTGCATACATATGAGGAGTATGCATACATAACTTCTTGAATTCAGAACAGACAAATGAGTCATAACCTAGCTGTACAAAATTGTTTTTCATGGTATTATTATGCAATATTATTACAAGAAGTTATTTAAACTCATGTCATCAAAACAAAGAAATTATCTGATTATTCATATATAAAGATTAATGCATAATGCACTCACAAACTTAATGCCTAAACAAATATCCACATACATTAAGATTTCTCCAACAAAATAAATTGTAACAATCCTAATATTTTATATAGAATGAAATTAAGATTAAAATATGGTCACCAAATAAAGCTGCACCAAATATTTTAATTCAATGATAAGAATTGCATATTCAACATCATTTTCAAATAATAATAAAAAAGGTAAAGAGTCTCTCCAATAGTGCTTTATAGGGAAACAATAAATTACCAGATTTTCCAATTGCTAAGTAGTTAGAGTTCAAGAAATGTTCCATTCCTGTTTTCTTCTTCAGATAAGAATAGTTATCTAGTGACTAACCAATATGGGGATGTTCCCAAGTTAACAATAGACCATAAATATGAATTTGAAAAACTTTTTACCCCACCCAATGCATGGCATACAAATATATCGCTTAGTCATGTGATCTATTAGTATTCTATTGTGCAAACTGAAATATGAAGAACTTATATAAATTGTGTTGTGTTTGGCCATCTTAACCTATGAGTTGAATCATCATCAAACATTATATAAGATTCAGTGTGTGTTGAATATAAGTATTACAAACAATTGCCTCCAATAAAAATAATAATGGAATGGTTTATGTCTGGGAAAGTTTCATAAGAAATTCCAGCATTGAAATGGATAGAGATGGAGTTGCAATCATGGACTTTAAATTCCAAATCCTGTCACTCTATACTATATCAAACTATACTTCAGTAATAGGAATTGAAAAGTTTTTTGGGTTCTGGAGTACATAAGAAGTTCAAGCAGTGGAAGTCAGCAGAGCAGATCTATGGATTCTAAGCTCTAGAGTTTGTCACTTAACTATTTGTTATGGCTCAACTTACCTTAAAATAATGATCTTGTCCAAATTCCAATCTTACTTTGATCAGATTCAGCATTCATCACAAATGAATCAGGCCAATAGATGAAGATACTCAGTGAATCCGATTTCTCCCATTAACAAAGGGAACCTGCCTATAAACCAGCATGCCATTTGGATGTAAGGTCAGGCAACAAAGGATATTACAAAGATTGTCCCATATTTGATTGTAAAGACTGTGACATGTTCACAATCAAACCAGATCTACTGGATAATAGACCAAGCATGAGGCACGCTGCCGTCGTATACCTGGAAATATTAGGGATATCTAGAAGGTTACCTGAAATTCCTTGCTTCCTACGACAGCTTGACATTGTTATTAGACAACTAGTATATCAGATGTTTGCTGTAAATATATATATATATAGTGTATGTAAATTCTTAATAACAAAAACATTAATCGTATTATGCGGGTATGTGATTATTACTATCGCATATAAACACAACAGAATTGGTACAGTTGATAGTTTGGCTTTTAAAATATTGATGTTATCATTATCTAAATAAGAAATGTTAAACTTAACTTTAAATAAACAAAACTGCTAATAATTATATTTTTAAATGTTACTAATGCAGTGCCTTGTGTTTCCATGCTTATTTACTAATGATTTTGTTAATTTCATATGACAACTTCTTTTAAAATACGGGAATATGAAACCGACGTACGCTTACAGGTATCTAAAAAAATTAACAAGAATTCTTTTTTCTTTAAAACGTTGGGTGTTTTTTCTATATTTATTTTGTCTAGTTTAAAATAGAAAGCCATTAACTACGTTCAATGATTGATAAATGCAGAATGTACTTTTTTTTTTGCTACAGACTTAATTTTTATTATTGTTTCACATCCGTAAAAAAAAAATACGCAATTATAAATAGACAGACAAAATATTTCATAAATAACAGATACACTTTCAATTCAACAAACAAACTCAACTTCTAAAATGTTTACAAAGTTAAACCAAAATGTTAAAATTGGAAATAATGACAGAAGACCTTCAACAATGATTAGCGCTTGTTAAAATAGTTTTCCTTTGTCTAAATAACTCATATAAGTCAATGAACTTGTATGCCAAAAAAAAATCTGTTTTTTTAATAGAAACACTATTATTAAAATATTTTTGAAATAATTATTTATTTAGATTTCTATTTGAAAGTGCATACAAAGCGAAATACTTAGATCAGGGAACAAACTTAGTATCGTTGACATCGTTAAAAAACTTAAGAGACTGAAATAAAGATAGGGTGGACATAGAAGAAATGTTAAAAAGGGTGTTTTTTTTTTAATTATTCCAAGAGATTGTGAAGTGGGGCCATATATCAGATCGATGGACGAAATCAGACAGTTTGCTGGTGTGTTGTGTAGACGAAAAGCTAGGGATCAGAGTAAATGTATTAAACTTGGAATGGTCATCATCTTGCAGTGGATTGATAGTAATGGACAATAATGGTGACTTAGGGATCATAGGTTTAGGAGACAGAAAAGAGTATTCAAACAACGTAATGAAGTATGGGGACATGCATGCTAGGAGTAACAAGCAGAGATTAAAAATCAAATGTGTAAATGAGAGAACAAGCATGTATCATCAACATAATTAAAATAATTAGCAGATTGAAATGGAGAAGGTCTGGACATATTTCTGGAAGAGATGATATCACATGGAGAATTGAAAGTCTTAAACTGCTATGCCAAAAAATTGTAAATAATATAGAAAGAAACCATTTGCGAGATGGATGAAATAAAAAAAAAATTGTTAGTGGGATGTGGAAACAGATATTAGAGATTGGAGAAACTTTCATCTTACCATGGTTGAAAATGATGATGATGATTAAAAAATAGCAAGAAATGTCTTGTGGTGCAGTAATAACATATTTTCCATCAACCTTCAAAGAGTGTTGTACTTTGCCGGATAAAGCTTGACAGATTTCAAATAGACCCAAGATTTTTTTTTTCAAAGAAACCAACTCTTAGCCAACTCAGCTAATCATTCAATATTAGTCAGCAAATTGGAATCTAGCCATTAGCTAATATCTTCTTCTTTATAAGCAAGCATAGGAAATGGTGATCATGTGATGTTTATTTTCTGTTGAATGTGAATTAGTGGAGAGGACTTTTCCCCATAGAAACCTATTTAAAGGCTATTTTATAATAATAGTAAAGCAATAATAGATATGATCAATGTAGAAAAACACATTTAGGCTTTTGGATATACTTACATATATATATAATGCTACAATTTCAATAATTATATACATTTCAAGTATATAAGTGAAAACTTTTCTCTATTCATATAAATGAATAAATATGGCAATATATATTTCATAACAAAAAATAATGTAACTACTATATAATGTGTAATAAGTAATAGTTTTCTTATATTATAAGTATGTAGATTTACACAAATATAAGTAATTAATTTAAATAATAATCCAGAAGATATTTATATAAATGAAAATTGCATATAAAACTACAATGAAATCCTATCTGATGTCTAATAGTGCTTCCTTTCACTCATCAATTTATACTTTTAAATAAATTTGAAGACATATCTGAACCAATCGTGACAATACATTTTTGACTATCACTACCATATCACATGATAAAATAAAAAATAGCACTGCAGTATATATAGATTTCAAGAATAATTACTGTCATCAGCTGGTTTGGAATGCTATCTACAATCCACATAAATATAACAGCCATTCGATTTATAATAATACAGTAAAATGACCAACTTGATATTAAAGGTTGAATCACTATGATATCTTGCTATGAAGGGTTTATTCCAACATGGTTGTACATTAACCAAGTAACCAAATATTCATATTATTAATTATCTTAATTAAGAAATTCAACATTGAAATCCATACAAATAGTTACATGTTACATTAGATTAAGAAATATTAGTTCCAATCCTAACTGCAGTTGCTGTACTATAAGAAAAAAATGTCAAAATGTTCTGCATTATGTATGCATTTTAGGAGTAACTTCCTTCAACAACTGCCTTAGAGTGCGGCTAATAATTCACACAAATACAGCAGTCATAGTAAAAAAATGTATTATGCATGATGATTGGTTCTAAAATCTCTTCAAGATGTCTTGATCTATTTGTTACAATTAATACTTCAATATGTGACCCATAAAAGTAAAGACTAGCCAATCATCTAATTGCCATCTCAAATTTTTTTTCAGGTAAAACATCAATCATGATTTTACATAACCAACCTCTTCAATTTATTATATATATAAAAATTACAGAAAGCATTTTTCATTAAATTTGCTTATTAAAATAATTTTTTTCTTTCAAACATTATTTATATGTGAATTTTTTAAAAATTATTTTTCCTTTTATAAATATTAATACTTTAATAAATTGTGCTAAAAGAGTGATAGGCATTGGAAAACTGGCATAGATGATGGTCAAATGTTATCTTTCAAAGCAACTTTTATTGTTAAAGATTACATAGAAATCTTTCGGATCTAATTACCCGATATGATTGCAAAGCATTCAATGTACAAAAAAACAAAAAATTATTAATTTTCTTTACATGGGTCTACATGGCCCAACCACCAAGAAGTTATCCATAGCCCAATGATCTCACCCCTAGGGCCCCAAAGTGAAGACTCAAGTTTCAGCTGAATAGGTGGACAAGTCCAGCATTGTTCCAACCACCACAACAGGCAATGAGGTCCAAGGCCCAAGTCCACAAGACAACAAACCCTTGATCCACAACCAAGCCATGCAAAGACCATTCTGGATACCTCTGTCTCTCCATTTAACAGTCCAAATGTGCAGGGACCAAATTCGGTCAACCTGTGCAAAATTGAAAGGCCAACACAGGAAAACATAATGAATAATGAACACAGATCTGCACTGCCCCAAACCAACCCATCAAGGATGCACAACAGCCCAACAGAAAGGCTGTTTGATTATAGCACTCTGCTTTCTAGATACTCAAATTGCATTAACTTGTAACACATGTTTGAATCACAGGTTATGATATGAAATGTGAAACTGTGTTTGGTAGCTTAACTCATAATAATAACATGCTAACATTAAAATTTGTTTTAAATTGAGAAAACTGCTATTGAAATGTTTGAAATAATTCAAATTGTCTATGGCAGTGAACCCATGGGTCCCTAAAAGTGGTTTATAAAATTTTGTGATGACAGGGAAAATATTGAAGATGTTCTACAAGGGTATGTAACACATGATCACATTTCATGTCATAACTTGTAATGCAGAACCACTAGAAACTTTTTGATAAATAGCTAAACTGCATCACTACATAACATGTTTTAATTTAGAGAAGACACTGCTAACTTGAAGAAATAACCAGTCATTCTTCACATAAATGTTTAGAGATTGTATTGAGTATATACATATATCTATTATTTTCTGTCTCGTATTAATTATGTGAAAAATATTCTTTGATAAAACAATAAAGTTTGCTAAAGTTGATGACTTGTTATAAAAAGCTCAAGATGCTAGAATAAATTATATTAAAGAAGCACCAAATATTGACAAACTATCACTAGCAATGGTAAAGTATTATCACTTAGTGTTCACATTAGAACATATTCTTATTCCAAGTATATTCAAATCCAACATTAAATCATTTGAGTTTTTAACTTTCACAATATGATATAAACAATCATCTATAGAAGTTTGAATAAACAGTAGTTTTCAAATGCTAGTTAAATAAAATTGAGGTTGCTAAAACACATAATCACTGGTTTAATATCTGATCTATATGACTATAGATTATGGTCTTAGGTTCAAACTATAGAATGTCTTGAATATCAGACTTTTAATTTGGTAGTAGAATATGAGCCAAGTGTATAACTGGATTGGTTCCCCATTTGAATCGCAAACTCTCATCAATAAGTTCAAAAGCTAGAAAACAATCTAGGGATGGAAATTCAATGCATTGCTATCTATTAACCGCTGATTATTCAAGATTATTATACGTGGCCCTAGAGTAGAAAGCTTAGATAATTTAGACTTTAAGAAAGAAAAACGTATATTTAAAAAATTGTATTTCCAATTCTTAAATATAATGGATTCATTGCTGTGTGCTTGAAAATAAATATACATTTATTTTAAATCCATATTTGAAAAAAAAAAAAAAAACTTTCTTATTTGTCGTATAAAAATATGGCTTTTTGATTTATAAAGGAATTATATTAATAATTTGAATATAATCATTATTGGAGCTAATTTAATTGATTTTCCAAAGACTTTTATAGGGCACTAAAATACAATGTATTCATTCAGAAAGAAAAGTCCAGTCACTTTCCATTTTGTCCAAGACACGTTAGCGGTGATAAGCATTACACCTTTTTAAAAAATCAGTGACATCTTTACTAATGCGAAAGTCTAACTTGATAAATATCTTACGCTTCACCTGTCCGAAGAGACTTTTATTTCCTAAAAAGAAATTTTGTCTTCTTTCCTTTAAAAGAAATTTCGGATTAAAGAATATAACATTTAAACTATATAACATTTTAAATTATTCTACACACACATAAAAATTAATTTAGATCGTTGCTGTTTTACTACCTATCTCACTAATAAAACATATCTAACGTAATAAATCTAGCTTTCACCTGTTTGACTTACTTTATAGTGAAGTGGCGGATTTTGGATCTCAAGGACCATGGATCAAGGCGCCACTCTGTCATTTCCTGTGCTCAAAATTTCTTATCCACTTAATCATTTAATAATTTTACTCCAAATTTTTATATCTTTATAATATGTAAATGAAAATCCAATCCTATTAATATTAATATAAAAAAAATCAAATAAATTATTGCTTGAGAATTTATAAGACGTTTGAGCACCGAAGTGACAAACAATTCATCGATTTTGACTTCCAGATTTTGCCAACTTTACCTTTGCACCAAACCAGACAAGGCATATATAATTTGTAATAAAGAGTAAATGAGACTAAAATATTTGTAAAAATACTCAATCAGTATATGTTATTACAAATGCAATTTTAAGATCTTTAGCTGTTATCCAACATAAAGTAACAAACCAGTCCTCTGCCATTACATACATGTTTTAAAAAGATATAGCTTTGTCAGATGGATTAATGATATGCTAGAATAGCAAGTCATACATCATATGTAACTATTTACAGATAATATGTTTATTTTCAAAGTCTAAACATATGAATACAGAATTAGGTGAATATCATATATTTAAACAATAAATAATGTGTTCCTAAACACATTCTACGCAAGGTAGCTATTTAATGTCCCCTTTTAAGATTTTTTGTACCTAAGCAAATCTATGTATAATCATTTATTTTATTTACCACAATTTAATTATTTGACTATTTTTAATCTAAACAATTTTATTAAACAAAATAATCAGAGTAGCAAGAGAGGAATGTACTGCACAAGACCATGGGGTTGCATGAACTATGCAAAAGTCAAAAAATAAATCAAAAGATGTTATCACTTGTTAAATATAACGATGTTTCCTTCCTTTTCTGCAATTTCATTAAATCAATATTTAAAAACAACATAAAATATATATAATGCAAAAAATATATATTTCATTTCCTTGAATTTTTTCTTTTAGGAGAGGTGATTCTGATTCAAAATAAATTAAAATTTGTAATGAAGAATATCGTTCTAATTGTAAATAAATATATATATCTGGAATGGATATTTTTTAAATGTGTATGTTTTTTATCATATGTTAGAGAGCCTTCCCCTTCTCACATGAAAACATTGAACCAGGCCCAATTTTTGTTTGAGGTCAGTTCTAAAAATAATAATCAAATGGTTAGTTTAAGCTTGGATAGAAACTATTTGAAATTATATTTTTATCTCTTTCTCTGATTATCATAATTCAATCATATTTATATCAGACACTATCTGATATATTACCAATACTTTTAGAATACTTTCAAGTATTAAGGTAATCAAGAATGTACCCTGCCAAATCTACTAATGTATTACCGCATTAAAAATATATTATATACAATAAAAGGATTACACATGATATAAAACTAAAATATAAAATAAGTTCACATTACAATATAACACATTATCTACATACTGGATTTAACGGCCACTGCCAATTTAACGATTATGTACTGTGCTGGATTTAATTATTCTCCCTGATGAGAGTTTTATAAGGTTTCAACATTTAATTTTAGTATTAAACCTTTATTCTATATCAGAATATAATAAATTGGACTTGATTCAATAGAAATTTACAATTTTCAAAATTCTAAAAAATCATATTCGAGTTGTGCACATATTTAAATAATAATAATGCAATAAAAAAACAAGCAACAGTTTTAGTATTCAACAATTGGAAGAAACAGATTGATTTTATAAAATCAAGAAACTCCTTTTTTACGACATTTGTGTTTAAAATTTGAATAAATAAATATTAATATATGATAAATACATCAAATTATGATTTAAAATATTACTTTATTTTAATAATTCTTCTCATGTTGCAATATATTCTCACAGACAGTCAGTGTTGACATGTTTAGCAATCATTTTGAAAAGGCATGTTTATCAAAAATCTGTAATTTGTTTTGTTAGCAGTATACTAGTACTTATAACTTTCTATTTTTAAAAATAAAACATGTGCTTATAAAACAAATAGGTAATCATGTATAATTTTGACTTTTAAAAATTATTACAGTTATTGTGCAAAAATAATCATGAATCTTAATCCTATAACAGCATGGATTGTTTATTTTCATATGTGGCTTTACCTTGCTCTCAAACCATTATTTTTAACATTATTTTGCTGATTTTACTATGATTTTATTGAGAAAACCAGACTGAATATTGCTGCCATCTTTAGAATCTTTTTGCAACTAATAAATAAATAATATTTAAATTTAACTGTATAACAATGATGTAAAGCACTGCCGTCCAAAGCATTAGTTGGTTGTTTTTTTTTTGTTCTCCACAAGAGAGTGCCTGTCAATAAATTTTAACACTTTTATTTTTACATTTTGATTTTCAAAGTGAAACATACATTTTAGAACCCCTTTATACACATATATTATTTGTTTCACAAAATATATGTGAAATATCAATTATTTTAGAAGAATTCATATCTTAGTAGAAAATATATACTTTTACATGATCAATAATGTAAGGCTGCAATTTTTAATTGGATGATAAATATTTATGTTTACAACTATAAATTATTTTCATCAATTATAAATAGAAATTTATTTTTTTAAAAACTTTTGTTTACTTTAATAATCTAATAAATTATTAATTTGCATTTTAGAAATTAAATTAAAACAAATACAATTTTAAACATAAATATATTCTTACTGCTAATTCTGTAATTGACCAATCAAAAGTTTGGAAATTTAATTTAATCTGCCAATAGGGATTTTCTACCATGAAATAATTAATAAACTTTTCAAAAAAAATCAACATTTTAGTTAATAGAAAAATTTTCTTGAATAATCTCATAAAACATATGGAAATTTGATAACAATAAAGGATATATCAAAATATGACTATATATATTGAAGTCACCATATTTTTGATTATCATGACATCTAGATTTTTTTTTTAAAATTAAAATATCAAAATAAAATATGTGAACTTTGTGATTTAAAATATCTTAATAAATGTCTGTATAAGCAAGATGACTTCAATGCTTTTTATTCATTTCTCTCTGAAATCCCCAAGAGATGATTAAAATACATTGTAATCTGTAACTTTCAAAGAGTGTAGTGGAATCATATAAAGGATTCCATTCCATAATTCATGATTTCAGATCATATTCAACACTTCTTTGCCTGTGATCTTCATCATCTGGTCTATCTATCACAATGCAATGTGATATATATATACAGTGAATTTTTCTATCTTTCCCTCAAAGATAAATTTTCCTAAAATATTGAATCTTCTCAATATATTCTAGAAATATGCTATTATATATCTTCTTAATAACACAAATAGTTTCTTGTTTATTTTCATTTCTAAAATAGTCACATTAGTTCCATGGATAATATAGGTAATTAAAAGCAATTTCTGATAATATCATATTTCAAACAGATCTATCCTTTTTTTTATCTCATTTTAGTGAAATGTCCTAGTTTCAGTCATATAAATGGCAATTGGAAAAAAATCATACAATTGTCCCTAAATCATTTAAAATAACTTACTTGGTACAAAAACCACAGAACATATGCATGTATATGCATAGTATATGTATTGTGCACATCTTACTTCTAACTTAATTGTTTTTCTATACAAAAAAAATTAAACACGTCTATTTTTTGAAATAATAATAAATAAATGACTAGTCTTTATAATATTTAAATTTGTATATAGAGAACATCTTCAATGGACATGATTCCAGTTTACTCAAATGATATTTTCTTGATTAATATTTTTATAAAGAATAGTCTAAAATCATTGATGGACATAAATGATCACATTTCAGATGTCCATGAAAAAAATTATAGATTTCTTTCAAGAGTAGTCATCTTTATCCCATTCTAGAACCATCCCCTATCTTCTTGAGTAACCAATGAATGCAAGATATTTATAAAGCCCTTATCTCAGATCAGTTTCTAGTTTTTCTTTGTCAGTGAAATCTAGGATTCAAAACAGAAACTAATTTACTTATGTATTTAGCAGTCATCTTTTTTCTTCCATGCTAATATACAGCAATTCAAAATTAAAACCTTAAGATTTTGAAGCCAAGTTAAATCATTTGCATCATTGTATAGATTGGGTAACAAGTCAGCTTTTATATGATTTAAAAATTTGTTTTATAACAACTGTAGATTACCTTTTTACTCTTTGTTTAGGAAGGTTAATGCCATGTTAATATAATAAAACATTTTCATATGCTTTTAGAATTAAGTAAAAATACTGTTCTTGAAAGTTTACAAACAGACATGATGAAATCATTGATGTAATCATTGATATTATGAAAGATAATACAATTGTCATAAAAGACCTTTAAAATATATAGAAATTAATTTGATGTCAAACCTATACTCTTATGCAATTAAGTTTAAAAATCCTTAGGTTTTCTTTTCTTTTCAGGATGTTAAATTAATATAAAGAGACAAAACTTGGCTGGAGATAGTGATTCTATACCATTATATCATATGGTGCTGATTAATAATCAGGCTTATAGTAGATAATTCTAAAGTAGGGTAATAACTCTAGAGTGAGATAAAAAGCATTGCTCCTGGAAATACATAAGTAAGCATAAGAGACAATTGTATGCACTGTTGATATAGATTGCTGGTCAAATATAGTAGCTTTCATCACATTTAAATTCAGGTTTAGAAAGTATTTTCATATTACCTATGATTCCACTGTTGAATGAAAGAATATTTTTTTGATTATCTTAATTTTTTAAGTAGTTTGAAACCGTGTTATACAACCATGGTTCACAACTACTTGGGGGACCACATAAAAATTATTGGATGCAAAATTTTTAAAAAGTTTTCTTAAGTTTTGAATAATGATAAGCCATTTTTGATAATATTTAATTTTTAAAAAAGGAGATAAAAATCACATGAAAATATATTGTTTTTGCATCATATTTTTTCTTATAGGTATATTTGTTTCAAAAATTTCATTTCAAATTATATATGTGTAATATTAAAATATTAGAAAATATAACTTTATATATTAATTAAACCTACTATCATTTTATTATGAATATTTAGGAAACTCATAATTTAGACATGGTAAAAATAAATAATGGATTATGCGAAACCTTTATTTGAGAAAGAGGGTCTCAAATGTAAAAAGTTTGCATACTACTGGTCTAAAATTGTTAGTGAAAAAAATTAGTTACTATCTACTAAACATGATGGAATTAAGATATTTAAATAAAAAATAAAATAATCATTTCTGCCATTATCTATCATTGTATCAGTCTTATCAATTGCAATGCATTTCTTACCAATTATTCTTACATAACCAAATAATCGGCAACTGATGTGAAAACAATTGAATAATTTTTAACTTATAACATTGATTTCAATGAGTTTATATATATAAGTCAATTCTCAAAAAAAATTTCAGATATTTAAATTTCTCAAATTACCAGTCAGAGATCGTTTATTTCCAAAATTTACATTCAAAGAAAAATCAGAATTGCAATATTTTTAATACAGCTTTCATTAAATTTAATCACATTATTAACCCTTTAACTGTCCAATTGTTCATTCGCTGCAGGTGGTATCACTCAAAGCTTTTAATTGGCCGATGCACAAAATAATGTATCAATTTTTCAAAAGTTATTGACCGTTTTTTTAAATATATTCACTTTAGTTTCGTTTTTAAAAAGTATATTAGTAATTTCTAACATTATAAAAATAAACGAAAGTTTGTTCAAAAATAAATTTTGATTTTTAATTTTAAAAATATTTGTTACGGTTGACATGAAAAGAAACGGCAATCGTAATTTCACGTTATGATTTTTTTTTCCCGACTTTGCAATAAATAAATAATTCTTGCTAAAATCGTAACTATTTTTGTAAAATAATATTTATTTTTGACATATTATATGAAAATAATTTGTATTTTATTTGTATTTCATCAAAAAATATTTTTAAAATGCTCTAAAACATTCGTTTATCATTTTCAAAATAAAACAAAAGCGTTCGTAAATCTTTAATTTTTGGCAGCCATATAAAAATTTTAACAGCCAATAAGATTCAAGAAAAGATGATGAGAAGGCGGAGCTTTTCCATTTTCTTTTGTTTACAAAATTTCAACAGCCAATAAGATTCAAGAAAAGATGTGAAAAGGCAGTGCTTAGTTTTTGTTTGACATAAATCATCAATTAATTGATTTTTTACTTGTAAAATAATTCAATAGATGGCAGTATATTATAAAACTTTTTGCGTTCTAAAAAATGACGTTAAAACCGTAAACGTAGTCCAAAAACTAAGCAATTTACAGCGATGTCAAATTTACTCGATTAAAACGAATATGTATCAAAAAGTGCCTCGATTAAGAACGAGTCAAACAGTCAAAAGGTTAATATACAAATGTTACATCTCTGAAGAAGATTGTTGGTCAATCGAAACTGTCAACTATTTTGGAAGTATGAATATAATGAAATATTGTATTCATATTGTATAAAATGCATAGAAATGTGTATTAGTATTGTTTTGTTTATATTAATAATAATTGTTTTTCTCAAAATGTGTTCTTGGGCTACGTAACATGACTCTGGGTCATGCTTAGTTTATTTAAATTTATGGTATAATTAGAAATATATACTTTTATTGTATAGATGTAGTTAGTTGATAAAATAATCTATCTTTCTATTATGGCTCTGGGTCATGCTAAAATTGAATATATATATTCTAACCTGTATCTCGTGCATCCTCACTTCCAGATAGTATATGATATAAAATAAAAACGGGTTCTAGTTCAGTTAATAATTAATAAATAAAATATTCAGCATTGAAATTAAAATGTTTCACTAGCTCAAATTTAAAATAAGAATAAGGTTCAGTTATAAAATAAATTAAATAAATATTTAATTTTTTCATGAGACTTGAAGTGAAAATACATGTGACAAGATAGATTACATTGAGCCAATATCCTACAGGATACTACCTCAATGGCATAAGAACACTATCCCCCTTTATTACTATTTTAAATAACAAACTCATAGTATTCTTACGACTTTAATAACTTCTACTCACTAGGATTAAACTAATAATTAAGTCTTAATCTTCTATTTGTAATAATCTAGCTCAATAAAATAATCTCAGGTTCATAAAGTTTATTCTAAGTTAATAAAAATACGGTAGTAAAATATGAGAAGGGATTTTATGTCATAATCTACTACACTGAAACTAATAATAATAAATAACAGTAATAATATTCTTCATTGTTTAACTAATTCTGTATATCTTTTCTTTTTACTATAATTTTATTACCATAATAAAATAATGAAATAATATAATATGATCTTATATCTTCATGTAATGATATAATAAATACGTGGTAGCATTTGATAATCTGATAAACAAAATGTGTGTGGCAACTGATAGCATATAATTTAATATAATATTGTGATAACTGATTTATGACCAATAAAATAATGTAAGATTATGATTATTTAATTATAATGAATACCAATAAAATATTTAAAATTCTTAAAATAATTTTATATTTATCTTTTGTGCAAAATTATATATTTGTTTCAATTATTATGCATATATCGTGATTTCATGCAGCAATGTGGAGAAATAAATAACTCGGACACAAAATTTTTGAAATAACAAAATTTAACAAAGTTTATTACTAACAACAAATAAATAAACAATTTATTTACACTATTTACAGTGGATATCCTTAACTTTTTTACTTTACAGTTTGATCTACCGGGTTATAAAAAAAAAAAAATTATATTTCAATTATATCTTTATTTAGATTTAGGACAAAATTAAAAAAAAATGTTACTATTTGGTTTCTCATTATGGTTAACTTATTACCAATATATTTATTTACTTTATTAGCAACAGCATTTTATCATTAATATTATTAAACTATCTTATTTTAAAAAATTCATACTTAGAAAAACATTCTATAGAAAACCAAATTTTATAATGAGTATGGATTTCTCAAAATATTAAAAAAATTTCATCTTGCAAAGTCAAAGATGTTACACAAAATATTATCTAAAAATTCAGTACTAGATTTTAGTATTTATCACACAATGTTTATTAATCATAATATATTCTTCTTTAAGCCTTACTTTAGTATGATATAAGTGTAATCATCAATATATTTATGTTAATCAATAAACAAAAAATATACTATGCATATTGTTTACATAATTTACTTTGTACTATTGTATTTTAAAATATGCAATACTTATTTTCTCTTAAAAAAAATAATACTAAAGCATTTTATTATTATCACTTTAAAGAAAATATCTTTGTTTAGATACTTTATTTTAAAAAAGTTTATATTTCATTTCCGAAATAAAATTCAAAATATATTCTATGATTCTTTTCTTTCCTTAGGATACTTTGGATCTTCAATTTTAAGTTATAACGTCCTATTCCTTCTAAGCAAATAAACCAATCTTATACAAAACGATAGCATAACCTAAGTTCTAAATTATTTATCATTTCTCTTAAACATATCTTACTGAACGATGCAGTTACATGAAATAAAGATAGCGAAAACAGATGCATAGGATTAAGGAAGAAAGCTAGAGTATTACTCTTAACATATCTCAAAATCATGGCACAGTGCGAAGAGGTATGACATTTACCTGCCTAATATCCTCTAGTACAGGGACGATGTTAAAGCTATTTCTTCAGCTTTATTAGAACATCAAATATTTAAAGAAATATAAACACTGTCCAAATAAAATGTGTATCAGTCATAGGGCTTTGTTAACTATGCTGATATTCACATAAAGACTAAATATTATTTCCATTCCTTATAACATCCTATTTCTTAAAACATCATCTTGGTTTCCTGTTCACTAAGTACTTCCAAGCCACTATCTCAACATTATTTCTCAAGATTTTCCACATCTTACATCAATAAATAACTATCTGCATTTACAAAACAATAAATAAAATTCATTAATAGTTAAACAATCTAGCTGTTCCACAAGAAAAGTCTGCTTACTTCATTATTCTATATGTCTAATCATATACAATCTACTTAGACAATATTTGAATATCCCATAACATGAAAATTTTAAAAAAATCACATAATTATTTGTTATGTTGGATTATATCACTAATAAAAAAAAATCATTGTATGCATATTTTCAAATCAATCCTATCTCATAATGTTTTTTAAAATGTTGTATGAAATGCGGTACATATAAGTAAAAAAACTTTTACACTTCATTCTTCCAATTTATGGATGATCTAAAGAAAACAAAAAAAAAATACATTATAAATTATCAATAGTTATTATTATTACCAATAATCTTTATCTAGTCATTGTGTTCAGTAGGCTTCCTTTATCCACTTGAGCATTGCAGATATAAAAAAAAATTCACACCCATACACTTTATATTAAAATATTTTTAGCTAAATTATTAGATTGTTATATTATAAAATTTTAATATTAATAAATTAATGTTTTTATGTTTTTCCTAATCTTATATAAAATTTAGATTTAACCTAGGTTAACAAAATAAAAGGAATCAAAACTATATTTACATATTTTCTTGACAATAGTTCCTGATAAGTCCAAAATGTTTATTATTTTCTCTAGAGTTTTTTTTTAAAAATGTTCTCCTCCAAGCACGTTAAAGTTTAAAATAAAATAATTATTAATCCATTTAGTAAAATTTATAGAAAATAATCCTTGGTTTTAGTATTTAGGATGATAATTATTAAATCATAATATTAATTAATCCTGTGAAGCTTCTTAATCTTCTCTACCAATATTCTCTGCGTATCCGATGCATCAATCCATCTAATTTAACTTTAAAAATATTCGATAAACTTTTAAGTACTATTTGTATTTCCATGGATCCATCTTTTATTCAACTATGTGTTCACTTTTTTATATAAGTTTCCTTCTTAATACATTTAAACTTTCATTTGGTATTTTTATATATCACTTTTAAAAAAAAACTTCAAGTACTTTTAAACAAATCTTTTCTAAATACATTTTTAAAACAATTCTAAGAACGGATATTTTAATATCAAAAACGCTTCTGTAACATATTTTCCTGGGTTCTTTCTTTAATTCTTGAAAATATTTTTTCTAAAAATGTTACCTTCAGAAAGGATATAACATTTTACTCCTTTTGATATAATATTAGATAAAATAATTCATGAAATATAATTGTTTTATTACTATTTAAAAATAATTCTTAGATAAACTTATAAATAATACGTTTCAATACATTTTTTAGACTCCGTATAATGTCCGAGCTGTGGTTTTTATATACCAAAACAGTTCTTCGGTGAAATATTAATAAAGCTGTATCAATAAATATTTCAAATATTTTTTCAGCATTACAACTTATATCCATTTTATTTCGTAGTATATCCATTTTTTTTATTGCGAAGTTTAGGTTAAACTTTTAGATAAAATACAACTGGTAAGTACTTTAAAAATTAGAAAATCATTTCCACGAAGTTTCTAAATTATTATATTTTAACACCCTCTTTTGAAAAAATACTTTTAAAAATTATCAATTAGTTTTTTTGCAAATAAAACGATAAGAAAGTACTAAAAAAAAATTGACTAAAATAAAAAATTTAAAAATATATACTATCTTTTTGATAGTTATAATTTACCTTTCTCTGGTTTCAATACATTATTAATCTCCCCTGATAACTTAGTTATGACGATATTTATAGTCTGTAAGAATACCTATTCCTATTGGTTAATTCTTACTTTAGCTTGAGAACAAATTTACATATTTTTAGTTTATATAAAATTGAATTTCAAAATTAGAAATTATGACGTAATGAACTTAAAATATTATTTAAAATACCACTTTTAATTCAATTATAACTTTATTTAAATTATTTAATCTTTTAAAATAACTTTTAAAATAACATTTAATAACCTATTACATTCTTAATATTCCATTTATCTATTTTTATTTAAATAAAATATTTAATTTTTATTATAACTGTATTCGTCTTTATGATACTATTTAAAACATTACATCATTTAAATATGCAATAACGACAGTTAACTTAATATTTATTATTATTTGCTTTTATGATAGGCAATAATTCTATCCAATTCTATAATATAACTTTTAAAATATTTTAAACTCTATTATTAACTCAAACAAGCGTGTGTGAGAAAGTATGTAATATACAAGTCACATGATTATTTTGACAGACGGTTTTTAATCTATTTCTCTGCCTAGATTTATAAAATTGCTACACTTATTATATAATATAATATAATTATAAAATTTGGAAGAACAATTTAGAAAATATAGAATTAAATACAATTCTCACCATCATAAAGTTTATTTTTAAAATATATTATATTAATTTTGACTATTAAATATGATTATAAATTTAAACACTGTATTTATTAACTTATCAGTTTTAAACTATTAAAATCGAATTTATTAAATATACTTTTAATTATTTATAGCTGTGTTATTTAATATGGCCAGCTTTTACAACCATATGAAACAATATTTAAAGCTTTATATAACTATTTTTAAATGATTTTATATACTACGTATTCTCTTTAGCTTCAAATTGTACTTTAAAGATATAATTGACTTAATACAATTACCATATTAAAAGAACATATTCTAAATTTAAAATTTTTTAGTAATTGACTGTTATAAACTATTACTGACCTATATAAAAGGGCACAATATATATATAAATTATTCTCCTGTACAAATGTATTATCTTATGTAATTGGAAATAAATTACAATGCAAATATATTGTATACTTAGTGGTGCACAATCCTAATCCCCTATGCACTTTAATATTATTAATACATTACAGGGAGACTGTAGAAAGTTTTTTATGTTTAAATGAAAGGGAACTTTTTTGATTTCTTTTTGAAGCTTTAATAGCAGAGCAAATTTTTAACACCTACTCCATCCATTCTTTGCATTGCAACTATTATTATTCTATTAATTATTCATATAGTAAATTACCATGGAAACCCTTATTAGCCAACATGCTAAGTTCATAGGCTTTTACTACCAAATTTAAGATATAAATACTATGGTCTCTTTCTTCTCAGTTGCTTGTTAATATGAGTTTTTTTTTTTTTGAAAAAGGAAAAAATATACATGCAAATGAATTTTAATATCAGATATTTATAATCATGACAGACTACCCTAAATTATGACTCTTATTCCAAGAAGGCTGCAAAATCACTGTCCAAGATAGGGATTGGTGACCAAAGTAGGTAAAGAAATAGAAAAAATTGTTACCATTACAGTCAAAAGAGAGAACCCTTGTAGCCATATTATAGTAGAAACAGTTTACTATTGTTTCAGTCTGTACAACTGATTTTTAATTTTCTGTTGCTTTGAAAGATCTTGGCTTCAAACTTTAATTACCATTAAAAATGGAATGCCTATTGATTAAAATATTTCATCATCTTCAACATCCACTAAATACATTATCATACATGATTGGTATGGGGGGGGGGGGTAAATGAGGAGTGGGAGAAGTTTGTTTTAGAAGGAATTTTATTCAAGAAAATAAATATCTACAGATATTTCAGTTTAAAAGAAAAAATATGTGTACAATACTAATCAAAAAATATTACAATGAGTATTTTCAATAGAAAACAGCAAATACATCTCACTAGAGATTAGAGCACTGATGGATAAGTAACCAAGTGGCTGCGAAAATAGAAGGGTGATTTTTTTATCTCTTTGTTTTGTGGGAAAGACTATAATTGAACTTACAGAAGCATTCTTTTTCTGATAATTTTTTGTAATATAAAATCGAGTTTATTGTAGGCTATTACATTCAAAGAATATGTTTTTTTTTTTTTTGGTCTCTTCTGATCTGTGGTACAACTCACATATAGTGTCAATGTTAAGTATGTTTATCTTATATCTAATGAAATATAATGCTGTAATAACTATATGTTGGAGAAGTTTGTTATACTTACATTTTATCATACTTATATAAATTTGCTATAGCTCTATGTATTCACTTGAGTCTTTGAGTCACAGTCAAAAGAAATAACTATTTTGATTGTAATTATAGTGCTGACAATTTACTACTGTCCCAACCTGTGCTACTAATTTTAATTGACTATTGCTTTGAAAATCACAGTTGCAAATTTACCATCCATTAAAAACAGAACCCCCATTTATTATAATATTTGACCATCTATAATGTCCGTTAGAAACATTAAGGGTTGCTTTTATTCATGAAATTGATCCCAAGACATGGCTTGAGACTAAATGTCATTGAGATAGGTCGATTATATATAAAATAATTTTAAATTTTGGTTTTTAAAACTTACCTCAAAAGAATTGTAAAATAACCTATGGAACTATTGCATACAGAATTCACTACTCAATAATATTGACATTAACAAGGCATTTAGACATTTCATCTTCACATTTTCAATGGTATGGCTGAAGAGTTAGAAGGTAGAATAGATTGAAGTCTGTCCATTAAAGATTGAAGATTTACTATCTTAATATAAATCGAGCACTGATTATATATGTGTGTGAAAGATGATGATCCAGACCAACTGATGAGTGCTGATACAGCGCGAAATATGTACACTGGAGATCATTTATGTTTTTCACATGTGCGTGGTCATGTGTATTGATTGTATTGGTAGAATGGATAGCTGAAGGGGTCTTGAAAGTCTGTGTTCAAATATTTTATTATTGTAAAATAATGAGATGTTTTTACAATTTTTAGTTATTATATGTATAAAGATAAAATTTTAACTTTAAAGTTTAATGTATATAATAAGGACAATAAAGTTTTGAAGGTTAAATATTTATTATTGCCTTTTTTAGATGCAATATTTATCCAATATGTATAGGAGTTGTAGTCAAATGTAATAATAAAATTGGTCAAGCGTTGTTAGCCGAGAGGTCATCGCAGCCGCCTTGCAAGCAAGTAGTTGGTTGCAGACGGTTGTGGGTTCGCGTCCCGGCCGATGCCATGACCTATGGAAAAAAAAATTGGCACCTTGCAAGCAAGTAGTTGGTTGCAGACGGTTGTGGGTTCGCGTCCCGGCCGATGCCATGACCTATGGAAAAAAAAATTGGCCACCTTCCATTCAAAAAGACCCTTATCACCCCTTTCTTCGAAAAAACATATCTTACAGTCTAAAAAAATACTAGCTTAATCCATTAACTTTTTTGTCAAATTAAATCTCTACCTGCTATTTTGTTTATTTTTATATCGATTCATTTAATAATATGTCTTAATCTAGAAGCTCAATCGCTATGATTCTATATTGTCTTTCAGAAATAATATTTAAATTTTAATATTAAAATAAATGCAGTAAAAGCAATGAATTCATTGGAATGTAAAAGTTCGTGAGTGCAGAAATTAAACTTCGTATAGCCATCAGTGAATCCTAGGCTTACATTAAACTAATATATTCTGCAAAGCTTCCAGATGTTCTAGTAAATAAAGCAGAACAAAGCCATCCACGCATGCTTCAGGGAAGCATTTTGAGAAAAGAAAATCATCTCCGCTTTTGTTTATAAGACTATTTCAAAAAAGGTTTTAAAAAAAATGACGGACCTTTGATAATATAATAGTTATAATAATTATTTCGGATTAATAATATAAGTAAGTGAGATTGTTACTAATGATAAAAATTATCTGGTTTAAAAATAAAATATATTTTATTTGTTAAAGTAAGGAAAATTTCACTATAACGATTAACCTTCGAACCATCAGTTCTAATTAATGTGAGGATAAACAATTTAATCTATTTTTTATATAAGATGAATAATTGTAGATTATTATTTTAAAATATAATTTTAAAAATCTATAGAGACTCCACTCAGGAAATAGATTCACTTTATAAGACTTTCATTTAATCCACTGATTATTCTTAGATTTGATAGTCATTAATTATGTAATGGTCTATGTCTGATCATGGAAAGATAGGTAGTAAAAACTGCTAAATTCTATTTCTGAGACAGATCAGCAAAATGACCATGACTGGTCCTGAATTCAATAGCATCTAGAAAAATAAAATCCATCTGTCTTTAATCTTAGAACTGGATAAAACATATGACTGGAATCTCATAAAAAATTCATCTTTATGCCATAATTCTTTGGTTTTTTTTTTTAAGGATTCTTGCTTAAGAATCAAGAAAGTGAATTTGGATTTGAGATGAGTCTAAGTGATGAAATTATATCTTAAATATTATTTAATAGATTTTTATATGTTTCAGATGAGAGAACTTTTCTGATATACAGTGATGGAATATGTGAAAAGATATTTTGCAAGATATTATATTTGATTGTGCCAATGTCTGTAAAGTATTTGCATCACAATTCCAGTTAATATCAGTCAGTTTTACAAAGAAAATATTCCTAAAAATTATTTAAGATATAACCTTTAAAAAAAATAAGTTAGGTTACTTCTAATAAATATAGGACAGAATTACAATTTGGTTTATTGTAGTAGAAGACTATATCGAGAATATGAAACTTTCACTTTTCATTTAGATATATTTTGAACATATCTTTTTGTCAAATTAGAAATAAGACTCCATCCACTCTTTAAAAAATCCAAACTTTTCATATTCTTATTAAGAATATTTACTGTATTTTATTTTTGGAAAGAATAAGTCAAAATAACTTTATCAACATAAATAATTTTTGTGATTCTTCATATGGAAGATCATTTATAAATATAAATCTTTCTGCAAAATTTTCATCTACAACAAATCACCTACAATATTATTATATATTATCCACAAGATTGTATTTTGTCTGCTAACATTTGTTTTTATGGAAGAAGTTTTACATATATAAATGAAGAAAAATAAATAAAATAACAATTGGAAAATAACAAAAATTATTATAAATATTCTTGATGTTTATTTCTAATTTTATTACTATATTTCAAATCTATTGTTAATAATTTTCTTACTTATTCATTAGATTAGAGATTACACAATTAATGAATAATATTGCACCACTACCATACAAGGTAGGGGCTGGTTTCTATCCTCTTTTAACACCTTGGAGAGAAGTGTATCTATAAACATATAACGAAGACATGATTCTCAAGATATACATTTTGTGGTGAACCAGCACTCATCAGGTGGCCCAGATCACAATATCTTACACATGTTTATCATTGTTCAGGATATGTAGATAGCCAATGAACTGTAAGAAACAAAATTTCTAAAACAAATATCCATGATTTAAAAAATACTTCATGTAAAATATTTAAATTATTTATTTTTCAATTAATATTTTTATATATTTTATTAATTTTTCATATACTTATTATCCATGTAGTAAATTCACTCTTTGTTGAACATAATAAACAAAACGTATTAGTAAAATGAAATGCTAGGGCAATTTGGTCAAAAGTTCATATATTTAAAACAAAATGTCAACATATCTATTAAATCCTCTTTAAGAAAACTAATCTTCAAAAGTAATTTGTTTGAAACAAATTAAATGATTGATTTTACTATTGCTGTCAAAATATTTACAACTTTTTTCATTGTAATTGGTTTTTTTTATTGAAATAAATAAACGAAAGTTTTAAAATATTGTTATAGATATATGCTATATTGAGATTAATATTCCAACACTGGTTTATTAAGTAAATGTAAAGCACAAAATACAAGTTTTTCAGAGAAATGATCGCCTTTTCTCTAATTTTTTTTTTCATATGTCAAAGCATTGACCGGGAAGCGAACCCGAGCCAGCTGCTTGGAAGGCAGCTATGCTAACCACAAGGCCACCAACGTGTTGAAGTTTTAATCTCAATATATTATATAATATTAACTTCTGGGAAGTTTATATTTATATTTGCAATATTTATTTATCCTTAATTCCATTCTTGATTTGAAGATATGTAATCTTAGTCAAACTATTTTTAAAGCCCCAGTAAAAGATTTAATATAATAATATGCAAAGTGAATGCTAAATTGACTTCTGAAAATTGTTAGAAAAAACTCTTTGCTACAACCATAATTCTAGTGGTTGCCAACTCCAACAAAGAGAAGATTAAACAAAAGCATTATATAATTTTCCAAGTTCACGTTTAATATTCGCATTAAAAATAGTAATGAAATCTATCAAGTTATCTATTGTAACTATAAGTAATCAGTAAACATCAAGTGATAAGATCACTAAAATCCTCGGAGATGTTTTTGGATATAGGTTTTCATTGGAGAGAAGCATCATATTGAGCATGCGCACACACACGCGTGCTCATCCAGAAGTTACA
Source organism: Epiperipatus broadwayi (assembly GCA_028023455.1). NCBI lineage: Eukaryota > Metazoa > Onychophora > Udeonychophora > Euonychophora > Peripatidae > Epiperipatus > Epiperipatus broadwayi. Next base: position 2,167,672 of record JAQFVV010012555.1, read on the forward strand.
TTTTTATACTTGCCAAACTAGGCACCTAAAAAATAAACCTAAATCATTTTGTTCAAATGTGCTTATAGTTAAAAATGACTAATATCTTTAGATATACATTTATTATTTTAGTATTAGATCTGTATATCTACGTGATGAAGTTGGCTTGGGTTCAAAACTTTACACTGTATCAAACTCACAAGTCATTATCCTTGGTAATCTCAAGGGCTGTTGGAAGCATATGTGCAGCCTTAATGTTTCTGACTAATAAAGGCACAGAACCTTCTTGGTAGATTTGTTAGGTACAATCATCTAATATCCATTGGTTATTATTAATAATACCTATTGTTAAAAGCAACTACATTTGCAAACAAACTTTTTCAAAAACAAAATACAAATATATATATTAAACCTTAAACATCACATGATCACTATCTTCCATGCTTGCTCATAACTGTTGTTAAAATAGGCAAAACTCTCTCCATACAATAGTATCACTCTAAGCAAGACAGAGTAATCAATGGATGCCAGAAGGCTTGTGCATAAAATCCCTATCTAGTGCCTACTCATCCAATATCCCCAAACTAGTTTCTGGCTTATGGCCTTCATCAGTGAGGAGCCTTGGATCTGAGAGCACTGCACAACTAGTTTCTGGCTTATGACCTTCATCAGTGAGGAGCCTTGGATCTGAGAGCATTGCACCTAGCCAGAAACTAGTTTGGGGATATTGGATGAGTAGGCACTAGCCTTCTGGCATCCATTGATTACTCTGTCTTGCTTAGAGTGGTACTACTGTATGGACAGAGTTTTGTCTATTTTAATAAATAATACATGATATATCTATATTTGCATTCCTACCTTTTTTATGCATAAGTATTTCCCATATCAAGCCTGATGTTAAAATAAGTGAATTCAAACAATGGGATTTATAATATATTAAAAAACAAAAAAGGTTAGTTTTTTTTAATTCATTTAATAAAATGTACAGCTACTAAATAAGTATGATTCATTTAACTTGTTTTTAAGCTTTAAATCTTGGATCACCTTTACTGGGGGGGTAAGAGGTTCATTTTTAAAAAAATCCATTTTCTACAGCCTACCATTCATTAGAAAATCATCTAGCTAAAAGCTCCCAAATATTTATTTTAATTTTTTTTAACAGATAAAATGACTGGGATGGGCAACATAGTGCTTGTAAGCACTTTGCTATTTTATGATGCACTTTCAAAACATCTGTCACTAACTCCTAATATAAAAAGTTCATGTTGAGACTTCAAATCTTTTCAAGGCACGTGCTGTCAGCTGCTTTTTCTTACATTAACAACCTGCAGTTTTTCTTTCCATTGCATTATTATACCTATAGTAACTACATTAACTGTATTTAATCTATAAAAATATTCCAGTGTATATCACTAATTGAAAGTTCAAACAAAATGTTCAAATCACCCCCACAAATAATGTTATTTCAGCAATATCCTCTGTGAATTCACAGAGAACGTTTTTAAAATAACTTAATTTTTGGGAGAATGATTTCAACATTAACCTATCAAGTATTTGATTCATCTGGAAACCTGATTATAAGCATAAAAACTAATATAATTTTAAGATTCTATCACAATAATGAAATGTTCTATAATTTAATCAATGAAAATAACTATTTTATTTAAACCCTTTATTTGAAAATGGACTCACTCATTTTTGTCAGTCTTTTTTTTTTCAAATATGTAGCCTATAAAATTCAAATATTAAGCATAACTTACTGATTCTCATTTGGACCATAGAAAAACAACTAGAAATTCTAGTTACTGACCCGACTTTAACGTCACATGTTAATATTTACATATGAACACATTTAAAAATCAGTAATTAAATATGGATATTTCAAATACACAAGTTTATTAATTTAAATTAAAAAAGAGTTTTAAAATAAATATATATTAAATACATCTTAAGTTTATATTTGTCCTTACTGTAGAATTAGAATATGATGTCCTTTCAGATAAATCAGCTATTTAAAATGGCTTTTTTTAAAATAAAGGTTGCCAATCCTTAGTTTAAAACATAACATTTTTAATGCAAAAAAAAAGGATATATTAGAGTCATTTTTATGCAAACTCATTGCGAAATTGCATACCCAAATGACAGACTCTAAAAATAAACTCTAGCAATGTCATGCATTGAGAGAACACTGGTGTAAGCCTACCATGCATATCTTGTCCTTAAAACATTTTTTATCTAATACTTAAAATATATTAATTTTATACAATCTTCTATAAACCCTATGTCGTATATATAACGAGAAGAATAACATTTATTAATTACTGAGTTTATGTCAAGAATTTAATTACATGCTCATAATTAAATAAATTTCAAATAATAAAAAGTCAAAAATATATGCCAATTAAATAATCATACATAACATTTAAAGATTAAAAAACATACAAAACATCTCTTAAAAGTAAGTTAATTTAAATATAAACAATTTTATTCATTAAATAAATAGGAAAAAACTACTTGCCTACTGCATATATAAAACATTCAATGACAACTTACCTAAAAAAAAAAAAAAGAAAGATATTAAGTATGCATAAAATTTGATCAACTATATTAATGTAGAATAATCTACATGCAGACAAATGTATACTTATATATGTTAGACAAATAATGAGTATATACCATAATCGAAACATTTTTTACAGTGTACAGTGGAACTATGGTATCCATTATATTTTGTTCTGAGCCAACTTACATTAATTGTACATCACATATAATAGCTCACATTTTGTTGATTTGCTATGATTACAATAGAATATACAAGGAGGAAACCAAAAATAACTGGAATTTTATAATTAAAATTTTTTTTATTTATTTTTAATCATTATAAATTTGATCTCTTTCAATTTATTGTCCATGATGCAATACACTAGTCTAAACATGTTTTCCATTTTTCAAAGCAGTCCAGAAAGACTTGCAAAGTGATGCCTTTTAACACTTTCAGTGTTTTTCTTCACCATTCCACACAAAAGAGAGACTTTTTACATTTTGAGATATTAAAAAAACTCACACTGCGTGAGATCAAGTGAATATGGCTGATACATAAACTGGGTCATACTGAATTTAATTAAAAAGTTTTTCACCCTCAAGGCTTTGAGAGATGACACTTTGTCTGGGTGAAGTGCACTCTGCTTACTACCACAAAATGGGGCATTTACATTTTTCACATCACATAATTGTTTCAGAATTTGCAGATAAAATGCTTGACTATTACAAACTAAATCTGAGAGAAAAGTGCCCTTGGCATTAAAAAAATTACCATTGTTTTAACTCTGAACTTTACTCACAATGTTTTTTAAATACGTGGTGAATTTAACATTATCACTCATAAAATTGTGTTTTTCTGAGACCAGCTTGCTTGTAATCTGTTTTGAGCCTTACAATTGTTTGTCCTATTGTTTTCTATAAACGAAATGAGAATTTCACATTCAAACTTTTCAGTCATTATAAAAATCGTCAAATATGCAAAACGCACTATAAAAAACATGCTACATGGCTTCACAATTTCACATGGTGATGTCATTTGGCATATTAATGCATAATGATTCCTGCAAGAAGTATATAACAGCAGAAGCATACAAGAGGCATGCAAGCCAGAGGATAATTCTGGGGTACTTTTGGGTACTACTTCGTATATTGTTATTTCAAGTTTACAGTATTTTTCAGTAAGCACATATACATATCACAAATGGTTTTTATATGTATAGCAAGCATATGTAAATGATAACTATAGTATAAACAAAATTAAAAATAATAAGGTAGTTATTAATAATAAATTAACTGAGTACATTTGCATGCATATTTGCTGTTTGTATTCTTCCTCAGTCAAAAATTCACATTCATTCAAAAAATAAAAAATAATAATTTACTGTAACAGTATCTTTATTTTTTTAAATAAAATGAATAGCAAAATTCTTATTCCCAACATGATTAAAAACACTGACATTATTCTTTTCTTTGGTGAATTTTTTGCCACATAGAACCATTATCAGCGACTATGCCCTTTTCTACTTCTTTGGATGTTTTTACGTCCTTACCAATTGTACAAATGATCTTAAATTTCATAGCTGAGAAAACATTTTATTATATGAAATATTAATCAAAAAAACAAGCCATATATAACGTGACATTACTTTTATAAGTTTGTATTTACAAAAATGCAATACAGAGAGTGTACCAATAGTTGGTCTGGAGATGAGAGTGTTCTGGATAAAGATTTTAAATATTTTCTCATACTACACTTATTAATTAAGAGCTTGTTTGAGCTATTGGTAGGCTCTCTGTATTGTATATAAAATATTGTAAAATAAATTCTAAAAAAATAATACAGCAAAGCATTTAGCATAAGCTGAAGAAATATAATTGAAAAACCTGATCACGTACAATGCTCTTAGACTAAAAAATGGCTACTGTCATATAAAATTTATAAATTTTAATTTAGTTTTTGTTTATTTATATTTTTATGTATATTTACATGTCTTTACAATTATGTACAATTATAAAGAAAAAATGGTTGACTAAATTTACACTTGAGATTTGAGAATGTTATATTTAGAGAAAAAAAATGTGACTATTGCCATGTTGATATGTTTAAAATTTAATAAGTTTGTGATTCTCAATATTTTTATTATTTCTTTGTTTACATTTTTTGTTTATTTACATTTTTTTTTAGATAACATATAATTGAAGTAGTGCAAATTAATACGGTATATATTATAACATCACTGTAAATATTAAAAAAATGAAAGAAACCCTGATGTATATTAAAGTATTCTATTAATTTCAACAATCATGCAAATAAACTATGTTTATTAAATATATAGCACCGAAAAGTTACAATAATATTTATGAAGTAACAACAGTCAATTGTGCATACCATAATAATCATTTACAAGGTAGATTTTCTAGATTGATTTATCTGATAAGTAAATTGATTGGAAATGTTTTTGCAAGTTTATTAAATGATTCTAGAATCTAAATTGTGTATGTTTATTATAATAAAAGCATTAAAAAAATTAATTTATATTTTTTATGATATGAAATATTAATAAATGCTATATAATGAAAAACAAATATTCTAATATATTCTAAATTTATCATTATGTTCCTGGTAACAGTTATTCATATTTAATTAATGGATTTACTCAATCCTTATCATTTTCAAACAATATTGATCCTCTGCAGGCTGAAGATCTCTCTAAATTTAATCCTTTTATTCACTGTAACATTTTCTTTTCCACATGTCTTCAGCAATCTTCACTATTTCATCCAACCCTCTGACAGATTATCTCTTTCTACATCATTTATAATTTCTTGGCATCCAGTTTAACATTTTAATTTTTAATCTGTTATCATCTTTTTCTTCAATATATATGTAGCCCAACTCCATTACAATCTTTTCCATGATATCAGTGATATCTGTTTATTCTCTCATCTATATATTTCATGTAACTACAACATATTTTGTCATGTGGTCTAGTGTTCTACTACCTTACGATTAAGTGTCCAAATTTCACATTTCATTATGGCTATTAAAAAAAAATTTTCAACACATAATCATATTTCATTTTAATATAAAATTATTTCTACCAAAAGCACTCCGTTTAAGTATAATTTTCCATCAATATTAATGATATGAACAAGATTATTCGTAGTTGTTAATTTCTTTTAATTCATGAATTGTTATAAGATATTTACATCAATATATAAAGCTAAATGATAAAATGTATATTTAGTCAATCAACTTCTGCTTAAATATTATATAAAACATTGTTTAAAATAAAAATAAATAATTAAACAACTTTATTGTGTGAACGTACATAAAAAATTTGAGCATTGGAAGTGCAAGAATCGGAATCAATCCAAGAATCTTACGTTCCAAAATCTAACACACTACCATTTTCACCATACCATACAGGGGTTTAAAAATAATGATTAATTTAAAATTAAAGATCGATATATACAGCAACTAATAAAAGTTAGTAACAATAGCATATACTATATTTAGAAATGAACAGTAAAAAGTCTAACATAACTGCAAATCACACATTAAGAATAGAAGTACTTTTGAACAGAAGAAATGAATTTTTACATGATTACTACTTTCTTATGCTTACACAAGCTATTAAAACAGCAGCAAACTTTTCATACAGTCAGTGCAAAACATAGTAATCAAGGGATACTAGACAATTTGTCTGCAAATATTAGATGAGTAGATACTGGATAATGATTTTATGCACAAATTCTTCCAGCATTCATTGATTACTATGGTTTGCACTAGGTGGCACTATTGTCTGGAGAGGTTGCAAAAGATTTGGATAAAGAATTTATATCAGTATATTTGTACAAAAAATGCGATGATTGTGTTAGGAGGATTATTGAGTGTTATAGTGATAAGGAATGGGATAAAAGAATAGATTTATTAATAAAGAATAGGGAGTTAGAGAGATGGAGAACTAGTATGGAAAGTAAAAAAAGTTTAAATATATATATAGAAGTAAACAAAATATTAGGTGTGAGTTAATTTATGATAATAGTAATGAAAGTAGTTTATTGTTTAAAGCTCGAATGGGATCTTTAGCTACAAAAGAATATACATGTAAATGGAAAAATATGGGTGATTTATTTTGTAAATTATGTAAGGAAGGAATTGAAAATATTAGGCATTTGTTAATTGAATGTAAATGCTTGAAAACAGAAAGGGTATATATAATGAAGTTATAGAAAATAAATATGAAAAAAGTGATTATACAGAAAGTAGATTATTGGTTTTTATGCTGGGGTTAGAAAAAGATAAGGGGGATTTAGATATAAGAGCTGTAGAGTTGACAAAGATTATGTTGTGGAAATGGAATGGAGCAGAATATGGAAAAAATTAGACTGGGGAATGTAAAATTAAGTAGCTAACAAGTTTTTCTTGGTATAATTGCTGAGAGATTCTTGACCCCGTTTAAGAAGAAGCTACAGTACATCACATTACTGTTTTAAAAGAAATGGAAAAGAATGTGGGTTTGAAGGCAAGGAAATCTTTATAATTGATGACAAGGTCAGTAAAAGTGGTCCTTAAATAGTAATATTCTGATTATTAATATTGATAAATTGTTGAAATTTGGAAATAATATTCAAATCTTCACACAATATAAAAGATAAATTTATATTATTTAAATTAGAGCTGGTCTAACCACACACACACACAGTTTGTGAAGCCGGCCTAGAGGTTTTGATTTTTTTAAATCATTAATTAATAATTTTGATGTTGATACTATTATATTTGGTGTTTTTATATCACTGTACATATAAGTATTTTTCAAATATAAGATGTGAAGTGGCCCTGTTCTGTTTTGATCCAATGTCCACACTCCAAACGTTCACCCTGAACATGCCCATGATTAGTGAGAAATTAGTTCTGTTTAGTCGTTACTTTGGATGTGGTTGTTGAATTTTTTTTTAATTGTGGCCCTTGGGATTACTTAAGATTAAATAGTCTTGATTTAAATAATGGAATCATAATACTATATATATATACAATATCAACAATAAATTTTAATTTTTGAAATTATTGATTGTAAATATATATTATACGTTATAAAAATAATCTATAAAAGAATATTTCACATTAAAATCAAGGCGATGCAATGAATCCACCTTAGAAAAATGCATATTAGATGAAAATAAAAATATAAAAATAGATATAAAAGACCTTGGATAATTACTTCAATTATGTTACACTAATGCTTCTTTTAAATATGAAAAAATATATAAACAAATTAAAGGTCAAATCATGAAAAATATAAGTAAACATCTGGTAAGTAATACAAAAAAAAATTCATAATATATATATAGATGAAATACACAGCCTTATATATACCTGTGTCTATATATGTAATAGACAGGGTATGAGCACAGACTTTCACATGACCCACCTTTCTCCACACTATCTCATAACACTGATACACCTGAACACACATATGTCGAAAAGATAAATAATCACCAATATACGTATTTCATGCTAAACCAGCAATCATCAGTTGGTCCAGATTACCATCTCTACACATATATGCTACAAGTGCTCAGATATATATTAAGACAGGATTTGCTATCTTAATATATATCTGAGCACTTGTAGCATATATGTGTAGAGATGGTAATCTGGACCAACTGATGATTGCTGGTTTAGCATGAAATACGTATATTGGTGATTATTTATCTTTTCGACATGTGTGTTCAGGTGTATCAGTGTTATGAGATAGTGTGGAGAGTGGTGGGTCATGTGAAAGTCTGTGCTCATACCCTGTCTATTACATATATAGACACAGGTATATATAAACCTTTGTATTTCATCTATTACATATTAGAGATGTCTGCCTATCCCTTGTTTATGTATTTAATGGATTATGTCCTATACAGAGGGGTCAGATTGACCTTTAGGTCAACATGGGTGTGACAACAATCTCGGCCTAAGGGTGGCCTTTGAGTGTTCCATCATCAGATTTTCAATTGGATGGACAGTTGAAGAGTTGGAGGGTGGAGTACATTGAAGCCTGTCTATTAAAGTAGGAGGATTTGCTATCTTAATATATATCTGAGCACTTGTAGCATATATGTGTAGAGATGGTAATCTGGACCAACTGATGATTGCTGGTTTAGCATGAAATACGGATATTGGTGATTATTTATCTTTTCGACATATGTATGTTCAGGTGTATCAGTGTTATGAGATAGTGTGGAGAGTGGTGGGTCATGTGAAAGTCTGTCCTCATACTCTGTCTATAATATATGTATATACCTTACAACATCATATTATAAACCTTTTTCACAAGATACATAAATGATTAGTACATGACATTCATGGGAAATAAATATAAATTATTCCATAATAACACTAAAATTTAAATGAAAATGGAGTGAAGAGACAATTATAAACATTTTCTAGATATAAATATTTATAAAAAATATATTAAGCAACAAAATAAGTATTGAAACTACTATATATATAAAAGATACACTCAGTGCATGTTTAGCAAATTTAACAACAGACACTAATAATATTCATAAAGAAAGCAAAATAAAAAATAGAATATGCAGTTATAATTTTGTTTCAACAATCACTTATTACAGAATGAAATAATTAATGTTAAAAAAGAAATCTACTTAATAATTACCCACAAAACGTTATTTAAAAAATCACAAATAAAAATTTTTTTAATAAAATAAGAAATAAAAATATGAAAAATAATAGTAAAAATATAAAAAAGTTATATATATATTAGTTTAAAAAACAAACGTACATATAAAGCAATGAATAAAATCATCAGAAAATTAAATAAATAAACAAAAAAAAAAAAAGAAGACAAACAAAATATGACATTAATATTCTTTCTTCTTTTTTATCATCTAAGCATTAATTATTAACTTATATAATTAATTATAATTTTAATTAATTAATTAAAATATGATATTCAAATTTATATATAAAACAATCTAATATAAATAATTTATTAAATTTAGATAAAAGTAAAAATAGAAAGAATATGGTAGGTATATATGAAATGAAATGCAAAAAGTATTATGAAAACAAAATAATAATAAATATGTGGAAATACAGAAAATAAATTAAAAACCAGATTATATCAACATTTAAATAATATAAAATCTGTTATTTATGAACATAAAATAGGGTTCATATACTATAATTACACAATAAAAATGTTTGAGTTAATTTAACATTAGAAAGAGCCATTAAAGAAACGTTATACACAGATAAATGCAATTGCATTAATATAGGCAGAGGTAAATATTTGTACTTGTTTAAATATTAATTATAAAATTATATTTATGAAAAAATAATTGTTGTATAATGCTATAAATAGTCAAAAGAGGGCAGTGCCCTTTGTTACCTATTTTAATTGCTGAGATATTCTTGACTTCGTTTAAGGAGAAGCCACAACACATCACATCATCACATCACATGTTTGTGTTATATTTAAGTGAAATGGAATGAGCAATAGAAAGATTAGGAAGGGGGATAGAGATGTCGTTAATAGGTAGTAAGGGAGTATATATTTTGTTGAGTCTTTTTTTTTTGCTAATGATATTTTTTTGTGTGCAGAAAGAAGAGAAGATATAGAAGTTATGCTGATGACATGTGCAAGGGTGGGTAAAGAAATGGGGATTAAATTTAGTGAAGAAAAGTCAAATATAATGATGGTTAATACTGGGGAAAGAGAAGATATAGAATTTTTATTGAGAGATATTAAGTTAAGTGTGGTGAATAGATATAATTATTTGGGGATTATTTTAAGTAATCAGAAAAATTATTTGGATGACTGAGAGAAAAAATTGATAAATGAAGCAAAGAAAAGAAAATGATTGATAAAGAAATTAACACTGTTTTCATATAATAAATATGCTGTAGCTAGAATTATTTGGAAGGGAGTTGCAGTAGCAGGGTTAACATATGGTAATGATGCATTATTTGTTAGTAAAGAGGTATCAGATTATTTAGAAAAAGTTCAAAGGGAAGTAGGAAGACATGCATTGGATGTAGATCAGGGGTGGGCAATTGTTTTGGCTCAGGGGCTGTATAGGTTGGCTGGGGGCCGCATCAGGGGCCATTTTGTGGAAGCGAAGGTTAGTGGAGGGCTGCACCTTTTTTTCATGACACAATAAACACACTGCTTTATTCCCTATATTACCAAAGAAATATTTGTTTGTCCATTCTTACACTTTTTCGGAGGGTTCATGGTTTTACTAAAGTTGGAAATGTATATATTTGCTAATGCAAAGATAGAATTGAAATTAATCAAATCAACTGGAGAAGCACTGCACATTGTATCTACACTGTGCATGTGTATTGATGTGGCCATCTTAGTGGAAAATACAAGATGAATATTTGGTCACGCAACGGGAAGGAAATTTCAGTCGAAGGCGGATTTTTCTGATTGTCTTGGCGGGCCACATAAAAACTTTTAGGGGGCCACATGTGGCCCTTGGGCTGCTATTTGTTCACCCCTGATGTAGATGTATGGGCAGCAAAGGAGGCAATTCAAGGAGAAATGGGATGGTCAAGTTTTCATATGAGAGATGCAAAAAGTAAAATAAAAATGTTTGGTAGATTGCAGTTTATGGATAATAAAAGAATAGCCAAAATAGTATTTAATTGGGTTATGAATAAAGGTCAGGTAACAAGATGGGTGAGAAAGGTAAGCAGTATGCAAAAGATTTGGATAAAGAATTTATATCAGTATATTTGTACAAAAAATGGGATGATTGTGTTAAGAGGATTGTTGAGTGTTATAGTAGTAAGGAATGGCATAAAAGAATAGATTTATTAATAAAGAATATGGAGTTAGAGAGATGGAGAAATAGTATGCAGAATAAAAAGAGTTTAAATATATATAGAAATAAACAGAATATTAGGTGCGAGTTAATATATGATAATAGTAAGAAAAGTAGTTTATTGTTTAAGGCTCGAATGGGATCTTTAGCAACAAGATAATATATGTGTAAATGAAAAAATATGGGTGATTTAGTCTGTAAATTATGTAAGAAAGGAATAGAAAATATTAGGCATCTGTTAATTGAATGTAAATGCTTGAAAACAGAAAGAGTATATATAATGAAGTTATGGAAGAATAAATACGAAAAAAGTGATTATACAGAAAGTGGATTATTGGTTTTTATGCTGGGTTTGGAAAAAGGGGATTTAGATATAAAGACCATAGAGTTGATAAATATTATGTTTGTGGAAATGGGATGGAGCAGAATATGGGAAAACTTAGACTGGAAAATGGAAAATTTGCTAACAAGTTTCTCTAGCCATAATTGCAGAGAGATTCTTGACTTTGTTTAAGGAGAAGCTACAGTACATCACATCACATCATCAACATCAACATAACGTAATAGTAATAGTCATATTATACTCGTATAAACAGAAGTCACAATGCATCACATCACATCAACATTTAACAAAAAAAGAAAACAATTCAGCAATAATGTAAATATTTAATAGTTGGAAGTTCAAAATAAGACTAGAAATTGCTTCAATTTCTTTTATGCAGAAAGAAAGAAATAATTATTAGGGACTTGTGTATAATCTCAAATTTTGTATGGAAGAAGAAAATAATAACTAACTTCCATTCTTAGATGTTTTAATTGAAAGAAAAAAAGATGTTTTTTAATCCCATAATATATATATATAAAGCAAACACACTGAGAGATATCTATATTTTCTCATCACCATTCAGCACAATTATTTTCAGCAGCAAAGACATTGTGAGATTTAACTAAGAGACTTTCTGATGACAGCCATTTTCACCAAGACATCCATGCTACTAAAAAAATGCTTCTTCATAATTTTTGATCACAGGATTATTAATAGGGCTTTTTTAATATAATAAGAAAAAAGATTTTGATATTTCAAAAAAATTCTGCTATATCTAGAGGGAATAATTGATAAAACTGGCAATGATTTAAAGAAAAATAATATCTACACAATTTATACTACATTCAAAAAATTAATGACGTATTTTTATGCCCTAAAGATAAAATTCTTTACAAGTATCATGATGTATATGAAATTCCACATGGAATTTTTTTACATTTATACAATGGACAGACTGGTACAATAAAGGTGAGAAAAGAAAACACATTTTGGCAGTTAGAAAAAAACCAATTCATCACCCATTTATTCACACATTAAATTAATTAGCTATGACATCAATTTTAATAAAAACCAAAGGCAAAACTCTCCATACAGTAGTGCCACCCTGTGCCAAACAGAGTAATCAATGGAAGCCAGAAGTCTTGTGTATGGCACAGGGTGGCACTACTGTATGGAGAGTTTTGCCTTTGTTTACAACAATTATGTGCTAGTATAGAGACGATGATCATGTGATGTTTAGTGTTTAATTTTAATAAAACATATTTTCGCAAAAATTGAATAATATGATCAGAGACTGCTAGGGGAAGCTATGGAAATTTTTAAAAGGCCTAAGAGCACAAATAAAAAGTATGAATTGAAGAAAAATAACAATCTTAGAAAAAATCTATTGGAGGATAAAATACTTTTTAAAACTTTTCAACGGATAGAATTAGAGAACGAAAAAATAACAAAGAAAAAAAAATTATAATCTTACCACACATTTTTAAGATTTGAGAAAGAAGCTCTGAGGTAAGTACTTATTACTGTACTGAAATATCAGCTATTTAGCTATTATATTTTTACTACATGGAAACTGTTTACACAGAGGATATATTCTCCAAAAAATAGCACCACTAAGTGCAAGCCAGAGTAATCAATGGATGCAAGAAGGTTTGTGCTTAAAATCCCCACCTAGTGCCTACTCATTCAATATCCCCAGACTAGTTTCTAACTTGTGGCTTTCATCAGTAAGGAATCTTAGATCTGAGAGCATGTCTTGTGTAAGTATAAAGATGGTGATCATGTGATGTTTATATGGAAGCTGCCAAAAATAATACTATGAATTCATCATTTATCTGCATGAATATATATATGAGTGAACATGAATTTTTCAGTCTTTGAAACCAAGATATCATAGTTAAAATATAAAAATTATATTATTGTTCTGGGGTGGAAATTGGATATTCAGTCAACATTACGTCTCCATTCAATAAGGATAGGTAGATATCTGAAATGCATGTGTGATAGTTGGTCTGAATTTTTACACTGAATAAGTTATAATCTTATACAGATATAATAAGTGCACTATATATTTTTTATCAGATTAGTTATATATATATATATATATTCCAACTACTAAAAGCTAATTATTTCATATATATATATTTTATTGATTTTTTTTCTTCATTTGTAATTGTAATTCAAATTTTCATATATGGAATAAACAAATAGTAAGAAATTACAATGTACACACATAAGCAATATATGGTCTGATTAAGAATTTGTTAATTGTGTGACAAAGTGGTTTCTTTATTCTATATAATCAAAATCTGAGTGCCCTTTTGGTGAACTTGTGCATTCAGCTTGAGATTATAAAAAAGAAAGAAACCACTTTATTGTGCAATAAATAAATATATGCAAATTTGAATTATATATATATTTAAAATTTAAGAAATCAGAGTGTACATTGTTTATGTGTGTATGATGTAATTTCTTACAATTTGTTTTTCCCCTCTTGTTATATTTTGCTTTACACTTTTTAGTTTCTTCTGAAATTCAAATGATCTTCCTGATTTACGAGTGACTTCTGCTGAGGGTGATGATTTTATATTGTATATTGAAATGCTTTGCCCATCTCAATGTTAAGTTACATAAGAGTATCTAGTGTTGGCAAAGCAAACTTAATTTTTTATTTACATTGTTTTTTTTTAATTTAAGGATGTTTTTGGGAGATGCAGTACTATATATATATACTTGCGTGCACTTATAGAGAAAATAGATATAATATGCAACTATAGAGAAAGTTGTTATTTATATAAATTAAATATGGTTTAGCACTTTTGATAACTTATGCCGTTCTCTTATTCATAGTAAGATGAAGTATAATCATAATAGATTATAGTTCATATTACTATGAATAAGAGAATAGCATAAGTTATCAAAAGTGCTAAGCCATATTTAATTTATAAAAATAACAAATATCTACAGTTGCATAGAAGCACACTTATTACATTTATTACATTCTGTATAGAAGTATAAATAGTTAAAGTAATTATATAATAAAGAAAATGTTTTAATGTTAGCTGTTTATTTAAATATAACATTTTTTTTAAAGATGAACTTTCTAACCAAATTTGTTATATTTTGGTAAAATATTTTTTTATATAGTTCAAAAACAATACTTAATTTTAAAATGTTTTTCTTATAAATTCTAATCAGTTCATTATTAATGAAAACTCTTAATAAGGTTTTCTTTCATTAAGTATTGTTATCTGGAAAAGTTTAAATTGATTAAATTATAATTAGGAATTCCTAAATTAAAAATATTTGGCTTATCTTGTTCAAAATTTTAATCACTGGTTTTCTAATTAAAGTGGTTGCTGAAATTTTTAAATGTGCTGTACAATAAACTATTGACATTAGCCAAAAATCAAATATTTTTATTCTGCTGAAGTCTACTTACTATTCTGTTTTGGCTGCCTCTATATTTACCTGTGCCCATCTCAATAATGAACTCAGAATTTGCTCTAGTGACTGTAATTAAAAGTATGTGCAGATAAAGCACCAGAAACAAATTCCACTCTCTAGCATGAACCTGTAGCCAGAATGTGCTAACTTCACTATCAACTAAACAATGAAGCCAACTGCAGACATCTTAGAGACTTGTCAAAGCAATGCACTTTAGCTCACCCATGAAACAAAGACTCCAGAAATAATATTGACATGCAGGCATTTGTATGCTTTATATATTACATTTGTACAGAAAGTTATAGCTCCATACCCACTTCACTAAGGACTTATGGTAAAAGCTTTACATGAACTATTATTATTAAAACATAGCAGTAAGCCAGTGATATACATAAGGGTAATTTTATATTCTGTTTCTATTGATATGTAATTTTATATTTCTGTTTTATTGATTTGATTTATTTAGTATGTATCAGATTATAATTATTTCAGTTAAAACCTTTTAATTTGACTGTTGATAATTAAGTTTAATAAACCCTCAATAGTTTCTAGAATTTATTTTCTCTCCCTATCTAAAGTTAATACAAAGTTATTTAAAATAATCTTAGAGCAAGATTCTCTTTCCTCCCCTTTCACAATTGTTTTAAATAGTCTAAATTTTTTTTAGCAAGAAGTAATAAAGAATTTTTTGTAAGTTAAAAAAAAATCTAGATTAATATTTTTTTAATATATGTTTTATAATTAATAATGCCTTGAGAATATTTGACATCATCATTTATTCTTAAAACAGGCAAAACTCACTATATATTGCCATACACAGCAAGCTAGAGTAATCAATGGATGCCAGAAGGCTTGTGCATAAAATCCCCATCTAGTGCCTACTCATCCAATATCCCCAGACTAGTTTCTGGCTTGTGGCCTTCATCAGTGAGGAGCCTTGGATATGAGAGCACTGCACCTATATTTTAGGATCTAATGCAACCCTCCAGCAACCATCTTTTATCTCCATTTAACTACAAAACTATGATTCTTAAACTGAAAACACCTTAATGTTTTCAGCCCATTAGCTTATATAGTCACATGGGTCTGAACCCAGTTCAGTACTCATACATTTTGGTGTCTTTGGTTCTTTAATAACCATAGCCACCACTATCCTATTAGGCTCTCATATCCAAGGCTCCTCACTGATGAAGGCCATAAGCCAGAAACTAATCTGGGGATATTGGATGAGTAGGCACTAGATGGAGATTTTATGCACAAGCCTTCTGGCATTCATTGATTACTCTAGCTTGTTGTGTGTGGCAATATATAATGAGTTTTGCCTGTTTTAACAACAGTTATACACAAGCATAAGAAGTGGTGGTCATGTGATGTTTATCATTTATTCTTGGTAATTGACTTATGCTGTGCATACATATATATTTTTTTTTCTTGCTATTTATATCAAATGTGTCTGAAAATTTAAAAAAAAAGTTTTGCTTGTAGGTGTGCATACCAATAACTAATGATCTCTTATACTTAGCATGAGAAGTTTATTTATATATTCAGCCCTTTTATTTATTCCTTTTCTTATCACTATATATAGGCAAATTGATATTTTCCATCAGGTAATGACAGTTCCTTCCATACATAATTTTATTGACATTATTCTGCCTTTGAACTAACGTATTTCCTGCTAGAAATTTGCAGTCTTTATTAATTTTCACATTGGGTAAAGTGGCTTAAGATTTCCGATGCATTAAATGTATTTTGCCTCTTTAATTAACATGAGTTATTTATGGGCTTTCTTATTATCACTATTTGTACATTTGTTTCCATGGTTTGGATTTGTGCACCACATATGAGCTTTGTTTAGTTATGTTAGTGTGTACGAGTCTGTATAGCAATTAATCCTTCTAATTTTTGATTATAGATTGTTATAGCAAAGATATGTTCACACATCTGAAATTGTCAAGTATATGTAAAATTCCATTATATTAACATTCAATTGTTTTTAATGAACTAAAACTAACATTGAGGGGAAGAATATATAAGGTCATTAAACTATCAAATGCATTGTCTACTTATTTAAAAGGGTTTGTAATAAAATTCCATTGCTAGTGCTGTCACTGGTCAGGCCAGAAACACTAAAGAAGAGAGGAAAACAGTACTTCTCAAAATGCTGTGCATATATTAACCTATGTGCTATTACTAACAGTTGAATATAATAATATTAAATCATGTTTTCACACTTCCAATGTAAAGCTATAACAACAAATTGAAAACTAAATTAAATGGCTGAGCACTTTCAAGAAGATGTACTTCTCATATTCATAGCCAGTTATGATCTTTTCTTTGGAATCATTATATAAATAAATCTAATATGCAAATTATATGCAAATGAGTCACTAAGACCATCTTTTAGATATCGCAAAGCATGCATCCTTATGATTAACGGCAAAAGAGTCCTCTGCTATAAAGTATGCTTCTTTTATCTTTCGCTTAATATCATGCCTCTCAGTACAAACTAATTTTGCAGATGTGGGTTCGAACACATGTCCTGACAATTTTTGATGTTGAGCAAAAATTGAAGGGCATTCTGGATTTGTATGTGCTTTATTGTATCTATACTTGGGTTGTGATATCCTAGTAGCTATGGTGGCTCTCGTTTCACCATAGTATAATGCTTTGCATCCATTATGAAGGCATGCCACTCTGTACACAGCCTGTGGGGTCTGATCAGAAGCTATAGTGTCCTTAGTGTTGTTAATAAGCCTATTAGTTGAGATAGGTGTATGAAAATTCAAATGAAATTCCTTAGAAAAAGTCTTATAAAATGTTTTATGTAAAGAGTGCACATAGGGCAACAATATCCAAGGCCTGTTGTCTTCATCTCTGTGTTTTCCAATATTATTTACAAAACGTCTAATTTTGCTATATACTATATTACGAATATTTAAATAGAGTTAATTTTTTCTAAAGACATTCAATACTTAATATTAGATGATGGAAAAAGTCTAAGTCATAAGTATAACCAAAATATCATCATCACAAATCTTCAGGAAAATTTACTACATGTTTTGAGCTATCTCTGATTTAAACATTATTATTAATGTAAGTTGTTTTATTATTGTTAATAAATATTGTTGTTGAAAAACACTCAGATTTATCTGGTGTTTGTTTGTTGTCTGTCCTGCCAATTGTTTCTTTTAACAAGAATCTTTATTCTCTGTGATATAGTGGCAATAATAATCTATACATAAGGAAACAGCTGCAGAAAGCACCTAGGTGGTTATGCTCATTGGCAAATTACAAATATTCTAGCTAAAGTTCTAGTGGCGCCCTCTGAAGGATAGTAGGTACAAAGACTATCCAGTATAATATGTTATAGTTAGTAAGTTTATTTTTGTGTGATGATTTTATATAAGATGATAGGTACTGTTAACAAGCATTGAGTGTTTCAGTTAAAAACCCTGGGAAATAGTATAAATTGTCATCATAGTTTTTATTTTTCCTTATTTGTATATCATTAATTATTTATTTGTTTTTTAACTAACATTATTTTTTTAATAATTCTGTAAGAAGTGAATTTGTATAGTATTAGCAAATATTTAATATATTGGGACAAAAATTAATATAAGAAATAAGGCTTAAACATAGTCATGTCTAACTTAAAAAGTCATTAAGTACTAGAGATGAATAAAGACTTGTTGAGAAATAATAATTGTATCATAAAAAACGTCTAAATTAAATAGAAGAGGATGAAATTTATATGAAATATAACAGAATAGAAGCTATGTCCAGAAATCCTTTGCTACAATGTCCAAATAGTCAACTTCAACCTTGATATGATATTGGATAATATATTCACAACCAACATTACAGGCAGTAATCATAACATTAAAAGAAACAAACTAATAAAATGTAACTTAAGTTTATATGCAATAAGAAATAAATCATATTAATAGTGTTTTATTAGCAAATAGTTATAATTACAAATTTATAAAAAAAGCCTTATTTCAAGCCCAAAATAGACAAAATAGGAAACAAAAAGATGATAAGTCAGCTATTAGGATTTGTGTTCCATATGTAAAAAGAACTACAGACAGTATCGGACGTATATTAAAACGCTATAATATAGATACAGCATTTTCTGCTCATCAAAAGATCAGCAATATAATAACCAAGCCTAAGGATTCAATCCCTCTTGAATCTCATGGTGTCTATCAAATCTCATGTAAAAATTGTAAAGCTTCTTACATAGGTATGAGTAATTGTCCATCAGTGTTAGGAGAGATGAGCATGCTAATGCAGTTAAACAAATCATCATCATCAGCACTCTCACTCCATACTATAGATTCAGGTCATAAAATAGATTTTTCTAGTACCAGGATCATATCCAGATGTGATAATCTCTACCAATGAAAATCAGAGAAGCCATTGAGATACTTAAAAGGCAGATTGTATCAATAAGCGAGATGATACGTGCAAACTTCCGCCTATTTGGAAAGATTTCTTTAAAAAACATTCTTAAATTTAACATTTTTGCTATTGGTGGGATTTTTAATGTTTTATTCAAACCAGTGATTGTAGCGCCTCTACAACCGTCTTTCTATCTTTTTATAACTCTGTGGATGGCTTGTGTGACCAAGTCGAAACGTCAGTATATTGATATTAAAAGTTTTTAACACGGATGAACCCGCAAAATATGCATTTTATATATTTAACCCGTGCAAATCTTCGTTTTAACATATATATTTCATGTATCAAAGCATCAGCCTGTAAGGCAGTTGTACTGACCACTCGAGACCACCAATGCTTGACAAAATATATATTTTTGCATATATATAATTAAACTTTGACAAAAGATTTTTGATAGGAATAAATTAATATTAAAGGAAATATGCCTATGTGTTTGGAGAAAAGGGCTTATAATAAACATATTTAACTGTTCTTACTCATGGATCTGAAACTTGGACACAACAGAAGAACATTACAGAAGCTATTATTTCTATTGCCATCATCATACACTGATTTTAAAAGTTTTCATTATTTGGGTGATAATTATAATTTTAAAAGTTCCAGCTATATTTATATATCCAGAGTTATATGGGCTTATAAAATTGAATTTGGCAAATTACTTTAAAAAATTTATATTATTTTTATTATTTATATTATTCTTAATAGCACCTCAAGCTTTAAAAGTTGTCATTATGGCACTATGTATATATCAGAATAAATCTTTCAATGTACTAACTCATCTGCAGTAGCATAAATTTAAAAAAATGGATCCTGAGATGGAAAGATTAAGTCCTTCCCCAATTTCAAAATACTAAATTCCTATTCCCATTCATTTGCATTGAAAAATTTTAATTATGTACTATGCAAATTAAGTTAATACACAAATTTTTCTTTCTCATCTCTCAAAATCACTTCTCTAACATTGTACTTATTATAAACTGCACAATTATTCATTTTTGCTAATTATCAACCAATTAGAAGTAGATTATGCTTTTTTTTAAACTGCAGAGTACAGCACTGAAAAACAAATACTTCCATATATAAAAGAATGCTAAGACTAGGATCTCTTTATAATGTTTTGATTTTACTATTTGTATAATAAACTTTTATTGTATTGTGTGAAATATTATCACTTTGCAATGCTGCAAAATAAATGGTTACTTAGGTATTAGTCTGATGGTGTTGAAAATCACCAACAAAAACAAATTTGCATATAAAAGACCAAATTAAACACACTTGCAATCTTCTAAAAAGGGAAAGAATTAATTTTGTAAGTGAATATTAGATAATATTCTGACTAGGAGAAAATTAATAGGCAAAATGTTGCTTTTGTGTTATGTTTATGATTTCAATTATGTTGCGATGTCATAAAAAAATTCTGGTGTGATAATCAATGATCTGATAAAACACAGGATTTACTCCATCTTTAAGTTTTGCCAAAGTGAATGTGTGCAGTATTTTTTAGATGATTAAAATTGGAGAACTGCTCACTAATGAGGATGGTACAATCAATAATTTTGAAAATTGTGGCATCCTGTTATCAAAAAAATCTGCACAAATGATCATGAAATCACACTTTGTGTCAATAGTTCAGACAAACAATGACATTGTTTTGTTCAGGATTATTAAAAGAGAGTAACCATTTGTAAAGGAACGTTTCGATGTAAGAAACATTAGTTTCCCACTATGGTGCTAAGAAACAACATTTTGTAAATATACAGAATTATGCAGTCAGATATATGTACATATTTTTTTTAGTTGGTTACCACTTGTAATAAATGTAGATTGTTAAAAGTTTACTTATTGGAAGATCATTTCTCACAAAAAGGTAAATGCATGCTTTTTTCATTTCCACTAAATAAAGTTATAGGTGGCCATTTTTTAAAATAAAAAATCTTTATGACTTTAGATGGTGGAAAATAATTTCTCACAAAAATGTGTGTTTGTAGATTTTTATATCAATTCTAATAAAGTTAGAGATAGTTATTTTTCCAAATAAATCTTTAATTGATCGATTAAGTTTGTCAGAAGCTCCTGTTTAGACATTATTTTCCGAGATAAAAAGATAAGAAAAATTTTAAAGGAGTAATATGTATATGAAATCTCACTACCAGACTGATATGTAAGTACCAATAAATGTAATTGAAAAAAATGTTTCCCCTTTTTTTTTTTTATGGATTACATTTAAAAATAAACCATACATATTTATTCAAAATTAAGCCTAGTCAGAGTGAACACAAAAAAATCTTTTTTATATAATTCTCATGTTTATATCATTAATTAAAACAGTGTGCATGACTTGATCTAAGCCTTTTATATCATAGACCCTTAAACATTACTTTATTGCACTTAATAGTAGTTAGTCCATTGTTCCGTTGATAACTCTGACTTCCAATGCTCGAATTTTTTCTAAACTTCCAAGTAATAAACTTCGTATATTATTTATTATGGCTCATATGATTTAATGCAGTGATTGAATGGTTAATTCCAGAATATGAGATCCACGAATTCCAAAGCCATCTCTCACTTCTGATGCTTAACTCCTTATAAACACCTGAACAATTAATCATTTAATTACATACTTCAGTAATAAAAAAATTAAATTATTCTATTTAATAAGTAAAAAGTTGAATTTTAAATTTATCTACTTATTACCTTGTTTTTGGATCTTTTTTATACACTTGTCAAATCATTGATCAACATCTTGATACAAATTTAATAAACAGAGCTTTTATTAGTTATATAAAATACTTATTTCAAATACAGAATATTTGATATCAGAAATAGTACTGAGCCTTCGAAGCAGGAAACAGTCTTAAATAGCAGAGATTATTGATTATTAGCAATTCATTTTCATACATGTAATAAGGCAGCAAAGCAATAAATAATTAAAATCCTGGGTTGTAATAAACACAATGTTTAAATTTCAAACATTTTAAAATAGTTCGCTGATTATTTTGTCTTCTCTAAATTAAGGTGGCCTTAAATTTAAAATAATAGATTACAGTCTTTTTAAAAGCTCAGATCATTTATATATTTGTTCAAAGTATGTATGTGTGTATTACATGTTAGATAATTTAACATCTTTGTTAAAATTGGTAGTAGGGTACAACCATGTGAGAATGTCAGATTGTCACAGCAGCATCCCTTCATTGTTTATCACTTTTTTACTATCAGAAAATTAAAGCTATATTATAAAGTTCACTGAGCTCAGATCATAACTCTTATATATTAATCAATTTAAAGAAATTACACAAAAATATTTTCTAATTCTTAGCAGATTAATAATAATCGATTTTGTACCATTTAAAAATTCTTTATTAGTCCATTCTTTAACTAAGATATAAGTTGTTATGTAATGGTTAAATTCTGAACTATATAAATATGTTTTCCATGATGTTTCAGAGTTACTGCTTTCATCAGCTATGCCAAACCCAACTTCCCTAACCACAAACAGAATAGGGTTGAATCTTCAGTATATTAAGCAGATTTCATTTACTATAGGTTAAAGTGTTAAATAAAGCAAGCAAAATCTACTTAATATAAATTATATTGAAGCCTGTTGTAATTTATAGTTTATAATGCTGAGTTTGGCCCAACTGATAAGGGAAGTCTTCTTACACTGGTTATGAAAGATTTTTGTTATCATAATTCATAATTCAAAATTTGACCATTATAGAAGTATTCTATAACAACTTATATCTTAGTTAAATGCACTAATACGAGATACTCAAATGCTCTCCTAAAGAAATGCATGTGTATAGAACAAAGTGTGTGTGTGTGTTTAATATTCTATTTTTGTTTTATTTTTAAATTACTAATTATTTTTCTCAAACATTTAACATTGATATTTTTTTAATTAAAGTATAATTAAATAGTTAATTTTAATATTAAAAAAATTATTTCGTATTTAAAATCTTTAAAATTTTAAAAAACTTAAAATGAAAAAAAAAAAATTCTTCACTACGGTAAAATAGAGACGGTTAAATAAATTTTGAAATAGAAATTGATAATATAATTCATTTTAAGATATGCTTTGGGCATTTAATTTTTTAATTAAAACAATTTTCAATTTGTATAAAATAAGTTAATTAATTACTTTATCATTCCTATGAAATAAATATTCTGAACTAAAAATCTTATAACGACTTTTTATAAACATTATAATATATTTCATATCAAATACCAATCTAAATTTTTTCATTCATTTAAAGCAGCAAACTAAGATGAAAATCTTTGTAAGATTTTTTTTTCAAGTCCAATTAATCTTTATATTTCAATTTTTAACATAACGATTTAAAAATAAAAAAATCCATCTAAACTGTTCAAACTATATTACTACATTGTATTTTTATATTGGACTATTTCCATCATCTAATATGTATTATATGTCTTTTGAAAAAATTAACTTTATTTAAATATTCCAAATACATTCAACTGTTAGTAATAGCACATCAAACAGGTTAGTATATGCACAACGTTTCTAGAGGTATTATTCTCCCCTCTTCTTCAGGTGTTTCTGGCCTGACCAGTGACAGTACTAGCATGGGATTCGAGCCTGGATCTTTAGATTCTTGATTATTGAATTTTAAAGTAATGCTCTAACCAACTGAGCCATCCTGCCAAAGGCAATAGTCAGTAGAAAAATTCATATACTGTTCCTTCTGATTTCTCCACTCTAAGGACCCAGGTTTGAGTTCCATGCTAGAACTGACCCTGGTCAGGCCAGCAACACCTGAAGAAAAGGGGAAAATAATACTCTCAAAATGTGCATATACTAACCTGTTTGATGTGCTATTACTAACAATTGAAAGTATTTGGAATATTTAAATAAAGTTAAATTTTTCAAAAGACATTCAATAGGCATATTAGGTAAGGGAATAGTCCAATATAGAAATACAACTAAAACATCATTATCACAAACCTTCAGGAAAACTCTATATTACTACATGTCCATTGAAAAGTGATTAGTTTTCTCTCTAAGCTGCATTACCACATGCATTAAAACATGACAGTTTGATTATTAGCACAAATATTTTAAGGTGCTAGCATGTCTAAATCATAAATTTTGACATGAAATGTGTTGATATATTCTGTATAATTATTTATCATCTTCAATGCTCCCCTACAGTCATAAAATTCTACAAATTGCTTGAATGAAATTTAATGAGAACGCATTATTCCATCATGGGTTAAGGTAAAACTTGCAGTCACATACTCATGATTCATGCTACCAATTTACAACTTTCTATGATTAATAACTACATTATGTTTATACACTGCAGAGAGTGTGGAGAAAGAACGAGTCATCTTTTCACTGAGATAAACTGTGTATATATATTCAATATATGTAAATTTATCGAATGTTAAATTTTATTTCAACAATGCCTCTAACATTTATTTTAATAATTAATTCATTAATGATTTAAATTCTCTATTTCTATTTTCATGTTATATATAAAAGATGTAATTATTAAATGAAAGGAATTCTTCCTTTGCATAAATAGATTATACATGATTACATAGATTACACATGTGAGAAAATAAATAAATAGATTGCCGATTAAAATGCAATAATTGTACCAGTGGTGTTAGATTTTTAGAATATCAATAACTGGCAAAATAGTTCATATTTTTTATAGTATGTGTGTAATGGATGCATGCTTGATCAATAGCTGGTTTCAGTAATTTGAAAGGAATCACATGCATTATCAAAAAGCAACATATACTGCAGTAGATTCTTTTTTTATGAGCAAAATAATTTCTTGCAAAGGTTTTTCAGATAAAAAGTATTTCCTGTTTGATGTTGAATCAAGGATGCAACAACAAACAAATGAATTTTACAATGTTAACTCTAAAAGACATGCAAACTGTTATCAAAGCCCATCAATGTCTGTGAAAGTTATGACACATCTAGTAGCATTTTTAACCATATGCAATCAATAAATATATGCATTTTCCCATATAAATGCCCTAGATTGGTAGCCTCAAGAGTTAAAAATCCCAAGGATTACAGCCCACTGGGTCATTTCTGGTGCTTAAACATTTAATATCCTCACCAAGTGATAAACTATTCAATTGTTTATCCTTAAATATATATATATATATATTAAATACTAAATATTGGAAGACAATCTCCAACAGCTAAAAATGATTGTGTTCATGCATCAAGAATTTTGATGAGCCATTTTTAGCTACTGGAGATTTGATTTCCATATAAATTTTAGATTAAGAATATTTAATGTAACTATATTTATAAAACAAACTTTATGTCAATATTATAAGATCTTTAGAAGCGAAAATATCTCTTCACCTTATAATACTTAAACTTGAATTTCAGAGTGGTACATGCTGTATTTGAATTATGGCTGTTAAATAAATTAAATATTATATTTCCAGAACCATCAACAAAAGTTGAAGGTAAGGACGGTCCAACCTTTGCTTCTAAAAAATATTTGTTCAACCATGAGCATAATCATTCTTAGTTCCTCACATGATCACCATTTTCTATAGTTACACAAGCTGTTAAAATAGTAGCAAACTCTTCATGCAGTAGCGCCACCCAGTGCAAGCTGTAATAATCAATGGATGAAAGGTTTGTGCATAAAATCCCCATTTATCCCCTAACCTTGCAATATCCCCAGACTGGTTTCTCATTAGTGGATAGTCTGGGGATATTGTATGGTCAGGCATTAAATAGAGATTTTAAGCACACTTTCTTGCATCCATTGATTATTATGGATTATACTGAGTGACACTACTGTATGAAGAATTGGTTACTGTTTTATCATTTTTGTTTGTTGGAAGTTTCTGCTACCATTCAATTTAAATATATATATATATATGCATGTATGTATTTTAAAAATCGAAAATATTAACTTAAAAATTGTTTCAATTTAAAGAATTTGTCAAAAAAAAAAAAATCAGATCTTCCAAAAAATGATCTAAAAAGTGATTCAAAATTTTGTTAATTATAAAGATGATGCCTTAAAATATATTGTAGGTGAGCATTTAAAATATTTACCTCTTTATATAAATAACAGAAACACAGGCTTATTATATACTTGTGATTATATATGTAATATATAGGGTATATGAGCACAGACTTTCATATAACCCACCACTCTCCCTCTATCTCATAGCACTGATACACTTGAACACATATATGTTGAAAAGATAAATAATCACCAATACATGTATTTCATGCTAAACCAGAAATCATCAGTTGGTCCAGATTACCATCTCTACACATATATGCTTTAAGTGCTCAGATATATATTAAAATAGCCAATCCTCATACTTTAATGGATAGGCTTCAATCTAATCCACACTCCAACTCTTCAACTGTCCATCTAATTGAAAATCTGATGGTGGAATGCAAAATCTGATGGTGGAATGCTCAAAGTCCACCCTGAGGCTGAGATTCTTGTCACACCCATGTTGACCTAAGGTCAATCTGACCCCTCATGTACAGGACATAATCCATTTAATACACATACAAGGGATAGTCAGACATCTCTACTAAGTAATAACTGAAACACAGGCTTATTATATACCTGTGTCTATATATGTAATATATAGGGTATGTGCACACAGACTTTCAGATGACTCACCCACTCTCTACTCTATCTCATAGCACTGATACATTTGAACACATATGTCGAAAAGATAAATAATCACCAATATACATATTCATGCTAAACCAGCAATCATCAGTTAGTCCAGATTACCATCTCTACACATATATGCTACAAGTGCTCAGACATATATTAAGATAGCCAATTCTCATACTTTGACAGGCTTCAATCTACTCCACACTCCAACTCTTCACGTATATTGGTGATTATTTATCTTTTTGACATATATGTGTTCAAGTGTATCAGTGTTATGAGATAGAGTGGAGAGTGGTGGGTTGTGTGAAAGTCTGTGGTCATATACTCTTTATATAAAGTGAATAATAATAATAAAAATAATGCATTTATTCTCATAAATGTACTAAAATGTAAAATATTTTTTCTTCAGCTTCATTAATAAAAATGGGATGTGCTCATTTTTAGAATATATGCAATTTCAACTCTATGCTATTCAATATATATATATATATATAAACACTAAAAACATTAAAATTTGTAAATTTAATACATTTTATGATATATCAGCAATCATTTTTCCATTTCAGAAAGTCACATGTGATCACATTTTTGTAAAAAAAAAAATCACTAAAATTCATAATTTTAATAAATTTTACAATATGGCAGCAGACCTTTTTCCACAGAGGGCCATATATGATTGTGTTTATTAGGGAAATTTCTTTGGCTAATATTGAAAGCATATGCATTTTATTGTTTCTTTACTATCTTTTCTGAATCTGATGTGTAGTATATTTCACATAATGAAATGTTTTATAAATATAATGTTAAAAGTTTTACAAAATTTAACAACATTTGTAAAGGTGATGGGGATTTTAAAGAACATCAGGACACCTGGAGAGAATATAGTCCACTAGAAATAAGCCTTCTATTACATGGTGAAAGTTTGACATGTTGCTATTGATTTTATTTAAAAAATAAAAACATGATGTAGTAAGTTTTTATTATTTTATTGTTTGAATAAATGTGAATGAATGAACACACAGTAAAATGTATAAAAATATAACTCGTTTATTATTATTATTCTAATTTTCTTAAACTCTAATCTTAATTTATACATACATACTATACATATAAAGTGTCTATGTTACATGTATGTGAATAATGAAAAGTACCACACACCTGCAGTTCAATAAATGATATTATTGATAAAATATGAGCTATTATATTGTACATGATATACAATATACAAGAGGGCACTTGGAACAAAATTTAATAAATATTGTGATTCCACTCTAGTCTTAAATTATTCTTTCTATTAATTTTTATGGTCTTCTCATGACACATGAATTATAATTTAACATTATTGTTTAATATTCATCATCATTTTGCTATTACTTATATAAAAAAATGTATACCTAATTTCTATTCATGTGAATTATAACTAAAAATATTTGGAAACATCAGTGATGCAAACTTTTATTTGAGAAAATTGAAAAAAACAATTTTTCCATTTTTTTAATGCATTTATTTAAATAAAAGCATGTCTTTAATTTTTTTCTACTTTTTAGTTTTATAAGTGTGAATTATTGAAATGAGGTGAATTTATTTAAACTTGTTTGGTAATGAACAAAATTGCATGCATTTAAAATGAATCCTACATAAAATTAGAAATGTCAATTTTTCATTATTTTTTTACTAAAATTGTTTATGCGCTGTAAAAAAATGTAGTTATTGGGAATACATAAGTATACAAAGTTTCAATTAGATTGGAAATTGGTGATGAGTGAAAATTGAGTTACAAGATTTTATCTAGACAGAAAGACTAAAAAACAGAAAAAATTAAATAAAAGTATATATAAAAAAAACAAATGCTACTTAAAAACATGAGTTAAAGTATATTTCAATGTAACTAACTTATAATTAAATCATTTTTATAACAGTAACCGACATGCAGCCAGCAACCAATTGACAGACCATTTAATAATCTTTGTATCCTTAAATTGAATCAAGCTTACAATGTCAATGCTGAAGATGAGATGAAGGATGACTAAATAACAGATTTTAAAAAATTTGACAATGTGATCAGAGGGCAATAATTTTTTATTCTTCCACAAGGTGTTAAAAGTGGATAAAATGTAATCTCTATTTCGTAAGCTGAATAATGAAAGTGCTAATCTGTCAGGACAAAATAAATATTCAGCCATTTAAAACTTCTGGATCACTTTGATGAATAATGATTGTTTGCAAAATGTTTGAAGTTGAAGATAATGGATTGATTTTCGGTGATGAATGATTGTAATGTGCAATGGACTGATGAAACTATCTCTGCATTGCAGTATCTTTTCACTCTTCCATGAGATGTAAAAATAGATAATAAAGTTCCTTCAAGGTTGTGGAATGATAAAAAGTAATGGGATGAGAATATTCAGGTGTTTGGTCCCTCTGGTTCACCCAATGAGTAATGATTGTTTGCAAAATGTATGAACAGTGAGAGAGAGTGATATAAGATTCTGCACTGATGAATAATTGCAATGTGGATGGAGTCAATATGAGGGATATATTGATAAAAACCATAAAAAGTGGAGTATCTGATCTATTGAAACAAAATGACCACAAAAAAATTAAAGCCAAAATTATAAACAGAATGTAGTATCCATGAGAAAATAATATATCTCTAAATAGTAGTAGTTAAGACCACATTACATTAGACTACATTTTTTTAATTATACCATTCAGAACATCGATTTCATTTAAAGCAGACTAAACCTATAATCTTTATCCTCTAATTAATAAGTGAGATAATTTATCATCCAATATTAGAAGATTAAGTAAGTTGATTGTGAAGAATTATTCAAAAAACAAAACACCTAAAGGATATATGCAATCTGAAAAAAATTCTAGTATTCCTTCAAATCCCATGTTATGAACATTACAAGTGAACTCAATTAATTAATATGCATATAGCTCTTTAAAAAATTTAAAATTATCTTTATTTTTGGCTAAATAAACCTAAATATAACTTCATAGAAAAAATGAAACATGTACTCGATGTGTCTCAAGTATGTGTTTAGATTGTGAAAATCATATTGAATATAAAATTGAAGTAAGGTTTAAAGATTTCATGAAGTAATATGATAAAAAAAGAGATTAATCACAAATGTCACAATATTTTGCTGTATATATTGTAATCTTAAGGTTTGCATAAACAGTGTATGTGTTTAATGTGAATATATTTCTAAATATACATATATTATTTTCTTCCAATAAGTCAATTTATATATTAGATGTGGTAAATAATTTAATAAGTTAAATTTTAGCAATTAAAATAATTGCTATAGGCTATTTCTTTAGATAAGTCTAAATAAAAAGGAGTTTAATTTATTTTAAAATATCAATTAGGTTAGTTTTTGTAATTTTAAATGTCTTAAATCCATAGATTTAGTATTTCTAGTAATGTATAACACTCTTAGTTTAAAATACAATTATACATTAGATATAGTTTTATAAAAATAAAGTAAATAAATAACATTAAAACAAACAATTTAAATAGTTTGATAATATTTCATACCATTTTATAATATAAATAATGAATTACAGTTTATTTAAACATTTCTAAATAATGTTTTGTTTTCCAAGAATAATGTAAAAAATTAACTCTTATTTCACATTTATTTCAAAGTAAAATGCATTTTACTGCATTGGAATATTTTATTTGCTGTTATATAAAAGAAATAATGTGCTCTAAATTTCATATTGCTTTGTATTGTAGCAGTGCTCTATTCGCTGCTCCAGATTTTAAAGAATTATTTGTCAAATTATGATATTTAAATATTAAGGATATTTTAAATAAAATATTCTGGGTTAGAATGAAATTATTATGTGAACTGGAACATTATAAAGTGTCCTTTAGAACAAATGACTTAAGAACTTATAAATTGTATTGGAATGGTTAAAATTAAAATTCCTTTTTAGGTATAAAGTCATCTATAAGTTTTTTCTTTATGCTTATAACATTTTTTGCTAGTAATTTATGTGTATCATGAAGGGTATGTGTTTCAAAACATATTTGTGATATTATATAACAATGGTAATATGAACATTTGGTATAAAATTGTTTAAGGAATAATAAGGATGAATAAATGTTCATGAGAAAATATGTATTATTTTCTAAATTAGTGATTTATAATGCTTATGCCTAATTATTTATTGTTAACATAATGTATTTTATCAGTCTTCCATATCTTGTTTATAATATTATTATTATATGGTAAACAGTATGTGTTTGTAGTTATTTTCAAATGTTACTTATGGTATTGGTACTGTTATCTTCATCAAATCGATTTAGATTAGTGATATAATACAAATGCTAATCTTGCACTTATAAATAAGTGTGGACTTTTGATTATCCCATCACTTTGATAATTCTATTTGTTGGTGTCAAAGATAAGATGTTGAAAACATGTTATGATTTACATCGATATTAGCTCTTAATATTATCCGAGTAATTGTTGAAATTGTAATGATGTTAATATCCATGGCAAGAATATCAGATATGCAAAGATGTTGATAAAACATTCTTTGTTTAAATTTAAGTAATTATTTTGTGTAGGCATAGAAAATTATATATATCTCAAATTTTATGTTGTTTTCCATTGGCAATATAGTTTGTTAAACACAATATTAAAGTTTCTTATGCTAGTGGCATATTTAGAATGCTAGTCAGATTTTATATAAAAAGATAATTTTATTTATTCCTAGGTGATAGATACTTTCTATTATGAATTTAAATAGATTATTAAACTATTATTGTGATTATTTCTATTTTGAATATATGCATCATAAGATGTTTGTACTTATTGTATTAATTTATTAATAAAATGTTTATTTTATTGTTAAGTCTGACTTAGTCTTTGTTATCATCAGCAGCATAATCAGAAAATCCAAATCATTCAAATATAATAACATTTGACTTATAACAGTACATTGTACATAAAATTCATTTCATTGAAGTTCACATTGTGAAGTATTGAAGTTATCTCAATTTTTTAAAATTATTTGAATTATATAAAGCTTAATGTGATCTCTGAGTATGAACAAAATCTCTTTTTTAATCACTGCATCATTAGTTTTAAGACATATTGTTGGATAAGAGGATTGAAAGAAAGAGTCTCATTAATATGTTATGACCAGATCTATTTATTTATGATTCATGTTAAATATTTTCAAAAGAATAAATAATGTTTTATGGAACATCGTATTATAATTTTCTACTTCTTTTCCTATGTATTGATTTCTATTATAACATATCATACCATTTATACCTTCTTAGACACTTTATCAATACTTTTATTTGTATTATTTGTACACTAACAGTTTCGATTCTGATGATGACTGCAGGACAGTTGAAATTGTTAGTGTAATACAAATAATACAAATAAAAGTATCGATAAAGTGTCTAAGAAGGTGTAAATGGTATGATATATAGTATTGTAGTGATGATACGATTCAAACCATAGAAAGGAATAAATTTTATATTTTTATATAAAATATAATAGTTTTATTTGTTGAATTTGAGCTAATAGCTGGAGCCATTGTGGAAGCTGAAGATTACAATATAGACAGTCATGCACATGTTTAATTTATTTTATACTCCAATTTAACAATATATATTTTATTTTATATTACCTGGTATATGTATGTTGTTTGGGTTTGATTTCATTTTATCACATTTATTTTAGTTTATTTATTTTAGTTATATTTTTATTTATTTATTATTATATCATTTACATAGTCATTTGTTTTATTTTACTTGTCATTATATGATGGCACTGAAGAATAATGCGAGACAACCGACACATCAGATTATATGTGTGTATATACAATAAAAATATTTTTTGCTACAAAGTGTTTGAAGCAAGATGGACAAATTGTATTTATATAAAAAGAGATTGTGAAATAAATATTAAGAAACAAGAAATTGTCCAAACCCAAATTATATTAACATTTAAATAGAGGAATTGTAGAAAAATTGAAAGATAAAGATGGCGGTGTAGAAATATATAGAAAAATGAAATGTTAATATGATATGGATTAGTAAACGTAATGAAACTCTACTCATCATTATAAAAAATGAAAGTTTATGAATTATTATTTTTAATGTTAAAAGATCTTGGTTTTGTAATGAGTTGTGCATAGTTGATTAGCAATGGGTGTATATATGGAAGCACTTACTATAAAGTTTTTTTCCCTATAAACAATAGTGTATTGGTCTAGTCACATATTTAAATAATCATTAGTAATAATGCTTTATTATTGTTTGATATTTCCTTACAATTTATATATATAATTAAATAGAATCGATAAACATGTAATAATTTTGAGAGTCAATAAGAATTTCCAAATGCTTTTATATTAACTTCGACTAATTATCTCACATTGAAAATGAAATTTCAGAATCAAAATGATGTTATTATAGCTTGAGTAGTTTGGCTTTAAATAATATTTATAAAATAAAATATCATAATTTATGCCACATTTTTATATTATTACGTTATTAGACTATACTTCACGATTGTACCTTGTGACCAAATTGAATCGGGCTGTAATAAAATCATTGTAAATTTGAATTGAATTTTACAAATTACATTGTCTATATTTTCCATCATAATAAAAACTCAAGAATCAGAAGTGTTTCCATTTTGTCTGTTAAGGTAATCTGATAGTGACATAATATGAGATAATATATCAAATTTAACTTAGATAATATTAGATTTTCACAGATTCCTGAAATTATATATGTAAACAAGACTCATACTAATTATAACATATTGATCTACTGTCGCTCAATCCATGTTATATAAAACTTTAAAATTGTTCAGGTAACTTTCCTTAGGTATATCCACCTAACTATCCAAAATTGGTCAGTAAATGGATGATCCATTTATTCTTAGCTACATAATAAAAAGCCACATCACTATGCAGTAAACTAATCTGAGAAGTAATATTATACTTATTGCATAAGAGACTGTTGGAAAAGCTTTTTGCCCTGCAATAGGGGTATTTATAGGCAGAGCGCTCCTCAGTATGTGTGTATGCTTAGATTCTTCACCTGAAGGCAAATGGAATAATTTGTAAAATTGGATCTAGAATCAGTTATTCAGGCTTCATCATTATTTATAACAATTTGACATTTTTTATCATGACGTCATTGTAATTTATTACAACTATGCCATAAATTTTAACAAGACATTTAAAAATCCCGTATGCTGATTCTAAGAAATGCCTAAAATAAAAATCAGGTTCAATTAAGAACATATATATATATATATTGAATTTTAACAAGTGTGAAATGATATTAATCGCACAGAGTAATAAATGAACTTTTTCTGACTTCCAGTAGTTTTATTAGCTGAAAATAAAATAATTCTTTCTTAAATAAGAAAAGCCTGCGGTGAAAATAATTCTGTTTTATTATAAGTGATTAAAATGAATAATAATTACATTTTGATGTTATGCAAATATAAAGTTATACAAAAATTATTTCTCATTTACATCAGAAATATGTTTTTATACACGTATGCAGATATAAAATTTGTTTCTATTGAGATATGATTTCAAGCTCTCTGAAATTTAATAAATATGTCACTAAGTAATAAAATTAAAAGTGGTATATAATAAAAATTATATTATACTTGATTAATATATAAATATATTAAAACAGATAATAAAAGCATATGTAAATAAGCATTTAGAAAGTATTCATTTATTATTAACACTCGCAAAAAGCGCATGCACAATTAGCTCGAAAGGCTGATATTTGAATGTAATAAAAGCATGCAAAATGTAAGTAATAAATTCTTTAATATTAATGGCTAAACTTTTTTATTTAATATATATATAAGATTGATTTAGGTAGCTCAACTATTAAGGAAATATTACCAAAGAATCTGTAGAGAATTTTATTACGACATAGATTTTTTTTTCATGTGTCATAGCATCGGCCGGGAAGCGAACCCGCTAACCCGGGACAACTGCTTGTAAAGCAGCTGTGCTGATTTCTCGACCACTAACGCTTGACTAGGACATAGATTTACTAGTGGCTTTGTTGAGTTCTTCAATTCTACCATTTCAATCATAGATTTGTCAGTCATTAATTACGTAATTCATTGTTTTTGTTGTGCAATTTGCATAGTTCAATGATCATTAAATTTTATTTATGAAGTAGACGAGATCGATTAGGGATTGTTCTGAATATAGTGACAAAATTCCAGTTACATCTACAAAAATCAAATCCAATTGAATTTATTATTGGATCTAGAAAAAGAAAATTGTTTAGAACTTCATAAGAAGTCCATTTTTTATGCAATTATTCTTTGAATATACATTGTAGATAGAACATCCAAAAAGAGGGATCTTAATTTAAGTATAATCTTAAGTGAAGAAACTATATTTTAAATTATTGGCAATTTTAATTTGCTTAATAGCATTTATATAAGTTTTCTGTGAGTAACTATGGCTTACATAATTAAATTTTAAACTTTATTGCTTATTCAAAATAGTGCCTTGAGTTATCTATCTTTATTCAGCCATCATCTGTAGCATAGAGCTGGTACAAAGATGCCATTTTATCTATAAAGCTACCAAATTGGAATTCAAACCTGGGCTCAATAGCCAATACAGATTTCACACAATTATTGGCTGGTATATAGGTCAGGTTAAAATATAAAAATGAAACATTATCTTCATTATGTGTAGTAGGCTGATGAATAAGGACTTCTTCCCTATATGTTTTGCAGGACTGTTATTAAAGCCTCTGTTCTGCAATGGTCTGAGTAAAAAACATTTTGTCCATACATTTAAGTTCAAATATTAAAAAGTAATACCATTTCATTATAATAAGAAAATATAGAAGATACAAGAAAAGAAAATTTAAAAAAA
Organism: Epiperipatus broadwayi; assembly: GCA_028023455.1. Taxonomy (NCBI): domain Eukaryota; kingdom Metazoa; phylum Onychophora; class Udeonychophora; order Euonychophora; family Peripatidae; genus Epiperipatus; species Epiperipatus broadwayi. The sequence continues at coordinate 2,203,843 of JAQFVV010012555.1, forward strand.
ATATTAAGTAATCTACATACACATATCCATTAATTACACCTATGATCTTTATGATTTAATGCATACTCAAAGTATACTGGTTTTGGAATTGAAGCTTAACTTTTCACTTCAAATGCTAAAACCTTCCAAGCACCTAACCAATGTCAGATAAAATCCAAAGTAACTAACAAACATCAGATGATTTCCTGAGAGAAAAACTATGTGATTCTTCTTATTTGTCTTGCTCCTCCTTATAAATGACTCGCTATATGATTAATCTTTTTCTTTGTCAGTCTCCTCCTTCTAAGTGACTGGCTGTGTAATTGTTCTTCATCTTCCTCCTTTTTTCTTTTCCTTCTGAGTGACTGGCTATGCATTTCTTATTTATTATCATCTTCCTTCTCCTCCTCTTCCTCCTCCTCCTCCTTCTTCTTCTTCTTCTTCTTCTTCTTCTTATTATTATTATTATTATTATTATTATTATTATTATTATTATTATTATTATTATTATAATAATAATAATAAAAAAATATCAAACATTACTTTAAACTATTTTAGAATTTATCTTTAATCTTACTTTCTTTTAATTATACGGATTATTTCAACTGTTAAACCAAATAACTTAAGCGATCTCTATTTTTTTAATTCTCTTTGCTATCTATTATTCTTTACAAAATATTTTTGTAAAATTCTATAAAAACGTTTTGCAAAGAGATAATCTTCTTAGTGCAAACTACTATCAATATAATATTTTTTTTGTAAATATGTAGGGTAACTATTTGCTTTTGATAAATATTCTTCAAAATTTGACAACATTCTGCTTATACACATCACAAAGCCCTTTGAAACAAAAATAGTTTATAATTAAAGACTTACATATAGAAAGTAATTTATAATTGTATTTCAGGCAGTACCTGATGAGTCAATTAATGCTTGAGAGGTACTACTAACATTATTATTTTTAAACATTTTTTGGCAGATAAAGAAGAAATATGAGGAATATTTTATTTAGTTTCTTTTTACCATAAAGCAACTCGTAAGTAAATGATCCACTTTTAGTGTATGTAAATAAAATACTGCTAAGCATTTTGGCAGAATTCAATCCCATGTAAGAGGAAACCATTATATTTCAAGCTAATCACTTCAATTTTTGCCTACGAATACTTGATATTAGAATTATGCTTTGATAAGTAGCAATTTTCAACATCATTTATTTACAGAGTGTTGTTTTTTACTTTTTTTTAATATTATAAGGTAAATATTAATTTGAATTTTTTTTCTATACTTATTTCTAGAAAAAGTTGCTATATTTTTCCTATAAAGATATCAACTTGCTCAAATTGGTGAATATTAAAACCAAAATTATTATTTTATTTTTTATGTTCATCATTTCATTTTTATATTCTTTTGTATATTAACATTTGTTCAGAATTCCATGGAGTGGCACTTTAATCAATTTTGATTTAAATTAACTCATTTTTAGCAATCTTTAACATTCATTTGCTGTTTTTGCATCAGTAGATAGTAATTCTGGAAATAATATATATATACTGGTTTATTAATTTGAAAAATAAATATGAAAATGTCCATATTCTACAGAAAACCTTCAAATTATAGTGCTGATTAATAATTTCTTTGTTCTCAACTTGTGAACACTTGTGACAGCTTTTGAAATATTCACTTGTTTGTTTAGATTTTGAAAATTAAAACATATATTATCCATAATTTATTTATAATTATTTTTGAAAAATATTTGTATAATTATTTTTTGAGAAGAATAATGTGATTAGATTCAGATTTTACTTAAAAAATTTTTTTTTTAAAAAAGTCAGTCAAAAGAAATGTAATAATGTAAGCAGGAAATTTGATTGCCTGAAAAAGTATCACCTTTATAATCATCATAAGCTATTTTTTGTCATTTTTATTAATAATTATAAAATATTAAGGATTTTAAACTTCTCCCTCGATAATTTAATATACAAATTAAAAAGCGTATGAAACACTTGAAGGAGAAGCTATACAGATTCCAAAATTACTATACGCTAAGTGCTTTCAAGGCCATTTGAATATGAGGCAAATGGCCTCGAAAGCGCTTAGCGTATAGTAATTTTTGAATCTGTATAGCTTCTCCTTCAAGTTTTTCATACGCTTTTCAATTTGTATAATAATTATAAGTAAATTTTATTTTTTCAAAACAGAATTTAATTACTTTATGATGTCTTAATAATAATTCATTCACATTTTAGATGTGCAAGTAAATCACACTATTTTGTTAAAAAATATTTTTTATTGGCAATCATGGTAATTTTAAATAAAATAAAAAATCTATTGTTGTGATATAGTCTATTACTTTTTTCTGTATTTGCAAAATTGAAATATTATTTTTAAAAATAAATTTCATTTGTAACCTTCTATTTCAAAGAAATAATTTGAAATTTGTGGAGATTTAATAAAAATAATGGTTAATTATTAAAAATAAAAATTTGAAAATTTAATTCAAATGGAAATTAGAGGAGGAAAATGTAAAACTAGGAAAAGTTTAAATTATAATTAATATAAATATATAATTATATTATAAAATTAAAATAAATTTAATTCATTGTTGTTTTATGTATTTAAATAAATAAATCAAGTTTTATGACTCCAAATAGTCTTCTAGCAAACAATTGCTGACAATGAACAAATTGATAATAAAATATATGAAAGCAATAGAGAATTTATTTAAAAAAGATATTAAGTATGAAAATAATTCAAATGATATATTGACTTATTGATCGTGTGTGCTTGTATACAGTTCCAAAATCATGAACTGAAAAACTAAAGGTTCTAGAATTGGAACTTAGCTTTGTTGCATTTAATGCTCGAATTTCATATGATATCCCAAGAGACTACACTATATGGTTTCTTCTTCTGTTTGTTATTTAACTATTATAGTCTTATATTAAAATAATAACAAAAGTTATGACAGTTACAAATGCATGTTATAAACTCCCGAGGTATGATGTACTCAATTCTTTTTAATACAAATAACGAAAATCATGGCAGCTACAGTAAATAATTCATGGCCTTGCTAAAAAAATATATAGTTTAGTTAAATAAATTAAGAAATATTTTCAGCTGTCAAGAAGTATCTCAGTTTATAATTGCATTATCTGCTCAGATACAGTTGAGCTGCAATGACTTTCATTATCTGTGTTAAAAAGAATTGAATACTTTATTGCTAAGTAGTTCATAAGAAATTTGAATATCAGAAGTGACATACATACTTCAGCATGATCCATGAAGTTTGGATTCCAAAGTGTGCCATTCTTCCATGACATGCAGGGCAAAAATTAAATGATTTATTTCTCAAGTACTGAAATTGCAGATCCGGTCTTTGATCTATAAATCTTAAGCTCAAAAATATGCTACGCTATCTCTAGCTTAAACAATGCAGGTATTATCTTTGTTGACAAAATACAATAAGGTAACATAAATGTGGGTAATAATCAGGAAGGCTGAATACAAACTTGCACTAACATTTGTGACCCAGATCATCTAAAATTACAAAAGATAATGGTTAGATCATTCTTAAATGATACCTTGCATTTCCAAATAATTAAGTATGAAATTGGTTTGTGCTTATGTGATTTAGCAAAATCAAGAATTAAAAACATCTGGACCCTTCTCAACTGACTAAAGATTTTTAAAAAAATGTTAGTTTGATCTATTAAAAAAAAAACTATTTTCTCATCTTGCCACCAGAGAGCTTAAGAGTCATATGATTTTTCCATTAACTGGTCATATGACTACATTAGTAGTAATACATTGGTAGATTGGTAATAAAAACAATTATTTTATCTATTGATAAATAATATTTAAACTGTAAGTGACAAGATGGTGACATTAAAGTTTGATACAAAGTATACTTTAAAAAAATTTCAGAAAATTATATTATCATTCAACTTACATATAAAAATATTATTAAAAATATTATTATTGGTTTTAAAAAATCAGAAGATAAATTTACATGTTATATATTATAAATATCAATAATGCAAAATATCTGATCCTCTTTTCTAAGAAAGGAACAGAGATTGAAAATATTCTGATAAATAAACAATAATAATCAGATGGATGAAATTTACAAAACAGAAAAGCACAAATGGAATGTTATAGAACTGTAATACTTCAAGGAAGCAATAAATGACAAATATATGACAACAATAATAAAAATCATCAGGATATATGACAATGAGATTTGAAGGTTGATGGAAAAAATAGAAAAAGAATTGATTGCTAATGGAAATGGATTCCTATTGAAGATCCTCATAAAATTTTAAGATAAAAATCATAAATAATAAAAAAAAGTTTAAAAATAGTGAATATTGAATACACCATAAAAAATGGAATAAGAACAAGACAAATCAAATGTTAAGAACATACATAAAGGCTGTGTCAAGAAAGATTACTGAAATGAACATTAATCTGGACCCTACTGGAAAAAGTAAAAAAGAATCCCTATAAATAATTAGCAAGAAGAAATAAAGAAATTCAAAGAAAACATTTGTATAAAGACTTTTGGCTCTACAGATAGGCAGAAAATATAGAAAAGCATTATAGATTGATTGATAAAAAAAATAATAACGATTAATTGCTCAAATTATGCGACATTTGAGTACTCTAGTGGAAAATTGAGCATTTAACAGTGTAATTCATTTAAACTAATATATTCAGGAATCTTTGGTTGTGATTTATTTATAATTGTGCTAAACCGATGAATAGCATCTACTAGTAAAACAGCTGACCCATTGGAAAATGATTAAATGTATAATGTAATGATTAAAAATGAAAGAACTGCTGTATCTAAAATAGCAAACCATGCATATACCAATGAATATGCATTCAACTGGAAATATGCAAGAATTTTGGACACAGAGAAAAAGGCAACAGAATACAATTTAAAGAAGCTGCTTATGTAATAATGGCAAATAACCAATAAGTCAACCTAATGTGATGGCACATAAAAATTAAGAAATCAGAAAGATTCTCATAGATAAGTATATATAATTTTTACTGACTGTTGTCTTTGAAAGGATAGCTGCTTAAACTATCACTTTATTGACAAACCTAAAGGTCTCAGGTTTGATTCCCATGCTAGTACTCCAACTAATCAGGCTAACTCCCATTAAAGAAGAGATTAACACCCTTCTACATATTACGCTTTTATAATAAAATATGTGCACTATTATTAAGCCAATAAACATTACATGATCACCATTTCTTATGCTTGCTCTTAGCAGTTATTAAAACAGGCAAAACTCACTATATGTATTGCCACTCAGTGCAAACCCTGAGAAATCAATAGATGCCAGAAGGCTTGTGCATAAAATCCCCATATAGTGCCTACTTATCCAATATCTCCAGACCAGTTTCTGCTTTGCGGCCTTCATCAATGAGGAGCCTTTGATCTGAGAGCACTTTAGTTAGATCTTAGGATCTAATGCAACCCTCCAGCAGCCACTTTTTATCTCTACAAAACTATGAGACTCAAATTGAAGCCACTATGTATTTTAGTTCAACAAACTAGTTCTTCAATTTTTTTTAGCAATGGTTTATTGTCTATGCCCAGTGTATTTAACAGTTAATTGTCGATGTTAGAAATAATGCAATAGATAATACTAAACAAAACATTCTCTCTCTGGAGTATATATAGTACATCTTAAATTCATTGTCACATCTCAAGACGCTTTCAAAAGAATTAATAGATCTGTTTTAAAATTTATTTAAATATTAGTTTCAATAGCCCGTTTCTTTTTTTTTTAAATTTAGATCCCATAGACAATATTATTTTCATAGTACTGTAAAAAAGATTATGATCTAAAAATATATTAAAAATAAAACTGTATTTTTCAATATTTTTAAAAATAATATACTTTTAAAACTTTATCCAAATGACTCTACTGACCAACTAAAAAATTTGCAGCTGATATTATAAATAGACAGATTTTTTAAATAGCTCACAGCAATATAAATACCTTTCCAACAACCTTCTAAAGAAACCATAAAGGCAAAGATCTCATTCACTAGCCTATTCAATTATGAGCTAAGAATATGCTTTGCTTTCTATGATTGAGAATTCCCTAACAATTAGCTGACCGATTATTGAATGGTTTAGCAGATTGTCCATGTGCTATATAATACCTGAAGATAAATTCTCAGCCTAATTTCAAACTGGTAAAATTTCCTAAAAGTTTCACCTTGGATTCAAACAAGATTGTGATCATAACAGCCATGTATATGCTTTTAGTATTTATATAATTCTAATAAGTAATTAATATTTATTCCATTACAGAATCGTTATTATATAATTTTCATACAGTCTAGCATGATTTCAACACTTGTACATTATAATACCAGTTAATCTATGTTACTTGATTGACTATGATAATAAGTTCCAAGCACTGAAAGCATACTAGGTCACATGACAGTTGTGCAATAAAGATTTTACTGCTGAGATAATTAATTACCCACGTATTTGTATGCATATATATTTATTTAAAAAAGTACTTAGATAAATAAATAGATGGAAAATAATTACTCTAGGTGATTTTTTTATTATTAAGCTAAAAAAAAATTTTAAAAAATAATCGAATAATTTATTGCTTAGAAATTCATTAAAAAGGGTTGGGTACCAGATAACGCTAATTCAAGACCCGTAGCTTAAATTTCAGAGTTTGCCGTTCTAGTACTGCGCCAACCACGTGAGACAAATTAAAATTTATAACATTAATCAACGGATTATTAACGTCTTAAACAAAGATTCAAATTAAATAGTTTTGCTTCTTGCTAATTTAATTATTACTTTTAAAATTATTCGGAAAATTTCTCTCATGGAAAAGATATTTGATTTACAGTTGGTAGAATTTTATATTATTAATCATTAATGCTTCAGGGAATAGCATTTCGTATTCTGAAAAATTATATAAGTATTATTAAAATAAAATACTAATATTAATAAAGGTTTAAAAAGTTCACCAAACTTTTATAGCATTTTAGGAAACAGAAATAAACTTTTAATCGTGCTTCCGAAAACGGTTCTTCTTTACCAATAAAAATTAGTGATGACGTTTTAGTTTAAATCATTTGCAATAAAAACATATCATTGATGAACTAAACAAAGAATTAATTAGTAAAATTAAAGTTGTATTATGAAAATTTTGTTCAACTAGAACGATCAATAAAATATTTTTTGTTGCAGTTATTCTAACTAAATAAATTAAATATTTGTATAAAATATTAGTTTATGAAATGACAAATCCATAATACAAAAGTCAACAAAAATGTCTTGATTTCTAATCAATAAACATCCTGACATTTTTGAATGAAAAAATTCTTTTTAGCTCAATCAAATAGTGTTATAACGCAAATAAATATTATTGTGATAAACATCCATAGTGTGACCAATGAAAAGATGACTAGTAACTGGATCTCTATGCAGCTGTCTGAAGTACCATTTCTTAATCACCTCAAGGAATACTTAGTGGATCTGGATTGTAAGTTAGAACACGAAATTTGACAGTGTGTTTTAAACTTTAAACATGATAGAACATGCTAAACTTAAACTGTGTTTTAAATTGGGGGAAATTGCTATTAAAATATTTGAAATAATTCAAACTGCACATGGCAGTCAAGCCATGATATGCAAGAATTTTTTCAGGTGGTTTGCAAGATTTGGGATGGAACAAAAGCATTGAAGACAATCTATGAAGATACAAAATACACTATCATATTTCATGTTGAAGTTGTAATTCAGACGTGCTAGGATCTTACACTTTTTGTGGAGAATAGCTAAACAATGTCACTATGTGATCCATATGTTAATTCAAAGATGTGCAGACACCTTTTTATTGGGGCACACTGTGTATATCTAATTAAATATTTTAACACATATACCTTATTAATATATCTCATTTAACATATTAATTATATATAACAATAAACAATGTGAATGTATATTTTCTCATTTTCAAAATCTTTGTTGATTTATATCCAGTCTCTAAAATCTCTATCATTCCTGTGTATAGATAATTTAATCCATGATTTTAACAATTACATCCATGTCTTTTTAGTACTGCTTTATTTCTGATACTTTAAATAAAACTCTCTAGATATTGTTAAAAATAAAAACACCATACTTCCTTATTGAGTAGTATGAGCTTCCTGGCTATAGTAAATTTAATAGGATTTCAGTAGGTCTCACGGAGAAATTCATACATAGGTTTTACTATTATTCTATAAACTTAGTATAATATTTTGATTTTTTTTTCTTTAAACAACTCTGTAAATAAGCATTTATTTTATATAGCGCATGTTTATAAATTGTAATACATTAAAGATCAGCCTGTCAAGCTATTGTGCATGCACTTTTTACGAGTGTTGGTGGTCTATCCTCACGCTCTCACTTCCAGTACTTAAGATTTGCCCATATATAAGCATTTGGGTTGGAAAGAATAAGTGGATTCATTTTATTCTTTCTTAAATACTATATCTCGTGTTGGGAGTGAAAGTATTCATTTATTATTAACACTCGTAAAAAGCGTATGCACAATAGCTTGAAAAGGCTGATCTTTAATGTATTACAATTTAAACAACTCTATAACTTTTCCAGACTGATATGAACAGTCATATGAAATCATTCACTAAGTAATGTAGTAATATTCCAAGAACTTTCTCTACTTACAAGAAAGATCTTAAATAAAAAGGTATATTTATAAAATAATGTTTATAAAGCAGTCCCTAAATGATAATGTGAATGAACATTTTAAACTGTACAAAACTGTACACCTCAATTCGGAAGTATATAGATAATTTTATTTGCTGTATTTTATTTCAAGAATTGAAATATAACTGCACATTTACACTGTTTATATAGCTTATAAAAAGTAGTACATTCAAGCAAAACAGTAGCAAATTCTCCAAGCAGTAGTGCCACCCAGTGTGTAAGCATAGAAAATGGTGATCACGTGATATTTTAGTAGTTTTATACAATCTAGTAAGTTAATGCATTGTACAGGCTTAAGCCTGTATTTATATATATAATATATGCGAGATTCGAACTCAGACTTTCACCCGACCCACTACTCTCAGTGCTATCTTATATTGCTCACCCATCTCCACACATATGTGCAATCAATAATCAGCTTTATATTAAGATATCAAATCCTCATACTTTAATGGACAGGCTTCAGTTAAAGCAATTATAAATTCATTTTAAAGCACTTTCTATTATTAACGTAGTTATATTTTAATTTCAAATTGTCTCGACTGTTTAAACAGTCTGCTTGGCAAGAAACAAAGTAGATGAACATCTGTAATAATAATTAAATATTTGAAAGAGAAAGTGATTATTGACATGATTATTAAAAAGACAAAATTCATAAGTTGTAAAAGTAAATAAATAAAAATAACAATAATATATAAATGTTAAATGAATTAAAAGCATCGAATAATATACAAAAATTTCAATATATATATTTTTTTTATAAATCTCGTTTTATTTTATGAACTAGATTTATTCATATACACAAATATAGTACAATATTCTACATTTAAATTAAAGTTTCATACCACATTCCATATTCATTCTTATATATATCCATACTTTGGAAATGATCATAAAAAGATGGCCGAAGTGTAGGTGAAGATTGATATTTTATGTCTATTCGGGTGCCCCCCCGGGCTCGGGGGTCCCTGGGGCTTCGCTAATTGTTTTGGGGGTTATTCCTCCTTCAAAAAATTTAAAAAATTTTTTGGTTCTTGGGGCCAAAAAAAAAAATTTTAAAAAAAAAGGGGTGGGTTAAAAAAAATTCGAGAATTTGGAAAAAAAAAAGTTTTTTTTTTAAAAACACCCTTTTTTTTTTTCGCAACGCGTGGGGGGGGAATATTGTGTGGGGGGGTTGGGGGAGGGTGGGGGGGGGGGGGGGTGGGTGGGGGGGGAGGGGGGGGGGGGGGGGAGGGGTTGGGTTGTGTATGGTGGGGGGGGGAGGGGGGGGGGGGGGGCGAGGGGGAAGGGGCCCCCCCCAAGGAAGGGGGGGTCTATATAGATATGAAAAGAAAAAAAATTATATGAAGTTTTATATATTGGAATTAATGGGCTATTTTCAAAAAGGATACTTACTGATATACTGATTTATAAAATAACATTAATAATAATATTAAAAGAATCTATTTCCATCCATATATATTTAATAATAATTTCATACATTAAATGTAAATTCATTGAAAGCAATCAACTCTTACACAATATTAATAACAATCAACAATCTTAATCTGTTGTCAAGGCAACCTCCTTTAAACAGACGTTGCCTTGACAACAGATTGAAATTGTTGATTGTTGCTATGATATATGGAAAATAGCCAAGTACCATCTAGCTGTGAAATAATTACATATTGCATAATAAAATGTTTATTTAAGGTATATATATATATGATGGGCAAGGTTGTTATTTAGTATCTACTATTATTCAATTTTAAAAATAAAATGCTGCTTTTATCTTCTACTTAATAAGATATGGTTTCATAACTGATTGTACCATATTTACATCTGATATCAATATTTGGCAAACTTAGGCATATTTCATCAAAAAGCATAAGAATATACTACATTCTATTTTTTAAATGGTGGTTTGCTCTATTCTTTAACATGCTGAATTTAGTGTGGTAAATTTGTTTAATTATTTAATGGAGATGGTACTTCATCATTTCTGCTCTGTTTACATGTACGCATATCTATATTTTGAAAGTATAAATAAGGTTTATTAAAAGTTTGAATATATAGATTAAAAACCAATAGCATGTCACATGACTCTATTTCACATAAAGCTTATGCAATGCTGTTCATCAGCAAATTCTTTTTTTCCCATCACTATTATGCACTGCTCCCAGATCCAAAGTTTCTCAATGATTAAAACCATCTAAAAACTAGTCTGGGATACTGCATAGAACAGCACTAGGTAGGGATTTATTAAGCACTATTTATAGTAGCTATTGATTGTGAAAGTCTACACCAGATGGCATAATAGTAGTGAAAAAAAAGAATATGTAAATTAAAATAAATTCTTTTTAATAATAATGTAATAATATTAGTACATTGAAATTTGTTGAAATTTTCTATTAATCTATATGATATAGCATATTTAAATATCTTGATAAGTAGTCTATGTAATGGTATTAAATCTAAAAAGTAATGGATTTATTATAATCCCTTTCAAGTATTTTACTATATTTATTTGATATGCTCATTTTACCAATTTTATACTATAAATCTGTTGTATGAAAATCTAAGTACTTAATCACATGGTTCCATTGGTTATTGTTTATCTTTTCAACATGTGGGTGATCAAGGGTATCAGCAGTATGAGATAGCATGGATGGTTGAAGGTCATGTGAAAGTCTGAGTTCAAACACCCTATATAAAAGCTTTTGAATAACTGACATCAATTAAATTCAAAGAATATTCTTGGATAACATAGTCAATAATTTGGGACTATTATAAATAAATTGCTTTTAACCAGAACTCTTGACAAAATTTAATATAGTTAATTGAAATTTATTATAATTGTACATATTTAATTAAAAATCTAAAACTTAATTGGAATCTACAGTGCACCTCAAAAATCACTTTTCATCTACTTATCATTTATTAGGCTAGGTATTACCATATTATTTTTAGACTGGATATATATTTCGAACTCAACTAAATATTAATATCTCTATTTTATTTAACAAAATCACATAGTATAATTAATCTATCTTTTTCCATATGCAATTGCTCATATTTTCTAAATGTATGTGTATGAGGAGGGGGCATTTATTTACTTTTTTAAAATTTTAGAGTTATTAAATTTAAACATATTAATAGCTGTGTGTCTCTATATGTTATGCATGCAAGTTTGATTATTATTTACGAAAATTGCTGCAATATCCAAATGAAACACACATATTTATTTTCAACAGGTTTGTTCTACTTGTTCAGGGACTTCTGAGAGTCACTGATATTTTCATAGTACATTTTCAAAACTTATTAAAAAAATATTAAACACTTTCACACTTAAAAATAGATTTCTAGAAAGCAAGGAAGAATGAATAAATCAAATTAAATCAATAGAGGAATCTTAATTTCTTTTATTTGTTTATGTAAAACATCATTTCTCAAACCAACTACTTCAATAAAAAAACCAATTATGAACATATCTGTTAGCATAAAATGATTCAGCTCTTTCAGAGTTTTAAGTGCCTTCATGGTTTAATGCAATTGTAGAATGGAAGATTATGGAGCTCAAGATGCATGAATCATGGCTCTGCTTTGTCACTTCCAGTGCTCGAACTTTTCTGACTTCCAAAGCAATAAACTATTTAATTATTAATTAGGGCTTAAACTCATCATTTCCTTCCTCACTTAGATGTCTTGAACTATTGTGATGGTATTACTAAACATTTAAGGACACAAAAACATGATTAAAAAATGAGATGCATCGTGAAAAAGTTGAGAAATATTATATGAATTATTTAATAAACACATGTCATCTACTTAATGCATATGTCTGAGTGAATTTTTGCTACACCATTCTCATGCAAGGTAGGAACTGATTTCTAACCGCTTTTAACACATTGTGGGGTGTAATCATAAATATATGACCAAAGACATAAAAAAGGTGTATGATCTCCAAAATGCATATATGTGTTGACCAGGACTCATCAGTAGGCTCAGATCACATTCACTTATACATATCATTATCAATGGTTTAGTATATATAGAAGGGGAATTGCTACAGTTTAATCAATAAGTGTCAAACTTACTGTCCTCACAACTTTGACACAAACCACCTGATGAAAGTATATTAATAATTTTTATTAGTCATTCATTAGACTAGAGATTATCCACATAATGAATATTTTTGTAGTGTAATTTTCATATTACCATTCTCACACAATCTAATGGCCAATAAAAATGTATTAGTATACTTTCATAAAGTGGTGTATGTTAAAATTGTGAGGGCAATAAGCTTGACTCTTATCATCAATTAAACTGTGGCAATAGGCTATCGTATAAGAGATTGTGATCTGGGACAACTGATGATTGCTGGATCAATACAAAATGTACATCTTGGGGACCATACACCATTTCCACATGACTTTGATCATATATTTAAGATTAAACCCCACAAAGTGTTAAAAGCGGTTAAAGAAATAGTCCCTACATTTCATGAGAGTGGTGTAGTAAAAATTACACTACAGAAATATTATTCATTAAGTGGATAATCTCTAGTCTAATAAATGACTAATAAAAATTATTAATATATATTTCAACTATTCTTCTGTGTCGTTTAAAATTGCAGATTCTGGAATACAGGCTTCTCGGATCGATTCCATTTGTGATACTAGTGTTCTAACTTTTTATGACCGCACCCCCCCCCAACAATAAAGCCATTCAATTAAGCGAAAATAATTAAATGGTTGCTTAAATACCATTTTCCTATAGGCCATAATTCCATTTCCTTGCTTATGATATCTAAATCACATTATTAGCTTGTTTTTTTCCCAAAGATACTTTGTTAATTCAATTAATTTATCATTAATTAAATAAGAGAAACTGCAGATCAGAAAACCTCGTTAATCTTTTACAAAGAGAGTTGAAGACTAAATCAATTTAACTTTATATCAGTAATCTTCTTTGAAAGATTAAGTAGAACATTAATAACTTTTTATTTATAAAATCTATTTTTAGTCGCTTATATAAAAATGTGTGTATATATTAAAATCAATAATAATTATAGGTTGGATTATTTCCATCATCTAATATTAATTGTTAAATATCTAGAAAAATTCAAACTTTATTTAAACTTTTCAATGCATCAATTATTAATAATAGCACACAGAAAAGTATATAACGCAATGTTTCAAATAGTATTATTTTTCACACTTCAGGTGTTGGTGGTCTGACCAGTGGCAGTATTAGCATGGGAGTTAAACCTACCCCTTTAGATTTATGAATAGTTTTAATTAACTTAACTATCTCTCAAATAGTATGAATTTCCGGATTTATCTATGAAGATCCTTCTTATGTCTTTATTTTTTCCTAAGGGTGCCTTCCAAACATCATGAATTGTCACACTAAATAGACTAATGGGATTATTTGCCAATGTCAAATGAATAGCTTCTTTGAATTTTCTTCTTTCTACTATTTCCTCTGTCTAATAATTTTGTCAGTACAAAAAAGAAAATTTAAAGAAGCTACTTACATGACAATAGCATATAATCCCAGTCAACCTAATGTGACAATCCAAAATGCTTGAAAGTCTTTAGTAATCTTGTCTTTAGAAAATGTGGAAATATCAGGAATAAGTATATGAAATTTCTACTGACTTATGCATTTGACAAGATAGCCTAGTTAGTTAATGCATCATGTTAAATTCAATATTAATGAATTAAAAGATACAGGTTCAATTCCTATGCTAATATTGTGACTGATCAGGCTAACCATATCTGAAGAAAAGAATATTGTGCTATATACTAATCTTTATGCCATTACTGGTAGTTAAGTTTAAATACAGTTTGGAATTATTCTAGAGACATTGGAACATTAAAATTACATGACGGAAATAGCTCGATATACCATCATCACAAACATTAAATTAGAAAATGAGGGGGTACCCAAAAGAAAATGGAATTTTTTCTGGAGGATAAGTGCATTGTAGTACATGCTTCTACCATTATATGCCTTTTATGAAGGCACCTGCATTAGTTTGACAACCATCATCATTGAGTGAAATTATGGTGCCACTAAAAATGTTTTTATTGTGTGTTTTGTTTAGCTGATTTTTTGTAATGATTGAAAAGTTGGAATAATATGAAATTCTGCTTTCTGTTAAAAAAAAAATGCCAGTGAAAACAGTTATAATGCTTAAAACAGCTTATAAGGAATCTGATATAGGGAAAACACAAGTTTATGAATGGTTTAATGGGAATGTCAAATTTTTAAAATCCCCAAAAAGCAAGGAAGAGAAGCCCAATTTAAGATTATAGTGTTTTTTACTGCAAATGGTATTGTTTATTGAGAATTCATTTATAACAATCATATATTTTTTCTACAAGTTCTGAAATGTTTGTGTGATGTGATAAAATGAAGATGTCCTGATTTATGCCAAAGTGCAAGAACAAACTTCACCATGACAATGCACTAACACACAAAGCTTTGAGTGCAATTTTTGCTTAAAAATAATGTGACCCAGCTTATTCATCAGCTATATTTATCTGGTATTACTCTGTGTGATTTATTTTTCTTCCCCTGAATGAAAAAATGCCTTAAAAGAAAAAGTTTTGTGGATTTTGAAGTGGTGAAGGTAAAAAGAATGGAGGTAACCAAAAGCATCACTTTGCAAGAGTTTCAGGACTAATCTAAAAATTGAAAACATATCTAAGTCAGTACATTGCATCAATTTGGCTATTTTGAGGGAGATTCAATTTGTGAGATCTAAAAATAAATATATAATTTTTATTATAAAATTCCACAGTTTTTTTGAGAATTTCTTTGTAGATAGGGTTAAAAGATAGCATATAGAATTGTTGTTACCATTATAAATTAGAATATTTATCCTTTATTTCATTCACAATCATCATCAATTTTGATCATTATTAATCCACTGCAGAACAAAAGATCTCTTCAGGTTTAATCCATTTTGTCTGTCCATAGCTTATCTTCTCCACCTCATTCCAGAAAACATTACATCAATTCACATTTGGTCTTTGACTGTTAAGTGTCCAAGTCTCAGAACAATATATAAGAATTAGTAACATGCATCTATTAAAGACTCTTCCTTTTAAAATACATTGGTATATTTTCCATTAAATTTTGACTTTTTCTATCCAAAAGCAATCCATTTAAAGTTACTGTTCTAATGTTTTGGTTGCTAAATCTTATCCCTCAATAAAAATGAGAACATTCAAGCATTATCTAATATTCTCTACTAAATCAAAGATTTGGTGAATTGCTTATGACTATATAGTAATATATGATATAAATTAACACTGAACTATTTCTGATGATTTTATCTACATTTAGATAATATGTAGTCAAACCTTAAAAATAAATATGGTTAAAAAACAAATATAATAGTAAGATTCACATGCAGCATTGACTAATATATATATGTAAATTATTAATCAATGTCTATATTCCAATTATAATAAAATATATATAATTATTCAAAACAATACAATAATTAATACAGTAAAACCAATATTTAAAAAAAAATACATATATATACCAATTTAATAGAAGTACTTTCAACTATCTATGTAGTCGTTGTCAACTAGATTCAAATTGTATTAGAAAAAACCATTACAAATGTAAACAAAAAGTAATAAGTCATACATCAATTTTCCCACAATTCATTAATTTTTATATTGATGGCCTGTCTGTTTATCAACTGTTGCTTTTCACTTTTTATTAACATAGCTTCTTTAATTTTGTGTTTATTATTATTTCTTTCAATACACAAAATCTTAACTTTATTAAAATCAAAATCAAAACCATAATTACATGTTACATTATGATCAAAAAATACTGATGGTGATACATCAGAAATAATAATAAATGCAAAATTAAAGAAGCTATGTTAATAAAAAGTGAAAAGCAACAGTTGATAAACAGACAGGCCGCCAATATAAAAATTAATGAATTGTGGGAAAATTGATGTATGACATATTACTTTTTGTTTACATTTGTAACGGTTTTTTCTAATACAATTTGAATCTAGTTGACAACGACTACATAGATAGTTGAAAGTACTTCTATTAAATTGGTATATATTTGTTTTTTTTTAAATATTGGTTTTACTGTATTAATTATTGTATTGTTTTGAATAATTATATATATATATATGTTAAGCAGGACTATACATGATTCTCAACCTTCACATACATACACGTATGTATATTAAATAATAAACTACAACAGAATGTATATAAATAAATATAATATGAATTTAGTGTGTTGTATTGTACTTATACACTTTTAAAATTGGTAACATCCATCTAAAATAATATACTTCGTTCATATTTCGCATATATTTCAGCTCAAAATATTCATTAAGTATTTTAGATACTTTTAAATTTTTGCCAATCATAATCCATATTTTATGTATTATCATCATCATCAAGCATTATCAATCCACTGCAGGATGAAGATCTCTCCAAGTTCAATCCATCTTTTCCTATCTTTAGCTTCTCTTCTCCACATCACTCCTGCACACTTTCTTATCTCATCCACCCATCTCACATGTGGTCTCTTTCTGGGTCTTTTACAATCTCTTGAAATCCAGTTTAAAATTTCAATTGTCCATCTGTTATCATCTCTTCTAACAATATGTCCAGCCCAACTCCACTTCAGTCTTTTAATTTTTTCAATGAGGTCAGTAACACCTGTTTGTTCTCTTACCCATACATTGCGTTTTCGATCCCTTCTTGTTACTCCCAACATGCATCTCTCCATACTTCTTTGAGTGGTCTGAAGTCTCTGTATTGCTCTTCTATTAAGTGTCCAAGTCTCAGATCCATAAGTAAGAACTGGAAAAACACATTTATTAAAAACCTTTCTTTTCAAACACATAGGCATATTTCCTTTTAGTATCAAGTTATTTCTACCAAAAGCACTCCAACCAAGTTTAATTCTATGATTAATTTCATCCATTATATTTCCATCTGTATTAATAATCTGACCAAGGTATTTGTAACTGTTAACTTCTTCTAACTCATCATAATCAATCTTTATTTTCATATTTTGAGAAAATCTATTAAACATTACTTTAGTCTTTTTAACATTTATCTTTAGTCCTACTTTTCTACTTTCATCTGATAACTCCTGCAACATTTCCTGTAGCTCTAAAGCATTATTTGCAAAAACAACTACATCATCTGCAAAATCTAAATGACTTAAATAATCTCCATTTACTTTCACTCCTTTAGCTTCCCATTTTAATCCACAAAATACTTCTTGCAGCACTGCTGTAAAAAGTTTTGGAGATATGGAGTCATCCTGTCTTTCACCCTTCTCAATGTTGACTTTCCCAGTATCATTATGTAATCTAATTGTTGCTGTTGCATTTTTATAAATATTCTTCAAAATATGACAATATCCTGGATCTACCCCTTGATGATCCAACGCTTTAATCACTGAAGAAATGTTTATAAAATCAAATGCCTTTTCAAATCCTAAGCATAATGGCAACTCATATTCATTTGTCCTTTCTATAATTTCTCTCAATACCTGGATATGATCTACTGTACTAAAACCACTTTTAAATCCAGCTTGTTCTCTTGGTTGGTGGAAATCCAATGTTTTCTGTAGACGAGTTGTAATTATCTTAGTAAAAATTTTGTATAAAACTGATAAAAGACTGATAGGTCTGTAATTTCTAATATCTTCTTTATCACCTTTTTTAAATATTAGTATTAATACTGCATTCTTCCAATCATCTGGTACATCTTTATCATTTAGACATTTGGTATATAACTTTGCTAAAAAAAATTATATTTCTTCACCTGCTTCTTTTAATATATCAATTACAATTCCATCATTACCTGGAGCCTTCCCTTTCTTCATAAATTTAATTGCATGTCTCACTTCCTCATTCAAACTACTGGGCAATTTGGAAGATATAATAATATGTATAGGAGGCACTTGTTCTTTATTACTATATAATGCTTGATAAAAGTTTTCTACACATTTTATGATGCCATCTCTCTTTTTAGTAATAATACCATCTTTTTTTCTTATTGCAGATATAAATTTCCTACCAATACCAAAATGTTGTTTTACACTCTTTAGACTTTTATTCTCTTCTACAGCTTTCCTTGCTAGTTCACAATTATACTTTCTTATATCAATTTATGTATAATTGTCTTAAAATGATCTTGTTTATTTTCAAAACCTTAACATGCTATTACCTTTATATATTTCATGTTCTATATGTGCTAACTCGCATAGAATATGTGACAGATGGTGACTTGGGCCAACTGATGAGTGCTGGTTCAGCACAAAATGCATCTTGGGGGTCATTTATCTTTTTTGTATTTTTATTTATATGATTTTTAAAAATGTTTGTAAGTATGGTGGTTATTTAATATATTTATAAAGATATTACACATGGGAAAGGAAAATGTAAATCCATGTGTGTGTGTATGTGTTTAATTTTTAAAAAAACTTTATTAATCTTTATCTCTGTGCTAGAAACAATCTCTAGTGTGTTAAATGATGTGATAATCATTCTTGTATTTATCTGAAGTGGATGATGTCAAAGTTATATGGAGGGGTGAGTAAGTTTGATATTTGTAAATTAAAATGTAACAACACACATATATATTTAATCCACATTCAAATATATATTGCATTTATATTAAATATTATCAATATATATATTCTAGTTGCAGTTTCTTGATTATTTATTATCTATTAAATCTAATGAAGATAGAAAAAAAACAATTATTGATTATTCGGAAGATTTTATGACATGTAAGAACTGGGAATGGCAGAGGAATATATAGATCTTCCGTTCATGAGTCTGTCCACACATCACCGCAATAAACCATGCAAACAAACTAGTATAATGATATTTATCACTTTGTGACAAATACAAATTATGTGTGTATATCTACACACGCACACACACTAAATCATAATTTATTACAAAACTTATTTGAATTTTTTGAATAGATTTCAAATTCTAAACTTTTTTTTTTCTACTCAGTACTATGTTTTCATTAAAACAGTCATCTAATATTATCTTCAATAAAAACTCCCCTCAGATCAATTTTTGTATTTTTTTTCTGTTTTATTTTCGTGCAATTGAAAAGGAAAAAAGACTAAAACGAATATCTGATTTCAATTCAAGACTAATCCGCAGTCATTACTTACTATATCAACATATTGGGTATATGAGCACAGACTTTCACACGACCCACCATTCTCCTCACTATCTCATAACACTGAACACATATAAGTTGAAAAGATAAATAATCACCAATATACGTATTTCATGCTAAACCAACAATCATCAGTTGGTCCAGATTACCATCTGTACACATATATGCTGCTATAAGTGCTCAGGTATATATTAAGATAGCCAAACCTCACATTTTAATGGACAGGCTTCAATCTACTTCACACTCCAACACTTCAACCGTCCATCCAATTGAAAATCTGATGATGGAATACTCAAAGGCCACCATGAGGCTGAGATTCTTGTCACACTCATGTTGGCCTAAGGTCAATCTGACCCCTCATATACAGGACATAATCCATTTAATATATATACAAGAGATGGGCAGAGATCTCTACTATGTAATAACTGAAACACACAGGCTTATATACCCTATATATATAGACACAGGTATATAATAAGCCTGTGTGTTTCAGTTATATCAACATATTATAAATTCTTAGAATTTTTTACTATTAAATGATTCATAATGGCCAATATATTTAATTATTTCATTAATATTTTTTACACAAATACCACACGTTCTTAAAGCATGGAAATGAAACATTTGAAAAAGTCAATTGATCCCCAATATGCATTTCATGTTAAAACAGTACTCTTCAGTTGATCCAGATCACAATCTCTTGCACATATCTTCATCCTTTTTTCAGTAGAGGAAAGGGAAGCATTATTGCTTTTATAAGTACAAAACACATTCACAAACATATACCGAAATAAAAAAGATCTCCTTTAAATGCATATTCATTATTTTACTACACAATGTTGAAATTAAAAAATATACAAATACGATAAAAGAACTGATTGTATGGTAAATTATTTAAGATATATTTGAACACTCTAATGGCAAATTGAACATTTGTTAATTCCATTCATTTAATTTAAAGTGTGTGTTTTTATATATTACTTAAATGAAGATCAATCCTATACTGTTCAGCTAAACTGCACCAGACAATGTATACCAGACATATATATACATATGCCTTTGTATATTAAATGAAAGGTTTTTAATAAATGTGTTTTATCAGTTCTGACTTATGGATCTGAGACTTGGACATTTAACAAAAGAGCAACATAGAGACTTTAGATCACTCAAAGAAGTATGGAGAGATGCATGTTAAAGTAACAAAAAGAGATTGAAAATAAAATACATAGATGAGAGGGGGAAAGGTCTAAATGACATCATTTAAAAAATTAAGAGAGTGGAGTTGAGCTGGGCATATAGCTAGAGGAGATGATAATAGATGGGCAGTTAAAATCTTAAACTGAATTGTAACAGAGATCATATATGATGTGGATGGATAAAATAAGAAAATGTGCTGAAGTGATGTGGAGAAGATAGGCTAGGGATTGAAGAAGATGGACTGAACTTGGAGAGACCTTCATCCTGCAGTGGATCAATAGTGGTTGAAAATGATGATGAAATCAATTTTACAAATTACAATTGTTCATACACAGTTTAGGAAGATATTTTTAAATAAATAAATTACCTGACTTTTGAATTGTACTTTGCATCTATTATTTATTTTAATCTATACAAAACAATTACAGAAGTAGGAGACGTTATCATTTTGACTATAATCATTAAAGATTACAACAAAGCAGTAAATGTAATATCGTAGTTTAAATAATGACAATGATAAATGACAATGAGTGGTAACAAAAATAGCACTGGCCTAAATAGAATGTCTAACTGCCTAAATCAATGGATTCTAATTTTTATACTTGTGACATTCATTTAATTCAAAATTTTTCATTTGAAAGTATTTTTTTGTTTATAAACTTTCTGTATTTCAACAATAAATCCCCCCTCTACTCCATCTACAGAATGAACTTATATGCTACTGAAAATTGAAATAAACATTAATTTTACTATCCCTAGTTTTGATTATATATAAATACATTTTGTACAATTTATAAATTTATTTATTAATAACGGCACTTACATATTAGAGCTGCTGCCTGTGTTTACAAGAGCAGAATGCTGTACCTTTCTCCAGTGGATAGGGTGTGTATGCAACAGCAGATTGCCGCAGTTTGTGACTTTTTAATATGGCATTCTGTTCCGCAAACACCTCCTTCACATGCACACCCACTGGAGACAGTTTTGGCATTCTGCCGTCATAAACATGGAGAGCAGGTCCATAAGTTCCTTAATAACATTTCAAAGCTTTAAAATAAATAATTAAGCACATGTATTTATATGAGAACAAAAGTTCTACTTAATAATATTTAAAACACATCAAAACAATACTTTGTAATTTTGATTAGTTCATAATACAAGTTTTCAAATTACAGGTGTCTGATTAATGATAGTTTATCTGTACTGTAGAAACTATGATTTATAAAGTGCATAAAAAAATCAATAGAAATTACTTTTTTCATTATTATAATAGAAATATTTTACTTTTTAAAATATTACTTAATAATAAATGACATTTCATTCATGTATGATTCATAGTACTAGCATATTAATGTTTTTGACACTATCACACCAGCTTGTTAACTGGAAAATAAATGTTAATTTAAAAAAGCACACATTCATTACGTAGTTAATAGTTGAAGCAACCCAGCCGAGATGTTGGACATTAGTATTATGAATTATAAATGAATGAACTAGGATAAGTCATTTATATCTGTAGCCCTTAAGAATCTTTGTTTTAACATTTCTTAACAATGCATATATAAATAATATACTGAGGTTATGAATTTTAAAAAATAATAAATATAAAAAGTTTGTATGTTTAAAATAGAAATGATCAATTGAATCCTATCTTCGATGCTTAATTATTAAAATAAAAAATATATTTATATTACTAACTCTCTTTGCTATCACTTTTAGATTCAGTTAAGCTACTTCAATAATACTGGAGATTAATAACATTCATAATCATTATCTAAATAAGACATCATCATTATTATTCTCAGCCATTATTGAATCACTGTCAGATAAATCTCTCCATATTTAATCCAATTTCTTTGATCACTATCTTTTCCACATCATATCAGTAAATTTTATTTTATCCATCTATCTCACACGTGATCTCTTTCTCGATTTTTTTACAATCTCTTAGGATCCAATTTAAAACTTCAAATGAATGATACTCTATGCTAAAAAAAATTAAATATATATATATATTCCCTTTTCAGATGTAACTATCAATATTTACAAAGAAAAACTGCATACAGATAGACTATTGCTAATATAAAATTCCTATATATAGGTATTTGCTTTTTTTTTTTTTTTTTGGATTTGAGAATTTTTCTGACTAACAATAAACCTTTCTGTACCTTATAAAACCAAACTTGGCTGAAAATTAATATAAATATTAATTTTACTATCTATAATTTGGGCGTAATGAAACACATTTTGTAAACAGTATAGATTTATTTTCTTTATAAGAATATAACATTTTAAAATACTGAAGGTATTTATAAATTTATTTAATGCACATAAGTAATATTTACTAAGGCAATAAATCTCAAGAATGTACGTTTGAAAATGCGAAGGTAGCGACCTCTACAGGTCTTAACCACAAGCTTACGCATTGGAAGAAAAGAGGGGAACCCTTCTTTACTTCAACCTACTTTCTATATAAATAGGTGATTTATATCAGCACAAAATTTTTATATGGCAGTAATTAAACCCAATTAAAATACTACTTTGTAATTTTGTTCAGATAATAGAAGTTGATAAATTAGTGATTTTCAGATTAATGGGAATTGTTTATCTGTATAACTTTCTTGTCTATTTCTCTGATATAAATAATATTTTTAATGCCCCATAATTATATTACTTTTAATCACACTCCCCTTTGTGAATGGGCTGTAAAAATCAAGCTACTCTTCATTTAAAGGGGAGTGTGGCTGAAAGTAATATAGCTATGGGGCATTTAAAATATTTTATATAGATTTTAGTTAGCATTATGCATTGTATCTATTTAATATACAATATATAAATAAACATCTAAATGAATGATGGGGAGAAAAGACGAGTTTTTAAAATAGAAAAAAATGCTTAAAATATTAGTCACTTTATGGACATTTATCTCCAGGATGAATTTGAACTATCAAGCACCAAAAACTAAACTTGTTAATGAAATATTTATATCAAATTCAAAATTAATAAAACTTTCCAAAATTAAAATTTTGAAAATCAATGGTTTCACTGCTCAAAATCTTGGCACTTCCAAGTGCTTGAACATCTTAGGTTGTCTCAAGTGGCAAACGATTCAAGTTATTTACTCATTTAGCACACAGTGAAAGATTTAATGATTTAGATGAGTAAATTATATTATCTATATCTTATTTAACAAAACACTCTCTACCAATGGGAAATCTTGTAAATCTTACACCACCTGACTTCCCTTCCATAGTCAGTCTAAATCATTCCAACATTTCAGCAGCCATTACCCCAATTTACAATAAAATTTAAAATCATCACATTTAATCATCAGTTAAGATATAAACACATTATCAATTTTCATGTTCAGTAACTCATAATTCAGCCACACCAGGGCCTTAAAACTTAGAAAATGCATAGCTAATTTATGACACTACATAACATATGTGATGATTCAAATATGTCTCTTGAGATAGCTTGGAGAAAGACAGTCACTTTTTCACTAACGAACATTGTATATATATATTTTTCTCTTTCAACTACTAATTATTTGATCACATGAATAAAGATAGCTGAACAAGGTAAATGACTCTGAAAATATATTCTATGCTAAACTAGCACTTTACAGTTGGCCCAAACCACAACCACTCATATGCACTCATTAGCCTTGCTCAATAATTATCAAAAGAAATACTATAATTATATATATATAGGGTATATGAAATAATAAAGCTTTTCAAATAAATCAAAAAACAGATAAAAAATCTACTTGATACAAAAAGGAATACAAAAGGAAATATAAATTCAATTAACTTTAAAATGACTTGTAAAATCTTTTAAAAGTAATTTATCATAAAGGATTATATTATCCTCTTGCAAATAGTATATATAAAATAGAATAAATATTTAACATTAGACTATCAATCATAGAAATTTATTAAACTCCAACATTCTCAAAGACTTAAGAGGACTGAGAAAATTACTTCTTCAGACATCAGTAGAGAAATGTGACTATTCTTACAATTTAAAAGAGAAATTGGGAAAAAAAATCAGTAAAGAATGGAAACTTTAGAAAGTTGGTGACTATAATATTTATACAAATAAAGCGTGAAACATATCGAAATTTTGATATGCCAAATGTTCAGAATATTAAGTGCCTACTTTTTTCCATGTTGCATTCGATTAATATGCAAACAATCTAAATTTCTATTTCTATTTTGTTTTCACTTTTTAAAATAACCTTTTCTGTCTTACTATCTTCTTCATAAATAGTTTTTTTTTTTATCTGAGTTACTTTATACAGGGCAATTTGAAAGTGAATATCCTTTTTAAAAACTAATGACTCTTTAACTATTACATTCTAATGATAATAAATGACCAATCTATTTTCCTTGTTCTTTCCCCCTAGCATTTTATTTTTATATAATCAGAAAGAACTTGACTCAAGTATTTGAGTAAAAATTTAAAAGTGAAAAATTTAATTTATAAAACTATGACAGATGATGTGATGATGATGATGATAATAATAATAATAATAATAATAATAATAATAATAATAATAATAATAACAACAACAACAACAACAACAATAATAATAATAACAAAAAAACTGCAGTTATTTTCTAATGGCAGAGAATTTTAAATTTATATTACATCACAGTAAGAATATCAAGAATACTGTAATTCTTTACATACTGTTAAATATTATGCAAAGTAAAGTCTGTTATATATCACTGTATTTTAATTATGGATGCCTTCATACTCCATCTATTTTCTCATTTGGGGCTCCTAGATTTTTTTGTCTTATTTATTGACTTCAATTGAAATTATATTTCTACCATAAAGTCTAGTATGTCCAAAAGTTTAACTATGATACTTTTAATATAACATCTAGAAATTGTATTCTATGTTCAACAAACTGTAATGAATTTTATAGCATCCATTATAGTTGACCAGAATGGGTAACCAATTTTTTAAAGTCTGTAGTTGAATGGCATAAGGTAACCAGATTAATACAACTAAAAATTGGTACATGAGTAAAAAAAAACAAATTCTTTAATTTAGATTTATTTTATAGCATTTACAAAATAGATTACAAAATCATCAGAAGTGTATTTTGTATTTTATTACTTAGGAAAAATATTCTTGTGTTATTTGTAGATTTTGAGTGCTTGAAAGAGTTCTTTTAAATGAGAAAAATAAAATTATCATATAGTATAAATGAATCATATGAATATAAACATGTTACAGAGGAGACAGATACAGACAGGAAATATAATTTTCCCAATGACTTTTAAGGAATATCAACATTTTATTGTAAATTATACATATATAATAATTAAAAATTATGAGTATTTTTATCATAGGAAAAAAAATTATGAGTATTTGAAAATAAAAAAAAATATGATCATTTAAAAATTAATATATACAATAATCCTAAAAATATATTTTAGGAGTGTCAAGACATCAAAATAAAAAGTATAAACCCCAAAAATCAGGAAATAGTCATTTTAAGGGGGGGGGGGCATTTAGATATATGCTATCATTAGGCAAATAATAATCATAAGAGATTGCCTATTATAGGTTACTAATTTTTAATGTAATCTTTATAGATTTTAGTAGCATATGGTTTAATATATTAAAGATCAATTTTGTGACTACATGTTGTATTATTTTGCCTGTGATTGCATTCATTTGATATTAGAAGAAATATATATTGATTTTTAATTTTAAAGAAAACCTGAAGATGTCAGCTTTCTACAAATATTTACTACAAATGAATCAATGTTTCTGATTGGTTAATTTTTTGGGAGAGCAGTTATAGAACTCCTTATAAATGGCTCTAATATTTTTTTAAATGATAAGCCAAAGAAATTGTATATTTTCTGTAATTTATTTAAATATATATATTCTGTAGTTTATTTAAATATTTATGACTATTTTTATAAAATATTTTCCACAATAGTTACAAAAATGAAATATTTTCATGATTACATTTAGATCTATCTTAACCAAATGTTTTTTGAAAAAAAAACACAAGTTAATAAGTTGATTATAATGGTAAAAAGAAAGCTGTGAAATGCATCAACGTGAAATTTTTGTGATATTTAAATAAATGCAATTTTAAATTTTAGAAGACTTTCATAGCTTTATGATCTAGTAATAATTCGTTCATGTTTTACATATTCAATCAACAAAGATTTTGTTGATTTACTTTTTTCACTAATTTGGCCAAAGTTGTTCAGTAAGAAAAAGTTATTGTTCTGATTATGTACTTCATCTTAGCATTTTTTTTCTACATTTGCAAATTTTAAATATGATATTTTTAAATGTTTTTTTATTTATAAACTTGTATTTTTAACAAATCAAATCCAATTCATTGAATTCTAATATAGAATAGAGCAGGGGTCCCCAACCCTATGCCCGCGGGCACCATGGTACCCGCAGACGATTTTATGTGTGCCCGCTGCTATCCGAACATGATAAAAAATTATTTATCTGATACAAACAAATTTAATTTTTAAATTTTTTTATAAATTATTGTATTATATTGTAATCACATTGTAGGGCATATTATACTTTTACAACGTAAAAATATAAACGTTAATTATATGTTAAAATTTTATTTTTGAAATAAATATTTTTTTGTACATTATGTGTATTATTAACAATATCCAACTATAAATTTACATTGAAAAAATAAATGGTGCCCGCAACCTGGTTGAAAAAAAATAAATGGTGCCCGCCACCTGGCTGGTATTATAGAATGTGCTCTTAAGTGCAAAAAGGTTGGGGATCCCTGGAATAAAGGTTTAATATTTAAAACAAATGTTGAATACTTAATAATATTGTCACTATAGAAAATTAAAAAAAATATCCATCTGTTAAAGGATTGTTTGCTTTCTAAAATATTGAATAATCCAAATAATGCGTAGTTGTTATACTGAGTACATAAGAATACGGATCCCAATGTAAAAAATAAAAGTAAAAATATATTCTTATCTGTAATATTTCATAATGGAAGACCAGAACTTCCTTTTTAGTGCCAAGTAAAGTTTAAACCATACCTTGAACTAGATAAAAATTTTATAATTTATCCTGACATAATACTTCACCTAATAAAATTTGAGAATGTTCTTGTTACTATTGGCTCTAATGCTTCATGTAGTTTAGTATAAGAGCAGAGTGTGTATTCAAAAGCTAAACATTCCTAGATGATGCTCAATTACAATAAAATAAAAAAATTGTCTGGTCTTCAGGAAGTCGCGTGACTTACACGCACCGGAAGTAACAAAACATCGATAGGCCTTTAGATTTAGAATCCTCCACTTTACATTACACTGAATCACACAGGAAAATATATTAGTAAACGATGATTATAAATAATTGCAATAAAAACCAAATTATAGATATATTTTTGACGGTTTTTTTTTTTTAATTAAAAGTTAAATATGTCTATATATGTAAAATGAAATTTAAAAGGCATAACGTACACTAAGCTATCAATAATTCTGATTTAAAATTAAGAAACAACTTATAAACACTTCTTATTTTAATGCATATTCACGATTATATTTCACAGATATCTAAAAATAGTCCAGAGGTAAAAGAATGTAAAACTTTTAAAAGTCTGTTGCAGTATCAAGTGAACAAAATGGAATTCTTAGACTAAAATCACACGATGGATTTCTTGAGCGCTGCTATTAATCATTCAAGATAAGCTTCTGTCATCGGACCTGCTTTTACATTTTCTAAAAAGTTATTTTCCACCCAATCTTGGTACAAAATATTATAATTTCAAATATATAAGATGAAAGAGTGAAATGCATTTAAATCAACTTCCAAGTCAAATATGTATAGAGGATTGAAATTTTATTTAAAAACTTATATAAAATATTTAGAAACAAAAAAAAAAAAAGTTTTGGTTTATATATCATACTAAAAAATAAGTATTTAAAAAATGGTTATATTTAATCGACTTGTAAGTCTATTCATATACAATGATACGTGTAAGCATATTCTTTATTAGTAATAGTTTTACAAAACCGTAGAAAAGCAGGTGAATTAACAAATTTTAGATATGAATGTGTGGATATATTTGATTCACAGATTGGTTTGTATAATTATTACAAAACTCATTTCTAGTGTAACATTTTTTTTTTCTCTTGGAATTAAAATGGTCATTTGAGCCCAGTTGCTGCTAGTAATATGATACACACACAATATGTCCTAAATAAATAGTATCTAATTCTTTCTCCAAACTACATGTGATATCATTTCTTAATTAATATATATATGTAGTTTTCTCATATATGGTGGTTACTAAAGTTGTAAAATGGATGGAGGGGAATAATGTAGTGGGGGAAATGCAAGGAGGTTTTAGATTAGATAGGCATATAGGAGATAGTTTATTTGTAGTTACACAACTTATGGATATGAGTAGGAATGCAGGTAAACAGTTATATAAGAGTTTTATAGATATAGAGAAGGCATATGATAGAGTAAATAGAAATAGATTATGGATAAGTTTAGCAAATTTGGGAATGGATGAAGCTTTAATAGATATTATTAAGAAATTATATGAAAATAATTATTATATATATCAATTAGAGAATATAGAATCAATTAAAGTTAAAAATGGTGTGGGACAAGGCAAGGATGCCCTATGTCACCTATTTTGTTTGTGTTGTATTTGAGTGAAATGGAAAGAGCAATAGAAAGATTAGGAAGAGGGATAGAGATACCGTTAATAGGTAGTAAGGGAGTATATATTTTGTCAGGTCTTTTTTTTGCAGATGATATATTTTTGTGTGCAGAAAAAAGAGAAGATATGGAAGTTATGTTGAGGACATGTGCAAGGGTGGGTAAAGAGATGGGGATTAAATTTAGTGAAGAAAAATCAAATATAATGATGGTTAATACTGGGGAAAGAGAAGATGTAGAAGTTTTATTGGGAGATATTAAGTTAAGTGTGGTGAATAGATATAGTTATTTGGGAATTATTTTAAGTAATCAGAAAAATTATTTGGATGAATGGGAAAAAAAATTGATAAATGAAGCAAAGAAAAGAAAGGGATTGATAAAGAAATTAACAGTATTTTCATATAATAAATATGATGTAGCTAGAATTATATGGAAAGGAGTTGCAGTAGCAGGGTTAACATATGGTAATGATGCATTATATGTTAGTAAAAAGATATTAGATTACTTAGAAAAAGCTCAAAGGGAAGTAGGAAGACATGCATTGGATGCAGAAGTATGGACAGCAAGGAAGGCAATTCAAGGAGAAATGGGATGGTCAAGTTTTCATATGAGAGATGCAAAAAGTAAAATGAAAATGTTTGGTAGATTGCAGTTTATGGATAATAAAAGAATAGCTAAAATAGTATTTAATTGGGTTATGAGTAAAGGGCAGGTAACAAAATGGGTGAGAAAGGTAATGTGGTATGCAAAAGATTTGGATAAAGAATTTATAGCAATATATTTGTACAAAAGATGGGATGATTGTGTTAAGAAGATTATTGAGTGTTATAGTAGTAAGGAATGGGATAAAAGAATAAATTTATTAATAAAGACTAGGGAGTTATAGAGATGGAGAAATAGTATGGAGAGTAAAAAGAGTTTAAATATATATAGATATAAACAGAATATTAGGTGTGAGTTAATATATGATAATAATAGGGAAAGTACAAGGCTCGAACGGGATCTTTAGCTACCAAAGAATATACATGTAAATGGAAAAATATGGGTGATTTATTTTGTAAATTATGTAAGGAAGGAATAGAAAATATTAGGCATTTGTTAATTGAATGTAAATGTTTGAAAACAGAAAGGGTACATATAATGAAGTTGTGGAAAAATAAATATGAAAAGAGTGATTATACAGAAAGTGAATTATTGGTTTTTTTATGCTGGGTTTGGGAAAAGATAAGGGGGATTTAGATATAAAGGTTATAGAGTTGACAAAAATTATGTTGTGGAAATGGGATAGAGCAGATTATGGGTAAATTTAGAGTGGGGAATGTAAAATAAAGTGGCTAACAGGTTTATCTGGGCATAATTGCTGAGATATTCTTGACTTCGTTTAAGGAGAAGCCATAATACATCACATCACATCACATATGACACGAAATGTGACAGTGTGTTTTGTATCTTTATTGACTGATCATTATAAAATCTTACAAGCGATTTGAAAATATTTGTGTAGCTGATAGTTTCAAATGTTTCAATGGCAAAATTGCCATTTTAAAATAAAATTAAATGTTAGCTCATATTGTTCTATTGAGGGTTGTGGTGCAAAACGTATTCCCACATTTCATATTTATAACTAATAATCTAGATGTGAAAGCATCTTAAAAACTTTGTGGTGATGCTATGTAATGAGTGGTTTATGTGTTAAATAAAGATATATATATATGTGTGTGCAAAGCTGGTCAAGACAGGCAGTGTTTATCACTCTAAAAATGATATGCAGAAAAGTTGAATTATGCAAAATGCAAGTAATCTACATATTCTAATTTGCATAGCAATAATTGTCTAACAATATGCAAATTAGAAGAGTTGTTAAAAATATCTGCAGAACTTCTAATGGTGTGAGAAATCGGAGTAATAATGCTAGTATAGCAGAATGAAAACAGTTTAATGCATGCAGTATAGAAAGTGCAGTTGCAGACCATAACATAGAGAAGAAAAGAGATGTAGACAAATCCAATTAGACGGACTCAGAATTGTGAGTGAGTTAAGTTGGTTACTAAAATCGTTAATGAAAAATAATATAGAAAGTTATTGAACTGAAATGATAAACTTTAAATACAGGGAAACGATATTAAAAGGACTTTTAGTAAGGGGTGTAATAAAATCCAACTTTATACAGAACTGTTCGTGTGAAATTTAGACTGAATATATTATGGAGTTAGACTGAATATATTGTGGAGTTCAACAAGCAACGTACTAACTCACTGCTAATTCGTATAGATATTAAAAGTAATAAACTCATGATTAAAACTTTTATGTGCTGGTTGTTTTTTCTAAAAATAATTATATGGACTAATTCAGCGATTATGATACTGGAAACTTGGAGACCGAATCAGTCAGCAGATTCTTTTTAATGGAGCATATTGTGTACATCCACATACACATAGTAAAAATCCTGTAGGTAATAAATATTTCATAAATAAGGCAGAATAAATTTGATATATATATATAAGAACACTATTAACCATTCACATAAATTTTATTTTTAAAAAAATGTGCCAGCATAATCTACTAGAGTGATATGATAAAACTAATGTTGTTTGAAAAATAAATAAGAGATCAAGATACTGGTGCAATTTGATAGGTTTGTTTTTGTAAAATATATATATATATTAGTAATCAAGCATTGTTAGCCGAGAGGTTATCACAGCTACCTTGTAAGCAAGTAGTTGTTTGCAGACGGTTGTGGGTTCGCTTCCCGACCGATGCCATAACATATGAAAAAAAAAAATACATTAGTAGCAATTAATCTCATTCTTTAAGTCTTTCTACTTTTATATAAATTGTTTGATATTTTTTAAAAAGTTTTTTTTATCTTCTATTTACAAAAATCGTTATAAAAATGTATGCATGCTAAATAATATGTTAAATAGTATGTCAGCAAAAACACTTTTGGAAATAAAAAATACCACACCCTTGAGTATCAGTAGTAACCTTATATTAGTTCTGTTTCCTGTGTTGTTTCGTGTAGTGGTAGAGCGGCAAGGTCTGAACCTCAAGTTCATAAATTAGGTTGGCTGTCAAATGCAGGTTCGAATTTCTTATGAAGTCTTAAGAATTAACAATTGGGGTTTTTTTTTCTTATTTTCTTTCAAGTAGAGTTGATATGTAAAAAAATTAATATAGGTTAACTTAATTTGAAGTTTGATAATACTTTTTAAATTGGCTGAAATAATAAAGATGAATGCTCAAGGAGAGGCATAATGTGGGGTTTATATTTGTGATAATGTGATGAGGAATAGTATGCTAATCTTAACTATTTCTTTTGATTACAGAGACAATACACTAATATTATGATATACATAAAAATTCATATATTTACATACTAAAAAGCATATGATAGATAATATATATATATATGCTTTATGCTAATATGTTACATGCAAAAAGATATTTGTGCTGGTCGAGAGGTCAGCATGGCTGCCTTACAAGCAGTTGTCCTGGGTTAGCTGGTTCGCTTCCCGGCCCATGCTATGACACATGAAAAGTTCACATGATGTAAATATTTTCTTTAAAGCTTTATTTTAAACGTATTCACCACCCTTATTCCTAATACAGACTAAAGCATTTTATAAAACTATTATATCATAGAGTCATAACTTGATAGAAATAAACATCCATTGATGCAGAACTATCAATAACATACAACAATTTAAGCAAATGCTGATTTCATTATTTCATTCTGACTTATTTATAAATAAATGATTAACAATAATAATAATAATAATAATAATAATAATAATAATAATAATAATAATAATAATAATAATAATAATAATAATAATAATAATAATAATAATAATAATAATAATAATAATAATAATAATAATAATAATAATAATAATAATAATAATAATAATAATAATAATAATAATAATAATAATAATAATAATATATTTCATTTACTGTAATTGCTGCAAAATAAAAAGAGCTAATTAAAATCTAGACACACCCACACCCCAAAAAATGCAGAAAATTATGTAGGAAATAACACTATTTGTGCTGTGTAAATGAACCAATACATTAAAAACTAGATGAGAAACATTGATAAATTAATAAATACATAATTTATTAATTTTAATATAAATAAGAAGTAAAATAACGAAAATTGCCTAAAATGTAAATCAAAAATACTGTATAGTAAATAAGTTTCTAAATAATAAATATCCAATGAAATTATTTATTTAGACAGTATGAGATGTCCTTTATTATATCATTATGAAAATTAAATAAAGATATATATAATAACCCAAATATTTGAATGTAAAATATGAAAATATAAGACTCACAGAATCAGTTTTAAGAGAACTGCTTTCATCAGCTGTGTTTTTATTTATAAATAAATAAAAACAAATAAATTGTTTACGTATAGTTATTTATTTATAATAAACATTTTCCTCATACAAATAAAAAATTGAAAGTGTAAAATATTAGCTGAATTAATCATAAATTGTCTTAAATATGTTTTCTTACTCATTTGACATATTTCAATCATGTGAATAAAGATATTTGGAAAGAAATGAAACAGTTTTGAATTAATTATGCCATGTGTTTATATTAATCTTTAATTAAAGTTTGACACATCTGGAATAAAAGTGATGGGATAATTTTTAGCCTAATATATAATTATAGTTAGGAATAAAATACCTGTCTGAAAGGGAGAGGTGTCAGAGTTGTGAATTTGGGAAGTTTGGCCCCTTTAGACTGAATTGTAATAACATATTACAAATCCATGAGAAGTCTAATTACTACATTAAAACTGCTATTTCATGAGAATAAATATTTCTGTTCCATGATTAGTTGTTACAATTTTCTAAATCATTACAACAACCCATATCTTATTTGTATTACAAATAAATTGTCAACGAATAGCTGCAATATACTTCACTTTTAGTTGATTGTTATATCAGTTTACTCATCCTGATAACTAGTTTATTAATAAAATGTGATATATTTTAAATATGTGTATATATAACATACTAATGCACACCTATATAAGGCTTTATCTGAATTTTGGGTGACATTTACATCAACATTATCAGTTATATGTACATTGCAGATTACTTCTCAAAAACCTTCCTATTTTTTATTTTCCTCATTAAACATCCATGCTTATTTTTTTTGTTTTGCCTTAAGAACATCAATTAAATTCTTCAATTTTTTTTCATTCTATCCTGCACTTTTTCCAATATATTATTCTTAATTTGTTATTCCTCTCTATATACTTAATTCATCTCTTCAAACATTAACATTTATTCATATACAGTATTCCTTTTCATATTTCTCATCAAATTCTTCTTTATCTTTTATACTCTCCTCCAATTGGTAATTTAAAATTATCCGATATATTCTGTCTCTCTGTATAATGTTTATGCAACATATAGCTGACTATGAATAAAACAACAAATCTCTTCATTATATCTAGTTGTATTGGAATTCAGAAGGCCTTTTATTTTCAACAAAATCCTATTTAGACATTGGAATTCTAATCCAAATTATTATTAATATTTGTAGCACCCCTGATTATTCAAAAGCAGTATATATTTTCTATTTTTTCCCCACATTACAAATTTATCATTTATTATCTTTATTTATTTTATACTTCTCATCTATTTATATTGTTTTAATTTTACTTGCATTTATTTGCATCAGCACCATTCTACAAATTTCCACAATCTTCTTTAATATTTTAAAACTCTCTTCACCTTTCATAGGCATTGATCTTCAGAAAAAATATCCCTTAATGTTGGTATTTCTAGGTTAACAATATCATTAGTTAAATAAAAATGTAGTAATTTCTGAAGATTTAAATATTCTTTTAAAAGTTTCACATTTCAATGCATTATATATTTTCTAATAACTCAGAAAAAGCTATTGTTCCATGTGTTAGGTTATACATTGTACCGCAAATATTGTTTAGTATTCTTATTGTACTTCCGACTCTAAGACCTCTCAGTATACTATTGCGTTAGACTCTCATAAATTTTCTATGCCCTGCAGTCTTTATTTTAGGAAAAGTAAATATAAGTTCATGTTAAATGTTTAATATGTGTTTTCAATAAAATAAATTAATTTATAATTTTAACTCTACTGGTAAATTCCTCTTGAAGTGATATTTCTGTTTAAAATAGTCATGATTTTTACACGAATGTCATTTGAACAATCTCTACACCCTTTGTTTTATTTCAATCTTGCAGTGAAAGTTGCACATAAACAGTAACTATTTATATATTTTAATTGAGCAAATTATAAAGTTCTATTTTAAAAAAATTAAATAGCAGAAATCCAAACGGCAACACTTAATTAAATTTTATTTGTCGAGCAGAAATTATTTCAAAAGTTTTTTTTTCAGCTCATTTATAATAACTTTAAAGATTTTTTTATTCAATAAATATAAAATATATTTATTTTTTATAATTTAAAGATGATTTTAAAAAGATTTAAATTTACATTATGGAAAAGAAAAAAATGTTGCCCTGTCTACATAAAAAGCTTGGTTTATTTTTTATTTGATTAAATGTATTATTTTTACAATTTATTAGTTATTTTAGTTATATTTAAAATTTATTTTAATAAAAATTTTGTTAAAAAATAATTCTACTTTGATATAACATTATTCAATGTGAAGGTGACATATATAAAAAATTAATTTTTTACTTGGCCATGAAAATGTTAATAATGGATTCTATTAACAAAAAGTAGGTAACATACATCAAAGCAATTTGACCACAAATTAAAACAATTCATTTACACTTACTTAACTCTTTGGGCAACTGAAAATAGCACTATGATTTACCAATGCATTAGTGTTTTTGTCATTTCTCCCATGGTGTTTGTTAATGGCAAAAAATAAATTAAAAGATACAAACTTATTTTCATCATTTAATAAAAATTAAGATTTTAATTCTAATTCTATATGATCTCTTCCAAGAATACTAAAATTATTAATACACATCTCCAGCACTGACTTTTATTAGACCATAAAATTTAGTTTAGTTCCTTCTTTCTTGTTTTTATTTTTGCTAAAACTATTCTTTATTAATTTCTTTTTAATTATGTAATGTTTATATTGTAGTTTTTATTTTAAAGCATAATTTTTTAAATCAAAAATTATTAAAATAAATATTTATATAAGGCTAAACTAAACACATTTCCTGTCAAACATTTTTATTTATTTATTTATAATATTTTATATTTTAGACTATATTCATTTTTTAATTTATGTTTTGGCTAAGCTGTAAACAAATTATAATGTAAAATTATTATTTTATTTCAAAATAAAATAAAAGAGAACCAATATTTTTTCCTTAATTCCCTCTAATAAACATCTGCAGAAGAATTAATTTATGCACTGAAATATAAATTATCCATACATAAACACATATAGTATTGCCTGATGTCATGCATATATATCTGTTTTTATTTCTTGTAATATAAGCAATAAATATAAAATAATAATTTGAGGTATTTGGATAAATATGCAAGTTCTTGGGTTTATTTAATAAACTCAGATTAATTGAAATACAAACCTATAACCAATAGCATAATTTCATTTCTAATGTCTACAAGTATATGTTTGAGAGCAGAGTGGTATATCTTATAAATAAGATTTTGAAATATAAGACCATAGGACACGCAAAAAAAAAATATGAAAGATTTGGTAAAAAAATGTTTGTTAGCAGCTATTAAAAAACAAATATTAGATACATTTGCAATTTATTAAGCATAACATTCACAAGCCAATAAAATTATTCAGATATTTAGTCAATCAGTTGTAACGGGTGTACTCGTTTACCGTATACTTATTTGTTCTTATCTTAAATAAAAAAATATCTATTTTTTTCTTTATGAAGCCAAATAGTGATAAGAAAATTCGTATTTCTCTCACAGCATATTTATGGACGTCAATCATTGACTCCAAGCGCCAAACTTACTTTTTACATAAGTATTATGCTGGAAGAGAAGAATACGATAGTAATAGGGCCTCTCTACTAGCTCAGTACTCAGGGCGGGTGGCTAATAAACCGTAGGAAAATGTACGGGAGACACTCTATGCAACCAACAACGAAACTCGGATCAATCGTCTAAATTTATGAACTACATTCCATGAGTCAAATAATAAAACACACACATGCAATATACCTTAAAATAACATATCTTTTATTATAATATTTTCTGCTTTTAATAAAAATATATTTCCCCGCACCCTTTAACATTTATATAACCCAATAAAACCTATATATGTATTCTGTGTGGACTTTCAATAGAATAAGAAAAACGAACGTATACACAGATAAAATCTAATCAGCTGTATTCAAAATGGCCTTATCTTAAAAAAATATAAGTCTCTTGCCTTGGTTCGTTCTCCTTGAGGGTTTCAGAAAACGTAATAATATTTGGAAAATAAAATATCTTAAGTTCATATTACCTGCAATTTTTGTCCGATGTGATCCCCGGGGATATCAAAATAAGAAGAAAAACACATGAAATCCGAAGTAAAACGTACGAGACAGTTCATCACGCTTCAGTTCATTCCGAGTCGGATCGATTCCCTTGCGAAAAGTTGATAGGTCTCCGGTAGATGTTCTCCGGTCACTGCCGCATGGCCTCTTCGGGGCAAGGTCCAGAAATCCCAGCACGCTTAAGCCTTTACCCCACTGTACTCATATTCGGCCGTAGCCTTAGCTATTCTTCTTCAATATATATAAAAAAAAATGAAAATATTTCTTTTTCTTCTTTCCTCTTTGAAGACCAAAAATAATCTGACACTAGTTTAAAAAAAAAAACTACATCTCACTCTCCCTGTCACTTTTTCCTTTTCCTTTGTTTTCGCAAACACAGTCCGTCCCCTTCTTCCCCACCACGTGGTATAGATGGCCAGTTAAGCTAATAAGCAGAAAGAACTTTTCGCACCTTCGGACATTTTGGCAATTAACATTCCGGAAACTTTTTACTTCAACCTTCTTTTTAATTTTCATTCAAATTCCCCAGATAAGATTTTCGATGTTTAATATATTTCTTTTTTTTTTTCTTTTACTTACAATAATCTCTTATCTTGGATCCAAAATGTATTCATACGTTCGTTTTCTAAAATTGTCTATCCACACCGCAAATACATACATATACCACTTTTACAAAAACAAAACGCAAATTCCCCCCCCCCCCCCCTCTTTTCTTACTTTAATAAAATCTTAAACATTTTCTCCCACTAACAAAATAAATACTAAAACGAAATAAAATCAAAATTATATGAAACTAATTTTAAAACTATATAACATATGTGTGCGCTATTCTACCTTGTAACTAGGGTTTAAACCCGACTAGTTACAATACCCTCCTCCCGGAAGCCTTTAAACACGGTCTACGTATTTGAACGGCTCATGCCTAACTTATCAAATAAAACGATACATCCTTAAATCTTTTACCTTTATAACTTTCTGCCCTGCGGCTCTAGAACAAAAGAAATAAACGACCATCAATCCCAACGATATGTTATAAGTTCAACCACCAACTCACACGCATGTGATATGCAACGCACCGAACACAAATAATTCCACACAGACTTATTTGGTTATGTGACCGGAAACACAAAAAAAAATTTAAAAAAAAAAAAATCTCTTTTTTTTTTTTCGTACGTGTCAGGACTTTCTAACCGCACTCTGCTACTTCAGAGTCTTATGAGCGTGGGTAACTAGCACAAAAATCCGACTTTTAAGCAGGAGTCGTCCCAGACCTTGCTCGCTTTTGGAGTTTTGTGGGTGGGACGGTATGTGAGTGCCGTGCTCTCTTTGGAGACTTATTGGCTTAAGTTTAATAGGTCGGTCAACCATGTCGGGAACAACATTTATATACAGGACGCTACACACCACATGCCCAATCCAAGCAACCAAACCCGCCATCCACCGTACTCATATTCGATAGACCGCTCCCATCTCAAATCTCCCTAGCCACCTTTATCTAACTCTCTAGCCTACAAAACAATGGAGGAGAAAAAAAATCGACACACATATATAACTTCAAATGTGGCCTTATATAACGGCCCCTATACTTAATAATATCATTGTTAAATATTAAACCCACACCCTAATAAAATAATTTAAACAAACACCCAAAAAAAAAACTTTCAGCATATGTCCAATTACGTGTATATATCTTAACTCTATCGGCTATCCTTTTTCTCGGATGAACTCGAAATCTTTCCCCTGTCCATAATTCGGCTTGCGTGGCGGTCGTGGCTCTTCATGTTCATACTGCCATTTCAGTCTAGTATTACCATCCCCTCGCTCGGGATCCTGCAAGTTCC
This sequence comes from Epiperipatus broadwayi, assembly GCA_028023455.1. Lineage (NCBI taxonomy): Eukaryota > Metazoa > Onychophora > Udeonychophora > Euonychophora > Peripatidae > Epiperipatus > Epiperipatus broadwayi. The sequence continues at coordinate 2,244,038 of JAQFVV010012555.1, forward strand.
AATCCGACCCTCCTTCTTCCGTCCCAAATTTCACAACTCGAGTATCGTGATTTTCTTTTCCTCGCTCTATCGGTAAATTATAATCATAGGTGCTCATATCAATCGCATTAAGTAGCTCAGCTACCTCCTCCATGGACGCTTTCCTTATGCCTAACATCATTTGTTCCACGGGAGCTTCTCCCATTTGGCCGGCAAATGGCCGAACCTTTAAAAATTGGTTTACATGGGCCTGTGCTGGTACGTACTTCGTCACGGCTTCCCTTTCTTCTGCTATTTTTGTCTTTTCGCCCTCAACCTGTTTCTCATCTACTTTCTTTCCCTTAGACTTCTCGTCTTTATCTATACTTCCTTCCTTCTTTGACTCTCCTTCGTTCTCTTCTCCTTGATTAACTCCTGTTATTCTTTCCATTTGCTGCTCTAATTTTCGCAGCCTTTCCTCAAATCGATCTTCGAATTTTTGAAATCTTTGTTCCAATCTTTCCAGAATGACCTCCAAAATCTTCGATTCTTCCTTCTTTTCTTGGTCCATTTTCTTTTGGAGTCTTGTTTTCATTCACACTATATTTTACTAAATATATTTTGATATCTTAAAAAAAAATCGTAGTAATTTGTTTTGACTGCTTCCAAAATCACAACGTGGTAGGTTTTCTCTTCCCCCCCCCCAAAGCGCCATGCTACGTGTCTAATTTCTTTATCAACCACTCGGAAAACTATTTTCTGTCTTTCAATAAACTATTTTAATCGAAAAAAAAAAAACTTCACGTCTCTCTAATATTTCTATTTTACTCCCCCTCCTTTCCCTTATCGAATTTTTAATCTTTCTACTCGGGCCCCCATACATTCCATTCTTCATAAAGCCTTAGTTGGGACGCCATTGTAACGGGTGTGCTCGTATACCGTATACTTATTTGTTCTTATCTTAAATAAAAAAATATCTATTTTTTTCTTTATGAAGCCAAATAGTGATAAGAAAATTCGTATTTCTCTCACAGCATATTTATGGACGTCAATCATTGACTCCAAGCGCCAAACTTACTTTTTACATAAGTATTATGCTGGAAGAGAAGAATACGATAGTAATAGGGCCTCTCTACTAGCTCAGTACTCAGGGCGGGTGGCTAATAAACCGTAGGAAAATGTACGGGAGACACTCTATGCAACCAACAACGAAACTCGGATCAATCGTCTAAATTTATGAACTATATTCCATGAGTCAAATAATAAAACACACACATGCAATATACCTTAAAATAACATATCTTTTATTATAATATTTTCTGCTTTTAATAAAAATATATTTCCCGCACCCTTTAACATTTATATAACCCAATAAAACCTATATATGTATTCTGTGTGGACTTTCAATAGAATAAGAAAAACGAACGTATACACAGATAAAATCTAATCAGCTGTATTCAAAATGGCCTTATCTTAAAAAATATAAGTCTCTTGCCTTGGTTCGTTCTCCTTGAGGGTTTCAGAAAACGTAATAATATTTGGAAAATAAAATATCTTAAGTTCATATTACCTGCAATTTTTGTCCGATGTGATCCCCGGGGATATCAAAATAAGAAGAAAAACACATGAAATCCGAAGTAAAACGTACGAGACAGTTCATCACGCTTCAGTTCATTCCGAGTCGGATCGATTCCCTTGCGAAAAGTTGATAGGTCTCCGGTAGATGTTCTCCGGTCACTGCCGCATGGCCTCTTCGGGGCAAGGTCCAGAAATCCCAGCACGCTTAAGCCTTTACCCCACTGTACTCATATTCGGCCGTAGCCTTAGCTATTCTTCTTCAATATATATAAAAAAAAATGAAAATATTTCTTTTTCTTCTTTCCTCTTTGAAGACCAAAAATAATCTGACACTAGTTTAAAAAAAAAAACTACATCTCACTCTCCCTGTCACTTTTTCCTTTTCCTTTGTTTTCGCAAACACAGTCCGTCCCCTTCTTCCCCACCACGTGGTATAGATGGCCAGTTAAGCTAATAAGCAGAAAGAACTTTTCGCACCTTCGGACATTTTGGCAATTAACATTCCGGAAACTTTTTACTTCAACCTTCTTTTTAATTTTCATTCAAATTCCCCAGATAAGATTTTCGATGTTTAATATATTTCTTTTTTTTCTTTTACTTACAATAATCTCTTATCTTGGATCCAAAATGTATTCATACGTTCGTTTTCTAAAATTGTCTATCCACACCGCAAATACATACATATACCACTTTTACAAAAACAAAACGCAAATCCCCCCCCCCACCCCCCTCTTTTCTTACTTTAATAAAATCTTAAACATTTTCTCCCACTAACAAAATAAATACTAAAACGAAATAAAATCAAAATTATATGAAACTAATTTTAAAACTATATAACATATGTGTGCGCCTTTCTACCTTGTAACTAGGGTTTAAACCCGACTAGTTACACAGTAGATCATGTGATGCTCAAGCATCTGAAATGACAGATCAAGTTTTGATCCAGAGATCTTAGGCTCTTGAGTTCACCATTCCACTATTGGGCTAATTGCATGGGGAAATAAAAAACAATGGTAATAATAAACAGGTATTTATTGAAAGATGATAAGTATGTAAAGATGCATGTCATAAAATATGCATAGAAAAAATAAAGCTGTGTAATATAAATGGTAATTGTACTGAATGATACAATGATATAAAGAAGATGCTAGAACTCAAAATGTATGGATTGCAGTCTATTTCTGTCTTGAACAAACTTCCTATGAACTTCCAAACAATAAATCATTGGCTTATTTCTGCCCTGCATGGAGGGATACAATGATAGAATGGAGCCCTTGGGAGCTCAAGATCCCTTGATAGCAGCCTAGCTCTCTCATTTCTGTCACTTAAACTTCTTATAATCTCTTAATCAACAAATCATGTGATCCTTTTGTCCTTGTCCTGCAAGACTTGTTGCTATGGTAAAGTGGCTATGAAATTCCATATCCAACATTGATTGCTGACCAGCTTTGTCAGTCCCAGTGTTCAGACTTATGATCTCCAAATAATAAACTAACAATTTTTTAAGTGATATATTGAAAAAAAAAAGACAACAAACGATTACAACCTTTAAGCCTTGACCAATCACGATAAGCGTATATGTCCTCTTTACACTGCATATATCATTTTCCCTTCAAAGTCAAATATTTAAGCAGCAGGGTACAATTTTAACAGTTACAAGATTGTTTTTAACAAATATTGTATATTTGATATAATATCTGTGCTGATGGATGACTTCAATGTGATAGAGCTAAGGGGGAAGTTGCATTGATAAAAACAAAAAAATGAAAATATATATTACAGGGCAATGATTGTACATCTTTCCACAATGTGTTAAAAATGAATAGAAACTGTTCCCTACCATACATGAGAATAATGTGGTGAAAGTTAGTGAACACTATCAGCAGGGGTATAGAGGTTTGGGTGCTGTTACCTCCATAACTAAGATTTCAAAGTATATATTTGGGCTAGGAATAATCTTCAGTTTAACAAATGATTAGTAATAATCATGAATATACTTATATAAAGACATTTGTATCAGATTTATGAGAGCAGAAAGTTTGACATTTATAAATCAAACTATAGTAATTGAATATCTATATATAGGGGATTTGAACTCGGACTTTCAAGCACCCATAAACTATCCACCCTATCTCATACAACTGATATACATGACTACACACATGTAGAAAAGATAAATAATCACCAATATATGTATGTCATGCTAAATCAGCACTCATCAGTTGGTCCAGATTATCATCTCCCACACATATGTATAATCAGTACTCAGTTAAATGTCCGAGTTCAAATCTCTATATTTACAATTAAGCTCCAGGTTTGTGAAGAGTGCCTGGTTTTTAAATATCTAATTGATTATCTATAAATACTGAACAAATAAATGATGAAAATATGTGTAAGAGATTGCGAACTGGAGCAGCTAAGGAGTGCTAGTTCAGCACAATGTGCATCTTGGGTATCATTGGTCTTTTTCACGTCTTCAGTTTATAGGTTTCAGAAATGAGAGATGGAATAGAAATTTGAAATATATCTAAAAATGTACATACAAAATAATAACATGAATTATGTATGTCTAAACTCACTTGAAAAGTAAAGTGGATGTTTCAAAATGCATTCTTAATTAGGGATGTTGGTCTGACTTGTGAACCAAATAATTTTTCTGAGTATGATTAAGCTAATATGAAATCCCCCTTGGTAAATTATTTTATCCATATCTCATTTTCCCTTCAAAGACAAATATTAAACAGCAGGGTGTGTAATTTTAACCATTATAAGATTGTATTTAACAAGTAGTGTATATATACACACTTCTTCAATATCATTAATATTTTATAAATACTGTTTATTATCCAACTCTAAATATTTACGATGATGAAGAAAAGAAAATCTGTGTTTTTGCATTTCCACTGAAGATCTTTCACCTTTTTGATGAACGAATATTACGAAGCCGAACCAACCGTCATTATCAAAAAACAGAATGAAACTTATCCAAGCAAAACATGGTAATATGTCATATAGTTTCAAAGTTATACTTTCAAACATATTTTGAACTATTTTAATTTGAGAATCTTCTTTAGTTATTACTTCAAATGACAAAAGTTATTTATAGGTAATGAAAATTACATTCCAATAGAATAAATCAAATTTCTTATTATCCTCTCGGAAAATGTAATGAAAATGTTTCATTTTAAAAGGAAAAAAAAGAGAAAAGTTTAAATAACTTTCCTCTTTCTTTTTTATATTTTCGTTTTGTGTCAGCAGAAACAATTTGAAAAATGATTACTATTATAATGGTTTGAATTATAATAATTTGCAAATTATATAGTAAATACTTTAAAATGATAAAATATAAGATGAATACCATTAAGCTTCTAAATATTTATTATTCAAAACCTTCTATTATTCAATCAAAATGTAAAGGATGATCTTAAGCCTTTTATAATAAGGAAATTAGTTTGTACTCTAAATACTAATAAAATTATAAATAAGAATTGAGCCACCGAGGAGTTGAAATACAAAGCCAATGTCTATCTTGTTTCTACATCAGACAATGAGTTAATCTCATTATTATTTAATTAAGTAATTTTTCTCAGAATTTATTTCCTGTTAGTTAACATACTTCATTCACAATTTGTCCTTTATTGGACTAAATGAACAATTACGTGTGACCAATAATCACAAAAGTATCCAAATGCAATCATCAATAAAATTAATTCAATAAACAATGTGACCAAAAATTGGTCCCAGTCAGATTACGTAATCAGTTTTGAGGCTGGATACACGTTATAAATGGGCCTTTTTTTTCTCAGACAATATTTTAGTGTCTGTTTTTTCCACTTACAAAATAATATTTTCCTGTTTGGCGACAAACTGCCTGCTAAGTATACACCTTTCTAAAATCCAATAAAGTTCTTAATGAAAGATAAAAAACAGTACTAAAAAAATTATTTATTTATAAACAAAACTACAGATTAAAACAAATGTTTATTTACTTAATGTTTAGAATTATGATGAAAGGATAAACAACCTATTATCTGAAATCTAAAAAATGTGCAATTCCAATAAAACCCTTGAACCAGTGACTTTGCTTAAAGATACTTGATCTATACAACCATTCTGTGAGCATAATTTCATAATCTGCTGCCATTAAATAGGATTTCATCCAAAGCCGCTTGTTTCCATGAGGAAACTTTTTGTTTCATATGTAGAGTGTATTACAATAAGCTCAAACAGCTTCAGAACAATGAATGTCATTATATACAATAGCCTAATATTTTCATATAAAATTATGAAGGATCCATTAAAGTTTATAACATAGTTCTAAAATTGATATACTTGGAATGAATTGTGTTAAGATGGTGTCAAGTAATGTCAAAATATAAACTACAATGATGAAATGTATCCTCACTATCATAATAATCCATTGTATAGAAACCTAAACTACCTGCTGTTAGTCAAAAAAACATATACACATTAATGATATATAAATGCATAAAAAATACTGTATGACAAATGGTGAAAACAGCAGTGTTTAAATGTTTGTTTTATTTACAGCTATCAGTTCAGAATAATTGACTCTCATCTGTATTGTTAATTATTATTGGCTTAACACAATTTTATTTCAGTATTTCAAATTTTCAAGCCAGAACATAAACTTTACCAAACTCTTATGCCATTAAGATCTAAACATACCAATTTTCAAATTTATATTTTTGTTCAGTGTGTTTAAACTATCTGATAAACAGTTTATTTGCAAAAAGCAGTTTTTCTCTTTCTACTCCAATGCCACCTATAGTAAGCTTGAATTATTAGTGATCAGTTGGAAATTTATACTCATCATCAGTAAGTATTTGAGATTCAAATCCAAAACCAATGCAATTATGCATTTGGTAGCTGTTTTCAATTCCTTTTTATTATCAGACTTTTAGCTTGAATTTCAATTAACCGCTAAACTTTTGAACATGAGTCAACCCACTTGTATAGTTGTGGAAATGTAATACTATGATAGTAACTATATATTTTTATGGTCTCAGTTCTATCCTAACATAATGACTGTAACATAGAGAGATGAAATACAAGATTTGAATAATAATGTGTTGATATAAATAATTTATTTACTATGTTATGACTTTCATTTCATTCTGAAAATTCAATTTCTTCTTACAATTAAATCATAATTTATATTTCTTTTGCTTGTTTAATTTTAAAATTTACCTTTTTTAACATGACTTTTTAAAAAAATACAATTTTTTTTTTAACCATTAACTTTTATCTTTAATTCTTACGACTAGCAATTCAAAATCTGAAAGATTTTTAAAATTAAGTTCAAAAAGAAATCTTCAAAGCTTAACTTAATTCTTTAAGGAATTGAAATTCCTACAGTCTTGAATAAATTATTTTTCTTGAATTTACAATTCTGAATATAGTAATAACAATCAATTAATCCAGATTGTAAGAGTAAAGATTAGAAAATGTAAAATAAATAGGTTGATGTTAAATTATAAGATTAATCTCTATTAATCAAACACTATAATTAATTTGAGGATAAGTTTTCAAAATTTGATGTTCATATATTTGGGCTTCGGGTTGAATGTTTTCCCAAATTCAAGAATTTTTTTAATAATTATTAAAATTAATTTTTAATATAGCTCAAAAAATGAAAAAATTGTGCAATTTAGATATTTATTTAAAAAAATTAAAAAACTACAATTACTTGTATTTCTTTCCTTTCTTGCCAACATAATTTTAACACGTTCGCAACTAGCAGTGTTCTTACCAGATTCTGAAGTGTTCTATGATACTGCTATTGATTCCAGATTTTATTAATTTTAAAAAAAAATCTGCAGGTGGCACTACCATAGAAAAATCATACAAATATCATGTGAATTTCCAAATTCAAGTAATGCCAATGATTTATTGTATCATAATACAAGGAAATTGACTTTTCCATAGATGGAAAAATTCTTTCTTCTCAGGTTTTAAGTGTTCTTTACTTCTTTTGTTATTTTGAAAGGAAAATTTGTAAATTTTCAATAACATTATTATATATATATTTAATTTTGATTATCGGTAATTATTCACATGATATTGCACAAAACACAATTAAGCAATAACATCAGATTATATTATAAACCACATAAATTAGAGAATAAGCAGAAATTGCAGAAAAATAAGTGCATATAAGCACACTTATTTAAGGTATTACATTCTGTATAAACAGTTGTCATTATATATATATCATATAATGTAACATTTTTAAATAATGAACAAGTCATGTGACTCACAACTTTCACATTAATTTACAAATGAAATTGATTGTTATGATTTTTCCATATTATTTTTCATGACTTGTATCCCTTCAGAGACTGTTGCATTTTGTTAAAGGCTTAAATGTGTGTGTATTAATGACCTTGTATTTGTATATACACCATGTTCAGCAATTTTTTTTTATCCCTTTGACATATTGTTTTTATTTTGTTAATAAAAGCATTTGGATGTCTTTTATAATCATTACTATATACAAATGTACATCTGGTACATCATACGGAAGAAAAGATGAATATGCTAGCATGAATGTGGGGATTAAAACCCTTGGAAAATGATCTGATAAAGTTGTTGATATTCTCATTTTGTTGTTGAATATTATTGGTATCATTGTTCAGATTTTTTCTAAGATCCTGACATTAAAAAGAAAGGTGTGTTTGAATTTCTTTGTAACACAGAGTACACTGAACGTCAGTATTTATGTGTCCTCATTTAAATTTGTAGAAGTATGCTGTGTGCAGGGATTCTAAGTTTAGTTTTATTAAGAAGTTAAAATATTTTGGTTCTAGTGACCAGAATTTGTTTGATGGTGATGTTCAATATGGGTTTTGCTTCATATGAGGAGATGGGCAGAGCAATGAGTGCACTTATTTTTAGGACAAAGTTAAGATTTTTGAATGGATAATAACAATTTTAAAAGTTCTTCCTAATATTATGAGTTTGGAAATGGTAGGTCAGTAGATGTTATTTTACAAATGATCTGTAGATTTTGAAAAGTTTTAGCACACGATGAAATTATGTTAAATATGTTTGTAATGTGAAGATCTAAATATTATATAGTCCTAGTCCATTATGAACAAGTGAATTTGTATACTTTTAATTGAGAAGGAATAAAATAAAACAAGTACAAAAAATTATTTTGTCCAATAAAACCAACTAAGTAAATGAAAGGTTAGGCTAAGGGATGAGAACTGATTAGTTGGAATTACATTTCTTAGTTGTTTTTTTATTAACTTGCTTAAAGAGACTCTTATTAATATGGATGTGCCTTTTAAAAATCACTGTAGTTACTTTAGATATTATTTGGTGATAGTTATCATATCTAGATAGAATTTAGGAGAAATCTATGCAATGACCAAAAATTGGAGGCATAGAGAATAAGTGCTTAAGAAGATCTGATAGATAAATAAGTGGATGAATGAATAAATACTGACTGATATATGAATATTCTCTTATTCTTCTCTTTCACTTTCTTTGCATATCTTCATATAATCATATATATATTGCTTATAACACTTCTTTCCTATACACTTCAATGCAAACAAATTTTCTTAAAAACTTCTTTATTTTCCTTACAGTTTCGACTGTCCCTTCATCAGATGTCTAATCTTCTTCTCTGCTTTAATTAATTAATTCTCTGCTTTAATTCTCTGAATTAATTTTAATCAAAGCAGAAAAGAAGATTAGAGCTCTGATGAAGACTGCTGGACAGTCAAAACTGTAAGGAAAATAAAGAAGTTTTTAAGAAAATTTGTTTGCATTGAAGTGTATAGGAAAGAAGTGTTATAAGCAATATATATATATATATATGAATAGATAGACAGAAACATTACATCTATAGTAGGATATTCTTGCCAATAATGATCAAGGCAACATCATATTATAATCATATTATTTGCTTTTACACATTAACATTAATTTGACCAGCCCAAACTAATGTGGAAACTTCTGGATAATGATAATAATCAGGAATAATATTAGCTACTTTCATTCTTAAAAAAAAATTTTTATGGTTTATCAAAACTAAATTTAAATTCTGCAGTGGCCAGAAATAAAATACATTAATACAATGTCACAATATTCCTCAACATATGTAAATGTTTAGAGCAAGGTTCACATTACCTTTCAAAAATTTTAAACATTAAAACAACACAATGCACTTTATACATGGATAATTATAATATTTTTGCCTCTTTGTTTTAAAATAAATTTATTAAACATAGTAACATAGTAATATACAGTTAAACTTTATAAAAATTTACATAGCATTCAGAATGAAACTCGAAAAAGTCAATGCAGAGAAAAGGATATCTTAATAAGATTAAGAGGAAAATAAAACTTTCACCCAAATATCATCATGTAGACTCACAGGCGAAAACAGAGAGTCTCGCTGCTTGACTTGGTCAAGAAGCTTAATAAAGACATTTAGAGCTGAGTCCTGAGAATGACCAAAGATGAGCCTGCAACATGTCAACCATAAAGAAAATGTTATAAAGATAGATAATCTTATTGCTGCAAACAATCCCTTCTTGAGAGTATTAGAAACAGAAAGAGCATCCCTAAGATCCAGAGAGACATTCGCAACAATAAAGTCCCTAATCGACTTAAGAGCAGGACAAGTATAGAAAATATGGAGTATTGTCTCATCATATAATCTACACAACTGACACTGAGATGAAATCCTAATGAAGCCTCTGCTGGACACTAAAAAATAACTTGTTGGGAGCACATTTAAATTCAGTTTAAATACAAAATCAACATGTCTTGCTTCAATGAAAAGAAGTTTCATTTTACACAAGAGAACTTTATTTGAAACACCTAATGCAATGACTATCACAAAATATTGTTTTACAAAATGTGGTTTGAAACTCATGATGAACGCAGTTCAGAAGTTTTGATAAAATGAAATACAGCTGACTAGCCATGATTTTGCATTATATGCAATCATCATACTAATTTTATTTCACATGCAAGAGAAAGCTAAAATTCAGTACATTATGATTCAATTACGATGCTCAGTTATTAAAATATGTACTTTACTACATTTCAAAAATACAAACATAATAACCAAAATAACCATCTCAAAAGATGCAATAAATTTTCATTCTTGTAGAAATTAATTGCTAGAAATTTTCTACTTTTAATTTGCTGTAAAAGTTTTCTTTCATTTTCAATCCCAGGAGTTTTGAAATTGTTGAGTGAAATTGCAAATGTTATCCATGATTCATCTAGTTTTAAATTACAAGAAATGCCACTAGGTGGCACTAGAATCAATTTTTTTTCCACTAATTTTTTATTAGTTATAATGTTAATTTAAAAATATATTGTCATCATAAATAACCTATGCAAAGTTTTAACTAGATCAAAAATTGGAAAATGGGTGAAAATTCAAACTTTTTATCTAGAAGACTAAAAACAGTAAATCAAATAAAAGTGTGCATTAAATATTCTTTATGCAGAATTCTAAACACATCTGGAAAGAAACACTTTTATAAAATGCAATAATAAATTTAATGAATAAAACACAAAATGAGAAACACATTCAACGATTGAAGACATTACTCATTAATTAATTGTCTATTGCCTTAATTGTTAGAAACAGTAGAATGATCAGACCTCCCTACTTTTGAACAATCTACTATAAGCGTGTGTAATCAATGGACATCGGATGGTATTTATCATTTGGGTTCAATCTGACCCTAATGCACTTATTCCACTAGGGGTATTTTTTATATATACTATTCAAGTTAATAGCCCAAAATTTAACACAACCCAGAAATTTTGAACACAAACTTTCCTTTTTTTATATATATCTGAAATCAGATGAGTTTCTGTATACTTTACAGACCACAGTTTTAATACAGCTCTAGACTTATATTCTTTAGCAAGGAATATTAACACTAATCCCATAATATGGTTTTTCTGGATGCTTTCTCTATATGTTTCCAAGAGCAGATCTTTTCACTTTATTTTAGAGTGATCTATTATGAGATTGAGAAATCAAAGGGCACCAGATAGTATAGTGGTATAATATTATTATTCCCAGACTGTTTTATCTTTTGCCTTCTTGTGGGAAACTAATATTTAGAGCTGGGAGTAATGGATTTATGGAATAGCACATAGCATCTGGTATCCATTGACTATTCAATTTTATAGCAAATGAATCTATAATAACATCAAGAGATCTGTTACTGGAAGCATATGAGTAAGCATGTTTGAGAAGTATATATTCTTGTTGTTAGTAGAATCAGTACTAATATGCAATGATGAATTTATATATATATATACTGCTGTTGTATATCCTATGAAAGAAATGATCAGCACACCTGTCTGCTTCCCCATGCCCTGAGATTTGAATACAGATGAAAATTTTATTTATTTCAAATTGTATACAAGCTTTTTATTCAAAGAGCTAGGCTATATTTAACATCCCATCACTACTTGATTTTCACTAACTATGGTGGTAAACCTATTCACAGATTGTCTGTAACTTGATGTCAAAAAGGTTTTTGACTTGTAGGAATTTAAAAGATGTTTACACACACATATATATAAATTATAAAATAAGTCATAGATCACATGACCATATCTCTTAAGCTTGTAAGTTATAAAACAATGAGGATTGCCAGTTCCTCTACAACAGGAACCCCTCCCCAAACCCCTGACCATGTTTTCGTGCTTTGGCACTCCTCAGAGAGGTGTCAGGATAGGTTATATTATTAGATCACAATGACAAAGTTAATCTTATTATGATTTAGAAGTAATTCCTTTTCATCATTTTAAACCATTATGAATCTCCTGCAGAATGATAATCCTCCAAGTTTTAGTTTGTTTGATCTATAGATTTTGGAAAAATTTTCTGACCTTATTAATCTATCTTACGAGTGGCTCTTTATCGTGAGATTCGGTTTAAAAATTTCATTATTCATATTGTCATTTCTTCAAGTCATACATACATATTTCCATATCCACTTCTTCAATTACTTAATTACAATATCAGTGAATCTATGGCCTGCCTTGAAAAAATAAACTGTACATAGTGCAGATATATATGTCACGTGATCACAATTTCAGCATCACCATTTCTATATACGTACATACATTTAATCAAAATAATCCTTTAAGCGTATATAAATACATTAAATTATCTGATAAAACCCTTCATTTTTGATCTAATAAATTTACATAATATATTGGCGGGCATTTCTACGAATAAAAACAGCTGAGAATAAAAACAATTATTTAATCAAAGAAATCATCAACTTAATTTGGCTTCTGTATTGGTGCTGAGTCACTAAAGTCGAAAAAAGAAAATCTTTCCGCATGATTAGTTCCAAGAAATGCTTTTAAAATCACAGAAAGAACAATTTTAATTAAGCACAGTATTATTTAAACCTTCTCTCCTCTCCCCCTCCAAGTAACTTTTCCAATTTTCAATTAAGGTTTTTTCTTCTTAGCATGTTAATTATTTCATTAATGAATATTTTAATTAAATAACATTCTTTTTTTTTCATCTACAGTAAAATCCTAAATAATATCTTTCCATTAAACCTTCCTTTTAATTGAATAATATGGACAATTAATTTGCGAAAATGAAATGATAATTCATCTCATTAATGAAACCAATAATTAACACTATCACTTCTAATATCCCCTCTACTATAGAGGCAGCCATCAAACTGTGACGGGTTTGATTTTCCACAAACAAGATATTTAATATTTTTAAAAGCTAATTTAAATTGCTAATAAAAATATCACGGAATATTGGAGTCTTCGGATAACAAGCGATAGTAAATGGAGCAAAACTTTTTCAAAAAGGAAGAGAAAGTGGAAACACAAATGACATTAGTCATTTCTTGTTTGTGGAAAGTTTTAATAGTAGTCAAAATAAAAATGGCGTCAGATGAAAACGCTAACTGAAAGTTAAATATAAGGTGTGTCTTTATATACTCACGCAGGTTATGAGCTTGCTTGCAAATGCTATAGATTTAAAATAATGATTAATACCTATGTTCTTCATAAGATTTAATGCCTATGCGTGGTTTGGTGTGGATTCTGAAGCTTAACTTCTTTAATCGCTCCCACTTCTGTCACTTCCGGCGTTCAAGTTTTTTATAAACTACCTAGCAATAAAGCCAACGAATTAGTTACTTATTAGGTTTTTTAATCTTCAAATCTCCATCAGTTCAAATATAAACATACACAATCTAAGATTTAGGTTTTTTTTTTACTCTGTTGTGTCTGGGGCTAGATATAAAGACCATAAGTAACCTTAACTCCATTTTACCATTTGGAACAGTTGCACTTCTGGTGATCAAATTTCTTACGAATTCCCAAGCGATTGCCCATTTGATTATTTGTTTATCCAATAATAACAAAGTCTATATATACAATATACAATAGTTTAGTTTGATAGTTTCCAAATAGCTTCATATTTTTATGCTAAATTTCAATTTTCAAAACTGATTTTACATGTATTGATCTTTTTTTTTTTTTTGAAGACGGACAGAGAGAGATATAATATTTACTTGCATCTAGTTAAATTTTCAATATGCTAAGCTGATTTATCTGAGCATTCTCTGGATGATTAAAAGTGTATCTATAAGTTTAAAATAATGACATACTTTTAATACAGTAGTGTCGCCCAGTGCAAACCATAATAATCAATGGATGCAAGGTTTGTGCATAAAATCCCTTTTATTACTATGGCTTACATTGGTAGGCACTACTATATGAAGGATTTGTCACTGTTTATACTAAGAAAATATGCCCAAGTGAACCCTCTGCTAGAAAAACAATCATATCCATTAAAGTTGAGAAGACATTTGTACATGATCAATATAATTTGTCACTATTAAAATTAAAGAGGTCAGCTTTATGTTTTATCAAATTAGAAAGATGATGGGTAAGTTTTCACTTTCTTCCCATAACAGTATTATTTTAAATTTAAAAATATGGCTTTGAATTTTGTGTTACTGAAATCTAATAATCTTGTAAACTAAGAAATATTTAACTGGTTTCCAGGACACCAGATTTTAAAGTATTGAAGTATATTAGTCTATTTCTGAAATTTTGCTGAGAAGTTTTCAAAAAGCTTGGAATTTTTTTTTGGTAGCCAGTCTGCAGCTAGATATGTAATTATGATTGGTTAATAACTATTTTAGCTTGAACATTTGGAATGAGTTAACTTCGAGTTCTCATTGATTTCCTTTGAAAAAAAAAGAAAAAGAGATGGGAAATGAAGTTATACTAAGAGTTAGAACTTGATGGCTGAAGATTATTTTTTCTGCTTGCCGTGTTTTCTTAGCATTAAGTTCAGCTTGTCTATGTCAAAGAGGAATAGGGGGTGGGGGTGGATGATATATGCATAAGAACAATAAAAATAAGTTTAGCATAAATGTAGATAAAAATGGATCGACCAATATTTTCACAACTAGGCAAGTTGTCTTCTATATTAGACTAGAGTGATTTCTAACATGTGGCAACGCCATCAAATTTCCATGACAAATTGCTTGCAAGCAGAAAGAGTGCAAATAATGAAGTTATGAGAGAATAAATGTTATAGAACAAGTGATTATATAGAAAGTGGGTTATTGGTCTTTATGCTGAGGTTAAAAAAAAGATGAGGGCTCTAGATACAAGGCCATGGAGTGAACAAAGATGATGTGGAAATGGTATAGAACAGGGTAGAGAAGATTATGAAAAAAATTTAGGGTGGGGAATGTGGCTAACATGTATTTCTTGGACATATTGGCTGAGAGATCCCTACTTTGATAAAGAAGTAGCCATATTACATCACATCACATCACTGTTTTAACAGTATGTGTAAGCATAGGAGAACATGATCGTGTGATATCTGTAAGCTTCATAGAAAACACTTTTTTACTGAGTAATGCTTCTGTAGGTTGGTCTTTATATTTACAGATCTTGATAAAATTAATGCACTTATAAGTTGCATACACTAAATCTAATAATTGTGTTTGTTTTTATTTCTTTTCAACTGTTTGTAACTTCCTTGCTATTCAAAAGTGCAAAAATTTAGTTATGTAGCAATAAATGTCACATTTCTCAATGTTATATGCTATAGCCCTAAAAATGAGATGTAAAAAAAAAATAATAATAAATAGCTTTATTGGTTTGGTAGTTCTTATGTTTGTGTTCCAGGACTGGAATCAATCTAAAAATCTTACACTCCATGAATCTGGGATTCTACCACTACACTAAACTATACAGACCAATCACATGATCACCATATTTGCCTGTTTTCTATACAGAACAATGTAATCAAATACTTTTGCTACTTGGAAGTTCCTAAGAATTGCCAAGTGCTGGAAGTTTAGAAATGGAATTAATCTGAGAACCTTATGTTCTAGAAGGTGATAATAACTGCATTAATCATGCAGGGCATTTTCAATAATAATAGCCGCAATCAGTGTATTTAGAGAAAGTATTAAAAATAGTGCTAATAATTAAAACTAAACTTTTACTGCTTTAAAACTAAACCATCATTTTTTAAAATATTATAATTGTAATTGATAGCAAGAACACATAACTTTATCAGTTAATCATTTGCTGCCCAAATCAATTCTCTTCATTCCACTTTATCACCATCTACTATAAGCCTTAAAAGACCCAGAAAGAGATCACATGTGAGATGAATGGATGAAATAAGAAAGTGTGCAGGGATGATGTGGAGAAGAAAAGTTAAAGATAGGAAAAGATGGATTGAACTTGGAGAGGCCTTCATCCTGCAGTGGATTGATAATAGTTGATGATGATGATGATGATGACTATAAGCCTGAATATTCAATGGCGATATTATATAGAAACCAATCCAGAGAAGTAGATATTATAGCACCATCTCATCTGGGTTCATTGATTATCCAGATTGACAGTACATAGCTCTATAATAGGATGAATAGAATTGTTCTTAAAGCACATAAGTAAGGTGAGATGATCATGTAGTATTGTTTTCAATATTAAGCTTCCTATCCAAAGAGGGAGAAAAGGCATACAATTGGTGTAAGAAAGAGGTCACTAAAATGTACAGAAACTGGTCTGATATCACAATTACACAATTATGCAAATAAGTTAGCCTTAGGTTCAAAAATTTTCGAGTTTTTTTAATTTCAGATTATTATTTTGAATAGTATAAAGAATTTAAAAATGGCAACTAAATGCATAATTTCTATTTATTTAATTCTTTCACTGATGAAGACAATGTAAATATTATAACAATATACCATTTAGTACAAGGCTTACAAATCTGTAGAGTAGGGTAAAGAAATCTGCTCGTGTACTTATTATTGACATATCTTCTATTTGCCTAAAAGCTTTTTAATAAAAATATGATTAGAAAAATGCTATTCTATAATATATTTTTCTTTCAAACATATGGTTATATAATCCGATTATAATTCATTGCAACAGGGAAGCAGATTTATATATATGAGTCTATTTTAATTAGTAAAAATAAATAGTGTCATTTAAAACTAATTGAATATGAAATATCAGAAGATTCAACATATGGTAAAAAAAAGTGAACAGAAGTGTTAGCTTTTCCAGAAGAGGATTAAAATAAAAAATATTAAATGGATGTAAAAGTAAACTAAGATAAATAAATAAACTAAAACGAAATAAAATTGTATGAATTATGTTTCTTTCCTTTTTTTTTATTTCTAACTTTTTTTTTCTTCGGGAATTAAAATAGTCAAATTTATTTAAGAATGACTTTTCATAATGATGATGAAGATATGCATACACATATATGTATAAACATGTTAACACAATAAAAGCCTCATGTATTAGCCTGCCATGCCTATGACTTGGGTCAAATCCAGGTTAGCTGAAATTATTTTTTTAAAAGGCTTAGAAACAGCCAAATCAGCTAACTATCCTATATACACTGGTCAATTAATGGGTATCTAGCTATCCTTTGCTGGACAATAAAAGAATAAAAAAATCACTCAAACACTCATATATGGCCACCTGGTGAGTAATGCTGTCTTCTTCACAATTCCTCTATGAGAAAGTGCTGAATAAGTTTTTGCCTTATTTATTTAAAAGGCAGACTTTCTTTTTTTTACTTTTCTTTATGTATTTTATTTAACTGTTTCACAAAAGTAAGCTGTAATAGCACTATCACATTTGACATTTTAGGCAGTCTGATGGCACTGCGATTACTATTTTTATATGTTGCTTTAAAACATTGTATATGTTAAATTACAGAGTGTGACAGGCTGCAGCGATTCCTTCTAAGAAGCTTCCATTTTTAATGCATTAATTTTAAAAAAATTCCAAGAGATGTCTGCAGTATACAAACGTTTATGAACTTTTGTCTGCAATTAACAGTACATTCTATTGTTCTGACAAAGATATGAAGAAATTGGCAATTTGTGATTGGCTGATGCTTTAGATTCATTTCCTCTGTGGCTAAATGTTATAAACAATGTGATATTCAGTAATTCTTAACAATTATGATGCAATATTTTTGTAAAAGATTTATTAAATCAAAAACTGCATCACTAGGGGGGAGGTGTCTTTGAAAACATTTTATTTTTAAAAAGACAGCTCTTAGAAAATATACGAAGTATGTTACAAAAACTGGAAATTACCACAGAAATAGCCATTAGAGACTAAAAGGAAAGTTGTTTTTGTAAAAACTGTAAGTAAAATATTTTAATAACAATTAATAATTTATAAACTTTTAAAATTTTATTTTGTTTCTTTGATGATAACTAATTCTAAACATATCATTTTTTAATAATATATAATTTTAATGTCTAATATCTCATTCTTTTAATATTTTTGAATAGGTATTGTGAAGCCAATAACAATGTTTTCCTTTTGTTATCGGTAAGACCTTCAGTTAGATACTTATTTTCACAAATTTAAAATATTAATTTTTCATGTTTTAGAATTTTAGTTATTAGAAGGCTTAAATATTTATAATGCAGTCTATAAATGAATGTTGTAATATATGTAAAAAAAAATTGAATCACACACAAAAAACCAAACATGGCATCTTAGTAAAAATAATGCTAGAGTCTACTCAAAAATTTGGATGTCAGGTTGATACTGAAAGAATTAACTAACATTTCACAAGACATTAATTTATAGAATTAAATACAAAAAAATAATAATGAAATAGTTTTGCAGATCATGTGACATTCAAGCACCACTGTCATAAGTGCAGCTTTACACTAAAAACTTCCATTACTTGAACTTCTCATACTACCATTGCACTAAACCATGCAGAGACATGATATGAAAGTATGACATCAAAACAATTTTTGCCAGTCTGCTATCATAGTACATCACTGCATCCTGAAACTCTACATAACTCATATAGTGGTAAGGGAACAAGGAGCAGATTCTGAAGCTTGAAATTTATGGACTGTAGTTCAGTTCTGTCACTTCTAGTGCCCCAAGTTTTAATAAATTCATGAGACATAAATAACTTGATTATTTTGGAATGGTGCAGTGATGGAGGGCAAATCCTAGAGCACAAGATCCATGGATCACAGCTCTAGAAGTCACTCCCTGTGCTTAAACTTCTGAGCAATAAAGTATTTGACTATATTTATCCCATATGGCTGTGCAATGGTAGAACAGTAGATAGACCATGGCTTCAGCTAACATTTTCCGTGCTCAAATTTCTTATGTATTCCTTAGCAATAAATCATTTGATTTTTTAATTTCATAATTAAAATGAATAGCAGTCAGCCAGAAACATAGTGTCAAATCCCTGCTCTTCTTAAAATCTGTTAAACATCAGCTGCATCATAACTCATATTGTGAAAAATCTCAATCAGACCAATTTTTTGCAGACATTACCATTTTAAAATAACATTATCTAACCAATACAATGGGTAACATAAAATCGCTTATGTATATGTATCACATTTATTAATTAGATTCACAAACTATTTGTCGTATACAAGTTTATATACAATTATTGTTAAAAGGAGGTTGCCTTGACAACAGGTTGAGATTGTTGATTGTTATTGATATTGGGATTGTCTAAGTGTTTTTTTATATGTCAAATGCATTGACTGGGAAGCGAACCTGGGACAGCTGCTTGGAAGGCAGCTATGCTAACCACTGGGCCATCATCGCTTTGATCGGTTTTTAACAATATATGTGTTTTGAAAAATTTAAATAGGTAATGCATGTGTTAAAACATTGAATATCTATTTAAACACACATACAAAATATTAATTCAATTAATTGTATATATAAAACGTAATGGTTCTTTGAGTGCCAGAGCTGTGAGCAGAGCATCGGATTCAATCTTAGAACCTCCCGATGACAAACCATGCAATAATCACTGATCATAGGTTTTATCATTAGTTAATTTTAAAAATGAAAGAAAAAGGAATACATGTATTTATAGCATATATTTACTCTTCTTACTTTTGTTTTTTAATTGTTTTTGCTAGAAGTATCTACTATTAAACAATTAATCTACACTTTAAAATTTATTAAAAGCATATGTCTTGAAATATCTGGTTTGCACTCGAGAGATTATTTAATGAAAAAATACCGGAAGTGAGAAAAAATTAAGCAGATTCATAGATCTTTAGGTTTCGAATCTCCACTTCAGTTTGAACTGTAGTTGAATGATTGCAATCATTACTAACATTATCGTTGTTTTTGTTACTTAAGTAAGTATATAAAAATTGAAATAAAAGAACACCAATCAAACAAAAAAAAGCTAATAAAGATAATTTTAAAAAAAAATGCCGACCGACTGTTTGAGAGATTGTTATAGGAAGAAATCAATTATAAAATTTATTCTCTCTGCATATATATGTTGAAAACTAATTATGGATTTTGAAAATGCTTCAGTGTGGTGCTCACCATTTTTGTGGCTGTAAAAGTATATGAAACATTTTAGAACTTGCACATTCCAACATATGACAAATTTACTTCAGACCATCCGCATTGAGTTCAATGATTACTAGATAATAGTGAATTTAAATCTTTATCCTGTTTCTAGCCTTAATTTTTATCAATGAGATTTAGGACTCAAAGCTGGAAGTAATAGAGTTATATATTAACAACCATACTTAACCCATTTTATCACTCAAACAAAGCTTAAAATTCAAAATACCCTAACAATTAAACAGATCTAATTCCAGGCCAGTAACTACATATAAATAATGTTATTCTTAACTGCAAGCATTTATATCCCCTGGTTAGGAATGAAAATAATATCAAATCACTCAATTTGTTATCTTGCGATTTATTGTAAAATTCAGTAATCATTAGATAATAATGTACTTAAACCTGATCACTCAAACAGATTTTTTAAGCCTTTATTAGTAAGGATTTGTGATTCAAAGCTGGAAATAATGTGGCTATGCATCTAAAGACCATCTTTAAATATATTTTACTAATTCAACTGTTTTCAATTCCATGACTTCATTGACAAAAGCAAATACTTGATACAAATCTGTGATTGGGATTAACCCTTTGAACGATGATTATATAATTGGCCGAATGAGTTAAAAATCAAAACTTGTAATTGGCCAACTCACAACTTTAACAAAATCTATTGTTAAAATAGATCACTTTTAATAATATAAATACGTTAGTTGCATTTGTAAAAAGTATATTACTGAATTGTCAGATTACGAAAGCAAACGAAAATCTTTTCAAAAATAAAATTTGATTTATAATTTAAAAAATATTCAATTGCGGTGAAATAAAAGTAACCGCTATTCAACCAACCAAAAAAGATTGCGTCAGCAATCTTTTTTTTTTCACTTTAACGTTACGATCAATATGTAGCAATAAATAAATAATTCTTGGTAATATCTTAACTATTTTTCTAAAATAATTTGATTTTTAGTATTATTTTATCAATAATAATTTGTAATTCAATTCAAATATTGTTTAAAATGTTGTAAACATTCGTTTATCATTTTCGTAATAAAAATCAAAACGAACGTAACTTTTTACTTTTTGGCAGCCATTTCCCTTTCTGACAGAAGTGGGACAGCCAATAAGATTCAAGAAAAGTTGGTGAGGAGGCGGTGCTTTGGTTTTGTTTGACATATATGGTCATTTTTATTGATTTTTTACTTGTAAATTTATTCTGAAGAGGGCACCATCTTACAGAACTTTTGATTTTCTTTCTAATGACGTATCATATGTATACGTGGGATAAAAAGTAGCCGATTTAGAGTGATGTCAAATCTTCTCGTTTTTAGACGAGTCATGAATTATAAGAGTTAAATGTATTCGACAATTGCTGACTCTTGGATTCTACTGTAGATGGCACCAAAAGTGAAAGCTGTTCTTGTTTTATCATAAATCCTGTAAAGTTAATGTTTTTCAATCTTTAATCAAATCCTCTGCAGCTCATATTGATCTTAATACCATACATTCTCTAATAAAATAAATACTCTTTTGGGAGACTTACAACATGATCCATAATGCTAGTCAACCTCAACTCTATCTAGCAAAAACCTTTTATTGTATATATATATACACACCCAACCTTAAGTTTCAACTGTCCTGCAGTCTTCTTCAGATCCACTTTTTTACAGACGAAATGTACAGTTATGTATTCATATATATATATGTACAATAAAAGGTTTTTTTCTAAAAAGTGTTCAAAGTAGAGTGGATAAATTGCATTTATATAAGATATTACAGCAGAAGAAAGGAAGTGGTAAATTTGGAAATATTTCTGCAATAATTATAGTTGATGGAATTTATAATTGTATGCTGTTGACAGAAAATTCTGTAATACTGACAATAGATTATTACAAAATGTTAAATTTCACATTTATGTAAAAATGAATATCAGAGAATTAATACAGGCAAATGTCAATAATTTTAACCCACTTAACATTTGCATTTCCCTGCATGGTTTGAAGCCATTGGTAGAGCATCAGACTTAGGATCAGCAAATCCCAGAATCGATTCTTGAAAAGCACTGAAAGATTATAAATGACATTTTTTCTAAATCTTAACCCACTTATCATTTAAATAACAATGGTAGATTTTGATTTTTTTTTCTTTACGAAACTATTTTTCATACATAATTTGAAAAATAAATTCATTTACCTGAGTTTTTCACCTGTTTTTATAATGATGATTTTTTTTAAAAGAAAGATGATTTTAAATAGCAATTATCAATAAGTAAATTTAAAAATAGTAATATTAATTACTTTAAAAAAAAACATAAATTATCTAAAACAATTAAAACCAGGTGGTATAACATATATATGAATAAACATTTGTTATTTCTTACAATGGTATGAATTCATTGTGATAGCAGTAACTAGTAAAGTTTCCCTTCTCTCAAATCTATTTCTATTATTTTTTAAATATATATAAACAAATAATCTTTAAAAGATCATGTCATGTCTGATGTAGTAAATGTAATCTACAGTGTCCATACTAAAATAAATATCTAGTTTTAATTATAATTAATGAATGAAATAGAAAATCTTATAGCATTACAATCCTAACGAAATAAACAAAAATTATGCTAAAATTCTTCCTCAATCATGATTTCATCTATTAACAAATGGACTTTTTCAAGTGAATCCAACAAGACACATATAAGATATATATCCAAAATAAAATAACCTTTCCATCAGTCCCTTTAAAAAACAAAGGATCTCCATGAGATTGGTGGCCTCAGATTCAAGAAATCCTGTTTATTTCATTTCTTTCACAATATTTTATGACCTGTATTTAGTTCCTAAATATACAAAGCTGAGTTATTGTATCTATTTTTAACTCTATTCTTATGAACTTTAACTCTTTCATTAAGACTTGGTTTACTTTGAGCTATATAAATTTTATTACAATTGTAATGAATTTTATAAACTACACAAAGAATAGATTTACTATCAATTGACTGGTGTAGTTTATAAGATTTCTTGCATTTTCATAAAATTTATATAGATCAAAAGTAAATTAAGTCTTAATGAAAAAGTTAAAGTTCATAAGAATGGAGTTAAAAATAGATATCATAACTAAGCTTCATATATTCATTAACTGAATGCAGGTCACAAAATGATAATGCAGAGGTTAACTTTTATGAAAGAAGTGAAAAGAAACTTCAATGTTAAATTTTCTTGAACCTAAGCCCATCTACCTTCATCCTTTGATGTTAAAAGAAGTTGGTTTCTGAAGTTGATGGGAGGGCTATTTTGTTTTGCATATATATGTGATTTGTTTCTGGTTGAATTTCACTTGAAAAGTTCTATTTGATTTTGAGGGGAGGGGTTTGACTAGTATTGTAATATTATTGCTCAGTTGGTTAGAGCATTACCTTAAAATTCAATGTTCAGGAATCTAAGGATCCAGGTTCAATTCTCATGCTAGTACTGTCACTGGTCAGGACAGAATCACCTGAATAAGAGAGGATATTAATCTCTTGAAATGTGAATATATGAATCTGTGTGCTAATACTGACAGTTGAATGTTCTTTGAAATTTTTAATGAGGTTAAATTTTTGTAAAAACATTCAATACTCATTACTAGATAATAGAAATAGTCCAAAATATATAAATTAAAACACCATCATCACAAACCTTCAGGCAAACCATTGGTTGTGTTTTAGGATTTATATTTATTGCACTAGTCTTGTTGAGTTGGAAATTTGGGGTAATTTTGATTATTGATTTTTTTTTCTATTTCTATTATTTGTCACACTGATATGCAATGGAACTGTGATATCTGCTACATTTTGTCATAGTTCTCCTTTGCATACATTTAACAGTGTATATAATGACCTACAATTATAAGGCAATATATACTCTTTATTGAACTGCAAGTATATAGTATCTTTTAACTTATATATATATACACCAGAGATATTTATATATATATATGTAGTATATAAATTAAAATTATAGTACAAACAAAATGTTTAAAAAAATAATATAGATTAATAATAAATTATGGGGATATCTTTACATACTTTTTATTGAGTGTCTTTCACTCATTCGTTTATTGAAAAAATGAGAATTAAAAAAACTTACTCTATAGTATTTTTGTTTTTTAAATAAAATGAATATCAAAATGTCTGCTCTGTGTAATATTCTTTGCTTTTTCAATAACTTTTTTCTCTTATAGAAACATAATAATAGTCTTGCTATCAAAAACTTATGATCTCTCTAATTGTTTTGATGTTTTTAAATAATATCATTTGAAGTATGTTCTTCCGTTTGGTAAATAGTGTTATGCTTAGAAAACATTTTTAATACAAGCACGACAAATTTGAAAAGAATAATAAAGAGAAAATAAAATATACGTACTTTCAACATAAGTTAAAGAAATTTAATAAATAAATTGTATACAATACTCTGATACAGAAAAACAGCTGTTGGTGTTTTATTTATAAATTTTAATTTTTTTTAGAATGTGATTATGTATGATATTCTTAGACTACATATGGGACAGAGAAAGGTGAATAACTCCATGTGTGTAAAATTAAAAAATCAGATATATTAATCTTTAACTGAGGTTTAAAGTTTGTATCTGTGCTAGAGATAAACTCTAGTTTCAAAAATGATTAGTAATAATCATTAGTGTATATATATCTGAAATGGATGGTGTCAAAGTTGTGAGTGGAGGAAGTTTGACAATGGTAAATGAAAATGTAACAATTTACTCTAGATAAATACTATGCATATAATAAAGATGTATATGAGAGATTGTGACCTGGGCCAACTGATGAGTGCTGGTTCAGCATGAAATGCATCCTGGGGGTCATTGGTCTTTATTATATCTTTATTTATATGTATTTAAAAAGAATGGGGAAGTATGGAGATGTTTATTATATCTACAGAAAAATGTCTTCACATATCATGAGATTTCTTTTACTTATTTATTTACATTTTTTTTTTTGGGGGGGGGGGGATAGTTTCTAGCTTCACTGCATATAATATATCATATCTGTGAATTTTAACAATCATGTACATAAACAATGACTATTAATTATATAGCACAAAGAATATATAATATTTGCAAAGTAATAGTCATCGAATTTGCTCAGTATAATAATCATTTACTAGTTAGACTTTTTGCAGTCAGTTAATAAATTAAGCATTTTTTCAAGTTTATTAATTAACTACTGAAAGTCAGACTTATAATTGATTATTATGGTATGTATATTTTCAGATTATTACTTCATAAATATTATTATATATTCTGCTTTGCTATGGTTTAGTGGAATGGTAGAGGGTCAGACTCTGGAATTCAAAGCCCTCAAATTAATTTCAGTACTAGTGCTTCTGGTGCTCAAACATCTTATGGTTTCCTAAACAATTAAGCCATTTCATTATTTTTTATTATATATTTTCAGTGCTTTATATTAGGTATCCATGTTTATTTATTTCGTTGTTAAATTCTATTGCAGTGTCATCTGAAGGAGTAATCAAGGCTTTGCTAAGATCATTGCTAATTCAACATTTAAGTGAAATATCAGTGAGTGACCAGTGAAGACCAAATAAAAATGAATTTTGGATTATCTTATAAATTGATCAGGTAGGATGTTTTATTTGCAAGTTTATTAAATAATTTCAGAAAATTAGACCTGGTAAATGATTATTATGGGCTGTACATTTAAAGAATATTAGTTCATAAATATTATCATCATCACTTTCAACCATTATCACTTCACTGCAGAATGAAGGCCTCTCTAAGTTTAACCAAGTTTCTCTACTCACTAGCATCTCTTCTCCATATCACACTAGCAAACTTCTTTATTTCATCCATCTCACATATGGTCACTTTCTGGGTCTTTAGCAATTTATTAGCCTCCTTTTAAGATTTCAACTATTCATCTATTATTAGCTTTTTCTAGCAATATGTCCAGCCAGCGCTACTTTAGACTCTTAATTCTTCAATTCCCTCATCCATGTATTTCATTTTCTGTCCCTGCTTGTCACTCCTAAAATCCATCTCTTTATAGTTCACTGAGTGGCCTCTGTATTACTCTTCTGTTAAGTAGCCAAGTCTCAGATATGTAAGTAAGAACTGAAAAAACACATTTATTAAAAACCCTCCCTTTCAAACACATAAGGATTAGTCCATTTAATATCAAGCTATTTCTACCAAAAGCAATCCATCCAACTTTAATTCTGATAAATTTCATTCATTATGTTTCCATCTGCATTAAACATTATATCGCTTTAGAGAAAAACTAAAAAAAAAAATTAAAAATTCAATTATATATATATTTTTAAAAAGTATTTACAAAACTGTTACTAAATGTAGTTATAAAAATCTAACTGCAGTTTAAAAAAGATTTTGAAAATTCATTTTTAAAGTTCTATAATTCATTTTCTCAAAACGTACTTAGCTAACATCAGTTGCGCATTAACCAAGAGTCCAACATCGTAACACTATTAGAGAACTTAACAGAATTTTAACATTTTTCATGGAACATAAAAAAAAATGATAGAATGAGTTTCTCGTCATTTACTCATTTAAAAACTATTCAGAAAAAAATTTAAACACTTTATATGACTTTCTAAATTGATTTAAAGTTTTTTTTTTATGTATTTTTTTTAAATAATTGACATTTTAATATCTTTTGGTAGCATTAAAAATTAGCCTTAATTCAAAAATTTATGAAAAAGCTTATAAATAAAACTTTTAATTAAACACTTAAATTATTTAAATACTTAAATGGCATCTTTCAAAAATCATTACTGTTACATACTAAATATGCGTATATCAAATATACTTATCGTTAAGGTTGTGGTTAGGATTACAACACTTCCATCCGCCTTTAACAAACTCAACTGATATTTCAGTTAAGAATTATCAGGCAACTGAGAGAAAAGACTGTGAGGTTTCTTGATCTTAATTAAACCAAGGGGTAAAAATAGAATAAATTTACTACATTGGCTAATATGCGATAATGAGCAACCTATACATACTCGTTTTCAGTATAAATAATCATGTAGTAATAATAGCTTTAATAACAAGAATATATGGAATGGTCATTAAAAATTTTCCTTGTTTGGGCCTCAAAGGGTTATCAAAGAATCTCTTTTCATTTTATAGCAAACTCCTTGTTAAGAAATAGCAAAAGACATAGAGACAACTTATGAAATGGTTGGATGAAATAAGAAAGTTTGCTAGTGCGAAATGGAGAAGAAAAGCTAAGTATCTCTGATTAAACTTGTTTGATGATGATGATGATCATAATCATCTCAATCTGGTTGATCATGACTCTGGGTGCAAAGAACTTGGAATTTTTTCTGCCTTCTATGAAGTTTTTATAGATGCATAAACATGGATTATATTATTTCCTTCATTCCATCCATCTTATGGACCTAATCAGGTGATTTTCAGCCAACTACAGATCTGGAGAAAAAAAATTTTAACCAATCTGCTTATCAGAATAAAAACAAATCAGCTCATCACAAAAAATAGATAATAGGATTCATTTTTACATTGATCTTTTTAATTATCATTGTTATACAAATACATAAACATAATCCATAAAAGAGCACAACAAATAAAACAGAATGTGATATTGTTTCCTCTTGGTTAAGCATCAAACAAACCATTAAGTTGGATTTTCTGCTATTAACCTTTATCTAGACTAAACTCAGTTAAAGAAAATCTTATAAGTCAAAGATAAACAAGTTTATCATATTATGCTACTGGTCTTAACAAATTAATAAGTCTAAACTGTCGTGTAGATAAATGTTATGACTGGTGATTAATAAAATGAAGTTAAACTTATAATTTTTGTAGACAAAACAACAATTTAGTTTCTCTTTTCTACAATCCTCATAATATTAACATATTTGTCATTAAAGAAGTCTTCAAAAAATGTCCCAAAATATGACAGTTAACTAAGTAAATACAAATTTGAAATTAAA
This sequence comes from Epiperipatus broadwayi, assembly GCA_028023455.1. Lineage (NCBI taxonomy): Eukaryota > Metazoa > Onychophora > Udeonychophora > Euonychophora > Peripatidae > Epiperipatus > Epiperipatus broadwayi. The sequence continues at coordinate 2,272,486 of JAQFVV010012555.1, forward strand.
AACTAAGAAGACGTTAAGTTTACTGAAAAAACAAGTTGATGTATTATATCTAAAATAGTAAAATCTTTAATTTCTCTGCATTATTTGGGGCAATAATAAAATGTCAGAGTATAAAGCTCAAATTCCATGAATCATGATCTGACATGGTCACTCCCATTGCTCAAGATTCTTATGAAACCCTGAACAGCTGGGGCAATAATAGATTGTCAAAGTATATAGCTCAATATTCATGAATCATGACATGGCATGGTTGCTTCCATTGCTTGAGATTCTTGTGTAACTGTCTGAGGCAATATTAGTATCAGAAAATATAGTTCAAAGTCCATGAATCATGACATGACATGATCATTCTTATTGCTCAATTTTCTTATAAAACCTTGCACAATTGGGGAAGTGATATAATGTCACAGTATAAAGCTCAATGTTCATGAATCATGACCTAGCATCACTCTTATTACTCAAGATTCTTGTAAAATCCTGCACAATTGGGGCAGTAATAGTGTCAAAGTATAAAGCTCAATGTCCATAACTCATGACATGCCATGGTCATTCCCATTTTTCAAGATTCTTATGAAACTCTGAACAACTGGGACAGTAACAGTGTCAAAATATAAATCTCAAAAGTCTCTCAATCATGACATGACATGGTCACTCTCATTGCTCAAGATTCTTATGAAATCCTGGACAACTAGGGCAGTAATAGAGTGTCAGAGTACAAAGCTCAATGTCCATAAATCATGACCTGGCATATTCACTCTGATTGCTTAAGATTCTTATAAAACCCTGCACTGTTGGGACAGCAATAGAATGTCAGATCATAAAGCTCAAGATCCATGAATCATGACATGACATGGTCAATCCCATTGTTCAACATTCTTACGAAACCCAGCATAACTGGGGAAGTCATAGAGTGTGATATGGCAAAGCTCAGTCCATGAATCATGAACTGGCATGTTCATTCATATTACTCAAGATTCTTATAAAACCCTGCACAATAAATTATTTTATTAAGCCTTTAACCATTATTTCAAACAATTAATTTAATTTAGTATCATATATTTAGAATTACATCATAAACTCTCATATGGCTAAAAAAATTAAACTTCACTATAAAAGAAGCATTTCTTAGAATGTGAAGCTGCATTAAAGAAAGATAAACTAATATAAAAACTTCAAAAGTAAAATGAATTAGAAATATGTGTGTGACTGTCTTGATAATATCTACATGGAATCTCAACTCGCTACATCAGTGCTCAAACATCATTTGACTCCTAAACAAATTAAGTATTTGATTATATAAAACAGGGATATGTAATCTTTAGCCTGTGGGCCAACTATAGCTTTCAAAAGTCTGAAATCTAGCCTGTGTTCATTTTCAAGATACATGTAGTATAATTGTCTTTGATAGAATGTGTTGATTCATTTTTTTTTTTAAAATGTTGTGTTATGAAACATAGACTTCACATATAATTCCTGTGGATAAAACTTCTCTATTAACAATGATCTCATTCTTCTCTATTCACAATGATCTCATTCCAATTATGATTAGTAAATGCAATTCTTTGATATTGCAAAAGACCCAAAAGAGACCATATGTGAGAGAGATGAATGAAATAAGGAAATGTACAGGGATGTGGAGAAGAGAAACTAAAGATCTGAGAAGATGGACTGAGCTTGGAAAGACCTTCATCCTGCAGTGGACTGATAATAGTTGACAATGATTTTGATAAAGCTTACACTACATTTCTAGTGATTTCCAGGTTGAAACACTCAAATTATTTATGTAAATATAATAAAATAAATAATGTAATGGCAATGCTAATGATTAAGATCGATGAGTAGTAAATATAGAAATAAATAACTTTATATCCTTTTATTTTGAACACTTAAAAATATGATCCACATTTACATCTGAGAAGATTCCGTTGGTGCACCACAGAACAGGTTGACCATCTCGGATATAAATTATAGTTGTCTTATTATCTTTTCATTTCTAATCTTTCATAATTTATCTATAATAAAAGAAGCAACTTGTTTCAATTATGTTTATTTATTAATTTTTGATAATTTTGAAATCTTATTTGTTATATATATATATATAAAAGAGTAAAAAAATTAGGAACAAATTGGAAGCTATTGAGAAGTGGACAAGGAGAAGAATGAAAAAAATAAATTAAATGAATAAAATAACAAATAAAAACATTTTGAAAAGCATAAATAAATAAAAAATTGATTGAGAAAATCAGAGAGAAAGAGAAACTGGATTAGACATACATTAAGAAGAAAGTATAGTTTGATGAAAGATGTTTTGGAGGAAATGATGAATGGAAGTAAAAAAAAAAAAAAAAGGATGGAAGTATTGACATTGTTGGATGATACAAGAGATGGTAAGAGTTACATGGAATTAAAGAGCTAGGTAATGAAGATAATGGAATGAAAATAAATGAATAAATAGAGGATGTGATAATCTCTGCCTGCCCATGGGGCAGAATACTGTTGATGATATATATTCATGAATAGAATTTGGACATATACTTTTAAGTAAAGAAACAATAAAATAAAATCCTGGAGATCATAGATCTTTTTCACATGTTAGGTCATATGTTTATGATTGCACCTCTCCACAAAAGGTTAAAAACAGATAAAAACCAGTCCCTACTTTGCATGAGACTGGTGTTATAAAAATAACACTACAAAAATATTATTCATCAAGTGGATAATCTCTAGTCTAATGAAAGACTAATAAAAATTATTACTAGAAAAAGATGTTATCTCTATCTATGGAAGCTAAGAAATTGTAATGCACATTATTGGAATTTATTATTCTTTTGTTAAAAGTTAACAAATCTCCAGCCATCTTATAACTAGTCATTAAAATATCACATTACTTAAGGTCAGACTTACATGGTTATCCTTTGATTTGAATATCAGCATAAATGGAAATATTTGCTAATACATGACTTCTAAAAAAAAGTCAAATAGTCTCAACCTAGTTTGAGAATGGGAACATCTAGAATTTTAAACAGCATTCTAGTAATAAAGTGATAGCAAAATATCGTGAATGATGAATGGTGTTTCTTATCCTATGTAGCCCATTCCATTAGTTAGAGATTCATGGGAGTTATATGTCACTATAACTTTTATATATATACATTTTTTGTTCAAATATAAATGAAAAATTAAATTAAAATTACTAGCACATATAAACCTCGATAATATGCGTATAAAATGCGATAGTAGGGACCTCTACAGGTGTTTTAACCACAAACACCTGTAGAGGTCCCTACTATCGCATTTTATACGCATATTATCGAGGTTATAGCCTCAGTAAATATTACTACGTAATCAATGTGCGTTTAATAAATTTATAATTAGCACATATAAAATAGATCTGCCAATTTCCCGGAGACTAAATGACCTTCCGGAATCTGCCAGCAAAATTTCTTTAATGAGTATTTTATTTAAGCTGCTTTGATTTCTTGTCACTTATCAAATATTTAATAACTTTCCATGCCTTTAATTAAAATAAAAAAATCATTAAAAAATTTATTAAATAATTTGCATTTTTAATTATTGTACAGGTATTAAAATTTCATAATATTTGTAAAATTATAATTAATCAGCATATTCCGTCACACTTTAGTAATTAGCATGCTACTAATTAGTTTCACTACATTACCACAAACATCGAGTAAACTTATCGGAAATCTCTACCTACTCTCCAATGACTTTATGTTCACGTGCGTGGACACACATATACACACATTAATGGTTTGCTAAACAAAAAAAAAAAGGATTTATTAATCATAGCAAAGAAATTCATAATTTATATTGTTTCTTCATGATTATCAGTCTGTAGCACAAATGATTTGGCGGGGGGGGGGGGCACAGGAAGTAACGTCACGAAAACTAGACAGGCTCGTAATAATTAAAAGTTTGACTTTTTTTTTTTTGTTCTTAAAATTTTTATTTCACATTAGAAAAAAAAAAATTAGTATCAGAATTGTTGGGTATATAATTAATTAATGAATGAAACTATGGTTGTATACACATATTTTATTTCCAAAGTCACAGATAGAACCGAAAATGATTGACAAATATCATGTCCTGAATAATTTACTATAGGGGTAGCGGGCTCTGGATTTCAAGGAATATGGATTGCGATTCCTACTTCGTCACATCTGGTGCGTGATTTTCTTATGAATTCTCAAGCAACATATCATTCAATTATATATATATAAAGTCTGTATATAAAACTGTAAATAACAAAACACATTAATATTATATATAATATATTAATTCGTAGTAATCAATTATTAAAATGAAAATAATTATTTTGATAATTAATAATGTTGTTTTTTTTTCACTTTAATACTTGAATACCATATATCTGATATGCTTCGTCAAAGTGTGTTTATTAATACATTGACATACATGCACGCGTGCAAAGTTAAGGACTATACTGGAAGCAAGTATATTACCAATGAATTTCTTTACACAATACACTTAAAGCAATTAGTAATCTTCGGAACCAATTAGTATATAATTTATGGTATTTAGACAAAAATTGGGATATCGCTTACAGGGAGAAAATTCACATACCTAGACCTTGGCTCACCTGAATAATGGAGATTATCCATAATATATATATATATTCATAATGAGAGGAGTCAGTCTGATATTCTTTCATATGGTTTGATAACTTATGGAAGTATAAAAGACAATTCTAAAAGTATTATGAAAACTCTTATATTTGATTCCAGCAAAGTGCTTAACTTTATTTTTAACTGTGAAATAAAAATAATCCTTTGTGTGTTCTATTATGGATAGCAATCATCCCCACTTGTACATTTGATTGCAAATAAATTCAAATTTTGGTACCAAATGTACTTATAAGGAAAGTTGGGATACTACCAGAAGGAGGTTCCAGGTGTTTAGACCTATAACTCACATGAAAAAATAGAGGTACCCATATATAGAAAGTAATCAGTCTGATATCTTTTTTATTACTTCAAAATCTTACAGGCTTATAAAGTGCAGTTTTAAGAACATTGTAAAAATGTTTGTTTTTTTTATTTTTAAAACATTAAAGTAACAGTGGTTCTGAAGAAGACTGCAGGACAGTTGAAATGTAAGATTGTGTACACATATATGTACAATACAAGACTTTGCTAAAAAGTGTTCAAAGTAGAGTGGATGGATTGTATTTATAGAAGATATTACAGCAAAATAAAGGAAGTGGTAAATTTAGTAATATTTAAATTTATTTACTAAACAGCTGAATCCAAAAATGTTACTACAATAAATCGCAAACCAAATTCCCAAAAAATCATTTAAATGGCCCTATGAGTAACAAACTTTTTGTTTTAAGACTGACATTGATAAAAATAGAAAAAAGGCATTATTTGCAAGCTTACTTAAGTGACTCCTTGGGAATCAAGACTTGTGGGTTATCATAAAAATATTTTCAGATTTAATTGTTCCATAAATAGGTTTATGTCATCAGCATTACATATTTGATAAGCCATAATTTATTTAGAATCTTGTAAAGATTATTAGAATACACATATCACACATACATATATAATAAAAGACATGTATGTAAGTAAGTTAAACATAGTTATTCTATAAAATATTAATGGACAATAGTGTAATCCACCAGAATTTGGCTGGAAATCATCTAATAAAATAACATTTAAAAAAAACAACATTATTTAAAGATCAAAATTCCAAAGCATGCTCAGACTGCACATGACTAAATCTTTGATTTAAAACTTTATTACCATACTAATATTTCCATTATATATATATCCAATTTATAAATTTAATTAATATCAATCAATATATGCAAAATGGAACCACATAATGTGTATTTTGCTCTGAAACACTTTCCCAACATCCCCTTGCAGCCTAATATTAGCAGCTCAGGAAATCCATAAAGATGATGATGCAATATATTGTACCATGAAGGCACATACCCTAACTGTATTATTACATATTATAATGGTCAGATGGGGGCTCTTTCCCTACTGCCATACTAGGGTGCTACTAGGCTATTAGAACCTAGAAAATTTATATAGTAGCCAGATATGTATGGGTAAGATTCAACTTTTATTGACCAATAGCCCTAGCCACTAACTCATAGAGTAGCTGAGTTTTATAATATAAATTTCAAACTTATTTTTTAATTATATATTTCAAAGTATTATTAGTAAAGATAAAATAATAAGTCACTGCCAGTACTAATAAGACAAACATTTATTATGCACATAACATATATAAAACAGATTTGAGGATTACATTATTTAACATTATTCGATAGATTTAGATTCTGATATTTTTATTAATATGCACAGATAAAAATTTTTATACCATTTAATATTTTATAATGTTAAGATAACAGATAGACTACATAGAATACACACTTAGAGACTTTCAAATCATTTAACATCAGGCTAAAAGTTTGCAGTTAAACCTTCCTGATATGCAGACATAGTTTTGCATTTAAGTAGATAAAAGGTGACTCCTAGAGAGTTGCATTAGATCCTAAGATCTAGGTGCAGTGCTCTCAGATCCAAGGCTCCTCACTGATGAAGGCCACAAGCCAGAAACTAGTCTGGGGATATTGGATGAGTAGGCACTAGATGGAGATTTTATGCACAAGCCTTCTGGCATCCATTGATTACTCTAGCTTGCTGTGTGTGGCAATACGTATAGTGAGTTTTGCCTGTTTATTTGTATAATAATTATTAAATATATATATATATCCATGTTTCTACTTTGATTTTTTAAAACTATGTTTCACTTTTAAAAATACAACTTAAATTTGAAGTAACAATAAAAAGTAAACTATGATTGGTTTCTGATTATTACAATCTGCCAAACAGCATAATGCAAAACTTTTATTTAATAATCATAAATGCAATTTTAAATTTTGCAACAGCTTTGTGATGCCTTTGTAATTATTTGTTTCACTTTAAAAAATGAAATTCATTCCACAAAATTTCATTAACTTATTTTTTTAATAACATTTTGACAACCAGTGATTTGTTGTTTCTTTAAAAAAAAAAAAAAAATTATGAAAATATAAAAAATTTAATTGACAAAATTTGTCAACTCATACACTTAAAAATAATGTTAATTATGTTTATATATAATTACAACATCATTTTTATTGATTCATATACTGAAATAAGGATTCTCTTTTTTTTTATCAATGGTATTGTTATAGTAACAATGATAATGTAGTGAATGTTTTGAGAAGTCTTCAATTTTAGGAAATTCACTTTATTATATCAGTACCATGTTTTCCCGAAAATAAGACTGGGTCTTATATTAATTTTGCTCCAAGAGATACCTTAGAGATTATTTTCAGGGGATGTCTTATTTTCTTATACAAAAATCTATGAAGTAGTCAAGCGTTGGTAGCCGAGAGGTCAGCGCAGTCACTTGCAAACAAGCAGTTGCTTGCGGACAGTTGTCATGGGTTCGCTTCCTGGCCGATGCTATGACATATGAAAAAAAATCTAGGAAGTATAAAAATCTACATTTATATTTATTTATAGATTCAATACTTTATGAGCCTGAAAAGTTGAAACAAAAAGAAATTGTTTCTTTTAGGGAAAATAGTGGAGAAAACAGTTGTACTATTTGAAACAGTTTACAAGGAAGTTGCTCTAGAAAATCAAGGTTTCAAGTGATTTAACGGAAGTGTTAAATTCACCACATTCCAAAAAAAGCATGACGAATGAAGTCAAATGTCTAAATGCTGCTGATTTTTTTTAAAAATACAAACAGCATCATTCATTCATAATGATCAGGCATTTAAAAATATATGAGTTCTGAAACTCTTCTGTGATATGGTAAAATGTAAATGTCTCAATGTGTGACAAAGTGAGGAGTGCGTGTTTTATCATGATAAAGCTATCACATTGAGTGTGATACAATTTTTAATTAAATTCAGTATGACCCAGCATATCCATCTGCCACATTTGCTTGATTTCACTCCGTTCAACATCTTTTTAACTTCTTGTATATAAAGAAATCTCCTTTTTTTTTTTTTTGCACAGTTAGATATAGTGAAGAACAAAACATGGAGGCGTTAAAAAACATCACTTTGCAACTGTTTCTCGATTACTTCAAAAAGTAAAAAATATGTTAGACTGGTATATTGCATTAAATAGACTATACTTTGAAAGGGATTCAATTTGCAACACCTAAATATAAATATACAATTTTTTATTACAAAATTCCAATTATTTTTGGATCCTGTCTCGTATAATTCAATATACGTGTTTCAAAGGACGGCCAAAATCCGTCCGTCTTGCTGATAAACATAAATAGATCTTATATTTGGGGTAGGGCTTATATTATGAGCAGCCTGAAAAATCACACTAGGACTTATTTTCTGATTGGGTTTTACATTCAAGAAAACATGTTAGAATTTTATTTGCATTATCATATGCCTGAACAGCGATGGGCATCAAAAAATTTTTAACATAGTGTATCAACAATTTTATACTCGACTAGCAATTACACTTCTATATGATAATTTCATATATCCACATATTCAGGTGAAATAGTAGTTTACATTTAATCGCATGTAACTGCTGCTTCTATTTTTGAACTGTCATGTGACCACACACCTGTAGACTATTATTTTATACGATAATTATAATCTTTAAAATAATTTTAATATTTTTATCTGAGTGTATATTGTATGTGCATGTATACATATATGATACACCCATAAAATAAATGTAGACATTAAATACATGTTTTTATATTGCACCTTTTTTTTCCTCCATAAAACCATTAAAGTAGAATGAACCATATATAAAAATAATGAGGGGATTATGAAATAATTGCTATTGTGTGCCATTAATTTTAATTTACACCACTTATTATTTTGTCATTCAGTCACTTAATCAAGGCTATAATAAGCAGACAAATTTTCAACTTATTCCCTGCAAACTCTGCAATTATACTTCAGAAATGACTTTCTGCTCGACATCTGTCACCCTGATAATCATGCTTCACTCTTTAATTAAATAGAAGTTAGTAGTTCTAAAATAAATTATTTGAAGACTTTGTTTAATTATATATATACACAATGAAAAGTCTCGTGAAGCTGCCGTTTGTGCTTCATTTCACACATACATAATCTCGGTTTTTATTCCAACTAAATAAAAACATTTTTAAAAAATGTTTATGATTGACCCAAACCAATCTCACTAACCAACCAATTATTAGTTGATAAAAAATACCTATCTATCCTTAACTAGAGAATTAAACAAAAAACAACTGCTAAAACCATCATCATTTAGCAATTAACTAAGCATAGTGATTAAATGTCGTTGCCTTTATTGTTTCTTCATAAGGAGTTAATAGAATATCAAAAAGAACAACCGAAAAATAGCTGGAGCAATCAAGTATAAAAAACCTATGCAGTTTAAACACCATATCGTTTAATTTAATAAAGTAATATCATAGACATACATTTCACTGACATTATTTTATAATCAATAAATATTACTGCACGTATGTGTGAAAATGCAGATTCTGTGGTCAGTAATGAAACATAAATCATGTATTATCACCATAGATAATGTACAAAATCTGCACAGTCTTGATTATTACATTGCTCAGATTCTATTAAGAAATTACAACATGATTTGAAGGAAAACAGCATGTAAACATATTTCTTGTCACATAACTTCCTAACCTAAACAACTAACAATCTCTCTTATGGGTAGACAAATGCATTACAGATGTTTAAGTGTGTGTAGGATCTTGCAATGCACATCCATATGCAGTAGGCTTTTTTCAAAGCCAAATCTAAACAATCACCCAATATTGGTCAGTAATTCAAACGTACACCCCAAAAATTGATAAGCCTGATGAGAAATGTTTTCTTCATTGTATCTTGATGGTGAGCTGTTGGAGAGGGCTTGGGTCTGCAAGAGTTAAAATGCTGTTTTATCTATATATTATTTATTACTAGTATAATGTTAGGCTGTTTTGGTTCTATATATATTTCTATCAAAGTCACACATGTCCATTCATCTGTGTAATAAAGTGGTTTCATTCTTATTTATAATCTAAAACTGAGTGCACTTTTATGGTGTACTTCACCAAAAGTGCACTCAGTTTTAGATTATAAAAAGAAAGAATCCACATTGTTACGTAGATGAACAAACATGCAAATTTGAATTGCAAATACAAATGATGGGAAAAATCAATATGACTATATATATATAAATTATACCAAAGTTTAAACAATGTAGTCTTTCAAATCATTGTTACTAAACTTCATAATTTTCTAAAATAATTTAACAGAATATTAATAAAATATAATTGAGAAGTTTTACTGCACAGGAGTTTCTAACAAGTTTGAGCAGTCAAGTGCTAGAGGTAGAATTGATCCGAGAAAATTTTTCTCTGCAGTCTAACCTATTATCCTTGTGCTAAGCCATGAAGAACACAATATATTCATTTCATTTAGTAACATTGATCATTCTATTGGCTGTGAATCCAAAATTATTATTCTGTTGCAATAAGCAAAGATTAATCATTTTAAATACTATTTACACGACTACACATTACAAAGCTTGAACTAATTGTTATACAGTCTTATGCTATCCAACATCATGGGCAGCTATTCAATTCTTAAAATGCTTGCAAGTTTAATAGCTGAAGACTACATTACAATAATATAAAAATATTGTTTGAGAGTTCATAGAAAGTCCGAGCGCCTGAAGTGCCAAATTGCAATCTTCTGTGCTAAACCCCATAGGTAACTACATCATGATTATTTAACATTTTAAAATACATCCAGTCTTGCATTTGATACTTAAAATCATTGAATTGTATGCCTTGCTTTAGAATATGAAAGTTGGACTCACAGCCAGATGCATAAACATCGTTTAAGCCACGAATCGGTCGTATTAGAATGTTTGGTGATTGGTTACTTTAATCATAATTGGGGAGATTTTATTGGCTACATATTTTAAATTTTATTAGGTGTATTTCATTTATGCATTATACCTAATTTAGTTTTTTGTACTTTTGCATTACATGTATATAACAGTTCGTGAATAAAAGCGTATACAGTTTTCTTCTAAAACTTCTATAAAACTCTTTTTATTTTCTAATTTATTTTGTACTTCAAGTATTTTTAATTTACAATTTCTTTTATTAGTAAAATATTTTAAATGTCTATACATATATATATAAATCACGTTTTAAATAATTCATTGCATAGTGAAGACATCGGTAACAACTCCCAAAGGAATAACAGTGAAAAAAAGATAATACAGTTTCAAATACTGTTTTAAAACGGTTTATAATTAATCCTTCTTGTCTTGACTTCTAGTTAAAAATATCTAACCACCAATTTACTGACCAGAGATGTATATTAATTATAATAAGAAGGCAGCAAAAAAAACCATTTATATATGGGATAGAGAACAAACAAGTGTTACTGACATCATCGAAAAAAATTAAGACTGAAAGATATCTTGGACATATTTCTAGAAAAGATGATACTAGATGACAGTTAAAATGTTAAACTGGATTCCAAGATATTGTAAAAGACCTAGAATAAGACCAAATGTGAGGTGGATGAATGAAATAAGTATGCTGAGATAATGTGAATTGGAGAGACTAGAGATCAGAGAAATTGGATTACACTTAAAAAGATCTTCATTATGCAGTGAATTAATAATTGTCTAAGATGATAATGATGAATTGATTAGTAACCCTATCAATGTGATCAAGATATCTAAAACACAATTAAAACTTGCTTACAATTTGAAAAATTTCCAAGCTTCATCTGAATTTGAACCCCAAATCATGGTATCATAAATTAACATATTAATCACAACATTGTGTGGTTTTAAAAATGTACTTATATATAACTTATATATTATGATGAACTTAATGATATATGCAGTATAGATTGTAAATTAAATACATAATTATTTCATTTTAAAATGTCCATGTCTACTGGCTTTTAAATGGACTTATAATTATCATTTTCCATTGTATTATTATTAAGATTTATTATAATAAAACTGTTCATTAAATAAATGTGTGTGTGCATGCATGATGTAGTGCAATGTTGGAGTTGCAGATTCTGGAATTTAAGGTTCATAGATCACAGTACTCAAATATTTTTGCAAACAATAAACCATTTGATTAATCAATATGTTAAATAAATAATACTTAAGGATACAATACAACTTTCCCAAAAATGATTATCAAAAATTTGAAATGCACAAAGATCTGAGTAGATTCTTACGATTAAATATGTTGCTAAAATTAGCAAAAATTAGACATAAAAAAAAATGAAAAACAGAATTTCTATCCAAGAAAGAAAGATTTTCTTATGGAAAGCTATCAGCAAGAAAAACATTAAAACTGGTATAAGAACATCAAGACTTTATGTTAAGCCAAAAGAATAAAATTAAATTGAATTTTTTTAACTATCTACATTTGGATTATGATGTAGTCTTAGTTTTCATAAACAACCTTCAAGGTTTAAGAAATGTTACAAGAATCATAATATGAAAAGAAAAAAGCCTTATAAGATTGAATAATGTTCCATAGTTTTCATACAAGTGTAAAATAAATATTGCTAGTTATGAATTTAAATAAATTAATAACTAGAAATACAGTTAGATTATTCATGTAGTATTATTAGCAATGACTTAAAAAAAAGTTAAGAACTATAAATAAATATCTTGGCAAAATATTCATACAGATAGATGAAAATGTAATGCATAAGCTCAATTGTAAAATCAAACTTAAATATCAGCTTTTGATAGAAATAAATATTAAAAAAAAAAACATCTACTTGTTTATAGGAGAAAAAAAGCTTTTAAGTAACGAATTTTAGTTTTCACATATGAATGTAAAATTTAGATACTTAACAAAGAAAAATTACAGAGACTTTTCACACAGTAAATTATAAAGAGATATTTTGGGAGTAACAAATGGGAAATTGTTAATGAAATCATAGATGAGAGAACAAAGAAGTATTATTGACATCATTGAGAATATCAAGAAATAGAAAGATGAGCTTGAAAGATCATTAGAGCAAATGATAATAGATAAAATAGATGAAGACTTAAAATATAGCCCAAGAGATTGTAAAAACTTTAGCAGAAGACTATGGTTGGATAAGAAAATTTGATGGAATATTACAAAGAAGCTTTTTATTGAAGAAGTGTAATTAATCTTGGAAAAATTTTAATCCTGTGGTAAATTGATAATAATCAAAAATAATAATAATTACGATCAGTGATTCCCATAACAATACATGAACCAGAATATTCTAAGATGCATGAAAAAATTTCAATAATGGTTGAAAAGAGACATATGCTAATTAAATATATAATATAGTTTACCTTTTTCTTTAAATTAATCTGTGATATATTTCCTTGAATTCATTGTATCTTTTGAAGTTTGAATGTAAATATATATGCTTTGCTTATCCTCTATTATTTAACTGCTTTTTAATCCTATTATTGTCTATATATGAACAATACAATTTACAGAAGTGGGGTGCCAAAGGTACACAAAGATGTCAAAAATCACTGGTCTAGGTGATTTAAAAAAGCAAGACACAAACAATGGAGGCTCTAACAAGTGAAATTAACTATAAAATATAAACCATTGACAAAACAGATAATGATAGGGATGCAGAATAAACTTTCTGTAACAATTTCTTTATGGTTTATCATTGATCAGTGGATGCTAACAAATATGAACATTCCAACTTCAAGAGATAAAAAAATAATAATAACAACAATATTAATAATAATAATTATTTAGCCTAAAGGTAAGATGGCTGCTCTTATCTTTATAAAGACCCTATCTTGTGTTGAGATTTGAGAGTTCCCTCTATAGTCAAAAACTACATTGTTTGGCTATTATACAAATGTTTAAAGCACATGTGAAAAAGATTAAAAATCTTTCTCTTTATAATTATAGACTTATTGTGTGCTTAATAAATAATCAGAACGTTACAACAACAACAATACATTAAATGAGTTTTGTGGTGACTACATAAAGCAAAGTGAGAACTACAAATGCATCCACATACAGAATACGCTGCTCCATTAGAAGTTTAAAAGTACAGATTCCTTCACCAGATTATTAATACAGATAAAAACATAACGACTGAAATTAATAATAGAACTGAACTTGAATGTAGTGTTGTTAGTTGAAACAATAAGATGTTAAAAGGAAATATGCTTATGTGTTTAAAAAGGAGTTTTAATAGTTGTGTTTCACTGATTCTGACTTATGGATTCCGATCCCAAGAGATGGTAAGAGATTTAAAAAGGACTATATGTGATATGGGTGAATGAAATAAAGATATTTATTGATGAAAAAGAGAGGTTCTGGATTGGTAAAACTAGATTAAATTTGAGACTTCATGCTGCAGTGAACCGATAATGGTTGAAAATTATAATAATAATGATAGTCCATTAGATGGTGCATATTTTGCGATGCTGTCGTTTAAATTCTGCAGAAAACTTTTTGAAATATTTTAATACCGAGTTTAATTTTAGCTCTCCAATATAAATAAACTATTATTTGGTCATCTTTCCATTATGGAATGTAAGAATTAATACAAATTACACGATATAAAAAATTTATATTTATCAAAATAATAATTATATTTATCAAAATAATAATACCAAATCGTCACGGCCTAATTCATTATATAAATTAATACAGTATACAGGTTTAAACCTGCATATATATAATGTATGCGGGATTCGAACTCAGACTTTCACACGACCCTCAACTCTCCATGCCATATCATATTGCTGACCCACCTAATCACACACACGTTGAAAAGATAAATAATCACCAATATAGTAAAATAAAAAATGATAATGTTTTGCTGGGGGGGGGGGGGGAGCAAGAAGAGTGAATCGAATGTTAGTATAAAATTGTATTTGTCACAATATAAACAAGCAAATTCTATGAAATCATTAATGCCATTTTTCTATTTGAAAAGTAAAAAAATTGGAATAAACAAAATAATTATTTATGAATTTAATGTTATATTATTTTCTTTTATTAATAAATGATTTTATATATAAATTATTTGCGCAAATAAACCAACCCTGTATAAATAAAATAAGAATAAAAACGGGACGTTTATTTACTAAATTAAAAGCTTATTTTGAAAATAAATCAATTTAATTTCTACTCGTAAAAATTAGTTAAAAGCAATTTTTAAAAACCAATGATCGAGTTTAAAAATTTATTGTATTAAAAAATACTTTAATGTACCATTAGTAAATATAAGAGGCACACAAAATAAAAAATTTAATTAGTTACCATAAGATGTTTATAAAATCCAAATATATAAATGCATTTATTTATTTTTTAAAATATGCCCAAGGACAATCAAAGATAATTAAGCAGTAGAATATCTCAACTAAGTGACGTCGCTTAATCATCATCGGTCATAATTTCTTATTGCATGCCACTGCATTAATATGATTTATTGTAGTGTCTTAAGTGTTGACAGATACATTATAAATTTTAATAAATCCTTTTCATCAATGACATTCATTTTATTATTATAATAATATGAAAGTATGAACTAAGATTTTAAAATCTATTATTAATTTATATATTGTTTGTTGTTGTTTTTAAAAAAGTTTAATTTTAAATTACCTTTAAAATATTCTTATCCTTTTCTACCTTTTACTTTGCACAAGTGCGATATGAATGTAATCTTATATAGTAACAATTTTAATTCGCTTGCCGCATATTAAAGTGCTTCGACGCTAGTGATAAAGTAGCGGTTGCTGTATCAACACTTACCGAAAATGTCCATACCTACACTTTCAGAGATTAAACTTTTTTTTTTTATAAATTACTGGGCTATAAATTACTCGTTTATTTATTCAATGTGTTTCAATAATATTGTGGAATAATTCATATAAACTAACTTAGAAAACTATCCAATCAGTATTACTTATCTAGCTATTATTATCTGGAATAGTGATCCCAACTTGGAATGCACATTCTGCCAGGACCATAAGCTACGATATTTAGAGCCTTGGTTATGCCATTTCTTTTTCAGCCAATTGCTTGGAGCTCATAAAAAATTCAAGCATTGGAAATACTACATGTGGAATCTATCTTAGGACTTTAAGCTCAAGAATATGACATTACAGGACTGCATTAAACTTAACAGGATATTTATTTAACATTACAATAAATAAAATTTGAATCATTTGTTAATATAATGAGAGGGTGGTTACATAGGGAAATGGGTTAGCATGTAGCATGCAAATAGAGAAAGATTTAAACTTACTGATCTGGAGATCAAAGTTTCCAGATAAGAGGCAATGAGCAGACTGTAAAGATGAAAAATATGCTTGTACAATGATGCAGGCTGCACTCTGGTGACAGAAGTATCATATTCTCAAAGCTACTAATCCATGATTTACTAACTTTTAAAAGGCAGATATAAATCCTTAAACTTGGGTGTTTATGACAGGGTTGAATTTTTTTTAAAAGGAACTGTGACATAGTTGTTTCTGCAGATTAGTCTCAAAGAGACCTGTTTTGCACAGAAAAACATCTGAGGTTTTCTTTTTTGTTTATTGCCTTATAATGATAGTTTCTGGAGTACAAGACCCAAGAGTTGCACTTCAGCTTTGAGATTTTTGAGTGCTTGAACTTTTTATAAACTTCTGGGTAATAAACCATTTGATTATTGCCCTGCAACATTCGTTTCAGTGGTAAAACTGCAGACCTTGGAATTTGTGGTCCATTGATCATGGTCCACTTCTGTCATTGCTACTGTTCAAATTTTGTTTAAACTCCTGAACAATTATTTAAAAAAAAATTTGTAACTTAGAAATTATTAGATAACTGCCTTATGGCTAAAAAAGAGATGCAAGAAAATAACTGGATAATGAATAATAAAACTAATGTTAAATTAAATGGTGAATACTCTAAAATTTACTGCATAAAAATATATAACATTACACCATGATTGCTTGTGGTAATGGCATTTTACTTGTGGTTACTATGTTTTCTCAGAAATAAGACCTGTTATTATATTAATTTTTGCTCCAAAAAAATATCTTATGGCTTATTTTCAGGACATGTCTTACTTCTTTATGTACAGTATATATATATATATGTGTGTATTTATACACAGAAATCTACATTTATTCAATATTACCAATTTCAATAGCATGTAAATAACTGTTGCTACCACTTGACTACGTCATATTTAAGATTATAATCATATCACAAAACACTGTCATTATATATCAGAATATTAAGTTATTCACGTGTTGTTTAAATTAGTAATATTTAATTAAAAATAATATAAGAGATGTTAAGCTGGCTTGATTAATTTGTAAACTGAGATCATCTGCTAGTAATAAGTTTCAACCTTTTCGGATATCAATGTTGATTTATCTACAATGTCTATGATTGGACATCAGATGAAAGAGAAAATCTCATATCGGACTGAATGAAGGCAGGCGCATTGATAAATGAAAAGAAAACTTGTTTTTGCAAGTTTATTAAAATAATTAGTCATGAGTCTGCTTGCAAAATAATTTTGAGTAACATTTATTCAATTCAAAAATATACATTTATATTCATTTACACATTCATTTTTGCTTATCTAGTTATATATATATATATAAACGTTTTGAACTTTATATTCACTAATTTATAATTCTATATGACCATCTTCTATGGATGAATGATATACAGAATGATATTCATTCATCAGGCTGGCAATCTTGACTAGGTTTTATATTTGGGGGGAGGGGGGGCTTATATTATTGACATCCTAAAAAATCATGCTAGGGCTTATTTTTTGGTTAGCGCTAATTTTTAGGGATGTTTGATATTTACATCATCTAGAAAAAGATTTTAAAAAGCTATTCACATAACTATGTTAAATAACCCAACAATTCAATCTAGTGGGACAATCCTTAATATTTGGAGAATATTAATGAACTTTGAAAAGTAGAAGAAAAAAATCAAGTGGACCATTGTTGATAAGTATATAAAATTTCTATTGATTATTGTCTTTAACAAAATAGTCTACTTGACTTAAATATCACTGTAAATTTAGTATTCATGAATCTAAAGTCACCAATTTAATGCCCATTTTATCTGTCACTAATCTAATGTTATTAATAATAGTTAAACATCTTTAATAAATATAAATATTTGAAAACCAGGCACTCTTTACAAACCTGGAGTTTAATTGTAAATATAGGGGATTTGAACTCAGACTTTCAAACACCCTTCAACTATCCACACTATCTCATACAACTGATACACATGACCACACACACATGTATAAAAGATAAATAATCACCAATATATGTATTTCGTACCTGTCCATTAAAGTGTGATGATTTGCTATCTTTATATAAACTGAGCTCTGATTATATATATATGTGTGTGTGAGAAAATTATCTGGACCAACTGATGAGTGTTGGTCGAGCACGAAATAGGTTATTGGTGATTATGTATCTTTTATACATGTGTGTTCATGTGTATCAGTTATATGAGATAATATGGATAGTTGAAGGGTGCTTAAAAGCCTGAGTTCAAATCCCCTATACTTAGAAAATATAAATAAAATTTGGATTTTCTTAAAGCACCTAATAAACCGATGGTGGAAAGAGTCCAACATATAATGAGGAATTAAATTGAGTTTGGAAAGTTGCCTAGACTCTGGCTTAATTTAAAATATATACATTTTTTGAAATTAAATTTCATTTTATTTATACAGTTAGTTAAGAGGATTTGAAAAGTAAAAAATTTCATTTTATTTAAAGAAATTTATTTCAGCATATTAATTATGCTAAATCATTTATTCCAAAACTGCTGGAAGCTGCATGAGAATGAATATTAAAAAAAAATTATTTCCGAATTGAATTCACTTTTTCTGATTACTAATTTTTGTTTCTAATAAACTGTTAATAATTTAAAAGATTATATGTTGAGTTTAAATTAATAGATTATTAGAAATTATTCGCACCTATAAGTATAATATTGCATTCTACAAGATGCATTAAAAATATAGAAAAGATCAATTTAATTTTTCAAAGCATTAAAAAGTACTTTTCTTCCTGCGAAGATAATGTGCAAGATCCAAAGCAATATATATTAATAAACATTCAAACTACATATATATTAATGTACTCTCAAACTATATATACAAATTAATAGCTTGTAAAAGTTGAGTGCGTAAAACAAAATTTGAGATGCATTTTTCTAACAATATCTTTACGGATTGTTTTATTTTTCGGCAATACTTCTGATAATATGCTTACCATTACATAAGCTTTCATTTTTAATCAAAACATTATTAATAAACGGTCAATTAATAATCAAATAATTTGTCATCCAATGGATCATATAACATTCAAGCAATAAAAATTCCAGGGTTAACTTTCGATCCTTGCAACATACATTAATAAACACTCAAATTATATACATTGATATACCTTCAAACTATATACAAACTAATAGCATGTGAATGCCATTAAGGCAATATTTTACTTTCAAAAGTAACCTTTATTAATAAAAGATTTTAAAAATTTTCGGGTACACTTATCCATTGAGGATTACACAGTGTTCAATGTAACAAGGTAAAATGTACCATATGTTCAAAAATAATTACATCCATAAAAATTGCTGTAATGTGATTAATGTGTATCTGTATGTGGATCCACATGGCCTGGCCATCAAGAAGTTAACCATCACCCAATGATCCCACCCCTGGGGCCCGAAAACGAAGACATAAATGCTTCAGCTAAATAGGTGGCGAAGTCCAGCATTGCGCCAACCACCACAACAGGCAGTGAGGTCCAAGGCCCAAGTTCACCAAGCAATAAACTCTCAACCCACAGCCGAGCCATGTCAAGGCAATATTTTAAAAGCATTCTTTATCATTATGTGTTATTATAATTATTTTTATTTTTCATATCATTTCTGATATTATAATTACAATTATATATGTTTTTATTCTTTAGCCAAAAAACGTAATTAATAAATAAATAAACAATCAAGTGGTTTGCCATATTCAAACAATAAGAGTTATAAGATTGAAGTTCGATCCAGGAACTTCAGTCTATCATATCAACAAATTTACACAAAGCAAAATATAGTCAAAAGCTTTTTCTCTCAAAAGATCATGTGATATTTAAGCAATAAAAGTGACAAGTTGATGTTTGATCTGGAATATTTATTTTTCAAGACCGTCACTCTGAAAAAAAAGAATTTTAATAAAAAATTTAAGAATTAAGATTTCAATTCTTATGAAGAAGTTTTCTCAAGACCAAGGTATATTGTACTATGGTCACCTGGTAAATAAAATTAATGATAATATATAGAATGCACATCACAAACTTAACTTGTGCATGCCTACCTATTGATTTATTAATTGAATCATTAAAAACATTAAATCATTATGGAGATTTGACCATTGGTGTCTCTTCTCCCTTTGAGATAATTAATAGACAGATTAATATTATATTAAGTTTACCAATGGTAACTATGGAATCCAATCATTCACGACTATTTCATATGTCTTTAACTGGTTCGCTATCCTTGACGCCATATTGATTTTTTAAAAAACTGACTTAAGAGTCACAATTTTCACAATAACTTCAGTTTTCATAATGTTAGAGCAAAAAGCTTTATATTGATAGAAACTAGCAAAACTAAGTAAAGCAATAAGGTTAAGATAAATAGTGACAACCATTTAGAAAATAAAAGAAAAAAGAAATTTCAACATTTGACATAATTATTATTTTACTGTTTGTTCATAATTTCTAATTTATCATTAACTAAGTTTAAATTACATCTTCATTGATAATTTCTTTGTATTCTTCACAAAATTATCTTTCAAACCATATATAATACTTCTTACCTGAGATAATCCATAGCTTCAGATAATCGTGCATCTTAATTAATATATATATGCGAATTAATTACACCCTTCATCATAATTCCTAATTTAAAATATATTTTGTTTCTAATACTAGGCATTTATATTTTGGTTAAATCCATAAAATTAAATTTTCTAATAAATAAGCTTGTTTATGTGCATTTCACTTCAGTGCATTGTATTTCTTTTCTGAATACTTCAATCGACTTTTGGTCTTCTTCAGAGGTAAAATGAGCAGTGCATTACATCAGCACATTTCTATGAAATGAATGAGTTAACAATTTTGATTCAAAGATTTTGTTTAATTTACACTTATTTCATTTTTCACATATGTAGAATAATTGGAGAATAGTGGAAAATTCCAGGACCGTCATGTGATCATATTGTTTATTACATGATCTAATTCTTCACAGTGTGTTAAATGTTTTCCTTTTCAGTTTTCTTGTTTTCCAGCTTGGGTATTTAATCAATCACTGCATTTTTATATTTTCTTATATCTTTATGCTAAATTTTTGAGTCAGGAATCTCCAAGTAGTTGTATGTATATCTATCTCAGGTCAATGCATAATTAATACTTGTAGTTGTGTTTACAAATAAAGATACAGCTTGTTTGCTATAAAGCATATAGCACAATGGTGGAAGTTCTTATATTAGGTATGAGAAGATTCTTATGTTGGATCTCTTTTACTCAGTGATGAGACATGTTTTATAATTATATCTTTTTCTTCACTTTAAAAATTGAACTATGAGGAATAAATTGACATTGATTTTGAGCAAGAAATCAAAGAATTTTAGTTCTAGTGATCAGGAGTGGAATTTCTTGTAAAGCTTATTATTTATAGTAATGATGTGGAAATGCGGTACCACTAGAATTTAGGCTCAATTAATTTTTGTGCCTCTCAATAGTTAATCATTGATTGTGTCAGAAACACTATAAAATAAGTCAATTAATATATCTATAACAAAGATTGGATTGCTTACAGTAGAAATAACTTAATATTAAAAGGAAATATGCCTATGGGTTTGAAAAGAAAGATTGTAATAAATAGGTTTTACCAATTCTTATTTATGGATGTGAAACATGGACATTTAACAAAAGAACAATAAATAGACTTCACACCAATCAATGAAGTATAAAGAGATGCTTGTTAGGAGTAATAAGAAGAGATTAAAAATGAAATAAATAGGTGAGAGAACAAATGTGTTATTGACATCATTGAGAGAATTATGAGACTGGAGTGGAGCTGAACTGGATATATTGCTAAAAGAAATGATAATAGATGGACAGTTGAAATCATAAACTGGATTCCAAAAGATTGTAAAAAACCTAGAAAAATACCACATACTAAATGGATGGATAAAATAAGAAAGTATGTTAGGGTGATGTGGAGAAGAGAGGCTAGAGAAAGAAGAGATGGATTAAACTTGGAGAGACATTTATCTTGAGTGGATTGATAATGATTGAAAATGTTGATGAACAAAGGTTTAAAAGATAATTTTAAAATTTTATAGAGAGACTAATTGTAATTATAAAATATTAACAAAAACCAGAGAAATGATTCCTAGTAATTAAGTAATATAAACACTTTTGACACCTAATTGATTTTTAAGATTTCTTTTACTAATGATATTTGAGGCCCATTAATACTAACCTTCATGACAGGCATTGGTGACCTACAGATGATAATTTAATGTTATTATATTGGTAGTCATATAAATATGCTTTTAATTAGAAAATATAACATATATGTATTACTAGTACTGTATCAGTTTACAAAGCTTTTGATTTCTCTTTGAAATAATATATGATTCTTTATGATTATTGTTTTAAATAATTACTAGTGAATTTATGTAACCATCTCAATAAGTTATTCTATATTATGCATGGTCAGACACAGATAATCAACATGTAAATGCCATAAACTTACGGCAAAACACTGGTCATTTAATTCAACAGCATAGTTAATTGCCTGACTGATTTTCACACAAATATTCACACATGAAAATATGCAAATTTATTAAAATCAGAGGCCAGTTTAATTTGTCTGGAAGTGAAAATGCTAATATCCTTGTTAATTTTTTATTTCAGTCGTGCTTAGACAAAGATACTTCTTATCGAAAGCCTGGCTTAACATTTAATAAGTCAAATATATATATTTTAAATCAAACATATTAAATCTCTCCACTGTAACATTATTTCATTAGTTTATTACTTATTATTTATGGTATAAGCTCATTATTATTTTTATATAAGTGAATTGTAAGGTATAAAGTCATATTTATTTTTTCTAAACAATTCAAAACAAAGCAAAACTCTCCATACAGTAGTGCCATCTTGTGCTAACAAGAGCAATCAATGGATGCCAGAAGGCTTGTGCATAAAATCCCTATCTAGTGCCTACTCATCCAATATCCCCAGACTAGTTTCTGGCTTGTGGCCTTCATCAGTGAGGAGCCTTGGATCTGAGAGCACTGCACCTAGATCTTAGGATCTAATGCTAGTATGAGATAGTGATCATGTGATCTATTTTTTCTGTTGTTAAAGTTGATTCCACTCATAAATTCTTTTTTTCATAGATGTCTGCTCCTCCAAGATTATTTAGAACAATCTATCTTATCTGGTCCTATATTTCTAAAAACTTTTACTAACATCAGTGTAAAAAAAAAAAAAAGTATTATTTATTCATTATCAATTTTTTGTCTCATGGCATAGTTAATAGTAAATTAACATGTGATGCACTAGCCTGGATTCAAATTTAGGCCAAGTAAGATTTGTAAGTTCTTTTCAAGTTTTAAATAGCTTAATAATAAATTAACCTTTGATGCGCACAGTCTAGGTTTGTTTAGTTAAAACAAGATTTTTTTGATTAAAAAAAATCTATCACTTAACAATATTTTAATGTTCCGATTAAGATTATATACTATATATGCTACATCTAGCGAAATATATAATTTCAATGTTCTAATTACAATAAAATATTTACTTATATTTTGTTATTAACCTGTTCATTCAGTATACTGAATGTTTATTTTAGTAAATAGAGGAATTTGAACTTAGGATTTTCAGTCCATATTTATCCTTCACTCCATCTCAAAGAACCGATACACATGACCACACACACGTGAAAAAGATAAATGATTCCCAATACACATTTTATGCACAACCAGCACTCATCAGTTGGGCCAGATCATAATCACACACATATATATGTATAATCAGTGCAATTGTTCGTTTTTTAATTAAATGTATGGTTGAATTGTTGGAAGAGTGAAAAGAATGAAGCCTGTCTTTTAAAGTCTAAGAAATTACTATCTTAATTAAAGCCGAGCACTGATTGTATATATGTGTGGGAGATTATGATCTGGTCCAACTGATGAGTACTGGTTCTGCACGAAATCTGTATATTAGGAATCATTTATCTTTTTCATGTGTGAACATGTGTATCGGTTGTTTGAAATGGAGTGGAGAATAAGTATACACTGAAAATCCTAAGTTCAAATCCCTCTATTTATATTTCGTTAATAAACACTTTATGATTTTTAATAATAATTAATCTGCGTGCAAGAAACTCATATGTATTTCCACAGCCATTAATATTACAATTACTTCGAAAAATTATATTGCTTTTAATATATCTGAGCACTTATGGCATATATGTGTGGAGATGGTAATCTGGACCAACTGATGATTGCTGGTTTAGCATGAAATACATATATTGGTGATTATTTATCTTTTCAACATATATGTGTTCAAATGTATCAGTGTTATGAGATAGTGTGGAGAGTGGTGGGTCGTGTAAAAGTCTGTGCTCATATACCCTATATATTACATATATAGACAGGTATATAATAAGCCTGTATGTTTCAGTTATTATATTGCTTTTAGTAAAAATAGTTATGAGTTTTCTATAATGTAAAATCGAGAAATAACCTATTACGTATCAAATATAATATTCACACTAAATATAACATTAGATATATATTGAAATCATTAAATTATTTAATTATTATGATCTAAATTATTCTTTTTTATAATTTTATTTCAATGCGTATAAATTAAAATCAAACTTATTAAATTATCCAAACCACATTTTAATAAAAGACGACTTTCCCCAATTATATCAACTTTTCAAAAGAATATTTTTAAAAGAAATTTAACCAAATTATTTAAAAAAAAAAAAAAACGGTAAAATATTAATGAGTAACAGATTTGAAAATTTTAATATTTAATTTATAATAAAAGACTACTTTTTAAAAATAATGTAATGAAACATTTTTAATATATAATTGTACTCTAGGGCTTGTCTATTATTTATAAATTTAATTAATAATTTAAAGAGAGATAAAATATATATCTTGTTAAATTAAACTCTTTTACGTTATCATGTCAATAAAAGTTACCACATTTGTTCTAAAAATTGTAATCATCTCATCAGTAGGCTAAATAACTTATTGATTTAAAATATTGCCTACTAAGAGTACCTGCCCAGAGTTACAAAGCGAATTAATTATATTGTTTTATCTAAATCCTTATTTAAAGTAAGTATTCATTTAGCAACCTTTATTTAAAAAAAAAAAACAAATAAAATATTCATAGAATTCCACTTTTTTTTTTTTTTCATGTGTCATAGCATCAGCCGGAAAGCGAACCCGCTAACCCGGGACAACTGCTTGTAAGACAGCTGTGCTGACCTCTCGACCCCCAATGCTTGACAGAAACCAAATTTTAACAATCAAAATAAGATTTATTTATAAATTCTTCCATTTAATCTACTTATTCCATTGAAGCTTATAAAAGGAACAAATAATACAGCGAACATTTGATGTTCATTAATAATTTTTATTAGTCATACATTAGATTAGAGATTATCCACTTAATGAACAATATTGTTTGTAAGTTCGCTCTACCAGGGTGTACTGCTTGATAGAACTGTATCCTATTCAACACTGAGCAAAGGAAAAACTAATCGATAAAAAATAAAATGACTGCATTAATTTTTAACTTACTAATATCAAATAAAAAGAAGAAAATTATACAATTAGATATTGATGACAAATAAAATGTACTCATAAATCTAAATAAAATATTACTGAATTCACAACTTCCAGAATTATAGATAAAAGTGTACATTAATATTTAATATAACAAATAAAAATATTCATTTAGAAAACAGATAAATAATTAATATATATTAATGAAATATATATATATTTGAAAACTTCAATGAAATTTAATTTATTTAGAAAGAAAATAATTGGGAAAAAAATTAATTACTGATGATAGCAAACATAAATCGATATAATTAAAAAGGCAAAATGAATGAAAATAAGTATTTAGTTAGAATAAAAGATAAAGAAAGATTATATTGATAGTGATTAAAAAAAATTTTTGGAGTAGTGTAATTAAAATTATTTTATAATGTAAATATTATATGTATTAATGTTATATGTATAGGTATGTGTTATAAAGAAAGAAGACAAGAAAGATTTTAAAAAAATATAAATTAGGATGGTAAATATGTTAATGATATTATATGATTTGAAAAGGTTAGAAAATATTTTTAAAAAATTTAAAAGTTTTGATAGGAATTTAATAATTTTATATAAAATAATGTATTTTAATGGTTGTATTTTTATGTGTGTTCAAATTTTGTAGATCTGATGAAGATTGCATGGTACAGTCGAAACTGTAATCAATAATAAATTTTTTTTTGCTGAAAAGTGAAATGTGTGAGATTTTTAAAATTCAATATTATAAATCGATATAATTGTTAAAAAAAAAAAAAAAAAAACAATATAATTTTGATGTAATTGTGTGCAAAAAAAAAAATCATAATAAATTAATAGCTGAAAGAGACTCATGTAATAGTTGATGGTAATAAATGCAAATATACAAAACTTGCAACATTAATTACATTTGATAAAAACATTTGTTTGTTCTAATCGTAAGTAAGTGTGTGTGGACTGTCGTTATCCAATGAGAAAAAATTGAATTGCAAAACAAAAAAAGCACGTAAAATATTTTAAGTCCACAAAGCAGAAAAAATTATTGACATTAATTAAAAGAAGTGTGAAAAGGATTCATTTAATAAAATAATATATACAATCCCCAATTGTCTCTATTTTCATTATGTGAATCTGGGTGGCATGAGAGCATCAGATTTTGTTATAGTTATTAAAACAGGCAAAACTCTCCATACAGTAGTGCCACTCAGTGCAAGCCAGAGTAATCAATGGATACCAGAAGGCTTCTGCATAAAATCTCTATCTAGAGCCTACTCATCCAATATCCCCAGATTAGTTTCTAGCTTGTGGCTTTCATCAGTGAGGAGCCTTGGATCTGAAAAATGGCAATCATGTGATGTGTAATTTGTTATAGTGTCTGACTGCATGTAATTTGGTTTATACTCCATTCATTTAAATCTGAAATTCCTATTTTTATCACATGTAGAATTTATTTTAAATTACTGTTAAAAAAATTCTATAAGTAATAAAATAGTTATTGCATTCCTTAATGACAGTCACAATACTTTTTGTTATATAACATTTTGATTAACATTTAAGTTCACTTTCAAAGTGAACCATTTTTATGCTGTTATTTCTGAATGTGTTTTTTTTTTTTGAAACATTGTGTATTATGAAATTAAATAAATTACATATTTGTTTTAAATAAATGATACTGTTTCATGTTTCAAACATATTAATTTTTGTTCTTTGTTATTGTTTTATTTAAAAATATATTTATTGACATTATAAAATTGTACAGATGCATAATAAATACACTTTGTTAATGTTGGCTCATCCATTGCTGGTGTTGGTCTGGAAGAAGTATGCCAGAGCCATTCTCTGCACTAGCAGGTTAATATATGAGTAAATACGTACTATTTTGTTGGTATTGCCCACCCCTTTTGAGGTTGACCCAATAATGCTAACTTATCAGCTGGGATACATGTAGTGTGAAATCAATGCCTCTCTAGTAGAATCCGACATGTTGCAACACAGACTACTTCTACGATACACTACAATGTGGATATATCAGGTCCAAAATTCATGTTAGTCTGTGGGCCATATTAGTAGGCTCCATGTATTATTAAACAAAAATCTAGAGGATAGTATCTTATCCTTGTCTTGAAGAGCTTTGAGCTTATCGCAAAATATAGCATTGTGGTCCGGTGTTGGTTGTGTGAACTTTGTCCTGCACCTTGTTTACCAAAAAGCATATGTCAGGAAGATAGATAACCTGATTACTGTAAAGTCTCCAGAGAAGAGACAACCCCTGATGTCCAGGATTTTATCCACTGCAATAATGCAGTGTTGAGAGATAACTCTTCGAATACTGTTCTTTTTTTATTGTTGTTCATTTTTGTTTGGAAAGATGCAACTTTCTTTTTCACTCAATGTTTATTATAAAAATACCCCCCCCCCCAATAAATACTATTCTTTTAAATACCATATTATGTCTTTTGTTTTTATTGGGGGAGTTGCAAACTTATCTATTGTTGTGTTTTTTTTACTGAGAATATTCAAATTATTGATGTATTTATTTGACAAAGAATTGTTATAGTTTTGTCAAATTATTTTTCCCGAAAATAAATGATTTTCTTGATTTTACTTAAATATACTCCTCTATTTGTTTTCAAAAATAATATAGATTTTTTTTTTTTTTCCACTTTGCTCAATGTTGAATAAGATCACTTCAATCAAGCAAAATACAGTTATAGTAGAGCTTAAATGCAAACACATACAATGAATATTAGAAAGATAGCAATTTTTGTCATATTAGATATGATTATCAATTTACTTCACATATATATTTTTTCTATCCCTGATAGTGAATTTTTTTTTTAAAAAAAAAATTATTCAAATTGTAAAATTTTAACGATGGGCTACAAAAGCAAAATTTGAAAGCTAATTAATATTGACATCAAAAAAATAATAATTTCCAAAGTGAAATTATGGTGGCAATGATAAAAGTTTAAATACTAAATATAAAAGTGGTAAATCTATAAAGATAAAAACATTGTTAGATTTTGTTTTAAAAAGGTATTCTTCTAGATCAGGGGTCCCCAACCCTATGCCCGCGGGCACCACGGCGCCCGCAGACCATTTTACATGTACCCGCCGCTATCCAAACACGATAAAAAATTATTTATCTGATACAGATAAATTTAATTTTTAAAATTTCTTATAAATTATTGTAATATATATCGTCAAATCGTGTGTTAGAATATATTTGTAATAACTTAATATTTGTGTTAATATTAAAAATGCACACGCATATATAATTCGGCTATATATAGATAACTCAAATCAAATAAATAAATAACAAACTTTTATTGATTTTTTCTAGCGCTTTCAAAGGTATAATCTTCATTTTCAAGAAGTACAGTATTTCTTCATTTTCACGAAGTGCAAATATGCAAAATAGGACAGATTAAATATGCAAATATGGGTAGAAAAATTTTTCAAATTTGCTATTATATTATATTGTAATCAAATTGTAGGGCATACTATATTTTTACAGCATAAAAATATAAACATCAATTATATGTTAAAATTTTATTTTTGAAATAAATAAATATTTTTTTTGTACATTACGTGTATTATTAACAATATCCAACTATAAATTTACATTGAAACAATAAATGGTGCCCATCACCTGGTTGAAAAAATAAATGGTGCCCACCACCTGGCCAGTATTGTAGAATGTGCTCCTAAGTGCAAAAAGGTTGGGGACCCCTGTCCTAGATAATAATTTTAGCCCTGAGTCATAAATACACAATTTGAAAGTTGATTAACCTTTCCCATGAATTTTACAAAGACAACAAATTATTGTTTATTGCATATTATTTTCATTTTTTTAATCTGATTGCATTTTTGAAATAAGTTTTATTTTTTAATTTCATTCTCAGTTTTTTATAATTCAATAAAAGAAAAAGTCTGAAAAATAAAACATTAACTTTGTTAATAAACAAAAATAAATAACAAAGGTCATCATTTTAGAACTGAAAAAATAATTATTATTACAAAATTAATATTTTTAATGCATCTTTTTAAGCACAACTTCAAATAATTGAAACTCTTTAAAAAATTAAACTTATTAAAAAAATCAATGAAATACTTAAGCAATAGTTTTAACAGGAGGTATATTTAACATCCTAATATTAATGTAATCACATAATTTTAATTATATTAAATAGAATTTTAAAAAAAATGGATTTTGTTCTAGTCCAGACTAATATTCAATTAATATTATAAATATTTACATTTTATTAAATATTCTATCATTTTTCACACTTTTTTCTTGGGTAGTGTAATAATTTATTAAGCCAACCATATATATCTACATACACACACTACAATCTGACCTATGTCTCAAATTATCTTGCATTCATATATCTGATGTCATCAACTTTAGATAAATACGTGCATAATAATTATTATTACCAATCATTTATTCGGCTGTATATACTCATATCATATATATATATATATTTAAATATAATTAAACATTAACATTGCTTTTTTTAATTAAATCCAATTACATGATACTTTTAATCTAATTCTATTCATATTATTTTCCATGTGTAAAAAATTTTAACTTAGGAAATGAAGTGCACAGATTCAGTCAGAAAATATCTTTTTCCATATGTTATAAACAAATGAAGTGGAATGAAGATTTTAAAGCCTATCTAATATATATATTTATGTGTCCTTAATAAGTTAATTGCAATTAATAGCATTCAATGAGGATAGAATGTTTTACGTTTCTAATGAATGCTCAGAAAGATGGACATAGAAACAGATACACAAATGAATAGAAAGAGTAGTTAACTAAGCAAATAGGCAGCAAAGAAGATAAAAAGATGAATAGATATGAGATAGATAGGTGGGCAGTTACCCACATAAATAGATATATAGGTAGTATGGTAGGAATGTTAGATACATAGATATATAGATAGATAAATATGTAGATAGATAGCAGACAAACAGATAGTAAGATAGACAGGCAGATGGATGTACAGATAAACAGACCGACAATCAGATGGGTAAATAGAATCTTTAAATAAATTACTACATGTCAAAAAGCCTCTACAACAATATATTAATAGAATACTAAAGAAGGTATTATAACAATTACCAACTATGAGACTTTAAACTGTGTATTTTTTTTATCTTTGTTATACCTTTAACTAAGACTAGATAGATACTCACAAATTGTGGGATAAAAAAAATCTAATAAAATTTTTTTATCTCTTCTGAATTCAAGTCACAGATGTGTGTATGCAGATAAATGTATTATTATATTTATCATCATCATCAAACACTATCAATCCACTGCAGGATGGTATCTCCAAGTTCAAACTATCTCCAATTTTTAGCTTCTCTTATCTACATCAACTCTGCACACTTTCTTATTTCATCCATTCACCTCACATGTGGTCTCTTTCTGGGTCTTTTACAATCTCTTGGAATCCCATTTAAGATTTCAATTGTCCATCTATTATCATCTCTTCTAGAAATATGTCCAGCCCAACTCCACTTCAGTCTTTTAATTTTTTCAATGAGGTTAGTAACACCTGTTTGTTCTCTTACCCATATATGTTTTTGATTTCTTCTTGTTACTCCTAACATGCATCTCTCATACTTCTTTGAGTGGTCTGAAGTATCTGTATTGCTCTTCTATTAAGTGTCCAAGTCTCAGATCCATAAGTAAGAACTGGTAAAACACATTTATTAAAACCTCTTTTCAAACACATAGGTATGGTTCATTTTAGTATCAAGTTATTTCTACCAAAAGCATTCCAACCCAAGTTTAATTCTATGATTAATTTCATCCATTATGTTTCCATCTGTATTAATAATCTGACCAAGATATGTGTAGCTGTTAACTTTGTCTAACTCATCATAATCAATCTTTATTTTCATATTTTGAGAAAATCCATTCAAGATTACTTTAGTCTTTTTAACACTTATCTTTAGTCCTACTTTCATCTGATAACTCCTGCAACATTTCCTGCAGCTTTAAAGCTTTATTTGCAAAAAGAATTACATCATCTGCAAAATCTAAATAACTTAAATAATCTCCATTTACTTTCACTCTTTTAGATTCCCATTTTAATCCACAAAATACTTCTTGCAGTATTGCTGTAAAAAGTTTTGAAAATATGGAGTAACCCTGTCTTACACCCTTCTCAATGTTGACTTTCCTAGTATCATTATGTAATCTAATTATTGATGTTGTAACAATTATCAACATTATCAGCTACTATATTGCAAAGCCTTATATACTTATGTTGCTACATGCCCATGCATGTGATAACAATATCAACTAAATATGGCTACCTATATAATCTTTTTGCTATGTTGTGTATAGAAATATTATTCTTATATCTTCTCATTTACTTTTTTTGCATTCCTTCATATATTCATTTATATTACTTTCTATAAATCTCCACATATACACCCTAAAGCAAATTTTTTAAATATAATTCCTTTAATTTTCTAACAGTTTTGACTGACCTGCAGTCTTTATCAAAGCTTTTGCATAACCTTCCTCTTTCTTTCTTTTTTTTTTTAAGGTCAGTTATAAATTTAAAAAAAAAAAAGAAGATTATGCAAAAGCTCTGATGAAGACTGCAGGACAGTCAAAACTGTTAGAAAATTAAAGGAATTATATTAAAAAAACTGCATTAGAGTGTATATGTGGACATTTATAAAAAGTAATATATATGTTAGGTATAGATTATGACATGTAAGCCTTAGCTGATCTAACTAATATAGATGACCAAGTACTAACACAGCAGCAATAGAAAATAACTTATCTCATTCTGATTGCATAAATGATGCATAAAATATGAACAACTTCTTACTCTACTGACATTTACTGATAGTTGCTGATGACTTGATTTCATTGCTTCCAATTTTGAATCACAAAGCTCAATGATAAAAGCAAAAGCCAGAAATGACTATGAGAATGGGATTTAAATACTATAGTGTCTAGTAATCACTGACTACTCAAGCTTCCAGTAGATAATGGCAGAGAAACAAAATGCTCTTGTTTTGTCCTATAAACTTAAGTATTAAATGGTTTGCCATTGATAACATTTGCAGCCAGACTAAGAAGTGACAACAGTTAATAAGAAACTGCGGTTAATAAAATATACAGCTACTGAACTGAATTGAAATATGATTTGGGTTCAAAACCTGAGACTGATTTGAATTTCAGGCTTGGCTGCATTCCTTTTAAATTTCAATCCCAAAGCCTCACTACTAAAGGCAAACACCAAGTCTGAGGGTGGTGATTTACATGTAATAAAATGTCTGGTAATGAATGACAACCCAAACTAACAATAGATGGCAGTAGTGTCAAGAGTTACATTTGTTTTATCATCATGTAAGCAGAAGAAATAAATGATTATTGTTAGTATCATACATTTTGCATCGAATCAATCACTGCATCTGATAAGCAATAGAATATGTCTCAAGTACTAACTTCTCTTTGCTTATTTAATATCAATTACTTACCTACTTACCATGTATGTAAAGTCTGAGCATATGAGAATGCCAACTAATAAGCACTTAATTAGAATCTGAAAATGACCTGATCACACATTGCTCATATACAAATAGTGGTATTCCATGATGTGCTAATGTAAACAATTGTGTACCAAGTGCTGTTTATAACCCCCTCCCCCTCTTTTTCACACTTATCTAATAGAAATGATAAATTTGAGAATCAAGATTAACAAAAGATTTAAAATAGAATCAATATTTATTAAATCAAAGTTTTAAAAATTGATTGAAATGTGTTTAACCTATCAGAAATATTAATTAATTTAATTACAGCTTACATATCTCAGTGTATTTAATATAATAATAACATTGGATTTTTTGCAAATTAACTAAGTAATTATAATGCAAAGCATTATGGTATTTCCTTTCAATCTTAATCCTAGTTAATTGTGAGATTATTTCAATGGCATATGTATGTAAAAGTCTCAAGTTGGAATAAGCTTACCAATGTTATGAAACTAGCTTCCATTTATCTATAACTCATTTTTGTCATAATCATTCTCTTTAATCATGCAATTTATTTCACACTTCTGGTAATTTATATGTATTTTAAAATGTCCATATTTTTAAGATATAACAATGTCAACAAATTCAGATTCTATGTTTAAAAGTAATCCAATATATTAGTATTTACCTGGATGTTAATGATGATAGTATATTAGATGTGATAACATGTTGGACTATTTCCATCATCTATCATTAAATGTTAAACCACTAAACATCACATGATCACCATCTCTTATGCTAGCACATAATTGGTATTAAACAGGCAAAACTCCTCTCCATACAGTAGTGCCACCCTGTGCCAACCAGAGTAATCAATGGGTTCCAGAAGGCTTGTGCATAAAATTCCCATCTAGTGCCTACTCATCCAATATCCCCAGACTAGTTTCTGGCTGCTGGAGGGTTGCATTAGATCCTAAGATCTAGGCGCAGTGCTCTCAAATCCAAGGCTCCTCACTGATGAAGGCCACAAGCCATAAATTAGTCTGGGGATATTGGATGAGTAGGCACTAGATGGGGATTTTATGCACAAGCCTTCTGGCATCCATTGATTACTCTGGTTGGCACAGGGTGGCACTACTGTATGGAGAGTTGTTTTGCCTGTTTAATATCATTAAATGTTGAATGTATAGAAAATTTTAAACTTTATTTAAACTTTTCAAATACACACAATTTGTTAGTAATAACACACACACATATATATATATTCTACCGTCCCCTTTTTGCCCTTTTGCACCGGTTCCCTATTAAACCATTCCTAAAAGGGATTGTGAGCTCCAAAACAAACATGATACAGCGTAAAGATTTATTTATTTTTCTTATATCAATAGTTGTTCATTATCAACACAAGAGGGCGCCAGATATGATGATTTGATTCACAATTTAACTTCTCGCATCACCTTACGTCATATCAAAACGATTTTGAAGTCTAATCCCTGCCCATAAGCTCGAACTCCCAGCATGGACCAATAGGGGTCACTCAGGGTCGCGATGTAATTGCCTTCAAGACTATTATTCTGGCAAATGACACAATATTAACCAATGGGTAAGAAGATCGGTTGATTAACAGATCGGTCCAAGCATTGGACGGGATCATTGGTTATTTATAACTAATACGAATGTTCGGTTGAGGCATCATTAGAATAAACAATTAGACGCTTATAATATCACCCCCCTTTTATCATACAGTCCAATAGAATTATTTATACTAGCTCTATTGACATTAACTTATATTTATTAATAATAGGCCCTCCCAACTCTTAAACCTATGTTAACTACATAATAAATAAACATCGTGACTTACGGCACGATGTTTATGAATGAAATTTAAAAGAAATAAAAAAAAAACACACAAAAAAAATATAAGAAAGACAAATTTAAAAGTAAAATAATTAATTGCATGAGTAAATGCTAATTTTAATAATAATTTCAAAAAAAAAAAATATTTAATTATAGAAAATGATTTGAGAAATGCTCGACTTGTTTAAATTAAAAAAAATTTATTGATTATAAAAAAATGAAACATTGATTAATAGCTTTATTTGCACGCACATACGCGCATTCTCGCACTCGCACAGAAAAGAACATATTATACATAATAAACATGGCTGATAAAATATATTTCCTCTTTTTACATTTTGAAATTAGGTGTGTGTTATAGTTTATCTGCGAAAGGAAATAATAATTAGGATCAAAGTTCATAACTGGAAAAGTCCTAAGATTTAAATATGAGGAACTATGGAGCATCTGACATTTTTATTTACGAAAATTGAGATTAAAATAATAAGATTTAAATATGAGGGATTACGGATCATTTTATATTTGATTTACGAAAGTCGAATTTAATTAATTATGAGATTGCCTTTTAAGTTTACGTAAAGAATGAATGGAAGCATTATAAAAAAAATGTTTACCTAGGATTTTGCTTAGTCTTCTGCTGCTTCTAATTTGGTGAGGGTTCGAACCTGATAGATGATGTTTCCATAATACATGGTTATTCATTTCACATAAGTTCAGCGTAGTATGTTTGGACGATTCTTGTATATTAAACGGAACAACGTCCTTAGACTGATTGGAGCACTATGTTCGGACGGTACTGTTGTTGATCATTCATAGCTGTGGAGATGTTCTGGCGGCGGAGCGTCGGTCAATCACTGAAGGGTTTCTTAGCCCATCATGACGATCGACGCTCTAAATGTTAATTTCACAGTGATCATATTGGATAAACCGGATAGCAAAAAAAGAAAAGTTCTAGTTGTAGCTTCCGGAGGAATCTAGGAAAAAACTATAAGCATAAGCATAAATACAAGCCAAAAAAAGAAAACAAAAGGGAGTGTAAAAAGCCCTTTTTCCTTTTTTTTTTTTTTAGATTGAGATTCATATTTATATGGGTTGGTTATTATCTGAGGATCGAATCTCCACCCAGAGTTCAATATTCTTTGAGTTGTCGTTGGGGTCCGTGTCCTACGTAATGTCCACTCAATCCATATGCTTGAGGCAATCTTAGGTTTATGCAATCTCACGTTGCAATCTCAGTTAGAAAAATTCATACTTATTCACACCTTTTATGCATACATGTGTGCGTGTTTTAAGAGAACAATTAGTTTAAAAGTCGAGCATTTAATCTGTCTCAAAATCACTTCTATAAGCTTTTAACTTTCACTACAGTTATAATTTAAAACAAACCCCTTTTAATTACCCCCGCGGCATATACAAGTAGAAATCACTTATTGAGATTTAAAATGGCATATTAGTAATACTTTATATTTTATTTTTTTTTTATTTTTTTTTTAGAGAATATTATTATAGTAGATTATATGAAAGCCTTAAACTATTTAATCAGAAATATTAACATTTTATTTTACAATGTATTTTATAACGCATTGAAAGAAAACTACATTTATTTTTTATCATAAGTTGAAAGTGAAAGAAAAAAAAAAATATAGAGTGTTTACATTGCTCGTGTGTGTGCGTATATACCTGTACCGACTTTGTCTCGGTACAATATATATATATATATATCATGATTACTATTTCAAATACGCTTAAACCATCATGCAAAATAAATAGCCTAAAAGCAATTTAGAATGAACTTCAGCTAATAACATCAAACACAATACCTGATCAACAACATATAAATAAGTTAGATAATGGTGTTTGTATGAAAGTTTGTGATTGTAGTTATAATTATATATTGGACTATTTTCATCATCTAATATTCATTATTAAATGGTTTTAGAAAAAAATCAAACATTATTTAAACTTTTAAACACATTCAATTGTTAGTAACAGCACACAGATTACTATATAACACAGCATTTTCAGTAGTATGATCCTCCTATCTTTTCCAGGTGTTGCTATATGACTAATAAAAGTATTCACAAGAAATCAAAACTTGGACCTAGAAATTTAACAATATTGAATTTAAAGCAATGCGTTAACTGACAGAATATCATAGGTCATGAGAGTTCAATATTCATGAATCTAAAGGACCAGATATTTGATTTACATGCTAGCGCTATCATTAGTCAGACCAGCAATATCTAAAGAAGAAGGAGAATAGTAAGACTCAAATCATTATGTTATATAATAACTTTATGTGCAGTTACTAACAGTTGAATATATTTGAAAATTTTAAATAAAGTTTTTAAAAAAACATGTAACATGGTGGACTGTTCAAAATATAATTACAATTCAGATAATAGTTTAAACAAATTATTACAAATAATATATGATTAAATTTTGTCAAAGTATTAAATAATACTTCATATTATGCAATCTTCCACAAATAGCCTTATCATCATTATTGTCAACCATTATCAATCCACTGCAAGATAAAGGTCTCTCCAAGTTCAATGCATCTCCAACATCTAGCCACTCTCGTTCACATCACCCCAGCATATTTCCTTATTTAATCCATCCACCTCACATGTGGTCCCTTTATGGGTCTTTTACAATCTCTTAAAATCCGGTTTAAGATTTTGACTGTCCATCTATTATCATGTCTTCCAATTATATACCTTATTGCTGGTTATATACCTTATTGCTGGTTATTTTAAACATTTGATTAAACTCTTTTTTATATTTAAACACTATATTATTAAAATACATAAAAAAAATAACTTTTATATAGTGATTATTATTATTTTCTTTTAAAATTATGTTTATTTTATGAACTAATTTTGTCTATGTGTAATAAATCCATCAAAATTTCAAACATATTCTATGATCATTTTCAAGGTTTATTTCAATTATTCCTATAAATATGATGTGTCCCATAAAAAGGTGATTTGTTTTCTCTCCAAAATGGCCATAGCAACATCACCAAATCAATGCATATGTTACATAATGACATAGTTTAGCTACCCCCCCCCCCAAAAAAAAATTTTTAGGTGCTAGCATGTTTGGATTCAAATTGTGGATGGCAATAAAGCCATAAGATACAAGAATATTTTCAATTGGATTGCATGATTTCATGAAAGCAGGGAGAGCATTGATTATGATCCATGGTGGAATAAAACATACTGTTGCATTTCATGTCTAATGTGATGTGATGTACTGTGACTTTTTAAACAGAGTCAGGAATCTCTCAGCAACTATGCCGAAAGAAACCTGTTGGCCACTTTACCTTCCCCTTTCGTTCCTTACCCTAAGCTTTCTCATAATCTGCTCCATCCCATTTCCACAACATAATCTTTGTCAACTCTATGGCCTTTATATCTAAATCCCCCTTATCTTTTCCCAAACCCAGCATGAAAACCAATAACTCACTTTCTGTATAATCACTTTGTTCCTATTTATTCTCTCATAACTTCATTATTTGTATCCTTCCTGCTTTCAAGCATTTACATTCAATCAACAGATGTCTAATATTTTCTATACCTTCCTTACACAATTTGTATACTAAATCACCCATATTTTTCCATTTACATGTATATTCTTTTATTGCTAAAGATCCCCTTCGAGCCTTAAACAGTAAATTACTTTCCTTACTATTATCATTAAATTAACTCGCACCCAATGTTCCATTTACTTCTATATATATTTAAACTCTTCTTACCCTCCATACTAGTTCTCCATCTCTCCAACTCCTTATTCTTTATTAATGAATCTATTCTTTTCATGACTCAAGCACACTAGCTCCTTAAAATAGTTGTGGTAAATTGCTAAACTATGTCATTATGTAACATAATATGTTCATTCAGAGGTGACACTGCGAGCAGTTTGGAGAGAGAACCAGTCACCTTTCTACTGCCACTGTGTACATATGTATATGAATTATATATAGATTTATAAAATTATAAAATAACTTACTAAAAATTTAGAAACTCATTTATATTTAAAAGTTATGTTTACGCAAATAATCTCTCAGTTGATTAAATCAATGACAACAATAATAAAAAAAAACATATCATAAATGTATATCCTCAAAAATCGAAATATATATATATATTGCCAGATACATGAATAAACAACAAAAAAATAATTATAAACTTTTGAGAATACAAGTTTATAAAATTGAATAGCTTTTTATTATTGTTGTTGATTTATTTAATTTAATTGTGAAGATAATTTTTGTAAACAAAATAAATATATGAGATGAGATTATTCTGTGTTTATAATTTATAAATAACTTACAAATCTATATGTATTTATAGGAATAAATGGAAATAAAATTTAAAAATTACGTACTAAAATCTAAAACTAATATTGTGCCCGTACATCAAATGCGAACCCAAGCAATTAAATTGGAATCCGAACGTTTTCAGACTCTGCTCAACTGAATAATTTAATAAAGAAAGAGTTAGTGGTCGAGCGGTCTGCACAGCCACCTTACAAGCAGTTGTCCCGGGTTTGCGGATTCGCTTCCCAGCCGATGCTTTGAAACATGGGGAAAAAAAAAAACTCATAAATGATTGACTATGCAGTGAAATTCGAACATGTTGGGTATTAATAATTAGAAATCAAATGTGAAATATATAAATAAAAAAACAGACTAGGAAAAAAGACATTCTTAAAAAAATTAAAAAGATGAAAGGGTGCAAGGTAGATAAATCTACTGCAAGAACTTAGAGTGTTAGATGAAGTATTGACATTGTAAATTCAATCCGTAAAAGATTATAAGAGACAGATAGATGCAATGTGGATACTTGTCAGAGTAATATGATGAAAAGAGATTACTGATTAGAAAAACTGGATTAAACATGGACCTTCTGATTGATCATGACTAAAAACGAAATCGTTTTTTTAATACATGTTAATAACATTTGTATACTGTATAAATCGGAATACTTTAAAACAGAACATATGCTTAAATTTATATCAGCAGAAAAGTTTGCTTTAGAATAAATAAGTTAGAATATCTTCAATTTAGATGTAAATAAATTTGAAGAAATGTCAGCTTCAGTCATTGCAGATGATACATTTTTTACAATATCTACCACACTATATGAAAATGTTGGCAAAATGTTTTGCAGTGGACATCCATTTCATATGTAACTCCCTTCATCAAAGTATTGCCAATATTTCCTGAAAATATATAATCTAATTATAGAATATATTTTTTACTCAGTTTTTCTGCAATAATTCTAATGGTTCAAAAAATGTTAAAACATTGTTAATAACAAAACATATTTGAATTTGTAATAAAGAAAATTCATTTAAAGCAGAGTGCTTTCAATACTGAATAGTACCATAATCATAGCATTATCTGACTAAAGGGGGTTGATATTTAAAGTTATTACGAATACTGAATAATAGATTATCATAAAAATGAATTTTTAGGAGTAGATTTATATCCTAGTGATGCTACAAGTACCATTTTTTAGAAAGAGAGGTGCTAACGTCCTTTTTATTCATGGTGTGATATTTAGCTATTGATCACACTTCCTTCATCTTTCTGAAATCTCTCTCAGAACAAACATAATTGCTTAAAATATTACTATGATGAAACCTGAACTAACCTATCTACAAGACTTACCCTGGTCAAGAAAAGCAATGAATATTTATCTGATTTCTTGGACCACAAATTGCAATCAGGTCACAACTCTGATCTCTCTATGGCTGAGATTGTTTGTTCCAAGAGAGATTACAGAAAGAGAAAGATGAAGGAAAGAGCATGATCAATAGCTTAAGATCATCACATCACCAATAATATGGGCACTAGCACCCCTCTTTCTAAAAAAATGGCACATGTAGCAA
This sequence comes from Epiperipatus broadwayi, assembly GCA_028023455.1. Classification (NCBI taxonomy): domain Eukaryota; kingdom Metazoa; phylum Onychophora; class Udeonychophora; order Euonychophora; family Peripatidae; genus Epiperipatus; species Epiperipatus broadwayi. The sequence goes on from JAQFVV010012555.1 coordinate 2,313,737, forward strand.
CCACTTTCATCATTGTGTAAATATACTCCTAAAAATTCAAGTTTTATGATAATCCATTATTCAATATTCAAAAGTAACTTTAAATCTATATCTCAACTTCCTTTAGTTACATAATGCTATAATTTCAGTACTGAAAGCACTCAGCTTTAAATAAATTCTCTTTATTACAAATTCAAACCTGTTATGTTGTTAAAAATGTTTTAACATTTTTTGAACTATTACAATCTAGTTTATAGTAAATGATCACAGCACTAAATATCCATGCATTAATGCCATGTTGGTTTTCTTAACATTATTAACCCAATTAGTACAGCTGGCATGATTGCATGAATTGCTGAAAGTTCCAAGGCAAATAAATTGTTTCTGAAATGCATGTATATTGCAGAGTGATTTGTCAATTTTTCCATAAAGAATAATGACAACCATAGTAAATACACATTTACATATACTGTGCATGATAATTATAGCGTACATGTTTTCAGATTAAAATTACTAAAAAATACTTTTAAATCTTGTTTGTATAATAAAACTTTTTTTATTATAAGTGTTTGGATTAAAGGTAGTTCTATCTGTAATTCAAAAATAAATTACATTATGTAGTATACGAATATTACTAAGATGAAAGATTTTTTCCTGAAAAATTTGAATACTATGGAACATGCATAGATTCATATAAAAACAAAATTACAAAAAAAGGGAGGAGGACTATTCTTATTTGTTTATTAAAAATATAAAATTTAAAGATTTTTCTTTTACTTTATCTAATTTTTTATCCTTTAAAATATACTTTTAATAATAATTTAAAAATATGCCCGCCCCCCCAAAAAAAAAGGAAATATGCATTAAATGTAATGTATATCAAATGTTCCTATTTTGCTACTTAAAGTTACTAGTTACATTCCTATAAGCTATTTGAAAACAGGCTTGCTTTTATGGTAAGCTTCTCCAAAAGTACTCTCAGCTTTAGATTATAAAGAAAAAGAGAAATCATTTTGTGATGCAGAGGAGGCAGAGATATGCAAATTTGAATTACAAATACAAAGGGAAAAATCAACATTATAAATGACCATCATTTTTATGATAGATTTGAAGAGCATAGCGGTCTCATACTGCCATGCACATAACATAGAGGTTTGAATCCGGCCAAGTCAAATTATTTTGCAAAAATGTTAGATTTTGTATTTCAGATAGGTACCTTTAGCCAACCCAGTAGTAAGTAAAGAGATTTTACCATTTCCGCTAACCATCTAATATTAGTTAGTAAATGGATATTACTTAATTTTAGCTAGGGTGAAAAGAGAGAGTGAAAAAATACTCACACTCTCATTGCATGGAAATTGACAGACCTAATGATAAGTCTTTTTTCTTGCTGTTCTATGGGAGTCTGTGGGAAAGGCTTTTCTCCTGAAATGAGCTATTTATTTTTAAAAAAAGATTTTCCCTTTTATAGTTAATATAGTTTGGATACTTTTTGAAATATGTTTTATAATAGCAGATGAAAATTAAGCAATGCAAAGCACAAGAAATAAATAGAATTTATAAAATAATAATAAAATTTATATAATAGATATTACATAGAGGATATGTACATTTTTACCATCGACATTTTCATTAAGAGTATAGTGGTCTGTTGAGTGCCTCAAAATCATGAGGATTCTACCGGAAAAGAAATTAAAGTAAATTTTATAAATCAATAAATCTCATTAAATCATGAATAAAAATATTAAGTCATAAATCAAAACATTTCTATTAAGTTGGATCAATTTTTCGATAAAAAACAACTGACATTTAAAAAATAGCAATGCTTATTGAAGATACATTATTGCACTGTAGAAGAAAAAGGTGAGAAAATGCTAGTATTAGTAACAGAAATATATTGAAAGAAAAATTAATATAGATTATATATAAATTTAAATCAAAAAATATATAAAAACATAATAGCATTTTTAATCCATCGCGAAATTTAAATATTAAAAATTTGATGATTTGATAAGATTGGATCCATAAAAAAAATCCTTTTATTTGCAAGCAAATATTTATTTTTCCATTTTTCAAAAATGCTTATGAGATTATTCTTTAAAAATTAATTCTCTGAATGATGGTTATAAAAAACAGATCATTTTCAAATCCATCTAAATTAGGGTTTCCTAACCTTTTTTTAACTAGAGCTCCTCTTAAAGAGTTTCTGGACAAAAAATTTAGTAATCACCCATAAAATTTTAAACAAGAAAATACTTTAGTCAAGTGTCATTAGCCGAGAGGTCGTCGCAGTCGCCTTGCAAGCAAGTAGTTGGTTGCAGACAGTTGTGGGTTCACGTCCAGGCCGATGCTATGACACATGAAAAAAAACAAAATTTTATATTTACTCTCTTTGTTTAATCAGTTTTGAAAGCCCATGATTGTAATCTGAAGATTTTTGCCCCTCCCCCCACCCCAAATGTAATTCTCATCTCCAAAGGAGCTATTTTACCAACGTTGAAAATCCCTGATCTAAATCAACCCAAATGATATAATTTTATGATATTGCCAACTCCAAGCTTGTTTTTGTTTTATCGCAAATATATATTCCTTAAATATCCTCACCTCCAGATGGGTTTCTGGCTTTTACCTTCATCAATAAGAACTAGGATTATTTCTAGTCTTACTGATGAAAGCAAATGTTAGAAACTGATCTCTAAAGATATTATACAATTTCATGTCCAGTGATTATTTAATTCTATAATAAATGGCTCTAGACAAGAGGATAAATCTTAGTCCTCAATAATAAAGGCAGAAGCCAGAACATGATCAGGAATTAGGGTATCACAGCACTACATTATTTGGTATCCATTAATTATTCAAACTTAAAGAACATAAGTATAAGACATCTGCTATTGATACTGTTGATGGTTTTAACTTAATAAATAGTTTCTTTATAATTCATAATGATTAGTGCTGCAGATTATTATGTTGTACAAATTAAAAACATATCCTGACTCTTTTAAATGATAAGTACTGTATTATCAAAAACAGTGATTCATAAACAAATATTATAATGAGTTTTGTAATGAATATATAAACCAATCTATGAACAGCAAACACATCTATGTAATCTGGTAGTTCATTATATTGTTTATTTAATACTTTGTGGTAATGTCTTTCACCTTCTATCCAAACTTTCATTTTGAAATACCTCAACAATATAAAACCTCTTTGATATATTTGATTCTCAGTCATATCTTCCAAGGACAATGACCCCTTTTGCATTTCTTTAAAATGTCTTTGAGATAATTTTTATAAAGGAAATGGGATCTGTAATTATCAATAAACTATGCTCAAATTCACTTTAAAATGCTCTTTGGGGGAATTATATTGTTTATTAGTTTCACATGTCCAATTCTATTAAGATATGATTTTATAATAGCAGATTCTATACGAATGCATTTAACATGTTGAAGGATAGAATCTTAATATCTTAGTATTGCATTAGACATAAATAATAAATTTAAAAAACAGTAATTATTTTAAAATTTCATTATATAGAAAAAAAAATCTTTATTATTATTCTAACATAAAAACTTAATAATAAAAGAAGATTACATGATTAGCGTGAAATAATTGATGATAAGAACAAAAAGCATATAATAAGTATATACTTTTTTACATTATGAATTCATTTTCATAAATAAGTAAGATCTCTCTAAAAAATTTATATAAACAAAATCATAAAAAGATTAAGATTAGTTGTAGCATGATTATACAAATTAATTTGTCAAATATATAAATATGACCACAAACTAACCCCTTAATAGTGTTGGTGGCCTAGCGGCTAGCATAGCTGCCTTCTAAGCAGCCAGCTCGGGTTCGCTTCCCGGTCAATGCTTTGACATATAAAAAAAACTAACTCCTTAATCTGTTTATTTGATATCTTGCAATAATGACTTTTGTTATTGTTTGCAACATAAATATTAGAAATAAGAAACAACATTAAGTAGAAAAAGTATTTTATAATAATATCGAAATGAGACAATTAATCTCTATTAACCACAAAATTTATTTTGTTGACTCCTTTCAAAATTTTTTAAATATTATTCATGGTCTTCTTTACCAAAATTGCACTCAGCTAAATAAAATAGGGGGGGTGTTCTGCAAAGTATATGCACGTAGCACACACATATGCAAAGGAATTACATATTTCTATACTACAATATTGCTATGCATTTTTGAAGTAAATTTGATTCAGTTCATATAATTAAAAAATAAAACATTAACCTTTATTTTGCTTTTTAAAAAATCTTTGTTTACTTCCTACTGCATGAATCAAATTAATGTTATAAACAATTAAAAAAATCACCACAGTGTTTCAATGGGAAATGCCTGTTAGAAAATATCATATTTAACATCCGCATTTTATTTTTTATTATTGTTATTGAAAAAAATCATTGTGGAAAAATTAATTACAATATTTACAGTTTAATTTCTCCTCTTTTTTTTTGGATTAATTTATTAACAGAAAAATGGAAAAAAATATAAATACAATATTTATACTTTATTCATATTGGGGCATGCAATCATATCATATCTATTAACACATACTTTTTGGGAAGATGGTAACCCATACCTTTAGAAATAGTCCACTGAATCACATTTTATGACAGGAAGGTCCCAAAATTTCATCATTATGACAATTTACCAAAAAACTGTACACAAAAAGAAATATGCTGAATTAACCAAAATACAACAATGTTAAGAGTGATTCATCGCTTTCCATATTATAATATATATTTTTTAAAAATTGAAATAAAGCTCAAATTTATCAGAATTTATTCCTTTTTTTTTAAATTTAACAATTGATTCATTAATTTTGTTTTAATTTAATAACTAATAGATCTTTAGTAGATTTTAAGCCCCTGAAACTGTATATTTATCAAAATATAGGCTGCCATATTGGTTTACTTGAAAACTCATAAGTAGCATAAAATCATCTTATAGACATAATATTTTTAATCAAAATGATTATTATTTAAAAAATTTTATTATTCAGACAAAATTTCAAAGGTGACTTTGAATCATTTATAATAAAGTAAAATTAGTTTGAAAGCAAATACACAAACAAAATTTTTTTAAAAATCTGTAAATACCTTCAAATTAATAAGCTTAATAGCATTGAGCTGTTTTTTTTTATTTTGGCAAAGTTTGAGTATATAATGGAATAAAAGATCTACTCTTAAAATAAAATAAAAATTTATAAATCTAAAAACATTCCGAAAACCAGGAACTTCATATTAATGATATTTTACCTGAATAAAAGCAATACAAAATGTTTGAAAAAAAAAAGATGAAAAAAATATTTTATACATTACATATTATCAACATGTCAATATATATATATATTAACACATTTGTAATATGTAATATTCATTTTTTTAGACATTTTATAATATATTTATACTATTTTTTTAATTTAAATTCTTGAAAAAGATCATAACGAATGGTTGAAATATCAAGCTATTTTTTTTTCCATTGTTCATGATCTTTGGATTCAGTAAGAAATAAAAAATAGTATTGTCAAAGAAAAATGAAGTTTGGTGATTTATTTTTTAATTGTATAATATAGTTTTTATAGTAAATATTTGTGTTGTAAGTGAAATCACTTTCAGAAGTTTTCCTAAAAGATTTAAAAGATGATCGTGATAGATTATTGACTGAGGATAAAGTTTATATTTCTGCAATTTATTTGTTTATCACAAGAATAAATTTACAACACTTCCTTTATAAGTGACAAGCTTTTGTACTCATAACACTAACATTAATTGTTTCAAATAAATATATGATTATACTAATCATTTATTAGACCAGAGATTATGTTTAGCCCAGATATAAATTTTAAATCTCAATTAAAGATTAGTATATCAGTTATTTTATTTATACATAAACAGATGGAATAACTAAATTTCATATCTTTTTTTTTTATGCATAATATCTTTTTAAGATATACATACAATTTCCACTCTGTAAGATATTGTAATCTAGGCCAAATCATGAGAGCTAGTTCAGCAACAATAGTACATCTTGGGAGCCATTTGGGCTTTTTTGGGGATATTTTTATTTATATATTTCAAGTATGTGTGATGCAGTGGAAATTTTAACTATATTTTAAAAAGAATTAATTTGTAGATAGTATTTACTAATACAATATGATCATCTGGTTATCTGAAGCTAAGTAACACAATATAAAACATTTCATTATGTTTATCATTTGGTTACCTGAAGATAAATCTTTCAAAGCAAAACTGTCTTCTTTATTCATAAATTGTCTATATTCTGCAATTGTATAGATTAAACATTTGTCTTTTCAATAGATTTTATTTTACTACATATTAAATAATTCTTACTCCACATATATACATGTGATAAAATTTAGTATAACTGTTTTCTTTCTCTATTTGCTCACAAAAAATATTTTCTTTCCCATATTCTATATTTTTCCATCTTCAAGAACATCCTTATTAATTTTTAATTTCATTGTCAAATAAATATTCAAATTTAAAAACAATGCGCTTGTTATTAGAGAAATAAAAGGCTTATTAAAGTTTACACTTCATTAGAAGAATAGAGGTCAAGATGTGGGCCAATTATCAATGATGATATCATTTTATTGCTATCACCTAGTTGAATCTTCCTTAAGGCAGGGTAGGATGACGTATATATATATTAATATTTTTTAGTTATATATATCCAAATTCAACTATTTGTTTTGCTTTTATAAGAAATACATAAAACTACAAATGCTTATTTACTCATTTTTTATATGTATTTGTTTTAAAACTAACCATTTGCTGAATGCTCATATCTATTTTTAATATATTAAATGAAAATATTTACATTTGTTTGTTTTTAATTAAAATTATACAGCAGTTCAAATCATATATTTATGCTAAAATTACTTTGTAAATTTAAACTAATTTCGATAAGAAAAATAAATAGTCAAATGTATTTAAAAGACTTTGCTTTATTAAAAATACTTTGCTTTTTTTCTTTAAAAAAAGAAAATTGAAAAAGAGAGAGCAATATATATATATTACTGTAATATTTTATAATGTGTATAAATATATATTAATACTTCAACAGATGTATAAATTAAGACTACATTGAATAGACTTTAAGGTGTCATATGTCTATGACCTGAAAGATGTCACATGACCTGAAATTTAAATTTCGTCTTAGTGAAACTTGAACATGTTTCATAATTCAAACAGGATAATATTTAGATGACTACATTATCAAACATCTGCTTATTGGTAAATACATGGATACTTAACTGTTCATAAATAAAGAAATGGGTCAACATCGGTGTGACAAGAATCTTGGCCTCAGGGTAGCCTTCGAGCATTCCATCATCAGATTTTCAATTGGATGGATGGTTGAAGAGTTGGAGTGTGGAGTAGAGTGAAGCCTGTCCATTAAAGTATGAGGTTTGGCTATCTTAATATATATCTGAGCATGTACAGCATAGATGTGTGGAGATGGTAATCTGGACTAACTGATGATTGCTGGTTTAGCGTGAAATATGTATATTGGTGATTATTTAACTTTTCAACATATATGTGTTCAAGTGTATCAGTGTTATGAGATAGGGTGGAGAGTGGTGGGTCATGTGAAAGTCTGTCCTCATATACCCTATATATTACATATATAGACACAGATATATAATAAGCTTGTGTGTTTCAGTTATTAAATAAAGAAAAGAAGTTTTACTTCCTATTGTACTTTACACAATGCTTTTTTTAATATTATGTTCTTTTTTTTTTAAGTTTAGCAATGCATAGTTTGATGTAGTAATAGAGAGTCAGGTTTAAAATCAAAACGTCATGTGATAACTTCCAGTTCAGGCACTTTTGGCACTTGAACTAACTCCCAAAAAATATAGCCATTCAATTATTTATTTTATTTATTTATTAATTTTGACTGTCCTGTGACTTTCATCAGAGCTATAAAATAGAAATTTTATTATGTTATATTTACATACATATTCATAAAATATAGATGCTTATATATGTAATTATATAATTGAATATTTATAAATACAGTAATCAGATATATTAAAAAAAATTTATCCACTTAGTAGCACTTTCGACTATCCTCGTAGTCTTTGTCAACTATCACTTTGAAATGCTAACCTTCCCACAATTCCATGATATTAATGTTTGCTGCCTGCATATATATATATTAATACATAGTCATATATAAGCTTTGACTGATGTGTTGTACATATGGAAATTTACTAGCTATTGGCAAGTTATGACTTAATATATACATATTAAAAAGACCAACTGATTTAAATAGAGCTGATGAAGCACAATATATTCCAGCCTTATGGAGACCACTTATTTTATCTCTTTCTTCTAATATAAACTTGAAAACACTTAATGGTGAAACTGAAGAAAATAAACATTTTGTTAAATCAATATTTCTAATGCTCAATTACTTCATATTCAATATTATTCTTTACCTCACACTCAATCTCATTACTATTTGAAATCTAATGGTTTTTTTACAAAAAGAAACCTTGACAATGGTGGATGCTATTTCATTGAAATGTTGGGAAGTACGCAAAAATAACACATGGTTCAACCCAAGAATTACTTTATTTACTTCATATAACTATGAAAACATTATAATGTACATATATATTGTGACAATATGAAAACAACCAGTGGTGAAGTGATTCAAACTCATAAAAATCTCAATAGAGTTTAAAGAAATTAAAAACTTTATATTAAATAATTGTAAGATATAAATATCCAAATAAATACTTGAGAATTTAAAATTAGATCAAAGGTTATCCTACTACTGATAATTATTATTATATATGGTTGTAGAACAAGGGTTTGAGTGATGTATATTAATTTCAAAATAATATAGTTTTTTAAAAGTAAAAATTTTATAAAATTAAGAAATATATGTATTATATATTTTTATGTAAGAGTTATAATGTTTAATATGTATGAAATCCTAGGGATGCACTTTTTAATTTCTTAATTTATGAAGATTATATTTAAATTTTTATATTTTAGATAGAATGCAAAAGAGTAAATACATATTTGAGATAATTAAATAAAAAATTATGAAATTAAAAAATATAAATAAATTCTAAAATATTGTCTTGTATTTTTTATAAGGAATTGAAAAGTCTTTGTGAAAATCTCATATTTAGGTAATATATATATATATATATATGCTGGTTAAAAAACATATTATTAATTGAAATTTAATGTTTTCTAATTAAGGAATTAATTCTTTAGAAAATAGAAAAACAACTGATAATTATTGCTAAAAAAGTCAGTTTTTCATAAGCAAGGGCATGGGATTTTGTCCACAAACATGCTTTTGTCAGTTTCAGTCACCAGGAAGGATATATAAAAAAGTTCAAACTAATATCTAGATGATTCACTCACAATCATTTGAAATATTCATTTATTTTCATACATGAGGTCATTCTGACAAAGACTCCATGCAATTGTCTGAAGTTAGAGGAAAAGTTATTTAGGTATTTTCCATCCAATCACTTTTTGTCAGCCATTTTGTTTTAAGTTATAAAAATAATTATATAATTTTATGGACCTATAACTGACAATGAAAGAAAAAGTATTTGTTTATTTTTGTTTATATTTTGTTTTAAAAATAATATTGCACTGTTTTTATTATCATTATTTTAAATAAGAAAAATTTATCCAAAAGGATTAGGGTCAGGATTAGGATTAGAATAAGTGTTAGGGTTAAGTGTAAATATTATAATTAAAACAAAATAAAAACAAAAATAAATAAATATTTTTAGAGTTAGAGTTAAATGTAAAAATTATTTTTTATTGCCAGTTGTAGGCTTATGAACTTGTATAATTATTTTTATAACTTAAAACAAAATGGCTGACAAGAAGCGGTCGGATGAAAAATAAATAAGTATCAAAAAGAAAAATGGATATAAATAAAACAAGTTTTACAGTGTGATGATGATTACCCATATAATGAAGTATTTTTAGTGTTAATTTAACTGTTTCCATAATAGAAAATATTTAAATGAAGAGGATCTTCAACTGCAATTGTTAAGTGCAGTCAGAGGTGTACCACCCAAATTTCCCAAAATATAATTTCCCAGTTAAATGATACCTCACTATGCCTTATGGATAACAATCTTTAGATAATCATGATGTGAACATAGTCTTTTTTTTATTCATGTTGTTCAAAAGATGTTCTAGCTTGATGAAATGAAATAGCTTACAACATCAAGAATTCAAAAATCCTAAATTTGATATAACTCTTAAATTAGATATTAATCCCAAGATGACTGGTGAAGAAACTAAAAAATGGCATAAAGAAATATTAAAAGTCTATTATGCTAGAGAAAAATTCATAATTTTAAAAAGATGTTTTTGGATTAGCAACCTTACTAATTATTAAATCTGTACTAAGATTTTTTTATGGATGTAAAATCTAAATATTTTTGGGCTTAACTCGTTTTCCTTTTGTTATATTTATAAAATATTTTTTTATTATTCCATTTTATTCTTATTATTTGATAGATTATTATAATATATCTTAATAATTTACTGAAAGTGTAAATATATATTTGATAATACAATTCATCAGCAATATATATCTCAGATTAAATTAATAAAGGCTAGTTAGTTATCATACCCCTTAGAATTTTTTTCTTTAGATGAAGAGCATGTTTATGTATTTTTATGACACATAAATTGAGGGATTTATTACATCTATGTGTGCATATAATGATGGGTAATTTTTGATTAACCAAACCATTTTAATAAATTATTTATGTTTATTATTTAAAAATAAATTTAAGGTTACAAAGAAATCAAGTCAGATGTCACATGACCTAATTTAAACAAGCCTGTACTACAAATGATATATAAAGAGCTTGCAAATAACATTTGTAATACAAGCTTGTTTAAATTAAGTCATGTAACATCTGACTTGATTTATTTGTAATTTTATTTTTTGCTATTAAGGCTTTGGCAATTTTATATTGCTAGAGCAATTAATATATGGTGTATTTGAACTTAGTTCAGTTCCATAAGGCTATTTAAGTTAGATAGCTGGATTGGAAGATATATGAATGTCTGAAATTTCATATTTTCTACTTAATAGTTATCCATTAGATAAAGTACTAGCCTTGTCCTAGTATTTTTACTCTAATGCTTAAATATCCTAGCACTTCACTGAGGAAGCCAGTAGCAAAAACCAATCTGGGTTAGCAATATTCTGCAAAGCTTGTTAAGAGCTTATTTGCAAGCTCTTTATATAAATTTAATGTTCGTGCCACTTATTTAAGTCTTGTCTCATTTCCATTGTATATTTAAATAGTTTGTTTATGTTTCAGACCTTGCATATGCTGTAGGCTGATAAATTATGTTTATCATATGTAGTCTTCTAGAAAGAGGAAATGGTGCTTAGGGAGCCTATGTAGTATATCCTGCTTATAAACAAAACTACTAAATGTAATAACTTTTAGTCAAATCCTCATATAGATGCTTAGATATTAATAATTAGTAAATATAACCCGAGTTTCTTTTAGAATTCTTCAATATGATCTTTACAAAATAAAAATATGAGATATGATCATCATCCTAATTATTCATTGAAGATGAAGTTCAGGATCTCTTCAGCGTTTAGTAAAATATTTAATAATTTTTTCATACCAGTACATGAATGATGACTGATGGGGGATATAAAGGTATATCCCTCAAATTTCATTCCATTACATAAAATACGATCAGTGTGTGGTAATTAGAAATAAAATGTTTATCCCTATTTCCTTCCCTTACATTCAACCAGACCATACAGCTATGTATTTTTACTTCATTACTGTATCTACCCATATAAAATTGTAAGACAACATAAGTAACTTCCTTTTCCATATACTTTTATTATCATTAAAATAAACATCCAAACTGAATATTGCTTAGAAGTTTCATACCAAGTTCAGACTGGAAGAACCATAACTAGAATTGTTTTGAGCACATTAAGATCCATAGATTACAAAAATATTAGAACACTAGCATGTCTGGATCATGAGTAATGACATGAAATGTGACAGTGGGTTTCATACTTTCAAGGACCATCATTGAAGCTCTCCCTGCCATCTTGCAAAACATATGAAAATGTTCATATGATACATGACTTCATATCCATGGATAATTTGATTGATTTCAATTGATTCCATAACAGATCTGACCAATTTAAAACAAAATTTAATGTTAGTGTATTATGCCTTATTCATATACCACAAAGATAGTAAAAAACATCACTTAAAACGGGCTTTATAATATTCTATATTAAAGGTAAAAGCAATTCTTTATTCTTCAAATTGCTGCATGGAATGATATTAATATTTCATTATTGAATAGATAAAATAAATGAATAGTAATTCAAATTTTAGGGGGAATTTAGGAATTATTTTTGTGAAGGTTAAATCTATTTTCATTATAAGAGGTTATTTTAAAGACACTATTAAGTATGCAGTATTGCTTGCTTTCATTGGGAAGATATAGTTAGAGAGAGAATGCAATGGAAGGCTACAATTAGGCAACATAGTATTTTAAAAAAATAAAATTCATTGCAAAAGAAAGTTACAGAGATCAGAAAATACCAAATACCAACCTAAAGAATTAGCTTACGATAATAGTCATATCCGTGTTTCAAGTACAAATATAAATTAGTATGTCAGGAGCTGAATTGTTGCATGAAACTTTTTCTGGAAATTTTATTCTTTTATGGTAAGTTTATACAAATACTTGCAAAGACAAGTCTGGAATATTTGTTTTTATCTAAAAATAGCTTGATACTAGTTTTCTGAATCACAATTAGGTGGCTTAATTGAAAATACTCAGCTACTTTTAAAAAAATATTATTTTCTATACTTTAGTATTTTAAAAAAGGGCATGTAGCTCAGAAGTTGATCCAGCGCCCACTAGAATCGAACCTAGAATCACCTAACTCCAGATCGGACACTGCATCAACTACAGCAAGCGTGAAAGACTAGATTCCATTGATGAAACTTGATTTAAAACCATCATCATATATAGATTTTCTGAAAAGCTAATAGTTAGATTTTTTTAAAAAACAACAACTTCTTATTAAACAGTTAAGATCAGTGACTTTGTGTCTACTTAATTATTAGTAATACATAAAGTTACTTCTAATTAATATTATCTCTGATATTTAATTAAAATTTTATTTATTAATTTTAAATTTATCTTAAAAAAATACTCACATATAGCTGACATACTTAAATATATGTCTCATTTCGGTCAATGTTAAGTACTAAATATGTCAGTCAAAGTTATGTTTTATAAAAGACAATAAAATAATACGATTAGCATATTATAATTGAAAACAACATTGAATTAGCATTCATTCATTAACCATATAGAGATAAAATATATAACTCATCAAAAAATCTGATTTGTAATCTTTGTAAATAAATACAGAAACAATAATCAAACTTTTCTGTCATTAACAATAAAAGATGTATTTTCAGATGAGATGAGATGAGATGAGATGAGATGCACTATGACTTCTCCTTTTTTGGAGTCAGGAATCTCTCAGCTATTATGCCCAAAGAAACCTGTTAGCCATTTTACCTTCCCTTTCCATTCCCATCCTAAGTTTTTCCCATATTCTTCAATATCCTGCTCCATCCCAGTTCCACAACATATTACATTATAATTTTTATCAACTCTATGGCCTTTATATATAAATTCCCCTTATCTTTTTTCAAACCCAGCATAAAAACCAATCACCCACTTTCTGTATAATCACTTCGTTTATATTTATTTTCCAATAACTTTATTATTTGTGCTCTTTCTATTTGCAAGCATTTACATTCAATTAACAGATTCCTAATATTTTCTATGCCTTTCTTACACAACTTGCAAACTAAATCATCCACATTTTCCCATTTATGTGTTTTTTTCCTTGTTGCTAAACATACTGTTCAAGCCTTAAACAGTAAACTACTTTCCTTGCTATAATCATAAATTAACTCACACCCATATTCTGTTTACTTCTATGTATATTTAAACACTTTTTTACTCTCCATGCTAGTTCTTCATTTCTCCAACTACTTATTAAGGATCTATTCTTTTATCCCATTCCTTGCATCCATTACCATCAACAATTCTCTTAACACAATCATCCCACCTTTTGTATAAGTATACTGACATAAATTTTTTATCAAATCTTCTGCATACTGCATTACCTTTCTTACCCATTTTGTTGCCTTCCCTTTATTCATAACCCAATTAAATACTATTTTGGCTATTCTTTTATTATCCATAAACTGCAATCTATTGAACATTTTCATTTTGCTTTTTGCATCTCATATATTAGAGATGTATATTGTACCACTTCTCTAACATGCCATGACCTGGAATTCAAGACTTAGAAACTTGGGAATTTTTTTCTAGGTCAAGCAGTCATCAAAATATTGGTCAGAAAATTAGAATATTCTTAGGCAAAACTAAATAGTCCCAATTGATCCATATCGGTAAAACAGCTGATCACAAAGCAAGTGAATAAAAATTGTAGGCTTCATTTATAAATTGCATTATGTAAGACTTTAATATTTGTGTTAATATTAAAAATACACACACATATATAATTCGATTATATATAAATCAAACCCAATAACTAAATGACAAACTTTGTTTATTCTTCTAGTGCTTTCAAAGGTATAACCTTCATTTTCAAGAAGTACAAAATTCCTTCATTTTCACGAAGTGCAAATATGCAAAATAGGCTAAATATGCTAATCAGGATAAAAACATTTAAACTTGCCATTTCTTAGATATGGCATAAAATGATTCTTTTTTATTCATCACGTGTTCATCCGATATGATATAACATGCCTCCTTCACCTTCCTAAAAGTTCCTGCTGCTCTCTACACAAAATGCTAGGCCTATCCAGCCTGCATTGATGGCCCACAGCCACTGAGTGCTGTACAAAAATAGAGGGGTGAGATGGATCCACCAAGGCCTTATTATATGCATATACATGCTGGGACAATCTTGTTTGAACAGATGCCCTCGTTTCCCCATAATATGCAGCTGGGCAATTGTTATTGCTACACAGAATCTTGTAGACTGCTTGCTGGGTGTGCACTGGGAGAATATAGTCTTTGGTATTATTTATACTCCTGTTAAGATTAGGAGGCAATGCTTAAAATCAACTAATAGAATATCACAAACTGATCATGGCAATGCATTGTGACATTCTAGTAACTGATTTTAAGCCATGACTGTGATGATGTGATTTACAAATGCTAACCAATTAACTATATGTGTTTATGGTTTGTTATATTTAAAATATTTATAAATTATGTATGTGTCGTGTTCTACAAAAATGTGACTTTTTTCCTCATATGTCAAATGCATTGACCAGGAAGCGAACCCAGGCCAGCTGCTTGGAAGGCAGCTATGCTGAACACCATTTTTGAATAGAAACTGCATATCTGATTTGAAATTAAATACCAACACAAATGTGTATTAAGGCACTTTTTTACAGCTTGATTGTTTTAATTACAGAGGTCTTAGTGTATGTTTATACATATATTGTAAATATTACTTATATTTAAAAATTAGTTTTGTAAGTTATATTAATAATCGTATATGCAATAATTAGTTTCATGAAATTCAATTCTTGGCAGATATATATGTAAACATTTGAAGAACCACAAAAATCTTTCATCATGTCGCCTTTTATTAAATATCTACATCTGTATTCTATTTAACAAAGATTTCAAGAATCTCTAGACTTGTCAATTCTAATAGAACTTACTATTAGGAAAATTAATAAATTATTCCAAAGATATTAATATTCTAAAACCTTAAAAAGAGGCTACAGAAAAAGTATAATATTTATAAAAATAGGCTATATAAGAAAGGGTGCAGTACCCAATGCTTTTAAATAAAGTCAATAAGACTTAAATGGAAATAAAAAACAGTAAATCATTTTAGTACCCAATGGCTTCAAATTAATGCACTAATTTTGATTCCTAAAGTGGAGACAACTCTGTTTACATGAGTTTTGGACATATGGCTATACCCAAAAAGTATTGGTCATTTAAGAGGTCAGATGCCATTTTCCATCACCAAAGACTAGAAGTTATATGAGATTAAGTATAAGAGCTCATCACCTTTTGAAGAAAGGTCAAACATATCTATATTTAACTTATAATGGAGATTTTTAAAATATATAACTGCTGATGCAATATTTGATATAGAAAAAATAGAAGCAAAATTGGCTCACATTCAAAAACTTAACATATTTTAATATTTCGGGCCATTAATTTTGAACATCCGAATAAAAAAAGATGCATAATATTCACAATCAAATCAGTATATTCTTTTGCAAAAAAAAAAAAAACAACAACAACAATCAGAAATTGGTTACAAGATCGTTCTTGGAATGTCATTATCATTTCATTTTATTTATTGTGTAAATTTTATTTTCTAGAGTGATAAATAAAGATGTTACTACTTTTTTTTATTAAAAATAATCTGGGAAAATCATATTTTGCTTCATACTGATTTACAAAGTCTATTAATTATAAAATGTTTAATAATTCAGTGTTTGGGTTAATAATTTATCAATCACTATGTAATTATTTTTTTAAAAAGGGAGTTTATTATTAAGTTTTAAACTTCCATAATTTCTCAATTAATTTTAATATTTTTGCATGGATTATCATATGAGTTTGATCTTCACTAATATGAATAAAAATTAAAAACTATATAACTATATGCATAGCATATTAATAATTACTCAGATCTTTAGCAACAGCATTGCACAACTTCGTAATAAAAAAGCAACTATCTTTTATTAATACCTCACATTTGTTATGTAATGTCTTAAATAATTCTGACTGGAAGAGTAAGTTTTAATAATTATCTTCTTAGATGTGCATTTTCAGTGCAATAAGGGGGCACTTCAAGTATTCAGTTTAAATTCATTCTCTTTTGTATCTACAGTGCATGCTGTTTTTGTGTTCTTTTGGTGATTTAAAACTGGATCTAAAATAAAAAATATTAACTATTAATTTTATAAAAATCTAAAAAATACCAGTATCATAAGAACCTAATAAAAATGAGCTGAAAATAAAGCTGCTTGGTAGTTCCTTTATTTTCAGTCCCCAATCTGCTTGGTAATTCCTTTGTTTTCAAGCCCTAATGGCAATTGCAAGAACTTTTGCCATAGTTTATTTATATACTTATGATTATTTTTGCAAAATATTTGTGAAATATTTATATTTGTTGAAAATGTAGTGTTTAGATTAATATTTTATTTGAAAATGTTTCTTTTTTTTAGAAACTATTAGTGGAATTTAAAATTTTAAAATATAATTTCAATGCTATATGTAGTCTACAAAAAAAATTGTTTGGATTTTAAAAATGGGATTCAAACAAAAATTAGTTTGCTAAAAAAATAATTTCATTAAATGAAATAATTACATATTTCAGTTAGTATTGTTTTTTCTATAGTTTCAAAATTGAAATATTATTTTTAGGAATGATTTTATTTGTAAATTTATATTTCTAAGAAGAGATAAAATTGTAGAAGTATAATTCAGAAAAAAGGTTTAATTATAAAACAAAAAATTAAAAGTTTGATGCCAAGAACTAGGGTGTGTCAAAAAACTTTTGAATGAAAAAGTTAAGTCAATTGAGAAATAAACTTCCAATTAATTTTAATGAAAGCAGTGCAATTTCTTCCCATTTTTAAACTTTACAGTTTTAAATCAATAATTTGAAATATATTGCAAGTTAGTTTTAAATTGATTTATCAATCAATTTAAAACTAGCTTGCTATATATTTGTCAATTAAGTAAAACTTAGTTTTCTGACCAAATCTATTTAAAGCACTGCTCTGTATAACAAATGTGAGGCATAAAAAAAGATGGTTACTCTTTTATTACCAAATTTATCTAATGTTATGGCTAGAAAGAAGAAGAATTATTAATAGTACCATCAGTCACCTCAGAAGATTTAATCCCGAGCATTACACATATTTAGCATTGAAATAGGTTAGCTTTACATAGTATGTATGTGTGTATATATATAATGTATTATCAAAATAGAATCATTTTATTAAAGAAGATAATATCTTTAGTTAAAACAAAGCAGGCCATTTTCAATAAAGCAGTCAAAAAATAAAAACAAAGTCACTTTTTGATGGAGAGGATGGTTTAGAAGATGAGTGAATGTAAAGAGTATTTCCTCAAGGATGAGTAAATTTTTAATTTTTTTATTTGATAATGAATAATTTGAAGTTTATAACAACAATGTAAAAGATTAGAATTAGACATTCTTGAAGTGATTATTCATGCAGAAAGAAATAAAAAAAAAGAAGAAAAGTTTTAAAAAATCACATGATGAAGTAGAGAGCATCACATAAATAAAAAAAAATTGGAAATTTTCAAACATTTATTTAATTTTGACAATCATGAATAGGATACAAATGTGTTAAAAGTATACTAGGTTTAGCAAAATAAATATTAAATTATCATCATCATTAATCATTATCAATCCACTGCAGGATGAAGGTCTCTCCAAGTTCAATCCATCTTCTTTGATCTTTAGCTTCTCTTATCCACATCACCCCTGAATACTTTCTTATTTCATCCATCCATCTCACATGTCTTTAAGATTTCAATTGTCCATCTATTATCATTTCTTCTAGTAATATCTCAAGCCTAACTCCACTTCAGTCTTTTAATTTTTTCAATGAGGTCAGTGATACTTGTTTGTTCTCTTACCCATATATTGCATTTTCGATCTCTTCTTGTTACTCCCAACATGCATCTTTCCATATTCCTTTGAGAGGTCTAAAGCCTCTGTATTGCTCTTCTATTAAGTGTCCAAGTCTCAGATCCAGAAGTAAGAACTGGTAAAACACATTTGTTAAAAACCATCCTTTTCAAACACATAGGCATATTTCCTTTTAGTATCAAGTTATTTCTACCAAAAGCACTCCAACCAAGTTTAATTCTATGATTAATTTCATCCATTATATTTTCATCTGTATTAATAATCTGACCAAGGTAGCTTTATATTTTATTTTATATTCATTGTTATGTGAGAGTTAATCAGTGATGGAGAGTGAGAGAGAAAACCAAGTATTATAAGGCATTGAGTAAGTAATTTCAGAGAGACATAGAATAAGTGATAATATCAAGTTTTCCAATAAAGAAAATTAAATTAGTGTTGAAAGCCATAAGCTAACCATTATTATTCTAATTTGACATGACAAAATGCTAGGACTAAGTGCAAATGTTAGTTGAGAGCATCCATTCATTTTCTGAAAAAGGAACTTTCTGATGAAGTATTAAAATGAAGTCTAAAGATTTTAAATAGTCTACTTACTATTTCTTCTACATAATATGATATATCCTTAAATTGAAAGTCAATTTATAAGCAGAAGAGATGATGATAAACAGAAATTCAGCAAAATTACTGGCATAGTTATGGCTGCTGTGAAGAAAACCAAACCTTGTAAAAAGGAGTTGTCTTCCAAGAGAGATTGGTTTCCAAATTATCAAAAATATATTTTCTCAAAATGTATGGTAATGCTAAATGATGCTACTAAAGAGTAATTTAATGATAAGAGCTTGATTTAAATTATACTTACTGGAATAATTTTCAATCTGATAGCATAATTTTGGTAAAAGATAAAATAATTAATAAACTTTTGATTAATGATTTTTTCTTTTTAAGATTTTATATATTTTTAAAATGTAAACAAGTTTAGAAGAAAAATGTTTGCATTAAGAATATATGGCATTTAACAAATACCTGAGCTTTAAATTATTCCCTGATGATATCTAGCAACATGAAAATAATTAAAACTAAGTATTATAGGTCTGGTACTATTCGCTAAAATAAATATGCATGTTGAGTCTATATAAATTAGTGTCCTCTATGCATGACTAATTTGAATTTAGACTTACAAACTTTAAAACTGGGAATGGCATCTCTAATTCCATTATATAAAAATGATGTGCATGTTGAATCCATCAAATAAATTTAATCTATTCATGGCCTTCTTGGATTTAGACTTACAATCTTAAAACTCAGGGATTGCATCCCTATTTCTATTATCTAATAAGGATAGTATTCTCTCTATGTATAACCAACTTGAATTTGAACTTAGGAACCTTTAACAACAGGATCTATATCTCTGGTTCCATTGTTTAAGAATGATATGTATGTTAAATGCATATAAATCAATGCCCTCTATGCATGACCAATTTAGATTCAGACTAACAATTTTTGAAGAACATTATATTAAAACACTCATCAACAAATTCTGATAATCAGCTTTTCAATAAATCTTTAAAAAATCCACATACATTTTGCCCCTCTCTTTCACATTCTTGGACTTTATAAAATCTTAAACTCATTTCACTTTTCAATAAAAGATATCTTTGATTCCCTTCTAATCTTTTATCAAAAATGTTGAAAACGAATTTTGTAGAGGCCTTTATAGATGTTTTAAAACTTTTTAAATGTGATTTTCAGGATGGCTGACATTTGAAATCTTTATACATATCTTATCATTGATATTAAGCTCATGAGAAATAACATGGTTTTTCTCTTTAACGCTTTATGTTTTAATATCTTTCTCTTTTCATTTGACAGGATCAATGATTCTTGAATTATGGGTAATGCAGCTTTTAAAAAATAGGAATATGTTTATCCAAGTTCAAGTGAATGGATTCTAATTTAGTTGTCCTATTAGAAGTCCACTTAATATGGATAACCTTTCCTTTACAACAACACATTAACTAAGTTAGAGTGTAGGATCACTGGTCATTGAATTAATATAATCATTTTCTAGTCTGGTTAATCTATATTATATGATCAGTTATCAAATAATTTCTAAGAGAATTATCCAGTTGCTGTACAACACCTTAGAGATTGAGAATTTCTAACAAAATTAATGTGTTGGATTCCGTTCTTGATTATTCAATTTTATCATTTAGATTACATAAACAATTTGCCATGATCAGATAAAATTATCTTTGGTTTTCCCATCAGAGAAAACTATTAATATATATTTCTTTTTCATTTTATTCTTAATCTAATTCTGTATAAGTAATAGTGGCCCATGCAATGTATAAAGAAGAATTTCAAAGAATTTTAAATTGTGTTAGATTGCAGGTAACATAAAAAAAAATATTTAAGGAATAAGAACAGGTAAATCAGTCCTTTTGTGAAAGGTGACATCAGAGAGTTGAGAGACATTTATAATCTCCAAACAAATAAAATTGATTTGCACCAGCCAATATTTTTTTATTATCAATCAACTCTAGAAAAATAAATAAGAGGAATTATTGTTGGAAAATATATCCAACTCATCAGAGATACTTGATTGAAATGGGTATTTGAGTATTCAGTTTACATAAACGGATAACAGAGCCAGATCTAATAATTATCCAGATATTGATAAATGAATGGTGCAAAGGATCATATTCCACATTAATGATAATATCTCCATCCACTAGCTAATTATGCAATAATACATTAACTGCTTCATTTATTATAAAATATATACACTGAATGCACACATTGTAATATACCACATGTCAAAATTTGATTAATATGAAACATTAACTAATTAACTAATAATTTTAACGAATTAACTTTTATTATATAAAAATTTTCCATTTTCTCTTTTGTTGAAATATTGTCTCTCAAATATTAAAAATCTGCAGTATCACTACATAATTAATTTTTTAAAAAATAATAATTAAATTTTAAATTCTAATATCCTGCTTTCATTACAAGATAAACAAATACAATTTAAAACTTTGTAGTTAATCAAATTCAGCAATTATAAGAAGAAAAAAAAAATAATATAATAATAAAACCAAAATGAATAATAGTAACAAAAGACATCATAAATTAAACAATGAATGTAAAAAAATATGATATTAAAGATCAGTAACCATAATAATTCAAACATAATAAAATTAATATATATGTATTTTATAATAAATTACTCTTATTTCACGATGCTCATTTAAACTAAGTTATATAGGTAGATACTATTAATTCAAACATACTAACTCCAAAACTTCCATTGATCTGCACAGAATTAAAATAAATTCTATATTTTGATTTAGAAGTTTCAAACTTACTCCACCCACAACTTTGACACCATCCACTCTGGATAAATACAGTATCGATTATCCCTAACCATTTATTCAATTAGAGATTGTCTCTAGCCCAGATATAAACTTTAAGCCTCCACTAAAGGCTAATATATCTGATTTTTTAATCAAATACACACAGACAGTTATTCACTTTTTTTTGTCTCACATTAATACCGTTATAAATATATTAAACAACCTCCACCCCACCATACATTCTTTTCAAATTATATGAATAAGGACACAAAATAAGACAAATAACTCTTTGTGCTAAACCAGCACTCATTATTTGGTCCAGACCATCTCTCATATATATCTCTATTATATGTACAGTATTTATTAATAGTAAAATGTTAAATTTTAAATTACAAGTGTCAAAAACTTACTCCACCCACAATATTGACACCATTCACTCTAGATAAATACTGCAATGATTATCACTAATTATTTATTAAAGTAGAGATTGTCTCTAGCTCAGATATAAACTTAAAGTCTCAGTTAAAGATTAATAAATCTGATTTCTCAATTAAACACATACACACAGAGTTATCAACATTTCTCTTTCAAATATGTAATATTATTTATAAATAACAAAATAGGGTTTTGATTTATTGTTATGATTACTCATTCCTTCAACATGATTTAGTGCAATGGTTAAGTAACAGATTTTGAACTGTAAGATTCTCAGATTGTTTCTGGTTCCTTTAATTTATTATGAACCCCCAAGTAATAAGGCCATTTAATTATTTATTTATGACTGCTATACAAAAATTTTGTGGTGATAAAGTATAAGATATTCTATATGTTAAAAAGTTATATTATTTATAAAATAAAGTTATATAAAGATATAACAATATGAGATGAGATGCACTGTGACTTCTTCTTTGGAGTCAGAAATATCTCAGCTAGAATGCCCAGGGAAACCTGATAGCCACTTTTCCTTTTTTTTTTCGTTCCTTACCCTAAGTTTTTCCCATATGGTTCTCTATCCTGCTCCATCCCATTTCCACAACATAATCTTTGTCAACTTCATTACCTTTATATCTAAATCCCCCTTATCTTTTCCCAAACCCAGCATAAAAAACAAGAACCTATCTTCTACATAATCACTTTCATATATATTTTCCCACAACTTCATTATTTGTTCCCATGCATTTACATTCAATTAACAGATGTCTAATATTTTTTATGCCTTCCTTACACATTTTCAGACTAAATCACCCACATTTAGTAAACTCTCCATACAGTGGTGTCATCCAGTGCAAACCACAATAATCAAGAGATACAAGCAGGTTTGTGCATAAAATCCTTATTCATTCATCCAATATCCCAAAATAGTTTCTAACTTGTGGCTTTCATCAGTAATGAGTCATGGCTTGAGAGTGTTGTACCTAGCCACAAGCTATATTGGATAAGTAGGCACTATATAGAGATTTGAAGTGCAAACCTTCTTTCATCCATTGATTATTAAGGCTTGCACTTGGTGGCACTACAGTATGAAGAATTTACTACTGTTATTAATTGCTAGTGGTGATCATGTGATGTTTTAGTAGATACAATAATGTTGGTTTATTAAACCATAAACATATCATGGTACATTATTTTAGCTTTAGAACAAGGATGTCATTACATGACCCTGATAATTAACACCTTTCTCCTTACCACCACCCCATTTCATCAACTTGGTGAATTTTATTATTTAAACTTTAAAAATATGATTCTACTTCAAGAGAGTCGACAAATGTCTCAGATATATTATTATACCTCTGGTTTTAAAGAATACTGATGGTAAATTATTGCTTATTTCAATTTTCAGAAGAGTTTGGTTTATAATAAGAGAATAAACGATTTCTTGTCAAAATCAGGAAAATTCACAAACTATAAAAAAAGTCACCAAACAAAGAATTTCAGATTAGGATGTTTTTAAAATATTTAACTTCTTTACATAAATAAAAATAAAAAAAAAGTTGATTTTATTTGTAGATGTAAAAAAATAAACCATTTTCATTTTTATGTTTAAGCTTTCTGAAATAAATGAAAATTAAAATAAGCTTTAAGAATAAGCATTCAAAATTATAAAATGGCATTATTGTGCAGTTATTGGATAGAGTAGTAATGAAAGGGCATTATGTATCAAATGTATCAAGAAAAATATAAACCTGGTAAAATATATACCACTTTCTTAAGAAGACTTTCAGAACTAATTTTCTGCTAAGTTCATACTTTTCCATTTTTTAATTATTTTAAATTATTTTTTTATTCAGTAGATGACATCCATTTTGAAAGTAATCTTATAATATTAAATTATCAATTTGACATCTTTTTTTTCCAATGTATTTTTTTCTTTTCTAACTTTTGATTTCCTAGCAATCTTTTTTGAATATATTTAGCATGGTTTTTTGCATTATCCAGAAATTAAAATCCATAAATCATGCACCAGTCTGTCACTTCCAATTTTTAAACTTAACCATTGGGGATTTTTGCCCTCGGAGCTGCAGATAATACATTAAAACAATCTGCAAAGAATCTCCTGAAGAATAAACTTTTTTCTAGCATCCATTCATAGAGCAATAGTAAAGGGAAATGCAGAAGCCATCATTTTTCTAACAGCTACATGATGGAATTGAAGTGGATTTACACGCTTCTTTTATTCTATTGTTCAAAATAGTTAAATGCCCATTTACTGGCTGATATCAGATACTGAATTGAATTGGCTATGGTTTAGCACCTGAAAAAAAAACTATTTCAAATTCATTTACCCAAATTCAAACCCATGTCATAAATATAGTAAATAGATATGGTATCATTGCACTATGAGTTCCTTTCACTTCGTGGCAATATCTATAATCATTAGTTTACTTTTCTTAAGCAGTTGTAATTTATGCTTAAGTGTTTGGTGATACCAAGTATATGTTTAGCATGCTATAATATTGTGACAAAAATATTGAAAGCATGCTAAGCATATATTAAGACTGTTTTATTGTTAATCTTTTCTTATTTGGCATCTGCAAGGGCCTAAACGTTAATTAAAACAACGAGTGCAAATCAAAATGAAAACATTATTACAAGTAATATTGTTAAATATTACTTATTATTTATGCTATATAAGAAAATTTATATTAAAAAAATTAAATGAATGATACAAATTTTATCAGAAATGATGTATTGCTATACTCAGCAAAAAAGTAGTAAAATGTATAACATTGATTATATTTCATATTAATATATATATATATAGGTGCATTATGCCAAGAATATCTTACTATGCTTTTCAAAAAATCTCAACTCAAAACAAATGTTTTAATCACAGTATTATTCTCATATATCAGCTTAAGATTTTTAGAATATATCCTATATCATAATCCAGATTCCAGAACAGTATTATCAATCAATAGTTTTCTGTCACGTAGCTAATTCACATTGCAGATCTCCAATTCCATATATCTCTTCCCATTTCTTAGATCATCCAGAAAATTCAAACTTCACTGTCTTTTCTTCTTGTTTACATTAACCATTCCTTCTGAAACACCCTTCATTAAATTCTTCTTTTTTATTATACATCCAGTCTAGTTTCTTTTTCTATCTCTAATTTCCTCAACTAATCTTCTTTTTCCAAAACTTTCTCATTGGTCATTTTATTCATCCAATTAATTTTCTCCATTCTTCTCCATATCTACATCTCAAATATCTCCAATCTGTTACTAATTTGCTATTAACTGTCCATGTTTTACAACCATACAAAAATATACTCCACACGTAGTGCTTAATTTATCTTTTATTTAATTTCCTTGTCAAGCGTTGGTGGCGGAGCTGACTAGAAATGAATAAAATCAAGTTTCTTTAAAGCAGAGATATAAAATATTCAATATTTTTTTAAAAAAGTAGTATTAGAATAAATAATCATAATCAATTTAGATCTAAACTGAGATTTTGTGTAATTCTGAAAATTGATTGATCTATTGTTATGAATTGAGGTAATATAAAAATATATACTGATTACTGAAATCAACTGAGATTGATATAACAGATAATAAAGAGAGCAAATGGAATGAGAAATTGCATAAAATATTTATTTCTTTATGTACTTTGCTAAGATATATGTTTATTCATATGCTATCAAGGTAATTATCTACAACTTACTCCAGAGCCCTCTATTTTAAGATAGAGTAATCAATGGATACCATATAGAATAGTGCTAAAAATCTCCACTGCAAGAATAATGTCTGGCTTTTTCTTTCATCATTAAAAATTAAATTTAATCTAATTAATTTTTATTTAAACTACATTAAAGATTTTTATTTTGAAAACTCACATTTATGACTTAACATTTTTTTCTGTATTGTTTAATAAGAATAATTTTTAGTTATACTCATAGTTTTACCAAGATAATTCTAATGTTTTATCATGCTCTAATAAAACTAAAAAGGTCACCACTTTTGTAAGCAGTCAAACAGAGAACCAACAACCACTAAATAATTCATTAACAATATTAATAATCATTTATTATGTTGGATATTGTTATATTATTTTAGAGTCCATATATTATCTTTAAATTACATTAATTTAAAATCAAACAATCTGTTCTTAGTGATATATGCTCATAATTATTTTATGCACACATCCACTATTACCCCTTTTTTTCATTTTTTGCAAAAACACATGATTTAAAATATACTGCAAATAAAAATTACTACTTAATATTCTAAACTTAAGCCCAAAATAAAGTTGGACTAAACTAATTTCATCAATTGGCCCAGATCATAACACCTCCTTGAATATCTAAAAAATGAATTTATTTAAAAAGTGCTTAGTCATTATAAGTATATTCATAAGCTATCCCACAAGTAAAATCCAATAAAAATGTTATCAATGCTGCAACTTAAGTTTGGAGTATTGATGTTGTACTGTTTATTTATATATGGTACAAATATATTGGCATTTGGTAAAAGCTATAAAAAAAAGTAAATTTAGATTTTTTTTATTAGTATAATTTTTTTTAAAAACATGCAATGAAAGTTAAAATTGTCTTTCATATTTTTTTATGTAATTAAAAATAAAAGTAAAAATTGGAGAAAACAAAAGAACACAAATTATCAATCTAGATAAGCTAAAAGAAAAATATTTTAGCTAATTAAAGATGGCCCAAAACAAGAAGAGAACTTTGTAATGTAAATTTTGTAAAGAATGTACAAAATTATCAACATATATTTTGACAAACAAAAAGTATGCGCAGAAGTCTGAAAACTGCACTTCAAGTATAAAAAGGAAGAGGCCAGTTTGATCAGGGTCTTGTTTCATCTGTTTCTCTACACTTGGTCCTGGATTACAAGAATATATCCAGGATCACCCTACACTGAAATAATTTGGCATGTTGGAGTGAACTGGAACTTCTGTGGACATCGTGCCTGAAGATGGGTTACAGAAAAGCCATGACCAACTAGGACAATAGACCACAAGATCAACTTATAACCAATGGCTGAGCTCATTCTAACCTAAAAAACTACGCATAGTAATCTACAACCTTCTTGCTAAACTTACCGGTAAGCTATGACTCATTATTATTCCCGATTGTGACTAAATTGTTGACAAACCATCTTAAAAATATACATATAATAAGACCCCAATATGGACTTTAATTTTATTGATCAAGCAACTCTTATTTACCCAAGAACTTTTTAATTGTGAAACTGTTTTTTTTTTATTAATAAATCATTTATTTTATATAGCGCGATATTTATAAACTGTAATATTTAAACAGTATTAAGCTGTTGCACATGCATTTTGTATGTTTGGATTTGAAAAGATAGAGGCCACTCTTATCTTTTCCAAAGACTTTATCATGTGTTTGAAGTGGGAGTATTCATTCATTTATAGTTAAAATCTGCAAAGTGCATGTGCAACAGCTTAATGCTGTTTAAATATTACAGTTTTTTTATTAATGTATTTATATCAGAATTAGTGTGTGTTCTCTCCAGTTTATTTAATTACTAACTTATCGTTAAACATTTTAGTTTGTGAGAATAAAAGAGATTTTACTTTTATCAACCTTTTTCATTGTGCATTATTAATAATAGTTATTAATTATTATTAAATTTATTAATATTACTTTAGTGATATTTAAAAATATAATTTACCTTTGCCAATATGTTTAATAAGTTCCAGAAATAATGATATTTAGAAAATAATTTTAGTTATGGTAAAATATAATACTGTCTTTTAAAAAAAAAACATTTTTCTTTTTAATTTACAAGTTATGATATGTTTGACACAGACTCAGTGAGTCTAATCGGCTCTTGTGCCCTCATTTATAAATTAAAAACTGATTCAGTTCACAATTGTAATCGTAACAATTCTAGGCTGAGTTTATCAGGAAATATAGTTATGTTTTTTTTAGAAATAGGAATGAAACTTCCTTCTTTTTGGCATAACTTGGTCAACTCGTGCATTATATGTGTAACAGAAATATAAGCAAGATGGCAAAAACATTTCAATGGTGACCCAACTCAGGCTTCGAAACAAACCACAACCGAAGATATGTTGTAATGATATAAAAAACATTACAATGATGACCTAAAAACTCATAGCCGTAGAACAAATAGTAGAATAAAAAAAAAAAAACTAACTAACTAATTAAACCCTGATTATTAAAATATAAAAATATTTTTTTAATATGACTTACAGAAATATATATATATATATATATATGATAAACAAAAATGTAAGTCATGATATATGTTTATATATATATATATATATATTTAAAAAAACATGATCATGGCTGATGTAGACATAAGTCACAAATATTTGACTGGGTAGGCAGTTACTGAAGAGGGAAAAAAGCATAGTCCTGGGTCTGTGTACACAGTATATAACATAAGACCATCTTTATATGACCATCAGCCTATTTCTAGCAGGTATCCCGATAAAGGGGAGGGTGGATCAAGTTGGACCAAGTTGCTGCGAGCCTGTAAGACTCAAAACGATGAGCAACACTCATTTGTGCATATAACTTGGGCTTCTTATCATTACTATTACACTTAAGCAGAAAGGACACAGATAAATGTGGAAATATTTTGCATTCCCACCATATTAGACCAAAACATGGGTGTTAAAGCTGGATATCACTTGATGAATGAGTCTACAAGATATATCACATGCTAATACAAAAAAAACACGAATATGAATTTAAAAACCTGAAGAATAAAATTAGTGTAAACCCTATTTTATTCTCATCTCCTGGCCCAGGTGGTATGTATCGTTTATTTATATATGGTACAAATATATTGGCATTTGGTAAAAGCTAAAAAAAAAAGTAAATTTAGATTTTTTTTTTATTAGTATAATTTTTTTTAAAAAACGTGCAATGAAAGTTAAAATTGTCTTTCGTATTTTTTTTTATGTAATTAAAAATAAACGTAAAAATTGGAAAGAACAAAAGAACACAAATTATCACTCTAGATAAACTAAAAGAAAAATATTTTAGCTAATTAAAGATAGCCAAAAAACATTATAAAGAAGAGAACTTTGTAACATAAATTTTGTAAAGAATGTACAAAATTATCACCATATATTTTGACAAACAAAAGATATGCACAGAAGTCTGAAAACTGGGCCTCGAGTATAAAAAGAGAGAGGCTAGTTTGATCAGGGTCTTGTTTCATCTGTTTCTCTACAGTTGGTCCTGGATTACAAGAATATATCCAGGATCGCCCTACACTGAAATAATTTGGCATGTTGGAGTGAACCAGAGCTTCTGCGGACATCATGCCTGAAGATGGACCCCAGAAAAGCCTTCATGACTGACTAGAAAAATAGACCACAAGATCAACTTATAACCAATGGCTGAGCTCATTCTAACCTAAAAAACTATGCATAGTAATCTACAACCTTCTCGCTAAACTTACTGGTAAGCTATGACTCATTATTCCCGATTGTTACTAAATTGTCAACAAACCATCTTAAAAATATACATATAATATGACCCTGATATGGACTTTAAATTTATTGATCAAGAGACTTTTATTTACCCAAGAACTTTTTAAGTGTGAAACATTTGTTTTTTTTTTATTAATGTATTCATATCTAAATTAGTGTGTGTTCTCTCCAGTTTACTTAATTACTAACTTATTGTTAATCATTTTAGTTTGTGAGAATAAAAGAGATTTTACTTTTATCAACCTTTTTCATTGTGCGTTATTAATAATAGTTATTAATTATTATTAAATTTATTAATATTACTTTAATGATATTTAAAAATATAATTTACCTTTGCCAATATGTTTAAAAAGTTCCAGGAATAATGATATTTAGAAAATAATTTTAGTTATGGTAAAATATAATACTGTCTTTTTTAAAAAAAACATTTTTCTTTTTAATTTATGAGTTACGATATGTTTGACGCAGAATCAGTGAGTCTAATTGACTCTGGAGCCCTCATTTATAAATTAAAAACTGATTCAGTTCACAATTGTAATCGTAACAATTCTAGGCTGAGTTTATCAGGAAATATAGTTATGTTTTTTTAGAAATAGGAATGAAACTTCCTTCTTTTTGCATAACATGATCAACTCACGTAGTTTATTGCGATAGAACTCTAAGTCAGACGGAAAAATGTTACAATGTCAAAATCATAATGTATATATATATTATATCCATGCAGCTTTTAAATACACTGTTCATATCCTTTTCTTGTCCATAATTATTGATTTGTTCTCTAAATGTTTTGGAAAATTTTAAATACTTTTCTAGAAAAAACAATTCTATAATCTTTTTCCTTTTGTCTTGTCAATAGATGTTTATTTAATAAATGTCATTATTTGAGTTTTATTGTTATCTTTTTCATCTAAACTCCATTATTCACCAATGCAGAAATTCAGACCAGTCTCTCTCACTACACAAGCATTTCACAAACAATCTTCAGTCTTCAATTGAGCTAAAGATATCAAACACTTGAATTTCCACTCTTTATGTGGACACTCAATAACTTTCATTAGACCATTTTCACATAAAAGAAAAACTGGCTTTTCTCCAATTTTAACATCTTATGAAAAGGTGAACAATCTCTATACACCCATATGGACAACTTAATAGCTTTCATCACACCATTTTCACTCAAAGGAGAAACTGGTTTTTCTCCCCTTTTATCATCTTGTGGAAGAGTGAACAATCTCTGTACACCTCTATGGACGACTCAATAACTTTCATCATCCCATTTTCACACAAAGGAGAAACTCCACTTTTAACATCTTGTGGAAGAGTAAACAATCTCTGTACACCCATGTGGACAACTCATTAATTTTCACAACCCCATTCTCACACAAAAGAAACCTGTATTTTCTCAACTTTTAACATCTTGTGGAAGAGTGAACAATCTCTGTACTGTATATATATATATATATTTTCACATTTTTCTGTGGTGGTGGATAGTTGCCATAAGCGAATTTGAGCTCACAGTAAAAAAAAAATTGCTAAAAAAATAGTAGATATTTTTTTTACATTTAATTAAACAAGAATTTATTTTACTAAGTATAAAAATGTAATCTTTCACAACAATTAAAGATTTATGAACCCAAAAAACAATTTCATTATTGGCACAGCTAAAACAACTAATGTTAATAATTTAGATATAGGCTTCTTTAAGTTACTATTTTCAGAAAGAGACAATCACATGCTTTCTATGTAGCAATTATTTATGTCTTTCAAATCTATTTCACCATCGTGTTAATTTACTAACTTGTGTTTAACCCTATGTAACTGTTAACACATAAATATTTCATACTAAAATTTAAGTATCTATTATTTAACATCCATAGCCAAAAAAAGACTTCAAAAATTTTTTATATGATGACATATTGTTAGTTGCAGAAAAAAACAAAAAAATATGATTGATTGATCAAGATGTTATGTGATGCTTGAGTACTTCAAGTGGCAAGTTGAACAGAATGGTTTTATTCAGTTGACAAATATGAATTCAACATTCAGCACACCCAATACTTTGAATATTAAATTCTCCAATAGAACTTTTGATAGTTTCATTAAACTGAACAGACTAAAATTTTATATTCTTTTTATTTATTTATTTTTCTTACTTTTTGTCTTCAGAAATTCATACAAAAATATTTTGTATCAAAGTCACTTTCACTTACTTCGAAGTAACGATACACAACATTATCTACATTTAATTAATATGTAAAATTTAAACAATATTTATCATCATCATTGTTAACCATTATCAAGTCCCTGCAGGATAAAGGTCTCTCCACGTTTAGTCCATCTTTTCCGATCTCTAGCGTATCTTCTCTACATCACCTCGGCACAATTTCTTATTTCATCCATCCATCTCACACATGGTCTTTCTGAATCTTTTACAATCTCTTGGATCCAGTTTAAGATTTCAATTAACCATCCATTACCATCTCTTTTAGCAATATATCCAATCCAACTCCACTTCAATCTTTTAATTCTTTCAATGATGTCAGTAACACCTGTTTGTTCACAAATATATTGCATTTTTAAATCTCTTCTTGTTACTTCTAACATGCATCTCTCTATACTTCTTTCAGTGGTCTTAAGTCTCTGTATTGCTCTTCTATGAAGTGTCCAAGTCTCGGATCCATAAGTAAGAACTGGTAACACACATCAAATGTATAGGAGTATTTCCATTTAATATTGTTGTTTTTACCAAAAGCTCTCAAAGTAAGTTTAATTCTATGATCAATTTTATCCATTATGTTTCCATCTGGTAGTATTAAACTATTTGTAGTTGTTAACTTCTTTCAACTCATATATATATATATAGAGAGAGAGCTAATTTTTCTGTTTATAAACAAACGATTTGTGTATGTGGGTGGAAAGGGGGGAGATAGACTCTGTTTACATTATAAATACCATGTACCTTGGAGCTGCTTGATGCAGTTGGTACAGCGCCCGATTTGGGATCGGGAGGTCCCAGGATCGATTCTGGCATTCGCAGGTTTGGCACTCGAACTTCTTATGAACTCCTGACCAATAACGCCATCTGGCTTTTTTTAAATAAACATGTCAATGATATTCGAAAAAAATGCAGTGGTGATTGTTTTCATTGAGATATTATGGTAAAAAATAAAATATATTGAAAAGTTACTATTAAATATGGTGGTGAAATCTTTCAATAAGAAGTTTTCAGCAAAAGTTCAAAAACAGCATCGCAAAATATCAATAAAACGAGCCAGAGTATTCTACATGCAAATGTATGTGTTTTACAGTCTGCTTATATAGTCATCGAAGATCTCATCTCTAGTATAATATTGTTATTATTTTGTAGTTTTCTTTCTTTCTTTCTTTTCGGGGGGGGGGGGCATTTGGACTGGTCATAGTCGTTTGCGAGCAGGATTATTTTTTTAATTATGAAATACGAAACGTAAATAGGTATTTTACACACTTTTTCTTTTTCTGCTTGTTTACTTTCTTTCAGACGTAAATACTTCATTAACATTGCAGGGTCTATTTTAAAAGGGTCCTTTTGTAGTAATCACGGTTAATTCTTACGAGACTCTCCGCTGAGATGTCTTCCTGGAGAAGAGAATCGAATTGTAATTGTTGACCTGAAAGACTTTACTGCGATTAGCAGGGCTACTTTACTTATTAAATGTATTGACTAATATATATCAACTAATCATAAACAAGACAAAAAGGAAAACAATACATTAGGGATGTATATTATAAGAATATATATGCGTGTGAGTGCGAATATCTATCGGATGCATTTATTTTTTGAAGAATTTATTGAATTATAAATGGTCTCCAATAAATATTCCTTAATAATTACAAAAAGATCTAATAATTCTGATTTTTAAAAAATCAATTTATAAAAAGATACGTTTAAAATATTTACTAGAAATGCTTACAGATAAGTTTATCTACTAAACTTCGGCTGTTTTAAACATGTTATATATATATAAATAGATAAAGATGAGTAAAAGATAAAGCAATCTTTAAATAGCATGCTTCATAGCAAAGACCTTTTGAAAAGTCTTTCATCAAGGAGCAGTGGAGAACAATATAGTACTCACCAAGCTTATCAATTGTCTGGTATGAGGTCTTAGGCGTTTTTTCATTGTTGTTTTACCTTTCGTTAAAAATAGTAAAATGCCCATTTACTAATCAATATTGGATGTTTAACTGGATTTGTAGAAAAATCTCATTCTAATTTTGCTTGTCTTGAATTTGAATCCAGGTCATAGACATAGCATACAGATGCACTACCTTTATACCATGAAATAGCTGTTTTCTTACAATGCATCATCAATCTGCTTTCTCTTGCTTCTTTCTAATACATCCTTTATTATTATTCTACCCTTTAAATACATGATCAGTCTAATTCTGCTTCTGAATTTCTTTAATAATATTTCAGCACCTTAATACTGCTAGGTCTATCTTTACAGCTTTGTTTATTTCCACATACATATCTTAGAAACAAGACACATGCTTTAAACAATGCTATTTTTCAAAAAAATATTTAACAAGTTTCTAAATTTAACTTTAATGGCTTACAAAAATTACTTCCTACCAATATTTCAAACCTATTTGGTTATTGCAAATCCCATTCTAATATCTTTACCACTATTTATTATTACACTTATCAGATAACTGAATAATGAACACTTTACTGTTCTTAGTAACTTCTTGCACAACTATCACTAATGTTTTATCAATTCCACTTGTAACATTGCTTTATACTTTGAACATTCTAAACTTCCTACAACCCTCATTAATTCTGTTGTGATTTATTCCTCAGGAGTTAATAACAAATTTGAGCTTCATAAATGAGACATCTGGTGCTGTGATCTATGAACTTGAGTTCTAGAATTACTCACTCTGTAACTGCACTAAACCATTATGGGAAAATATCATAACATTTTGTTAAACTCATTTGTAGTATGTGCAAGTACTGCTATATTATCAGAAAAACTAATGAAATAAATTTTCTGTTGTCAATTCTAACACAATCTTATTCAAAACAATGAACTTTTAACAATTCATCAAAATAAACATTACATTTCCCTGAATGGTTTCATGCAGAGGTAAACTGTCAAATCCGAGCTCAGTGCCCATGGATGGTGGCCCACTCTGTCGTGCCCAATGCTTGAACTTCTTAATGAAATCCCAAACAAATAGTCCACTTATCTTTTTTTTAATATTACACGAATAGAAAACAACCAATATTTCTGTTTTATATACTTCATCTGAAAAATTATTTCCAAAATCTTTTTAATCATTTACAAATTCTTACTAAAAAACTCTTCATCAAATCCATATCAACACATATTAAAGTTTTACATTAAATATGGAAGAATAAAACTCAACAACTTATATTATCAAATACTTTTTTAAAATCAATTAACAAATATTAACTTTCACTACTATATATATATATTTGTAATAGTCTATATCAAAACAAATTGCATTTCTATATTATCTTCTTCCTTTCTAAATAAGTTCTCTTCATATACAATTATATCTAATCTGTTCAGCAGCAAATTCTTTTTTACTCACCATGATTATGCCACCTAGTGTAAGATTTAGTAACCAATAAACACCAGATGGTAGTGCTTAACAAATTCCTATCCAGTGCTGTTTTATTGAATATTCCCCCAAACTAAATTCTAGCTTATAGTTTTCATCAGTGAGGAGTTTTTGGATTTTGAAGCAATCCACCTGAATCTTTTGTGGCAAGAAAAAAAATTTTCTGCTAAACAGCATTATATATGCTAGTGTCATGTGATGTCCAATTGTTTGGATCTAATCTGTTATATTTATTTTCTTAATATCATTTTTAGATATAGTTGTGATTATGCTTATTACTAAAAATGATTTATTGGTTATTCACTAAATCATGAATTAGAGTATATAATGCTGAATAATTCATTATCTCCAACATTTCTTTTTCCTCTTGATTGCAATATAATCAATTCCATGTGGATTTTCTGATTCATTTTTAAAACCTCTATTGCATAAAACTTATCTCTCTCTCTCTCTCTCTCTCTCTCTCTCTCTATATATATATATATATATATATATATATATATATATATATATATATATATATATATATTATATATATATATATTAACTATTAACACAGATGAAACCTTATTATCTATATTACCTCATGGGCTTATATTAAGATTACCATCAACAATGAATTTGTCTAAAAAAAAATAGAGCTATCTAGATAAGAGTCAGTGTATAATAGATCCAACCAATAAAATAATAATAATGTAAACAAATAGCTAATGACATAAAGAGAACTATCGTATAACTAAACACATCTGATTGTTCATTGTGAGGAAGAAGAGATGGTTATAAAATGGAGCTTTATTTAAAAGTGATTAAGATAACATAAGGTTACTAATTGATGCCCAAAACAATAATTTAATATGTTAAAATATGTTGAAATCTTAAACCTGATTTTGAAAGCTTGTAAAAGACCTAGAAAGAGTCCATATGTGAGATAGATGAATAAGAAAGTGTGATGTGATGCGGAGAACAGGCTAGAGATCAGAGAAGATAAATTGAACTTAGAGACCTTCAACCTACAGTGAATCAATAGTGGTTGAAAATGCTCTTGATGATGTAATTACCCTGATATTAACCAGATACTATTTGCTAGAATGCAATCATGGATTTCATGCTCAGAGTAGGAAGCTACTACTGACAAATACTATCATACCTTTATTGAGACAAGCCAACGTATCTGGAATTTCTAGGTTTCACTAAAAGAGATTGCAGCAATCCATCATCCTGTTGATTGTCATATGTAAGAACTATACTGCTTACTATAATGGGGACTGAACTATTTAACTTTCTCAAATATAGCTTCTCTTTCAAGCACTTCACACACTTTTAATTTTATATATTATTTTTTTATTTATATTTCATTTATTTATCAGTTGAAAAATGTTACCTTCCCAATAACAATGATCATGCTCTCAACTAATAATTTGTTATTCTAAAATGAAGTTGTTTCCTGTTTTGTTTTGTTTTTTGTTTTTTGTTATGATAATCATTTACAATTATTACTTACGTCTTATAGGTCTCAATTTATTGTGATTCTTTCTTAACATATCTCCACCAAAAACATGAAAATATTTTTATTCATATTTTCAATTAATTTATTAATGATTATTTCTTTATAGGTTTAAAACTCTTAATTTTTAAGATCGTCCACTAAATTTGGGTCTGAATCCATGTCCGCTCCAGAACAATGTCCATGCATTCATTACTTTTTGAATGTTATTAGACATAATTAAAATGAGATTCAAATCATAAGATATTTTTTCATATTTGTAGCTCTCAGGCTGAATATAGTTTGTGGCAAAATAAAATTAATTGTTTTGTATATTTATTATCAAATATTATTAAATAACTAATTTAATGTAAGTATTTAAAAAAACATATGTATCATGAGAAATGTTTTTAAAAAAGGTTTATAATATGACTTTATTAGAAAAATGTAAATTATTTAATAAAACAAAATTCATATAACATTACAATACAATACTAGCCAAAAAAAAAAAAGACAAAATTTTACTAAAAAATTTTCACAACCATGGTTTTATCTATTAACAAATACACCTTTTTAAGTGAAATTCAACTAAACATACCATCTATATATATACCAAACAAAATAGCCTACTCATCCTTCACTTCAAAAACCAATTTCTGTTAACATCGAAGGATAACATCATGAGATTGATAGCCTCAGATTGAAAATTTTTATCATCAAAGTTTCTTTTATTCTTCTTTTCATAAAAGATAACCTCTGCATTGTCAAATAATATTTTATGACTTGTATTTGGTTCATGAATTTAGAAAGCTGAGTTACGATATCTGTTTTTAAATATACTCTTATGAACTTTAATTCTTTTATTAAGACTTAATTTACTCTGACCTATATAAATTTTATGATATCTGCAAGGAATCTTATAAACTACCCAAGAAGATTTGCAATCCATTGAGTATTTTGAACTATTTAGTAATGAATTTAAATTCAGGCCTTTCTTCCAAGCCACTTTCACTCCACCCAATAAAATACTAATCTTATATGGTGAAGAAATAAACTCTATTCTCATTACCAAAATTGTAAATATTTTTATTAAATATAATATTCCTAATAAATTCATGATTATATCCTAAATTAATGTAGTCAGACACATAGTGACTTCTTTGAACATAACTATTATTTACAACATTATTAAATCTTCTATTCTTATAATAAAAATTCAATAAAGAAAGTCTCTTATGAGTAAAAGGTTAATAACTGTCTGGTGTTATCACACTTCTTATTTTTTTTGCTTTAATGAAATGACTACATAATTAAATATTATCAACTTTACCAACACTTAAATCTAAAATTTATGACCTAATAAATTCACATATACCTCCCTCAATAGTAAATTTCATCTAAGAATCAAAAGCATTCAATCTATTAAAAAAATCCTTCAATTTATCTTCCTATACAACAAACAAATTGTTATCAACATATCTAACAAATAATTTTAAAGAAACAAAAAAAAATAAGACAGGCAAAACTCACTATACATATTGCCACACACAACAAACTATAGTAATCAATGGATGCCAGAAGGCCTGTGCATAAAATTCCCATCTAGTGCCTACACATCCAATATCCCCAGATTAGTTTCTGGCTTGTG
This sequence comes from Epiperipatus broadwayi, assembly GCA_028023455.1. Taxonomy (NCBI): domain Eukaryota; kingdom Metazoa; phylum Onychophora; class Udeonychophora; order Euonychophora; family Peripatidae; genus Epiperipatus; species Epiperipatus broadwayi. The sequence goes on from JAQFVV010012555.1 coordinate 2,352,639, forward strand.
GCCTTCGTCAGTGAGGAGCCTTGGATCTGAAAGCACTGCACCTAGATCTTAGGATGATGAAGGCCACAAGCCAGAAACTAGTCTGGGGATATTGGATAGGTAGACACTAGATGGGGATTTTATGCACAAGCCTTCTGGCATCCATTGATTACTCTAGCTTGCTGTGTGTGGCAATATGTGTAGTGAGTCTTGCTGTTTTAACAACAGTTATACACAAGCATAAGAGGTGGTGGTCATGTGATGTTTATTGGCTTAAAACAAAAAAATTATTAATAATTCTATTTTCTAAAAAAAAAAATATAGACAGAACACATTAAAGGAGAAATAATACAACCAATAACCCATCCCTCTTTAACTTTATAAAATACATCATTACACACACATATGCGGTGTTAACGTCCCCCCCCCCGGCGTCCCGTCGTGCGTTTCTTCCACAATACAACCCAAACAATCGTGCGACTAGTAAATTTCCTAGGCACGGGTCGGGAGATGCAGAGTTCGTTTTTTCCGAGTTAGCATAATCAAACAATATAATTAAACATTCTATTTCCATAATCGAGGAAATATTATATAGAGGGTATCAATAAATGAAACAAACGCAGACTTAGTTTGATTTTATTAATACATTTTAATAAAACATTGACTAATAATTTTTAGGGATTGAAAGCTTCAGTAGCGAATTTGCACATGATAAATTTTAAAGAGTCTTTTTTATTTAGACTTATTTTATTTGAAGATTTCGCAGCTATTTCCGATACGAAATGTTTACAAAGGATACATTTATTTGAAGGTGTAATCAGCTACCTAAAATCTCGAGTGAGTTTTCTAAGCGCCTGGAGGTTTATACCTTGCAAGCAAGAGTCTAAAGTAGGGTTATAAGGTATGGCAGACATATATTTATTTAATCAAAAATTTATCATAACAGGGCAATTTATTTGGGGAATTATGAAGTAAGCGAGGGGTGTATAGAATAATAGATGAAACAGATTTGAAGGTATGGAAGGCGTATATCGAACCAAGGTTTAAGAATACGCCGCCGGTCCCGGGGGTGTCACAAAGCAACCAGGGACAAGCCGGCTGGCGCATGACTTGTCAAATCCTACGAGCCCCATTGCCCGCTGGTGGGACCGTTATTTCAGCCCTGAAGAACCGGAAATTTCCGCGGAAGTCCGCATCTCTAAAACATAACACATGTATACTGATAATTGATTATGATGAGATTTAAATAGATTTCTAATTCGGCCTACATTATCAACATTGACTAAAGAACTTGGTGACCTCAAAGAAATGTAATTTTCGGAATTATTCACTGATTATTTAATAAATACAAAACATATATAACTGGGAATTATTATAACTAATACGCAGCCTTTGCGAGTAGTAGACCCCTGCATTACAATAAATGAGCTTGAATGCGTGTCGTTTATATGAAAGTTAGTTATTAAGAAAGTAAATATTAATGAAATTTGCTTCTTGTTTTAAGCATCATAGATTAAACTTTGAAAATTGAAATAATTATGAGCAGCAATAATTAAATAATAACTATAGATAGAAATGTAGATTATAGAAATACCCAAGAAAGACGAGTGAGGTAAGCTAGATTATTAGAGAAATTAACTATTAAATTAATTATTCAGTTTTAGTTATACTAGGAGTTTTACTTTTATCATTTAGATAAGTATATAAGAAAGCTATAGCTATTATTGTACCTAGGTTTGAATACAAACAGTACCTGTTTTATAAGAAGTCCTCCAATTCCATTAGTTTAGAAGCAAAGTTCACGTGGCAAGTCTTTCTTGTATTTAGATATTTCATTTAATTTCACAACAGCAGCCTTTTTCATTTATTTCAGGCAGCGTCTTCAGGTGAATTTAGGGGCAAGGAAAGTTCAGCATCCGATAGGCCTCTCCCGATGGAGAATAATCTAGGTGCTTTATCGGTCATACCTTGGCAGGAAAAATTATTTTATTATTTTTGGAGACTCTCAGTGATCGAGAGCAAAGCTAAAGTTTTAGTGAATGTCTCCAGCAAGTCTAAGATGCCTCTTTTTTTATCTTGATCTTTCACATTTTTGTTAAGATATTTTTGGGTTCTATTTAATCTGCCCTGAGGATAATCAATGCATTTAGTTGATTTTTTTAATTAAAGAAAGCTGCGTTCTATTGTTTACATTTTACATTTCTAATTACATTTTGGGAATTTTTCTTAATTAATCTATTATCTATCACTGAGATGCTTTTAAATTTCAAAAAAAAAGGGAACATAAGATTATTTTATCTTTTAATTAAATATTACATCAGATATTTTTTAGAATTATTATTAAATGAAATTTAAACAAAACAATAAATACGAACTTTATAATCCAAAATAAATGATTAAAATTATACAAAATTATATAACTAAAAGAAATCTAAATTATATTATTTTATCCCTATTTATTGAGTTTAATTTGAGAGCTGAATTCTACACATATTTATACATTTCTAAGATTGCTACATACACAATTCAATACCAAAAAGTTTAAATTTGGGCGGGATAGATCGGTCAGTGAGAGAAGACAGAAAAAGGTGAAACAGTAAGATTCAAATACGAATCTTACTGTTTCAATATATAGAATCCTTTAATAACAATAGCAAATCATGAATAACCTTAATGCTTTTTATCCTATCAACTGATTGATAGATATTTTCAATATCTAAACTACAATCTTTTTCCAAAACAAACCCACTAACTTTATCATATATTTTTGATTTTAGGGGAATGATTGTTGATGAAATTTCAAAATTTCTTTAAAATGTTTTTTTTACAATTATATAAATTTAGATAACTTTATTCTTCTTTTGAATCATAGAATAAAATTAATGGATTTATTTTAGGAAAAGATTGGGTTTTTGGAAGATTGCAGCAATCAATTAATAGGATATAAAAGCATTAATGTGTTTCTTGATATTTTAAAAAAGGTTGAATATTTTTCTGCAGATAACATTAAAGTTATTCATGATTTGCTATTGTTTTTTTTTCTCAGTGATGAAATGTTTATTCATCTAAGAAAAAAAACAGATACAGTAAAATAAATGATATTACAATAGTAACATGGTAAGAGGGGAAGGATACATGTAAAAAGGAAATGGGAAGTGGAGAGGGGAAATAATGTGTAGTCCAGGCTAGTCAGAAATGCATGTCTTTGTGATTGAGTCCTATGATAGAGGCTGAGAGGATGGGAGTTGGAGGATTGCCCAAGTGTCTGTGAGGAGTGGAGGTGGGGCTAGTTTGGTATCTTGGGTTTTGAGAGTGTGAATTAGGTCCAAGAGCTTTTGATTGACTGATGTACTCTCTGGTCAAGGACAATGGCACATCAGAGCAACCAGAGAGCAATGATGAGAAAAACTGATAGTCTAATAGATGTGAAGACCCCTATGATTTGCTATTGTTATTACAGAATTCTCTGTATTTTGTATGTAATGATCTGTTTTATAAAATTAAAGAGGTTGGATTATTGATTGTTATTTCTCCTTTAATGTGTTCTGTCTGTAATGATTTTTTAGAGAGTAGTGTTATTAATAATTTTTGTGTTTCTTTGAAATTATTTGTTAGATATATTATTGCTTGTTTGTTATATAGGAAAATAAATTGAAGGATTTTTTTGACATAGATTGAATGTTTTTGACTCTAATATTAAATTTACTATAGAGGATGGTACATTTTAATTCTAGGCTAAAATGTTTAGATTTAAGTGTTGATAAAGTTGAATAATGTTTCATTTTTAGTCATTTCATTAATGCAAAAAATTTAAGAAATATGATATGGACAGACAGTTATCAACCTTTTATTCATAAAAAACCTTCTTTATGGAATTTTTATTATAGGAATAGAAGGCTTAATAATTTTGAACATAAGTTATGTTCAGAGAAATCAATTTGCTTCTGACTATATTGAATTAGGATATATCATAAATTTATTAGAAATATTATATTAGAAAAAAATATCTATAAATCTATTAATAATGATTTAATTGTTAATGAAAATAAAGAATTTATTTCTTTGCCTATAAATCATCAATTAGTAAAGTGATTTATAAGAGTAGCTTTTTATTGAGTAGTATAAAAATGACTTGAAAAAAAACCCTGAATTTAAATTCATTACTAAATAGTTCAAAACACTCAATTGATTGAGTGGATTATAAGATTCCTTGTAGTTATCATAAAATTTATATAGGTCAGAGTAAATTAAATTTTAATAAAAGAGTTAAAGTCTATAAGAGTTAAAAATAGATATCATAACTCAGTTTTGTATTTTCATGACCTGAATACAGGTCATAAAATATTATTTGACAATGCAGACGTTATCGTTTATGGAAAAAGTGAATTAAAAAGAAGAGTTGGAAAGTGGAGAAATTAAAGCTTGAAGATTTTCTATCTTAATATAGACTGAGCACTGATTATATATGTGTTATGAGATGATGATCTGGACCACTTGATGAATGCTGGTTCACCAGAAATACATATATTAGAGATCATTTATCTTTTTCACATGTATGTGGTCATGTGTATCAGTTATATAAGATGGAGTAGATCGCTGTGGGGAGCTTGAAAGTCTGAGTTCAAATACCTTCCATATTCTTTTTGTAATTTCTTAACATGACTTTAAATATACATATAACTATTTTCAACTATATGTAATTTGAATGGATTTTTTTAAAAGTTTAATTAAACAATATCAAAGAGATATTTAAATTTTAAAACTGAATTAACTTTGTATATTTTATCTAATTTGTAATGATGATTTATGAGAGGTCTGAACTTTCAGACAGGCATAAATAAAAATAAACATAGTGTAAAGGATTCCATGAGTTAAATAATGAAAATGTTACAAATTATTAATTAAATAATTTATATTAATGAGGCACAGCAATCTAATTAAACTTCTTGATTAAAACTATAGACATCAATTAACTTTCTTTTAAAAGTTTAATCAAGCATTACGCGAACCTTCTTAGAAAGATTAAAAATTTCACAAAGAACAAAGAATTTCCATAATAAAAATTAATATTTCATCTTTAGAAGTTAAAAAAAAATAATATTAATGCTTTGAAGAATTCTGAAAATAATCAGTCTCCTATTTAAAGTATTTTTAATGCAGTTGCTTAAAAAAATATCAAGAATTAATTAATACTCGCAGAAACAAAGCTATTCTTTTCTTTTAATATTATATATTATTTAAGTTCTAACAAAAGTCAAAACAAACAATTTTAGAAGTTTATTCATTCAGTAGGTAATATTTCCATATGCTTGCTATATTTAATTTTTAGATTAAACTTTTGTAATTAATATTTTTGTTTTAAAAAAAGATTTAAAAACAAAATAAGGTTTTAAAAAGTGCCTGCAAAAATTAAAACATATATATTATTATTATTAAAAAAAAAAATACACGCTCAGAAAAATACGATAAAACAATATAGTATAAAAAATGAACTTAGATTTAACATTTAAAAAATAGAATATTTATCGTAAGTAGGAAAAAATTATCACTCCCTCCTCACCCTTAACAAACAGTTCAATTAAAAAGAAAACGACGAATGTATAATAGTAACTATATGTTAGACTATTGTTAAAGGTCTTGGAAAAATTCATACTTTAAACTTTTCAAAGGCATTCATCTGTTAGTAATACTACTCAGCTCACAACATTTGGAATGGTTTTATTCTTCTCTTCAAGTGTTGCTGACTTGATCAGTGACAGTTCTAGCAACAGAATCGAACCTGGACATTTAGATACGTGAATATTGAATTTAAGGTAAAATTCTAACTGTTAGACTGTGTTGTCAAATGCTGAATACCGAATTTAAGATAATGTAGAAGCTTAAATAAAGGTTGGATTTTTTAGTACTTTGGTATTAGAGCTGCAATCCAGAGAATGTATCAGACCTACTATGCCTGTTTGCATTCGTATCAATCTGCTGATAATTTTGTAATCTTGGTTTCTAACCAAAATAATGTGTGCACGGACAGATCTTGTACATGACTTTTTTGGCAAAAAAATGTGTACATGGATCTTATACATGATATTTTGGCAAGATTTATAAAGTTATCAAAAGATTTGATATGAATGTAAAACAGGTGGCGCAGTAAGATAATGCTCCGTGTTACAGGACTAAAAATAACTAAAAGTAAAAACATAATAAACATATTTATCATTTTCAATAAGAAATGTATGATTTTGAACAAAACATTCAAATATGTATGACTTGGACACTAACAACTTTTAAGAATATTTGAAATCAAAAAAAAAAAAAAATGATTTGTGATCATAATAAACTGACAGCATTACATAAAAAAATTGTTAGTTTAAATACACACTAAACAAACAGTAAATGATTTTAGTTTTTAAATAATATTTATAGAAAGATATTAACTATACATACAACTTTCACACTAACAACTTTTAAGAATGGCATTCGATCAAAAAAAATGTGATTGCGATCTTAATGAAATGATGCCAGTACACAAAAAAATTGTTATTAAACAAACAGTAAATGATTTTGGTTTTTAAATAATATTTATAAAAACACATTAAGTGAACTCATATGACATTTATCTTGTAATATATAACAGGAATTGTCATCTTGATACAAAACATTTAATATTACCACAGAAAATGGAGATCTCTATTAAAAAATTCCCCTCTGAAAATGTAGCTTGTGATTGGAGAGTATGCTGGGATTTTCAACAGAAATGCCAATAAACATATTTTTTATATAAATAACTTAAACCAAAAGAAGAGAACAAAAATCACAAAAAAATATATATTAATTATGAGATTTTTATTAGGTTTTTGTCCTGGAAGAACCATTTCTTTTATATCATTAAGTATGGCAGAAAGAAATCTGAACAATAACTGAAAATGTTGAAGTATTAAAAAAAAAAGATCACTTTCAATTTGACACCATCATGACATTACACATTTATTGTGCAAGTGAAAAGGCCTCATATCTCCTCTATGTTGCAGCTCTAATACCAAAATACCAATTTTTCTAAAGATATTTAACAATTAATATTAGATGATGAAATAAGTCCAACATATAATCACTACTAAAACACTATCATCATAAACTTTCAGGACACTACATATAATTTATTTCCTCCCTATGCCAAAAGCTTGCCAGGTGTTTTTTTTTTGTTTAATTATCTATTTTCAAGAGCATCAAAGTATTTATTTGTTTATTTTTCTCAAAACTATTTTTTGCATAAGTGTTGCTGTTAATTTTTAAAAATATTAACAAATCGAATATTAATTAATGTTAAGTTTAAATAATTAATATTTTCTTTTATAAAAGCCATTAACTAATTACCTTTTTAAGGCATACTATAATGTACAAATGTTAGCATATTTTCCCCATTGCTGTCATTTTTTGCATTTGCCGTAGTATTTTCATTCAAGCCATTGTTTAATTATTTTCCTCCTAACATTTTGCAAAAATAATTAAAACTTGAAATCTACCAGTGGCAGGAGTATTTTCAGAATTATGAAATGGTGCATACATTTGTGGTGGTGTTGCACGTTATTAACAATTGCTGTCTGCTGACATATATATCATGTTTGTGATACTTTCTTTTCATCATGTTTTTTTTTATTTTATTACATTAATATTAAGATTTATTTAATTGCAATCATTTGGAGCTTTGTGTAATTTCTTATGTTTTTATAATCATGTTAAAAAAAAAATACTACGAAACATTTAATATGATAATCATATTAAAAAAACAGCAGCAATATTGCTACAATCATATGTACTATCTCGTAATTCTAAAAACACTCCTCTAAGTCTTTTTCTGTCACTGATAGATTCCAAATTTTAATCATTTTTGTAAAATGTTATGAAAAGTAATTAAACGACAGCCTGAATAAAAATGCTACAGCAAATGCAAAAAAATCACAACAAAAGTAGCATCATGTTAATGTTTCTACATTATAGCATACCTAAAAAAATAATTAATTAAATATTCTGAATGGCATTTACAAAAAAAATTATTATTTAAACTTAACATTAATTTATATTCAATTTCTTAATATTTTTTTTTAAAATTAACAAGTACCATGTGCAATAAAATAACTTTGAGAAAAAAAAAAATATTTTGATGCCCCTGAAAATGAATAATTAAAAAAAAAGCACTTATTAAGTTTCCAAAGAATCAAAGGAATTGTACTTAAGTACCACTTTCAGACAACAATAAATCTATAAAATTCAATGGCAGCAATAAATAATCATCAACTGTAAAAACAACTATTTAAAGAGTATGCATATATTGTATATATATGCATGTGGTACAGAAATACTTTTAGATATTCTTTAACTTTACATATATTAATCTCTATGATAATGCATACATAGTAAATATAATCGAATGTTTAATTGTTCAGGAGGTCATATGATGTTTGAACATCCAAGTTGCAAATTGCACTTGAGAATGATATTTACATTAACATACAAAACAATTTCTGTAGATGAATCTATTCTACTGTCAATTAAATTCGTTTTTCTACCATTGTATTAAACTGAACAGAGATTTCACTTCCAATGATAATCATAAATAGTCACATCATAATAAAATTTTCAATGTTTTCTAGAATCACATTCTAAGATATAACTCTTATGATTAGCAAATAAAGTATTTTAATTACAAAAACGCAAATGTTTGGTGTATAGTTGGAATATAGTGAAGGTGGTGTGTAAGAGGCACTAAGAAAACTAACAGTTTGAATATATATATATATTGTAACCATATATTTTATGGTAAAATATAATAATTGATGTAACTAATATACAAAATTTTTCTTTCTTCTTTTGGTGATTTGATTGGCTTGAGCTGCACTTTGAACAGATTACTCTCTTATATTATTTTGATAAATTTAAATTTGCCTCTTCCCATATGCTAACTCATATCAAAACGTTTAACTTTTTAAAAATTTGACAACACATTAAAATTTGGTAAAATAGTATTAAAAATAATACTTTATTTTTATTTGTTTAAAATGATCTTAAATTATTATTTCCATTGAATTAAAAAACCATTTGTTCAATTAAATAATAAATATTAAAAATAAATACAATAATTACGTAAGCGTCTCAATGTAAAAAAAAAAGAGCGCGAATTTAAGGAAGATTGTCTGATAGTTTGCTTTTGGAGGGAGAAAGAAAAGAAAATGGTAAAGGCAAATGGTGTAAATTTGATAAGCTTATTTTAAAATAGTTAATAAGTAAACGGATTACCACAAAATTTGCTATAAACGTAAATATAACATAGTGGTAATCAATTATAAGATGAATTGCTAAATTTAAAAGTCTGTTCAAGTCGGCTGGCCAAGTGGATCGAATCACCGGTAATAAATTTTCCAATATTACATTTTTAAAATGTCGGAGCTTTCCAGTTTAAGTTTGAAAGAATTAAATACAAGATTTTGGTATGTTTTGAAATATTCATTATTCTACAATTTGGAAAAATTAAATAAGTATTTTAATTACAGAAGTTTTATGAATATGAAAATTTGTTTTTTAAAAAAGAAGAATTTTAAGTTAAAGTAAAACGTTAAAGTTATCAAAATATTTTAATATTTCCGTTTTTTAATTCTAATAAAATATAATATTGATTGATATTTAACTTTACAATGCCAGTAATATTTGCTAGTTAATTTGTTTAACATTTGGATAATAAACAGTTTTCAAATAATTAATCAAAGCTATTTTATAATTTTATCGTCGGTTTGAAATGAATAAATTAATTGCTGTAATTAGTATTCCTGGATTAACGCGTGGATAAATAAATACTTGCATGGATGTGATAAACTTGGAACACTTTTGATAGAGAAATGTAGAGATTAATAACTTTATGAAAAACATTTTCATTTAAATTCTGCGTATCATGTTTTGAAATTGTTTCATGTTTATGTAGCCACGTAAAATCGTTAATCTAATAGTGATTATAATAACTAATCAAATGGATGGAATTGCATGTATGGAATTTAACTACAGTTATAGCTATTACCTCGTATACTTATTATTCTACACATCGTACATGGATTCCATGGATCACATTAGGAGTTATAAAATGCTATACAATCCAATTTGTGATACACGCACCTGCTATAATTCATGTAGTGAACTATAAAATGCTATACAGTTAGTTTTATCACACACACACCGGTTAAATTTTATGTATTTGATGAATAATGTATTGTTTAATTTTATCGTTATATGAACTTGCATGTGAAGTTCAAAAGTTATATTTATTAAGTTTAAATTAATAGGGGTTGAATAAAATATTTATTCAAGAGAATAGCGCTCGTGAAAAAGCTTAAACAGTACTTAATGAATTCATGAGATATATCAATCTTTGTGAGATATTTTGTGAGTCTTTCCAGATTTATATTCCTATGCCAATATTACTTATATTATATTACACATGTTTATTTTAAGCAAGATAAGTAGTTCATTAGTTGTCCTGATTAGCGTAACATTTTATTATGCAAGAACCCACATTTGCTAAAGTGTTAGTGTATTCTGAATAGTCAGAAGAACTGAGGAGGATGATTTTGCACTTTAATGTGAAGTAAATAATAATGTTGTTTTAGAATGTTAAAGGGCTTTAATCTGTGCTGGTGGTTAATCCGCAGATTATTTTAATTGCCATTTTTGTATTTTACACACATTCCTGCGCTGGTGGTTAATCCGCGGAATTGTGTGATTATACGTATTACTTTATGATGGTGTTTAAATACACAAAACGTTTAGTATTATTTAATTCCTACGTGTAGATGAATGCATCCACAGGAATATGTTTTGCTTCACAGATATAAGTTGGGCAAAGTATTTTAGTTAATCTGCTAAATCATCTTCTTCATTTGTAAGCATAATTTATCGGTTAGATTATTAAATGGTAGCAGGACATTCTATTCAAGTACTTCATAATAATTAACTGTTGGTTGATTATTATTTACCGGAACGTAAGTTTAAATTGTCACTTTAATTAATGATTACATTATAGCTAAATCATACAGACATCATATTATTTATTATATTATTATAGGTGTACAGTAGGGATTTATTGAATCTGGAAATGACGTTCAATATTTCATGAATTGATGCTGAATTTATTATAAATTCCTCAATATTCAGTATATCAAATTGAAATATAAGGTAGGATTAGGTTTTTAAATACTGTACCTATGAGATGTATTGAAGAAAGTCGATTGAATTATAATTTATTTATTTGATTTGTTTATTTATGTTTTAATTATAATATTGGAATTAATTACTTATTATTCATAAATTTGTAAATAAAAGTTGATTTATAATTAAACTTACTGTGCCGTTGCTATGTGTCATTCATAAAATCAGAAATCATAAACTTTGGATAGAGCATACATTATAGAGCATACCTTGAATTACATATTATCGTCAACATGATATAAGAGTTTATAAATATTTTTTTTGAGAAAACATTTGGATGCTTTTCGTCTTTGGTAGTTTATGATGAGTAAGGTACAATAAAATCCCATTTACCTTTTCCATCATTGTGGCTTTGCGTAGTTGATTCTAGTATAAAATATAAATTAATTATTAAACTTGTAAACAGATTTACCAAATAATGATATGATTCAATATATTTACTTAACGTTTTTAAATTGTCATTTGTCAGTGTAATAAGAGTCTCAATAATATAGTAAACTATAAAAAAGAACCCAAGTATTTATCTTTATTTATTGCAAAGCTTTACCTGGACTAGCATTTGTATTAGAAATCATATAGATGGTTTAAAATTTCATAATCTTATGTAGTTCCACAAATTACGCCATCTTGTACATGGTCGGCCATAGGGTCGCATACAATAAAAATCGCAAATTAAGGTTTAAAAGTAATAACATTGCACTTATAATTTGTTTAATGTATTTTATCATACTACTATGATAGGTCTTCACGGTATACCCTGGCTGCGATCAAATTAAATCAAAAAAGTTTATGTTAGATCATTAGTTTGGTCTATGGTAAGTTGCTCCAGATGTTGATTGTGGTCTTTGGTGCATAAAATAGATAGCATGATATGCTTTTGGTTACAGCTCTTAATAGCTGACAATGTGCAGCGGGAGTTGATCAGTGATCAAGGTTACAATTCTTAGTGCACTTATGTTTTGGTGATATTACGTAGTTGGGACACAATCAAATGGTTACAATTTTTGGGTGCCGGCACGAGAAGATTTACGGTTACAATTTTGGCTGCCTAACTACAGAGGCCTTCGGTGGCCATTAGCTGGCCATCAAGAATTTACGGTTACAATATATATATATATATGTAGCAGTATAATGGGAAGAAATATTAAATCACAGGCATGAAGAACCAGGTGTTTATGGCCACTCATCCCTAATGAACTAAAAATGTTCACAAAATGCTTCTATGGTAAGACAGTGGTCTAAATTTTTATGATGGTTGATAATTGAGCTGCAATGTAGCTTAAATCAAGTAAGTACTTATAAAAATTTAAAAAATAAAAATATTTATATACCCCATACCTCCAGACAGAAACTAGCCTCTATATTGTGTCAGAATAAGTTAAAGAAAAAATGTCAAACTATTACTATAAGCCTAGGGAGCCCGGTATTTATGACTTTTGTTCACCTGATGAATGAAAATTATTAATGAAATGCAGATATAATGAGAGATAGTAGTCTGAATTTTTAAACTGGAAAATGTTTAGTTATGTTACAATAAAGTTTGACCCAAAGGAAGTACGTAAATAAATAAAAAATCAATATAAATAAGAATTTAGTTTTCTCAATATGTGCACTACACATTTATTTTCTCCACCTCACAAACTACATGCACAGCAGAAAGTAGTCAGATGTATTTCACAATGCATACATTTGTTGAATTTTGTACCTAAAAGCAGATTGAAAATATCAAGAAATACAATGAAATAACATGATCATCCTCAAAGAAAATTTACACTGCCAACTACTCCCTAGAATATCAGTAATTATAGCTAAATCATAAGCTTCCATAACTCCTTTACATCATTAATATGTGCAACACATGATTATTAGATCTATTATAAAAGAAAGTTATTTTTTCTGAAATCTTAACGATTAATGATTACAAGAAGTAAATTAGCCAGTGATACACTGCTTCTTTTATGATGGAAACATCAGCAATCTTAATTTTAAAATAGCTTCGGTTTCATTCAACAATTTAAAGAGTTATAATTTTAATATTGACATCGTTAATAGGTTCCAGGTCATGACAATAATAAAAACATAGCTAAATCTCTAGTGACCGCAAAAATATCTTCTAGCTTATGGATATAGAATCATTATAATTTCCAATTTGTTTAGAAAGTGAGTTTTACATTTGTAAAGGGCTTAAGAATTTGGTAACCTTTTATAAACAAGAGGGTGAAAAGAATGAAAATAATGATCCTTAGATTGGGAAATAAGCCTCTGCATTTCCTATCAATAAGTCTTATTATTTGTATATGTGAACAGGTAATGTCAGAATATAAGTGCATATTTGAAGAGAGGAGTATTCCAATAGAAAATGTTCCATGGTTTTATCATCTCTGCAATATAGAATACAAGATGGATTTATATCATAACGAACATTTTTGTAGGAAAGAAAAGTAAGAATAGAAGCATCATTGACTTTACTTAATAAGTCTCAGTATTTTGATTCCAATAATATTCTAATTTCCTTATGAAATATTTGTCATTGAAAACAGAAAAGGTTGTATTATTTGATATATTATTTTTGTTTTCCAATCCATATATTTTCCAATATCTAATTTTATTAAGAAGAAAATTGTTAGAAGGAATTGTGTGCTTAGTACCGAGATTAATTAATGTGTCGACAAAATTGTTAATTATGGCATATTTAGATTAGATGTTACGTAATGTAATATTTATTTTGCAGAACATATATTTCCCAATACAAACTTTTATTTTAAAAAATAGGTTTTATGAGAGAGAGAATTATATGTGCAGTAATGAATTTAATTCATGTTTTGACAAAATTAATGCTGTGCTAATCCCAAAGCATTTCTATATAACCAACTCATATTATCTATGCAATAAACACATTCATATTTTTTATCAATAGCTACATATATCATTTACATTTTTAAATTAAAATTCAAGTAAATATTTTATCTTTAAAAAAAGGGGTTAACATTAGGCTCAGAGTATGATATTCTATTCCTCCCCCATAAATAGTGAAAGCCTTAATTTCTGGAATTGATATTTTTTATTTTTACAGTCAGTTCAGTAATATTAAAATAGCTGGACATCTATTTACTGACCACCATGAAAAGGCTTGCTGAATGCTGGTTGTTTATCTAAAAAAAAGATATAAAACCTGTTTGCAAACTGAAAAACTTTCAAGTTTCACCCAGGGTGGACTAAAACCCCACCATAAGCATGAAGTGCTAAGGACTATACCATGAAGCATTTCTGGGTTTTATTTAAAAGCTGTTTGCAAACTGAAAAACTTTCAAGTTTCACCCAGGGTGGACTAAAACCCTATGCTATAAGCACGAAGACCATGAAGCACTTCTGGGTTTTACTTAACAAGTTACATTTGCTTGTGTATTTCCCCTTCTAAACTAAAATATGAATTTACTAAATTATTGCTTATTTATTTTATCTAAGATGATCGTGAAATAATTTGCTAACATTGACAATTCGGCTCTCTCTTTTTTGGATTTTATTTAAACGTAACCAATCAATTAAAAAAACTTTTAAATCCAAATTGCTAAATACCCTTTTAAAAAATGAAATTATTGAATGGCTTGTTTCTTGGGAAATTGTATGATGTTGGATCATAGTAAGTGAAAGAATTGAAATTTGATTGTGGAACACTACTTAAAAAAATTGTGTGGTGTTTGAACATTGAAAGTAACAAAGGTAAGTTTCAGCCATAGGATATAATATCCATTGGAGCACATCAAACATTGAACTTCAATACTAGAACATGTCCTTGGAAAATCATGATGTTGTCAGAGTATCAAAAATGAGAGTTGAGTTTTGATCCTGCAATTTGTTTGTTTAAAAAATCATGTGATGCTGAAGCATCAGAAATGATAGAGTTTGAACTTTAATCCTTGACCATTCAACTTTTTTTGAGTCTATCACTCAACTGCTGCACTAAACCATATGGCTAAAAATAACAACTGATTAGTTTCTTTAGATGTCAAGTAATATTTGAGATAAACTTCAATATCTAAACACTGATACTAAATTAATGATTTTTATTAGTCATTCATTAGATTAGAGATTATTCATTTCATGAATATTTTGGTAGTGTACTTTTCACTATACCACTCTCACACAAAATGGGGACTGGTTTCTATTTGCTTTTAAAATCTTGCAGGGGGATATAATCATATACATATGACCAAAGACATGCCCAGATCACAATCTCTTACAAATATCTTTAGCATTGTTCAGTGTATATATATAGATAAAATATTACTACAGTTTAATTAATAAGTGTCAAATTTACTGCCATCACAACTTTGACCCAAATCACTTGATGAAAATATATTAATAATTTTTATTAGTCATTCATTAGACTAGAGATTATCCACTATACTGAATAATAATAAAGATATGTGTAAAAGATTGTGATCTGGGTTAACTGATGAGTGCTGGTTCAGCATGAAATGTGCATTTTGTGGATCGCGCATCTTTCTTACATGCCTTTGGTCATATGTTTATGATTACACTCCTCTATCAATCCTGCTTTGCGTGAGAGTGGCGTACTGAAAACTCCACCATAGAAATATTATTCATTAAACTGATACTAAATGTACAATATTTGAATATTATTTTGTAAAAAAAGAAAATTTTATTATTTATAGACAAATATCTACGTTTTATCATGATTTACAAAATTTACAGATATATATATTTAAAACAATTCAGGTTGTTTACTTTCTTTCAGATATAAATACTTTATTAGTATTACAGAAGCAATTCTAAAAGTCTTCTTGTACTAATCAGTGTTAATTTTACAAGCCTTTGTAGAGACGTCTTCCTAGGGGAAAGAATCAAACAGTAAACTGTTGACCTGTAAGACATTTGTGATTAACAGGGTTGCTTTCATCATAAATGCATTGATCCTAGCATAACGCTGATAATCAACTAAGTATAAATAATGCTAAAGAGAATTTCATAAAAGTAAAAGAAAGTAGGTAATTTAAAAATTCACTATAGACATAGGTAATACGCAGGGAAAAAATATATTGCATATATTTTTATAAATATGTGTAAGCTAAGATTTCTGTCTAAAGGTAGATTGGTATATTACATTCGAGATACGCAATGACAGATTGAAGTATCATATTACTCAGCTGAGAATTAATTAATTGTGAAACCCTTTAGCTGGAAATCCATGAGTGTACTATGACATGAAGCCTTATAGTGACAGTGGGCCAATAATGTCACCTTCCCCTCTCTTGCACGAAATGATAAATAGTTATCAACAAACATTTAAATAATTTATACAAATTGCAAAGTAGCTTCAAAAATTCTAAAAAACAATTTACATGTCTAATAATTGAATTATATATATATATTGTTAAAAGATAGTTGCCTTTACAACGGGTTGAGAATGTTAATTGTTATTGATATTGGGATTGTCTAAGTATTGGCTAATTTTAACGATATATAATGGCATATTTAAAACTTCCTCCCTGCAGTACATTATTGAAACATATGGATAAATATATCTGAAAAAAAAAAAAAAGACTTCAAAGATGCTTCATGCTGAATTAACATTCTTCACTTGGTTCCAAGTCCAATCTCTCACACATTATTTACCAATATCAAATTACTTTAATGTTTGAATTACAAGTGCCAAACTTTCTGCACTCACAACTTTGACCCCAACCACTTCAGATAAGTACATTAATGATACTTATTAATCATTTATTAATCTAAAGAATATCCCCTGATTCAGATATACACTTTACATTTAAAGATTAATATATCTGTTTTTTAATTAAACATAAAGAATAACTCAACTTCATCTCTTTTGCTTCTATATGCAATACTTTTTACATATATTTAAGATTTTCAATCCATCATATATTCTTAAAACATAAAAATAAAGATACCTGAAAAAGATATTTCATGCTGAACTAGCATTCTTCACTTGGCAATGTCACAATCTCTTCTTTAGGTCTTCATCATTTATCAATACAAAATCAATAGAGTTTGATTTATAAGTTTCAAACTTTTTACACTCAAAACTTTGATACCAATTGTTTCAGATAAGTATATTAATAACTATTATTAATCATTTATTAATCTAAAGATTATCTCTAATCCAGATATAAATTTTAAAACACAGTGAAAGATTAATATATCTTATTTTTAATTAAACATAATCACATGGAATAACTAATTTTATCACTCTTTTTCCATATGCAATATCTTTTTTAAATATACTTAAAACCTCCATTCCATCACTATTCTTATAATATATAAATAAAGACATTGGAAAAAGATAAATAATTCTCATAATAAATTCCATGATGAATCAAGCTTCAGTTACCCCAATTATAGTCTCTTATACCTTAATTATTTGTTTGGTATTTGCTAATACCAAATTATCATACTGTAATTAAATTTCTTTACTCACAAATTTGATGCTAACAATTCAGATAAATACATTAATGATTGTTTGAAAAGTAAAGTTCAGTATAAAATACATCTTAGAGATCATTAAGTCATTTTCAGATGTCTTTAGTCATATATTTCAAAAATATCTGAGAAAAAAATATTGCATGTGGACAAAGAGATAAAATTGAGTTATTTAATGTATTTATGCTTAAATAAAAAAAAAACAGATTTATTAATCTTTAATTAAGCTTTAACGTTTACATCTGAAGTAGAATAATTGCTAGTCTAATATATGATTAATGCTAATCATGAATGTATTTATCTGGAGGGTTTGGGGTCAAAGTTGCAAGTGCAGAATGTTTGACACTTGTAAATTAGAGTATAATATATATTATAACAAAAATACATGTGGAAAATTAAGCAATATCCAAAATATCAGATCCACAAACTGGAAACTAACTTACGTCAAGATAGGTCATGGTTCATATTAAGGAGTTGACTTGTTTCTCCAAATATGATAGAGTTAATGCCTAATTTTCTTTCATATGTGTTATCATGAGGTTCACTGCATGGTTTGGAGCAATGGTACAGTGGAAGGCTCTGGTGCTTAAGATTCATGGATCATATCTGTCTCTGTTCTACTAGTGCTCAAATTTCTTATGAACTCCCATAAAATAAAGCCATTCAATTATTTGTTTGTTTATAACTTCTTTTTTTTTAGAAACAATATAATTTGTTCTTTGGGGTACCACAATTATATAAAACTGGTGAGCACATACACATATATATTTTAAATCCTAACACAGAAAACAGTGTTCTAATCAAAATTTTGAAGTGCAGAGAATAAATATTATAAAATTAAAAAATAACTTTAACTGGTATATAAGTGGTTTGCTCCACATTAGTTTATGAATACCAATAGTTAAATGTTACATTAATGTTAATTAAAAATAAGAATTATTACAGAACATCACTATAGGGTGTTGACATTTTCCAAATATTAATATTAATATAACTAGCTTAACTAATACATTAGTATTAAAGACTTCAATAATAGAAATATTAAATAGATCCATATCTGTAAGGTTATTCTGGATAGGATATTTATCTTCATGATAAATAAGCATTTACATAAGCAATAATTAAAAAGATTCTAATGAAAGAATATATACAATAAAGAGTACACAATTTGTTTTTAATCAGTAAGTTTCCAGTACATGTCAGCTAAATTATCGAACTTGACTTAGGCAAATATTTTTCATATTTCTTCTTGTTTTAAATAACTTTTAGCATTAAGCTTGGTCATGATATTTCAGAATCTATAAATAAATATGCGATGAAAATTCTTTCTTATATCTTAATCCTTTATAGAAATTTTTACATTCCTTTCAGTTCAAAATCTAAAAGGAATAATTTAGTGGACTGTAAATAGAAAACAATGAAGAAGGTAATATATAAAATTCGCCCAAAATGAGAGCTTCTTTATTCAATTATTATTTCAGAAGTAATATACAATAGTAATTTGTATCGTCAAGTTTCCAGATGGAAACCTCTAAAGTTGTTTCCTTCTTCTTTTTCAACTTATATAAATAGTGGTATGTCTCTTGGTATTGTGTTTCTACTGATTGTACCTAAAATAGCTGCCTTTTAATTTTTCCTGCAGAGTATTAAATTTCAGAACATTGCGATTCACTATTTTAAAATAATCAAAGATAAATTACTTTAGAATTCATTTAAAAAAACCTATGTACACCCCACCAAGAACCATTAAACACCCTCATCTACTTCAATAGCAACATTCTCTACATATAATGCAATATAAGTTAGAGATATAAAGAGAATGTAACCCGAATAAAAAGTATTACTGAAAGATGAAAATGTTCACAAATCATTTTAAAAGAGAAAATACTTAATTGTTTATATAATTAAAAATTAAACAAACGTGTGATAAAATCCATAATCCAAACTAAACTGTAAAACTTAAATTTTTCTACTTACCTTCATTATAAAACCTTTGGTGAACTATTGTTAAATAAACACATATAACACCAATAGGAGAAAAAAGATCAAATTTAGTCGCTAGCAATAAAATCACAAAAACATAAAGGTTGGAAATAATAAACTTTTATTATTATTGATCCAACACACACATATAGAAATCTAACACATGACATAAATAATCAAATCCATGCATGACATCAAACTCGCTACCTTAAAAGAGTCAATTTAACACTTAAAAAGAACAACCTTGTTTTGGTGATTGGCAATATATATATATATATATACAAACAACCTTCATTTTCAAAGATCAGATCAAAAACTCTGGTTGATTAACTAACACATATATTTTGTAAGTTGCAATTGAACTTGTTATTCAAAGAGAAAGATCTGAAGCCATCAAAGTAAAACCTTAAATAAGAATATCCCATTGAAGATGGATAGGAGCTAAAATAAAAGCAGAAGAATTTAAATTGGACAAAATAAGGATTTTTAAATTATAAATTCCAGAAATAGCTTTAAATTTATTTGATACTTCAAGAATATTTTCAATCTTTAGATAGAGAGTTATACCAATTTTAACTTGAGATTCCCAATAGCCAATATTTAGCTATTCAACCAATTCAAGGATTCTAATAAACTATGTATACAGAGACACATATAATCATGCACCCTATCTTATGGGAAGAGATTAGTCACCCATGGAGCTGTAACCACCAAAAGCAAATTTGACTCGAAACAGCATGTTCCAAAACATTTGAACCCAACAAATTGGATCATGAACTGTAAAAATAAGAACATACATAATTCTTTTAGGACATTTCCTTTATGAACTCTTGATTTATCTTAGGTTCACATCATGTGATTAATTTTTTTGTATACTAGAAAGGGGGAAAATATTATTGGCTTAATTTTAAATTGAAATAAAATATAGGCTCAGACATGAACTTGCTTTCAGATGAATTTTGATTATCACTAGGGTTAGAGGTAAGACTATATATTTTCCCACATTAAATACCTAGTACAGCTGTACTGTTATTTGTTGTTTGTTTGTTGATACTAATCATTTTCAGTTTTACTTGCTTTTTCAGTAAATCTGATTAAAAACTTCTAGCATGAATGGTCTTTCCTGTCATTATAAAAGCAAACCATAATAGAAAGGGGGGATCCCAAACCATTATTGCATTATCTAATATGAATCAATCTGAAAATATGTTGGAAACAAAGAATTATGTTTTACTAAATTCTAAATTAGCAAGCAAGTATAGATATATAAATAATAACAAAGTTTTAAAATTTCTTTTTAGTATTGATATTGAATAATAACTCTTTGATGGGGGAAAGAGAGATTGGATTAATTAATATTAACTATCGTGATCAAAGAATAGTCATAGATATCTAAACAAATTAATCACTTTTGTTATACTTTCTCATTGAATAAATTGTAATAATTGTGAATAAATCTGTTAAACATATAATTACAAATTAAAGATGGCCATTTGAGTTTTTCTTTATTCATTTATCAATTTGTCGCATGCTTGAACAATAAACATACTAATATGAATATTCCCTGAATTAGAATATTATGTGTATTTTCTATAAGATTGAATTATGGGATAAATGATATTCAAGGATGCTAGAAAAGAGATGAGTATACATGGAGATATTTGATATATGTTCATATGCTAATACGTGATCTCCTTGGAGTGATATCAGAGTGGATATGGGTCTAGAAATTTAGGAATCCTAGAACACTCTGATAGCTTATCAAACCTACTGTTATGCAAGGTCAGGACTCATTCTATTACAATATATTGCAAATTCATATACTATTTCATTATTTGTGAATAATTGAATCACATTTTTAATCATTATCAGTTAAAACTGAATTGTCTCAATATGTGCATTTATCTACCAAGCTTCAAACTGCTTTGTATGTATTATACATACAAATATTGAAAATATCCCTAAAAATTTAATCACAATGTGTGTGTATATATATATACCAAGCTTATAACTGCTTATATGTATGTTTGTACATAAATTCATATATAAATGTTAAATTTTCTGCCCTTACAACATTGGCACCAACCACTTTCAATATGCACATTGACGATTCTAACTAATAATATATTATCCAAGAGATTATCTCTAGCCCAGGTGTAAAATTTAAACATCAATTAAAGATTAATATATATGCTTTTAAATTAAAATTTAAATATACAGAATAACTCAACTTCACTACTCGTATTCCAAATATTTTTTAATATACTTAAAACTTCTATTCCATCAAACATTTTTTTAAACAAATAAATAAAGATCTGGATTAAAAAATATTACCCAAGATGTATTTCATACTGAAACAGTTCTCTTCAATTGGTCCAAATCACAACCTTCACATGTATTGATAAATACTGAACAAATGATGAAGGCATATGCAAGAGAATGTGATCTGGGGCAACTGAAGAGTGCACATTTGGCATGAAATGCACCTTGGAGATCATAGATCTTTTTCAGATGTCTTTATTCAACTGTTTTAATACCCTGCATAATATGATGCAGTTGGTAGGGTATCCGACTTGAGATTGGGAGGTCCCAGAATTGATTCTGGCACTCTGACTTGGTATAAACTCCTACCAATAAAGTCATGTGCATTTTTTCACCCTGACATTTTTGCATAGTTAGAAGAACATCTGACTCAGGATTGGAAGATCCCAGGATCGATTCTGGTGCTCACAGTTCTGACTAGTTTATTATGAACTCCCAAGCATTAAAGCCATGAGCATTTCTTTTATCCTGCATGGTTTGGTGCAGTTGGTAATGCACCCAACTTGGGATAGGGAGATCCTGGGTTGCTCGCAAGTCTAACATTTATAATTCTTATGAACTCCTGAGCAATAAAGCCATATGCCTAGTCTAGCATTGGTAGCAGAGAGGTCAGCACAGCTGCCTTGCAAGCAAGCAGTTGCTTGCAGACAGTTGTCATGGGTTCGCTTCCTGGCTGATGCTTTGACATATGGGGAAAAAAAGCCATATGCCTAGTCTGTCATTGGTAGCCGAGAGGTCAGTGCAGCTGCCTTGCAAGCAAGCAGTTGCTTGCAGACAGTTGTCGCAGGTTCGCTTCCCGACCGATGCTTTGACATATGGGAAAAAAAAGCCATATGCCTTTATTTGTTTTAATAGTATGCAGTGGGATGGATGTAGTGTTAATTATAATTACATATATATATACAAGGAATGCCCATAAATTATTCATATTATAAAATCTCCAAATTGCAATTAACATCTGATGGGATGGTTTAAAATTTATAGCAAATCTGAAATTAATTTTTAAGTAAAATTCTAGCAGATGAATCAAACAAACTAAAATTGCGATAATAATGATTTAACAGATAAATATAGAAAGAAAAAAAAACCCAGAAAAATATGTTGTAAAAAAAAAAAAAAAATGTTGACGTTTTATGTTTTTCCCTCAAAATACGGAATAAATAAAAAAATATAGAAAGTTCTAATTTATTGACAACAACCAAAAACCAAACTACTGTGAATGTTATTTCATATGTGTAATAAAATCTGTAAGTAATATAGCCAATAAACTTGGGGGAAAATAAAAAACAATTTTCCAGTCAAGGGTTGGTGGCCGAGTGGTTAGCACAGCTGCCTTACAAGCAGTTATCCCGGGGTTCGCTTCCCGGTCGACTTTTCTTTTAACATCAAAAAAAAAAATCCAGTAAACCTACTAACTATCATTAGAGACATGGGTACTTAATTAATTATTAATCAGTAAATTGTTATTTTTCACCATAGAGCTAAAAAGAATGTAAGCTTCCCTCATTCACTATGATAGCCAAACCTATTGAGACTTCGCTGTTGCTCGGTAGTCAGATGTTGGCAGACGGACTTACATTGCATTAAATTGTTTTATATTTTATTTAAACAAAATGCAAACTCTTATCAAGAGTGGTGACTACTCTTTGACTAATAACATATTTTATAGTCTTTCTCCATTGAATTTTTCTTCAGCTAGAAAACTTAACGTACATATATTTATAATTTAATACACATAGATGATTATTTATTTTTTTAAATAATAGAAGTAGCTTTTGAAAAACTGCATTTTGTAAATATTATATTTCCCCTTTAAAAAGTATTCTAGAGGTTATAATAATTAATAATATTCGAAGAGTATCAGGTGAGACTAATGCGTTTAATCCTATTCTTAATTTCACAGGCTGCTAATGTTATAATAATGAGAGCTGACATCTGCAGATTAAATTTATGTAAAGCCTTACTGGTGATATTTCATTTGTTCATAACACTTGATCATTTGACTGTTTTACAAAATATCTCAAGCCGTATGCTATAAAAATGGATTTAAGAAACTTGACTCTCGATTTCAAAAGAAGGCAATCCCATCAACTACACCATTGCATACTTTTTAATAAAGATCAATGTGACTTTATCTCTCCAGAGTTTCCAAATTATTTAACTGCTGAATGCAATCGCTTTCAAAAAAAATAATACAACAAATATATTTAAAGTTGAAATATATTAGGTACAAATCAGAAATTACATTTAACTTTTCATAAATATTGTTTTAAAATAATAAATTATAAATTAAAAACAAAAAAATTTCAACTGTCCATATTTGAAGTTTTTAATTGCATTATAAAAGACCTAAGGGAAACCGCATATGAGATGGGTGGATAAATTAAGCAAATTTGTGGAGAAGGGGTCAGCTTTTTATAAATATTGATTTCAAAAAGAAAAAAAAACAATTCATAATATATAGTCAAAATAAGAGTCATAGATCACATGACTCTTTTCTCTTAAGCTTGTAAGTTATAAACAGTGAGGATTGCCAATTCCTCAACAAGCTTTGTGATAAATGCTTAACCAGAGAAAGCATTTAAAATATCTCTGTCAGGAACCCCCAACCCCTGAACATGGTTTCACGCTTTGGCACTCCTCAGAGAGGTGCCAGGATAGGTTGATTCATAATATATGCTTCTTCCTATAAACAAAACGTTAAGTGCGTGAGAGTCAAAGCTTTAAACAAGTTTGCAAGAGATTGTAAAAAACCAAGAAGGAGACCGCATGTGAGATATATTGAGTAAAACAATTTGCTATTGTGATATCAAATAGAAAGGTTATGGATATGAAAAATTGAATTAAACTTTGAGGGACTTTTACCCTGCAATATACCAATGACGAAAATGATGATGATGCCAACATGCCCTTGGCTGCTTATATTTAACATATATTTGTAGAAAGTATAATTTATTCACTCTATAATTTTACTCTAGACGCACTTCTAAGACCATTAGTCAAAGTGTTGTCTGTATGTAGACTACATGAAGAGCGAATTAATGTTCTGTGAAGCATATACAATGATATGGTTCTGTGTTTGATTTTTCAGGACTAAATGATGCGTAAATATTGCTCATGAAATGCACACGGAGTTAGAGAAGGTTGTATAAGATTCTGCACTGCATGAGGTTATATGGTGAAGTTAAGATGAGAGATGCACTGATAAAAGCCCAAAGATTTGGAAATATCTCTGCATGCAATAATAATTCATCCATCCCAAACGATATTAAAAGTGAACAAAAACCAGCTCCTATTTCATGAGAGAATGCTGTAATGGAAAATTAAACTGACAACAGAGAGATTCAACACCTCTGTCTCATATTATAAGCTAAGGTTGTTTCTAAAATACATGCATAGTGAAAGTGAATATCCTGAATCAACATTAGAGATTGGTTGTGGTAGGATATAGATGAGATGAAAGATACAGTTGATAAAAGCAAAATACTTGGAAATATATTTGAACCCCCCCCCCATAGCTGTATTGTTTCAGTCACACTCCCACTTTGGGATACAAAAATTCAGGCTATTTTTTTATTTGAAGAGGTATGTGACTGAAGCGCAATATTGCTAAGAGGTGTTTAAAATATATTATATAAATTTCAGATAGAGTTATGCATTGTTTCTATTTGGATATATAAATATACAAGATTTAAACGCAGACTTTCAAGCACCCTTCAACTATTCACACCATCTTCTACCACTGATATACATGACCACATGCATGCAGAAAAGATGAATAATTGCCAATATACATATTTCATGCTGAACCAGCACTCATCAGTTGGTTCAGATCATCATCTCCCACACCCACATATATAATTAGTGCTCAGTTTATATTAAGATTGCAAATCTTCATACTTTAATGGACATGCTTCAACCACTCCAACCTCCAACACTTAAGCCATCCATATCATTGAAAATTTGATGATAGAATTCCCAAATCCCATGATGATGCCAATATTATTGTTATGCCCATGTTGACTTCATGTCACTCTGACCTCTCATGTATAGGATCTTATCCATTTAAATACATAGAAGAGAGGTGGGCAAGATGCAGGCTTAATATGTAATATTTGAAATACAGGTATTCTTCACATACCTGGAGCTTAATTGTAAATATACGAGATATTGGCATCAGAATGGGATTTGGGCATTCCAAACATCAAATTTTCAATGGTATGGATGGCTGATGTGTTGGAAGTTGGAGTAGATTGAAGCCTGTCAAGCCTGTCCCTTAAAGTATGAAGATTTGCTATTTTAATATAAACTGAGCACTGATTATATATATATATATGTGTGTGTGTGTGTGTAAGATAATAGTCTGGACCAACTCATGAGTGCTGGTTCAGCATGAAATACATATATTTGGTGATTATTTATCTTTTCTGCATGTATCTGGTCATGTGAATCAATGGTATAAAATGGTGTGGATAGTTGGAGGGTGCTTGAAAGTCTGTGTTCAAATCTCGTATATTTACAATTAAGCTCCAGGTAAATAAAGAATGCCTGTATTTCAAATATTATATATATATATTATTTAGAATGAGTGAATTAATACTGCATTATCCTAAGCCACACTCTTTTTTTTTAGAAAAAAAAATAGTGATATTAAAGCAATATTAACAGTATTTGGTTAATTAGTCGATAAATTGGTAATTATATATATGTAAGTCAACTAATTAGGAATAAACAAATGTGAATACATTACTACTGATCATTCACACTAATTTCCTGTATAATAAAATCAAACAACAATCTGAGTTCAAACTCAAAATTATGTACATACCTTTCAACGTTAATGTATGCAATTAAAAGACTCATCAAATTACTTATCTAGTTTTCCATTGCTGGCTAGTAAGAATTTTAGATATTTTTCTTTGTTTGTCATCTCACTAAGAATGGCAAAATACCAATTTATTAGTTGATGTTGAATGGACAGCTAGGTGTCCATGAGCTGGCTACATAAAAAAAACCAATTGGTTCAAACCTGATTTTTTTTTTAAATTAACGTGCCTAGTACTGAACTCAACCTGCAGGCATAGCAGAAAAATGTTACCTTATTCCATGAGATCCTTAATATACAAATATATATAAATATCTCAATACTCCATCACTTTTAATACTAATATATTCAAATTTGCATATATTTGATCATCTGCATAATGAAATGGTTTCTTTATTCTTTATAATCTAAAGTTGAGTACACTTTTGGTGATGTTCACCATAATACAAACATATGCAATTTGAAGGGAAAAACCAATATTATATATATATATACAGTGTGTCCTAACAGGGGGGTTATTGGTTTTCTTTCCTAACTTCCTACAGTGTTATCTTTAAAACGATTCTCATGTGATATAATAACATAGATTAGCTATTCGTAACAAAAATTTGAAGGTATTAATGTATATGGATCATGAATTATGACATGATATAACAGTGTGTTTGAACTTCAAACCATGATGGAACAAAACTCTAATATTACATTTTGTTTTAAAATAGGAAAAACTGCTACTGAAGCATTCCAAGTATGCATGGTAATAATATGAAGCCTTGAAGTCTTGAGTTGCCAACTCAAGTGTTTGCAAAATTTCAAAATAGTAGGGAGAGTATTGAAAATAATTCACAAAGATTCAAAACAACATTACCACATTTCATATTATAACTTGGGATTCAAACACATTACCACATTTCATATTATAACTCAGGATTCAAACATACCAGCCTTTAAATTTTTTTAAAAATAAATAGATAAACTCCATGTTTCTATGTAACTCATGCATGGAATTAAAAATGACACTGTAGACATTTTGGAGAGAGAATTAGTCCACTTTTCTGTAACACCCCATATATAGGGGTGGGGTGCGTGCATATAAGTTAGGTGTCTGATAAATTTCATGTAAGACGAGAATTCTAATTAATTTAATCAGAAGTCATCCAATACTGTTAAGAATGATTTGTAATATTCATCATTATTCCTTAACTATTGTAGACAGGACTCATTGAGATCTTTGTCCTATAATAAACTATATGAGAATGTTTACTCTTTAAGTGCAAACTTACAGTTTTACATTAATATTACCAAATTCACCATTTCCTTTATTCTGCTGTAATATCTTATATAAATGCAATTTATTCACTCTATTTTAAACACTCTTTAGCAAAAACCTTTTATTGTACATATATGCAGTATTCACTATATTTTAAACACACTTTAGCAAAAACCTTTTATTGTACATAAAGGCATACACAATCTTATGTTTTGACTGTCCTGCAGTCTTCTTCAGAGTCATTTTTTACTTTAATTAAAGTGGCTCTGAAGAAGACTGCAGAACAGTTGAAATGTAAGATTGTGTATGTATATATGTACAATAAAAGATTTTTGCTAAAAAGTGTTCAAAATAGAGTGGATAAATTGACCTTCACATAACTTTTTATTATCCTACATAAGTCAATATATATATATATATATATATATATATATATATTCTACACACATTCAAATATTAACTCTGTGGCATTGAAAATAGGCACACAGATATTAACAGGAGAAGCAATGTTGGTTTACCATAAAAGTTTTAATTAATTGTGTAAATGTTTTTTGAGTATAATCTCTTTTTAGTTTGAATAAGATAGCAAAATTTTCCTATAATCATAAAATCTAAAATGTTCAACAGATACACCTTAAACATGCTTAAATGACAGCCAATAAGATGGAATAATGACATCACTTGGACCTCTCAATTCTCAAACACAAGTCAGAACTATAAGAAAAAGATGGGACCCATCTTAATTTATGCCTCAGTTTAAATATAAATAAGCCAGACACAAGCATTTTGAATAAGAGTGTGAAGCTTAAATACCTTCATATTTAATTCACTAAATATTATATATAAATAAACAACGCGAAATCTTTCGATTTACTATGAAATGCTTGAGTCTGGCTTATTTATATATAAATTGAGGCATAGATTAAGATGGGTCCCATCTATTTCTTATAGTTCTGACTTGGGTTTGAGAATTGAGAGGTCCATGTGATGTCATTATTCCATCTTATTGGCTGTCACGTAAGCATGATTAAGGCGTACCTGTTGAAGGTTTTAGCTTTCATGTTATTACAATATTATCTGTTTACGCTGAATAAATTTGATATATTTACATTTATAATCATGAAAATAAATCAAAAAAAAAAAGATTTAAACTTTATCATTGAGTTTCAGGCTGTGTTTCAAATCTGACATTATCCAATCGAGGCAAAATAGCAGAGTGGATTAATTTTCAAACCCTTCATATCTTAAAATCATTAGCTTCTACACATAAGCAACATTTTATCTAGATTCCCCTTTAAAATGGTTTGTTTTTTAATTTAATGTTGATCACTGCAATAAATATTAATAATATGTTTAAGATATTTAATGTTCAGTATCACACATTTCTTAAAAGATTAAAAATATTAAATGCAGTTTGCCTTAAAATAATTAAGAAATTTGGAACTTGAATAAAAAAAATATATGCTTAATGTTTATCATATATGTATATATATAACATTAAAAATTTGAAAAGTAAATGGTTCTGAATGAAAGTTCATTCTATCACTTCTAGTATTCAAAGGTCACGTGACTTCGTGAATAGCAATACCATTTGATTATGTATAAGACTATTCAATCTTACTGCTAATCATCTTTATGTAAACTTTACTAGAATATCACTATATATTATATTCAATATACTGAATAAATTTAATATCCAACAACAACAAAAAATATATATGTATGCAATATATTTGATGAAAATTTTACTAGTATATAACAACTTCGATCCAGTCATAGTGCACCACTATATATGTATAGCTAATTAATTTATCACGTAGGCTGCAGTTTTTATGTTTGCTTGATGGACTATTTTTTAGTGTACATTATCAGATTATGAATAATCAGATTTTTTCCAAAATTTGCTTAAAATCTGTGAGATTTATCTTATTGTAATAATAATATAAAATGATGATTTCCTTTTAAACTCATTCTTAGCAAAGTCTGTATTTTTTGGAATAGTATTTTGGATTAAATTTCCTGTTACAAATTTTATTTAGACAGCATTTAAGTCATTTTGCCCATAATTGTATTGCAATCTTATGGTAAATATTTCCAAATGAATAAAAATATTTATATATTTTAAATATTGCCTTTATTAGTAGGTGATAAAATTTATCAGCAAAATAAATTGCTCCATGGTTCAAAGGTTAAATTGCATATCTCAAATTGCACAAAATGGCAGTCCTTATACACAATCAGTATAAAGGTTTTTTTTTCTTTTTAGATTAGATTTGATAATTTGAAAGATGTTTTTTATTTAAGAAATATAAAATATATTTATTTTTACAATTATCTGATATTTTTAGAAAGATCTAAACTTAAATCTATAGAAAAAAAGTTATATTATTCTAGCTACCATAAAAAGTAAGTTTTTTAAAAAAATTATTTTTTTAATTAAATGTATAACTTCTACAATTTTTTCACTTTTTAGTTATATTTAAAATTAATTTTAATAATAATTTTGTAAAAAATATTTTTTCTAAAAAAAACACTTTCAAAGTGAAAATTATATATATGAAAATTAAATTTTTCAAAGACAACTTCAACTTAATTATATTATATGTTCATGGAGGGGTTTTAAAAAATAATGAATAATACATCATTAAAAAAGCAGAATTAGCAAAAATAAAACTAAAGCTTGAATCAAAACATCTCTAATTAAAAACGTAAATGTTGATAATAAAATTATATAAATCACTATAGTACAATAAAACCTCTACTGAAACAAATCAGTACTGGATGATTGCAACCTTCTAAATCCCAATGTAGGATTCAGCAAACAATTATGGACACATATTTTATTTGGAAACTTTTGCATATTCTTGTTGTCATTATTATTCTATTAAAATGATAGATTACAAACTTTTTACAAACTTCTGAGCAATAGACTATTCAATTATTAGTTTGTGTGCTTTAGTGCAGTAGTCTTCAAACACTGGTCCATGGACTAGTGCCAGGCCGCAGAAGTTTTCTGCCAGGCCACGCTAGATTGGCAAGAAAGTTTGGGTATACCAAAGTTTGTAATAACAAAATAATAAGATTTTAAACTTTTAATTAATATAAACAATTGTTATTTATTTTTTCATCGCATTTTTACCCAGTTAAAAAAAAAGAAACAGAACAAAAATGAAATCTAATCAATCATACATAAATTAATTTGTTTTTCTATTTATCACAGATGTTTATGGAGAAGTAGAATTAAATTTTTTATTATTTTTTTTTTTAAAATTTTAAAAAAGTTTTTTATTACACAAACTTCGGTTGTCTTTTGATAGCCAATCACAGCCGCTTGTCGGCAATGTTATGTGTTAAAACAATAAAATGTAATGTTACCGGGCAACGATTTAAAAATACAGTGACTTTTTTTGATTTCTTAATTTTTTTCTACTCCTTCTGTTAATAGAATATTTCATTTTTAGTATTTTTTTTTTTTTTTTTTGGCTTTAACTTTTATTTTTGAAATTAATTTTTTTTTACCTTTTTTTAAAAATAAAAACCAAAAAATAACTTCTGTCTCTAACTTTTACAAAGTATTTCTCAATACACCCCCCCCACCCCAAAATAAAGTAAGATCAAAACTTTTGACTTTTTCAAGTTTCAGGGGTTTTTTTTTTTTGTTTAAAAATACGGCCACTTTTTTTTGGCCTATAAGGCGATATTTTTTTGCCTTTATTTGTATACCGCTAATATACTAAAACTTTTATTTTTAAAACCAATTTTTATTACTTTTTTTTAAAAATAAAAACAAACCAAAAGTAACTTTTGTCTCAGTGAAAACAAAGTATTTCTCACACACCCCCACCCCAATTGAAATAAGATCTTTTTTGACTTTAACTTTTATTTTTGAAATCAATTTTTATCACCTTTTTTTAAAAAGAAAAACAACCCAAAAATTTCTGTCTCTAACTATTACAAAGTATTTCTCAATCCACCCCCTACCCCCCACCCCCAAAATTAAAATAAGATCAAAACTTTTGACTTTTTCAAGTTTCATTTTCTTTTTTTGTTGTTGTTGTTTAAAAATACGCCTACTTTTTTTTGGGCCTATAAGACAACATTTTTTTTGGGGTTTTATTTGTATACCACTAATATACTAAAACTTTTATTTTTAAAACCAATTTCTGTTACCTTTTTTTAAAAATAAAAACAAACGTTATTTTTTTTTTTTTTTGGCTTTATTTCTATTACGCGATATCTATTTTACCATTTTTAAAAAAAACTTTTCCTATTAATTACATTTTTTGATCCTTTCAATACACCAGCAAAAAAAAAAAAGTACAATAACATCAAAACTTCAGACTTTTACACATTTCATTTTATTTTTTCAGATTTAAAATACGGAAATTTTTTTTTGGCCGTACAGTGATTTTAATTATGTGATTTCTATTTTGCCCTTACTACTATCAAAAGACAACCTCCATATATATATATATCATCATCATCATCATCATTATCAACCATTATCAATCCACTGCAGGATGAAGGTCTCTCCAAGTTTAATCCATCTTCTCCGATCTTTAGCTTCTCTTCTCCACATCACCCCTACACATTTTCTTATTTCATCCATCCATCTTACATGTGGTCTCCTTCTGGGTCTTTTACAATCTCTTGGAATCCAGTTTAAAATTTCAATTGTCCATCTATTATCATCTCTTCTAGCAATATGTCCAGCCCAACTCCACTTCAATCTTTTAATTTTTTCAATGAGGTCAGTAACACCTGTTTGTTCTCTTACCCATACATTGCGTTTTCGATCTCTTCTTGTTACTCCCAACATACATCTCTCCATACTTCTTTGAGTGGTCTGAAGTCTCTGTATTGATCTTCTATTAAGTGTCCAAGTCTCAGATCCATAAGTAAGAACTGGTAAAACACATTTGTTAAAAACCTTTCTTTTCAAACACATAGGCATATTTCCTTTTAATATCAAGTTATTTCTACCAAAAGCACTCCAACCAAGTTTAATTCTATGATTAATTTCCTCTATTATGTTTCCATCTGTATTAATAATCTGACCAAGGTATTTGTAACTCTTAACTTCTTCTAATTCATCATAATCAATCTTTATTTTCATATTTTGAGCAAATCGATTAAACATTACTTTAGTCTTTTTAACATTTATCTTTAGTCCTACTTTCCTACTTTCATCTGATAACTCCTGCAACATTTCCTGCAGCTTGGAAGCATTATTTGCAAAAACAACTACATCATCTGCAAAATCTAAATGACTTAAATAATCTCCATTTACTTTCACTCCTTTAGTTTCCCATTTTAATCCACAAAATACTTCTTGCAGCACTGCTGTAAAAAGTTTTGGAGATATGGAGTCACCTTGTCTTACACCTTTCTCAATGTTGACTTTTCCAGTATCATTATGTAATCTAATTGTTGCTGTTGCATTTTTATAAATATTCTTTAAAATATGACAATATCCTGGATCTATACCTTGATGATCCAATGCTTTAATCACTGAAGAAATGTTTATAGAATCAAATGCCTTTTCATAATCTACAAATCCAAAACATAATGACAACTCATATTCATTTGTCCTTTCTATAACTTCTCTCAATACTTGAATATGATCTACTGTACTAAAACCATTTTTAAATCCAGCTTGTTCTCTTGGTTGGTGAAAATCCAAGGTTCTCTGTAGACGAGTTGTAATTATCTTGGTAAAAATTTTATATAAAACTGATAAAAGGCTGATAGGTCTGTAATTTCTAATATCTTCTTTATCACCTTTTTTAAATATTAATATTATTACTGCATTCTTCCAATCATCCGGTACATCTTTATCATTTAGACATTTGGTATATAACTTTGCTAATATTTTTTCTGTTTCTTCAC
This sequence comes from Epiperipatus broadwayi, assembly GCA_028023455.1. Taxonomy (NCBI): domain Eukaryota; kingdom Metazoa; phylum Onychophora; class Udeonychophora; order Euonychophora; family Peripatidae; genus Epiperipatus; species Epiperipatus broadwayi. The sequence goes on from JAQFVV010012555.1 coordinate 2,386,610, forward strand.
CTGCTTCTTTTAATATATCGATTATAATTCCATCATTACCTGGAGCCTTTCCTTTTTTCATACATTTAATTCAGATTTCTCACTTCTTCATTTAAAATTCTGGGCAATTCGGAAGATGTAATAGATATAGGAGGTACTTGTTCTTTATTACTATATAATTCTTGATAAAAATCTTCTACCAATTTCATAATGTCATCCCTCTTTTTAGTAATAATTCCATCTTTTTTCCTTATTGCAGATATAAATTTCCTACCAATACCAAAATGTTGTTTTACATTCTTAAGACTTTTATTTTCTTCTACAGCTTTTCTTGCTAGTTCACAGTTATACTTTCTTATATCATTTTCAACTCTTTTCCGCACCATTTTACAAAATTCGAGATATTCAATTCTTTTTAATGCATCATTCTTGCATATCTTCATATTCCTTCTTTTCTTCATAAGTTCTCTAGTCTCAGTAGAAATTTTATTAGTCAATTGCTGCTTTTTTCTACCAGCTATCTTTGTTGCAGTTTTTAAAAGTGTATCAGTTATTTTCATATTAATTTCATTCAAATCTGAATCATGTTCAAAATCTACTAATACTTGAAACCGATTTGTAAGTTCTAATTTAAATTCATTAGAATGTTTCTGAAGATTAGGAATATCAACTGTAAATATAGTTTTTCTTAATAATTTTTGTCTCTCTAGTTTTACATTAACATGTATCTTACCCCTTACTAATCGATGATCACTTCCTGTGTTAAATTTATTAAGAACATTACAATCTTGAAATATGTATTTCCTGTTAGTCAAAATATAATCCAATTCTGCTGTACCTTCATTTGGATGCTTCCACGTCCATTTCCTTCTAACATTTTTCTCAAAAAAAGAATTCATAATATAAAGTTTTTCCTTCTCTGCAAACTCCACAAGTCTATGTCCTCTCTCATTTCTATTACCATAACCAAAATTACCTACAACACTTTCATCTTTCATTTGTTTACCAATTCTAGCATTAAAGTCTCCCATAACAATTTTAAAATGTTGTTTACTCTGATCAAAAGCCTTTTGTACATTCATATAAAAATCTTCTACTACTTCATCACTGTGAGAACTTGTTGGGGCATAAACCTGAATTATCTGCATTTGATATCTGCTATTAAGTTGTATAACTAATCTTGCCACTCTGTCTGATACACCATCAATCTCCACAATATTGTTCTTCCACTTTTTATTTATAATGAATCCTACTCCACTTGTATTTCCAATATTTGTGCCTTTATAATGGAGCATATGTCCACTTTTTAAATCAATTGTCTCTTCACCTTTTCTTCTAACTTCACAAAGTCCAATAATATCCCATTTAATATAAGAGAGTTCTTCTTCTAATTCTTGCAATATTCCTTCACTTGAAAGTGATCTGCAGTTGTAAGTACCTAAATAAAAAGTCGTCATCAAATGGCAGCCTGGGTCCACCTCCAGGATATTCTTAGCACCCTCTGCCTTCAGCCACCAACCGCTGCCTTGGTTGGTGACTTTACAGCCTCCTGGGATTAAGGGCCATGCTTTATTTTTGTCTGTCATAATTGTATAATTGGGAAAAATCTTTATCATTTACACAAACATTCATTCTGCCTTATCAGGCACTGAGAAGAAAGACCATGGTGTTTCTTGATCTTAAACTCAGAGGTAAAAAGCCAATAAACTCACCACGCTGGCTAATGCGTGTTGGTGAGCAGCCCATCCATGTTCGTATACTATATGAATAAACATATAGTAATAACAGCTGCAACGACAAGAACGTATGGAGTGGACATTAGGAATTTGCCCTGCTCGGTTCCTTTAAGGCCTCCAAGAGGAATCAAAGGGTCTCCTTTCAGTTAATAGCAAACTCCTTTGTATATTTAACATTAAATACAGATATTACATTTATCATAATCATTGCCATGTAATTACACTAGCTATGATATTTCCCAACATTCAGGTGAATAACATTTTATTCTTGCATGTTTTAACAAAGAAATAATAAATGTAGAAATGCAAGCACATTAATGAGAACAATTGTTATTATACTGTTTTCTGTGTTCAGCATATGAAGGTAAGCAACACCATTACAATACACAATAACTAGTGTGCTGTTTTGGTCAGTTATAACAATTATGCTTATCTAAGGCTAAACAGGTTATATCTTTAAAAAAATTTATCTGTAAACTTCTGCCAGTCCATGAAATCTTATCCTTATTTTTGCCGGTCCGCAGGTGTGAAAAGGTTGAAGATGACTGCTTTAGTGTACTTGTAAAGAGATGACATATTTGATAAAGTTTCGTGCATTGTGGTTCCAAGCTTTGTTATTTTAGATGCTAACTTCTGAATGATTAACCATTCAATTATTTGCCCTGTGTTGTTAAGTCCAGAAATGTTAGTTGTGAATTCTGGGGTTCAGGATCCATGGATTGTGATTTCAGTTCTATTTCCTGGGCTTGAATTACTTATGATCACATAAATAATAAGTTATTTATTATGGCGTGCAGATAGACCATCCTTAATCTGAAAATTTCTAATATAAAAAGTTTTATTACTTGAACAAAATTACAAAGTATTACCTTGATTTATTGTGTTAATTATTGCTTAATAAAAATTGTGTGCTAATGTAAATAAGAGTATGTGCTGTGCTTTTAAAAAATGGTATTACTATTAATAAAATAGATACATGCACTATAATAAAAGTATTTCTATATACCCAAACCCACAGATAGCATAATTAGTGTTTACTTAAATTTTCGGTAGAGTTTTGACCTATAATAAGAGCGATGAGGATCGATTATTATTGAAGTCTGAAAAATTCATAAATCTAAAATTAATTGTTCTGAAATGAGATATTTTAAATTAACGGTCAACTTCTTTTTAATTTTGAAATTAAGTGGAAATAATTGACTCCCCACCACTTATAAATCATCATCAATAAACGTTTATTGATGGTAAATTGTTAGTTTACATATAGCTTGTAGAGAAGTTACATTTACTTCCACTTTTGTTTAATAAAATAAAGTATATAACTGGATAAAAGATGAACGATAGTTAGGTTTTCTTAATTAAAATTATTAATAATCAATATAAGTAATCATGCTACAACATGGCATTCCTACAACAAAGTTTCACACTAACACACTTTGAGAATTATGAAAAAATCCTATAATATGGCATTCCTACAACACTTTCACTCTAACATGGTTCAAGAGTTGGAGAAACTCCCACTATAACACAGCATTCATACAACAACTTTTGACAATTAAAGAAATTTCCTGTATAACAAGGAATGTGACAAGAATTTTTAAGAACAAACGCCATCTTTGTTGATATTTGTCATTTGAGGGTGTATGAAAATGCTTGTTTAATGGTGATTTAATAGTGATGATGAAGAAAACATTACATAATAAAATTATATAATACTTTTGATCAATTATTGTTTTAATAAACATATCTTTTGGCTATAAAATGCAAGTTTTCTTTTTAGCTTTTGGAATCTAATCCTGTTTTTTTGTAGTAGTTCTTTGTTTTGTTAATAGGAATTTGCATAAATGGCATTTTTTAGAAATCTGTCAACCATATTATATGGAGATTGCCTATACAAATATATATATATCTTGTGTAGTAGTTGAACTCTGTCACTTGCAGGACTCAAACTTTTTTTTTTAATTTTTGAAACCTAATACTGTTTTTATATTACTTCTTTGTTTTGTATAACACAAATTTGCATAACCTGGCATTTTTTAAGAACCTATTGAATGTATTATATGGAGGTTGCAGGGCTCAAACTTTTTTCTTTAACTTATGGAACCTAATCCTGTTTTTCATATTAGTTCTTTGTTTTGCATAACACCAATTTACATAACAGGGCATTTCTTAACAACCTATTCATTGTATTATATGGAGGTTGCCTGTATAAATATATATATATCATCATCATCATCAACCATTATCAATCCACTGCAGGATGAAGGTCTCTCCAAGCTTAATCCATCTTCTCCGATCTTTAACTTTTCTTCTCCACATCACCCCTGCACACTTTCTTATTTTATCCATCCATCTCACATGTGGTCTCTTTCTGGGTCTTTTAAAATCTCTTTGAATCCAGTTTACGATTTCAATTGTCCATCTATTATCATCTCTTCCAGCAATATGTCCAGCCCAACTCTCGTTCAATCTTTTAATTTTTTCAATGAGGTCAGTAACATCTGTTTGTTCTCTTACCCATACATTGCGTTTTCGATCTCTTCTTGTTACTCCTAACATGCATCTCTCCATACTTCTTTGAGTAGACTGGAGTCTCTGTATTGCTCTTATATCCATATATCCTGTGTAATGGTTGAGATCTGTCACTTCCAGAGCTCAAACTTGTTTTTTTTTTAGCTTTTGAAACCAAACCTGTGTTTTTGTTTTACTAGTTTTTTGTTTTATATAACACAAATTTTCATAACCCAGCATTTTTTAAGAACTTATTGACCTAATTATACAGAGATTGCCTTATAAATGTGTAGTGGTTGAACTCTGTCACTTCCAAAGTTCAAACCTTTTTTTAAAAAATTTTTGGAACTTAGTACTGTTTTTTTGCACTAATTCTTTGTTTTGTATAACATGAATTTGCATAACATATCATTTTTTAGAAATCTATCGATGGTATTATATGGAAGTTCCCTGTACAAATATATATATATCCTTTGTAGTGGTTGAGATCTGTCACTTCCAGGGTTCTAACTTTTTATGAATTTCCATGCATAAACCATTTGATTATTTTGTCAAATAGTGCTAAACTAATGGTGTTTGGATCTCAAGGCCCATGGATCATGTTTCAGTTAAAATTTGTGATACTTGAATTAGAGTTCCAAACAATAAACCATTTGATTATTCAGTCATATCTGGTTTAATGCAATGGTAGAGTAGTGAATTATGGGTTCCATGGATCATGGTTTCAGCTGTGACTTCAAGTGCTTCTTACAAACTTCCAAGTAATGCACCATTCAATGTTTTATTTAGTAATATTGCACCTGAACATTATTTTTTTGGTTATTCTCTTTCCATTTCCCTCTTAGCCTATTATCTTCAGTCACTTAAAATAGTTTGAGCCTTGGTAATCCTCTGTCCTGTAATGAATAATTTTCCAGTATTACTTGTGACCTTGGGAGTGATTGTACAACCACATTTCAATTCTTTAACTACCCACAGCAATTCTGATACAGTGTTTTTAACATTTTTCCTTTATAATCTTTTGTTCTTTGTCTTATTAAAGTTTGCAATGTAGTTCAAGAATTAGAATGCTAAAATAAATTATTCAAAACTAACAAATAGTGGCAGATTTCCATCAAAGATGAAGTATTACCATTTGCTTTCAGCAGAAAACATAATACATATTGCCAATCCACTGTAGGATCTCTCAGTGTTTAATCCAGTTTTCCCTACTCATAGCGTATTCTCTCATATCATTACAGTAAAATTTCTTACCCATCAAATGAAGACTTTATAAACTATTGGGAATCAGTATAAGACTTTAAATGAACATGTATTATGATCTCTTTTAGCAATTTATCCAATTCAGCTCCATTTCAGTCTTTTAATTTTCTAACATGTTGATAATATCTTTTATTAGCCATTTAATAAATAATATTTTGGTAGTATAATTTTCACTACATCATTCTCACACAAGTTAGAGACTATTTTCTATCCACGTTTAACACCTTGTGGAGGCATATAATCACAAACCTATGACCAAAGAGATGTGAAAAAGATGTACAAATCCCCAAGATGCATATTTCATGTTGAACCAACACTCATCAGCTTGCTAGATCACAGCCTCCTACATATATCTTTATCAATATTCAGCATATATAGATAGCCAATTATTACAGTTTTAATTGATCCATGTCAAACTTACTGTTCTCACAATTTTGACACAAACCACTTGATAAAAGTATATTAATAACTTTTATTAGTTATTCATTAGACTAGAGATTATCCACTTAATGAATAATATTTCTCTAGTGCAATTTTTACTACACCACTCTCACACAAGGTAGGGACCAGTTTCTAACTGCTTTTAACCCCTTGTGGAGATGTGTAATCATAAACATATGATCAAAGAAGTAAAAAAATGTGTGATCTTCAAACATTTTGTACTGAACTAGCCCTCATCAGTTAGCCCAGATCACAATCACTTACATATATCTATCATTATTCAGTGTGTAGAAATAGTATGTTGATAATACCCATTTGTTCTTTTATCCATGTATTTCTTTTGATCCCTATTTGGGTAGTCTGGAATTTTTTATTTTGCTCTTATGCTAAGTATTCAAATTTTTAATATTATACAAAACCAAAAGAGGGCGGGTATTTTTAATTTTATATGATTTGAGTGATTTTTTTTTATTATTATCGAACGCAGTCTTCTTAAACTTTTTATCTTCTAATTTATAAAAATAGAATTATTTACGAGAGATCCGAAATTTTCGGAATAGCATAAATAAATACACAGTGTAATGGATTCTGCATGTTAAATAATTAAAATGTTACAAATTATTAATTAAATAATTTATATTAATGAAATACAACAACCCAATTAAACTCCTTGATTAAAACTATTAACTTCAATTAACATTCTTTAAAAAGTTTAATCAAGCATTGTAGTGAATCTTTTTAGAAAGATTAAAAACTTCTCAAGGAACAAAGAATTTCCATAATAAAAATTAATATTTCATCTTTGGAAATTCAAAAAAAAGTAATAGTAGAGAATTTTGAAATTTTTCAATCTGTAATTTAAAATATTTTTAGTATAATTACATAATTCTAAATATTTATTTCTCTTTTCATCAAATACTGTGATTGATGTATTAACGAACTACATTTCTCTCTCTTTTCATTTTTCATATTAATAAAAATACAATAAAAGACAAATGATCCCCAAGATACATTTCGTGCTGAAGCAACACTCATCAGTTGGCCCAGGTCGCCATTTCCCATATATATCTTTATTATATGAAGTGTATTTATGTATGTCGATTTTTCCCATTTTCTTTTTCAACCGCCAAACTTACTCTATTCACAACCTCGTTTTCATTCACTTTTGATAAACTTAATTGCATTTATCATTAATCATTCATTAAACTAGAGTTTTTCTATAGCACAGATATATATTTTAATCCAAGTTAAAGATTAATATATCTGATTTTCTATATTCACACATACACGGCTTTTTCACCTTTCTGTTTTGTATGTGTATTATCGTTATCGACGCATTAACGTATTCCACTTCTCTCTCTTTTAATTTTTCATATAAATAAAGATACAATAAAAGACAAATGACCAGCAAGATGTATTTCGTGCTGAACCAATATTCATCAGTTGGCCCAGATCACCATATCCCATATATATCTTTATGACATGAAGTGTATTTATGTGTGGCGATTTCTTTTTCAACCACCAAACTTACTCCACTCACCAGCTCATTATAATCGAGTATTATGAAAAAGTAACTATTAATAAAAGTTCAAAAGTTTTATAATACACTAAGCATGCTTTTCGGCAGATTGCTGCTAAAATCATAGTACTGTTTAACGTTTAGTAAGTTTTTAGTAATTAGAACTATACCAATATATATATATGAACATAGTCGAGCATGTAATTGAGGTTTAATATGTAAATATGGCATTTAAAGGCTCCTTTTTTTTTGGCAATAGAATACGTGAATCCTTTCTGTTAATAAAAAAGGAAAATATAAAGAGCCTTGGTCAATCGCAAAGGATCCACATTTTATCAATAGAAAAGATTCATGCATTCGACTGTCAAAAAAATTGAACATTTAAATGCTGCATTTACATATTAAGCCTCATTTACATATCCAACAATGTCCATATATACAGGCATAGTTCTAACTGCTAAACTATGATTCTGACAGTAATCTGCCAAAGAGCATGAATAGTACATTATAAAACTTTTGAACTTTAATGGTAACTTTTTTCATAATATTATAATTACATAAAAACATATCAAGGATTAGTAACTAAAACAGAAAAATTTATCAGCAAAATTGTTTATTGATCTTTCTTTTTTTAAATTAATATGGTCAAGAGCATCATTGTTATTTTCACAATTATTGATCTCCTGCAGGATGAAAGTCTCTCCCATTTTAATTCAGATTTTCTAATCCATTGTCTCTCTTTTTTATACATCTCGCCAGCAAATTTTCTTATTTCAGCTACACACCTCACATGTGATCTCCTTAGGTCTTGAGATCCAGTTTAAAAATTCAATTATCTATTATTATCTTTTCTAGTTATGTATCCAATCCAGCCTCATTTCAGTTTTCTAATTCTTTCAATGTTATTATTTTTAAATTAAAATTTGGTAATCCAAACTTTTGAACTTTTATGTTAAAAATATTTTTAAAAAATTTAAAATAAAGCATTAGAAAATGATAAAAAGGTACTAAAAAAATCTTGCCATTTTTTTAATGATGAATATTCAACAGGGTGATATAGAAAAGTAAATATAAGCAAAGATTCATAAAAGGTTGATTGTTTGACTATTGATGAGGCCACATTCTATTACAAATATATATATTTTTTTACAATCAACATGACAGTTATCTGATCAATTCAGATTGATCTTCAGCTAAAAACAGTCCAAGACCTGTTTATGGCTATATATTTTATTTATGGAATGCTTACATGACAAAATTCTAAATCTGCATATGACTTTAAAATTTTCAATGTTCTAATCAGTTTGGATTTGAATATCAGTTTGAAAACATGGGAGAAAGAGATAGATGCAGCAATCTCTATGCCATAAGATATATAAAAAAAAAAATAGAATAACAAGGCTACAATTTATATATTTTTAAACAAAAATCTTTATTATAAATTCCAAAAGAAAAAAAACTTTTTTCGATAATATTTACTTTATAAAAGAACTTTAAATTTACAATTTGCAAAAGCAACAAAATAATAAATGATATTTCAAACTTTACACAAAACCAACAATATAATTCTCATAATGGACTTTTAACAACATTTAATGAGACAGTTTCAACCGGCTAACAGTCTTCTTCAGATCTAATAAATATATTAGAATTATCAATGACATAAACAAATAGCAGCATCACGTAATGTATATATTAATGAGAATTAAAAAAGTTTGAGGATATCTTATATACCCATATTGCTAAAATTGTAACAATCATCAATTCCTTCATATTATACATAGACATACAGATATAGTGTATCAGCATTTTCCATCTACATCTACCTTACATATATTTAAAATTTATTATAAAGTAATGAACTAAACAAAAAATTGTAGTCTGAAGATTTGTGATGGTGGTATTTTAGATGTGATAATATGGTTGGACCATTTCTATCATGTAACATTAAATGTTAAATGTCTAAAAAAATTTAAACTTTATTTAAACTTTTCAAATACAGACAACTGTTAGAAACATCACACAAATAGATAACATGGGTTAATAAATTAAATAACTTTCTAGTGTTATTATTCTCCGCTTTTCTTTAGTGGTTGTCTTAAAATTTGATATTCAAGAATTTAAAGGTGTAGGATTGGCTTCTATGTTAGTATGTCATTGGTCAAATTAGTAACACCTGAAGAATGGAGAATAGTACCACTCGAAACATTGTGTAATATACTAATCTATGTTGACTATTCGTGTGTTATTACTAACAGTCGTTTGTATATTTGAAAAATTTAAATAAAGTTTAAAATGTTCTATACATTCAACATTTAATGTCACATGATGGAAATAGTATAACATAGTATCACATCTAAAAAGTTGTAATTATTGTAATTACTAACTTAAAAATGAGACTAGTCAAGCATTGGTGGTCGAGTGGTCAGCACAGCCACCAAAAATATGAGACTCTAGTCAAGCATTGGTGGTCAAGTGGTCAGCACAGCCACCAAAAATATGAGACTCTAGTCAAGCATTGGTGGTCAAGTGGTCAGCACAGCTGCCAAAAAAATGAGATTCTAGTCAAGCATTGGTGATCGAGTGGTCAGCACAGCCGCCAAAAATATGAGACTCTAGTCAAGCATTGGTGGTCAAGTAGTCAGCACAGCTGCCAAAAAAATGAGACTCTAGTCAAGCATTGGTGGTCAAGTGGTCAGCACAACCGCTTTACAAGCAGTTCTTCTGGGTTTGTGGGTTTTTCCCGGCTAATACTTTGACACATAAAAAATAAAAATAAAACAAAAAATGACTCTATAATTTATTCCACTTATTAACAGATTCTTCTCTAAGACATTCTTTAATTATAGTCAGTAAGCTAAAAAAAAAAGTTTTAATAAAATACTTACTGATTGTGCAGATTATATTTTAAACAGATTATTATGAAATATATAAAATTTTAATTGAGATTTTATAAATCAATGAAAAATAGCTAAATTTATTTCTCCAAAATTATAAAAAATTCCCATAATACTCTATTTCAACCAAAGTGCAAATTATGTAAATTATGTAAGCAAGCAAATTTCATTTCTTAGAAAATTACTAATTATCCCTTTTGCATCTTTAAAAATGAAAAAAAAAACTATTATGAATTTCATAAATTTTACTGCATTAATGGATTAATTCAAAAGATAAAATTTCATCATTTATTGTTTTATCAAATTAGTCTTCTCTGTGATTTTATAATTAATGCACCCTTTTTTTAAAAAAAAACATTCTAAAAGATTTCCCTGGGATAAAAATAATTGAAACTCTTAAAGACTTTAAATGAACTTTAGATTATAAAGAATATTTGTTTTGTTTTCTTTTTTTTTTCATATGTCATAGTATTGGCCAGGAAGTGAACCCGCTAACCCGGGACAACTGCTTGTAAGGTGACTGTGCTGACCTCTCAACCACCAATGCTTGACAAAAATATTTGTTTTTAATTTTATTATATAGACTATATAATATAGTTACTTTAAAGTTCTTACAAGGGGAAAGCTGAAGTAAAAAAAAAGTTCTACAGGTAATATAATTTAAATTATATATATTATTATTTCAATATTGATAAAATATATGTGTAATTTATTTTGGAGAGATTGCTAATTAACGTTAATGTATGTACATTAAAGACTGTATGATGAATATTTATATATTAATTACTTTTGTCAACTATAAATAAACTCTGTGAAACTGATAATAAATTTTATTTTAAAAGAATGTATCAATCTACAAATTCATTTAAGCAACAGTGATAATAATAATGATATAAATGGAGAGGAATTGTATGAAGAACTATATCTGTTTAAAATCGTATTTTCAAGTGAATTATATCAATTCAAAAATCCACTATATGTTCTAAGTTATATTCATTAAAATGATTTGACCACTTCAATCCCAAATTTGAACATATTATTAAGAATATTATTAATTCTTCTTATAAAAGTAGTTAGTGGAGAGAGATAATTTTTAAAGTTAAAAATGATAAAAAAATATTTATGTTCACAATGACCCAAGATCATTTGTAAATTTGTCAATGATAATCATAGAGAATGACATATGCAATACTCTAAATGCTAATGATGTTATATCTAAATTCAACTCTGTAAAAGCTTGGAAAGAAAAATTAATAATTAGAGGGAAAATTAAACTAAGACTTTTAAGTTCCTTTTAACCATCCACTCCATCTTATATAACCAATATATATGAACACATACATGTGAAAAAGATAAACAATCTCCAATATATGCATTTTTTGCTGAACCAGTAGTCATCAATTCGTCCAGATCATCATCGCTTATGCATATGTGCAATCGGTGTTCTATTTGTATTAAGATAGCAAAACTACAAACATTAATGGACAAATTTCAATCTTCTCCACCCTCCAACAATTCAGCAATTCATATTCAAAGTCTGCTGATGGAATGCTCAAAGGCCCTGTTAATGCCAATATTTTTGTCATACCCATATTGACTTTAATCACTATAATCCCTCATATATAGGACTTTAATATGTCCATTTAAATCCACAGAAGAGGGATGAGCAGACTTCAGACTGAATCTATAACATTTTAAATACAAATATATCATATATACTATAATGGTACGGAGAATGAGTTTAACATATCTGCACTATGAGGGCACCATTAGGCTACTTAGAACCTAGAAAATTTATATAGTAGGTAGATACGTAAGTTTAAAAAAAAAATATTTTATATATTTTGAATTTGACCGTTAGCCCATTGTCACTAGCTCTGAGGAACAGAGCAGAAATTTATAAAATAATTCCTATCTAAAAACATTTTCAAAATAAAGGAAACCACTGCCAGAAATTAACACACAAACATTTATTTACACACATATATATAAAATTTAGCATTATTTTAGAATAACTTTTACTTTGGATTTTAACTTGATTTTAGAATTTACTTTTACATTTTAATTTTTATAATATTATAAGTTCACACAGATGGGTTTGTAAAAGTTTGTTTTATAATGTTAAGTATAGATCGGTTACATAGATTACACAGTTAAAAACATTTCAAAATAAACATAAACGATCAAAATATAAAATCATTGGTGGAATTGCAGAGGGGAATTTATAAGAAACCCAATGGCATTCATCATAAGATGCTGCATTGACACCAATAACTTAAAAGACATCTGGATAAATACATTTTAGATACTCACCGTAAGGTATCATTATTTACCGAATGTCTATATATTTTGATCAAATATGAAAACCAAAAACATAATTAACCGATAATGAATCCATGCAAGCGTCTATACCCAACTGAAATTTAATGCATTTTAATTTTGAGTGTTGAGTATGAATAGACTACATAGATTTGCATTTGAAAAGAAAATATTCTAGCCTTATTTAATCTTAGGCCAAAAGCTTGTAGTTAAACCAACTTCAATCCATCTGATATATCGATGTATTCAATGTAATACGAATACGACAACATGAAATACCATACTGTCAGGAATGTACATCTGAGCAGCAGGATTAAGAGAAGAAATTGACTCTCATCCAGATAGGAATACTACATCTATCTGATGAGAAGAGCAATAAAAAAAATTCCATAGGAAAGGACTGTGGTCATTTTTGCTGAGTTATAATTCCTTCCATAGGCAAAACAGAAGTGTGCGGTGTATAAAGCGATTCTGCCTGTAGCGAACCTCATACTACATCTACTAATTACACCAATATTTCCAATCCATTGATCTAATTCAACCATGAAACAAATAACCTAAGATTACCCTTTCCTAATAAAACTTTACAAATCTATATAGCCATTCACGCCCAACTTAAGTTTAACATTTATATAATATTAATTTAACGAAAAACAAAAATCATAATAAAAACTTAAAAGAACAAAAAAAATAAATGGAAATGATTTTAAAAAAGAAATACATCAAATTAAATTACTTATTAATAAATTAAGTTGGTCAGATAGAATTCTATTTCTATAAATTCAATATTGGGAAAAAGTTTATATTTGAGAGTTCTTAGTGTTTTCAAATTAATATTCATTTAAGTTCATAATGTGCTTACGGTTTTAGAAATGTTCATTAATTATATACTTCTTACTGTTTTAGAAAATTTCATCCTTTACAGTTGCTTGCCATTTAGAATCCAGCGTTAAATCCCCCGATGATCCTGTGGTCCTCAATATAAGAAAAGCGATGTTTCATTTTCTTTTTTTATATAATAACTGAAGGAATTGAAAGTGCATCTTTCAATCCCTTTGTCTCCAACTCTCTGACTTAATACATCTCAGTCCTCTCTTAAATTTTCTTCAATCACTAAAAATTTTAATTCCAAACTTTTTCTTTTATATGTAACTTTATGATCCAATGGACATTACGTCATCGATGATGATGATCCTTCCATTGAGGTGCAATTTCCTGATGAATTTCTTTCATAGGCCATTAGTTTCTATTGTTTTCCTATCTGACCGTTGCTTATACATTTAAATGCCCAAGGGCTAGTTCACTTGGACTAATTAAAATAATCATTTCCATTTTTTCAATAACATTAATTAATTTGTTTTGTATAAACTTAGATATATTTTTATCTTTAAATCTTTACTGAAAATTTAGTTTTAAAATACTTTTTCTTTAATAAAGTTTTCGTTTAATAATTTTTTTCATCTGTGCGATTTTATATATATACGAGTTTAAGATAGAATTAATTTTCAATTTTTAATTCTTAAAAAAAAAAGTTTTTATTTGTGAACTTTTATTTTTTCATGTTTAATAATAAAAAAAATAATGTAATGTCGTATGTGCCCATTACAATACAGAACTTTAGATGTAATTAGAGGGAATTTGAACACAGACATTCAAGCTCCTTTCAACTATCCATTTTATCTTATAATACCAATCCACATGACCACATACATGTGAAAAAGATAAGTGATCTCCAGTATATATATTTCATGCTAAATTGAAACTCATCAGATAGTTCAGATCATCATCCTTACACATATATACAATCAGTGCTCAGTAATTTAAACTGCGCTTTATGCAAAAAAGTGAAGCTTGTCTAAAATATTATTAAAGAGTTATATGGCTAAGCGCTTTCAGAGAACTTATTTCTCCATATTCATAGCCTACTTTAATTGAAGTTTAGCAGTGATTTATGTAAAATTTATGCAAATTTTCTTTCATAATGACCATTTTCTGGAGATTGCAGGTGACAACTGTGCAATAAACCGAAAAGAATCGTGCTTTGCAATCTCCAGAAAATGGTCATTATAAAAAAAATTTGCATAAATTACCGCTAAATTTCAATTGAAGTAGGCTTTGAATATGGAGACCTAAGTTCTCTGAAAGCACTTAGCCATATAACTCTTTAATAATATTTTAGACAAGCTTCACTTTTTTGCATAAAGCACAGTTTAAATTACTACTACTCAAAGGTGAAATAGAAAACTAGTATTTTATTTCAATCAGTGCTCAGTTTATATTTTAAAAAAAATCTTCAAACTTTAATGGACAAACTTCAATCTTCTCCACCCTTCATCTTTTATATTGATTATATAAGTTAGAATGGATAGCTGAAGAGATCTTGGAAGTCAGTTTTCAAATCCCTTCTAATTTCATCTAAAGTTCAGTATATATAATATAATTGTATTTAAAATATTACAGATTTGGCTTGAATTCTGTCCATCTCTCTTCTGTATATTTAAATGGACAAATGGTCAGAATTACTTAAAGTCAACATGGGTATGACATCAATATTGGCAACAATAAGGGCTTTGAGCATTCTGTCATGTGGATAGCTAAAGAATTGGAGTGGAAAAGATTTAAGACCATCCTTTAAAGTTTGAAAATTTGCTACCTTAATATAAACGAGCACTGGTTGTATATATGGGTGACAGCTGCTCTGGACCAACTAATGAGGCTGGTTCAGCATGAAATATGTGTATTGGAGATCATTTATCTTTTTACATGTATGTGATCATGTGCATCAGTTATATAAAAGGAAGTGGATAGCTGAATAGAGATTGAAGGTCTTTGTTCAAATCCCCTCTAATTCCATCTAAAGTTCAGTATACATGTATTTAAATTATATAAAAGTAAATTTTTTTATCTTCAATAAACATCAATACATTTTTTGAAGAGGAGGGGGGCACCAATTACTGTTCTGCATAAGAACACTCAAGACCCTTCCCCTGACCCTGGTTATCACTTAGAATTTGGTTGAGGCTCTATAAAACAGATATAATAGCCAAACTTATCAATACTATCAATCTTCAATCTGTTGTCAAGACAATCTTTATAAATAAATTGTGGATTTATATTTTTTTATTTATAGATATTGCCTTGACAACAGTCTGAAGATCGATAAACTTGAGCTATTATCATGTGATATATTAAATATTTTTAGGGATTTAAAATCTAAAGATTGATATTATAATGACTTTCAATAATTTAGCCAGTCAGTCATAATAATCAAAGCTGAAACCCATGATCTATTAATAATAGCATTTATCTGACCTAAAAGATGCTACTTCTAATTTAACAAAAATAAAGAAATGGCTGATCTGATTTGCTATACAGTATTGATTGCTAAGCTAAAATGGTTGGCAAATAGGTATTTGATTATTAGATAGTAAATAAAGAATTCAATTTAATCATGATAGTTCAAATGAGTATCAGGGCAGTGATTACAAAAACCAAAAAATGGTAATTAAAAATATCTGATGTGTATTTACTGCCCACTATTGGCTACATGAGGCCAAATAAAAATTTATATTCAGTAGACCTCTATTCAAACTCTTAAATAAATACTGTTCGCTCATATTTTTACTCTTTTTACTGGCAGAAATTAGATTTATCATCACATTGCTTAGGACCTAAACATGATTTCAAGCAAAGAATGCAACTTCTACATAGTAAAACATAAGCAGCAGCAGCTGCTGCTGCTACTACTACTACTACTACTACTACTACTACTACTACTACTACTACTACTACTAATAATAATAATAATAATAATAATAATAATAATAATAATAATAATAATAATAATAATAATAATAATAATAATAATAATAATAATAATAATAATAATAATAATAATAATAATAATAATAATAATAATAATAATAATAATAATAATAAAAAGGTTTTTTTATAGTTTTTTGAAGGTTCATAATGCCAATATTTTATATAAAGTTATATTTTGAATTATTTCCATCATTTCATTTATAAAAATCCAAATTTTTATGTCTTTTCAAATATACTCAATTATTAATGTTAACAAACAGATTAATATGGTATAAACTGATTCAAATAGTATTAGTCTCTCTTCTCTAATTGTTACTGGCTTAATGAATGGAAGTTTAAAACAGTAAATCTTTAGATTTGTAAATACTGATTTAAGATTTTATTTTAACCAACTATACTATTCTGCCTAAAGCAAAACTTTAAAATCTGGACTCATGAATCTAAAGGTTACTGTTTCAATACCCTTAACGAATCAGTCATTTAACAGGCTGCCAACAATAGAAGAACATAATAGAAAATATCATTAAAACGTAATTCATATTAAATTTTGCGTTATTACAAATATTGAATGCACTTTAAGAAATATATAATAAGTTTGACTTTTTAACAATTAAAGTAGAAAATGAAAGTGCCCAGTTTATTCCAATGAAAAGATTACTGGTTCTCTCCCTAAGCTGCCTGAATTAGTATGTGTGAATCAACACATATACTGTGTAACAAAAAGGTTTAGTTATTCACCATAGATACTAACTTGTTTGGATCAAAAGGTATGGTACAAAAGGTGTCAATGTGTTTTATACATAAACTCACAATGGAACAATGTGTTATGGCAAAACTGCTACTGAAATATTTGGAAATAAATCAGACTGTGCATGTTAATAAAATATGAATGATAAAAATATTTTAATTGGTTTTCAAGATATCACAATGACAGTAAGGTTATTGAAGATTGTCCATGAAGATATATCTCATTTTATGCTGTTTCTCATCATCCAGACACATTAATACCTTCAAATATTTGTGGTGAATAGCTATATTATGTTGCTGCTTAATTACTGCATTAATTCAGAAATGAAGTTATGGGTTAGAGAGAGAAGTAGTCACAATTTTACTGTAGCACATGGTGTATAACTACAAATTTTTGGCTAGTATATTTTATAGAATATACCACCCACATCCAATCTCTAAATACTGATTGTCCAGTCAATGTAGATGCTGTTTTTAATTGATTTTCTATTAATATTTAAAAATAATCATATAAATTTTACTTATTACTTAATATGCCTAAACACACTTAACTGAATTTGTATATTTAGATATGACTGTTATTATATTTCCTTTGCAGAATCTGTTGATATTAAAAAAGTAGTTGAGACATCACAAAGGATGAATCTTTCTTGGTATATGTAGAAAAAAGGGTAATTTTTATAACAATATTTAAATGTCTATTAAATACACACATATATGTATTGTGACCATTTATTTTGAGTAAAAAATAAATACAGGTACAATCTAGTATCTAAATTTTTTTTGTTGTTATTATAATTCTAAAAGGTTAGATGATATTGTTTCTATTAATTTAAATGAGTAACTTAATGCTTTATTTTATGTATTTAATTTGTATAATTGCATTTTTTATTTATTTAAGAATATATCAATACCTAGGTTGTTATCTAACCAACAACTGACTTTAAAAAGTTAAGCCCAACTTTTATAAATTTATCTATTGTTAACTTATTAAAACAAAAAAGGAAAAGAGACTTTTTTTTCTTGCCTTTTATTACTATTTGAAAATAGATAACTTTAATTTCAAATGTTTTGATTAACAAATAATTGTATTTTAAAATATGTGTAAATCATTTCCCATGCAAATCTTTTTAGATTCCTGTCAATTCACCTTCTGTTAATTACCCTAATTGGAATCATGTTACTCTCAAGTGAATATAAAAAAGGGCAATTTTAAAAGCATAAGATGCATTTCTTCATCATCACTATCAATTGGTTACATTAATATTATTTTTTATTGCTGAATTCTACAACCAGGTTGATTGAGTTTCGATTGTTTTGAAGGACAAAACAATATGTCCTGTTAAAAGAAGACATCCAAGCAATCAACCTCCTTACAAATCATACTATTTTACTTTAATATTTCTAAATTTCTACAACCAGAGGAAAAGAAAGCAATTTTTCTCTGAAGATAAGAGTTAAAACTTTAACAATACAATAAGAGGTATTATATGTCTTATCTTGCAAACTTTTTCAATTTTATTCAACCTTATAATAATATTTTATCTGAAACTAGAAACTTATTATACTATTTAGCCATGAACAATGTTGACTTTATTTGATTAATCTATGGCTAAGGTGTTTATATCTCATTATAAAATATAATTATGAATTTACATTTATTATATCTTGCTTATTTTATATCTGTATTTGAATATATGCTTTGCTTTATAATACCTTGTTATGGAAATAATTACATTTGAACATAGGTACTGGTTTTATAATGAACTTGTTACATTTACACACAGACTCATATTAATAGAATTAATCTATATTGTGCATTTATAACTTATCCATCATGATTATAGTCTGCCTATATAAAGTATATAACTTCTTTTGTTTGGATGCAACTTTAATATATATGTTTTCATTGCAAGTGCCGTGTATTAACAAAATCTTTACTCCGTGTTATTATTTATAATACCATAATGCTTTATTTAAACACAAACTTCTACAGTACACTCTACTTTTAAAACTAATTACTACTAAAATATATACATGAAAAAGTCTTTTTATTTGCTGTGTGTTGAAAAGTTCACACCTTTCCGGATTTATCTGTTCATTGGTTCAATTATCTCATTATTTCAATTCGTCTGTTCTTCTGCATTTCTACCAATCAAATTGTACTCCTAATTTCTCTGTGGTCCGGCTTGTTATCAATTTCTCTAAACGTAATCCTTTGTCTTCTATAATCCGTTTTATATTTTTATATTCCGCCATTCCAAAAAACAAAATATATGTTGTAATTTCACTTCTGAAATATTTCTTTTTCTTTTATCAAACACTTCACTTCCTCCCCTCATTTCAGAAGTCGAAATATTTCCATTACACATAGTCTTTGAATCGTTCGGGTAATCGTCTATTTCTTGTAGGCCTGGGTGACTTATTCCTGTATTGTTCGTGTTTGTCTTCACCATTTGTTGCTATCGCAATTTGTCTCTCTTCTTCCTCTTTCCCTGTACTATTAATTCCACTCTCCTTAGTGTCAAACTTCTTATCCTCGCTTGGTATCCAATCCCATTTCTCTGACATTCTTTTTCGCATGTGGTTTATGTGTCTTCTATGTATTCTTTCGTTTGGACCATTTATTTCATATATCTTGTTTGACATCCGTTGTTTAATTGTTCCCTGAATCCATGTCTTCCTTGTCCTAAAGACATTTTAACTTGTCCGTCCGTAGGTTCAACTTTTCACGGCGACTGCGCCAAGTTTTGCCATGTATTAACAAAATCTTTACTCCGTGTTATTATTTATAATACCATAATGCTTTATTTAAACACAAACTTCTACAGTACACTCTACTTTTAAAACTAATTACTACTAAAATATATACATGAAAAAGTCTTTTTATTTGCTGTGTGTTGAAAAGTTCACACCTTTCCGGATTTATCTGTTCATTGGTTCAATTATCTCATTACTTCAATTCATCTGTTCTTCTGCATTTCTACCAATCAAATTGTACTCCTAATTTCTCTGTGGTCCGGCTTGTTATCAATTTCTCTAAACGTAATCCTTTGTCTTCTATAATCCGTTTTATATTTTTATATTCCGCCATTCCAAAAAACAAAATATATGTTGTAATTTCACTTCTGAAATATTTCTTTTTCTTTTATCAAACACTTCAGCAAGATATACTCAATTTGTTCTTTAATTTAAACAATCAGTCAAGGTCAACATAATTTTTTTAAATCTCTCAACAAAAAATTATCATTCTTCTGTATTATTTTATCTAACTTGAACTCATTATTATGGAAAATCTCCTATCTCCTAGTGAGGATATATATGGGCATTTGGAATCATTTTTGTAAATAAGTGGAACAAGATAAACGGCATCAAAATAATCAAACTTATAATTGGGGGGGGGGTCATTTTTGCTCCGGAGAAAAAGAGAAATCCACATAAGATTTTTTTGGGGTCTTTTATATTTTATTACTATGATATTTAAAATTTTATGTGCATTTGATATTTTGTTAATCTCATTTTGTTTGGTCTTTATTCAGGTATATCTAACATATATAATCACATATTTAAAGGTGGTGTATATAAATGATTTTATTCATATTTGTTTCATTTTGAAAGACCACAGCAAGGGACTTATGTTTGCTTTATAAATGTTCGTAAAAGTAGAATTTCTACTTTCATATATATGGTGTATTTTGCATTGGATTGGTGTAGAATTTCTATTATTGTTATCATAACTTTAAAATTGATTATTTATTTATCTTTCATGTATATGTTTATATTGCTCTTTTGATTATATTTTGCTATATGCATTATAAATATGATAGATGCAGATTAAGATTTGCCATTTAATTATTATCTCAATGCCTTCCTTTTCATTATTGGTTTTTCTGCCTGGTATCATGTATTTATTGTGGCAATTATATTGATGCTTTCTTGCTTTGCTTAGATATTATTTGTTAGGCTTTTTTCTTATGTTATCGGTAGATACTAACAGGACACTTGTATATGTATAGCATCGAGCCAATATTTCTCTACCCACTTTAGTGTAGGCTTGTTGTCTCACCATCGATGGCCAGAAATATTTAGGTATTCCAAGTTGTGTATTATATGAAACATTTCCATAATTACGCTCCCCCATTCCTTATTATATACTTTCAAATGATCATGTGTCAAGTAAAGGATTGAGTTTGAATTTCTCTATTCCACAAGCTTTAGTTAACCAAGGCTAATACAATGTACTTTTTTATATTATATCGTTTAAATTACAAATTATATATCAAGAAATTGTAAGCTAATTTCAATGTAGATATATCTTTTTATATTATATTATTAATCCATTCAAATGCCTCATTACACTTAGTATACATTATTGATTATTAAATCCAAGCTGCAGGAGGTTTTTCATTATTTAGTTATTTGTATAATTCAAATATACCATAGATAGAGTATATTGTATGTGTGTTATATCTAACTTATCTATTAATTGATGTAAAGGTTTATTTAATTTATTTTTATTATAAATAGTAGTAGTAAATAATTTAAATTTTTGTTTAATTGTAAGCTAACAAGTGTTGGTGGCCTAGCGGTGAGTATAGCTGCTTTCCAAGCAGCTGGCCCGAGTTCGATTACGTCAACGCATTTGACATATGAAAAAACAAATAATATTTTCAGCCTTTGTAATAAATATTGGTTCTATTCTTTATTTATGTGTCTGTGTCCATTGCCATCTGTCACCTCGTATAATAGAAAATCCATTTTAAAAAATAAGTGTTTAAAATGTGTATAAAAAATACATATTATTTTGAAATTGTCACATTGATACAATTCATGTAATCCATTATATATACAATCAGATTTATATAAGATTACTTTATTGGTGCTGATGTTGTTAGAATATTTAGTGATGTGTTTGGTACAACAAAATACCCTTTTACCTACTGCATCATTTTAGCTTTGCTGTTGTTGGATAATTATTTTAAATTTTAAGAAAACTTGATTTTGCTTAACCAATGATATAAGAATTAAAAATAAGAGTTAATCTTTGCTAGTCAATATTATGTTTAAACCCATCTTTGGATAAATCTGTACTTCATCATAAAGGAAAAAAGTATTGATAAGATATTAAGAAAAAACGTGTCATTATTATTATCGCTGCTATTAATTAAAAAAACCTAAATTATTTTATTATATTTAGATTATCGTTTCAAAGTTAGTATTCCTTATAACTGAATTATTTAATATTTAAGAACCTGAGATTATTATTACTATACATTATTATTGTTTGTAGAATGTATCTATGAATTATGAATCAACCATTCGTCTATTCACATCTTGTAAAATAATGTATTAATTTCTGAGTGCTTAGTCCATGAAAGAACTTAATTAGTTGTGGTTCACTTAGCCCAGAAGAAGACTTATCTTAGGTTATATGTTTATTTAATGCATTAGAGGTCTTGTACTGATTTAGACCTGTGTTTAAACCTAAACTTTACTTTATAGTTAATTCGTCATTCTTTGGGAGGTTACAGTATATATACATGTTAAATAAAATATTTTCCAGGGATTGTTATTCTAATAAGAACAGAAATAAGGAGATTTTATACATGTAATCAGAGATAATCTTTGCCTTTGATGTCGATAGAAAATTATCAATTACTATTAATTGACAGTCTCTCTGAGCTAAATAAGTTGTCTCCATTATTTATAATAGTTCCTTTGATGGAGTTTATTGTTTATATATAGAAGTTTAAATAATATATTTCACTTAAAAGATGAATGTTGCTGATAAAGTGCTTGTATAGTAAGAGATGAGTTGTGCATTGAATTCCTGTTTTGGTAAATGATACTGGGTTTAAATCGGAGTGACTGATAAAAATCAAAAATATGAAAATATACATCTACAGGCCAACGATTGTTCAACTTTTTACAAAAGTAAACAGAAACCGGTTCCATCTTGTGGGAGAATATTGTCATAAAAGATATCGAGCTAGCAATATGAACGAAAGAAGATTGTAAAATGCATGTATAATTAGGCAGAGGATCTGAAATTTGTGCTTATTGATGGTTATGATATAGTAGAGATAAAATGAGAAAGGCACTAACAAAAACCAAAAACATTTGAAAATAGATTTTTTAAAATATCTGAATTTTCTGATTAAAATTATTTCAAGCAAAACTAAAAGATTTTATTGATTTCTCAACTTAAGTTATTTTCAATTCCTTAAAAAAATATTTGTTTTAATTTAAAAATAAAAGTATTTTGTTTATTTATTTAAATGGCTTTAAATTTATAATACAGAAAATATATAAAAAGC
This sequence comes from Epiperipatus broadwayi, assembly GCA_028023455.1. Taxonomy (NCBI): domain Eukaryota; kingdom Metazoa; phylum Onychophora; class Udeonychophora; order Euonychophora; family Peripatidae; genus Epiperipatus; species Epiperipatus broadwayi. The sequence continues at coordinate 2,410,164 of JAQFVV010012555.1, forward strand.
TATAAATGAGCTCAATTTTAAATTAATCCCAAGATATAATTTCAATATCTACGACTTGCCTCAAACCAAAAATTCCCTTTCTTACACATAATCAAGAATTCAGTCAAACAACTGAAGAATTATGGCTAAAAAAATGTACTTTTTATTAAGTCTTAAATAAATCTTTGTTTGCATATCTAAGAATCTTAGATGATACTGGAGTTTCAATCGATTGATTCACGTTTACCCATGATCATTATACTCATATGATTCACAAATATAATTGAACAGCCTAGGGCTTTTATAGTAATGATTAAAATCATGGAACTCAGATATAATAACTATCAAATATATATATATGAAAGTATCCCAGTGCATATAACAAAATACGAAAATGTTTAAATCATTCTCCCAAACATTATGTTTTTTCAGCAACACCCTCTGTGAATAAATATAAAAACTGAATTTCAAACAACACAAATCAAAAGGATATTTTTGGAGTCGTGCTGTCTGAAGTTCAGACTTTATCCTTTTGAGTCATACTGTTTGAAGTTTAGAATTCTATACTTATTCACAGAAGGCCTTGTTGAAAAAATATAGTATTTGGGAGAGTGATTTGAACATTTATATATATACACACTGGTAGAATTGTAGGATTTAATAAAGAAATTAGTGAATCTACATCCTAACTGGAACAGCAACAGAATATTAATATTTTTAGTTGGCTAAAAAATCTGTGAATACTATTCTGATCATCATCATCACTAGCTTTTTCCAAAAGTCAGGTCTTTACCCCAACAAGTTTACCTTTTGTGGACATTGTTTTATTTCTTATAAAGTCTTTCACTACTTTTCTTTTTAACATCATCTCAACTATCCATCTATCATTATCTCTTCTAAAAATATGTCCAGCCAAGTTCTATTTTAGTCTCTTAATTCTTACATTGATTATAGTGATGTTTGTTTTTTCCACCATGAATTTTGATTTTGATCTCTTCTTGTTACAACTTTCCATACTTTGTTGACTGGTCTGAAGTCTCTGTTGTGTTCCACTCTCATATCCTCAAGTAAAAACTGGTAAAATACATTATTTACAGACCTCCCTTTTCAAACATAGAGACATATACTTTTAATATTGTTATTTCTACCAAAAACCCTATATCCAAATTTAATTCTATATAATTTCATCCATTGCTCCTATCTTTATTAATATTCTGAATTAAGTATTCCATTGTCATCAGTCTTTATTTCCTAGAAATTCATTGAACATAAGTTTAATCTCTTTTTTATCATTTATTTTTAATCCTACTACTTAATTTTCGTCAGATAACTCATATTTCCTAAAGCTCGGGTGCATTACTTTCAACAGAAGGGGGCTACTTCTCCATATATATAAAAATATATTGTTTTGCAATAAAATCAACAGGAAGCAGTAACTTGAAACGTTACATATATAGACGGTTCATGAGAATTTTCAATAAAATATTTAAAAATTTAATATCGTTATTGTCGATGTCAATCTGCATATTTATTAATAATTCAGATATTTAGAACTTCAAATTATATTAATTTATAGTCCAAAAATGCAACTTTTTATGTTTTAGCAATCAAATCTTTAAATTTGTTGATTCTAAATGAATATTTTTTGAAAAATAGGTATCTAGAGTCTAATTTCAAAGAACTCCCTACAGCAACGAACTTCTACTGCTCCCTTTGAATGCTTATTTTTATATTCTAAGACGAATAACATTTCAAACAGATTATATTGCTATTAATTTTAATTATTACAAGAAATTACAATTTTTTGACAAAAGCAATATGTATATATCAGAATATATTAAAGTGAAAGTTACATTATTCGTAAAGAAATGAGCAGTATATATATTTGTTAATTAATATTTTTAATGTGTTCTATAAAACAATGAGTTTTTATTTAACATATAAATATATAACTCAGATTATGTGTAACTGAATAGGAAATAACTCAAATTTCCAATGAGTTATATATCACATTTGCAACCTTATCACAACCATCCAATAACCCAGAACCAGACCAATCTCTTACACCATAGATACATTAGAAACACATACACTTTGTCAGGCAATCCGTATAGAGCATGTTACAATTCAACTTTATACACATATTGTTTCTAGACAAACACCAAACTTATATTTTTAATTCTATCACACATTAGTGAAACATACAGTGAAAGACATGAAAATGTATACCATTCATCCTGGTGGGATGTGTTGGTCCACATCAATGCGAAGAAAAGCCTGGACAGTTGGCATATCATTAGTGCCAGCCACAGATGACATATGGAAAAACCTTTTTCCAAATACAGCCAGTCTGGACATTCAGGCTTTTGAGAAACTCAAAGGTTAAGATCCTAGATTATATGGAAGATTACTGATTAATAGTAGTTTTCAAGCAGGAACAGAATACCTCAAAGATACATACCAAATTAAGTTATTGTGAATACTAGTTTTAATAAAGTATCTCTAATTTAAACATATGATTGTCACTAACAGTGAATCTTATCATGAATAAAGGTGACAAAATACTATGATCAAATGTTAATCAATCATCCTTAAAATTCGAGTTTATACTATGTATATCAACGATTGCTTTCTAGAACTTGAGGTTAACTATTGAATGACATTTATATTGGATTTCTGAAATTGGTAAATTATTCCAAATTGTAATCATGGACTTGTATCAACAGTTATTCATCTCATGGATAATTTTGTTTTTCATAGCAATTAATCATTTAGATATAAAAATATACACTTAATAAAATCATGAATTAATATTTGTATAACACACGATGTAAGAATGTAAATTTAAAGATTTAAACCAAGACAGTAAAGCTTTTGAGAAAAAAAAGATAACTGTGTTAAAAAGTGATTATAGTTCATCTTGTGTGAAAGTTACCAAAACTGTCAACATGAGCAAGAAAATAAAGTGTAGATGTCTCTATACCATTGCAGATACCTTATCCATTAAGTAAGATTTTTTTTTTAAAATTGGATTAGGGATGTCTAGTTTGATAAATGGTTAATAATAGTTATTAATTAATTCCATAAAGTGTTGTATCAATGCAAACCTGTCAATTAAATTATAGTAATTTACTATATATATATATACTGATCAAATCATGGAAGATATGTGTAAGAGATTGTGATTTGGGTCAACTGATGAGTATCGGTGCAGCACAAAATGCACATTTTGAGGATCATTTATCTTTTTCACATGTCTTTGATCACATTATATTTAATAATAATAATAATAAAAAAATTAAGTGTGGGGGTTTCTCTAGAAATAATGTGTATATGAAATTGAATAGTAACATGTCCTATATGAATTGCTTGACCAAAGTATATGTTTCTAATGTATCTATAGTAAACAAGGCAAAACTCTCCACACAGTAGTGCCACCCTGAGCCAACCAGAGTAATCAATGGATGCCAGAAGGCTTGTACAAAAAAATCCCTATCTAATGCCTACTCATCCAATATCCCCAGATTAGTTTCTGGCTTGTGGCCTTTGTCAGTGAGGAGCTTTGGATCTGAGAGCGCTGCACTTAGATCTTATGATCTAGGCATTCGATAGGGATTTTATGCACAAACCTTCTGGCATCCATTGATTACTCTTGTTTGCACAGGGTGGCACTACTATATGGAGAGTTTTGCCTTGTTTATAAACAATTATGTGCTAGTATAAGAGATGGTGATCTATGGTATGAGAAGTTGGTCTGTTTTCTGGGCTGATGGATGGTTGAAATAGGATTGCAAATGTGATATAATTCCTTACAAGCTTCTGTTATTTCCTGCTCAGTTAACACATTTACGTAAACAAAGTAAGAGATGTCAGCTGTATTCACTGCTTGTAAAACATTCATTTTTCATGGCATGTTATGTAAAAAAAAATGTTAACTTACTCTGTGTACATTTCATAAAAGTTTTCATCAGCGAATTGGAAATTATGACAACTATCCACATAAATGAACAATTGCTCTCCTTATATTAATGAAGAAAAATTCATCAACATGAAATTAGGGCATGGTGAAAACAACATCATGACATGTATCAAACTCTTTGAACATGGTTAAACAATAATCGTGTCTTAAAATATCATGTCAGTTGATTTACCCATATTAATATAAAAAGCAATTGTTATACTTGCAAGAATAGTTAGTATTCATCTAAGACAGCTGATGATGATGGTTTCCTGAAACATAAACAAAGCATAATTTTCTTGAAATGTATACAAACAGTATAATGATTTATCAATTTTTCCTCATAGTACAGCAGCCAAAAATAATCCCGCCATTTGTAGTTGGGGCTAATATTCTTTCATATTTTGTATGTGCATTTAAATTTATTAACATATTTATTGAAACAATGGGATTTTTATATTAAATTTTTGGATGCATTATATAAAAATAATGATCTAAACCTAATTCAAGATGACTTTCTTCATATGTCTACATATTGAGCCGGTAAAAATATGTTTATCCATCTAACATGAGCTGGAACTCACAAAATGTACTTCAAACCCAGTCAAGCCCAAGATTTAGGTCAGGAACCAGCCTGGATTCGAACCCACTCTCTAAGTCCCAAATCGAACACCTAATGAATAACATAATAGTTATGGCTCATGAGAATTAATCTTAATTCGGCCGACTAGCAAAGCTGAGAAGACAATGAGACATCTATTAATTATGATTATATTAAAATATACATAAGTATGGCTGTAATATATGTGGAAGAAGTGGAGGAAAAGGAATTCGAACTACTCAAATAAGTTAAACAATAAAAGATAGTTTAATATAATGAAAATTTAGTTATATACATTTATAAATTAAGTACATTAGTATGTGCGTGAATGAGCAAGCGGTAGATGATTATATAGTGTCATTCACGCTAGTTTCTAATATGCTCTTTATTAGCTAAATATATATTACAAATAAACACACATCTTTTGTGGGTCTAGTATTAAAATGCCAATCAGATTAGAAAGAAGTTACACAAAATTAATATTAAAACGCTTTGATTTATGGTTCAGAAACCTGGCGACTAATATATATATATTAGGGGAGCGTTCGGAAATTCATTATACATATAAATACATTTGAAAACATTTGAATCTATTTGAAAAACATACTTGAAAATGACATAATATTTAATGAGAAATTATTTTAACAACAATAATAAAATGAACGCTTTATTTTCCCCAAGGCACATAGATACTCTTAAATAGATATATAAATTATGAAGGTAGGATTGTATATGACTGAAATAAATTAATACAATAGAAATGGCAATTATATATATATATATTTTAAACAAAGCTAATTTTAATATTAGAGCATTAAAACAGGGTCATGAAGCAAAAGGAATACTAAATATGAAGAAGTTTGCGGTGCTGACATAGTAGCCTAGAATAACTAAAAGGAAAAGGTCATGCTTCTGGATGAAAACGAAATCCCACACTCCCTTTTTGGGTAGTGCTTAGAGAAAAGTAGATAAGCATAACGTGACCCAGACTTTTGCTGGTATTACCGACGTGAGAGGCTTTTTGTCTACGAAGTGAATATGCATAGCATGTGCCAGACTTTGGGAATCACAGCCAGAGGCATTTTATACGAAATAAATGGTCCTGGGTAGCTTGCTTCAACTATCCTCAGGACAAGACTTGAGAAGAAATCTATGGGTTCGAATTTGTCGTAACCCCCAGATTAAGAAGCACATATATATAAAAACACGAAGATAGGCTAAATGACAGAAACGCAATGAATGATATCACTAAAAAAAAACATTGAATACATTTTACAGCTTCAAAATAAATGACCCTTTATTTAAATACTTTAACATGCAATGCAATTATAATATATATATAGGGAATATTTAGATTTAATAAAATATACGTTAAAATTTGACTTAGCAAAAGAAACATAAAAGATTCACCCCCATCCCTTTTCTGATATTTAAAATAAATAAATCCCACTTTCGTGATTTTTATAATAACTGAAATATATAAATACGGTAGTTGATATTTTAAGCATACATTTTAAGAGTATATAAAAAAAACTAGCAGTTATATATATATATAAAACAATTAAGTCACCTTATTTTAGAATTAAATAAATAATATTTTATAAGATTTCAAAGCGTTAATTTGTTTTAACTTTGAATTCACACCGGTAGAAAATTCAGAGTTAAACAAATATATATTATATTAGAACATAAATAAAATGTTGGTACGTAAAACAATCTGGCGATTGTATAAATTAATAATGCATTGTTTTAAATGGACGTTAATAACTTGCTTCGTGAATTTTACTTAAAAATGACAAAAGATTTTTATAAATAAAAGAAATCGCCAGTTTGTTTGAGATTAGCAAATTAATAAAAAAAACATACATATATAATCAAGTAATAAATAATTACAAACAATTGACCCACTAACGTTAAAGAGCATATAAGAGAGAATTAAATTTATATAAATTATTGAAGAGCAAATTACATGTTATTGATATATATAAAAAAAAGGCAAAGTTAAAAACTACATGAGAAGAGATCTTGAAAGATTATTTAGACTAAATTTAGTTTCAATGGTGGCGGTTTGAAATAATTTACCTTGCAGTTTAAGAGTTCAATTTAAAAGATTGCAAGTTTTCCTGTGGCAGCAAGTTTCTATTAAATGTATTTTAAAAGTTCTCCATCGGGCCTTTACTTCACTTGAAGGTAGCAGAATATTATGGCCGTGGAAGATGACCCACCAGGGTCAGCAAGAGGGTGGATTGACTGCTACATCATTTGTTTAGATTTACCGCGATGTTAACCATCATCTATACTAGCGTAGCTAATCTTCTTTCAATAGTAACTGATAACTCAACTAATAACTAACTATGTGATTCAAAATTTAGTCATTTTATACTTTTTCTCTTATCAGTTGTTTTTCGAAGATGCAATTGTTAGATAACGCCAAAAATAAATTCAAATCTATTTCTAGATTAGAAATAGATCTAACAACATGTTTTTAACACAAGTAAATCTAATCTTAATTAATCCCATTTATCTTAAGTAAAACTTTAATTAAAAAATACCTTTCCCAGATTAAAACAACAGTGCTTCCAACCCCTAATTATTTTTAGACAATTAAACAACACCTGCATCTTCCATATTGGATTTTATATAAAAAATGTATAATTTATAGAAAAACAAGCAATTTGAAAAGAAAAAGCTAAAAACGACATATAACAAAATATTTACAAAAACATCAATATTTTGTTAGTAAGTTTTGCTCCTATGTATATATTTGAGCCGCATCTATAATACTTTAATAAAAAAGAACTAATAATTAATAAAATGAATTAATAATAAATTTAAAACATGTTATTGAAACATTAAATTTTATAATTTAGGCGCGCATCTCAAACATATACATAAAAATATATACACGACAAAAAGGAGCGGGATGGGAAATATGGGTTTGAACATGGATTAGTAGGTAGAAACATGAAGCACAATCTTAAGCTAAGATTGACTGCTTCAATATATATATATATAATATGCCTAATAATCAATAAAGCAAGTCATGTATAATGTGACATTGCTTTTAAAAGCTTGTATTTACAAATATGTAATATAGGAAGTGTACCAATAGCTCAAACAAGCTCTTATTTAATAAGTGTGGTAAAAGAACATTTAAAATCTCTATCTAGAATATTCTTATCCCCAGACCAATTGGTTTCGAGCTTTTAACTCACCTCAGTGAGGAGCTAGAACAATCAGACACTAGATTCAAAATATCAACTCAAAACCCAGCACTTATTTAATATGTAACTATTGAAAAAAAAATCTGAAATTTTCAGACACAAAAATGTCTTTAAATCCAGCTATCTAACTCAAATAGCTATATGGGACTGAACCAAATTCAGATTTACCATATATTAATAGCCTTAGCATTGCCAAAACCTTAACGGTAAAATTATAATAATCAATAAAGCAAGTCATAATTGGTCTGGGGATAAGAATACTTTAGATAGAGATTTTAAATGTTTTCTCTTACCCCACACTTAATAAATAAAAGCTTATTTGAGCTATTGGTACACTCCCTATATTACATATTTATAATACAAGCTTTTAAAATCAGTATCACATTATATATGACTTATAATTTTACTTTTTAACACTTTGGCGATGCTAAGGTTATTAATATATGGTAGATCTGAATCTGATTCAGTCCCATATAGCTACTTGAGTTAGATAGCTGGATTTAAAGACATTTTTGTGTCAGAAAATTTCAGATTTTCTTCTCAATACTTACTTATTAAATAAGTACTGGGTTTTGAGTTGATATTTTGGATCTAGGGTCTGAATGTTCTACTTCTTACTGATGTGAGCCAGAAACTCAAAACCAATTGGTCTGGGAATAAGAATATTCTAGATAGAGATTTTAAATGTTCTTTTACTGCACTTATTAAATAAGAGCTTGTTTGGGCTATTGGTACACTTCCTATATTATATAATATGCCCATATAGTTTGATGCAGTGATGATCCTAAGATCAATCCTGATTCTGGCATGGTCAGTGCTTGAGCCATTCTAATATTCTATCATTTCTATTATATATAAAATAAAAAGACTATAACAAACATATAATGCTTTCAGCATATTAGTATCCTATTCATAGTTATCAAATTATAACAATTCAACATTTATATATTATATGTTTAAAGGTGGTTGCCTTGACAACAGTTTAAAATTGTTGATTGTTATTGATAATTGTGATTGTCTAAGTATTGAGTGATTTTTAATGATATATATATATATATTTGAATGTTATTAGTTGTCCAATTTCCATGTGGGTTTTTTTTGAGCAATAAACCATGCTCTTTTAATTTTCCTCTATCATTTTCTTTATCACAAACTACTTCAACAATATCTGGATCAAACTCACATGATCATGTTTTCCTTCATAATTATAAAATACTGACATACCAGTAGAATTATTTTTTGATTTTTTGGACATAAGTAAATATGTACCATCTTCATCCTTAAATCTACCTTCCTTTCTCTTAGCATAAACATCCCATAGCATAAATGATAATTGATCAGTCCATATTAGTTGATTTACCTTTTGTATTATTAATTAACCTGTTCAATGTCATAAGTGTCCTTATGATTTTACTAAAATATAGATTTAATTATATATCTTTTATATTGTATATATTAGTGCCAGAAATTCCACCTATTATATATATGATACAGTGTATTCTAGTGGATAGGTAATGGTTTTTATCAAATCTTTCTGCATCATTGCATATGTTGCATAGTAGCATAGTTTAGCCATTTACCACATATATTTTAAGATACAGGCATGTCTGAAGCATGAGTTATGACATGAAATGTGACAGTATGTTCAAATCTTAACCCAGTGTGGAATATGATCATTAAATTTTGTTTTAGATTGGGGAAAAAACTGCTATTGTAATGTTAGATATAATTCAAATTGTATATGACAATGAAGTCCAAAGTCACAGGAGCATTTTCATATCATTTTCAAAACAGTGGATGGTGGGGAAAGCACTGGAGATGATCCATGAAGATATAAAACATGCTGTCATATTTCATGTCACAATTAGAGATCAAACATGCTAGAATTTTCACTTAACAAACAATACATCACATTAGCAAATAATTTTATTCTCTCTATGATTAAATAAAAAATCAAAAAGCTCTTCGTTGATGAAAGCCATAGATTTGAACTAGTATGATTCAAACTGTGATATGGAAGTGAATCTATAAGTCATAAGAATGTTTTAAGTAGTTTATAAAATTTTATGGGAGAGCATTGAAGATGATCGATGAACATACCAAACAGACACATTTCGTGTTGAAATTCATGATCCGGATATGTAAATGCTTAAAATTTTTGTGGTGAATAGATAAGGTAAATCACTACAGATTCGAAATGATATTGCAGGTATGAAAAAGAGAAAGAAAATATCATTCATTAGGAATAAACTCATTTTACTTTTCTGTTAAACTATGTGAACTTTAATTATTTCTGTTAATAGCATCAAATAGAGAAAGAAAAATATCTTTCTTTCAACATAAAAATAACTTGACTTCTTTATTATATCATCAAACATAAACGAAAATTCAGTTTAGCTGTATAAAACAGTAAAAAATATATATCATTTCATTTCAGTCATTAGTTATAAACTAATTTTACTTCTTCGATCATAGTTACTCAAATTGATTCACACTAATGGTAAGAAAAAAATGGGGGGCATTTCGTTTCTTTGATTTACCACTAAAAATTGAATAATAATTCAAATTATCAGTGAAAAAAAAAAACATCTTTTTTACATTCATTAACAACAGAATAAATTTGATTAATAGTGAGATTGTTAATTATAGGGCTTCAATTATTTTAAAGGCTATTCTAAGTGTGCTATATAAATTACTCAACACTTTATAGAATGTTTCCAATACAGTAGCACTTGGTCACTCAAAAAAAAATGCATTTAGCAGATCTTAGCTATAAAAAAATTATTTTGTCAACTTCCAAGTAAAGAGGATTATGCAAAACGTGGAAAACAAAATACATGCATCAAGGAGACCTATCTGAATTTGATCATAAATGTTCCATGATATTCATTAACCATGTAACAAATACTGTCATGATTTACAACTTACTCATCAATAAAGAAATTTGTGATAATTTTATCAAAAGAAGAGAGTGCATGGATTTTTAAAAAATTATAAAAATGGCGTCCACTGTTTATTACTATTACTTTGTTATTGCTATTGAATACGAAATAATAATAAGCCTTCAACAAGATTACCAAATTTACCGGCATATAGAAATCAGCAGCATATCAGACATACCTCTTTTTTGTACATATTTTTAAGCAAAAAAAATTTCGACATTTTTCATGATTTCCATAATGATTTATTGTACTAATTTTATTCTTATTTATATCTACAAAAATATAACAAGAGAACACTGCAGTTAGGTACCTTTTAATCTTCATCCTCAAAACCCAGAAATTCATCTTCAGAGATAAATAAAAAAAAAAACAGGAAATCTCTTCTTCAGAAACTGAGTCTTGGTATAACAAATCATCCTTGGTGCCATCAAGTGAATTACTAATTCCACATTTCTTAAATGACTTTACAACTTTTTCATGTTTCACAGCATCTCATCAAGTTTGGACCCATTCTTAAATCTGAAAAAATGTTAGGCTTTTTCCTTCTTCCTGGTGGTATGATTTCAAAATCTGTAAATTGCATCCAACTGTTCCATTTCTTCTTCATGAATCCTTTAAATGGTTTATTAATATATATATATATCTAAAGGTTAAAGCTGGTTCATTAGAACACCTGGAATTACAGCTAATTGAGTTTTCAGTTGGTTGACTTTATTTATCACAGATTCTATTCTATGGCTCTGAAATCTATCCCATATCAGTAAGGCAGGTTTCTTCAACAGTTCACAAGGATATGTAGAAAATACATTGTTTATCCACAACTTTATCCCCCTTCATCGATCCAGTGCTTAGAATGAATGTGTACAAACACAACTTTAGGCAGTTTTTCCTTGGGCAACTTATTGTCTTTACTGTTTTGCAAAAGGACAAAATGCAATAGAATACTTATATATATATAAAAACAAGAGGTTTTAGACTGACTGAAATTTCAACACGTAATTTTGATTAACAGAACATAATACGCTCCCATATTTTAGGTGCATTTTGAGGGGGGTGTACATCCTATATGCCAGCAAATATGATACTTTTAACTCGATCACTGTGTAAGAAGCTATCAATCAAGATGTATAAATAATTAATATAGTAAACTATATATATATAAATATTAAATAACAGTATTTTCAGATATATATATATGCAAATTTATAAATAAATATTTAAAAATACAATATTTAAAAGCTTATAAAAATATATATATGTATAACAGTTATGTGATAGTTGACAAAGCTACAAGTTAGTTGAAAGCGCTCCTAACTGACTGTTATACATATATATTTTTATAAGCTTTTAAATACTGTATTTTTAAATATTTATTTATAAATTTGCGTATATTATTTTGAAGTACAGACATTGATTTATAATATTATATATATATATTGTAACAGTATACATATGCTGCCATTACATTATTTTAACATTAAAATAAATAGGAAATAATCTTAAGTAAAAATGATTTTTTTTTAAATAAAAATGGTAAATTAAAATACTTATTTAACATATATATTATCACACAGATGGAAAACTATTTTTTTTTTAAGTATTTAAAAGAAATAAATATATATAAAAAAGTAAAGGACTGAAGATTAATATTTTTTGTTTTAAGTAATATAAAAGAAGATAGAAACAAATGCCAAACAAAGTGAATGGAAACAATTGAAATATAATTGAATGTAAAGCAAACTAGCCCTTGGGCCACTTATATGATTGTAAGGTCACATAAGAGATATAAAAAAATTAAAGATTGACCAGTGCAAGCACTAAGCCATGCATGGGCCAGAAAGGAAAACATCCAGACCTTAGGATCAGTGATGTGATGTTTGATGGATCTGAAAATTTAGTGATAAGGGAGGCCTTATATTATAAAAAGAAAAATAATTGATTGTTGTTTTAATCTGGCTATTAATCTTGTAGCTGTATTGCAGACTCCATGATGTAGGGGTCTTGTAATAAAACTACTTTCCTTTGCATGCACCAGCTGAGGCATCTCGATGACAGTTCCTGACCCAAATATTGGCAAGCAGTGGTTTCATTTCCAAAGAGAACAATCTACACAATGCAAGACTTAGCATGGACTTCCATAAACCTGCCACAACCAGGAGGATTCATAAAGACTTACTCTGGGAAGTATAAACTTTTATCAATATGAACTTATAGATCGATCTTTTAAACAAACTTTCAATTAGTATCTTAAAGTATGAACTCTTATTTGTCTTAAAAGAACTCTAAATCCATTATTATTATTTTTTATGTACAATGTTTGCAAATTAATCATTTCCATTTCTGTTTTTTTATTATTATTATGTGCTAATTAAATTATTAAATTTAAAGTTGGTATAGATGACTGCATCGAGTCATTAAGTTTGGGGTTAGGTCATTTGGGGTTAATTTCAGACTATTTGTTTCATAGTTGAGTCGATGTTGGTAGAAGAATATATGGGTGTTTATATCAATGTAATGTGAAGTATGTTAGCATACAGGGAAATGTGCCCAAATAAATGCATGGCCCCATACCTGCCATTGATTTCCCTTTTTGCTCTATGGATAGGAACTATAAGTCAGCAAAGACTGCTCTCCCTCCATAAAAAGCATTTCTTTTTAATGTTTTATATATATGATTCCTTCATCAGACAGACCCACACTCCTGTATTGGATGAGGATCATTTCTTTTAAATGATATGATGCACATTCCTATCAGCATGGTTTTATGCTAACATCTTCATATTGCATTGGTTGCATCTGTATATCAGGAAGCGAGCGTTGGTTTAGCTACAAACTTTTAGCTTGAGGTTAGATGTTTTGAAGTTTTAATTGTGTAATCTATGTAGTTTATCTGTGCTCAATATCTAAAACAAAATTATATAAACTGTCCATCTGTGCAAATTTTAACTAAAGTATAAAATAATAATAAATTAAAGAAAGATTAATTTATTCCTCAAATTTAAATTTATATATGCAACAATAAATGTTTTTGTGTGTTATTACTGGCAGTGGCTTAGTTTATTTTTTTTTATTTTAATGTTGAAATACATTTAATAAGATATATATTAAATCTCTGCACTTCCTTGAGCTAGTATGGGCTAACAGTCAATAATAAAATAAAAATTATATCTTAAGAAGAAGTATCTGCCTGCATTATAAATTTTCTAGGTTCAAATAGCCTAGTGGCACCCTGTATGGCAAATAGGAAAAGAATACAAATTCCCCAAACATTATAATATGTAATTTAGATGGAAGAAAACTATTTTTCATGCATGCACTATAAATAATGAGCATTCCCCATCAATAAATACTTTAAAAACATGGATAACCACCTGTATTTAGAGCTTATTTTTAAATAAACCAAAAATTCATTGAAGGTGCTGATAATAGTATGTGATTTTATTAAAATTCCAGATCTTTAAATCAGCCTATTACTAATAAAAGATTTAAATAATCAATCCCCGAAGAGAAAATATCTCACTTTAGTTTAAATAGATTTAAATATTAAATAACATAGTGTTTTTAGATATAAATGAAATCATACTCTATCAACAGCACTGTCAATGAATGTTGATTTATTTAAAGGTAAGCTCTAAATATGAGTGGCTGCCCATGTTTTAAAATATTTATTGGTGGGGAGTGCTTTCAATTCAAAGCACATGTATGAAAGATACTTTGCTTCCATTTAAATTAAACTATATATATATAATTTTTTTTCATATGTCAAATGTGTTGACTGAGAAGCAAATCTAGTCCAGCTGCTTGGAAGACAGCTATGCTAACTGCTAGGCCACCAACGCTTGACTATATATTAGTGGGAGATAGTTACTTACACTACATTTACTAGATGATGTAACTTTAGTTTACAATGTTTATTTTAACTGGCACTTGGCTTCATCATACCTGAAAAATTATTTAAAATACACATTGTAAACTAAAGTTACATCATCTAGTACATGTAATGGAAATAACTATCTCCCACTAATAACATTGTACAGGCTTAAACCTGCATTTATATATGTAATATATGCGGGATTCGAACTCAGACTTTCACACGACCTCAACTCTCCATGCCATCTCATACGGCTGATAAATAATCACCAATATGTGTATTTCATGCTAAACCAGCAATCATCAGTTGATCCAGATTACTATCTCCACACATATATACAATCAGTGCTCAGCTTTATATTAAGATAGCCAATCTTCATATTTTAATGGACAGGCTTCAAACTATTCCAACACATAACTCTTCAGCCATCCATTTCATTAAAAATCTGATGATGGAATGTTCAAAGCCCATGTATATAGAAAATTTTCTTCAAATTTCTACCATTTAAATATACGTAATTTCTATACATATATAGAAATTACGTGATTGTAGGAAAAAATATGTAAATGGCTATATATTTTGAGCCGAATAGCACTTCATTCTTTCTTAATAGTCATTCTCTATCGCTATGTATTTATCTTTGTGAATCATATAAACTCAGTTTATAAATACAATGTTTTAAAACCATTGCTTACTTTAAACAATTGTTGTATGATATAGATTAGAAATTATCAAACTCCTTTCATTGATATAGATTTTAAATTTTATTAAAAATCAAATATTTTTATATACTTACAATCATATATCATTAGACATTATTCTTTAAAACTACAATTTTACTTCAAACATATGATTGCAGACATTAGAAAAATTATATAAAAGAATTTCTAATATGCAATTTTAATAAAGTGTAGATTCTTTAACTATTTTATAGAAGAAGACAAAGTAACTTCAAACATGACCGACAAAAATTCTGTCCTGTTTTATCAAATGTAAAAAATTACTGAGCCTAATTTCCCAGAATGCAATTTATTATCAAAAGAATAGTCATAAATGGTTCTCCAAGCTATCTATGTTTGATAATTGACTGATCGTAATTTAAAACTGATTAGATATTACTCATAACTAAATTTCGTACCAAAAAGTTATTTTATAACCCTTGACCTCTGATTTAAAATGGTTATTCATTAAACCACTATTACTCAATTTTATTAATCTAATATTTTGCTTTTTCCAATATTAATTCCTTGAATTATATTTCATAATTTCTTTTATATTAAATGAGATATTTTTTTTAATAACTATAAATTTAATGTTCAATTTTTGCTTATACAAACCTTTAGATATTAAAAACATTCGATTTCAAACATAAAAATTATCAAATATAAAATATTTATAATAAAATCTTCAACAGAGTTTTTTGCAATATATATATATATCAATTGCTAATTATAATTATATTCCTTGATCATAATATCCAATGCCAAAAATACTTGTGAATCAATAAACATGTTTTGTCAGACATTTGAACATTAAACATATTTATATTTAATACGTTGTGCATGTAAAAATTAACTGAAATTTACTATGACTTTAAAGCCCAATTTTAAATAAATATTTAAAACAAAATTTCTGCATACATGGAAAGAATATTGAGCAACATTACCGCATGTTCCTTAATATTGATTTATTATAACCAATAATCAATGAATGCTATTAAAGTAAAATTAAACTAACAAAATTAAAAATTAATTCATGATATTTTCCTTGGCTGAACATTGAAAATCAAATTCAATTCGCAATACAAAAAAAAAAAAAAACTATTACGGTAGTGGAATAATTTATTATTGTTGTTATCATTATTATCATTATTTTAAATAAATAAAAGAATGGTTTATTCCTCTGAGAGTTCATAAGAAATTATTAAGCTGAATAAAATTAAACCTCCGGTTTGATTTAAAATGATACAGTTCTAAATACTGATTATAATACATATAATATTTGAAATACCCCATAGCTACACTTTTTCATCTACACTCCCCTCTTTAAACAAAGAAAAGCCTGAATTTTGCAGCCCATTGGGCTGCAAAATAATTTCAGGCTTTTTTTTTTAATATTTAAAGGAGGACTGTGGCTGAAAAAGTATAGCTATGGAGCGTTTCAAATATTTTAGATAGATTTCAGCTAGCGCCATGCATTGTTTCTATTATATATATATGTGTGTGTGTGACTAAATAGTGTATAATGTATAGAAATAAACATTTAGTTAATTGCATAAGAGAAATATGATTTCTGATCTCCTAGGGCAGGGTGAGCATTTATGAGTTTGATTAAACTAGCCAGAGCTGCTTTTTATACTATTCGACTGAGGGTCGATTTTGGAATCTTTGGCTGTGACTTTACCATTCTATCACTATACTAAATCATGTATGCATATATTTGCATAAACACAGGTAAGTTGGTAAACTGATATCCTCCCAGAATATAGCACTAGAATTAAACAATACTACAAAGGCTTGATCCTTATCTGAAATTCTCCTTTGTATTTCCTCAATGCTTAACCATTTAACAATTATTGCTGCACTATTAATAACTTGTATTAAAGTATTTCTAGATAATAACAAGCAGAACTGGTCTAACACTGACTGGCTGAATGTTATTCCTATTTGTATATGTAATATATTAATAATATTTATTTATCTACACTACAGAAATTTATACAAACATGATTTTATATGAAGCAATGCTTGATGAATCATCAAAATCTTTTACAGAACTGGTTTCTATGAATCAAACCTGGCTTCATCAGCTGGGAGATGAGTTGAGATCACATCAAACACAGCAATTAAGTTTTCATTTAAATAGACACATAATACTAAATTTGATATAAAAGTTTGAAAGTGAATTTTCCATTTCACCAATTAAAATTAAGCTATTATAAAAGAGGCGTTAGTTAAATTATGGCAAAAAATTCAAATGCTAATTTCTATATCAAATTGAGCATTGCAAGTGTATTTAAATGGAAACTGAATTATTATGTTTGATGTGATCTCCGCTGATTTTCCATGCACCTAAACAGGTCAGATTTTTTAGAGAAAAAAACATGTCCTGCAAGAGTTTAGTTGGCTTTTGAACAAATGTTGCTGCATAAAAGAATGCAACTTTCAATAAATTTTTATCAATGGCATACATAAATAATGTAAATACTGTATATGTTTACATAGTATTGAATTGATTAACAAACCATTTATAGAATAAACAAATCTGAATGCATTACTAAGATAACTCACAAGCAATGTTTCTAAAGAATCATTTAAATGAACTTGCAAACAATGTCTATCTTTCATTATATCAATGCTGATCTATTTTGACATATAAAAGATGATCATTTATCTAAAAAATAGATTGGCAATATTATAGCAAAAGGTGAGCATTGGTTTCAAGTTCACTTAATTAACAATTTAATAGCATGGACTGGATCATTGTGGTTATGGCTTTCACTTACTTTTTGTTATTTTTAACATATGTTTTGGCAATTGTCTATATCATATTGAATAATGCTGCCATCTTCAGATTTTTTGGAACTAATAAATCAATAATATTTAAAATTAATGCTATTACAATGATGCAAGTCCCTGCCTTTGAAGCACTGATTAATAGTTTCTTGTTCTCTCTACAGGAAAGTACCTGACAGTGATTTTGACAGTCCTGTTTCCTCATTTTGATTTTGAAAATAAAAACATATTTTCTATTCATTTTTTACACATTTACTATTTTTTTACAAAATATCTGTGAGATATTCATTATTTTAAAAGAATAATTCAGATTTTAATAGAAAATATTTACTTTTATAAGAAAACAAATTGAGAAAGAAATCAATGATGGATGACTGGAATTTGTAATTCGATGACAAAAATACATTTTATGTTGATGTTATAAATTATTTTCATCAACTATAAATGAAAATTTACTTTTTTTTTAAACTTTCATTTCTGATAAATTATTAATTTACATTTTAGAAACTAAATTAAAACAAATATAATTTAAAAAGCCAAATATATATTTACTACTGATTCTGTAATTGACCAATCAAACGTTTGGAATTTTTACAGTTAATTGACTCATAAAAGATTAAATAATTTTTTAGAAATCTTGCTTGTGAATTATTTTAATAACATATTTGGAGTTATTTGTTTCATATGGCTAAATTATCAAAAGTTCAACTTAAAAACATTACCTTTATAACCCAAAATAAATGCTATATTGATCAACAGTGAAAAAAAGCTTCAATAAAAAATTTAAAAAATCCAAATTTGCAAGATTTTAATATTGGCAATAAAAAAAAATGGAATAAGTAAATAAATATGTGAAACTGTTAATGAATTAAGTCTAATTATTGGATAATTTCAGTATTTGAGACTAGTAATTGATAAGCTGTACATTTTATTGAAGTCAAAACCATGAATTACAAGATCACTGATTTAAAAATGAAGAAAAAAACAAACCTATTTAGGAGAAATGTATAAAATGTAAAGAAATGACAAAACATGATTTCATTTATGGAATTCATCTTTATTCAGTTGTTCAGAGTCACAGATGAGTTATCACTATTCAGTGCTTATAAAAATAAACTTAAGGAACAACTGATGATTAATTAGTTTTAATCAATAATGAGGTAAATGCTTAGAATGTTGATTGACAATGGATGAACCAGGTGGGGCCAGTAATGTTGCACATTATATTGATATAAATTTATGTCAAACATTCTGAATTTATTTTAAATTTGCATTAATAGAGACAAAAGTCAACTAAATACCTAATTTTCTTAGGAGCTAAAAAAAAAATTACTACATATATACAAAGGTAAAAAAGTTGAACAGAAACATACGATTTTTTAAAAAAGAATAACCATTGAAAAGACAAGAATATTACTAACTAATAAAAAATAATCGTCGAAAAGATAGAAAAAAATATTTAAAGATTGACTTTGACTTATTTTAAAAATCAATACCCTCCCTCCCGACACCGCCACAAGAAATGTAAGAAAATATAAATATTTGAGATAACAGAAAACATATATACTGAATGTTTAACAGTAAATTGATATATAAAACAAATAAAGCTAGACAAGAATTATATAGGGAAACATAAAAAATATGAGAAATTACAAAAAAAAAAAGAGTTAGTTATCTTTAATTTTATATACAGAAGAATATATAAATCTAAATAAAAAAATCAATAAATAAAACTACCACTACTACCATCACACCATCACTACTGCCATTAATAAGTACTATTACTTTTAAAATGAATTTATTAGGCATATAATCAAACAGTTTACAAGTCTTAAAAATTTAGAAAATAATTTTACAATGCAATTAAGATAATATAAAATAATTTTCCATAATGTAAAAATAATAAGTACAAATATAAACAGAGCAAAACTCTCCATACAGTATTGCCACCTGTGCTAAACAGAGTAATCAATGGATGTCAGAAGGCTTGTGCATAAAATCCCTATCTAATGCCTACTCATCCAATATCCCCAGACTAGTTTCTGGCTTGTGGCCTTCATCAGTGAGGAGCTTTGGATCTGAGAGCACTGCATCTAGATCTTAGGATCTAATGCAACCCTCTAGCAACCACCTTTTATCTCTACTTAACTACAAAACTATGAGAATGAAATTGAAAACACAAAAAATATTTTCAATCTAAGCTCAATATCTTATATAGTCATATGGGTCTGAACTCAGTTCAGCAACCATACATTTTGGTGTCTTTAGCTCTTTTACAACCATAGCCACCACTATCCTATTAGGCAGGATTGGTGTTAAACCATTAAGCATCACATGATCACATTTTCTATACTAGCACATTAATTGTTGATAAACAGAGCAAAACTCTCCATACAGTATTGCCACCTATGCTAAACAGAGTAATCAATGGGTGCCAGAAGGCTTGTGCATAAAATCCCTATCTAATGCCTACTCATCCAATATCCCCAGACCAGTTTCTGGCTTGTGGCCTTCATCAGTGAGGAGCTTTGGATCTGAGAACACTGCATCTAGATCTTAGGATCTAATGCAACCCTCTAGCAACCACCTTTTATCTCTACTTAACTTCAAAACTATGAGAAATATTTTCAATCTAAGCTCAATAGCTTATATAGTCATATGGGTCTGAACTCAGTTCAGCACCCATACATTTTGGTGTCTTTGGCTCTTTTACAACCATAGCCACCACTATCCTATTAGGCAGGATTGGTGTTAAACCATTAAGCATCACATGATCACATTTCCTATACTAGCACAATAATTGTTGATAAACAGAGCAAAACTCTCCATACAGTATTGCCACCTGTGCTAAACAGAGTAATCAATGGATTCCAGAAGGCTTGAGCATAAAATCCCTATCTAATGCCTACTCATCCAATATTCCCAGACTAGTTTCTGGCTGAGTTCAGACCCATATGACTATATAATCTATTGAGCTTAGATTGAAAATATTTTTTGTGTTTTCAATTTCATTCTCATAGTTTTGTAGTTAAGTAGAGATAAAAGGTGGTTGCTAGAGGGTTGCATTAGATCCTAAGATCTAGATGCAGTGCTCTCAGATCCAAAGCTCCTCACTGACAAAGGCCACAAGCCAGAAACTAGTCTGGGGATATTGGATGAGTAGGCATTAGATAGGGATTTTATGCACAAGCCTTCTGGCATCCATTGATTACTCTGTTTAGCACAGGTGGCAATACTGTATGGAGAGTTTTGCTCTGTTTATCAACAATTAATGTGCTAGTATAGGAAATGTGATCATGTGAAGTACAAATATAACAATATTGATCAAAATAAAATTTGAACAATTGAAAACACATAGATTTCACTTGAGATACAACAAAGATATATGTAAAACAATGAGGAGAAACTAATTACTTATAACATAACAGCAATAATATCTGAAAAGATCAACACCCTGTTTCTATTTCTAATTTTTAAAATTTTATTATAAATCAGAGATTGTGATTTCCTGGATGTAGTGGTGAAACAAAAATAGCATCTAAAGAATCAAAGGATAAGGAAAAAATCATGTTTAATGCTATCAATAAAAGTACCAAATAGAGAAAATACATGACTTGATGATTGATTCAACGATAGTTCTATGGTTAAGAAAAGCAGAACATTGGCACAAAAAAATGATAAATTGTTTCTTCTGACTTATGATACAGTGGACAAAGAGGGTCAATGTTAGCATATACCATCTTTTTTGTGATAACTATTAGTCATTTTTTAAATTTTGATAAGGAAATCAAGGTATTTTGGTTAAAGATGCCAGATATTGAATTTTGAGATTATCTATTTCTTAGTGATATTAGGCAGAGACACTGGCAGTTAACGTTGATTTACAATAAGAGTCATTATAAGCCTCCCAATAGACTATTTTCTTAGAGAATGTGTGATAATTATGATTATTATGTGCAGAAATAGATATAATTAGAAATTGAAAAAAATTAATTGTACTAAGAGGAGGTATATCAGTATACTACGACATCTATTATTATTGCTACTATTACTAGTACTACTATCATAAATAAAGTATCTTCACACAAAAAAGATGGGAATAATATACAAAAGATGTATATGATATTGGTAATTAAGCATTAATGGTTCTAATTCTAAAATAATTAAATGATAAAGACTAATTCATGGTGCTATAATGAAGTAATACTTTATATTATTTCCTTTTGGAGCAAACATCCTTGCCAAAGCAATGGTTGTATTTGTCAATAGTCCTCAACACTAAAAATGCATTAAGATTGTATTCAACATTTTCAATGTTTTCTCCAAGTAGGACACAGTATTGATATTGCTTTTAATTTATTACATTTCAAAATTTTTATAGGAAAAAAAATTGTAAAATCTATAGATAAGATAAAGAAAATTAGAAAAGAACAAACGTGAGAAATATATACTGAAGACTATACATACATGAAATCTAAAAAAACTGACCCATTTAATTTTTAAAAGTCAAATCAAAAATGTCATTGTTTACTTAATGAAAATATCAATGCTAATGCAAAAAAATAAGCCTCATATGCCAGTTTCTTTAAATAATTCTTTGGAAATCTGACTTATGAATTGTCAAGTGGATTGAAGCCTGTCCATTAAAGTATGAAGATTGGCTATCTTAATATATATCTGAGGACTTATTGCATATATGTGTAGAGATGATAATCCAGACCCAATGATGATTGCTGGCTTAGCATGAAATACGAATATTGGTGATTATTTATTTTTCAACATATATGTGTTCAAGTGTATCAGTGTTATGAGATAGAGTGGAGAGTGGTGGGTCATGTGAAAATCTGTGCTCATATATTCTATACATTACATATATTGATACAGGTATATAATAAGCCTGTATTTCAGTTATTAATAGGTTTATAGAAATGATATATATTATTTCTTAACATGAGCATCCTATATTTGTGAAAGTTGAAGGAAATGTATTTATGACTTTTTAATTATGTAGAAAAAAAAAATCTACATGCACTCAGCTGGCATTAAGTGCTTAGAGCTTATTTTCATATAAGCCAATTCTTACTGACCCTGCTTAATTCAGGAACTCATCCTATTCTGTGCCTGATATATTAATTGTCAACTGAATTGTACAAATGTTGGTGATATATCACAAGGGAAAGTTTCTCATTTTTGATCACCTGCAAATAAACATATATTAGTATAGAATGTATATAAATTAATTATATATAAATGTTTAAAAATTAAACTATTAATTTATATACATTCTACACTAATATACATTTAAATGCAGGTGATTAAAAATGAGAAACTTTCTCTGTGATATATCAACAAAATTTGTACAATTCAATTGTCATTTACAAGATCATGTACAGAATAGAACTAAGCCCTGAGTTAAACATGGTTAGTAAAAGTTGACTTATATTAGAATAAGCTCTATGCACAAGTGATTCGTTTGTGTTTTTAAAACTCTTACTGACAGATGAGTGCATGCAGATTTATAACTAAAACAAACAGTGCATGTCTGAAGGTTAATTTCCTTCTATGTAATTATATACATCCAGTCCTGAATTATTAATTTATATACATTTTTTACTTTTTAGTGCTTTTGTGTAAATAATTTTTTTTAGCTTCATGTGTATAACACTGAGTTATCAAATCAGTTTTCAGTTGATTACTTTTTAATTAATTCATTAATTAACTTCTCCTACTTCTCTTTAAAGGCTAAAGTAACTCTTTGAGTTATAATTGCAATATTTTATTTCAACAATTACTACTTTGAAACCCAATAAACATTACATGACCATCTTCTCTTATGCTTGTATATAACTGTTGTTAAAACAGGCAAAACTCACTATATATATTGCCACACACAGCAAGCTAGAGTAATCAATGGATGCCAAAAGGCTTGTGCATGCTGTCAGATCCAAAGCTCCTCACTGATGAAGGCCATAAGTCAGAAACTAGTCTGGGGATATTCAATAAATAGGCACTAGATAGGGATTTTATGCACAAGCCTTCTGGCATTCATTGATTACTCTAGCTTGCTGTGTGTGTCAATACATATAGTGAGTTTTACCTGTTTTAATTACAACTTTGCTTTATATTGGGCCTCCAGAATTTTTAATTTATTATAAATATAAATTTATAAATGAAAATATTGTTAAAATTAATATTTCAAAAATGTAAATTTAGAAAAAAGTGATAAGCTGAAATACATAAGAATGTTTAAATGTCATTTTGCTACTACTGATAAAAACAATTTTTAGCAATATATTTTTTATTTGAAATCTCTTTTAAAATTCAAATGAATTATTGTTAGGACATTATAAATACAGAGACAAAACTCTCCATACAGTAACACCACTCAGTGCAAGCCAAATTAATCAATTGATGCAGAAATGGTGATCATGTAATGTTTGATGGTTTAAGACATTATAAAGTTACAAAATTCTATTCTAAAATTTAAAATTGCACTTATCATTAGTAAATATCACAAAAAATTGTTGCTATAATCATAAAAAATACATTTATTCTTCAGCCAATCATAACTCACTGTTTATTTTACTAAATTTCTCTTAATTTGCTTGTTTCAAATCAAACATTTTTGAATAAAATTTGAATTTAATTGTAAATATCTTTATCTTAAAAATAAATATTTGTAAAATATTGTGAAAATACAAAGCAAAGAGCTTCACAATAGCTTTCATAAATGCTATTGGAATCTGAAAACAAAAAATCTATCAATCAAAGTCATCTCTGCACTCAGTTTATAATGCTGACATCTTCAGGATTTTTTTAATGAATAATCAATATATATTTTAGCTCTAGTTTCTGCCTTTATATAAATGCAAAACTATAAAATTAATATTATAGATGACCAAAGAGAATGAAGTTAAATAAAAAATGACCTCAAGGCCAACAGAAACTGTTGCAAAAATGCAGTTGGTGGAGAGCCATTAAGTTATAAGGAGTATTGTTTCATTGCCAATATAAGTACTAAAAATAAAATTAAATAATTAATTTTTTCACTTATGTTTTTTTTGCTAAAATGATTTGGCAACTTATATTGACCTTGGAAATGCATATGTATGCAAAGTTTCAGTTAGATCAAAAACTGGAAAAGAAGTGAAAACTGATATAATCCAGACAAAGTTAAATAATAGATATAAAGAAATATTTACAATGAATGCTTTTATATACTTTTAGTGTGGACTAAAAAGCTATAAAGTAATTGGTTTTTCAACAGCAATTGGGGTTACATAAAAAGTAAAGTTTATTTTGTTTATTTTTAATGAGAACACGATATTAATCTATTATAATTCTATTTTTTATTGCTCTGATATAAAACTGTCTTGTAATATTTGTATGATTATATTTAAGATTATCTTAATGCTTCACAGCAAATACTATTCAAGTCTTAAATTACTTTGTACTCACAGAATGATGTATTTGTTTTTGTTTTTTTAAGTTAAGCTTTATATCAAAATAATTTTCTGTAACTAGATCTTACACTAATATACTATTTCACATTTAAAATATTCTGTGCACAAAGTAATACATCGTTTTAAATAAATAGTATCTTAAATTAAGTTTCATGTTGAGTTTTTAAAATACACAAGTGGAGATAGTTTAATATATTTATAAAGATATTACACATGGGAGAGAGAAATGCGAATAACTTCATGTGTTTATGTTTAATTTTTTTTTAAAATCACATATATTAATCTTTAAATGAGCTTTAAAGTTTATATCTGGGCTAGAGATAATCTCTAGTTTAGTAAATGATTAGTGATAATCATTACAGTATTTACCCAGAATTGATAGTGGCAAAGATGTGGATGGCATAAGTTTGACACTTGTCACTCAAAATGTAACAATTTACTATTAATAAATAGTATACATATAATAAAGATATTAAGAGAGATGAAGACCTGCCCCAATTGATGAGGGCTGGTTCAGCATAAAATGGATCTTTGTGAGTTAATTGTCTTTTATTGTATCTTTATTAATATGATTTGAAAAGAAAGTGTGGGGATGTGGAGATTATTTAATATATTTATAATCCATTGATATAAATTTTAAACTTGGCAATATTGTATTTTAATAGCATTTACTATCATCTGTATGTGCATGTGTAAATACACCAAAGCAATTAATATTACAAAAAATTATTATGTTAACACTAAATAAACTTTTAACTACTACTAGTTTATAATGTGCCAATCATTGTCAATAGTATATACATTCTATTTTACAAATAAACTTAAAACTTAGCTAATTTACATGCATTATCATTAACACATTATACCATCCATTTTTCCATATGTTACATATATTCAAAAAGCCTGAGTGGTTTGCCATTAAATTAGCTATTATATTTATAAAAAGAGTAAAGTAATATTCACTGGATTTTATAGAAGAAGAAAATAAAGATTGATACTCATAAAGAAGTTAATAATTATTAATACCTTAGTCAAACTAACCAATTAAATTAATCCTAGAATTAAATCTGGATAGAATGTTTTTGAGAAAAGAATTTAATACTGAAAAGAAATGTGTATATATTTGAAAAAGGCTTTTTAAGAAATGTGTTTATCAGTTCTTACATATGGATCTAAAACATGGACATTTAACAATAGCAATACTTAAATTTCAGACATAACAGTGAAATATGGATTTATGTTGGAAATAATAAGAAATCAGAAGTGAAATATATAATAGAACATGCAAGTATTATGGACATTACTGAGAAAATTAAAGAGATTAAAATTGAGCTGGGCTGGATATACTCCTAGAAAAAATAATAATAGTTGGTCTTAAAGTGTATTTCAAAGAATTGCAAAAAATCTAGAACAAACCTTATGTGGAATGGTTCTATGAAAAAGAGTTGATTGTGATGTGGGTACAAGGGAATAAGAATCAGATGAACTGGATTAAATTTGGGAAAACTTTCATCCTGCATGAGAATGTAAGTGGTTGAAGATGATGATGATTTATTAAACATGCTTCTTTAATTTTACTTTTTAAATCATTTTAAAGTTGCAAAATATCAATAAAATAATAAAAACTTTTTTATTACAATTTAATTCATGGTCCATGTTCTGTAAAAACTGGCTTAGTTTATTTCTTCATGTCAACAGTCTTAAGTTTCAATTTCAACTGATGAAGACTAGTATTATCACATGCATCTTGGGATCATTTGTTTTTCTATATATAGCATTATCTATATATTTTAAAAGAGTACTAAATTTAAAATGTGATACTTAAAAAGAAGTAATATTCTGCATCAAATAATAAACATCACATGATCACCATTTTTTGTATCAAATAATATGATAAAGTGTCTGACTTGGAATATGGAGATCTCAAGATCAATTCTGGCACTCGTAGTTTCAAATGTTAAGTGTCTATTTTAATGTTAACCAATTATTGCAGATAGAACATTACCTAGTGTTTTATAATGGAAGTAAAACACATCAATAATAAAATTTAAACATCAGTAAAATACAATAAAACCTTCATAGAGAGGTCCAATATAACTTCAAAGAATTGATTATATAACATAATATTCAGAATAATACTTAGATTATACAACCTTATATATACTATTTTACATAATTTTCCATTCACTTTGAATTGACCAATTGTTAACTAAATTTACTGAAGTTTTATAAATATTCATATAATTATTTAAGTTGTGCTTAATGTTATATGTTTCATATATTTATCTTTTTGGACCTTTAATGCAATTTTAAAGGTTTAAATTTTTTGTAGTATTTATTTTACACACATAAGTTAAATAATGAATATATACAGCAGATTTATCAATTTGTCTATTAAATGCATTGTTATATTCTTGGGTTCTTACGTCCAACTGTTTCCCTGTGTGACCATAGTAAATCATATTACAGTGGTTACAGTTAATTTTATATACAATTCTTTTTTTGTATTTTATAACAAGAATTAAATAAGTGTTACTTTCTAACATATAAAAAATGGAAAATAATCATTTAGATATTTACTAAAAAATGATTGTTTTAAATATACTTAAATTAAAAAATATGCCCAAATGCAAATTTGTAATGTATGTGTTTTGATAATATATACAAGCACCCACATTTGCAGTTGCATGGAAGTGTATATAGATTTAATATGCATAAGCAAATGTCAAACATATGAAATAAGATATATTAAAATTTTAAAAGTAAAGAATAAACTTTTTGTCTTTTTAATTAAATTATGCTAATTTTTCATATTTTTTTATTTAACAAACTTATTTGTTTTGTTTTTTCTTATGTTATTTTTTTTTTTATTATTTGTATGCAAACAATGTATCTATTGTAAGCAAAATATTAAGAAAGAAAAGATTTTCTGATCTATTTTTAATAACATAAAAAATATACATTAATAAAGGTGCAATAATTAAATAAATTTATGATATAATATAGTTATATCAATTATACAGAAATACTTCATTTATAAAAATAATTTATAAATGTGTTTGCTTTTGTGATATTATTATTCACTTTATCCATTGTATTTCATTAGCAACTAGAAGTCAAAATCCAGTGAAGTCATATTGATAGAAATCATAATGTATTATCTAGACAATTTTGGGTTTTTTTTCCAATAGTAATTTCAATATGGAATTGAACTTACAATATTTATATATCCATTTTTTAAAAAAAATATATGTTTAAAAAAAATATGAAAAATTCATATATGAGATTTTAAAAATAAATTGTTTCAGATGTATACAGTTTTAAAAATTATATTTTTATATTACATCAAAATAAATTATTTTGATAGAAAATTATTTTTAATTATTAAAAAATTAAGTTTTGCACTGTAACATTAATTTCATTTTTTAATATTAGTTTCTAAAAAAAATTGACTAAATAATAAGTACAATATATATATATATATGTTTTTGCTTTCAACATATGTACAGATATATATATATATTGGAATCCAATTAGCATGCCAATAGCTCTTAGCAAGTTTTTCAGAATATTCCTATCGTCACACTGGTTTCTAGCTTCTGGCTTTCCTCAGTCAGGAAATTAGGTCATGTGACATATGACTTGATTTCTTTGCAAATATATATTGGAATACAATATTTTTAATAGATGTTTAGATGGAAATATTTAATGTACAGAGTTATCCATTTATAATTACTTAATTAAAAAGCTCTTTATTTAAAACAGTAGACAATAAAAGCTAATTCCCAGGCCAAGAGTACAAGTAAAATTGTCAGGACTTTGCATTCAAAGGGGGAATCATCTTTAGAATGTCACTCTAGATCTAATATAGAGACAAAGTACTGCAGTTTGCATTTGTAGATCTAAGAAATCAATGCACAGCACATTTTTCAATTTTCTTATTTATTGTAATAACTGAAACACATGCTTATTATATACCTGTGTGTCTATATATGTAATATAGGGTATATGAGCACAGACTTTCAGATGACCCATCACTCTCCACTCTATCTAATATCACTGATACACTTAAGCACATATATGCTGAAAAGATAAATAATCACCAATATAAGTATTTGATGCTAAACCAGCAATCATCAGTTGGTCCAGATTATCATCTCCCACACATATATACTATAAGTGCTCAGATATATATTAAGATAGACAATCTTCATACTTTAATGGACAGGCTCCAATCTACAACACCCTCCAACTCTTCAACCATCCATCCAATTAAAAATCTGATGATGGAACACTCAAAGGCCACTAAGTCCCTCCAATGATAGGTTATGTATTGGAATATAATATTTTTAATGGATGTTTAGATGGAAATATTTAATATGTGAGGTTGTACATTGGCAATGGCAGATGCTATTTCATTGAAATGTTGGAAAGTAATACAAATTAATACACAGTTTAATCCAATAACGACTACATTTACATTATATAACCATGAAATCTTTAAATATAATATTGTATCTGTGTATGCACATAGGAAAAAAATCTATCAAATTCGGTTACTATCTTATTTTGATTTTCTTCTTTATCAATGTTATTATTAAAATACACATTTGAAAATAAATTATTACATAATTAATATTTATTTTGTTGGAAATAAAAGACCTTT
Source organism: Epiperipatus broadwayi (assembly GCA_028023455.1). Lineage (NCBI taxonomy): Eukaryota > Metazoa > Onychophora > Udeonychophora > Euonychophora > Peripatidae > Epiperipatus > Epiperipatus broadwayi. The sequence goes on from JAQFVV010012555.1 coordinate 2,440,383, forward strand.
TAAACGTAAGTCTTCTATTTTCTTTATGGATTCTGTACATGATTGAAGAACTCTGATGTTCATTTAAAAAAAGCTGTTATTGATAATAACTAAGTATATTTATATTGCACTCTTTTTGTAACTTTAATTTTAAAACATTGAAAAGGATCTAATTTTAAAATTAACATATGAAAATATATAATTTAGGAATGAATTTTAAATTAGTAATATTTAAATGTTTAAATTCTTTATTTGTTTTATTTTTATGTTGTGATAATTATCATATTTTCTTAACTATATTGTTTGTTTGTTTTTTTATAAAATATTAGTATTATGAGACATTTAATATTTTAAGTAGTTAATTCTTTTTCTCACACCACAGTTATATTTTAATGGTTTCATTTAAAATTTTTATTTTCTTTCTTATAAGATATTGTGATATTGTAAAAAGTGCACTTTCAACTAATGAATAAAAAAATCAATATTATGTTTTCAGTACTTGCGTTGTTAGCCGAGAGGTATCGCAGCCGCCATGCAAGCAAGTAGTTGGTTGCAGACGGTTGTGGGCTCGCGACCCGACCAATGCTATGACATATGAAAAAAAAAAACTTGCCTGTTTTTTATTTTTTTACATTAAGGTTTATTAATATTTTGAAGGACCTACGTGATTATAGTTAAAATCTTTCAAGAAACAAAAATCCTTCATAATAAATACAATTTCTTCTTATATTTGTGCATAATCTCTAATCTCCACTTTCTAATTATTATTTTCTAATTTTTACATAAAATTATTATAACTGTGTTTTATAAAATTTGTTTATTGAACAAATGTTGATTTATATTTTTATTGATTTTTTTTTAAATTATAAAATATTTCTTATTCTATTAAATATTATTATTTAAAACATATCTGTACCCTTAACATTTAAAAAAAATGAAAGTATAAAATCAAACATATTTCTTAAAATATCGATATTATTTTTGAAAATGAAAATTACATTAAATGAAAAATTAAATCTCATTTAATTTAATAAGTAATGTAACAATGACTCAAAAATAATAATACTATAGTGCTCAATAATTGATAATAAGTTTCAATTATTGATTTTTATTAATAGAAAATGACATATTATTTTTTTTTTCATTTACATGGAAATAAGATATCTTAATTTAAACGAAATTAGGAGGCGTTACTGTTAATAATCATTCTAAATTAATTTTAATTCAAAATGTAGAGAAAAATTATATATGTTGATAAAATATTATAATTTATTTATTTTAAAAAGTTTTTACCACTCTTTCAAAAGTTACATAATTTCAATATTATTAATTTGATATAAATATAATATACAGTTGACCGATTTAAATGAAAAATTAATTGATAAATAAAATGTCAGCATTTATTATTAAATTTATGACTACAAGAATATATTGAATAAATTTTTTTTTAAAAAATTTTGCAACAGAAATAATTTATTTATTAAAACAATATCATTTAACAAACAAATACATCAATAACAAATAAAATGTGCTAAGAGATACAAAACCATAAATAAATAAAAATGTCTATATTTAGTTTAGAATTTATAATATCTGTATGAATTCTTGAATTATGGTTAATAGAATATATTAGAAAAAAATAAGATAGATATAGCAATAGAATAATTTATTTGCCAAAACAATATCATCAATTTTACAAAAAATATATTATTATTTTTTTCCCATATGTCATAGCATCGGCCGGGCTGTGAACCCACAACCGTCTGCAACCAACTACTTGCTTGCAAGGCGGCTGCGATGACCTCTCGGCTAACAACGCTTGACAAAAAATGCACATCAGAAAAATATATTCATAAAAAATATCTGCATTTATTTTGAATTTATACTTTTTGCATTTATACTTGAATTTACAGCTATAAGTATATATTAAATATAGTTTTTTATTATTTCATACACATTTTCTATTAATATATACTTTAGCCATAATTTCAAGAATAAATGCCAATATTTTATTTTTAATCGATTACTTTTTCTCTCACTTAATGGTTTGTACTATGTTAGCTCCTTCAAGTGATTTAACACACACTATATTAGCCCCAATTTTTTTAAATCCTTAAGTATTTGTTGTACACACATATATATATATCCATAATAATAGATACTACTAAGAACATCCTTCATGGTTAAATGCTGTGAGAAATTGGCAGATTTGGGGGGAGTTTAATGTTCACGTTATGACAAGCTGTCACTCCTAGTATTCAAATCTTTTATGAATTTCCATACAATAAAGTCAGTAAATATTTATTGTTACTACTATTACTACTATTGTTGCTACTCCCACTACTACTACTACTATTACTAGTAATATTACTATAACTACTATCATTACTATGACTACTACAACTACTACTACTATGACTACTATTACTATTATTGCTGCTGTTGTAACTGCTACTAAGACTATGCACAGATAATGAAGCTAATATATATAATCGAAAGCAAATATAAAATACTATTTTAGCTGAGCGCTTTCAAGAGACTTCTTGTTCTCATATTCATAGCTACTATCTTGTTAAAAATTGCATTGTTAGAAGGAATATTTATGCAAAATAATGCAAATTAGTTATAACTGCCATTTTTCAGGACAGGGCAAAGCAGACTTTTCTTCAATTAATTGGAATCACTTGCTATGTGTAATGCTTCTCTGATCTTGCATTTAGCATTGTATCTTTCTGAGCAAACGATGTTATCAGATGTGAGTTTGAATCTATACTCTGTTGTTTTTTCATGTTCAACTAAGATGGAATTGTCTTCCTGTTTGGTTTTAGTTTTATTGTAAAGGTGTTAATGCTGAGCCACTCTGTTGGCAATATTGGTCCTGGTCTCCGCATAATATGCAGCCTGGCAATTAGCTTGTGGGCAGGTCATCATATACATGATTTGAGGGGTAAGTTCAGGTATGACTTTGTCCTTGGAATTGATGTCTGTTTTTATTTGGAGGTGACTGATATGTGATGGTGAAGTCCTTAGCTAGTTTGTTATTGAGACATTTGGCTAGGGGTTGAATGTATAGTACAAGATTTCATGGCTTGTTGTCCTTGGTGTGGTTGATTTTGTGATAAAAAAAATTTACTTTCCTGATGATTGAAAATTGTGAGTAACCTATTTTAGTTATATCAGCCATGTATTGGGTAAGATTGTGCCTTTTGTCCATTTCATACTTACATAACTCATGATTTCTGAACAAGAATGAGGATAATCCTGTTAGTTTATGAGAGTAGGGTGCATACGATGTAGGGTGTGTTATGCCTTGTACTTCAACTGGCTTGACTGTCATAGTGTAATCAAGGTGATTATGATTTCTGCTTACACATATACTGTTATAGTTTTTTTCCCTCAGAATTGGACTTTTCCAGATTCATTCCTTATCTGATCAGAATGAGAACTGTTTGCTGCTGACCAATGGGCAGAGGTTCAGCTAAACACAGACAATGATTAGAATAAGCAATGATGATCACTGAATCCAAATGATCCAGTGAGGTTAGGGATCTGTCTATAAATGGGAGATAACATATGTTATCCTACAAAGATGGCATGCATTCTCCAGGAAAAGTCCTGATAAACTAAACAGCAATAAATATTCTTATAATAGCAATACACTAGTTGTCCATGTAACTAGGCAAGTCTACATAAGGACTGGATGCTGCTAAGACTACTGCTGACTCGAGGCAAGCTGTCTGATACAGCAGGAAGTCATTCTACCTACACATGAGGCAAGCGATTAAGTGTGGCTAGAAGTGGTATATTGTAAAGACTCGGATCCAAGAATCCACAGTAGAACTATATTATTCTGTGTGATAATAGCTACTATTTCCTATTGCATTGTCAAATGTATACCATATAGTAATCAAGTGATGAAACCTTATTACTTTTACAATGCTTTATTATCCACCCTTTCCTTCAGCTAACAGTTTTGATTGCACCAGCAATCTTCTTCGGAACTAAAACATAATACAACATATGAATATAAATATACAAGAACATATAAATTTACAATCTATACATCTTATAATATCTTTAATTTACATTATTGTTATTCATTTCTGACACTTCTTTACATTCTATATTTATTAAGCAAAACATTTCCTACATATATATAAAATACATATTTTGCGGGTTCATCCGTGTTATTTCAAGCCCAAAATAGACAAAATAGGAAACAAAAAGATGATAAATCAGCTATTAGGATTTGTGTTCCATATGTAAAAGGAACTATAGACAGTATCAGACGTATATTAAAATGCTATAATATAGATACAGCATTTTCTGCTCATCAAAAGATCAGCAATATAATAACCAAGCCTAAGGATTCAATCCCTCTTGAATCTCATGGTGTCTATCAAATCTCATGTAAAAATTGTAAAGCTTCTTACATAGGTATGAGTAATCGTCACATCAGTGTTAGGAGAGATGAGCATGCTAATGCAGTTAAACAACACTCATAATCATTAGCACTCTCACTCCATACTATAGATTCAGGTCATAAAATTGATTTTTCTAGTACCAGGATCATATCCAGATGTGATAATCTCTACCAATGCAAAATTAGAGAAGCCATTGAGATACTTAAAAGGCCAGATTGTATCAATAAGTGAGATGATACATGCAAACTTCCTCCTATTTGGAAAGATTTTTTTAAAAAACATTCCTAAATTTAACATTTTATTCAAATCAGTGATTGTAGCGTGTCTACAACCGTCTTTCTACCTTTTATAACTCTGTGGATGGCTTGTGTGACCAAGTCGAAACGTCAGTATATTAATATTAAAAGTTTTTAACACGGATGAACCCGCAAAATGTATTTTATATATTTAACCTGTGCAAATCTTCGTTTTAACATATATATATATATACACACATACATATATATACACATATATAGACTTTCCATATATATATATATTTTTTACTTTTATTCTTTACTTTATTCTATTCTAATATTAACTCTAAGTTAATATCTTTCATATTTTATATTATTATTATTCAGTTATATTCTTTCATATTTTATATTATTATTATTCACTTCACTAACAATTATTCAATAACTTATAATCTATTTTACTTTATAATTCTTAGCACCTTTGTTATCTCCTAACCTCAATACTAAATTCAAATTTAAAAAAAAATTGTGATTTTTTTTTTTTACCGTTTTACTTTGAATACCCCCTCCCCCTCTTATAGAGCAATGCATGTTAGGAGTAACAAGAAGAGATCGAAATAGCAATATATGGGTAAGAGAACAAACAGGTGTTACTGAACTCATTGAAAAAATGAAAAGACTGAAGTGGAGTTGGGCTGGACATATTGTTAGAAGAGACAATAATAGATGGACAATATGAAATCTTAAACTGGATTCCAAAAGATTTAAAAGACCCAGAAAGAGACCCCATGTGAGATGGGTGGATAAAATAAGAAAGTGTGCAGGGATGTGAAGAAGAGAAGCTAAAGATAGAAGATGGATTGAACTTGGAAATACCTTCATCCTGCAGTGGATTGATAATAGTTGTCAATGGTGATGTCATATGATAGTTTCTCACTGTAAGAAGCATATAGATTAATTTTCCCCATTATTAAATTTGCTCCTATCCTTTTTAAAACAATTTTCACAAGCCAATTATAATAAAAGTGCTTTATTTTATCCATAAAAGTATTGTAAATCTTATATGTTATTTTTGAAAACAGTTGTAGATACTTAAACCCTTTTTAGATTATCACATTACATGTTTATATTTATATACAAATTTTTTTGTAACTACCCTTTTGTATTTCTAGTTTTACGTATATAAAAAAAAATTTAAATATAAAATTATAGTTCTCGTTACGTTTTCCCTAATTTTTCAAGGTGTTAATAATTTCAGATATAAATTTTACTATGTATTTGAATATTTTGGAAAACAAAAATATTTTAAACATATTTCATTTCTTTCATGTATAAATCTGTCTATTGTCATTTTTACAAAAACAACTTTTGGTTTATTTTTATTAGTTTTTCGAAAACATTTTTTGTCTATTTTTATTTAGTTTGAAATCCATTTGAGAAATAGTTGAGACAGATGTTTGCTTTAAAAAAACTTACATCTCAAGAGTTTCAAGATATCACAATAATTAAGTCAAAGTAAAATAATTTTAATAAGGATAATGTCACACACACTCACCGCTTGTTTTCAGTAAAAATAAAGGCATATGATTTTATTGATCGGGAGTTCATAAGAAGTTCCTGCGCCAGAATCGATTCTGGGATTCCCTGATCCCAAGTCGAACGCTCTATCAACTAGGCTAAACCGCGGGGGGGGAAATGGCTTAGTTATTATGCAAAAAAAGAGGGGGGATTAACCAAAAAAATCTTAATTTGATCTATTAAGAGAAGCCATAATGCTCAGATATTACTGACATCATTAAAAAAATTAAGTGACTGAAATGAAGCTTAGATAGACACATCGCTAGAAGAGATGACAATAGGTGGCCAGTTGAAGCCTTAAACTAGATTATAAGAAATTGTAAGAGACCCAGAAAGAGACCACATACGAGATAGATGGGTAAAATAAGGAAGTTTCATGTAATATGAAGAAAGATCAGAAAAACTGGATTAAACTTGGGAGACTTTCATTCCTCCGCAACTCAATAATGATTGAAAAATGATGATAAATCAGTGATTGCTCTAGATTATAATAGAGGGCAGTAAAGTGGAGATCTGCTTTTATCTTATCAGCTAAGATTGGCATTTGGTAGTTTATTGTTAGATCATATATTTAATGTACACTTTTACTCCACTTAACAAAGGCAATTGGTTTCCCAAAACTCAACGTTAGGCAAGAAGGTCATATGCAGAATAAGCATTTATGATGGTTGTCTAAGGGGAGAAAAATGGCCAGTTACTCCAGTTAAAAAATTGCACTGTAAGTTGGGAATATTACATTAAAAAAATAATTTATTGAAATCATATAAAAAATTTAAAACCCCTTAATGTACATTATGTGCTTGTGTAAACTAAGCTGTGTGTATTATGCATGTACCCATTTAAAATATGTGATTATGTATGTATGATAATGCAACTTAAATCTATGTAAAAAAAACACACACACACAAAGCTTAAAGTTGGTACTTCCTGTGATCCATTCACCCATCAATCATTGTTATACAGTTTGATTTCCAAGCTCAAAGATTTTCTTGATTTTTCCATGGTCCTATTAGTAAACAAAGTCTCTTTAAAAAATGTTTAATATTGCTAGAAAAAAAAATGTGTGTTTTCACTGTCCAAAAAATACGGCAAAATAGGCCGAGAAAGTGAAACTAAACTAGCATTTAACATTTTTTTTTGTCTTCTTCCACACATTATACTGGGGGGGAAAATCCATACTGAAGTTTCGTTTTTTTTTAAATTTGTGCCATAGTATTATACTATATTACTTACGTAAATTATTAAAATTAAAAAACAATGTTTAATAACAAATCATTTGATTGACAAAAACGACTTGCTGTTTATCATTAGTGTAAGACGGGCCAAAGAAAGATATGATACAATACAAAAACGTAATCACACTCAACTTTTAAAAAAAAATTTCATCGTATTGAAAAAAAGAAAAAAAAATCTAATACATTATGAGTTTGCATATTGTAATCAATATTTAAGACTTTTGTTACAATGTGTACTGTGCTGATTTAAATTAAAAAATGTGACGGTGGTAGCAGGTTTTTTTGGACATGACGTCATTATTTATCAAGTGGGGTAGCCATGTTTTTGTAATGATTTAGCAATTTGTCGAATAGCGCAATACGTTTTGATGGCAGGATTATGAACTGTTTAAGTAAAAATTAAAGGCATTAATCTTATTCACTTTATTTGTATTGATTAATTGCATAAAATCATACACTTTTTTTTCCAAAAATGCAATTCAAATACAATGGATAACGGTTTCAATTTGATTGAAATTAGCATTCAAAAAGATTTAATCCAAAATTGATTGTCTAATATCTTAGCTAATATTTATACTGTACATAATTTAAAATTTAATATTGACAGTAGATATGACCAAAAATTATTTTTAGTTTTATGCCAAATAAGATTCATATTTTTTCCTTGGTACTGCGATTTTTTTTTTTTTTTACACGTGAAATAATGTCCCCATTGCTTTGGATATCTAAAAAGAATTATGAGATGATTTAAAATCGAGGAAGTAGAGTAAGTGTTATTTATAAATTACATTAGGTAATTTTTGATATTAACTGTATAAATCTGAAACGGTTTCATCTCTACGCTTCTTTCTTGTTTTTACCGAAAATGTTTTAGATGAGCGATGATAGCAGTTTCGATTTGACAGAAACATTTTAATTCACAATTAATTACTGGAATAATTTAGCTAATATATGTACCACATTTTAATTTTATGCTAAACGAATTTGCTATTGTGCCGAATGAACCTTTTTGTTTAGTCATTAACAATGAAAATATTTACTTTGACTATGTTATTAATGAAGTACTAATTGTCACGTAAAAATACTGGATGAAAATTAAATAAAATACTGTACATTCATTAATTATATTTTAAGCATACAATCAAAATATTAAATGCAGCACTATGATATTATATTTTATGAATAAATATATGTGCTGTACAATTTCAGCATGAAAGTCATTATTTTGCTATTGGATGAGATGGTTTTAATAACTAACTATTCCATGATGTCACCAGTTACAAAATGGCGGCCAATTTAAAAAATGGCCCCCCAAAAAAATTTTTTTAACATTTTTGTTTTATGATCATTATAATGAATAATTGATGGTATATCAAAATAGTGGGTCAAATTGATAATGATCACTATTGTGAATCCTCGCATAAATGCCAAGCAGAGTAATGGTGTATGTTTTAAAGAAAAAATCATTTTTCCTCAGACTACGTTTAAATCATATATTGCATAAAATTTAATAGCGAATTCATGCTTGTTAAATAAAAATATAATAAACATATTGTGAAATGATAAATTAGATATTAAAAAAAAACATTTAAGTGTATCTTGGAAAATTAATGACTGATATATGTACACACACTTATCACCTTAATTTTTCCTTCCAAGAATGCTATTGGAAGCCCTTATATTTTCTAATCAATATACACATACATATTGATTGAAGAAAATTGTTATATATCAATTTTTAATTACAGGAAACATAAAAAGTTCTCTACTAAACTGTTAAAAAGCAGAGGTCAAGAAGAAAATCAACACAACTTTAAATGAAGTTAAAGTGCAGTCGATTCAAAGCTTAAGTGCTTTTTTTTAATAATTGGATTAAAAAAAACCTTTCCTCCTTGATATACTGAAATACTTATAAATGGACTAACCTTAAAGTTTTATGCAAGGATTTTTTTGTACCAAATTATGTTCATTGAAACAGCTTTTGCATGCCAAAATCTACATTAACTTAAAATTTTATTTCTGCAACCAATCATTTGGGAATCATTAAAAAAAAAATCATACCTTTGTTAAAGCTATTCACACGATATCAAATATTACTTAGTAATAAACTGACAAAAACCAATGAAATTAATTACATTTACCTTTATTTATGTGAGACTATATAGTGTGTGCGTGTGAAATTAATTATCTTTACTTTTTTTATATAATTAAAAAAAAAAAAAAACCAATACTGTGGAGACTATATAGATGTAAATGCAAACTCACATATATTTATAAAAGTGAATGTGCGTGTGAAATGAATTACCTTTATCATTTTTTATAATAATAAAAAAAAAGATTGAATAATGTGAGACTATATAGACATTAATGCGAACTCACATATAACTAACTATAAATATGTGAGTGCATGGGAAAATAATTACCCTTTATCTTTTTTTTATAATAATAAAAAAAAGTCTGAATAATGTGGGACTACATAGACATAGTAAAAAAAAAAAAAACGATTGAATAATGTGACACTGTGTAGATATAAAAGCACACTCACATATATTTGTAAACGTATGTGAGGTGTACATTGTTATCTATCCAAAGAACTGGATGAATAAAAGTTTACCAATTATTCTATTTTCTTAATTTATTCTAATTATTAAGACATTGTACAGGCTTAAACCTATATTTATATATGTAATATATGCGGGACTCGAACTCAGATTTTCACACGACCCACTACTCTCAGTGCCATTTCAGATTGCTGACCCACCTGATCACACACATGTTGAAAAGATAAATAATCATTTCATGCTAAACCAGCAATCATCAGTTGATCTAGATTACTATCTCCTCACATATATACGATTAGTGCTCAGCTTTATATTAAGATAGCCAATCTTCATACTTTAATGGACAGGCTTCAAACTATTCCAACTCATAACTCTTCAGCCTTCCATTTCATTGAAAATCTGATGATGGAGTATTAAAAGCCATGTTAGTGCAAAGGTTGTCATCCTACCTACTTTGACGTATAAGCGTGTATGAGAGAATGTATATATGTGAGTGTGTATAGCTAAGCAGATTACAATTTTTTCCAATTTTTTTACCAATACATCCCTCCACATATAATATTATAGTTCATCAATCTACTTCCTTCATTGTATTTGTATTTCATGAACTTTCACTCATCAGAATGATCTACAATCACTGAAAACAGATCTCCACATTCATATTGAAAGACTGTTATTTTTATTTATTGCAAATATAACTTGTTAAAAATTTTTAGCTTGAATTCACTGCTGCATTCAACTCTCAAAATTCAGCACAAATCGTATCCAGGTTAGAAGTATTTATATTCACATTAGGCCACTCCATGAAATAGTAATTCAAACACATTCAAGAATTTTATATAAATTATAATTAGCAATTGTAAAGTAGAATATATTTAATCCATCAGGTTTCAACTAAATTTATATATATATTCTTCTTGCAATTTATTTCTTTAAAGAGTCTTAAACTTATACAATATGAATTAGAAAATTAAAATTCTCTACTCACTTTGTAAATTATAATAATAGGGATATCATAAAACAAATATTAAAATCACCTTTTCATCAGCTGTATCAAACCTTCAAACATCATTAATCATAAAAATACTGCTTTTTACAGTCGTCAGCAGACATATAATTAAATATATTTTGGCCAAGTGTGAATTACAATGAATTTCATTATTGTAAATCTTATCAACAAAACATCACATGATCACCATTTCCTGTACTTACACAAGCTGCTATTAGCAATAGCAAACTCTCCAAACAATAGTGCCACCTAGTGTAAGACTTAGTAATCAATGGATGCAAGAAGATTTGTGCATCCCCATGTAATGCTTACTCATTCAATATCCCCAGAGTAATTTCTAGCTTATGGTTTTCATCAGTGAGAAGATCTAGATGCAGTGCTCTCAGATCCAAAGCTTCTAACTGATGAAAGCCATAAGCTAGAAACTAGTATGGGAATATTGAATGAGTAGACATTAGATTGGTGATTTTGTGCACAAACCGTTCTGCATCCAGTTTACTAAAGTTTGCATTGGGTTGCACTACTATATGGAAAGTTTGTTACTGTAAATCTTATCAAGAGTACATATTAAAAATAAATAGCTTGTAATGGGCTCTTATGGTACATGCATATGAAGATTACTATTTCACAAATATTTTTACGTAAAAAAATTAAAATTTATTCAGGTAATAGAAGATTTTGAATTAGTAATTTTCGAATTAATTATAATCTATCTGCATATTATATACAATTAAAACAAACACAATTACTTTTGTAAAAAGGCGCTTTAATTAATATTTCAACCAGAAGATGGGTTTTCATCAGAAATTATAGCATATACAGATACACACACACACAAACAGAAAAAAAAAGTAGTCGCTTGATTCGATGCAACAACAAAAAAAAAAATAGATACACAGTGTTAAAATAAACATTTAACGAGGGTTATTTTATTTAGTTTACAGTTTATTGATTGTAATAAAACTCATAATTTAAAAAAAAAATTACTGAAGCATAAACATTCGGCTTCAAATTTTCAAAACAATAATAATTTTTATCTTTTAAAAGAGTGGAATTTTTAAAGTTGGCAAATAATATAAATAATTAGAAATTTGAAAATATTTTATCAACTATTATAAAAAATATCAACTCAACACAAGTCACATGATCGTAAAATTCATTTTGGGACAAGCAAGAAAAATATATTGATTGTTATTCTAGAACAGAAAAATAACAAAATTGATATTTTTTTTTTCACAAATCTTAATATTTTACAGAAATATAAAGATGTTTTTTTAGAATAAATATACCATAAGTTTGCAATTTTATTATTACATTCTCAAACGATGATAGTATAATAAAAATGTAGTCAACCGTGTGAATCAATAATCAACCAAAAAAATAAAACAACCAGCGGGTCATAAAAACAATAAAAACATTTAATTCTTTTACAAACGCATGTTTATATTATATTTAACGGCAGTAAATAACCGAAAAAAATAAATTCTATATAACTATCTAATTAAAACTATAATAAGATGGGTTTTTTTTTTATTTATCTTATTTGCCGCGAGATTATCCGTTGGAAATAAAATATACTTTTTAATAGAATAAACTTTTCTTAATAGATAATAAAATAAACAAATAGCTTTGTAGGTCAGGGTTCATAAAATGTTTGAGCCCCAGAACTGGGCACGATCCGTGGGCCTTAAGTTCCAGAGTTTGGGTACTCTTCTACTGGGCCAACCTGCACAAGGCATATATCTTAATTTATTACTACAATTTACTTTAAACATATGTAAATAAACATTTATTTTAGCACTGTTTCTAATTGTAATACATTTAATCAATCCTTCAAGCTATTGTGCGCTTTTTACAAGTGTTAAATAATAAATGAGTACTTTCACTCCCAATACAAGATATAGTATTTAGGAAAGAATAAAATGAATCCACTTATTCTATCCAACCCAAATGCTTATATATGGGCAAATCTTAAGTACTGTAAGTGAAAGCGTGAGGATAAACCACTCACTTTAAACCACTGTTTACGATATCTGAATGAATGACATCGACGAAATTATCTAGAATTTACTAGACGTTACGAATGAAACTTTAAACATATGTAAATAAACATTTATTTTAGCACTATTTCTAATTGTAATACATTTAATCAGCCATTCAAGCTATTGTGCGCTTTTTAGGAGTGTTAAATAATAAATGAGCACTTTCACTCCCAATACAAGATATAGTATTTAGGAAAGAATAAAATGAATCCACTTATTCCATCCAACCCAAATGCTTATATATGGGCAAATCTTAAGTACTGTAAGTAAAAGCGTGAGGATAAACCACTCACTTTAAAACACCATTTATGATATCTGAATGAATGATGTCAACCAAATTATCTAGAATTTACTAGATGTCACTCACAAATGAAACTTTAAACATATGTAAATAAACATTTATTTTAGAACTGTTTCTAATTGTAATACACTTAATCAACCATTCAAGCTATTGTGCACTTTTTACGAGTGTTAAATAATAAATAAGTACTTTCACTCCCAATACAAGATATAGTATTTAGGAAAGAATAAAATGAATCCACTTATTCTATCCAGCCCAAATGCTTATATATGGCCAAATCTTAAGTACTGTAAGTGAAAGTGTGAGGATAAACCACTCACTTTAAACATATGTTTAAAGTTTCATTTGTGAGTGACATCTAGTAAATTCTAGATAATTTTGTCGATGTCATTCATTCAGATATCGTAAAGTGGTTTAAAGTGAATGTTTTATCCTCATGCTTTCACTTACAGTACTTAGGATTTGCCCATATATTATTATTTGGGTTGGATAGAATAAGTGGATTCATTTTATTCTTTCCTAAATACTATATCTTGTATTGGGAGTGAAAGTACTCATTTATTATTTAACACTCGTAAAAAGTGCACAATAGCTTGAATGGCTGATTAAATTATTACAATTTACTTTACAAATGTTGCATAACTCATTTTTGAAGATATCGTCTTGGATAAATAAGTTAAATATTATTAATAATAATTTTGTTTAGAATATAAATTATAAGCCAATTTTTTAAATCTAGATATAAACGTTAAACTCAATTAAAGATTAATGTATTAAATAGTGGAATTCGAACTCAAAATTTTTCAGTTTATTCACCCTCCACTCTATATCAAGTAACCGATACACATGACCACACACCTGAAAAAGATTCAGGATCCCCAATACACGTATGCAGGAAATACATATATTGGGGATCATGCATGTGTGGTCATGTGCATCTGTTGCTTATGATAGACTGGAGGATAAATAGAATAAAAAATCCTGAGTTCAAATCCCTCTACTTACATATATATATATATAAGAAATATTCAGTATAAGAAAAATTACATTTTGCCTTAGAATTAATGTAGTAATTATTAAATCCCAGTATACTCTTTTTTGCCTACTTAAGTAATATTGCATTAGCAAATTAAATTGTTGAAGTTGTTTGCTTTTGACAAATGTTAAACTATGATGATGAACATGTGTGTGGATAAGGAACTGGACCAACTGATGTCAGCTGTTTTTGCCAGAAGTACATCTTTGATATCATTTGCTTTTTCATTTATCTCTATCCATATATTTTAAGAATAAATGAAATTTGCAAGTATTATTGTATACAACTTAGATAAATCATTAGAATTGATCTCAAAAATGAGTGGTAAAAAAATGACATTGTTTATTAAAGAATAAAAGATCCTTGTGTCCTGTCTACCAAGCTTGGCAAACAACACTTTTTTTAATTATACAGTTTCAGGGGCTACAAATATTTATTTATGCTTTTTTTTTTTTCAATTTTATTTTATAGAATATGTATTAGTTATTATGTTTAAAAATAATAATAAATTCTATTCAGAAGGTTTATGTCAATTTTTTTATTTATATAATAACATGTAAATGCTGACATACTCTGAACATTTGTTTACACATTCGGCATCTTTATTTTTGTCTTGGAAAAATGATGAAAGTTTGGTATCTTCCTTTGATAGAAGAGCATGCAGTGGAGTAATTCCAAGAATATGTAATCCTGCCCTCATGAAAAGTCTGCATTGATGGACACAATATGATACTTTACATTTCTTATATTTTTAATAGTTTTTATATTAATAAGTTGACTTAATATAAAAAATAATAATAAACAAAATGAAAATATTATAATTAATTTTTGCAGTTTTTCTTTTTAAAAAAATAACAATAAAAAAAATACTGTAAATATTAAATATAACCACTTCTTGTCAGCCATTTTGTTTTAAATATTTATTGTATGCACCTGAAACTGTATAATTAAAAAAAGTCTGCCGAGCCTGTGGACAGGATAATACACAGGTAATGAATAAAATTATATAAAGGAGAAATTAATGAAGTAAATTAAATATATATATTTATAAATTGTTTATAATAATTTATAAAATTTTTGCTCTAATTTCATGACAAAATGGGCTATTTTAATCTCCTCCTTTTTATATTGCTAACCATTCAACTTCAAACAATATCTAAAAACAAATAACAGCAAACTATAAGGTTTTACTACTTCTTTGTTGTCAATAAATCATTTTTAATTTTGCACTATTTCTAAATTCTATTAGTAATAGAAATAGAATATTTCACTTTGTGAAAATTTTAAATATGATACATAATGAAATTACTAAATTCAGCACACTCCTTAAAACATATGGCAAATGTAAAAAGTGAATGATTTCTAAGATGCCTTTCTAGAAAAAGACTTCATCAGTTGAAAGACATCTTGCTCACACATGTCTTCATCATTATTTATCCACAGCAGACATCTATAATTTAATTTTCAACTGTGACTTCATTCCATTACATTCATTTCAAATGATATCATTTAAGATAAGGATTATTTATTATTCATTTTTTAACATTCTGCCCAGATTTAAACTCTAAATTTAATTTAAAATTAATATATCTCTTAATATTAAATTCCAATTTTCTTGAGCTTACACAGTATTTACACTACATAGTAAAACTTCTAAATGCAGCAGACTCCTTAAAATATATAGATAGAGATGTGGAAAATGCAACTGAACCTCCAAGATTCATTTCTTCCAGATTCTGCATTCATCATTTGGCCTAAATGCTTGCCTATACATGTTTTCAGCATTGTAATTTAGTATTTATCCATCGCAACAACTAGTATTTAATTTACGAGTGTCATTCAACTTAAATGCACTCACTATGACAAAACCATCTACAATGAATATTAATAGGTAATATATAATCATTAATATTTACATTAAATGATATTGTTAAAATGAATGCACTAAATGAAATTATATAGCATCCTTGTATTCTAAATGTGGTCACTCAAAACAAATGGCTTAATAATCATAGAAAGATATAATATTAATATCATCTATATTCTTTAATATTTTTAAATGCTTTTCTACAATCCACTATTGACAGTTTCGATTGTCCCAGCAATCTTAGAACTATCATCATCATCAACCATTATCAATCCACTGCAGAATGAAGGTATCTCCATGTTCAATCCATCTTCTCCGATCATTAGCTTCTCTTCTCCACATCACCCCTGCACACTTTCTTATTTCATTCACCCATCTCACATGTGGTTTCTTTCTGGGTCTTTTACAATCTCTTGGAATCCAGTTTAAGATTTCAATTGGCCATCTATTATCATCTTTCTAGCAATATGTCCAGCCCAACTCCACTTGAGTCTTTTATTTTTTTCAATGATGTCAGTAACACCTGTTTGTTCTTTTGCCCATATATATAAACTAGAATATTAAAAGATTAGTAAATAAAAACTGTTTAATTGAATAATGAATAATATACGCATAAAATACGTGAGTGCGAATGCTAGAACGCAAGTGTAAGAATACGTTTTAATACCATATGCAATTATAAATATGTACTTTTAAAAATAGTAATTTCTTTATTTGTTAATTCTATACTTTTAAATGCAAGCGGTTGTCTTGCGTTGTTAGCCGAGAGGTATCGCAGCTGCCATGCAAGCAAGTAGTTGGTTGCAGACGGGTGTGTGTTCGCGTCCCGGCAGATGCTATGACATATGGAAAAAAAATGCAAGCGGTTGTGAGTCCGAAGTAAAGTGCTTTAAACAATGGGATTATTTCGTAGAGACTTGACCGACGCGCAAATGAATTTAAATGAATTCTCCCACCATTGTGTTTCACCTGATTGGTTTTTCTAGTCATTACAAATTCATGTATAGTATACAATTATTACTGTTGTTATTGTTTTATTTATTTTTTTCCTCGTAGAATGTCCATTCTTGTTTGTTAGTGGCGGTTGCTGATGAAGTGGAAAAAATATCACGTAATTAGTAAATATTAATGCCTTTTATTAAACATAAATTCATATTATATACTTTGTTGAAAACTCATACTAAATAATATATCATGGGTTAGAGAAAATTCATTCAATTATTACTCTGATTATTCGTAATAACGATTATTATTATTCTAAAATTTCAATGAGTTTATTATGAACAATTGCTATTGGATATTACGTTCTACATCTTGCTCTAAACAATTTTATCGCTGAAAATAATGTATTCTTTGTTATTTAATGATTTAAAAGTTATATCTAAACACCGTACTTTTAAATTATCTCGTTTAGCGAGTTATTCGTGTTGTGTTTACATATCGTTTAACTCAAACGTCTGTTTAACAATTTAGTTAAGGTAAAACGAAGATAAAACCGGCTATAGTTTTAATGGAAAAAAAAATAAATTTAATAAATATATATATTAACTTCAAAATGTTGAAAGAAAAAAAAAGATACAAATTTAAGTTCATAAAGTTAATCTTGTTAACATTATTTCTACATGTTCTACTCTGTGTTTAAAATAACGTTGCAAATCTTTTCCAAAATGACATCTGTTGAAAGCCAATCACTGACTTGGAAAAACTCCAATTGAATAACAAATAAAATAATTGATGACTGACAATTAAAAGAGCAGAACATGTTTCATTAAAAGAATATAAAAATTAATTCACATGTAATTAATAATACTAAAATCTTAGATTATAAATACGATATTTTATTTTGTGTATGTATATAGTTTCAAACTTAGTATATAGAAATTAGACACATTGACCACGTCATCAAGAGCATTACCACTCACAATCGACACATTGCAAAGTGACGAATCTCTTTAAGTTTAGTCAATTTTTCTATCCTAGCTTCTTTTTTCATATCAATCCAGTAAACTTTCTTATTCCATCCATCTCATACGTGGTCTCTTTCTAGGTCTTTGACATTATATTGGACTCCAATTTAAGATTGCGATTAACCATCTATTACCAATATTTCTAATGACATGCCTAGCCAATTTCAGATACTTCTTTCACTGAGATCAATGATACCTGTTTCTTCCCATCTATGTATTTCATTGTTAGCCTGTCTTCCTTACTTCAACAGCATTTGTATTGTCTATAATAATTGTCTTAAATGACCAAGTCTTAAATCCATAAGTAGAAACTGATAAAAGCAGTTTATTTATTGAACAAACACAATCATATTTTTACATTGATACCTGTTTCTTCCCATCTATGTATTTCATTGTTAGCCTGTCTTCCTTACTTCAACAGCATTTGTATTGTCTATAATAACTGTCTTAAATGACCAAGTCTTAAATCCATAAGTAGATACTGATAAAAGCAGTTTATTTGTTGAACAAACACAATCATATTTTTACATTGATTTTTTTGAAACAAAATAATATATATATAACTCAACTATTCATATTAATGAATAGTTAGAACACATATTTCTAAAAAAAAAAAAATGAAAATTCATTGAAACCTCTAAAAGACGATTTATAGTAGCATATCCCATTTCAACTACAAAATCCATCAATTGTAAATAAAGTACTGATATAGATATGTAAAATCAACATATTAACTCTGAAACATCATATTATAGTATCAATAAAAATATAACAAATGTATACAGTTTAATAAAACAAAACAATTTTCATATATAAAAAGAATTAAGCAATAATTTTGGATATATACTGGCATATAATATTTATATATAATATCAACTACAATACTGTATATAATAAAACATCACTAGAACTAACCTTATTAAATGGCTTACATTAGATAAATAAATGTATATGCTATTGATGAAAGTATATCTGCTGCAATAACTTAGGATTTAGTGATATATTTGTAACTGTTATAGTAAATGTTATAATATTAGTTCCAGTTTTATTCTATAAATTTTACACAAAATTCTCTTGAATATTTAATATCAAACATATAACACTAAAATGATGGGTACAGATACAAAGAATAGTAATTATAATTATAATAAAACAATTCACCTTTTCATCTGAATTTTTGCATAAATAAGAACCATGATAATCTCTTCAGCATTATCCCCTTAATACATGCAATTTCTTTAAAATTTTCAAATGAAAATTGACATGTTTCAATTGTTCAGTAGTCTTCTTCAGAGATTGTGTTATGTTTAGCAAAAAACATTGAATATATGAGCTAAGTTGAGTCTGTCAGCTTTGATTTGAGACTAATATGTTACTTTTATGCTATATTATCAACTTATATTTGCATATATTACAAAAGTGGTGATTATTGTTGTTAATTATCAACACATGCACTTAGAAACCAGGTAGTAACAATTCCTGTAAATAATCATATTAGTTTTATGAGGGACAATGGCATTACGTAGTCATGAGTACAAATAGCTCTGGAAGGATTTTAATATTAGAAATTGGTAATATATCCTATTACTTTATATCAAATCCATCCATTGCAAAATTGAATATAACAAATGGTTGTACTACGCAAACTAGTTTCTGACTATTGATGTTTATCAATGGGGACAATGCATCCATACATCATACCCCCTGAAGCCATATTTACTTGTTTTTTTATTAGCTCAATTAATGATCAAATATTTAAAACTATAAATCAAGTCAATTTAAATGAATAATTATTTAAGCCAATAGCCAAAAATAGACTTTAAATTGGTTAGTCCTACCTTACATGGTCCATTGAACACTTAAATTTACAATAGCTGTTTCAATAATAAAATAATAGAAAGCATTAATGTTGTAATATAACTCTGAATGTAAGTTTGGATGTCTTAATTGGTAACTATTGACATTTGGCAAAAAATTATTAAACAACAAAATATTTTACTTTAAGTATTTTTTTTTAATATGGATCAATATTTCTTAAATTTTGCCATATTACAACGTGTCACCATAAAATGCAATGTCATGGTAGAAGTTTTTGAATAATAGATATTCAGATTAAGAATACTCTAGCTGCACATCCACAGCTCCAACCTGGGCATTAGGTGTTTTCAGTAAGAAGCACTGTACTTGTCTTTACATATCTAAAAATCACTTTTACCTTTTTTTATATTAATCAAGATAATAATCTATGACCAAGAGCAATCTAAGATAGTATATTTAGCATATATGATAGCATTATAAATTATGTTTTCCAACAGTCTTAAATCCTTTTCTAATTTCTTCATAGATAAGGCTAACAAATGAAGCTCTTAGTCAAGCTAAGTGGAGCTCCTATTGAAATCTGATTTTCTTTTTATTATTTCAAAATATCTTTTTAATATTGTACAAAAATTTGTAATATGATAGAAATTTTTATCAAACATTTTTGTTACTTATTTTATTACAAATTACCTCATGTATACATACTATTTTCAAATATATTGGCAAACTGCTATTAATAATATCTAGCTAATCTTATAAAAATTACTACATGCATGTATGAAGTAATCACATGTGTATATTTATGATTTATGCAGTTTTGTGGTTGTATATTTTAGTGATAGTTTTCCTATCAACTAAATGTCCTATTTCATATTTTTTCAAAAAATCTGGTATATAGATTGTAAGCAATTTAAATTTGTTTATGATGCTAATTTTTCTACAGAGTTAATGCAAGCTTTTTAAAGACACATATAGGTTAAGAAAATTATTTTTTTTTATAATTAGTGAACAATTATATAAAAAAAAAAAATCTTGAAAATAAAACTGGAAAGCATTTGCTTGATTTTGGCTATGTTTTTTTTTTCATGTCAAATGCATTGACCAGGAAGCAAACCAGGGCCAGCTGCTTGTAAGACAGCTATGCTAACCACTAGGCCACCAAAGCTTGACAATTTTGGCTATGTTGTTTCTATTTTTGGTGGTAAATAATAATGAAACAGACGTTTAAGAATTATCAGGAAAATATGGACCAGAAATATAGTCCAAATTGCTTTTAATTATTCTAAACTATTTTGATTCTTATTTTATTTTAAGAAGTCCTGTTTCTTCAACAATTTATTGCATCATTTACAAATCTTTTAGAACAAAAATTAATATTTAGACATTTCTATTTTAATTAATTGTTTACTTATGTATTCTGTTTGAATTTCAGACTTTGTATAAAAAATTACTTAAATTTTTTGTTAACATGACTTCAGAAAATATCAAAAAATGCAAATAAGAACAAGAAAATAGAATCATTCAGAAAGAATGGTTAGAAAAATTTGCTTTTATTGACAATAACGAAAAGTTGTTGTGTCTTATTTGTAAAGTTCTAATTGCAGACTACAAAGTTGTGAAGTAAGTTATCCCCACTTTTCAACTCAATATCCATACAATTCAAAATTACAAACAGAGAAACTTAAGTCACTGGAATCAGGTCTTCATAAGCAACAAAGATTTCTGTCTTCCTTTAGTCATGAGGGGGACAAAGATGATGGAGCCAACAAAGATAGTTTTTTGGTAGCTTGGAATATTCCTCATCCAAACATCCATATGGAGAAAGAGAATTTATTAAAAGAAACTTGGAAGACGTGCTTAAAAAGTTTGGATACAGGTTTGCATAAATTAGTCACACAAGTATGTCATGCCATACAATTGAGTGTCTTATTAATGAAATTAGTAAAAATGTTGATAATAGTTTGATGTGTGGTGTCAAAAATTGTACAGCATTCAGTTTAGTTCTCAATGAATCCACAGACATCCATGATGTTCCACAATGGCTGTTTTTGTGGGCTATGTATCTGCATATGTAAATATGAAAAAAAAATGTTAGAACTATCTAGCTTTTACTGAAACAATTTGCAGTATCAATGTCAAAAGTGCACTTGATGAGCTAATGAACTGATTTGAATTACCTCATGATAAATTTGTAAGTGATGGTCTCCTGCAATAATAGGGGAAAACCTAGGTCTTATTGGTCTTTTAAACAATAATCCTAAAATTCCATATTGTGCCCTTCTTCACTGCATAATTCACTGTGAGCATCTCATAGCAAAGTACTTAAAATACAAAAATGTGTGAAAGATTGTTCAGAAGATTCTGTAATTTAATTAGAATACCAAAACACACCATCAATTTAAGAACTTTTAGAAGAGTTAAATGATGAAACAAATGAATTGGAGAATGATCTCTCCTTTTGATCTGTTATAAGATGACTGTCAACTTACAATGTTTTGAACTGTTTTGTGGAATTCCTAAATCCTATCATAACATTTAAAAAAAAAAAAATACCCAGAATTAGAAAATGAAATTTGGATTTTTGACTTAATATTCCTTACAATCATGACTGGACATTTGGAAACGTTTGGCTTTACAAGGAAAGGAAAAAATGATTAGCGATTTGTCACAAACTGTAATTTAGTTTTGAAGATAAACTATGACTTTTTGTGCATAATCTTAAGTCCAGAATATATAATCATTCTCCTTGAGTAAAAGCAAATATAATTAGTATCAAGAAAAAAAATTAGATAAATATGAAGAATAATTGGAAGGATTGCAGATTTCAAATATAAGTTTAAATATTTTAAAAGTTTCAAATCTACATTTGCATATTTTGAGAACCCATTTATTTGAAATATTATTGAAGATGGATTTCCAATTTCTAAAATAATACTTGTTGGAAAAGCAGCTGGGGAATTGGAGTTATTAGAAATGAAAGAGGATCAGGTGTTGCAAATACGTCACAAATCTAATTCTCTAATTAATATGTAATAAGAAATGTGGACTTAATCAGTGAAGTATTGAATAGCTTCATGCTCTCAGATCTAATTGCTTCAGCTTCACCTATTTATATAGAAAGTAGGTTGAAGTAAAGAAGGGGTTCCCCTCCTTTGATGGGGGTTCCCTCTTTTCTTCCAAACTGGAAGCTTGTGGTTAAGACCTGTAGAGGTCTCTACTATCGCATTTTTATGTGCATATTCTTGAGGTTACAGCCTTAGTAAATATTACTTAAATATTACAAATTAAATTTTAACAACTTGTGCCAGAACCAAAATATTCACACTTAAAGAAAGCAGTTTACTGTCTAATTTCAATATCTGGTCCAACATATTGCTATGAATCATTATATTTCACAGTGAAGTTCATGGAGTCAAAATATCATTCACAGTTGACCAATCATCTCACAGAATTGCTGCACACATCTTTAACAAATTATAAGCCAAATTTGAAAGATTTGACCAAATATCTTCATTAAACATTATACTTTTTATTAATGATTTTTTTATTATATTTTAGTTTTATTATTAAAATTTTGAAATAATTATTTTGTATTCTCTTTCTTTTTCTTAATTATATTTTCTTATATACTTTATACAGCACTAAAACCTGTATAGAATGTCATTATATTAATCAAGTTAAATAAAATCGCCTATATATATTTACTTTTGTATACCTAAGTAATAATAATAAAGTGTGACTCATAATATGTGAAAAACTAGCATGTAGCTATCATTGACCTCATGCATGCCATAAAGTGTGACTCATAAATGCCATAAAGTGTGACTCATAATATGTGAAAAACTAGCATGCAGCTATCATTGACCTCATGCATGCCTACCCTTGGATAAGACCAAAAATATATTTACTCCAGCACAATGATAGGTAGCTGGCTTGGTAATACTGGACATTATCATGTAAAACCTTGCAGCTTAGCACTTGGCTTTACCACATCTGGACATGTTGAATTTCACAGAAAAATTTAAATTAATTCAAACACAAGATTAATAAAATTGTATGATTTAAACAATCTAAAATTATGAACCAAAGCTAAATGGTTTGTTTAATATATAGTCTTCCATTAAGACAGCTACCATAATACATTTTATTTGTCTTTTTCACTGTTTTTTGTGGGAAAGAGATCGAGACTTTTGCTTATGTAGTTAAAACAGGCAAAACTCTCCATATAGTAGTGCCACTTGTGCTAACCAGAGTAATCAATGGATGCCAGAAGACTTGTGCATAAAATCTCCATCTAATGCCTACTCATCCAATATCCCCAGACTAGTTTCTGACTTGTGGCCTTTGTCAGTGAGGAGCCTTGGATCTGAGAGCACCGCACCTAGATCTTAGGATCTAATGCAATCCTCCAGCAGCCACCTTTTATCTCCACTTAACTACAAAACTATGAGTCTTAGACTGAAAACACCTTAATGTTTTCAATCCAAGCCCATTAGTTTATATAATCATATGGGTCTGAACTCATAGTTTTGTAGTTAAGTGGAGATAAAAGGTGGCTGCTGAAGGGTTGCCTTAGATCCTAAGATCTAGATGCAGTGCTCTCAGATCCAAGGCTCCTTGCTGATGAAGGTCACAAGCCAGAAACTAGTCTGGGGTTATTGGATGAGTAGGCACTATATGGGGATTTTATGCGCAAGCCTTCTGGCATCCATTGATTACTCTAGCTTGCTGTGTGTGGCAATACGTATAATGAGTTTTGACTGTTTTAACAACAGTTATACACAAGCATAAGACGTGGTGGTCATGTGATGTTTGTTAGCTTATGTAGTTAACTTGTTAAGCCCATTTTCATCTATATGCCTATATATTTAAAAAATATGTAAAGTAGTTTTTAGGTGAATTTATTGTATCATATGTTCTATGATTCAGGAACTACTTCTATAATAAATTAATCTTTTAATTAAGACGCTATTATTTAAGTAAATGTATTTTTAGAATTTTTTACAAAATCATATTTTACTTCAGTTAACCTTTAACCCCAAATCTATAAATTATCACCTAAATATATTATGAATAAGTGCGCATATTTAATTTGCGCAACTTATTTTTTTCTTTATGATTTCATGTGAATTGAAATATTCATTGAAAATAATTATACATTTTGCAGTATTATTATAATTTTCAACCATTATCAATAGACTGTATTGTGAAGGTCTCCCTAAGTTTAAACCAGTTTCTCGAAAGTCTAACCTTCCTTTTCCATATCGCATCAGCAAATTCCCTTAGTTCATCCATCCATCTCATACACGATTTCCTTCTAGGTCTTATACAATGTTCAGAATCCTGTATAAGACTTCAACTATCTATCTACTGTTATCATCTCTTCTAGCAATATGTCCAGCCAAGTTTCATTTCAGTCTCTTAATTCTTTCCAGAGTGTCAATAATACCTGTTCTTTGTTTCATCCATGTATTTTGTTATCAATCACTTAAACACTTATAGTCAATACAACGATTCTGAAATGATCGATTCATATTAAGATAGAGCATCTATCCACTAGCAAACCGTAGTTACGAATCATTTTTATTAAAGATTAATGGATGGATGTGAAGGTGGCGACGAGCCCATTATCAGAAAAAATAAAGTCTAACATTGACTCAGCCTGTGTTAGAATACACGCCACCAACCATTAGAGATTAGAATAGCAGAATCATAAATTTTTGAAAGTATGTAAATACTATACATTTTAAAATTCGCGTATCTATTTTAGCCTTCCTTTCTGTCTCTCTCTCTCATTTTCTTGTTAATAAATTAGAATTTACAAAAGTATCCACCCACACGCACGCACCTGGTAATGGCAATAAAAAAAAAGGAAATTGTTAAAATTTCTAATATATTGTAAAACTGGAAACGATTTCTCAACAGTTTTATGGATAAATTGAAGCAATCTATTTATTTTAATTAAATTTAAATATAGTCGCATGAAGTAATCAACTCAATTTTATCTAGTCATATCCTTAAAAAAGGAAAAGTAATTTACAAAAATTAAATTTTAAGTACATTTTATAAAAAATCATGTTATTTATTTTATAAAATAATCATGTCATTTATATGAGTAGAAATATTTATAGAAATGAGGCGCAGATTGTATAATGGGACGGTTAATATTCACTTGGGCAATTAGTCCTTCAATTACATGTAACTAAAAAATACAAACACACATTTTAATCGCTTATTTTTTAAAAAAAAAAATGCAATTTAAAGCGATAAAAGTTTATTCTTTGGTTTATTGACTAAAGCATACAATTAAATAAAACAATCAAATGACTGTAGTTCGAACGCCGGAAACGGGCAGATGCAACACAAAGCAATCCTATATATATAAAGAAAGAGAGGGGGGGGCGACATAACTACAGAAACAAGTATACTCTTCTACATATATATTCAGAGAAATTCATGGTAGTGTGTAAGAAAGTGCTTATTAAATGTGAATTTTAAGTTTTATTTTATATTGTTAATACAGTATAATTCCTGTTTGGTTTAATGCTTTAAGCTAATTTGCTATATTAAAATATTTAAGAATTAAAAAAAATTCATGTTTTCAGAAAGTCTAATCGATCTTAAGTTTGATATTTGTAAATAAAAAGGAAAGGCAACAAGATCGGCGAGATAGTATGGTATGCAGAAGATTTGAATAAAGACCTTATGTCAGTATACTTGTACAAAAGGTGGGATGATTGTGTTAGGAGGATTGTTGAGTGTTATAGTGGCAAAGAATGGGATAGAAGAATGGATGCATTAATAAAAAAATTAGGGAATTGGAGAGATGAAGAACTAGTATGGTGAATAAAAAGGGTTTAAATATCTATAGAAATAACAGAATATTGGGTGTGAGTTAATTTACGATAATAGCAAGGAAAGTAGTTTACTGTTTAAGGCTCGAACAGGATCGTTAGTAACTAAGGGAATATACACATAAATGAAGAAATATGGGTGATTTACTCTGCAAGTTATATAAGAAAGGCATGGAAAATATTAGGCATCTGATAATTGAATGTAAATGCTTACAAGCAGAAAGGATACAAATAATGAAGTTGTGGAAGAATAAATATAAACAAAATGATTATACAGAAAGTGGGTTCTTGGTTTTTATGCTGGAATTAGAAAAATATAAGGGGTGTCTAGATATAAAAGTCATAGAGTGAACAAAGATGATATTGTGGAAATGGGATGAAGCAGGATAGAGAAAAATATGGGGGAAAACATAGAGTGAGGAATTGAAAGGGAAGGTGGCTAACAGGTTTGTCTGGCCATAGTGGCTGAGAGATTCCGGACTTTGATAAAGGAGAAGCCATAGCCATCCCATCAAAACTAATTAAATTATAACTTATTAAAATGGTAATTAAATAATATTTTTTTGGTTTTCATTTACAATTTTTTTTAAAAGTGACAATCTATTTATTATTTTGTGGGGTTGTTTAAAAATTTTAACAACGCGTACCCACTGAATATTACTCCTATATGCCAATAGTGTTAAAAAATAAAATTTCATCAACGTATGATAAGAAGTATCAGAAGAAAAACAAATTTTAAATACTTTTGAATAATTTAAAATTAAATTTTAATTAATTTTATTCTTAATTTTAAGAAGCCTTGAGGCAAAAAGTACTTGAAAAGAAATATTCAGATTGCAAATAAAGATTTTATATCATTTTTTTTCCAAATATAATATTTAATATCAATTATTGTAATATACTATTTAATATATTACTAAATAATGAATTTCAATATTTTACTTTACAATTCTCCATTACATGAGCATTTAAATATAAAATTCATCCTGGAATAGCAATAAATATAGTTAAAGTTTATATCTGTGCTAGAGATAATCTCTAGTTTCGAAAATGATTAGTAATAATCATTAGTGTATTTATCTGAAATGGATGGCGTCAAAGTTGTGAGTGGAGGAAGTTTGACAATGTTAAATGAAAATATAACAATTTTCTCTAGATAAATACTTTGCATATAATAAAGATGTATATGAGAGATTGGGACCTGGGCCAACTGATGAGTGCTGGTTCAGCACTAAATGCATCTTGGGGGTCATTTGTCTTTTATTATATCTTTATTTATATGTATTTAAAAAGAATGGAGAAGTATGGAGATGTTTATTATATTTATAAAGATATTACATACAGGGACAGAGAAAGGTGAATAATTCCGTGTGTGTAAATTTAAAAAAAAAAATCAGATATATTAATCTTTAACTGCGGTTTAAAGTTTATATCTGTGCTAGAGATAATCTCTAGTTTCAAAAATGATTAGTAATAATCATTAGTGTATTTATCTGAAACGGATGGGTCAAAGTTGTGAGTGGGGAGAATTTGACAATGGTCAATGAAAATGTAACAATTTACTCTAAATAAATACTTTGCATATAATAAAGATGTATATGAGAGATTGTGACCTGGGCCAACTGATGAGTGCTGGTTCAGCACGAAATGCATCTTGGGGGTCATTTGTCTTTTATTATATCTTTATTTATATGTATTTAAAAAGAATGGGGAAGTATGGAGATGTTTA
This sequence comes from Epiperipatus broadwayi, assembly GCA_028023455.1. NCBI lineage: Eukaryota > Metazoa > Onychophora > Udeonychophora > Euonychophora > Peripatidae > Epiperipatus > Epiperipatus broadwayi. The sequence goes on from JAQFVV010012555.1 coordinate 2,469,019, forward strand.
TTATATTTATAAATATAGTTACTGCTACATCCAAGACCATAAATTCAAATCTGCATGAAAAGTAGGTATTTTTTCAGGTCACTAAAAAATTTTCAATCAAGTTTGGAATTTTTTTAAAAAAATAACCTAACCATCTCTGGTCATTTGATATTTATCTATAGATGATATTTTGATATTATAATCTCTAGGTTATATCTTTAAGGCAATTGAGGGTGGAGATTAGTGTCAATGCACAGCACTGATAGAAAAGCAAAAGGCTGCACTAAAAGCAGTAATGCTATTTATTTACTTTACCCTAAAACCACATATTAGACTCTTGGGCTAGTCAATGATCCCTATATTGTAGTGCCAATATCCTAATTCTTAGAAGAGTTTCTGGATATTATTTTCATTAAAAGCTATATTCAGAAACTACTTTAAGAATATGAATATACCCCAAGGTTACTCAATCTTACAAAAGAGGTTTTGGAATAGAATTAATAAAAAGAATGGCAGATGCTAATGCAGATTTTTAAAATATGCATAGAAAGTCATGTGATATTTAAATTAACTATCTTGAATTCACTTTTTATACACATATCTTTTCAATAAAGCAATCTATTAGTATCCATTGAAGACATACAAATTTATTTAGTAGCATGTTTTATTATATATACATTCCCAAAAATGTGATGCATTTTTAAAATATTGCAAATATATAAAAAAAATGTAATGCATATATATATATGAAATAAAATTAACATTATTCTCATCTCTCACTACAAAGAGATCAAAATATAAAGATTGTTAATTTATAAAACATGGTTAATTTCTTAAATATTTATTATTTTAATGTAAAAACTACATTTTTAGATTTTTTTGCTATGTAATAAACATTTTCCTTTATTCAAGTAAAACAATCCCATTTAAATTCATCTTTTTTCCCATGCATATTTTTCCCTGAGTATAGCTTCCATCTATTGACAAAATCTAAAGCAATATATTAAAAAATGGGAATTTCACCTAGCCTTTGTAAAATTAATTATCAAGTTAAATCCTGAAAATAACAATAAGGAAAGCAGAACAATCGATTGCTTTACTGATATTGTTTCAAGAGAAGAGGATGGGTTAATAAATCAAAAAAAAACATGATTAAATTATATGGAGTATTAATCACTGGAAAAAAGTGTTGTTTGTGATTCATCCTGAGATAGTAAATAAATGAATCAATAACTGTCTATAATGTAAATTATACACACATGTATATCTATGTATCATACAGAGAAAAAAATTGATAATAGTAATACTGTGTATCATAATCATCACCATCATCTAATTAAATCAATCAGTAGTTAGATAACCATAATGCTCAGTAAAATATTACTATTATTATCAAATTTTTCTTATTCTGTACACACAGATATAAGTGTGTGTATGTTTCATTCTTATGTAAATGCAAAACTAATTTATATTCACTAAAATTATGATTCCTACTGTTTGATTACCACATCATGATTACTTTGTATTATTTATTATTTTTATTTTAAATAATGTTATACAAAATTCTTTTGACAAATTATGTAAATACTTTTATGCAAAAAATAACTTTCAGCATAAAAACTAACAAAAGTAAAACTTTTTGTGATAAAGAGCTTCTAAAAGTCTGCTTATCATAAATCATGTTCATTTCTTTCTACAGAAAAAGCTGTTCATTAAATACTTTTAATATATAACTATTGTTTATCTATATTTAATTTTTGTGAAGAATTCAAAAAAATATTTTAAATTTAAATGATTGGGATTCTTCACTATTTATACAAAATTAGTTTTAAAAATGTGATCAAATTCATAATCAATGGAGCCAAGTGTCAACAGAAATTGTGCTAATATCATTTAATTAGTAGCACAGGGCAATAAAAGTAGGCATTTTGTTACACATTGGCAACAATGCAACTGTAGAATATAAGAGTATTAAAATTGTAGGTATTAAGTACAATATTGCTAATGGATAAAATAAGCACTGAAGAAAAATTTTTATATGCAAAATAATAATAAATAAGCTGTGAATTTGAAAAACATAAACACACTTATCTTATTCCTTTATATATAGGTTGTTTTTTCCATCCATTACCAAATTTAACTTTAAATTTAAAAGAAAACATAAATGAATAAAAAATATCTCCAGTGTTTAATTTTTAAATAACTGATAACAATTTGGCAATATTTTCCACACTTCATATTCATAAAAAATGGCTTTTATTTTTTTTCTTCTCCCTTGCTGTGTATGAATTAGTTATTACAGTGCAGGGTCCAAGCTATTGATAGGTATCACTGATGGGAGCTAGTGGAAATACCTTCATATATCATCAAAATAACAGATGAACAGTGTCAGCCAAAAGAACTTCCTTCTGCCTATTTTCAAAGTCTAGGTACTGTTTCTCTTATAGCTTTTTCAGTTTCCTTTTCCTTCTTTAGATATTTGAGTCAGTATAGGACCCATTACAAATTTTTCTACACTACTTGTGTCATAGCATTGTTTGTTTGTGGAATCACATTTCCATGCTTTAACTATGAGCACAGCATTTCTGATTCCAATTTCTTTTTCAATGTTTTGTATAGCTCATGCCCTTGGGCATAAAGAAAGCATTGATGGAAACAGATTTAATTAGTTTGCAGTCTTTAGTTGTGATATTTTCTTGCAATAGTATAATCACTAACAACTCTACTAGAAATTGGATGCGAGAAAAGAGTTGTAGCTGGAAAATGTTGTATGTTAGATGGCCTTACTTAAGGATCATTCTGCCCATCATGGAACTGAAAAGGAATTAGTGAATAACTCATTATAGTGATAGAAGTAAAATCATATTGTATGAATAATAATGATAAAGTAGAGGTAGTAGTAGCATTAGACATAAGTATTATAAATCTATTTTTTTCTTAAATATAGCTATATGGAAAGAGCAAATTTTACTTGATGCAAGATCAGAATGAAAAACAACACTGGCAGCTGAGAAGTTGTCAAGCTTTAAGATCAATGTAGCTGCTCTTAGTGAAACTCATCTTACAGGGAAATTTACTAAAACAGTTGAAAAGTTAAAACATCTTTTCAAAAGGGCAGATAAGTAGGTGAAAGAAGAATGCATAGTGCTGAATTTGTCATAAAGTCCTTTTTATTATCTATTGTTGAAATTTCATGTTGTATCAATAAAAGGTTATTGGTGCTAAAACTCACCTTAGTTAATGATACTAAAGCTCATTTTATTAAGGCATATTGCTCTCTGGATTTGAGTTTCAGATCATACATATGGTAAATGCATGTACTAAACATTATATCATGCAACTCTTCTAAATATGGTTAGAAATAATGAATGATGATTAAGAAAAATAACATTTAGGAAAGATAATCAATGACTAAGCCAGTCTTTAGATGGTGAAATCAGATGCTGCAGAATATTAAAAACTGGCAGCAAACCAAAATGGAGAAACTAACTGAAATAATCGTGGTTAAAAAAACATTATGCAATAATAAGCAATGATTCTAATAATAATAATAACAATAATTGAATGGATATATTACTTAGGAGTTCATCAAAAGATCAAGCACTAAGCGAATTACTGGCGCCATATGGTGACTTAAATTCCAGAGTAAGCCACTCAACCATTGCAGGAAACCACATAAACTGAGCCTAATAATGCATAACTTTAGTGATCAGATGAGAACCAGTGTTTAACATAGTATGAAGGCAGTGATATAAATGGTTTGTTAATAATTATTTATTGTTATATGTTCAGTCTTTCTAACAATGAAATCAGCACTGAGATGTATAATTATAGAAGTAAATACAATAGGAAGTTCTCCATTTTGATAAGGATCTTATGATCATGCTTTCTTCATTAATCCTTACTACATCTGCAGTTAGCTGTTTGGCAAAGTAATAAGATACAAACTTATAAATTAAGATTTTGAAAGAAGTTTTCTTTATGTAAAAAACTTTGTCCATTAAACGGAAATGCTATGCACAACTTACGATTTGGAGATTCATACACTCCTACACTATGATTACTGCATCTGTTATCCATTGAGAAATAAAAACATAATTAATTTACTTCTAGGCAGTTAATAAAAAGTTCAAACATTGAAAGTGACAGATCCACAAAAACAGACCTGAATCTGGGATTTTCCACTTTGCCATTATACATGTATAAAATAAGGGTGGATAATTACTTATTGTTCATGAGTTCATAATAAAATCAAGCAGTGGAAGTAATAAAACTGGATAAAGATTCATGGACTGTGAACATAAGAGATTACTATTCTATACTCCATTAAAGCACACAGGGTGATACAATAATAGTAATAATCAAAGGATTCATTGTTTAAGAATTCACAGGAAGTTCAAAAACTGATAGTGATGGAATGATGCCACAATGCATAATCCTTGAGGTCCAGAGTCTGTCATTTCATCAACTGCACCAAATCATGCAATGTGCTGATAATTTGGACAAATAAAGGTAATAAATGCATTAGTTTTAGAAAAAAGATGTATAAATTAATATTTCTGTAGTATAATTTTCACTACATCACTTTCACAAGGTAAAGATTGGTTTCTATTCACTTTCAGTATATGATCAAAGATATGTCAAAAAATATATGATGCCCAAGATGCACATGTTATGCTGAACTAACTTATCAGTTGGCCCAAATCACAATCTCTTGCACATAATTTTATTATTGTTCAGTATGTGTATGTGTGAAACTTACCACCCTCATAACTTTGACACAAACCACTTAATGAAAGTACATTAATAATTTCTATTAGTCATTCATTAGACTCATGATCATCTACCTAATGGATAATATTTCTGTAATGTAATTTTAATTGTACCCCCCTCGTGCAAGGTGGGGACTGATTTCTATCCAAAATGTACATCTTGGGGATTATACATCTTCTTCACATCTTCGGTTATGCATTTATAATTACACCTTCCACAAGGTGGTAAAAGCAGTTAGAAACCAATCCCTACCTTGAGTGAGAGTGATGTAGGGAAAATTACACTACAGAAATATTATTAATTAAGTGGATAATCTTTAGCCTAATAGAAAAATTATTAATATTCTTTCATTACATGATTTATGTCAAAGTTGTGAGAGCAGTAAGTTTGACACTTATCAATTAAACTGTAGTAATTTGCATGATAAAATATGTCACATGACCATCACTTTTTATGCTTGTGTATAACTGTTGTTAAAACAAGCAAAACTCACTATATATATTGCCACACACAGCAAGCTAGAGTAATCAATGGATGCCAGAAGGCTTGTGCATAAAATCCCCATCTAGTGCCTACTCATCCAATATCCCCAGATCAGTTTCTGGCTTATGGACTTTGTCAGTGAGGAGCCTTGGATCTGAGAGCACTGCATCTAGATCTTAGGATCTAATGCAACCCTCCAGCAACCACCTTTTATCTCCATTTAACTACAAAACAATGAGTCTTAAACTGAAAACACCTTAATGTTTTCAATCCAAGCCCATTAGCTTATATAGTCATATGTGACTGAACCCAGTTCAGTACCCATACATTTTGGTGTCTTTGGTTCTTTAATAACCATAGCCACCACTATCCTATTAGACAGGATTGGTTTTAAGCCAATAAACATCACATGGTCACCTCCTCTTATGCTTGTGTATAACTGTTGTTAAAACAGGCAAAACTCACTATATATATATTGCCACACACAAAAAAAATGATAAAATGTGTGTGTGTGTGAGATCGTGATTCGGATCAACTGATGAGTGCTGATCTAGCATGAAATGTGCATCTTGGGATCAGACATATTTTTCACAGGTCTTTGATTATGTTTATGACTATACCCCTCCACAGGATATTAAAATTACATGAAAACTTGCGTGAGAATATTGTAGTGAAAATTACATTACAGAAATATTATTTATTAAATAGATGATCTCTAATAAAAAATATTAATACTGTAGAAATAAATTGTTTTAAAAAGATAATTTAAAAAATCGACCGATTTATTGTTCAGGAATACATATCATGTGTGAACAACAGAGTAACAGAGTTGAGAAGACCATGAACTTTAGAGTCTTCCATATAACCACTACACTAAAGCACAAAGGGTTACTACGATATTATGTTAGTTTTGCAGAGAAAAATACTTTTTTAAGTCAAGCGTTGTTAGCCGAGAGGTCAGCGCGGCTGCATTGTAAGCAAGCAGTTGGTTGCAGACCGTTGTTGCGAGTTCGCCTCCCGGCCGATGCTGTGACATATGCAAAAAAAAAAGAAAATACTTTTTAATCTTAACTACTTCAGGTCTTTTTTTTTTTTAAAAAAAAAAACTTCCACTCCTTCCTCCCAAATAGTAGAAAGTGACAATTTTTAAAATCTTTAATAATTCAGAAATAGCGAATTAAATAGATATTATTTCGTGAAAAGTAAATTATACGTTTACGTTTTCCATTTTGATTCAAAAATAAAGAAAATACTTAAAGACCGTTTTATATATATAGCTTTTGATTTATTTTCTACTTTCTTCCAACTTATCATTTACTTGAGTAGATTTTTTTAAAAAGGTAAAAAAAAAAAGGATTCGAAGTTAAAACTAATGTAGTTAATATCTCATCGTAATAAATGATGAGAATCAACTCGTCCATAATAGACTTTCTAAAGTATTAATGTTTTATTGGCAATTTAAAGTTATTGTTTTTTCTTTGATTGAAAACACACACACACAAAAAAAAAAACGACTAAGAAAAATATTGTTTATTACGACATAAACAATTTTTAATAATAATTTTTATATTATAAGAAGCATTTAATTAAAGTTTTCTTAATTAGAATTTATATCGATTTATTGAGGTTTTTTATGCATTCCTATATTAAATATGAAAATTAATCAAAACTTCTGTTATAAATTGTAAGAAATAAACTGTAAGTTAATTAAAGATTGCCTGTAATATATATAATGCACGTACATTTGTATTTACGTTATTGTCTAATATATAGGTTTTATGATTCAGTAAAGTCTGAAAGCAATAAATATTCTTCTTGGTTATATTATCTAGTCATGGCTCCCCCCCCCCGACCCTTAACAAAAATAATTATAAGCAAATAACTGTATTTGTGCATCGACTCATGCTTACATACATAAGAAAAGGCAGTGCATAATGATTTTTATTGGTTTATATAGCTAAACACCTGTGTTTATGTGTATATATGCAAATTGTTATATAAGAATATTACAAGCAGACTCTTATTTAGGCAACCATCTTGTGTTTAAACATACATATACGTAAGCTAAAACAGATACACAACGATACTTATTAGATTATACAGGTAAAATACTGTTTTGGGTTATGCATATTATATATGTATGTGTACACTGTATCTAGGTAAAGTCAACAGGTAATTGGATAATATCTCTCTAATACGCCTGCAACGTCATCTCTGAATTGATACACGTTATGTAGTGACAGTTTTGTTATTCATCACAAAAATTTTAAGATGCTAGTATCTCTGAATCACAACATGACTTATGCTTAACTCAAGTGGAATAATGTGTTAATAGTAATGCAGTTTTAAATTGGGCAAAGTTGCTATGGAAACAATTGAAATGATTCAAACTGGGTATTTTCAGTGATATTAGGAGTCACAAAAAAGTTTTCAAAAATGTTTTGCAAGATTTCATGATGGCAGAGAGAAGTGAAGCCAATCTGTCCAATTTAATTTTGGAATTGATATGACAGACATGTTAACACTTGAAAAATTTTGTGGCAAATAATTAAATTGTCACTACAAAACGTCCATTGATTCATAAATGGCACTGCAAATAGCTTGAAGAAAAAAAATAGTGCTTGGAGAGAAAACCAGTCACCTGTTCATTGGCACACACTATGCATATAGCGATATTGTGTATAATAATTCTTGGAAGGTAAATATATGTTTGTTTTATGCATATATATATATTGTATAACAATCTATAAAACCTGCAACAAGTAAGTACAGGCAAGAAACCATGAAATGCAAAATGAATTAATACTTTGAGTGATTGTTTCTTGGAATGATTGTCAGCAAAACATTATGTGGCCTCTACATTTGGAAGATCCTGGTGATAAGTGCTAGAACATTTGTTTATCATGTTTGAATTTGGACTTGGATAAAACCTTAACTTTTTCCAGACCCAAATCAAGCTTAGAATTTTTCTTTCAGGTTAAAAAACTCAGCTAATTATTTAATATTGATCAGTAAATGGGTATTTAGTGTTTCTTAACAAGAAACTAAAACAAAAATGAAAAAAGCTTTTAAATCATTACCTATCAATTGGAAAACCCAATAAATAATACACCTTTCTCTTCATTGTCCCTCTATGAAAAGCTATTGAAAAGATTTTTGTCTTGTCTATACTATTTAAAAGTTGTTTTACCTACGTATACCAACTTAAAACCAATGAAATATCATGATTCTATCTCATGATATCACTGTAAATAACTAAAACAACCATTAAAATTATCTATAATAGAAAGTTTGCAAAATGTTTGTGTGATATATTCAGTAATTTTAAACCCTATTACATTCTGGAAAGAATATTTATTTATTAATAAAAGTCTCTCTTCATTAATAATAATCAAGTTTTAAACAGAATTCTGCATTAATGAATATTTCTAATCCTTATAGATCATCATCCAGTTTCTCTAGTTCATAACCTCTCATGTCTGCAATACACCAATAAGCTTGTTTCATCCATCCATCACTCATGTTGTCTCTTTCTAAGTTTTTTACAATCTCTTGAAGTCCAGTTAAAAATTTTCAGCTATGTATCTATTATTATGTTTTCAAGCAATACCTCAAATTCAATTCCATTTAAGTCTCTTAATTCTTTCAATAACATCAATGATATCTGTTCATTCTCTCACCTGAGAGCCTTATTTTTGATCTCTTCTTCTTTAACTAAACCTTGTTTTTATTAAACTATTTACTAAAAATGTCCATCAAGAATTATGTAATTCCTTTTTTTAAATTAAAATCAGTCCATTAATATCACTATATAAAAATTATCCAGATGTTCATTAGCATAATTTTCTTCACAAATCTTGTTTATTCTATATAATTTTATCTATTTATATCACCCTATAATTCTACCAGCATTTCAACCATATTCTATGACCATTTTCAAAACCCAATTCCAATTATTTACACAACTACCTACAGATTTATAAATTATATATATTTATAAAATTATAAAATCATTGTTTTTAAACATTCATAAATTCACACATTTTATGGTTTATGTTTACAAAAATGATCACAATTAATTAAATTAATTAACAATTAATTAAAAATCAATGCAAGCTTATTACATCCTCAAAAATAATCAAAAAATAATTTTTTTCTTCATTCATTTTACCTTTATACAGTAAAGAATAATATCAGAATAGAATGAATAAAAAAAATCATTTTGATTTTTGAGAGTATTTGATATAAGATTAAATTGCTTTTATTATTATTGTTGTTGTTGTTGATTTAATTAATTTAATTAATAGTGAAGATGTTTTTTGCTACTATAAATTATAAATGCATTTGGATTTGTAAATGTTTATACCATATTAATTCAAATTTAAGTAGCACTTTTTATTCAAATTTTGAAGACGCAAAATTAGGATGTGACTTAAATTTGAAGTGAACATTTTAACACATTATTTCTGCTAATGTCACATTTCCCAAATGATCATGTCTTTTCTTTATGCTTTAGAAATATGAATAGTATTATGATCTTTAATAGTTTATTTATGATTCCGACCTGCACAATTTTTGTGAGTTAATCCAGTTGCAGTTTGGTAATAACTGTCCAGTATTGTGTTGCATCTGGTCATATTTGAATTTGAATTTTTTTAATTATCCATACTAATTCAAAGTGAATATTTTAACATCTTATTTATGGCAAGCTCACACTTCCCAACAACCATGTCTTTGTTTTATGCTCTACACATGCACATAGTATTATGACCATTGATATCAGTTGTGAACAATTGTGTGGTATCTGGACGTATTTTAATTTTGAATTTTTTTAGTACCCATATTCACTAAATGATGGAAAAATGGTCTGCATATGATGCTAAATTTTAAAAAAAAAATTATATTAGTTCCTATTTAAGTAAATAAAAATATTTATTTTTTTAATACCATACCTAATACAAAATCATTTTTAGATTTTTTTTCCCCAATTTTCCAAGCTTAAAATCCTACTAGGGTTTAAAATTGGAGGCAGCTTATATTCAAAGTAATATAGTATTTATAATTTTATAAATCTATATATTATTTATAAATCTATATATATTTGTAGAAGTAAGTATGAACAGAATTTGAAAAGGACCATAGCATATGATTGAAACTTAGTGGAATTATAGGATATTATTATATAAGGATATAGATAAAAATAGATCATATGATAAATAAGATTTGTAAAAAGTAATGATGATAATGAACATGTGAGTAATCATTTTTACATATGCTCATACTTTAGTGGTTATATCAACCTACTCATGACTTGGGATTGAGATCCAAAATATATTTTTAAAAAATTTTGACAGGCTTTTTAAAAATATCTTTAAAATATCTACCCCATTACACATTCTTGAAACATGCAATAATGATATTTAAAAAAAATAGGGATCCCCAAATGTCTCTTACACATATCTTCATCATTTCTTCATTGTTTATCAATAGCAAATTCTTACAATTTGATTTACAGGTGTAAAACTTTCTGAATTTGCAATATGATACCCATTTACTTCAAATAAATATATTAATGATTATTTCTAATCATTTATTAGGCAAGAATTAATAATCTTATTTATAGTTATATAGATTTAAACCCAGTTAAAGATTAATATATCAACTTTTTAAATAAACATAAACACATGGAATAAAATTTATGTATTCATCTGAAATAAAAGATGACAAAATTGTGAGTGCAGAAAGTATATTTGTAAATCAAAGTATAACTTGAACAATGATGAAGACATATGATCTGGGACAAATGAAAAGTGCTGGTTTAATCATGAAATATATATATTGGGAATCATTTGACTTTTTCAAATGTTTTCATCGTATGTTTCAAGAATATATTCTGGAATATATCTATAAAAAAAACGTAATATAGGTCACAAAAAAGAAAAGAAATGATATTGTGTTTGTTTATTTGAAAAACAGATATATTAATCTTTAACTGAAGTTTAAAGTTTATATGTGAACTAGAATAATCTCTACTTTAATAAATGATTAGTAATAACCACTGATCTATTTATCTGAAGTGGTTATTGTCAATGCTGTAAGTATAGAAAGTTTCACTCTTATAGATTAAATTGTAATAACGATTTTTTAAATGAGCTTGGATTTTTTTTTCCACAAAAATTTAGCACATCCCCAATCTAGAAAGCTTTATATTTATCTGCAAATGATATCCTGCTATTTTTATCAGGATATTCATGATCCCAGAATAATATGGATTAATAACGTAAGTGCTGAAATGGCAGTAAAATGATACCCCCTCCCCTCCATAGATGAGAGTGATGACATATCCATAATAGTTGAGTCTACAGTTTATATTTTAAAAAAATTCACCAAGGTAAAAGTGTTCATTAAAGTATGCCATCTCTCGACCAGTAGTAATAAAAGATGCATTACAATTATTATTTTAATTTTTTTTTTTACAGTGACTCAACAGTCATGTGACCAACCAAGTTCATCTTGACTTTAATGAGTAACTGCTACCTATCCATTTATCAGTGAATATTGGATAGTCAGTTAGATTGCAATGTGCCAATCACCTCCTAAGCCTAAAAAAAACTTCGAGATTCGAACTTCAACTTATGAGTATAGCAGATAAATGAAATAGCAACAATGCCACAAGATGTTATCATCATCATTTTCAATCATTATCAATACAATGCAGGATGAAGACTTCCAAGTTCAATCCATCTTCTCTGATCTCTAGCCTCTCTTCTCCGCATCGTCCCAGCACATTTCCTTATTTCATTCATCCATCTCGCATGTGATCTCGTGTATATATATATATGTTTATTTGCTTTTAATTCAAATTACAAATCTGCATTTATTTTTTTGTAAATGGATTGTAATTTTATTTTTTTAACTCCCATCAGTTTTGAAGAGCTTAGAAGCACTTCATATATATAATAGAATAAATTAATTACCGAACCGGTGCGAATAAGCATAGACAGATAGATAGATATATAATAAATAAAAAGAGTAATCATTTTCTCTCATTACTATAATGTCCACTCTTTCTGTTGAAAACACTTAATTGCTAAAATCAACTTATTTAAAACTGAAGACTACTTATAGTTTTAAAAAGATTCAATAATGCAGTTTCACAATATCAATCTTCTGAAAAACCCATTAGCTGAACTCTTAAAAAAGCAAAAACCTTTCTTCAGAACATTACAAAAAGAATTTATTTGCTTTTTGATAGAGAAAACTTTAATAGTCTTAACATGCACACATATTTTTCATTTTAAAAAAAAGTTTGTGTTAAAGATGCAATTCCTGTTCGCTCCTTCCACTTGGAAATGTTTACAGTTACTTCAATTAAGATAAGACAAACACTCATAACGAGCAAAGATAATCAACTTCAATACATTATGCAAATATATTGGAAAATCATTGTATTTTAAAATCTATAATAATATTTAAAATCAAATAGCAGCGCAAATTGATTTTCGACTTTTAGAACGAAAAGATATTTCTCAGACTTCTTTTTATTACTACTTCTATTAAAATTTTAGAAGCGTCATTTACACAAGTTATAATACATAGATGTTAACATGAAAAGATTATCCAACATAATTCGCGAATTATAATCGAACTTAACACTTTTAAAACTTAAATCATCTACATTAAAATTTATATAAATTTTTGATGTAATTTTATAAGTTAGATATGAATTTAAAAAATTGACGTTTTACAAAAAAAAAAATGCTTTTATAAACTAAAAACAAAAATAGGCGTGCGTTTTAAATTATTTATTTATAAAATAAAAGTCTGAATCAATAAATTAGAGTATATGTAATAAGTTTTTTTATTAGAGTTTTAAAAAATAATAATAATCGAATACCTTTATTTCTCGGAAGCGCCGGAAGTGCTAAAACAGAAATCGATCCAAGAATTTTATATTCCAGAGTCTGACCTATGTTAATGCATTAAACGACGCAGACATTATAAACAATAATGAATTATCAAATAAAAAATACGTCTTATTAAAAAACAATCCGTTTATAAAGGTAAATCTAAAATATATATATACAAGCATTTTGAATTGTTTATTTATATAATAGACGTCTGAAATGAGAAGACGGTGTGTTTAGAGAAACTTTTTATCAAAATATAATAAATACTATTTATAAATATATTAAACAATCTCCATACTTCCACATATTCTATTTAAAAGCATATAAATAAAGATACAGTAAAAGACAAATGACACCCAAGATGCATTTCATGCTTAATCAGCATTCATCAGTTGGCCCAGATCACCATTTCTCATATATAAATCTTTATTATACGAAGTGTATTTATTTATAATAAATTGTTACATTATTGATTTAGAAGTTTGACACTTGTTAAAATCATTTGTAAGCAATAATGAATTACGAATAAAATGAGAACTAAATATCATCAGTCGCATCCGTAATCCCCTAACCAATTTGGATATTGTAACTCAAAGAGGAAACAAAAGATTAAAAGACAAAATAATAACAGTACTATAGAGCAGGGTATGTCCAAGAAGTCGATCCTGATCCACCGGTCGATCGCAAAGCCATTTTTGGTCGATCTGGCCAATCTGTCAAGAGCTGTCCGGTAACGAGTGGAACAAAGATTTTCAAGTTTTTTTGTTATTTTTGATTTTGTTCTAATTTTTTTTTCAATTCTAGATAGGTGAAATTCACTAAGTCGTATCATTATTGAAAATGATATTTTTAATCTTGATTTTAATATAGCTAATTTGAATTAATAAATATTGTTAATAATTACTCATGTTGTTTTAATTCCCCCGGACATTAGTTTTTTGGCCCGTTAAATAATTATTTTTTACTAGGTAGATACATAAAAATAGTATGTATTTCACACCTCCCTCCACTTAGACTACGCTTATGACAACAAGTCGATCGCCTATGACAAGTCGATAAGTAGATCTTATGAACACAAAAGTTGGCCACCCCTGCTATAGAGAACTCATTCTACATTTTACGTTTGCTGATGTTAATGTCTGTATATCTTGCAGAGTTTTTTCAGTACTTCTGCATAAATATCCTAGGGATGAATTTTGCAGTGATTGCACAAGCGAATATGTAGAAAAGGGTAGAAAATAAAGCATTGTAAAAGTAGTAAAGTGTTTGGATAATTGAGTATTACTATGGACAAATATGTTAATCAGAAATACATCTATATATAAAATATGTTGATCCATTACTGTCTTTATTAATATTTTGCGATGTTATCTTTTAACTTAATGCACTTAAAAGACTTTGTATTCTATCTTCAGCCACATCTCTGTAGTGGCATTTAGCAATACATAGAGGTTGATGATTTCATTGGAATTCTTAAAAATCCTATATGTGATTTTTAGTTCAATGTATTTCTACATTTCTTTATATTATACAATTGGAAGGAAACTTCCAATCCAAACATTTGTCTAACCATCCATGATCATGTTACACATAGTATTAATAAATAAATCAGTCTTTGATAAACTCAAAACATCTTCTTAGTTTCTTCCTTTAGCTAAAAGTGACTGATTTTCTATCAGGAACTGGAAGAGGTCTATTTGGTAAAAGATGACCTCAAATAAACTAACTTAAAAACTACAAAGTCTTTCCATAAATAAATTTTGTTTAACTTATGTCATACCATATCATCCAATTAAGTCACCCATTTTTTAATTAACAAAACTTTTTTTGTAAATAAGACATTTATTTTATATAGCGTGATGTTTTTATAAACTGTAATACCAATAAGCTAATGCACATGCGCTTTGTAGATGTCACTATATAAATGAATACTCCCACTTTTTCTGGTAATTGTGAGTTTTCAAGTAAACCAAAATGGCAGCCCATATTTTTGATAAATCTACAATTTCATTGGTCTCCCCAAAAATGTTTACAAAAAAAATGACTGCAAGGAAATCTTTACTTAATAATTACTTACAATATTTACAGTTTATTTTCTTCTTTTTTTTAATTAACTTAATTAACAGAAAAATAATATATATATATATAATTACAATTTATTCATGTCAGTGGTGTGCAATCATATCTTGACCATTAATGCACACTTTTCGAAGACAGAATCCTGTACCTTTGGAAATAGTCCACTACATCACATTCTTTGAACCCAAAGTTTTATCATTGTGACAATTTACCAAAAAACATACTGACAAAAAGAAACACGCTGAATTGAACCAAAGTAGGACAATATTAAGAGCATCTCCTCATATCCCAGGTTATAAAATAAGTATAAAAAAATTGAAATAAAGCTTCTAAATGAAATTTTTTTTTTTTTTAATTTAACAATCGATTTATTAATTTTGTTTTAATCTAACAGCTAACACACTTTCAGTAGATTATAGGACCTCAAAACTGTACATTTATCAAAAATACAGTCTACCTTGGTTTACTTGAAAACTCAAGAACCTTTTCTGTCTATTAAGAGGTTTTCCCAAATATGCTTACTTGTTAAATAATTCTATTTACTAACATTTTTTGATAATGATTTTATTTATTTTTTTAAAAATTTTAATAAAATTTGCCAACAATTTATAAAAATAAAAAGAGAGAGAGAGAGAATTAATTATATCCAGTGTTTAATACAATTTATTACTTGGAATATTTATTTCTGCTACTGTTAAATTTGATCAGTTCACAATATGGAAATGCTCTTACTAGAACCTTACTCCCTTTTAAATATTACTAAAAGTTCATTTTATTTAAAATTCCATTTCTTTAAACTATACAAGAATATCATAGACTTATCTTAGCCACCAATGTATGCATACAAACACTTGTTGTGCCTCAAATATAGCATTATATTTTTATTCTCTTTTAGATATAACTAATCTATAAGAAAAAGACTTTTTTTTTTTTCAAATAACCTTTCATGTAAGAAATTAACATTATTTATTAAATTATTTCTGTCGAAAAAAGTTATATCCTTTCCATATTGCCATACACTCCATGTGCAATACCTATATCATCATCAATATTTTAAGCCACTATTGAGCCACAGCAGGATAGTCTCTCCAAGTTTAATCCAATTTTTATGATCTCTATTCTTTTTTCTCCACAATCTAGAAAATTTTTTTATTTCGTCCAACTCACATGAAGTCACTTTCTAGGTATTTTATAATCTCTCAGAATTTGGTTTAAGACTTTGACTATCCATCTATTATCATCTCTTCTAGCAATATGTCACATTAATCTCCAATTCAATTTTTTAATTATTTCAATGATATGACTGATACTTAATTGTTGCTTCACCCATGTATTTCATTTTCTACCTCTTATTATTATTCTTAACATATACCTCACTATACTTTATTGAATAATCTGAAATCTTTGAATGGCTATTCTGTAAAGTGTCCCTGTTTCATAAAAAAATATTTCTTTTTAATATTAAGTTATTTTTAGTAAAACACTCCATCCGGTTCATCATTAATTAGGTCTCTGACCAATCTATTTGTAGTTGTTAATTTATTCTAATTCATGATTAAAATATTAATTTTCTTCTGAGAAACTCCACTGAATATTACTTTAGTCTTTTTAAAATTTATTTTTAACTTTACTTACTTAGTTTTATCTTACATTTTCTGAAGTTCTAAAGCATTATTTGCAAAAATAACTTCATCATCAGAAAAATCTAAATGATTTAAATAATCTCCATTTAATTTTACTTTCTTAACTTCCCATTTTAATATTCCTTTGAATATGACAACATTCTAGATCTAAATCTTGATGGTGCTTTAATCATTGCAGACATGTTTGTAGAATTAAATGCCTTTTCATAATCTATAAATCCCAAGTTGTCATCAAATGAGTAATTATTTTGATAAAAATTTTGTATAGAAGTGATAAAAGATTGGTGAATCTGCAATTTTTTATATCTTCTTTATAATACCAATAATATACAACTGCAATTTTTCAGTCATATAATACATCTCTAATTATTTAGACATTTTCTACCCAATTTTCCCAGGAATTTTTCTATTTCCTATAGCTTTCTCCTTCATGGATTTATGTTCCAAAGATATAATAATTATAGGGAATACTTTTTCGTTCTTTATTACTACATAATTCTTTATAAAACTTTTCCAACATTTCATGACGTCATAACTCCTTTTAATAATAGTTCCACCTTTTCTCCTTATTGCAAAAATAACTTTCCTATCAATACTAATGATGTTTTTCCACTTTTGAGATTTTTAATCTCTTCTACAGCTTTCTTTACCAATTCACATATGCCTTATATTGCTATTAACTTTTTCTTGATACTATTTAATAAAACTTACTTTCTTAATGGATCATTTTTAAAATTTTCTGTATTTCATCTTTTTTCATACACTGTCTTGTTTCAATAGATAATTTTCTGATAAACTGCTGCTTTTTTGTACTAAGTATTTTTTAGAAGTTTTTAATAGTATATTATCTATCTTCTTATTGATTTCATTCCAATGTGAACCATCTTCAAAATATATAAATATTTTAAAACAATTTGCATTCTAATTAAAATTGCTTTGCTTTCTGAAGATTATCACTATCAATTGTTAATACTGTTTTTCTTAATAATTTTCATCTCTATAGATTTGCATTACCACTAATTTTACATCTTATTAATCAATATCATTTCCTATGATAAGTCTATTATCCAAATCTGCTATATTCTCATTTGGATGCTTCCATATTTATTTCTGCTGAGCAGTTGTCTTAAAGAATTCATAATATATAAGATTTTTTTTTTTTGCAAACTCTATAAATCTGTGTCACCTCTCATTTCTATCCATAACCAAATTTACCCACAGCATTTTGATATTTTAATTGTTTTCTAATTCTAGCATATATATATACACAAAGTGTGACAATTTAATTCTTAGAATATACCTTCTAAAATATACAAGTGGAACGATACACTAGTTACTACAGTAGCCTTCAACGTAATACCCTTGTGCATCTATACACTAATTAAAATGGTGTTCCCATTTCTGAAAACATACCTGGAACTCATTTTCAGGAATACTTTTGAGCAGCTGTCTCACATTCTTTTGGACATCAGTTACAGTAGAAAATCTTCATCCTTTCAGGATAGTTTTTCATTTTGAAAATAACCAAAAATCCCAAGGAGCTAAGTCAGGTGAATAGGCAGGGTGGTCTAATTGTGTAATAGATATTTTGACCAAAAAATCTCTCACAATGAACATACGCATGGATATTTATTATCTTCTCAATAGTTAACTATTAGCTAAAATTTACACACCTTTTACCTTAGACATGTTGAAATACAAATGTTCAATACTCATGCTTTCGATGCAATTAGGACATAGATGACACATGGTCATACCAAAATATATATATAATTTATATTTCTATAAATTAATATCTCTAATTTCCCAAATTTCATTCTTACTTGATAAATATTTATGTACTAGATTATTTTTCTATGTTTTAAACTGTTTTAAGAAGGTCATGAGATATAGGTAATCTCACTAGGCAAAATAAACCAAATGGAATCCAAAACTAATATTTACAGTAAATAATCAAAAACCTGATTATACAAATTGGACAGCTAAATAAAGAAAAAAACAAGCATTTGAATGACAAGGTTGACTGTACAAAAAAAAAGAAAGAAAATAGCCCAGATATTATGCACATAAAATTAAACAGAAATATCTGAGATCATGTCAGGTAATATGACAAGTAACAATATTGAAATGAAATTACGATCTCTAAATTTATGTCTGAAATTCATAGAAAAATCATTTTTATTCTTAAAAAAGACATTTAAAAATTTATTTGTAACTGACTGAATTAAGATAATCTTATACAGAATTAGGATTCAAGATGATGGAACCATATTCTAAAATGAAAACAATTAATAATTTCTATTTTATATTGATGTTATAACAATCTTGGTGAAGGTATATAAGAGTTTACAATCCTAAAAAATCTGAGGATACTGAAATATGTAGATACTGAACTAATGTCAGATTTATATAATTATGCAAATAAGTTGGCTTAAATTCAATCATTAAAATATTTTTAAAGTTTTAGACTGACATCTTGATAATAAAAAAGGAGTAAATGATTGCTATTAGTGGAAAGGTACATTAGATCCTGATCCAAAATTCCTCATTGATGAAAGTCACAAACCAGAAATTAGTTGAAGGACATGAATAGGGCAGTGAAAGGGAAAATATTAAATGTTACTATTTGATATCTATTGATTATTTAAGTTTACATTAAGTGGTAGAATTGTAAATCTATTATCAATCTTCTTTCCAATCTCACTATGTTTATGCCATCTAGTGAGAGCTTTAGTAATCATTAAATGTCAGATGGTAGTGCTTAATAAATCCTCATCCAATACTGTCCTATCTAAATATCCCCAGATTAGTTTCTAGATTGTGGCTTTCATATTGAGGAACTTTTTGGATTTGTGAACAATACACGGAGGTCGTATGGATGTAATGCACATTTCCTCTAGTAGTCACTTTTTTTTTTGTTCTAGTAAAGTAATTTGGACTGTCTGTACAGGTTTTTTTTTGTTTGTAGGTTATAATAAAAAAATAAAATATGGCTGATAGAGTAATGGTTTTTTTTAAGTCCTAAAAGTTGGATTGCATTATTCAAAAATCCTAAAACTCCTCACTGATGAAAGCCATAGGCTAGAAACTAGTCTGGAGACAGCACTGGATAAGAATTTATTAAGCATTGTCATCAGGCATCTATTGATCACTAAGGCTTCCACTAGATGGCATAAACACAATGAATTGGAAGAAAATTGACAAGAGATTTCTAAGAGATGACAAAATATATAAACAAAGATTGTGATGTTTTCTAGGTCAAATGACATGTTATTGGCAGAATTAGAGTAGGAGAAACAGATTTCCCACTTTGATTATTAAGAAGTGTGAATTTCTGACATAAAAATTATTTGGAGCAATTGTAGCGATTTTTAATATTTTTTGGAACACAACATATTTTTACTCTAAAAATTGTTTTGTTTTTTTGTTTGTTTGTTTGTTTATTGTTTTTTTTTTTTAATAGGAATGGGAAATTTAATTTTGACATCACATAACTAAGTTGGAAGTAGTTACCTCCGTTTTAACTACAGATATTTAAGTTATGATAATTTGTTATTATATTATATTTTTCTATTACAAGAATCTATTATAATATATAATATACATCTATTCTTAACAGGTTTTTAAATATTCAAATGACAATTTTAATCGGAAATTTTTTAGATAAAATCGTAAAATGCTCACAAAAAAATAATATTTTATTGCATTATTTTGATTTTATAGCACAAAGGTTTTAAATGAAACGCGTCAAAATACATAACTGATGGTGTAAAAAAAATTAAATATGGTTTTCATAGTAAATTAAATTGATTTTTTAATGTCCTATTTCTTTTTATTTTTTAAATCCTAATAATTCAAAAA
This sequence comes from Epiperipatus broadwayi, assembly GCA_028023455.1. NCBI lineage: Eukaryota > Metazoa > Onychophora > Udeonychophora > Euonychophora > Peripatidae > Epiperipatus > Epiperipatus broadwayi. The sequence goes on from JAQFVV010012555.1 coordinate 2,489,747, forward strand.
TCTAACAGGGCATTAATAATTACCCATAAAAAATTATTAGATCAAAAATTCTCTCAAAAATAAAAATTTAGTTCCTTTAAACTAACATTTTATTTGTGTAAAATACTAAATATTTTACATTAAGAATGATTTTTATATTAAGAAGAATAAACTGGGTTTTTTTACAAATAATAATACAAAAATATTTTTTATTAGTTATTCATTAGACTAGAAATTAAACAATAATGAATAATATTTCTCCATAAGATATTAAAAGTGGGTAAAAACTCATCCCTACTTTGCGTGTCAGCGGTGTAATGAAAATTACAATACAGAAATATTATTCATTATTGGATAATCTCTAGTCTAATGAATGACTAATAAAATTTATTAATATACTTTCATTAAGTGATTTGTGTCAAAGTTGTGAGGGCAGCACATTTGATGCTTATCAATTAAATTGTAGTAATTTGCTATCTATATATATACGGAACAATGATAGATATGTGATAATAAAAGATTGTATAACTATTAAAAATTAATGTTACATATATAAGATTTTATTACCAACAAGATATCCAATTATTGATAGCTGATGATAAAAATCATATGACAATTTATCCTATTTGTTACACTAATGAGTTATTCATATAAATATTCCAATACTTCATAGTGTAATTTCCTATCTTTAGTGATGGTGCTTTTATTTCATTATCAAGATATATGGTTTTGTTTTAAAATCTTTATTCTCTTCTATAGCTTTCATCGCTATTTTATAATAATTCATTTCATTATTCTTAATGCCTTGATTTCACATACATTCTTCTAAACTTAATTTTTATACTTTTCATATTTCTATTCTCTTATATGCTTTGTCTTGTTTCAATTAAATAAACAACTTACTATTACATTGTTTTGGTTTCATTCCTGCTATTTATGTGCCTGTTTTTAGTATCTGGAAATTGTATCTTATTGATAAATTGAATATTTCTGAATGTTGTGTTATTATTTCTCTTCTGTCTGTTTGAATTAAATCACATTTTGTATCTTACAATTGATTATCAACTTCTTTGTCAAACCAATTCTATCTAGAGCTTACTCATTCACTATCCCAGACTAGTTTCTAACTTGTGGTCTTCATCAGTGAGAAGCCTTGGATTTTAGAACCCTACACCTAAACCTTTAGATCTAATATAACTCTCCAGAAGCCATTTTTTACTTTTTTTACTTGATTACAAAGCTATGAGTTTAAAATTAAAACACAATAATGGCTTATACTGGGTGACATTCCTGTGTGGAAAGAGTTGCTACTGTAAATGGTGATTATGTGAGGTTTTAGTGGTTCTTTGTTAAACCTAATTATGTATATTATATTTTGAAATTCATATTTTCTGTATTTCTAAATATATCGAATTTCATTGTACCTTTATTTGGGTGCTTCCATTTCCAGTTTGAATATTCCTTTTAAGAAAAAATCATAAAAAAAAGTTTTTCATTCCTACAAACTCTACAAATCTGTGCCCTTTTATTTATTCTTAAAATTCAAATTTATTAATTATATTTTCCAACTTTGTGCTAATATCTCTCATGACAACTTAATATTGTGTGGTCCATTTAAAAGTCCTCCACTTCATCATGAGAATAATAACTTGCTGGGAAATGAATCTGAATTATTAGCATTTGACATCTTCTATTAAGTTGTGTAGTGATTTTGATATTCCTATCTGATGTATCACCAATCTATATAAAATGATTTTCCACTCAATTGAAAACACATTAAAGTTACTTCAACCAAATAGTGAGAATATGTCAAAATCAAAAATTAAGATTATTTATATATTAATGATATAGCTCAACACTGATATAATTATGATTCAGGAGACTCATCAATCATCTAATGATGTGCATCTTCTTAAAATCCCATAATTCATATCAGTTTTGACAGAGTGCATACAAACCATATAGCAAAACAAGAATTTATTTTCACACCTCACACAGTTTCATCATTTGAATAGGCAATGATTACAAATCTCCCTACAAAAACTGTCCCTACTTTCTCTTCTAAATCTTTCTATACTTTCTACGTAGAATTCAATTCTCATAATGACTTTGGGGGTAAAAAATTGAGGATAAAGGATGTAGTTAATTATTAAAGTGGTTGACTTTAAGCAACACACCCTCAGATTTGAGCACAATCTTATGCTATTGTGTTTAGAAATTATCTTGGATAATATCCCAACTTATTTTCCTCATCTATATAAAATTAGATTTTAAATAAGTTCTAGATATAACATTCTTGGAAACTTAGCTGAGATTATGATTATATAACATTAATATCATTTAACTTTTACGATGCTTCATATAATTATAACCCATTATTGACAGAATTGTATTCATGTATTTGTATTGTGTTTGTTATAGTTCTGAAGAAGATTGCTGGGGCAATCAAAACTGTCAATAGTGGGTTATAATTGTAAAAGTAATAAAGTAAATGACATTAATATTATATGGATTTGGCAATGCAATAAGAAAGATAAAGATTATGATTATATTTAATGAATAGTTAATTCTACTCATTAATACTCAGTTTTATTTGCAGAAAAAGTACTTTTATTAACCTTTTGGTTATACAGTTGAAGATCATTATATTAATATTAGTAACAGACTCTAATCAATCTCTTTGGAATGGAGTCTGCCTTTCATATATACTTCATTAAATATTAAAGAAACAAGTTGCCCATAGAGGGTTACAAAAGATTATCAATTATTAATTAAACAATGGAATTATAAATTATTAAACAATGGAAGTGATTTCTTTTTCCATAAGCTATCAATATAATTGTACTCCCTTCTTTGTAAGAATGGATACAAAAATCTTCTTGCCATCTCATCTTGGGTACTAAAAAGATTGAGATTTCTGAATTTGAATTCACAAGAGATGGAAACAAAGCTGTGTTTGATACATCCAACAGTTAATCAACATAAGATAGAAATGATTTCTTTTTTAAAAAAGAGGGTGAAATGATGGTATTAGCTGTACAATGAAAGCATTATATTTATTAATAACTATATATTTAACTTGTTAATAATTAAAATGAGAAGAAATGATCCTCACTTTGTGTTAGTCATTTTAAATAATGTGTTGCTTATATCTGGTATATATGTAAATTCGATTTACTTATCAAAGAGCTTAAATTTTTAATATATGATATAGCAAGCATAAATGATAATTTTATATTTGCAGGGGCATTCTGATAAAGAGGCTAGTATGTCTGAATCTACCTAGCATCTCACTGAGGAGTGCCAAAGTATGAAACCATTGGTCCGAGACTAAGGAGTGGTTTTCAGGATAGAAATTTTTAAATGCTTTGAAGAAAAAAAAGATCAGACTTGTCACTAACTATGGATAAAGTTTTACTATCACTTCCAATCATGAGCCCCAATTTGACTAAGAATTTGTTTATTTAGCCAAAAAATTATGGCATTAAAAATAGACTTCTTGTGAGGCTCAAAATATTTTTTTCTCCACATCCAATATAAAATTAGCTGGCTGTGATGTGTTTATTAAAATTTCATCAACAGATTCAAGAATCCTATGGTTTTTGTGCTCTTTTGCTTCAGTCTTAGAATTTAAAGTTTTTTGTGGTTTCACTACTAAAAGATATTTTAAATCAAAATCTATTTTCTAATGCTCAGCCAAGCATTGCCTCAAACAGATGAACATTTATGGTATATGAAACAAACTTATTTTGAAGACCTAAACATTTTTTTTTCTGATTTAAAACTAAAATCAAGTGGATTTGAAACGTGTAGATGTAACCAAAGTCTCATCAATCTATTTAGAATCATTTGCAATTGCCAGACTTATCTGCTTCAAAAATGGAATCATACAGACTCTAACTCATGTAGTTGTATTTAAAACCATGAACTACATAATTAATGATTATCAAATCTACATATATTCATGGAAGAATTAAAGGTTCAATAATCTTCTGATTGGAGATATTTTTATAATGTCTATGAATAGTTAATTGGCTAGTAAAAAAATCCATACTTTAAATAAAATTTTCAAAATGTTTTTTTTAATTAAAAAATAAAATTCACTTCAGCATGTATCCACTTCTAACTTCACAAAATTTATCGACTTAATATGTGCTGGTACTTTCAAGACTGGCATAAATGCTACTTTAAATTATTTGTTATATTTGCAATAGGTTATGAATATGGAGACCTAAGTTCCCGGAAAGTGCTAAGCTTTATAATTCTTTTTTAATAATACTAAGCTTCACTTTTTTGCGTAAAGCACAATTTAAAACTTATCTCTCAAGGTGAAGTAAAAACAAGGATTTTATTTCAATAATGCAATTTATAAATATATATAAAAAAAATATTTAGGAAAAGTTTATCACCTTATATAAATAAATAAGTTGCTAAATTTTTCCTAAAGATTTTAGCTTTCCGAGCACTTAGAATTTAATTAAAAACAAGGTAACATTATATGACCACAGTTTTCCCAATGCTGGCTAATTCCATTTCCAAGTATATAGATGGAAGAGCACCACAGAGGGATTTAATAAGTATTAATAACTAGCATTTATTGATTACTCAAACATACAATAGGTGGCAGTACTACTGTAGATCAAATTTGAAAATGGAAATACATCTGAAATTAAAAACAAAATAAAGTATATACAATATAAAGAAAAATAAGCTACAGTATGAGATTGATTATATTCAGTAAATGAGTATGTGCATATTTAATTTGGCATGCACAATGCAATTAAATAAATAAAGCTCAATATTGAATTAAATTTTAAAAAATCATAATAAGCAAGAAAAATTATTTTTCTGTTTTTTGTTATGTTTTTATTGATTAAATGAAATACAATTAAATACAACATTAAGAGTATTGAACAAATTTAAATGTCATCATTCAATAGTGAGTCAATAAATGTACGACAATTAGAATTCCATTCTAAAAAATAAATATTGTTATATATAGAATTTTGCTGCTATTCATTATCATTAAGTATTTTTGCCAAGATCATGTGTACCAAAGCCAATCACTTCGCCATGCCCATTTTCCCCTTGCAATACTGCTTAAATATTAATAAATATTTCCACCCAAATAAATATTAATCAGCTTCATTCCACTTTTGTCTCCTTTCTTCTTATATTTAATAGTCTCTTGCAACATATCCTTCATATTTTCTTGCCATAAAGTGCTTGCTTAATCCATTTCTTTTCTTCATAAATTCCTCAAATAAGTTAATCTTCTTCAGTTATTTTTTTCAAGCCTTTTACTTTGCTAAATCTTATTATTCCAATTTTCAACCCCACATCTCTAAAATCTCCAAATTTGTCTCATCTTCTAATAAAATATTTAATATATGTAAAAATAAAGCAATATCTTCTCTTTTAAATATTATGAACTGTAAAATAATCTCCTAAATGTATTTAAAATTCTGTTTAGATGTTACATTGCTTACTTTGAAGATTTTATTACTGTTTGCAACACTAATTATTCAATGTGATAATATGTTGGACTATTTCCATTCTCTATCATTAAATGTTGAATGTATAGAAAATTTTAAACTTTATATTTAAACTTTTCAAATACAAACAACTTGTTACTAATAACACACAAATAGACAGCACAGGTTAGTAATTGTGCCTAAACTTCAACATAGCATCGGGTCCATACTGAGTACTTAGTATTTGCCTGAAAATGTAATTATTAACCTGTGTTATCTATTTGAACGTTCTTACTAACAAGTTGTTTGAATTTGAAAAGTTTAAATAAAGTTTAAAATTTTCTATACATTCAACATTTACTGATAGATGATGGAAATAGTCCAACATATGATCACATCTAATATATCATTATCATAAATCTTCAGGGAAATATCAATTATTCAACTTCCAATAAGTATGCAAAACATTAAGTTGTATATTTAACTATATTAAATTTCAAACTTCCATTAAAGTTCTATTAATGCCACTTAATGTTGTCTAATTTACTTTCACTATCCATAAATAGTGTCACATATCAATTAATATGAATGCTGGATCCATTGTTATCAAATTAATGAAAAGAGAATAATATCATTATAAAATCTTGTTCAACACAAGTATGTGTACTAATAGTTTAATATATTTCAAAAATATGTAAATAAAGTTTGAATTGGCCTTAACATATTTAATAATTAAATTATATCAATGAAATAATAATCCAAAACGTATAATTATAAGCAGAATTCCATCATCATAAACTTGCAAACACACTTTAGTTCTTGCTTCGGTCTCTCTATGATAGTTATCAATGGTTCAAGCAAAAGAATACTTAAGAGAAAGTAAGCAATTAGCAAATTTCCAATTGATGTATGGAAGGATTAAACCCATTCCCCTTCTTATTTTTCTCTCTAGATAAAAAAAACCCCAAATATTCATTTACCAATCAGTATTGGATGATTAGCTATATACTCACACAGTGGGTCATGATGAAAAAATGACTAGATCTGTATTCAAGATGCCTACAGTACTATCTCTAAATCAATGCATGCTATCTAGTAACTATATTTACAAAAAATTTTAGGTTGTTAGCATGTCTGGTCTATGACTTATGGAATAAACTTGTATTTTCATAGATTGTCATCATTACTTTTCTTGCCATTATCAAATCTTGCAAACAACTGTCAAATGTTTGTATTTCATGGCTTCTCTGCCACATACAGTTTGAATCATTTCAAACATTTTGATAGCAGTTTTCTCCAGTTTAAAACAAAATTCAATGTTAGTACCCTGTTCCATCATAGATTAAGTTAAGAAACAACTGTCACATTTCAAGTTTTAACTCATGATCCGCATATGTTAGTGTCTTAAAATTTTGGCGAATATCTAAGCTATATTATTATATAAGACATTTGTGGATTCAGAGATGACATTGCAGAAACATTGTGGAAAGACTGGTCACCTTTCCACTGGAACACAGTGTGTCACTCCAATTACATTTCTCACCCCTCTATATTTTAATCCAAATTTTTCATATAGAAATATCAAATGTAGTGCACATCTGCTAATGTGCTTAAATATTATGAATTTTAAAGCACACTGAACACAGGATAAAGCCGGTTTAAAGTATTTACTATTATATCTATAAGTATTACACTATTATATCTGTAAGCAAGATTAAGCTAATTTTATGCATCTTTCCACTTTGTTGCATTAGGCACTTTTTTTGCAAGAAAATCTTAAGAGTTGAAAGGAATTCTAATAGCCGATTTTTTTGAATCAGAATGAAACAAAAAACAGAGATAAAAATTGTAAATTATTAGTAATGAAAGTGGATTAATTGAAGTAAAAAAAAAATCAGATAAAGAGTTGAAATAATATTAAGCAGTCGTAAAATAATAAGTTTTAGCTAAAATAAAAAATGGCAAAAGAAAAAAAAATTTAACTGGTAAGATTTTTGATGAATTATTAAAGATTTTAGGTAAGAGTGTACAAATATTTGCAATAGATAACAGAATTTAAACAAATTTCTATTTTATTTATTTATGTAATTACATGACGTATGTTTTACAAACTTTCTATGAATAAAAAATGTTATTTCCACATATTTAAACATATATATATATATTGTCTGGAAGTGAGACATGGACACCCTATCTATGTAATATAATATTTTAAAAAATCATTTAAAAATGCTCCACAAAATTTTAAAAATACAATGGCAAAATCATAAAAACAATTCCTAGGTTCTACAACTTGCTGGATGTGATATGCTCGAGTCCATTGTTGCAAAATTACACTTTCACTGGATTGGACATGTAAAACAAATGATCCATGCAAGACTTTCTAAAAGAGTGATTTATAGTGAACATGAGCATGAATTTTTCAGGAAAGTTAATATTGTCTACATTATAAAAATTATCTCAAAGACCCTTTCAAGAAATGTGATATTGATTGTTTCCATTGGGAGATATAGCAGAGAATAGGACACATTGAAGAGGTAATATGGCAGAGAATAGGACATATTGAAGAGGTAATATGGCAGGGAATAGAACACATTGAAGAGGTGATATGGCAGAGAATAGAACACCTTGAGGTGGTGATATGACAGAGAATAGAACACATTGAAGAGGTGATATGGCAGAGAATAGAATAGAATACAGTGAAGAGGTGATATGGCAGATAATAGAACACATTGAAGAGGTGATATGGCAAAGAATAGAATACATTGAAGAGGTGATGTGGTAGAGAATAGAACACATTGAAGAGGTAATTGGCAGAGAATAGAACCCATTGAAGAGATGATAAGGCAGAGAATAGAATACACTGATGAGGTGTAATTAGATATGGTATTAAATATTTTTCAAAACAAAAATTTCTGCTGAAGAAATTAAAACACAACATAAAATATTAAGAAAACAGAAAAATAGAACAGTATGTTCTATATGTAAATGTAATTGTAGTTCACAGATTTCTACAGCAGTTTTTATATGTCCTTTCTTTTTTTTCCCCTTGAAGTTAGAATTGGCCATACTCATTTACAAATGGCTACTTATTATTATTACAAATAGGTAGACATATTTACATATATAAGGCTTTTACAAATGATGTGGTTGTTTATACAAATAATATTTCAGAGTTTGAGAAAATGTTGCAAAAATTATCAGATAAAATCAAGCAAGCAGAATTAAAGACAAAATTCTAAGAAGACTTATTCTTTGCACAGATATTATATTATATATTTGACTACTACATCCCATATAGAACCATCACAAACATACTGAAGAAGTTAATCAATAAATAAAAAAGTTCAAACAATTTTCATTACAATTTGAACTGCGGTTAAAAAAATCAATTCAGACAAATAATTTTCACTATTTATTGTAATTTTCAAAACAAATAATTCATTTTCAATGCAACCAATGTGTGATGAGAATTAAAATTGATAATTTCTATTTGAAACAAACAATTTGAACTATTTTTTAGATGATAGAAAATGGCATATTTTCACGAATTTCAATCTACGCCACCTAACATCAATTTGTTTTGAAAATAAATAATTTCCAGCAATACAAATAAACTGGAATTGATACTTTCAGTTCAAACCAAATTATTATTATAATTATTATTTGGATAAAAAATAGTAAACATAACTTCACAAATTTCTCCATACCATCATGTAGAGAGATAAGCAATGATTAAACATGTTAGTCATCATTAAAAACCCTCACGTAGAACACTTCTGCTGAAAAATGTCATGACAGAATAGAAGCAATCAAGACCTTTTCATAGCATTTTTCATAGATATATATGCAACTTTCTATTACCAAAATAGAATGCTTTTTATATATAAAATTATAGCTGTTTTTATGAGATTTTAATTCATCAACATTTTCAACCATTATCAATCCACTGCAGGATAAGAGTTCCTCCAAGTTCAATCCATTTTCTCTGATATCTAGCCTCCCTTATCCACATAACTCCAACACACTTCCTTATTTCATCCATCCATCTCACATGTGGTCTCTTTCTAAGTCTTTTACAATCTCTTGGAATCCCGTTTAAGATTACAATTGTCCATCTATTATCATATCTTCTAGCAATATGTTCAGCCCATCTCCACTTCAGTCTTTTAATTCTTTCAATAATGCCAATAATACATGTTTATTCTCTTACCCATGTATTTCATTTTCAATCTCTTTTTGTTACTTCTAACATCCATTTCTCCATATTTCTTTATTATTTTGTATAAAATGATTTTTTCACATTTGTTGTAGTTTTATTGAATAATATGCATTATCTATTCCCATCAACTTGCATAACAATGTAGACTATCTATACAAAGAGTACCAGAAGACTAAAATGATATCCAACACATAAGGAAAGAATTAAGATTGATGGCAATGAAATAGGAGTTAATAACCGCAAATAATCAAATTATTGCTGTAGCTATAATTATTAAGGATAATATTAATTACAGAATTAAATTTGAATATAGTGCTTTTGGTAGAAATAACTTAATATCGAAAGAAAATATTTTTATGTGTAGAAAAGGAGTTTTTAATAGATGTGTTTTATTAGTTCTTACAATAATGATCTGAAATTTCTGTGCATAATAGAATAATCCAGATACTTTTGATCACTTAATGATGAATAAAGAGATGCATGTTAGGAGTAGTAAAAAGAAGATGAGCTTCAATAAGTTCTAAGATTATTAAATTATTAAAGAGTTTTTATTCATGACAAAAAGAATTGGTCTTACCCTTATATAAATTATTTCAAAAAGGTACAACATGAAAATGGGAAAGAAAACAAAAAAACAAAATAAATGGCACAATACATAGTAAGAGAGTGGACATGTATTATTGACATTATTGAAAGAATTAAGATATTAAAATAAAGTTGAGCTGGACATATTGTTAGAAGAAAAGATGATAATAAATGGATATTCAAAGTTTTATACGTGGATTCTAGGAGACTGTAAACGACCTAGAAACAGACTGTAAGAAAGATGAATGAATGAAATAAGATTTTCTAAAGTAGCATGGAAAACCATGGATCAAAAAAAAAAAAAGATAGATTAAACTTGGAGAGATCGTCATCCATCAAGTGAACTGACAATATTGAAAATGATGATGATGATCATGATGTAAAAAATTTAAAAATGACCGTTTTTCGATTCAACGCATTTTTTTGAAATTGTATATACAGTATTGCTATTATTTAAATATATATATATATAAAGATTTATTTATCTTAAAAAATGGAAAATATAAAATGAAAATTGGCAAGTAAACATTCACGATTCCTTTTCCACTAAATGAAGTGGTATCGTTTCAGGTCTTTGTTTATTTCAAATGCCTTTGGGAAATGTAAATCTTGTAAATTAAAATCTTTAGAAACAATAGACTGTTACTGTCCTTTTAAGCCTAAGGTATTTGCAGGAATAATTTTTTTGCTGTTTATTACTTCTATTTAGCACTCAAAAAATAAAACAAGTTAAGAAAGTTTACTGAAATTTCTCGATAGTGAAAATAATTAAATTTTTTGTAAAAAAAAAAAAAAAAAACGAAGAAAGAAATGTAAAGAAATAAATTATGATTTTCATTTGTTTAAAATGTACATGTATATACTAAATAAAATGAAAGACGTAGATGTATAAAAATGGGTTGGAATACATAGCTAGGCTTAGTCTACGTTGCCCTGCATAATGTCAGTGGAAGAGAGGTTGATTTTGGAATTTAAGATCCATAGTTTATAATTCTTTTTCATCATTTTCAGTATGCAAATTTCTTATAAAACCCTGAATTATAAATCATTTTTATTGCAATTTTTATTATGTTAAAAAAGCCCATCACTTTATACATAAATAAAAATATTTTTATCACGCACCTTACTAACATATGGTTGTAAAACATGGACTTTGAATTCTAAAATGAAAACAATGTGCAATTAATACAAAAAAAGTATAAAAATATGTATTTTATTTTAGATGGTAAAAAATTTAATTGTAAAGATTATATCCTGTATCCATTTAAGTATCATCAAGTTTTATTCATATACACATGTTTTCATGCTTAATCATACTTATGTCACTTACAAGATAAATAGATGGTATAAAGAAATAGATTTTAACATGTGAATATGCTTTAAAACATATTTTTAACTTTATGTAGAATTTTTTTTCTATTTTGTTTTATAAAATATTTGTTATAAAAACTACATTTTTATCTATAAATATTATTTCCAAATATATATTATATAAGTATAAAAATTTTCAAAATAATTTTTCCTTATAAATAAATCTTGAGTTCTATTACATGAATATTTTCTTTTCATGTCTATATATTTGATATCATATTTTACATCTTCAACTACACTATTTTCTCTAATTATTTTCAAAGTTTGTCCCTATAAAAATGCACAGATCTATATTTATAACTAATAAGATATTTACAAAAAACAGTAATGGTTCCTATAACCATCATCATTTCTATCTTATTACTCACTGCATGATCATCTCTCTAGGTGTAATCCAGTTTCTCCAATCCACAACTTCTTTGTCTACATCACATCACCAAACATTTATTTCATCCATCCATCTCACATGTGGTCACTTTCTAGGACTTCTACAATCTCTTTGGATTATTTTATAATTTCATCTGTCTATTTATTATATTCAGCCCAGATCCATTTCAGTCTACTAATTTTTTTATTATTTGTCATTGATACCTGTTTGTTCTCTCAATAAATATTTCTTTTTTCTGATCTATATTTATAATTTGCATGTTTCAAAAAACACTAATAACAGTAATAATATACCTTGAAAATGATCTTAGGAGATGATTGAAATGTAAATCAAGATGTAAAATATTATAACTGTATATATGAATACAAAAAGAATTGTTTACAAAATAAATATATAGGTTATATGAGCACAGACTTTCACATGACCCACCACTCTCCACACTATCTCATAACACTGTTATACCCTTGAACACATACGTTGAAAAGATAAATAATCACCAAAATACGTATTTCATGCTAAACCAACAATCATCAGTTGGTCCAGATTACCATCTCTACACATATATGCTATTAAGTGCTCAGATATATATTAAGATAGCCAATCCTCATACTTTAATGGACAGGCTTTAATTTACTCCACACTCCAACTCTTCAACCATCCATCCAATTGAAAATCTGATGACGGAACGTTCAAATGCCACCCTGAGGCCAAGATTCTTGACCCATCCATGTTGACCTAAGGTCAATCTGACACCTCATGCCCAGGACCTAATCCATTTAGTAACATATACAAGGGATGGGCAGTTATTTTAGAAAGAAAATAAAGAGGGATAATTAGTGAAATATGCATTTATTAAACTATATTTCTTATATAGATTTCCATGTCAACTCTTCATTTTCAAATAAGTTTAAATATCTTCACTGTTATGTGAAGCCATGCTAAAAAAAAATAATTAAAAACCAGAATGAAAAAAAGACAACAAACAATGCAAAATGAAAATTTGGGATCAGAATTGCTAAATATACAATTATATTGTCACAAAAAGCAAAAAGATCACCGATATAAGAGGCTTCCAACAGATCCTGAAGCAACATAAATAATGGAAGACAATACTTTGTTTTTGTAAATGTATAAAGAGTGAAAGAAAAAATAGTTGATAATTAATTTAATTATAAATACTGGTAATAATTATTAATGAATTAGCCTTCATTTATATTTCAACAATCATATATATATATATATCAGGAATAGGCAATTTTTCAATATGCCCTTTAGAATGTATTTTCTTAAAAATATATACCTAAAAGTTATCAAAATATCATATGATCACCATTTCATATGCTTACATTTGCTGCTAATAAGAATACCAAACTTTCTATATATTTATGCCACCAAGTGCATCCATTGATTATGAGGGCTTCCACTTGGTGGTACTACTGTATGAAGAGTTTGATACTATACAGAAAGTGAGTTATTAGTTTTTATGTTGGGTTTGCGAAGAGATAAGGGGGATTTAGATATAAAGGCCATAGAGTTGACAAAGATTATGTTGTGGAAATGGGATGTGACAGAATATGGGAAGACTTAAGAGTGGGGAATGGAAAATAAAATGGTTAACAGGTTTATCTGGGCATAATTGCTGAGATATTCTTGACTTCGTTTAAGGAGAAGCCAAATACATCACATCACATCACATCACATCACATTACTCTTATTACACCTAAAGGCTGGCTTATGAAAGGGCACTTTGCCTTAAATTTTGTTGGATGGAAAGATGTGAGCAAAATATATAGAATACATATTTATTTTAAATGAATTTATTAGTTCAAAATTCTATTTACAAAGTTGAATACTCCAAGAATATTACTATTGTCATTTGGAACTGCCTATAATACTTAGTTAACTTACTATAATATGATATAAAAGCTGGAATTTCCAGTCCTTAGGCATTCATCTAAATAAAAATAAATAAGGCATATTTTATACCTGCATTTTAAATATTTGACATTTGAAAATACAGATGTGCAAAATACCTCAATGCATTGTAAAAGTCTATTTTTAGATCATATTTTCTTAATAAAGAACATCCATTTTTATCAACAAAATTCCAGAATGTTTCATCTTTTTGATATAATCTTAAAATCATGTCTTTATAATTTCCATTTACAAGTTTTCACCATTATAAATTTGAAAATAAGTTGTGATTTTATAAATGTGTGGTCATCAATATTAGATGAAAGAGTTTATATAATATGTTGTAAAAGAATTCTGTTCAGAAAATTCTTGAAACCTAGAATTGAGAGTATCAAAATGATCCACAAAATGGTTGGTAAGAACATTTTTGACCATAAAATTGTTAATGTTATTCGAATTTGGAAAATGTACCAAAATTATTTTTTGCTAGACATGATTTCCAAAGCGATAATTTAGTTTTAAATGAATTTACTACACATTATCTGATATTAGAATGACTTCTGTCTTGTAATCTCTAATTCATTAAATTTTCTTAGGAAAGTACACAAACTCCCAAATTTGAATAATTGGAATTGCATTGATACAGGTCTTACCAAATTTGTAATTTTCTTCATTATAATACATGTATAAAAACTATAAATTCCACCCAGAAACATTCCTGCTGGATGATGCAATGATAGAATACAAATGTAGGAAAGAAAGTCTTGTTTACACAACTTAATAAATATATATTCCTTTCATTACTGACATACATTCAGTTCCAATTGAGATCAACTTTTCTGGTGGAAAATTTTCTTTCACGTATTTTTTTAACTATCAAAACGATATCTTACCTCTTTGTTGGTTCTTGCAAAGAAAGAATTTTGATGGATTCTTCTTTCATAGAAAAATTTATGAAAATCATCTTTATTGTCTGAGATATTGATGGATTATGTAATTGTAACAAACAAAACAGAGAAAGGAAATGCATTTTAACATCTTTTTTCAATTCTGCTTTACTATTAAGGTCAGTATTAGTAATTTTGATTAAGCTGTTACTACTTTTACTAACCTACAGTTGGATTATATTTATTGGTATTAGTATTATCTCATTTTTATAGTCATTAAAAATGGATTTAGAAGCCAACAACACGGATTATTTTACTAATTCGATGAAAATGATTCTTTTTTTCTTTGCTAACTAATGAGAAATTTTAAAAGACAAAAAAATCAATTCAGAAGCCAAACAACATGATTTCTTTTATTAATTCAACACAAAAGATTTGTTTCTTTGCTAACAAATGGCCAGTTTTACAATGATAGGCATTACTTTTTGATTGAGAAATTGGCCTGGTAAAATGTTTTGCTATTTAATTAAGGTACTTTATGAATATTGTTAAAATGTTTCTCCACATTATATTTTTTTAGGAACTGCCATCCTTGCAAATTGTTCTTTCCATTCTATATTAAACTTATATGTGTTTTTCTTTTTACTTATGCTATCCAACATAGGTTATAATAATAAAAGTATATATAAAACAATTAGAACAAAACATCAAATAATCAGATAAATTGTGTTACCAGAGCTTGTTAGTGATATTGTTTTGGATTAATATCACATGATGCCATGAAAGTATTTCCTAAAAATAAAATTGGCCATTCAATGTCAGATAATATTTCAAAATTAAAAATTATTTTACAAAACTAGTGGCAGAAGCTTTGAAAAATGCTCAATGGATATTTGAGAGTCCACATGTACCACATTGCCAATTTTTAATTTTACAGTTTCAAAATACTATCAAATAACAATAATCATAAACAAAAAAACATTGTCCTAGATCTATTTTAAATCATGTACATTAGGAAGATCATATTTTGTAATAAAACTGATCTAATATTATGTGAAATGTATTTTTCTCTAATTTATGTAACATCTTTGAAACTCCAACTACTTTTAATATCACCATCTCTTATACTAGCACATAATTGTTATCAAACAAAACAAAACTCTCCATATAGTAGAGTAGGCACTAGATAGGTATTTTATGCACAAGCCTTCTGGCATTCATTGATTACTCTGGTTGGCACATGGTGGCACTACTATATGGAGAGTTTTGCCTTGTTTGATATTATTATGTTACATGTATATAGAGTATCTCAGTAAAAAGTTGAGTGGTTCAGTTTTCAAGTTGCCAGAAATACTAACTTTGAATTAATGCTTGTGTTATGTAGTAATGCAGTTTAATATTCACCTCAAAACATTTAAGGCGCTAGTGGTTTTATCATGAGTTATGATATGAAGGTATGTTTCATACCTTCATAGATCGTTACATATACATTTATTTACTTCCAATAAAATTTAAATAAATAAATCAATAAATTTACTGACAACTACATTTATCATTTAAATTTACTATATTAATTTAAATTTATAAATGTAGTTTATATATTTAAAAACAACATGTCTACAGTGAACTTTGGATTTTAACCAACAAAGAAACAAGCTGGATTTAAAAGTGGTTTTAGTACAGTAGATCATATCCAAGTATTGAGAGAAGTTATAAAAAGGATCAATGAATAAGAGTTGCCATTATGCTTTGGATTAGTAGACTATGAAAAGCATTTGATTCTATAAGCATTTATTCAGTGATTAAAGCATTAAATCATCAAGTAGACCCAGGATATTGTCATATTCTGAAAAATATTTATAAAAATACAACATCAATAATTAGATTGCATAATGATACTAGGAAGATTAATATTGAAAAAGGTCTATGACAGGGTGATCCTATATCTCAAAAAATTTTTACAGCAGTTTGGCAAAAAGTATTTTGTGGATCAAAACAGGAAGTTAAGGACGTAAAAGTAAATGAAGATTATTTAAGTCATCCAGATTTTGCATATGATATATGTAGTTGTTTCTGCAAATAATGCTTCAGAGCTTCATGAAATGTTGCAAAAGTTATCAGATGAAAGTAAAAAAATAGGACTAAAGGTAAATGTTAAAAAGACTAAATAAAGTAATGTTCAATGGATTTCCTCAAAAAAAAAAAAAAATAAAAATAAAATTGATATGAGTTAGAAGTTAAGAACTATAAACACCTTGGTTAGATTATTATTTCAGATGGAAACATAATAGATGAAATAAATCTTATAATTAAACTTAATTAGGGTTTTTTTGATAGAAATAACTTAATATTAAAAAGAAATATGCCTATGTGTTTGAAAAGGAAGGTTTTTAATAGATATGTTTTACCAGTTCTTACTTATGGATCTGACTTGGACACTTAATAGAAGAGCAATAGAGAGACTTCAGACAATTCAATAAGTATGGAGAGATGCATATTAGGAGTACCAAGAACAGATAGAAAATGAAATACATGGGTGAGAGAACAAATATGAGTTACTGATATCATATGAAGAGACTGGAGTTGGGCTCTATATATTTCTGGAAGAAATAATAATAGATAGACAGTTGAAATCTTAAACTGGATTCCAAGAGTTTCAAAAAGATTTTAAAAAGAGACCACATGTGAGATAAATGGATGAAATAAGGAAGTGTGCTTCAATGATATGGATAAGAGATGCTAGATATCAGACAACATGGACTAAACTTGGACAAATTTGATCATGCAGTGAATCAATAATGGTTAAAAAATGTTGATAACAATGACATTTATAAAAGAAGTCATACTAAACTAATCAGCTAATAAAAATACAAATATTGACCAGAATTATATATAAATATTTCTTATTATCATAATATAAAGTACAAAAACGTTTCCACATAAATAGTAAACTATGAATCAAATAGATTTCAATGCGTAAAATAATTATCACGTAGTCTTTAATTACTAAACATTTTAATAATTTTTAGCTTAAGGTGTAGTTATAGATAGATAGCTACAAATAATAACATTTAATCAGAAATTAATATTAATTAATAACTTACTGTATTTTAAACTATATATATATATAATGCATTACACACATTTAGATTTTATATATACAATGGGAAAAAAAGGTAATTTATTTTGAAAATTAAATTTGAAAAACCATATTAAAATTATGTAAATACTTTTTTTCCCCATATATCATAGCATCGGCCGGAAGATGAACCCGCAACAACCATCTGCAACAACTGCTTGCTTGCAAGGCGGTTGCGCTGACCTCTCGGCTAACAACACTTGATTAAGTACTTTTTTAATATAATAAATTTAAAAAAATCCTACATCAAATTCTAAAATAAGCAATAATAATAATAATAACTTTCCAAAATCACATAATACATACAATGCATTGATTATTTTCAAACACCTCAACTCCACCAGACTTCAACTATCTTCCAGTGCAAAAATTCCGACCATAAGTTCTCAATATACATACATTTTAAAGCAATCTTTACTTGATAGGTAAACTAGAGGTATAAAACATCTCAACTTCATACTTTGTCATCATCTCAATATTTTCCATTGCACCACTCTTTCATAAAATAGGGAAGATAATTATATCAATGCAAATATATTTAAAAGTTTTTGTGGTTTTACTAACTTCTCATCTCAACTCTATCATATTATAACCATCCATCATGCTAAAACTCAGATCTCTCTTTCTTACCATATGGGCACTTTATAAAGAAAAAAAACTTCATTTTCAGATCATTTAGAAGTATTAAATAAGTGAATCTCCACACCAAGTTGACAAGATTGATATTTTTTCATTAAAAATGAATAATCTTTGCATACAGAAACATTTTAAAAAATTAAATATTTATTTATGAAAAGTCTTTGGAAATTAATTTATTCAAAAACTAAAACAACTATCTGTTGAAGCATTTATCGGAAAGTTTGTGGTGATGGTATTTTATTAGTAATTATATGTTGGATTATTTCTATCATCTAATATTAATTATTAAATGTCTTTAAAAATTCAAACTTTATTTAAATTGTTCAAATACTTTCAGCTATTACTCAAATCTTGTAGCTCTGACGAAGACTGCTGGACAGTCGAAACTATAAGAAAATAAAGAAGGTTAAGAAAATTACTTGCATTAAAGTGTATATGAGTGAAGTATTATACGTAATATATACTATTACTAATAGCATATAGTTTAGTATATAACACATTGTTCGAAATGATATTATTCTCCGGTCTTCTTCGGGTGTTGCTATCTTGATCTATGATAGTACTGGCATAGGAGTCAAATATAAATCTTTAGATTTCTGTGAAAGGCAACAGTCAGTAGAAATTTCATATACTTATTTATAAGAGTCCTTCTGATTAAGGTAATGTTAATTAATGAATGATTTTCAAACATTATGAATTATCATATTAAGTTGAGTTATGGGATAATTTTCCAGTACCACATTAATTTAATATGATAAATCATAATGTCTTGAAGCCATTTATTAATATTGCACTTAAGAAAAAGTGGAAAAATCAGAAAGACACTTATAGATAGATAAATATATGAAATTTCTATTAAATGTTGCTTCGACAGAATAGCCCAATTGGTTTAATAGTAGTGTCAGGCCAGCAATACCTGAAAGAAAATAATAATATCATTGAAACATTGTGTTATATATCAAAACTGTGTGCTATTATTAACAGTTGAATGTATTTATAAAATTTAAATAAAGTTTGAATTTGTATAAAAACATTTAACAAATAATATTAGATGATGGAGTAGAGCAACATATAATTATAATCCTCTATCCTGTTTTATAAAATTTTTGATTATTTCTTTTTAAAAAAATTGTCCAAAATATTTTAAGTATAATTTTTATTTCTACACAGCACTAAAAATTAATCCACAAATCTATTACTAGAATACATAATCAAAATTAGTATGCAAAATAATACTACTTGTAACAAATTAAAATTTAAATTTGCAATATTTACATATTTTCTTTTCAAATCATATGAATGATGAATGCTTATTAACTTCATTTCTTAATCTCAGAAAATCAAAACATCTATCATAAATACGTTCAAAATTTCAAAAAGCATCTGCAGAAAATTTCTTGCAATAAATATGTCACATTTTTGGATCAATCAATGATGTGAGAAAGTAAATTTGATTTTAAATCATTCATCTATTCGTAGAAAATATTATTTAAAATTTCAAAAAATCCAAATTTCCTCTAGTCGCATTTTGATCCCATATATTTTCAAGGTTAATGCATTTTTATGGAATAGGTGTGACACTCCATTTGATTTAGCCCATTAATTTTCAAATTGATCACATTTACAAATAATTGTTTTTAAAACATATCTATAAATAAATACGTAACAAAGGATCTAAAGAAAAGCGCTATTTAATCATAATATCATGCTAAGCATACTATGGTATTATGACTAAATAAAGCTTTTCTCTAGATACGTTTTATGTATTTATTTTTGGAATAATTATTTTTAATAGACAATAATTAATATATTACTTTGTAAAATATAGAGATCTCCTTATGCTGGTTATAATAGAAAATCGACAGACACAAATATATGCCATTAAACAAGTAGTTATTCATCTGCAGACATCAACATTTATAATACAATGCATACCTATGCATATTACTATTTACATAAAGTTATATGCAATGAAAATTAAATCAAATTCAAATTTAAAATAATTACATATTTCAAAATAAAATCTTTTTAGCTTAATAGCATTTTACAATATGAAAAAAAAAAGCAGTAAAATAAATAAATAAAACATTTTTATCCACCATTAAATCTAAAAAGTTAAATTTAAAAACAAAACAATAAAATACACAAAAATTTATTTTGATATTTTCTATGTATATTTCATATTGATGGGTTTTTTGTTTAGTTATACATATTTAACAATATGAATTGTATTTTAAATTAAGTTTTTATTGATTTTTTTTTTTTTTGTAAGTCTGCTAAACATGATGCAAATAGAATTCTATACATAATTTGTATAAACACTGGCAAAAGTTAACCTATTACAAATATCTTTAAAATATATGCATGGCATAGTGTTCGTTTATGTAACTTATTACTCTATGGTTTTAATTCAAAAAGAGTTTCAAGAAATATATATACTTGTCAGATAAAGAAATGTGTCAGAATAAAAAAAATATCGGATACTGCAGTTTGAAAAGAACGGATATAACTCCCCCCCTATGTCATAGCATCGGCCGGGAGGCGAACCCACAACCGTCTGCAACCAACTACTTGCTTGCAAGGTGGCTGCGATGACCTCTCGGCTAACAACGCTTGACAAGAACGGATATAACTTTATTAGCAAATTAATTACTATAAAGAAATGCTTGATTTTGTCTTTATATACATAAATAAAACGAAGTAAACTTATAAAATATGATAAATATGAAAATTTTATTTTAAAAAAAAAAGCAAAGATTTAATTATATTAAGGGAAAACAATGCTTTTCTGGCTTCCATAAACTGTGAACCATGAATATGCGTAAGATAGCATGTGCACTTTTTCAAACAATGAACTATATTAGATTTATCGTTGATGTATACATATAAATAAATTGTTCCATTTTCTAAAAAGATAAAGTTTATTATACTAAACTAAGTAAAACGTATTTAAGCATAAAATTAAATATATAAATACTATACATATATATTGTGGTGATACACGTTGAAGCATACGTACGTGTATAATCGCTAAAGGGCGCCTATCAAACCGAATTCTGTAACCAAACTACGCTAGACTAATTTCCTTTCTACCTCTAGGGTGCTGGTCATAATTTATTTTTACTAATCATCATACAAGCCACAATAAACAATTAGTTTATATATGCAAACACCCACAATATTTATGATTACTTATTATCCCCACTAAAATATTGAAAACTCAGTAAATAGATAACGCTATGTAATTAATAATTTTAAGAGTTAAAATAATACAAAAAACTACAAATTAGAAAGCATGAATTAATTTCAAATAAGATTTATTAATTCAATACCATATTAGGTGAAGTAAAGTAATTCAATCTGTTTTTCAAATCCCTACAATATCAACCTTCTTTCTCCTTATAAAGTCAATTACTAGCAATCATTATCCAAAGTAAAAAAAAAAATATCTTTAAATAAACAATATATAAAAAGTGTATATACCATTCCCGAGAGGTATATGTTAAATGTACTAAAAACCTTGGATCGGTATTATTAAAGAAAACAGGAAAGACTAATCAAGGAAAGACAACGCCAGAAAGAACTAGTGAGTAAATTTATTAACCTAAACATAGAGATTAATATCACCCAAATTTGATAACTATATTATCCCTATTTTGACCAGAAGATGGCTTGGCCACACATAACAAAATAGTATTATGCAATAATGCCAAATCTCCTTCAAATTTCAGTTTATTTAGAATAAGCCCTAGCCATAAAAGATACTTAATCCTAACACACATATATAATAACTAATAATTTATTTGGCCCTAAGAGATAGAATGAATCTAACTTCACTTATATGCAATCATCAATAAAATAATAAAATAAACTGGATCAAAGAATTACTTAATAAACACATGTTGAAATAATTCTATACATGATATGCTCCCTTTTCTTCTTCTTTTAAAGAGCTCTACTTTCACTGAACTAATTTAATATATAGGGTATATGAGGCACAGACTTTCACATGACTCACTTCTCTCCATTCTATCTCATAACACTGACACACTTGAACACATATATGTCAAAAAGATAAATAATCACCAATAGTTGTATTTCATGTTAAACCAGCAATCATCAGTTGGTCCAGATTATCATCTCTACACATATATGTAATAAGAGTTCAGATAAATATATTAAGATAGCAAATCTTCATACCTTAATGGACAGGCTTCAATCGACTCCACACTCCAAATCTTCAACAGTTTAATAATTGCTATCACAATGGATCTTATTACCAATAAACAGCATTGTTCATATTTACTCAGTCTGTAAGTGACGCACTGCCCATCTGTCAAAATCTGTAACACTAAACAAGTGTTTGACCGCATGAACTCATATATAGAGTTGGCATGACGGCAGTTCATTCAACTGGAACAGAAATTCTGCTTTTAACTGCAAGTTGTTGTTTATTGTGACACACCAATTTTCAAATGTCTTCATGGAAAGTTTTGCTTCATCCTCAGCTAACTCATTGTCTGGCACATGTCTTTTGGGCATAATATACAGTTTCATGATCATTCAGTTGTAAAGTAAGCCATAGGAAAAGAGTTTCCAGAAGGAATCATGGTCGTACTAGCTGGACATCATAATGCAGCTTCTTTTATAATGTAATGAGTATCTCTCTTAAAAACAAAACTTTTATATCATTTGTCATTGTATATTAATTATGATTCTTTGTTCAACATTTAGAGTGCTTTATTCCCTTTGTTTACATACACATTGAACGATGTTTAATTTTAAATTTATATGTTAAATCTTGTTTAATTATTACAATCAAGGTGTTAAAAATGAGATGTTGTTTCCAGCCTGATATATTAACTATGAGATTAATAATTCTTAAATGCCATATTCCATCTGGTTGGTAAATTAATTTCACTCTGAATTAACAATGTTGACAAAGATATGCTTATAAACATCAGAGCTACCAAGAATAAGTGGTTCATTCTATATTAATTCTTTGTTCAACATTTAAAATGCTTTTAAGTCATAACCTGGAGAAGAGTGATTTACTCCCTTTGCTTAAAATTATTTATAACTGATTTTATGTGTAATTACTGATTTATTCGATTTATAAAATTTAAACTCTTTTCTTTAGCTTGTTTCTGTAATGAAGAATGCCCCCCCCCCTTAACATATCAAAGCATAATTGAATTTTTTCCTAAGTAGATTTTGATCACCCTATAATTAGAACTATCAATCTACTTACTCAATTTATTTATTAATTATATAAGTTTTATTAATAGCTATATATTAAATTATAACTGGAATATAAACAAAAATACAATATTCTATTATGAAGTGGAAAAATTCCACCTTAATATATATTATATTTAATATTTTCATAGTTGTAAGATGTAAATAAAGTATTTTTATAAAGAAATATATAAGTAAGTATGATCGTTCTTTATGTCACCCTCAATCTCAAACTGATTATTACTTAAGATCTAACAATTCTTCATTAAGATGTTAGTCTTGGCAATGGTGAATGATATTTCATCAAAACATCAGGGTTAGGATTAGGGTTTAATACAAAGAATACTTTATATATATAAAATAAAAATATATAAAACTAATTATACTAACTACAATAAAAATATGAATGTATACTGTCATATCTCACTTCACCTTCATATAATGGACTAGTCCAGATTCCTTTCTTATTGCAATTGGATTAAACATTCATTGCTGCTAATCAATGCATATATATATATATGTTAAAACGAAGATTTGCACGGGTTAAATATATAAAATACATATTTTGCGGGTTCATCCGTGTTAAAAACTTTTAATATCAATATACTGACGTTTCGACTTGGTCACACAAGCCATCCACAGAGTTATAAAAAGGTAGAAAGATGGTTGTAGAGGCGCTACAATCACTGGTTTGAATAAAACATTAAAAATCCCACCAATAGCAAAAATGTTAAATTTAAGAATGTTTTTTAAAGAAATCTTTCCAAATAGGAGGAAGTTTGCACGTATCATCTCACTTATTGATACAATCTGGCCTTTTAAGTATCTCAATGGCTTCTCTGATTTTGCATTGGTAGAGATTATCACATCTGGATATGATCCTGGTACTAGAAAAATCTATTTTATGACCTGAATCTATAGTATGGAGTGAGAGTGCTGATGATGATGAGTGTTGTTTAACTGCATTAGCATGCTCATCTCTCCTAACACTGATGCGACGATTACTCATACCTATGTAAGAAGCTTTACAATTTTTACATGAGATTTGATAGACACCATGAGATTCAAGAGGGATTGAATCCTTAGGCTTGGTTATTATATTGCTGATCTTTTGATGAGCAGAAAATGCTGTATCTATATTATAGCGTTTTAATATACGTCCGATACTGTCTGTAGTTCCTTTTACATATGGAACACAAATCCTAATAGCTGACTTATCATCTTTTTGTTTCCTATTTTGTCTATTTTGGGCTTGAAATAAGGCTTTTTTATAAATTTGTAATTATAACTATTTGCTAATAAAACACTATTAATATGATTTATTTCTTCTTTCAGATGTGTGTCATCTGAAAGGTTAATTGCTCTATTTAAAAGAGTTTTGGCTACAGAAACTATCTGAGTTGGGTGATGATGAGAATGGAAATGTAAATATCTGTCTGTGTGTGTATCCTTTCTGTAAATAGAAAAAGATAAACTATTTGGTGTTCTGGTGACTAGAACATCAAGAAAAGGGAGTTTTCCATCAGACTCTGTCTCCATTGTA
Organism: Epiperipatus broadwayi; assembly: GCA_028023455.1. Classification (NCBI taxonomy): domain Eukaryota; kingdom Metazoa; phylum Onychophora; class Udeonychophora; order Euonychophora; family Peripatidae; genus Epiperipatus; species Epiperipatus broadwayi. The sequence continues at coordinate 2,515,126 of JAQFVV010012555.1, forward strand.
AATTTAATATGAGGATGCATATTATTTAAATGTAAGAAAAAATCATCTAATGTATTTTTTCCATGTTGCCATATGACAAAAGTGTCATCTATGTATCTGAGCCAAATGAGAGGTTTTAAAGATGATGATTCTAAAGCACGAGTTTCTATATATTCCATGAATAAATCAGCTATTACTCCTGAGATAGGTGAGCCCATAGGAGTACCAAAAACTTGTCTGTAATGCTGTCCATTGTATACAAAATATGTATTTAAGAGACAATGTTTAATCAAAGCAATAATATGGTCTGGTAAATTGCAACGTTGTGAGATTATATTTAAAGCTTCATCAATTGGAATGTTTGTAAACAAAGACACGACATCAAAACTGACCAGAATGTCACTAGCATTAATTTTTAAACTTTTTAAAACAGAAATAAAATGAAGAGAGTTTTTAATATATGATTTAATAGATGGGATTGTAGGTTTAATGAAATCCGATAAGTATCTAGCTAAAATATGAGTTGGAGAACCTATTGCACTTACTATTGGATGAAGAGGGGTATCTGGTTTGTGAATTTTTGGAAGTCCATAAAATTTTGGACAGACACAAGATTTTTCACAAGGGATTATTTTATTTTTTATCTCTGTTTCAATAGGTGCAAAATCAGAGAAGCCATTGAGATACTTAAAAGGCCAGATTGTATCAATAAGCGAGATGATATGTGCAAACTTCCTCCTATTTGGAAAGATTTTTTTAAAAAACATTCTTAAATTTAACATTTTTGCTATTGGTGGGATTTTTAATGTTTTATTCAAACCAGTGATTGTAGCGCCTCTACAACCATCTTTCTACCTTTTTATAACTCTGTGGATGGCTTGTGTGACCAAGTCGAAACGTCAGTATATTGATATTAAAAGTTTTTAACACGGATGAACCCGCAAAATATGTATTTTATATATATATATATATATATATATAAAGATAATGCACAGCCAATGGAAAAAACAGGCCAATAATGATACTCACTGAATCTGAATGTTTTCATTAAGGATGAGAATCTGACAATAAAGTCAGTCTTTTTGAAGATAAGGGGTAAAATGATTGTCAAACCTGAAAGACAGTATTCGTTCTCCAAGAACAATTGTTAAACCTAAATAACAGTAGCCTAGTTTTCCATATATAATCGAAGGAAATTCCTGCTACTCTGAACAGCAGTGATCATTCTCCAGAGTATAGCTATTAAAGCTAATGGTTAATGCAGATAGGCAAATCCATGTTTAGAACTGGAAGCTGCAAGAACCAAAGCTGGTTCGATCCAAGATGTAAATACAATCAGAAGAGTCACTGTACCTAATCACAAGGCAGGCTGTCAAGTACAGATGGATGTTGGTAGAGAAAATTATAAGGACAAATACAGTCTCTTCTTCAACAGCTCATATTAAAACTAGCAATTATACCCTGCTAGACAGTAGCAGACAGAGTATAGTCATCATTACTTAAACCAGTAAATATTATAAAAATGTGTATATATATTCTGTAATAAATATATTATTAAAACATATGTATACTCCTTTTCGTTTGTATGTGTAATCCAGACTAAACACAATATATATAAAGCATCAATTAATTTTATTAATAATTGGTCAGTTAAAAATGAATAGAAAATTATAGAATTATATCTTATATAGTGTATGTTTAATACATACTATATATAACTGTTATATGTTGCATAATTGATCAATTTTGCTTTTGTTGCTTGTAAACATTTCAATTGCTTTATCATAATTTTACTATTGGTTCTAATTAATTTTATATATAAAAAAACAATAGGGGTAATTATGCAAGTAATGTAAATTAAAGGTTTAAAATAGATTAAAATTACACTGAGAAGGGTATAAAATAATTGCTGAAAAAATCTTAAACTCCATACAATAGTGCTGCCAAGTGCAAGCCAGAGTAATCAATGGATGCAGAAAGGTTTGTGCATAAAATCCCTATCTAGTGCCGACTTTTTTTTCTCATGTGTCACAGCATCAGCCAGGAAGCAAACCCGCTAACCCGGGACAACTGCTTTATCCAATATTACCAGACTAGTTTCTAGCTTGTGGCTATCATCAGTGAGAAACCTTGGCTTGCACTGAGTGGCACTACTGCATAGAAAGTTTAATCTCTGTGTAAACAATTTGTGTAAATGTAAAAAATGGTGATCATGTGATGTTTGGTTATTTAATATAAATAAATATGTAAGATTGTCACTGTTATATAATATTTTTGTATTTGTTTAAAAATTATATGAAAAAAAGAGCATAATAGAGTACAATTCTTTCCATTTTTGATGATGATAAATAATAAACAAGTAAATAATATTTCAAAGCAAATGTAAATATTGAAGCGGCCAAATCTTCACATACTGCTAATGTCAAAGTACCACTCTTCTTCATCAGCTAAGAACAATTGTAAAATGACTATTTAAACATACTATCTTCTACAACAGCAGGAGGGAGTTTCCATCAACATCCATTTTTTTTACTGTTGGTTTAATCAAGAAGTCTGATATTTAATATTAGTAGTGGATTGATAATGATTAAAAATAGTGGTGATATATATCAAAGACATGAATCAAAATAGATTATCAATCTCAGATTATAGCACATAACTATTTCAAGTTTCATGTTTATACAATTTTTAAGACTACAGGTAATTAAGTAAAATTCTCATTAAAAAATAATTAAGGATCATTATTTTTTTATGCCTTTGTGTTCCTTCACATGTGATGATGTGGTATGATGTGATGTATTGTGGCTTCTCCTTAAACGAAGTCAAGAATATCTAAGCAATTATGCCCAGATAAATCTGTTAGCCACTTAATTTTCCATTCCCCACTCTTAAGTGTTCCCATATCCTGCTCTATCCCATTTCCACAACATAATCTTTGTCAACTCTATAACCTTAATATCTAATTCCCCCTTATCTTTTCCAAACCCAGCATAAAAACTAATAATTCATTTTCTGTATAATCACTTTTTTCATATTTATTCTTCCATAATTTTATTATATGTACCCTTTCTGTTTTCAAACATTTACATTAAATTAACAAATGCCTAATATTTTCTATTCCTTCCTTACATAATTTACAAAATAAATCACCCATATTTTTCATTTACATGTATATTCTCTTGTAGCTAAAGATCCTGTTCGAGCCTTAAACAATAAACTACTTTCCTTACTATTATCATATATTAACTCGTTATCTAATATTGTTTATTTCTATATATTGTACCATTTATTTATATATGGTACAAATATATTGGCATTTGGTAAAAGCTAAAATAATAAAAAAAAGAGTAAACTTAATTTTTATTATTAGTATAATTTATTTTTTTTAAAAAACGTACAGTGAAAGTTAAAATTGTCTTTTGTATTTTTTTACGTAATTAAAAATAAAAGTAGAAATTGGAGAGAACAAAAGACCCGCAGATTACTAATCCTGATAAAGTAAAAGAATTCAAAAAGTAAAAAGATAAGCTAAAAAAAAAAATTTTTTTAGCTAATTAAAGATGGTAGAATTATGGTGGAAAAAATAAAGACTTTGTAATTGAAAAATTATAAAGATGTACAAGATTATGAACCTAAACGCCATAATAATAGCATGCACAGAAGTCTAAAAACTGGGCCTCTAGTATAAAAGGCAGAGACCAGTTTGACGAACATCTTGTTTTTTCTGTTTTTTCCTTTGGCTGGTTTTGGATTATTAAATCCAAGACCAAAACCACTTCACGATGAAATAATCCTTCATGCGGGAGTAGACCGGGGCTTTAGCTGACATCATTAAGAAGATGGACACTAGAAAAGCTTCTGCAACTAGCCTTCAAAATAGACTACAAGATCAACTAATAATTAATGGCCGAGCTCATTCTAACCCAAAAAACTATGCATAGTAAGCTACAACTTTTTCACTAAACTTACCGGTAAGCTATGACTCATTATTATTTCCGATTGTGACTAAATTGTCGACAAACCATCTTAAAAATATACGTATAGTAGGATCCCAATATAGACTTTCATTTATTTGATCAAGAGACTTTTGTGCACCCAAGAACTTTAATTAATTGTTTTAATTACTTTATTTTATTAATTGCTTCATGTTTGAATTAATGTGTGTTCTCTCCAATTTATTTAATTAGTAATTTCTCTATTTTCATTTATTAGAATAAAAATATTTATTTCTAATATCAACTTTTCATTTGTATGTTATTAATAATAGTTATTAATTATTATTAAATTTATTAATATTAGTTTAGTGATGTTTAAAAATATAATTTACCTTTGCCAATATGTTTAATAAGTTCCAGGAATAATATTATTTTGAAAAATAATTCTAGTTCACGGTATGATGTAACACCAATTCATTTAAAAAACATTTTTTTTTTTTAATTGTGAGACATGCTGGCAACAGATTTCAGTGGATTCTTACGGGAATCCTGGCGCCCTGATCAAATAAATTAAAAGCTGATTTTGTCAATAGCGCAAATCGTAACAGTTCTAGGCCGAGTTGATCAGGAAATATAGTTATGTTTTTTTAGAAATAGAAATACAACTTTCTTCTTTTTGACATAACTTGATCAACTCGTGCATTTATAATGCGTATAGAGGCCTAGCAAGACAGAAAATGTTATAATATATATTTAAACTTTTTTTACTCTCCATACTATTTCTCCATCTCTCTAACTCCTTATTCTTTTTTAATAAATCTATTCTTTTATCCCATTCCTTACTACTATAACACAAAACAATCCTCTTAACACAATCATCCCATCTTTTGCACAAATATACTGATATAAATTTTTTATCCAAATCTTTTGCATACCACATTACCTTTCTCACTCATCTTGTTACCTGCCCTTTACTCATAACCCAATTAAATACTATTTTGGCTATTTTTTTATTATCCATATACTGCAATCTACGAAACATTTTCATTTTACTTTTTGCATCTCTCATATGAAAACTTGACCATCCCATTTCATCCTTGAATTACCTCCTTTGCTGTCCATACAACTGCATCCAATGCATGTCTTCCTACTTCCCTTTGAACTTTTTCTAAATAATCTAATACCCCTTTACTAACACATAATGCATCATAACCATATGTTAACCCTGCTACCGCAACTCCCTTCCATATAATTCTAGCTACATCACATTTGAGAAGTCTAACTTAGCTGCCATCTGGTGGTGAAAATTTCATTTTTAAATTTGGCTACTTTTTTAATTCTGAATTTGCCCGAATTTATTTAAAATTATATTCGTTTTTAAAGAATATCAATTTTTGAAGTGAAAAAAAAATTATTTAAATAAAGCAATAACTGAAATATATAATTAAATAATAAATAGGATTTTCATAATATAATGTTAAATCAATTTAGCAAATATCATTTGCTTAATTATTATCTCCTATTCCACAAACTGATCAAATAACATACAGGAAACAAAATGTTGATGAAATGCAGAAGTTCAAATTACTAGAATTATTTCAAAATAATTTCTGAGGAAACTTATCCATAATATTTATGTCTCTCTAACAGTTTATAACAATTTTTTTTTAAAAAAAGATAAAACCCCACCCTCTTTAACAAGGTTTGTTTCTAGTTAATTTCACATTCGGTGAACTAAATATTTTAGCTTAACATTTAAATATCTAATATACTAAAATGATTTTTTTATCATTATTATTAAATATCTTATATAAAATATACGATAACCATATAATATACAATTCTTATGAATATTATAAAATTATCAGTATTTGCAACTGGGTATTTTAATTTATTTATTTTTTAAATATATTAAGTGATTTGGTTTATTATCCAATTTTTTTTTCATATGTCAAAGTGTTGACCGGGAAGCGTACCCGGGCCAGCTGCTTGGAAGGCAACTATTATGCTAACCACTAGGCCACCAACGCTTGACTTATTATTCAATTATTTTGATTTTGAAATAACGAGCATGCACGAACACATATCTTTTTAGGTGTCTATTTGGCAAACCCTTTTAGAGCAAAATATTATCTACTATATTTTTTATTATTACATTAAATATTTTATTGGTATTTTTAATCCAATTAATTAAATTGAACCCTTATAAGGTTTTGATAATTAATTGATTGGTTTTATTGCTGTGGGAATTCATAAAAAGTTTGGGTGCTGGAAATGCCAGAACTGGACTCGGTCTGAGGACGTTATGCTCCAAAATCTGATACTCTGCCACTAAATTAAACCACATATAGCAAAATAAGTAATGGAATAACTCTAATGCTTGGAAGTTTGTAGACAGTGCAAAGACCTAAAGTGCTGGCACTAGGATAAATCTGAGAACCTTATACACCTGGGTCTGACCTTGTAGCCCTGCACTAAATCATGTAGGGCAAAATAAATAATCAAATAACTTTACTATTGGGAGTTCATAAGAAATTCAAGTCCCAAAATGCAAAATCAGAAATCAATTCAAGGACTTATATTCCAGACTATAATGCTATCACTGTATTAAATCAAATCGTGCATGACATTTTGTTTATAATTCACTGATAATTTTAGTAATACTATCTGAAATTTTTCAAAAAGTATAAAAAACAATGACATTAAAAAATAAATAGTAGTAGTAGTAGTAATAAATATGAGAATCAAAACCAAAAATAGCAAGTAATAAAACAAAAAAAAAAAAACAAAACAGAAAAGAACAGAGCCCACCCCTATCCAGTAATAGCTTCAGTAACATCTGTGCACCTAATAACTAATCAAGTGCAACTGTTTATAATATTTGAAGACTTTATTTGATAATGAACATCTCTGTAACATTCAACTAGAACAATATAATATAAATAAGTTATTTTAACTCTTGTAATAACAATTGTAACCTGCTTGTAACTGGAAAACAATAAAGAAGCTTTTGAAACATCATCATCATCATCATCATCATCATCATAATAATAATAATAATAATAATAATAATAATAATAATAATAATAACAACAACAACAACAACCAAATGGTCTACTGGTTGGAAATTCATAAAAAGTCTAAGCAAAGGAAGTGACAACCCTATACCATGAACCATGAAGCTCCATAGCATGCTGCTCTACCACTTAACCAAATCACACAGAACATTATTAATAAAAATTATTAATCAATATGCATTAGACTCACAAACAGGTGATTAAAAAAGTAAACATCACTTTTCAAAAAAATCCGATTGTATTTACTATGAAGTGTAAATAGACATTTATCTGTTAAAAATCTCCATATTCCCTTCATTTATAAATAACCATAAATTATGAAGATTATTGAAGATGTCATTTTCCACCTATACACCCACTCCCACCAGAAAAAAATGTTACTATTATAATGGATAAAAATATAAATTAAACTGTAATTATTTTATAATAATTTTCAAAAATCCATAAATGCATTTTTGGTGCAGAGTGCCCTTTTTAAAAGGTGAATGTTGGAGTAACAATATGCTAGAATATTAAATGTACCACAGGAAATAACATAATTTGAATTCACTAATGCATATTCCAAACCATACTTAATTGTGTATTCCTGTATTTAAGTTCACCACAGAGTCTGCATTACTAATAAATTATGCCTCTTTTTATCACACTGCAAACTATCCTCACATTTTTTAAGATCAAAAATATGATCATAAGTTCTTTCACAATCCAAAAACATGAATGACATTGTATGATTGGTTTAATTCTATTATGTATATATTTTGCTGCTTTACTCTCATATTACTGTTTGCCCATGATTCTCCATAATAACCATATGGGAAATCTGGATCTTTGCATTTTCATATGTTATTTAAATCAACTCCGTCCCTACTGTTATTTATTTATAATGGTAAAAATTCAATGTCTTCCAAATTAAAATTAACATTATATTCTCTCTGCATACTTTTTCATTTTTGTTGCTATTGAAGATATGTGTACAGAAGGATCATGAAATATTTTCAGAGAAGTAGTAATAGTAGTATATTTTGCTATCATCAAATATTCAATGGTTTTCTTCTGAATAGTGGCAACATTGTGCTGTGTTTGTGTTTTAACATTATGGTGGTGCTGTGATTATTATCTCATTAGCTCTATGTTGTTTTAAGCCCTACATAACTGCATACAGTTTTATTTTACCATAAAATTTTCAAATTAGTTGAAAAAAACCTGAAAATGTTAGCATTATATGGCCCTTTTAAGCAATTACAATAGCCAATTTGAATATCAATGTTATAAGACCTGCCCTTTTTTACATATTAAAGATTATTTGTGCAATATTTTTGTAAAATACTTATTTAAACCAAAAAATTATATCACTACAATTACATTTTATTTCAAACCATTTATTTTTAGAAAGACAAATTTTATTATAGCAAGAAAATTTTTTTTAATTTTTAATAACAATAAGTTTAATCTTTACTTTTAAATATATATGATTTTAAAGTAAATTAACCCTAAACTTATTTGATTTTAAAATATGAAAGTCAAATATCTAATATTTCATTGTATTAACTTTTTGAATAGATAAATTATATCCAATGCTACAAAACACATTGTTACAGATAAGAAATCTGATAAATATTTTGCAAAAGTCAAATATTAACTTTTAGAATATCTATCATTTGAAAGCCTATATTTGTAGAAATTTGTTCGATTAATGATATAGAAACATTTAATTGTAAAAATAAAATGTTCAAATGTGGAGAAATATGGATGAACTCGTAATTAAAAAAAAACGCATGCACAATAGCTTGGAATGATTTTAAATATATTACAATTATAAACATAGTGCTATATAAAATAAATGCTTATTTACATATGTTTAAGTTTCATTTGAGAGTGACATTTACTAAATTCTAGATAATTTCATCAACGTCATTCATTCAGATATCATAAACAGTAATTTAAAGTGAGTGATTTATCCTCACGCTTTCATTTCCAGTACTTAAGATTTGCCCATATATAAGCATTTGGGTTGGAAAGAATAAGTGGATTCATTTTATTCTTTCATAAATACTATATCTCGTGTTGGGAGTGAAAGTATTCATTTATTATTAACACTCGTAATAAACAAAAGCACATGCACAATAGCTTGGAAAGGCTGATTTTAAATTATCAAAATAGAAAAGTGGAGTTTGCAATTAAACAAATTAATATACTTCAATAACATGCATTTAATGTATTCACACTCAATTACAATTGTAATAAATTTATCAATCTCTGGTTTCATAAATTATAATAACAATGCAAGAATGTTTTAAATCCTACATATTTGAAACCAGGATATACAAATGACTTGTGGATAATGTATCTTCTAACATTATTGGACTAGTAATGCAATATATGACATTACTAATTTAAAAATTCAGATATTTAATAAATTTGTAATTTACATGCTATATTGACCACACTGAATAAATATTGCTTTAATTTACATATTATTATATTATTATATTGCAAAAAGACATCACCTATATACCTCATATACAGAGTGCTGTTATTTTTAGCTGTCATAGATCCTGTCATTTCATTGGATATTGTTTAATGTTGAACTAAAAATGACTCTACTAATTTCAATTCCTATTGGCTGAGCATTAAACAATACTATAACAACTTGATGTCCTTGATCAAAAACATCTATAATAAATCCTTTCCTTGTGTGGTCAATTTTTTCTAACATCTAACACAATATTGTATAGCTATCATTACTATGAGCATTTAAAAAATTATCAATGCATTCATGCGATGATATAATGGCAAACTTTCCATATCATAATTCTTCCAGAAACTATTTTGGCAACTCCTCTATAGTAAGATCTCTCAAAAGCCATCATTAATCTTAAAAGATAATTGCCTTTATAAAATTTACAAAACACATGATAGTGGTGTTGCTATTGGATACATACATAATCAAGTATATTTTCCTCGTGAAAGTCTTTCCTTCATACTTTTTAAAATCTTGCATACAAATTTGTCTTTCATAGATTTAGTATTATAACTGCTAACTTCTATTAATTTTAATTTGTCAAGTTGTGTGAATCTTTTTATATGTGTTCCTACCTAACAATATGGATCTATTCCTTTATTCTCTTTTAGATAATTTTGCATTTTATTTATTCTATCTATCGTCATTAAATTTGAATATACCCTTAATTATTTTTGTGTGACTTTTTAAAAACGTTATTTCTGTTTTGTTTAAATTCAACGTTATTAATATGTAGGCTTATATGCATAAATCATACTTATATTAAAGTGATGCTTATAGCGTAATCTAAAAATCAAATTCAAAATTATGGCTCACACTCATTGCATATGCACACACATACGTGCATGCACAAAATTATATGAATAACTTTTTTCCAGATCCACCAGTAAAGCCAGCTGGATTTCATCTTCCTGGATGCTGATTGGACTCACTCGCAAACAACAGATTTGAAACAGGCCTTGGTAGTTGTAATCATCCGTTCATAAATAGAATTTAACAGCCATTGGCTTATATAGATGTGGACAAACAAAAACCATGAATCATGTAATTAATGACTGTCAAATCTATGACTGCTGTCGTAGAAGTGACGGACTTAATAAAGAATCTAGCATCTGACTGGAATCTTTAAAGGTTTCCTTAAGATAATTTGTTAATAATTAAGATGTGTAATTAAAAAAAAAAAAAAATCCATACGCTAAATAAATAAAATCTTTTTGAAAAAAATAATTCTTTTGCCTTAATTATTTATTTTAGAATGTTTATTTTATTTTAAATTTGAATTAAGTAAAGCTTTTCTAACTTGATTCTTTGAAACTCAATCAAATCGCAGTAGTTTTTATAAAGAATTACACAGTCATTCCTATGACTTATAATTCGTCATAAAAAAAATGTAATCAGGAAAAATGAATACGACTACTATACTTTTATCAATTTAATTTCCTAAATTATATTTAGTCGAAAGTGACTTTTGAATATAGAGTTTCACTACATTTTACGAAATTAAATTCCCAAGATGGATTACTTTTAGATTTACTTTTAAAGTGAAATTATTGTGATAAAGAAATAATGAACAGAAATATTTTTAAGAAAAGTATATAAAGTTTTAAATTACACATTAAAATAATCTGCTTCGACATTTATAACTGACTAGTTTAAAAATGAATGAAACAAGATAAATAACTGTTTTTTTAATAACTAACAAAAATATGCCGTAATTCAATAATCCCCATAAAATCTACATATACTGATTCTGTAATATTTAAATACAAGTATATTATCTATACTGAATTTAATATAATTTAGAAGAGATTTGAACTCAGACTTTCAAGCTCTGTATAAGATGGAGTGGATACTGTAGGGAGCTTGACAGTCTGAGTTCAAGTCCCTTTTAAAATATACTGATTCTATTTACTTCTAACTGTTCATCATTCTCATTTCTAAATGTTTCCTTTCATATTCTATCATTTATATACTTATTTATAACTGATTTCATCACCAAATTTAAATGGTATATTAAATCATTAACAGAGTGAGTTATGATAAATAATAATAATAATAATAATAATAATAATAATAATAATAATAATAATAATAACAACAACAACAACAACAACAACAACAATAATAATAAAATATCAAAGACTTTAAAATTCTTATTCCAGATTATCTCACAGTATATAATTGTCTTAGATCCACTATCCTTCAAATTTACTTTTCTTAGGTTCTTCTCCATATTTCATACTATCAGTACTTATCTTCCATTTTAAAATCTAAATTTAAAATACAATTTGTAATCTTATAGCCATATATTTATTTATTTTTCTGTCCTTGTTTCTTTACTTGAGTATAATTATCATCTATGATCTTTTTCTCTATTCTTCCCTATCAATATGTCATGCAGTCATAATTGATATTTTTCATTTTCATAGGCATTTGACAATTAACTATTAGTTTGTTGTTTTGATTAAATAATACTGAATTACTATTATCATTACTACTACTGCTGCTGTTATTATTATTTTGCCAAGAAAAAAAGACAAATGGCTTTATTGCTCAGGAATTCATAAGAAATTTGAGTGCCAGATCTACGAGAGTTAGAATCAATCCTGGTATCCCTCGATTCCAAGGCAGATGCTCTACAAACTGGGAGTTCATAAGAAATTTGAGTGCCAGACCTGGAAGTGCCAGAATCAATCCTGGAATCTCTCAATTCCAAGGCAGCTGCTCTACAAACTGGGAGTTCATAAGAAATTCGAGTGCCAGACCTGCAAATGCCAGAATCAATCCTGGAATCTCTCAATTCCAAGGCAGCTGCTCTACAAACTGGGAGTTCATAAGAAATTCAAGTGCCAGACCTGCAAGTGCCAGAATCAATCCTGGGATCTCTCAATTCCAAGGCAGATGCTCTACAACTGGAAGTTCATAAGAAATTCAAGTGCAGACCTGCAAGTGCCAAAATCAATCCTGGGATCTCTTGATTCCAAGGCAGATGCTCTACAACTGGGAATTCATAAGAAATTCAAGCACCAGACCTGCAAGTGCCAGAATTAATCCTGGAATATCTCGATTCCAAGGCAGATGATGCTCTACAACTGGGAGTTCATGAGAAATTCGAGCACTAGGCCTGCAAGTGCCAGAATCAATCCTGGAATCTCTTGATTCCAAGGCAGATGCTCTACAACTGGGAGTTCATAAGAAATTCGAGTGCCAGACCTGCAAGTGCCAGAATCAATCCTGGAATCCTTTGATTCCAAGGCAGATGCTCTACAAACTGGGAATTCATAAAAAAATTTGACCGCCAGACCTGCAAGTGCCAGAAATCAATTCTGTAATCTCTCGATTCCAAGTCAGATGCTCTACAAACTATGCCAAATCACACAGCATTAAAAAAACATATGGCTTTATTGCCTAGGAGTTCATAAGAAGTTCTCAAGTGCCAGAACACAGGAAGTCAAAATCATTTTAAGCGACAATGCTAATTTAGTTATTTAATCGTAAAAAAAAAAATCCTAATGTATTTTAAAATGTAAATTGTTTAAAAGTAAATAGCAAAATGTTGTAATAAAAATGAACATTTAATTTAATTATAAAAATAATTTCATAAGACCTATTTCCCCAAGTTTTTGTAAGTCATTTAAAATGAATAGTCTATTGCTCGGAGATTCACATGAAGTTCGAGCATCGGAATTGACAAAACTGGATTGTGATCATCTGATTTTGATTGCCAGAGTATGCCATTTTGCTATTCAAGAAATCACGTAGGCAAAGGTCTCGTAACCTGGAAAAATTGGACAAAGCCAAACAAAATTTATTTTCTAATGATTATTGCATTGTACCCATGATCTAGAATTCAAATTATAATGGAACTTGAATATTTTTCAGATGACGAAGATCTCTAAGCAAGCCTAGAATTTTTATATAGATAGCCAAGCAAACAGTGTTTCAATTAACACATCAAAAAATTGCATTAACTTATTGATAGCTTAGGAATTAAAAGAAGGAAATTATAAGTCTCAACAACCAATAGACAATTATCTTGATAAGTGACATCTTCTCTTTCCTCATATTCCACAAAGCAATGTTGAAAAGACCTTAACCCTGTAATCTTCCATTTACGTCTATTTTATCTATTTAACTTTTTTTATTAGATCTTTTTTTTTGAAAAGTAATAAATTTTAAAAAAATATATTGATAAGTCAAAATTTCAGATATTAAAAATTTTTCTTATGGTAAAAAAAAATAATAAATCAATGTGAAATAAAATTTTTGAACTTATCTTTTTATTTAAGCTTAAAGGTAATACAATTACATTTTTAAATAATATATGACTACCATATTAATATCACATTATTGTGTTGTATAATTTAATGTAGTGGTAGGGTTGTCAGTCCCTGGAACTAAAGTCCTCAAATTAATTCCAGTTTTGGCTCTTGAAAACTTCTTATGATCTCCAAACAATTTTTTTTTATTTATATCACTTTATTCTAGAATATTATTTGTATATATAACTCAATAATATTTCTTCTTTTCTTAATTTAGTGTACCATCACTATTTATTTTGTTATTGTATATATAAATTATAACAAATAATACTCATAAACAAATAGTTATATTTGTGTTTTTTTTTTGCTAAATTTGTGGATTTTATTAATGCCTTTCTCATTTCAAGTCCACATATACCAACCATTCACCAGCGCAACAACTCAGACCACCTTGAAAAGGATCAAACTATCAACATGAGCATAGAGATTCAATTATCTGATATCTCTAGCCCATATGAAGAGTGAAAGTCATTAGTGAAATGCATACATCATGAGACAGAGGTTGATCCAAGTTTCTCCTTTGGTAAATGGTTGTGGTGAAGTTGAGATGAGAGAGATATTGATAAAAACCAAAAATTCGAAAGCTATTTTTACTCTTTTCTTTATATAAACATTATAAATATTCTGAATTTAATTCAATTCTTTTATATATAGCATTATTACTACAATTTGGCCTACAAGCATCAAACTTTTGGTACTCACATCTTTATCAATATTCACTTTACATAAATATATTAATCATTACTTCTAATCATGTATTAAGCTAGAGATTATCATATGATTCTTAGAACAGATATAACCTTAATACTAGTTAAATATTAATATATCTGTTTTTATTAAACATAACCACATGTTACATATTTGTTTTAAAATATCAGGAAATGAAATCTTATTTGCTATATCCAGAAAAGAAATTTGGTTGCTTTATAGGTCATATGATGTTCAAACACTAAAGAGCTAAATACAATACATCATTTTTCAATTTGGTTTTCTTAGAGCTTAACATATTTTCCCAGATTCAAAAACTTCTATTATTTCTTTCACTTCTTTGTCCTTTATTAATCTGACTTAAGCATTCTGTCCATGTAACATCATATTGTGCTATTACTTTTCTATTATGACAAAAAAAATCAAGTCAGATGTCACATGACTTAACTTAATAAGCTTGTATTTACAAATGTTATATATAGAGCTCGCAAATAAGCTCTTAACAAGTTTTGAGAATATCCTCAACCCCAGACCGGTTTCTGCTTCTGGCATCATCAGTGAGCTGCCAGGATATTCAAGCATTAGATGGTATTTTTAATCTAATGCTTGAATACCCTGGCACCTCACTGATGATGCCAGAAGCAGAAACTGGTCTGGGGTTAAGGATATTCTCAAAGCTTGTTAAAAGCCTATTTTGCAAGCTCTATAAATAATACTTTTCTATTAGTAATAAAATATATAGCAGCTTAATAATTCATATAAAAAAGACATATGGCATTATTTCTCTAGCAGCAGAATCACTCCTGGGACCGATCCCAAGTCGAATACTCTATCAACTATGCCAAACTATGCAGGGTAATAATTCATATGATTTTCAAGCACTAAAGATCATGTATAAATATTCTACCCATTCTACCCATTCAAACAATTTCCCTTGAGAATTTGTAATTAATCCAAATTATTGAGTCCATTAGTAACCTGGTCTTGAATGGTTTGATGCTTTCTTTCAAAGTAAACCAGACTACAAAGAAGTATTAAATGATAATCTGCCATGTTTAGATATAATCAATGAAAGACAGAGCAATTGTGCCCACAAATTTACATGTACATAACCCTTGCTCAGTTTGGTATCAATTTTTAGATTTCAATGATATGGATGACTAAAGAGTTGGGAAAGTAGAATAGATTAAAGAATTCCATCTTAATATAAACCAAGCAGTGATTGTATAACTGTGTAGGAAATGTTGATTGGGACCAACTGATGAGTGCTGGTTCAGCATCAAATATGTATATTGAAGATCATTTATCTTTTTCACATGTGTGGTCATGTATATCAGTTGCATAATATGTAGTCGATACCTATAGGAAGCTTGAAAGTCTGAGTTCAAATCCATTCTCATTATATTTAAGTTCAGTATAGACAATATACTTGTATCTAAATATTACATATTCAGTCTGTATTCTACCCATCCCTCTTCTGTGTATTTAAATGAATATATTAAGATTCTATACAAGTGAGGTTAGAATGAACATGGACATGACAATAATATTGGCATCAACAAGGGCTTTGAGCATTCTATCATCAGATTTTCAATAATATAGATGACTGAAGAGTTGGAGGATGGAGACTATTAAATCCTCTCTGTAAAGTTTGAGTTGAGCATTGATTATATAAATGTGTAGGAGATGATGATCTAGACCAAAAGATGAGTATTGGTTCAGTACAAAATATGTATATTGGAGACCATTTATCTTTTTCCCATATGTGTGGTTATGTGTATCAGTTGTATGAGAAAGAGTAGATGGATGAAGGAAGCTTTGAAAGTCTGGGTTCAAATCCCCTATATTATATCTCTAAATGTTGCAATTTTATTAAGAAAACATTTATATTCAATATTAATTTAAGCATTTGAAGTAGATGTAAAATGTAATATTAACAAAATGTTTATTTTGCTTTGTATTTCCAAGTCCTAATAATATTTCAAGACGTCTAAAATTTCTTCCACTCTTACTGTATTTTTACAATTCTTTATTTAATTTGACAGTTTTGATTAATTGGGAATCTTCTTCAGATTGAAAAATTAATTGGTTTACAATTATCTTTTGTTAAATATATGATAACTTCCTTTATTATTACACATATTGTATCTCTTTGTAGGTAGCTACAAATAAAAAAGCAGGCCAATAGTAAAAAATGTAAGTTGGAAGTAGAGAAAAGATTAATTTACTTTCAAGTCGTAATGTTGGAATGAGTCAAAACATTAATCTTTCAGCTATTTTTATTTCTCTTTGTGTATAAGTAAAAATCTAATTGTAATACTTAAGTAACAATCGGTTAAATTTAAAAGTATTCTAATTGTGTGTAAAAAATCAGATATAATAATCTTTAACTTGGATTAAAGTTTATATCAGTGCTAGAGAAAAACTCTAGTTTAATAAATGATTAATGATAAATGTAATTAGGTTTATCAAAATGTACGAAATCGAGGTTGTGAGTGGAGCAAGTTTGGAGGTTGAAAAAAAAAATGTAAAAAATCGCCATACATAAATACACTTCATATAATAAAGATATATATGGGAGATGGCGACTTGGGTCAACTGATGAGTGCTGGTTCAGCATGAAATGCATCTTGGGGTTCATTTATTTTTATTATATCTTTATTTATACGAAGAATAAAAAAGAAAGAGAAAGTATGGAGATTATTAAAATAAGAGAAATAAAAAAGGAATGAAAGTTATTTATATTTAAAAAAAAGGAGTTACTAAAACTAAATGTTAAATACGAGATTATTTATTATTAAATTAATATTAAATACGACCTGTTTTTAAAAGATGAATTAAAATTTTTAAAGACAAATTTTTGCCTTGACTTTTGAAAATGGAAGTTAAAAAAAAACTGATTAAACAAGAGATACGATAATTTTGGAAGTAGACAACTTGGCATAAAAAAAACAAAAACAATGACAATGAAATTTAAATCAAAACACACTTGCATTGTGAAGTGAATGCAAGAAATTGGAGCAGATCTTTGTATGATAAAGAAAGGCATAGAAGAACAATGGATATAAGCCACAAACATACACAGTGAAGTTAAACTGAACAAGCTACATTTGCCAGACTTGAAGAATAATATTATCAGGATTGTCAAATTATGAAATGATCAAACAAAATAATGATGTACTTCCTTAACATGAATGGCTAGTTTGCTCCTATGTGCATGTTGACCGCTGCCTTATCATACAATATTGCCCCAATATAAAAGAAAAATGGATAACACCCATTGACATCAAAGATATGTTGCCAAAAATTCAATTTTAAAACTATTTGCAATTTATGAATAAATATAAAATTAATAATTTTCTTAAGATTATTGCATTTCATGCATATTACTTTTATAGAAAAATAGCATTTTACTTTTGTATTAAGTAAACTCAATTGAGTTTACTTAATACAAAAGTAAAATTGTACTTTAAACCAAATGCAGAAGAAAAAAATAATAATACAGTACTGTAATAATCAAAAAATTGAAGAATGAACATATGGTTACTCAAACACTCAATCCACTACCACAATGAGTACAGAGAAATGATCGATTAAGTAAAAAGATATATGCCAACTGAGTCTTATATCAACCAAAGCAATTAATGACTACTCTTTGATAAACTAACATCATAATTCCCTATGAAACAAAAGATAAACCTTGATCAGGCATTGCTTATTGGATATTTGCATTTAATCAATGTAATGGAAATAATTATTAATTTTAAAGTCGAATACTAATCTGAATAATATTTCTAAAGTGTAATTTTCACTATATCACTTTCACACAAAGTATGAACTGTTTTCGGTCTGTTTTTAACACCTTGTGAAAGAGTGCAATCATAAACATATGAACAAAGACTTGAAAAGGATAATCTTTATAACGAATGACTAATAAAAATTATTAACAGTCATCTGTGTTACATCACAATAACATATGATGTAATAATAAAAATAATTAATAATAAATTGCTTAAAATAATTGTGATACATATTTATAGATTTGTATTGTTTTAATTTTTTTTAACATAATTTCACAATTTGTTATTGGTGTATAGCGAATTCAAAATTCTTTATTAATATTTTTAAAAAAGTTTTTTATTAGGAAAAAAATTAATTATGCAATAATTTTTGTAGATAAATTTATTAGAAAATATACATATATAATTTTACTTTTATATACAAAAGCGAACGCACATACCACTCCTATAAATATATTAAATGTATTCTGAAAAAGAAATCATTAATAAAAATCTTTTATCCTTGGTCATATTTTTGATGAAGTAGTTTCATGATTGTAACTTGGAAAATAAAATTTCTAAGTACTGCTAAACTCAAAAATTGTTTCTTTCAGAAGCCATTACATATGAAGTATTGAATAGCTTCATGCTCTCAGATCTAGTTTCGCCTATTCATATAGAAAGTAGATTGAAGTAAAGAGTGGTTCTGCTCTTTTCTTCCAAAATCATAAGCTTGTGTTTAAGACCTGTAGAGGTCCCTATCTTCACATTTTTCAGGCACATACTCTTGAGGTTCATAGCTTTAATAAAATATTACTTATGTAATGTATATGCACTTAATAAATTTATAATAACAGAAACAAAAGTAATATAATACACAGAACAACTTGAAAATAATATTTATGATTTTTTAATTACATGATTTTCTAATTACATGAGATCTAATAGTCAATACCATAATCAGCCACCATTGTATGTAACACTTAGAATCACAACATGATGTGGAGTGAAATATGAAATTCTGGAATATGTGTGATAACTTTTCACCAATGTAAGACATTTGAAAACACAATTCCAGATCTCAAAAGATATATGATTGACAGTTTAGAAATAGGATCAACCCAAATAAAAATGGTTCATTCAAAAAAATAAATTTATTTATTTATTTTACTAATATGAACAACATAACATAAATTAAGATTCCAAGTCCTCATTAACAAAAACAAAAATCAAAAATTAATTTGGGGTATGAATATTACAGCACTACGCCATCTAGTATCCACTAATTATCCAAGCTTACAATAGATGGCTCTAGAGTAGGGTGAAGATAACTATTCTTGGAAGCATATGAGTAAGCATGATAACAAGAAATGTAATATTGTTTTTATTATTAACCTGCCTAGCTAAAAAGTAGATGAGATCTACAGTTGGCATTTGTTTATAAAAAATATAGAAATCAAATTGGTTTCATGCAAGGGAGTTGTACAAAGAAGGCGTTGACATATAAATGCATTAGTTTAAGCTCTGAATTCTAAGTCCTCATTAATGAGGGTGAAAGCCAGAAAGCTCTCTGAGAAGGTGGATATTACAACATTATATCATGTAAGATCCATTGATTATTCAAGATGACAATAGATATATAAAATATATTAATTGAATTATAATTTGCCCTATGAGTAATGATCATAATATATATTGGGTTAATAAAAGCATATAGTAAGATAAAGAGTGCTAATATAATAGCTCTAAACAAGCTTATTTTATTTATTTCTAATAAATTCCACAAGAGAATGCATTCAAAATCTCTATCTAGAATTCCCCCATCTCCAAACTGGTTTGGAGCTAATGCATCAGTGAGAAGCTAGAACATCTAGACATCACATCCAAAATACAAACTAAAGTCCAGCATTTATCTAATACTTAACTATCAAGTAGTAAATCTGAAAATTTCAGACAATTATATAACTTCATACCCAGCTCTCCAACTCAAATAGCTATATGGAACTGAACTAAATTCAGATATACCATATATTAATAGCCTTAGCAATCTAATATAGCCAAAGCCTTAACAGTCAAACTATAATATTAATGAAATCAAGTCATACGTCACATGACTTATTTAGCTTGTATTTACAAATGTAATATAAAGAGCATGCTAATAGCTCTAACCAAGCTTATTCTGAAAAATAAATAAATAAGATTGTTTAGAACTAATTGCACACCTTTTATATTACATTTGTAAATACAAGCTAAATAAATCACGTGATGTGTGACTTGATTTCATTAAAAACTCATAGGTATATATAAGAAATTTATATCAAAATATAACATTTAATAACATACTTTTTATGAATGTTCAATTTATTTATTTTTTAATTATAACAGGAACATAGCAAAATACTATGAATCTCTTGTATGTTTAATTTATTTATCAAATGTTTTGGAAAAGCATGTAAAACAACAAAAAAAAATTTTAGCAGGTGTTTGACAGAAATGCATCTTGGGAAACTATTTACTTCTTTAATTCATTTGTTTGAAAGAGAATAATATTTGGAAGATTTTCATGTATAAATTTAATAGCATGCATATGCAGGAAAAAGAGAGGATATTTAGTAGCATGATTGAATGGAGTTTATAATATATAGACTGAGCTTCAACTTAATCTAAAATCAGTATTTGGGCTGTCAGTCTCTAGACTATTATATGATAAGTCATCAAAAAATGATAATTAGATGGCTTTATATCTCTAATTGGACGAGTTTATTGTTCAGGAGTTTGTAAGAAGTTCAAGCATTGGACGTAACCAAAAGAAAATTGATTGAAAGACCTTATATTTCAAAGTCTGACATTCTCTCGCTTTACAAAATCATGCAGGGAAAACTTCATTAATATTGTACAATGATTGTACACCATTTAGATGGGTCAACTAACAAAGCAAATTTAGCAGAAATGCATCTTGGGATCATTTATTGTTTTCAGATGCCTTTATTCAGTAGTTTGAAAGAAATATTTAGCGGAAGATTTTCAAATATGTCTGCATAATTATTTCATTATATAGCATGGAAGAATATTAGCCAATTTCAAATAGTGTGGAATAATGTTAACTTGAAGAAAAAAGATGTGGAGGTTTGATTTGTTTAATATATGCTGCTAAAAAATGGGGAAGTATTCACTTTGAGATTTATTTTCCTGACAAGACTATTTTTTCATTTTAACTACTACTAAAAATGCAGTTTTGCCATAAAAGATTTAAATCACTAATTGCAGACTAACTATCTCTTCCGATACTTGAACTTGTTATGAACTCCCCAACAGGAAATCACTTAATTTGGAGACTTGCATTGTTTTAGTGCAAAAGTATGGTGGCAGACTCTGTAAATCAAGGCCCATAGATTGCAGTGAAGGTCTTTTACTTCTGTTATTCAAACCATTTGATTATTATAGACTTGGTTTTGTGCAATATCAAATTTTGTAGCTGAAGTTTTGTGGCTTATGCCTCCAGTATTATCCTGTATGATTTGGTGCAGAAATAGAATTACGGAGTCCAGAGGGTAAAGATTCATAGATCATACATCCAGCTTTAGGATTTCAAGAACTTGAGAACTTTTTATGAACCTCTGAACAAAAAATATTCTGATATTTTTTTTACTGATTAATCAAAAACTTGAGAATGTAAACCAGTTTAAACATCTTGATAGTTTTTTTTATTAGAAAGAGACTTAGATGTTTGGATGCAGAACAGATTCCCATGCACCACTGTTTTTAATAAATTAAAAAATAAGTTACTTCATCACAGGGAAATAACTACTGGAATTATATGAAAGGTAGACTTGGGCACCCAACCAAAGCATTAGAAAAGATTCATTTAAGGATAGAGTATGAAAAATCAATCAACATGTTCTTCAGATTGCTGGATGAGATACTATTAAGTCCATTATTGTAAAATCACATCTTCATTGAATTGGACATGTAAAATGAAAGAACAATGTAAAAATTTCCCAAAAAGATGTTTTATGGTGAATTTCATCATAGTTTTTGTAGAATAAGTAGACTATATCTATGTTATAATAAATATCAGACATTCTAAGGAAGTGTAATTTCAATTACTTCCATTGGAAAGATATGGTATGGAATAGAATACATTGGAGAGCTATAATTAAACATGGTTTTGGAGTATTTCAGAAAGAACAGTTTTCTTCTTAATAAATTAAAAGACAAGATCATAAAATATCAAAAATTTGTGATTCACAGATTGGTTCATATAATCATTGCAAAATTCATTTCTAGACTAGTTTTTTTCTCTCTTTATCTCCTTTTCTTATTTGTTGGGATTATAATGGTAATATTTGTTTATAATAATAATAATAATAATAATAATAATAATAATAATAATAATAATAATAATTTTAAAAAAACAACAGCTTAAGCTTGTTTATTGACAGCTTGGGATTATACAAAAGTAAAAACTATGTGTTTATGAGAGGAAACTCTCATAACTGATTAAAAGATGGGTTTCATCGGCTTTCCCAATACTAATGAAGAAAAGCTTGAAATAATTATATAGGCTATGCTCAAAAATGTAATTTTACATTTTATTTCTGTAAAATGACTTTATCTAAGTGATTGTGGAATTACTTTTGCTTAAGGGATCATTATTTTTCCAGAATGTTGCAAAAAGATTCAAAATAATAATTTATTAAATTAAAAGTATGGCTAAACAATGATGTAAATAGTATTATTTTTAAGACATATTTGGTTGGTAACTGGAGTTTATGATAAGTTCAGGTACCAGAAATGACACAGCTGGACCATGAAATATGAACCTTGATCTCCAGAATATGCTACTCTTACCATTGTATCAAACCATGGCAAGCAAAAAAGAAATCAAATGGTTTATTGCTTGTGAGTTTGTGAAAAGATTATGCATCAAAAATGGCAGAACTTGGTCACAATTCAAGTATGTTGAGATGCAGATCTGCTACCCCACCATTACATCAAACCATAAATTAT
The DNA here is from genome assembly GCA_028023455.1 of Epiperipatus broadwayi. Taxonomy (NCBI): domain Eukaryota; kingdom Metazoa; phylum Onychophora; class Udeonychophora; order Euonychophora; family Peripatidae; genus Epiperipatus; species Epiperipatus broadwayi. Next base: position 2,538,457 of record JAQFVV010012555.1, read on the forward strand.
ATATTTCATTCACCAATTTAATTCCAAGTAAGTATCACTGAGAAAATAATTTAAATATTTCAAATATAAATAATAAGTGATTGTGGCAATTAGAAAAGTTGAACAATAAGAAACTCTGAGAGAGATTGCTGGGCAATCGAAACTGTCAGATTATTTTTAATTTAATAAAATAAGCATTGAAAAAGTAAAAAGAGAGGGGAATTTGTTTGATTTGTTAAATATAAAAACCACTGATTAAATCCATTTAATAAACAATTAGTTTAGTTTTTCACATTATTTTTGTGTACAGAGTCATCTGTATTATTAAATGTGTACTGATTTAGTTGAATTACTAATTTTGACAAATAGTTTCAAACATATATTTTATAATAGATGGAGTACTCATAAATATTTATATATTTGGAGATCACTTTCCTTTGGCACTAAAAACATCCTAGAGTGTAGTAATTATATTTGGACTATTTTCATCAAGTAATATGGTTGAATGTCTTTAGAAACATTAGAACTGCTTTTTTCCAAATACATTCATGTATTAGTAATAGCTTACAAATTAGTATATAACACATTATTTCAAGTGGTATAATTCTCCTCTCTTCTTCAGATATTGCTGGCATTCCTAAGCTATTATTGTCACATTTTTTAAACTTTTGATATTTACTAAGGTAATAAACCTAAAACTTGTGCTGTTAAAAATAGGAAGGTGGGGACCTCTACATGTCTTAACCACAAGCTTATGCATTGATATTTATAAACTTACCTTTGCCAACATTGGTGAAATTTCAAAAATAAAATTAAAATATCAGCCAGATGGAATATGATATTAGTAATTATTAAATTAAAAATCAATTACATAAATAGAATCTCATTTTTAATAACAGATTGAACCTCATTTTTAACAAATTTGATTTAATAATCAATTTTATTAATTTCTATTTGATTATTAAAACAAGATTATTAAAAATGAGATTCTGTCTCTATTCTTGTTTAGCTGATTTTTAGTTTAATAATTAATAATATCAAGTTTTCATCTGGCTGATATTTAATTTCACTTTGGATTTCCACTGTTGGCAAAGATAAATTTATGAACATGAAAAGATTAAAGAACAAATCGGACTCTTTCATATTGATCCTTTTCTAACATCATCATTTTCAACAATTATTAATCCATTGCACGATGGTCTCTCCAAGTTCAATCCACCTCCAATCTCTAGCCTCTCTTCTCCACATCATCCCTGTATATTTCCTTATTTCATCCATCCATCTCATATGTGGTCTCTTTCCATGTCTTTTACAATCTCTTTGAATCCAGTTTAAGATTTCAACTGTCCACTTATTATCATCACTTCTAGAAATATATCCAGCCCAGCTCCACTTTCAATGATGTCAGTAACATCTGTTTGTTCTCTTACCTATTATTTCATTTTTGATCTCTTCTTGTTACTCCTAACATGTATCTCTCCATACTTCTTTAAGTGGTGCTAACATATGGTGCCATTTAATCATAGCTTGAGGGAGAATGGTTTACTCCTTTTAATTACACATATATATTAAGTTATGCTAATTTCACATTTACAATTATTAACTTCTATTTGACTATTAAAACAAGATTATTAAAAATGAGATTCTGGCTTTATCTTTGTACAGATGAATATCATATTTTCATCTGGCTCATATATTAGTTTCATTCTGAATTTCCACCAATATTAGTAAAAATAAGCTTATAAACATCAAAAGTTTAAAAAGTAAGCCAATCCATACTATTCTGGGTTCTTTTTTAACATACAATGTTATTTATTCATAGCCTGAGGATGAATGATATATATTATAAAATATGTTTTCAGAAGCAATCATGCTTAATAAAATAATATTAAGGTAAATATACTGTTATAATAACAAGATAACACTAGCCTTCAACTAGCTGAAAAAACAGTAATAATCACGTGATTGTAGCAGAGACAATTGTATCATGTGGTTATTGAATTGATTGACTTAAATTTGCAGTATTTTTCATATTTATTTATGTGAAGAAACTCTTCCAAATAGTTGGCAATTTCATTGTTTATCACATTTGTTAATGTGATTTTCTTGTCGAAACGACAATATATTTAATATTATTTTTATTAAATATGGTCGCTCCTGAAAACATTGTTTCATAAAACATATTTTGTTGGTGAGAACCTTCTTTGCAATATATATTACAGTCTTCAGTAATGTATTGTAGGCCTTTATTTTTACCATTTACTTAAGAATAATGAAGCATGAGTAGTTCATTTAAAATTGGATAGCTATTAGTATTGGCAATAAGATAACTATATGAAAAGAATTCTAAACATACTCGAAAATCTTTAGCATCAAAGTGACCGACTGATTCTAATATTTACACTCTAATTTGAACCCAACGTCATGAATGTAATAAATGAGTACATTAATCAAAATTTGAGGCTGTTTGATTCGTAAAACATATATATAACAATTTTATATTTAATAATATAAAAAAAGATTGCAACAAACTATTTAATTATGGCTTTATAATAATAGTCATATGAAATATCGTACTCACAATTTTATAAGCTACACATATTATGAGAAATATAGGGGTAGTCGTATGTAATACCCAGAAATTATTAATTGTTTTAATATCGTTCTTGAAGGATGTAAATAATTTCTGATACAACAATTAGTACGTCATTTCCATCATATAAATTTGCATTCTTAATTATCATTATCAAAAACTTATTTGCAAAGCTATCAATTATTACCTTTAAAATTTTCTACTCATTTTATATTCGATTATTGTTCTTGCATCCATCAGAATAACTAAAGAAGAAAAAATATGAATAATTCATATATCTTCTAATGTTAAAAATTAAAATTTTAATCTGAGAAAAAAGAATTTTTAAAAATAAAATTAAAAAATTCAGAAGATAGCGTTTTAGTAAAAGATATTACTTTTATTATCTTTTCTTTTTTTACTCTTAATTATTTAACTGCAGATTTTATATTTTTTACATCACTTTGGTTTAAATATATAATGTTAGAATTAAAGAAAAATGATTGTTTTTACCTTTGTAAAGATGCAAAATCATCTTCTAATTATTACTCAAATTCCCCATTTCTTAAGAGTTTTTTTTTTCACTTACCAATGTTTTCCACAATTACGAAATCAAGATTATTAAATGTTACAGCCAGTTAGCATTATCATCTTACACCGCAATCCATATTTTTATATATTTAATCAAAAACTTATACATGTAAGGAAATGTCTATCCTGAATAATTTAGTGCAGCAACTAAATATTTCTCAACTGAAACTTGGTTTGTTGCTTACAATGTTCAAATGGCACATGCCCTCTTCAGCAACTATCAATTCAAATGTTTTTGTCTTATAAATGCCAAAAGTCCTGCATGGTTTAATACCAGCGATAGTGATGAAATTGAGAACTACAAATTCTAGAATTAATTAACAGATGATTAAAAAAAAACTTAGGCTCAACATGCCACATGGAAATGCCATATATTTTCTAATCATGTGATTCTATAATAATGAAATTTCTTTTAATGAATGTGGTCTGCACATTCTATATTATTATATTATAGTTCATTATTGAACTGATAAGCTGATAAAGAGGTTTTCTTGAATCATATCCTGGGAGTTTTGGATTATTATGGTTCAAAATTCATCTTTATTGTTAAAAGGAGGTTGCCTTGACAACAGTTTGAAATTGCTGATTGTTGTTGATATTGGCATTGTTTAAATGTTGACTGACTTTTAATTGATATATTAGTTGTACATGAGTTATATAATTCTTTTCCTTTATCATGAAAGTGCGTAACTAAAATATTTAAATATAAGAAAATTGTTTGTTAACCATCAATTTCTATCCACCATTATCCTATAAGGGACATCTAAATTTATCAGTTGTTAATGTAAACGTGTTTATGGGGGTTTGCACACTTGTCTACTTTCTTAGCATAAATGCAGAGTATCATTTGTAGATGATATTCTACGGTTTAGTTTTCAGTTTATTTATTGTGTTTAATATCTGATACCAACCTGTAATATTTGTGTGATGAATTTAAGCTTGTACTGAATATTAATTATAAGTTAAATGTTATTTTTCTTTGTAAAATATTTGCATTTTAATGCTTTTCGGAGTAGGTCTTTATAAAGTATCTCAAATATTTTAAGAAGTTGTGTCAAAACTGTGTAATGATAATAGTTTTATATTCTAAATTTCTATTTTTAAATTATTTTATTATGAAACATGGAAGCTTTAGTTCATTTTTATTAAATATATAGAACCTTAAAAATGGTTATTGAATACTAACTATTCTATTAATTTTTTCAGATATGGTAATAATTGTAATTTCTATGGTGGTTTAAGATTAAATTTCTTATTTGTATAATAGTATCCATAGGTTAATATTCAAAAAATCCCTTTAATTTTACAATCAAAATTTACCAAAAAAATTAGTGATCCCAGGAATAACTAATTAATAAATGTATGGTTAGTTTGTCCTGGAAGTCATATGACACAGAAGCAACTAAGTGGAAGCTTGAGTATCTCAGATCCTTTCAACTTATCAAGATCATTTCCTTTTCTATATTATTCAGTTAAAAATCTAACCAGAAATTTTTAGCTCTGAAACTTCAAGTCTACGACAATACCAAACCACACAGAGCATGAGTGAAAATACCTAAAGTTCTTTCTCTAATCTGCCTGAAGTACATAGTGTAACTATTTACCATATAAATTTTAAGGTACTACCTTGTCTGGACCACAAGTTATGACTTGAAATGTCAATGCTCTCTCTCTACCATCATAAAATCTTGCAAACGATTTGAAAACATACTTGCAGCTTATGGCTCCATTTCCATATAAAGTTTGAATCATTTTCAAGGTTTCATTATCAGATTAGCCCAATTAAAAGCAAAATGTTAATGTATTGTTCCATAATGGATAATAGTATAAAACACAGTGTCACATTTAATGTTATAGCTTATGAAGCACATAAGCAAGAACCTATTTTTATGGTGAATGGCTAAACAATGTCACTACATACCACATGCATTGATTAAGAGATGATGCTGTATGCAGCTTAGAGAGGGAGATAGTTGTCTGTCATTTTTTCACTGGAACACACTGAGTAATTTCTATTTCTAAAGGTCAAATAATTTGTAAATTCTATTAAAATACGAACGTTATTCAATAGACATTCTCTCTAGCGGAATAATCAGTTGATTGAATCTTCAATCCAATCTCTACAGATCCAATTAAAAGTGTAAAAATTATTAAAAACAAATTATAAAGTATAAGGTACAAAAATACTCTTTGCTAATAATCTTCAGAAACACAAAAGATAGTTTTTACGAAGCATTATGTTTAAAATTTTCACAAGTTGCTGATAAAGTCGAAACTATTGCAAACAATTAAATTTAAAATTAGTAGCTTTTTAAAAGATAATTACTTTCGTTTTTTTTAAAAAATAAGAATAATTAAAAAGCAAAGATTTATATTTTCAAAAGCACGCACGCACAAATAAAAAGATAAAAGATGTGCTCACAACTATAATTAATCAGCTTCCTTCAATAATCAAGTAACACTCCAACAGCAGCTAGTTGAGAGGATGAGGAAAATTGAAAGAAAGTGTTAAGTAGATGGTGATAAAGACTTAATCTCTAATGAGCCTTTCATTCCAGAAAATCTTAATGCAAAGAAATCTCTATAGTAGCAGTCATTTAATTAAATGAAATAATACTTAAAAGCTAAAATAGTTTTCAATAATAATTTAGCGTATGTGCGAGTTTATATATATATAAAACATTCGTCCAAAAATGTTTATTTCTATATAAATAGAAGAGATGTAAGCCCTAAATCACATTAGATGAAAGTCTTTACATGTCCACATACCTTGTGCATAATGTGCATTTGAGAATCACATCTCATTTTTGTCTGTCCTAAAACATCATAAGTAATCCATGTAAATACAGCATCTGCTCATCTTCTATTAGGAATAGTAATTGCTACAATTGGAAAAGGCATCTCTTCAGATTGATTTATATTATTCCTAGGTGCGTTAATCTATTAATTGCATATTTCAATGTAAGGTTTCTTAAGCAGTGTCCGATTAATAATGAGATTAATTATAAGAAACTTGAACTCAGAGTTTCAAACTCGCCGCAGCTACCCATTCCATCTTATATAACTGATACATATGACCACATACATGCGAGAAAGATAAATGATCTCCAATATACTTATTTCATGCTGAACCAGAACTCATCAGTTTGTCCAGATCATCTCCAACACACATATATATATAATCATTTCTCAGTTTCTATTAAGATAGCAAATCTTCAAACTTTAATGGATAAGCTTCAATCTTCTCCACTCTCCAACTTTTAAGCCATTGAAAATCTAATAATGAAATGTTCAAAGCCCTTGATGATACCAATATTATTGTCATATCCATGTTGATCTTTTCTATGATATAGATGGCTGAAGAGTTGGAGAGTTGAGAAGATTGATGCTTGTCCATTAAAGTTTGAGGATTTGCTATCTTAATAGAAACTGAGCAGTGATTATATATGTGTGTGTTGGAGATGGTGATCTGGACCAACTGATGAATACTGGTTCAGCATGAAATACATATATTGGAGATCATTTATCTTTCTCACATATATGTGGTCATATGTATCAGTTGTATAAGATGGATTGGATAACTGTGGTGAATTTGAAATTCTGAGTTCAAGGGTCTTATAATTACATTAAGTTTGGTATAGAAAATATACATTTATTTAAATATTTAATATGAGTTTAATAATTCTACCTTAGTTAATGTTCAACTGTATGGGGATATGCTGATTTATAGAAAAGACAACAGATCAGAATATTCATGCTTTAACATCAAGTCAATCTGACAAACTTTGTTAATATAACACAAACAGTTGTGATATTTATGCAGATTGTCGTCAATGTTCCGCAGCAAGGAAATTGGTCAAATTTTTATGATGGAAACCACATAAAGAATGTTTTATTCACTGTGAATGAAGGCGACATTCCCCCAAGTTTATTTATATTATTTCTAGATGTATTAATCTATTAATTATATATATATATGTGTGTGTATATATATATACATATGTAAATATACTATGCATAGAAATGAACATGTATGTATACAACATTTTTAATAATCTGCTAAAGAGAAGAGTTCCACATCCCAAAGCAAACTAACCAGTTCAAGTCAAACCATCTCAAATACTCCAACTATCTTTAGCTCATTAAACAATATTTTCCTTGTCTACATTTTTCCTTTCTCTCTCTAACATCCCTTCTAGAGTATATAATTACTCTGTTTTGAAATACAAGTCAAATATCTATTATTATTTTCCAGTATCGTATTTCCTCATTAAATAATTTTTTTTAACTTAATTTTTTTTCATTGTTTTTATAATATGTTATCTTATATTTTTTCTTCTTCACTAAAACTACATGTCCTTTTTTCTAAGTGTCTAAATGTCTGCTTTATTATAAGCCTATGCTCTAAATAAAATCCTTAACAATAGTTTAAACCTTTATTGAAAGTCTGTTTATCCAATAGCAATTATTTTTTGTTGCTGCTTGCTTCATCTGTTAACTACTTCATCAAATATTTAACTGCATTAATGTACTCTTTGTTTATTGTCAACATTCACTTTTCATCATTTTTTTTCCTCATTATTTAATTCTCATTGCTTTAGTTTTGTTTATATTTATGTTAATCTCAAACTTTTATTAATATTTATCAATTTTATTTAACATTTGGAATGCTCATCTTTATTATCTGCAATAAATAGCTATATCTTCATCATATCTGTTAATATGATCCTTTTATCCTCAATGTAAATCATATCCTTATGAAGACATTATTTAACTAGCATCTTAACTAAATATACTCAAAATAAAATGGAACATAGCAAAATTCCTCTCTTGCATATCTTCCTACAACTATGTCTTAAATCTTACAAATAATTTTCAAATTTATAAATGTTATATAATTTCTTTTTTTTAATATATCAATTTCTATCAGATGCCATTTCAAGATGAAAAAATAAATTAACACACATACATTCTCTCTCCCTCCCCCATTCCTTAATGTTGGTAAGCTTAAAACAAAAATTGATATAAAGCAATAAAATATCACATGACCCTAGCTTACATAATGTTTTAGCAGCATACATTTTTCTTTCATCATCTTTATGCTACTAAAACAGCAATATGTAAGCTATCCATATGATAGTGTCATGTGATATTTTATTGGTTTATATCAAAACATAGCTACAGAATAGAGATATCTATTAAATTAAAAAGTAAAAACACATAATATATAGAAACTGAACTGGTTTAGATCTATGTGACTATACAATCAACTTGACTAAGATTGAAAACATTTATGTTTTTCAGTTTAGGCTATTAAACTGCTAGTAAAACAAAGAAATAAATGATGGTTATCAGAGGTGAGATGCATTAGATTCCAATGATCCAGATGCATTGTTCCAAAATCAACTCCTCACTGGCAAAAACTTGAAACTAATCTGGGGATATTGGATAAAATAACAGGGAACAGAGATTTATTAACTACTATCATCTGGCATTTATTGCTAAAGCTTATAGCAAGTGATGGAGAGCAAACAGGCTTTGATCTTCAGTCTGGCATTTTACCACTTGTACCAAATATTAAAGAGGATCTTTATTAGTAAAATCATCTAACTGCAAGTAGAGAATATCTTATCTCTCTTTCAAAGTCACTTAAATTTAGAGGAAATGTATTCTAATAAAATTTATAAATTACAATTTGCTTTTATGGGCTTTTATTTTGAAAAATCATTAATTATATCATTACAATTTAAAATTTCACATTATTTATTAGCAACAGGCAATGAGAGTGTATAAGAGGAGATTTATAAAAAACTAACAGGCAATGAGATAATTCTTAGATAATTCTTTTTATTAATTTAAAAAAGAAAACAATAATATTAATTTGTGTTACATATATAAATACACATTAATTTGATAACAAACTTAGCCCATCTAGAAATGTTCTTAACATTAAAATTTACAAATAATAAATATGAAATGCAACTATTTTTAAAATCTTCATTTTTCAGACAGTTATGTTTCACAGATCTAGTGATTCGCTTTCTAACTGTAAATTTCCTAAGAAAGTATTACACTAAAGTTTTAAAAAAGATTTTACCACATATGGAAATCTCCAAGTTTGGGACCCTTTGAGTGTGAGGTCCAGGGATAAGTTCCCACCTGCTTAATCCTAATGGAAGTACTGAGCATTATAATGATTCCAAAAGGAGTGGAGAAAATAAATTTCTGTAAAGTAATGAGTGAGATTTCTGTTTACTAAACTATTATTTATGAATTGGATATTTTAGAAACAAAATTTGCTTGATGGAAAACATGCCACGCAAAAAAATAAAACTAATTTAAATATGCAAAACACACTATCTTTTAGAAGCTAAGGATATCAAATACGAAAAAAGACTGAACATAATGTAAAGCAATGATATTTTAACTACGAACTTCTAACGTTAATATCAACAACAATATCACACGATCTGTCATAAGTTACTCCAATATTTCCAAGAACATTAGACCACGTGGTGTCAATTGATTACTCAACCTTACCGTAGATGACTCTGGATTCGTTTTTGGGAATCAATATTTTGTCTAATTTAACATACATATAAACAAATAAATTTAAAAAATAAAGTTTCAAATAGCATAAAACCGTACAAAAAAAAACTCACAAGTACATTTAATATATTTTTAAACGTTTTTAAAAATAATGAAATTCATTCATCGACAGTTTTTCATAATAGTTTTTTTAAAAAAAGAAAAAAAAATGCTATTAAAATATTTTTTTTTAAATCTTATCTTTTAATGTGTGTGTTTGTTAGCACTAAACTCTATCTACCGTCACATCTCTGAGAAAAGACTTAGCAAAGAATTATGGGATTACACTGGTAATAAGAATATTAGATTGACTGAAAACAATATTAAAGATTCATTTTATCAGATTTGAAGGTCTTTTTAAAAAAATTATTCATATTTTAAATCATAATCACTATCTTTGATATCAATTATCTTTTTACTCAACAAAATGAATGAAAATTGTCTTTTTAAACAATTCTTTTCAAAATTGCAAGAATAATAAAAGCCGATTAAGCTTTATAAAAGTGTGAAGAATTTTTTCAGCATTCATTAAGACTATCCTGTAGTTTTCTGTAATAAAAGCACTAACTATCAAATACATTCCACTAATGGGACTAAGTCCACAATATAATTAAAATAAAAGGTATGGCTAAATTAAAATGTCAAATACTGTAAAGTCAAAATGAAAAATTTCACATCATAAACAAAAAAGTAACAAAATGATTGCAACGTGTATAAAACACAAAAAATAAACCCCATATCTTAATCAAGTCACCTTTTAAATCAGCAAAAGCTACACTCCTTTTGAATTTATTTTTGACATACGCTCTCTATTTGGATAACATTCTTCCAAAAATTTTAAAATAGACAGTGGACAGAGATAAGACAAACCCGCCATCCTCACAATCCTGACACAAACCACTTGATGGAAGGACATTAATAATTTTCATTAATCATTCGTTAGACTAGAGATTATCCATTTAACAAATAATATATCTGTAGTGTAATTTTCACTACACCACTCTCATGTTAGGGGCTGATTACTATACACTTTTAACACTTTTTTGAGGTATGTAATCATAAAAATATGACCAAAAACAGAGAGAAAGTGTGCTCATATAAATGAGTAAAAGAGATCATAATAAAATTTACTGATAAATATTAGCATAATAACAATACTTACTTATGAATCTGAGATTTGAATACCTACTATAAAAGCAATGCCGAGACTTCAGACTGCATAAGCAAAGAATGGAATGATCTATGTTGGAAATAACAAGTAGAGATTGAACACAAAATACATTGTTGAGAAAATAAACAAATATTACTCTATCATTGAAAGAATTAAAAAGCTGAAATGGAGTTGTCCAGTACATCAACTGAAGTCTTAAATTGGAAATATATTTGGAGAACAACCTCAGATATCTTTCTTAAATAGAGGGATAGCTACAAAATAAAATAGGCTTTTACAATTGATAGAAAAATTGTAACATTAATTTATAAATATACTAGCATAGATCTAGGACTTGGCATTTAATAAAAAGACCTAAGACTATACAGAAAAGTATGAAGAGATGTATGCACAAAATAACAAAATGGGATCAAAAGCAAAACATTATGGATAAAAATAAATAGATATCACCGATATTATTGAAAGAATTGCGAGGCTAAATGAAGTTGTGACGAACATCTTACCAGAAACGATAACAACTGAAATTTAATACTGGATCCCAAGAAACTGTAAAAAATCTCAGGTAAAAAAATGAAATAGGTTGATAAGAAAGTTTTCTAAAATAATGTGAAAAGAAAAGCTAGGACTTGCAAACACTGGATTAAATTTGGAGACATTCATCTTGCAGAAGAATGATAATGATTGAGAATGATGACTATGAAGAAGCTGCAACTTTTTGAAGGGGATGAATGTTGAGTTTATGGTCATATCTGTGATTAAACTAAAGGAAAGAACTTTGTCTCAGTAAACAACAGTCTGTCATTAAGACAAACAATTGTGAGTATTTTAACTCTACTGTCAGATGGAAAAAAATTAAGACTACAAACATTTATCATTGCTCTGCATGGTTTAATATTAAACTGGCAGTCTCTAAAGGTCAAAGTTCATGGAATATGGCTCAAGTATGTCACTTCTGAGTTTGAACTTCTTATGAATTCCTAATCAATTAAACTATTTGATTGTTTTGACCCAGTACTCTTTGAGGCAGTGATAGAGTAAAAGACTCAGGTGTTCAAGATCCATGACTCAAGGCCCAGAGTTCTAATTGCCCTGAATAATCATTTGGTTATTAATCTTATTAATATTAAAATATTTAAGTTTTGCATAATATTATTCAACAGAAGCTTTTGAGTGATGTTTTTGTTTTAATGTGTTGCCATTAGGATTAGTGATAGACATTCTTTCACAGTTATTTTCAGGATCAAATCATATTGACAATTATATTATTAGATTTATCAGCAGTTATTTCTTAGAAATATTACCAAATTCACCACTTTCTTTATTTTGCTGTAACATCATATATAAATGCAATTTATCTATTACTTTGTAACACTTTTTAGCAAAAAAAACCTTTTATTGTACATATAAGCATACACAATCTTATGTTTTGACTGTCCTGCAGTCTTCTTCAGAACCACTTTATTTTAATTTTTGAAAAATTAAAAATTAAACTAAATTGGTTCTGAAGAAGATTACAGGACAGTCGAAACGTAAGATTGTGTAAGCATATAGGTACAATAAAAGATTTTTTGCAAAAGAGTGTTCAAAGTAGTAGATAAATTAGTTATTTCTTACTGTGGAAATTGAATATCATAGAAATTGTTATTTAATGATATTAGAAATGAATTGTGTAAGCATATAGGTACAATAAAAGATTTTTTGCTAAAGAGTGTTCAAAGTAGTAGATAAATTAGTTATTTCTTACTGTGGAAATTGAATATCGTAGAAATTGTTATTTAATGATATTAGAAATGAATTAAAAAGTGATAAAGTATAGGTTATCAAATGATAATGTATCAACTATACATGTTTAGATAATACAACATCTGGTTCAGATAAAAATTATTAGAAAATTGAAATTCTGGTGTACAATGAAGTGATAGAATGTGCTATATTTTGTTCCAAGCCTCCTCGATTACATTATACTTCACATATAATAACTTTGAATTACAGTGGAATATGTATTATTTACTGAACTTCAAGTATATAATATTTTTCAACATGCTTATATATATTTGCATACACACTTATATAACAGATACTTTTTATGCATATATAAATTAAGATTATATTATCAAAACTAGAAATTAGTCCATTATACTGTTCTTTCATATAAATTATAATAAATAATAAAACAATCATATATAAGAGCTATTTAATAATATGCTAATGCGTTGCAGTGAAACTTTTTTATGTAATAATTTGTAGGCTTTTATATATATATATTCTAATTTGCAGACTTAGTGCTTTCAGAGCCCTTGTTATCCATATTCATAGTCTTTTCAGATTATTAATGTTATATGCAAATATATGCAAATTTCCTCCTATACTATCCATTTTTTGGAAATGACAAAACAAGTGTAATTACACATAAAAATCCTTTTTTTGGCACATCATTTTGTTCCCTTTTCAAATGCTAAGCATTTCTTTTAATTGTATGAACATTTGTAAAACTTCAATAAATTTAATTATCAACTGCTTAATTAAAAATGAATGGAAAAATTATAATTCAGTATCATTTATCTTTTACATATGTGTGTGGTCATGTGTATCGGTTAAATGAGATAAACCAGATAGCTGAAGAGAGCTTTAAAGTCTGTGTTCAAATTCCATATATAATTATACCATATTTGTATTCAATCAAATATATAAGGTAGTATATATAAATTTAGATAGTGTATGCATTATTTATTCTGTATATTGTTATGTTTTTTATTCAATTCTTTGGAGTTATATTGAATGTGTATATAAAATATATATATATATTTATTTTAATGATATTTTATTGTATTATTGCTGTTATTTTACTTCAATTATACAACACTAGATGGTGTTATCTGAAATAATTGGTTAATGTTAAAATAGATGCTTAACACCTGAAAAGGGCACAAAATCATGTGCCAAAATGGCTTTTTATACGTAATTATTATTAATATATATATGATGTTTTTATTATTTATTATAATCAAGATTATAGTATAAACAAAATTTTAAAAAAATAATGTTGTTATTAATAATAAATTGAGAAGATACCTTTTCATATATTTTATTGAGTGTGTTATTTATATTTACTCAAATAATAATAAAACTTACCATATTTTTTTAAACTGGGTGAAGATACAACTTTCATGCAATTAAACACTTTTTTTAACATTTTTGAATTTTGATGTGACAAAATATGTCTCACCTCAAATTTGTTTCCATTTTAAAAATAAAATTTAAATAAATATTATTGATATCATTACATATTCATTTTATTATTTTAATTTTCTATTTTTGAAAAGTTCAAATTTTATATCTTTTAGAATGTCTTTCATTGTAATTAATAATGTAAAGATCATCAAAATATGACATACAATAAATGTTTAATTGTAAAAATAAAATGTTGCAAATATAAATGAAACTGCCACTAGTCTTTTATTAAAAGTGGGAGGAATTAATTAAATAAAGAGTTATCTTGAAAAGATTTCAATAAGAGATGAAAGTCAGGTTGATAATTAAATAATTGTAAATATAATTAGTTGTTTGTTTCAGTTTTATTTAGATTGATTATCATATTATAGAAAGAGTTAATTTATTCAGTTTTCTAGTTTTTCTATTTAGATAAAATCTTGTAACTCAATTTTCACCCATTTACCACTTTTTAATATGCATACATGTCTATTCCCGATGGCAATATGTTTTTTTAAGTTTGCAAACAATTTTAATAAAAGATTTTTTTTTTAAAAAAAAAAATTTTAATTTATATACTGTAATCATTGTCATAGCAATGCCAAAGTTGTGATTACATTTTGGAAAATAATGTGTACACTTATTTACACATGTATATACATACAAGATGAAATAAACAAGGAATCAAATATTTAATGTGCAGAAAATAATTGTGTGAATAAAAATTTTATTTATTTAGTAAATATGCAATAATATATTCATTTAATTAATTTCTTGTTGGTTAAAAAACAGATTGTTTTATAAATTCATTGAGAAGATAATCCCAAAAATTTATAAATAAGCAACAAGATTCCGCATGCAAATGAAGTCAATAATATATAAGAAATAACTGACTCTCTCTTGCTCTTGTTTGAATAAATAGAAGAGGAAAGGAATTAATGATCAAGTTAAAACTTATATAAGGAGTGTCAATTTTTAATTACTTTGATTTATTAAAAGATATAAAAATACTCATTGGATATTCTTTTAATATGGAGCACTACACAAGCAATTATATCAGTTTTTATCCTTGGTACATTGTCCAATGAGAAGCTGCTAGAAAAAAAGAAACAGAAACTTGCAGAAAAACTATCAAGAAAGTTTTTTGCTTCAAGCAAAATAAAAGACTAACATTATGTGTAACTATATTCAATGTTTGGGTAATAATAATTAAAAAGAAACATATTCAAAGGAAGAAGAAAAGCGTTGTTAGCCGAGAGGTCATCGCAGCTACCTTGCAAGCAAGTAGTTGGTTGCAGACGGTTGTGGGTTCGCGTCCCGGCTGATGCTATGACATATGAAAAAAAGACGTTCAAGAAACAATGGTAAGATAGTCCAAAAGAAAAAAATTTAATGATTTTTTTTTAATATTCAAGATCAATAAATAAAATGACAAATTGAACTATAAAAGAATATCGAATAAAAACTGAAATTTGATATTGTCAAGTAGACAGTATATTTTGTTCATGAATGAAACTATTTTGATGAAACACATAATTTTTTTCATATACATATGTGAGAAGTTATAACAAACAGTCAGAGATAAAAAAAATTGAATGTTTGTCCTGATGTCCAACTTAAGAAGTATTCGAGAGGGAATCCACAAAAGATAGTCTATTGATTTATTTTTTCATTAATAAATAAATCACAACTTTTACTTTTATTTAATTAAAATAAAAATTTAAAAATATTATATATGTTTTCAATTTAAAAAAAAAAAAAGTGCTTAAAAATGTTTAGCTCATTGGTTGGCAACTTTTGCAAAACTCGTATAATGTTGTATATGTGTTTGTCTGAAAGTTTGTTTTGGTGACATTTTACTTGTAATTATTATAATTGCATCATCTAATTGAGTTATTGAATGTTTTAGAAAAATTTAAACTTTATATTTTTCCAAATAAATTCAATTACTCCTTCATTCTTATATATATTGAATAATTTTCTTCTATTTTTCAGAGAGTGTTAGTCTGACGAAAGACACTGCTACCAATTGAATTAAACTTCCAAATGCAATAGTAATTAAATCTATCTATGACAGTACAACTAGGTTTTCCCATTACTTTACTTGTACATAAATAAAATAAAAAAGAAAGAAAAAATTATCAGAAGAACGCTCATAGGTGTGTAAAATTTTCACCGTTACCTTTGGCAAAATAATTGAGATGGTTATATGTTCACTTTAAAAATTCAGTATTCATGAATCTAAACATCACATGATCACCATTCTTTATGGTTACACAAGCTGTTTACACAGAGGCTAAACTCTCTATACAGTTGCGCACTATAAGGAGAGTTTAATCTATGTGAATCTTAAGATGATTGGTTCCATCCTGTATTAGAAAAAAAGATTAGTCAAGTCAGTGATACCTGATGAAGAGAGAATAATACTGTTCAAAATATTATGCTCCATATTAACTTGCATGTTGTTGATAACACTTAAATATGTTTGGAAAAGTATAAAATTTCCATTTTTTTTTTTAAAAAAAAACCTTTAATATTTCAACTAGGTGGTGGAAATAGCCTAATCTTTACTGCATATATGCTTAGATTTATATTATCACTGTTAATTAATAATATCCAAATGTCTTGTTTATTGTTTGAATACTATTTAAAAAAGTCTTCCTTAACTCAAATAAGAAAATAATGTCTACCACAGGTAATATTTTATATTAAAAATAATTTTGCTTTAAAAAAAAATTGAATGTATATAATAATTTTCAAGTTTTTTTTTATCATTGCATTATAATCAAATTTTTCCATATAACAACTGTTCAACAGTGTAGAAAAGTTCAGGCCACTCTTTCTCGCTATGCATGCATTCGACAACAACCATCCTTATCAGGTCAGCCAAAGTTAAAAAATCCCTGATTTACCATGCTCATGTTGACAGCTTGATATTTTCCCACTGCACTTCTCTAATTTTGTTTTGCAAGTATCAATAAACATATATTAAATATTCTTAAATGACCACTTAACCATACATTCTCAAAACATAGGAATAAACATCTGAAAAAGGTAAATGACTACCAAGATGCATTAGATGCTGAAAACAGTTGGCCCACATCACAATCTCTTAAATATGTATCCATTTTAATTCAGTATTGCAACATTAAAGGTAGCATTAAAAAATATCTATTTATCCAAGGGACACGTCACAATGCATATTTGAGCAACGGTAACACAACCTCAATAACTGAACAGATGAACCATAACTGAGCAAGACTAATAGTGCACAAATGGCATGCAATTTCAGCGTAGTTGTTTAAAGCATGCATATTGGATCAAAACAGTTTGAAGCCATTTCTTTGTCACATCTTATATCTGAAAAATATATGGGTATATAAACCACAGAATAATTTCAACATCAGGATTATGGATTAGTGATAGAATTAAAATATGTAATAAGCAACAAATTTCATTTCAAAAAATCAAGCACTCTAGGCAGGCCGCATAAAACCTCACTGTAGACTGCATGAATGCCGCGAAACACGTTTTAGATGGATGTTTTGGATGCTACGAAGAACGCAGATTAATAAAAAAAATTATCATATGAATTTTAACAGGTTTCGCTTACA
This sequence comes from Epiperipatus broadwayi, assembly GCA_028023455.1. Lineage (NCBI taxonomy): Eukaryota > Metazoa > Onychophora > Udeonychophora > Euonychophora > Peripatidae > Epiperipatus > Epiperipatus broadwayi. Next base: position 2,556,182 of record JAQFVV010012555.1, read on the forward strand.
AATATTCTATTGATTACTATTTTATTTCTAAATGTACACTCTTTATAAAATTAGAAAAAATATTTAAAAAAACAACAACAATGTATTAACAATTCCTTTTATCTTTTTTTTTTTAAAAAAAAAGGAAAAAATCGACTTTTCATATAATTTAAAAATATATGTATGTATATCTATACTATAATTTAAAAAATATTTTAACTCTTTACAGTTTAGTTTTAATCAAAATACGAACCAATTATTAGCAAACACTTAAACATATGAAGTTTTAGAAAGATAAATCTTAGTAATCCTTACAATTTCAATAGCTGATTGGAAAAATCTTTTCAAGGCAAGCATGAACAACTACGTCTACTTTGTCTTACTAAGCTTCTTATTAATCTTTGATAACGGATTAGGGGGAAAAGAGGATAAACGACGTATTTCTTTAAAATACGGTTATGTTAAAATGAAACTTGATATTAAGAAGTAGGTTAGATTTTTTTTTTTTTTTTGCATTTTACAGAAATGAACCAATAAAAATTCATGTAAATAAAAAATTAAATAAACATATGAAAACGCTTCACAGGTTTCTCACACGTAGTAAACAGAAGAATTAGGTTACATTCAGATTTTGATACAAATTTTCATTACTAACTTTCAAAATTACTACTAATCAAATAGTTTATCGCTCGTGAAGTCGAATAACCTTTGACCATCGGAAGTGATAAGGTTGCGTTACATTTCCCCATCTTTGCTATTACGATTGCAACCATACCACCGCAATAAACCAAAACACTTTTTTTTTTCAAAAATATTGAAAGCATATCAATAATTATTATTATATTCCTCTGAGTCAAGAAGTATGATTAGTAGTGGTTCCACATACACTTTGCAATTTCATTCCTCACAGTGCATTGAAGAACTTATGAGTGTGTACAATGGCTTATTCCATCTTCAATTTAGTTTAGTGGTAAATGGTAGATTTGGGGAACTGAAATTGTCAGAGTTGAGCTATATTTCGTTGTTCTTTAGCTATCAAGTCTCCAACATTGCCACTATAAAAATCATTTATGGCTTTTTCAAAAATTATTGAAGATATATCAAGATTGTCTCATACCACCCAGTCCAGAAGTTAGTTGTGATTATGTGTAGTCTTCACATTTTTATTCCTCACAATGCTTAAGTTCTTATAAGTGTATAAAATGATTTCTGTTATTCCATCATCAGTTTAGCATAAAGGCAAAATAGTGGACTTAGAGCTAGAGGTTCCAGGACTAATTCTCAGCTATGCAATATAAATAAAACAATTTTGGTTCAGATTAATCAAATATAACTGACAACTGCTCAACCTATCACCAGGGTGGGTAAACATCATATGACTTCATGCATTTATTTTTTCCTCTGTGATTTAGTATAGTGATGGAGTGGCTGATTCAAATTTTAAAATTCTAGAACTGATTACTGGGTAACATAAAAAAATTCAGTGCAGATTAATTAACTATGCAGTCATTTTTGCCATTTGTGATTTTTACTGCAGTAATTGAGTGTCAGATTCAAAGATAAACATTTCAGGATCAATTCTAAATCGAGTAATATATATAAAAAAACTCAGAGCAGATTAAATAAACAGAACTGTTAAACATTCAATCTGCCACCTTGAATATCATACGATCTCCCAAGTAATCCATAAGATTATTTATTTATCTCATCCACCTTAGGTATGGCTACTTTGTGATACTATCTCTCATTCAACCTTTTGTTCTATTAAATAATAATGTTAAATGATAAAAAGGTAACGAACAGACAACTGTAAGATCACCTATGCTTTGTTATTCACCCACCTGATTATTATAAAAATTTTACTTTTCACTTAAAAATAGTTATACAGACATCTGCAAAATGAAATTGAATATGTCGTAGTTGGCTTTACATTGCCTTCCAATAATATATCCTTAATGTATGAAAAAAAAATTCTCAGTAATATAAAAAAACTTCAAACATCTCATGCTCACTATTCTTTGTGCTTACACAAGCTGTTTACACAGAGGCTAAACTCTCGATATAGTAGCACCACCCAGTTCAAGTCAAAATAATCAATGGATGTAATAGATCCTATGATCTAGGTGCAGTGCTCTCAGATCTAAGGCTCCTCGCTGATGAAAACCACAAGCTAAAACTAGTCTGGGGATATTGGATGAGTAGGCACTAGATAGGGATTTTATGCACAAACCTTCCTGCATCCATTGATTACTCTAGCTTGCACTGAGTGGTGCTACTGTATGGAGAGTTTTATCTCTGTGTAATATAAAAAAAGTTACACTTTGAATTTTGACCAATGCATTATCTCAAAAAATGCTTTTTGATATTCAATAAAGTTTTATTTTTATATAGTTTTATGCATCCTGATAAAGTGAGGATTCATTATGATTTGTGTTAATAAGTTTTAAAATGTGCTATTAATATATATTGCATTAAAATATGGCTAATAACAAACAACTTTCCATTGCCAATAATCACAAATTGTCATTTGGTCATAGGACATCATTACATAGTTAACCTATTTGCATTTGAGTATTAATATACATTAATACTAATATTACATTACATAGTTAACCTGAATACATATCAATTTCTAATGATTTTTAATAAACCCAAATAATTTTTGGGCTTATCTAATACATACTGCTGGGAATATAAATCTATTCATGGAACAAACAAATTAATATTTGAAATTAAATTAACATTTGAAACTGTAAACTGTCTCGACTGATATAAAAGCAAAAATCGGTGCCAATAACAAATAAAAGGTAAGATAAAAGTTATCATCTTTGATAAAAACAACTACTAAACAAACATTCAAATATTATTTTTGAATTTACTTTCTTATGGTATAAAGATTAGCATGTTCTCCAATCATTAGGGTTAGGGTTAGGGTTAGTTTCTTTGGGAATAGGACTTCTGAATTATCAGTAATTTATTCAGGTATGTTATTCTGTGAATAGGTGTGGCTATGAATTTGACATTTTAGAAAAAATTATATTAAAGAGCTAGAAAATTATAACTGATGATGATGATTAAGTATGTTTACATAACACAACTTACATTCAGAGAGAGAATTCAACATGTGTAAATATAAACAAAATCAAACTGGAACCCAAGCAATAGATATTTTGCACCCTCATTTTTAGTTTTTACACTTGCACATCAAAATTCTTTTTTCACCCAAGAAAATGTGAATAATCTGCAAAAAAAAAACATAATATGAAATATTCCATAAATACAAACTTCAGACATAATAAATAACAATATTTTGTATCTATTTTAAATGAAAGATTTAGCATGAAATATGTATATTGGTGATTATTTATCTTTTTGACATATGTGTAATTAAGTGTGTCAGCAGTATGAGATAGTGTGGATAGTTGAGGGTAGTCTGAAAGTCTGAGTTCAAACCCCTTATATATTATATATTGAAGTGCAGGTATGAAAAAGCCTGTACTGTAGAAAAAATTCATACATTAAAGTATAGTGCTGTAAGGTCTGCCCAGCCCTCATATATGTATGTAAATGGATTATGTTCTGTACATGAGGGGTCAGAGTAATTTATGGTCAACATGGGCAGGAGTGTTCCATCATCAGATTTTCAATGAAATGGATGGCTTCAGAGTTGTTGGGTAGAGTTGATAGAAGCCTGTCCATTAAAGTATGAAGATTGGCTATCTTAATATAAGCTGAGCACTGATTGTATATATGTGTGGAGATGATAATCTGGACCAACTGATGAGTGCTGGTTTAGCATGAAATACCTATTTATCTTTTCAACATGTATGTGATCAAGTGTGTCAGCAGTATGAGATAATGTGGATAGTTGAGGGTAGTCAGAAAGTCTGAGTTCAAGCCCTCTATATATTACGTATTGGAGTGCAGGTATGAAAAGTCTGTACTGTAGAAAAAATTCATATAATGAAAGATTTACTAATTGGATAATGTATATATAAATAAATCATATGAAAACATCTCACACATACCAACATCAAATTTCTTCCATCTTCTGTCAAACAACCTTTTATTTGTAATAAAAAATAGATATAGTAACCTAAACACAAACTTATTAGATTTAATAAATTATTTTATTTTAAAAGAAGCAAATTTATCAATACATATTTAGATTGATAGAAAGACAGATTGACTATTCTATGAATGAGACGGAAAAAAAATATTCATGAAAATTATTTATAACTTCAGTTTTAATCTTATTAATATAAGATTTAATATAACCACTCCTGCCTTTTCAACTTAAAGAAATATTTGCAATAAGTGTATTTTGCTGACAAATATTTATAGTATGTGTTTGTAATTATAATAAATTATTCCATAACAATATTGATATTAGTAAGCAACCAGCATACTTTATTGTTGTTTTTCTATCTTTCTGTAAAAATTTGACATCCCAAAAATGCTTTCAGTTTATGGAAGTAACAGTAAGATAATATCAAGTTAAGATTTTTATTGGTTGTCTAAAGCTTAAGATTGGATACTTTCATCTTGGAGTAAAGAAATCAAAGATTAAAAATGATCCATTGTCTATAAATATGGTACTCATGGTATTCCAAGATTTCTATAAAAAAATTGACTCAGATAATCTATTATCCAAAAGAAGCAGTTCATTGTCAGTATAGTTGACTTCAATCACACGATTCATTATCATCACTTTCCTATATTTCATTTTGCACAACAAGTCACCACTTTTTTAATTATTATTTAAAGTAGACTATCAATATAACTCAAAGAAAATTTTAGCAGCAATATGGCTTATACAATCATAATACAAAAATTTCAGTTCTGTAATTGTACAGAAATAACATATCATTGAGTAACACTGTTCAAATTACTTAACCTTATTATTAATTTTATACTCAAACTTCATAAATTATGTAGATTCACATGTGGTATATCAAGTAATACGTGATACTGCATGTCATAAAGCTCACCATAACCATTTATCACTTTCATAATCTTTTTTTATTATATATATAAAATTGATCAATTAACACTTTCACATCTTTCAAAATATAAAATTGGTTATTGATACTTGAACAAGTGCCTGAGTGATACTATATTTTTGAAAATATTATTAGTTTTTATGATGTTTTTCTGTATTGAGCATAAATAGCAAATATAATTTATCTTGATGCTTTCGCAGAAATTTAGTGATAATTTTTGGATCTTTACACAAAATTTAACTTATGACCTTTTGAGTATTTGCTTATATATATATCAATTAAACAAAGACTTCTTTATACACTGTTTACAATGCAATAATTTATTCTTAACTTCATGAAATCTTCTTACAGTTTCAGCTGTCTAATAGCCTTCTTCAGATCTACAACATAAATAAATATGAATATATAGCATGTATTTGGTATGTAATTTAAATAATAAATGTTGCATATATTGTGTATATATTTATAAGTCAGCTCTGAAGACGATTGCTGGACAGCCAATTACTATATTATAAAACTGTACAAAGAAAATGGTGTTTCTCAGTGCATACAGAAATAAAAATTTGAAAGAATCAATATATATACACACAAAACAAAATGGTCTCTATATGCAATCTCTTGAAATGCTTCATGGAAACGATGCCAATGTGTACATCAAAAGGTTGTCTATTATTCTCTTCCTCCAAATAGAGTATTTCTGACGCACAAACTTTTTATGAATGCATATCTTAATTCAACAAAAAACATATCTAGTTTCTAGCTTTTTTATTTGAACTTAGTTCTAATGTGGCCAGTATTTTGGAAACTACTGGGAACCTAAGCTAGATTAGGGTTAAGAAAAGAATAACAAATAATTAGTTTTTAATGTTTGTTTTTGATTGCAGTTCATGCAGAAAAATTTAAATGTAAATACAATAATTGAAGTCACTATAAATAAACATAAACATAAACAAAATTTTAAAAAAAAGATTATTAAAAGAAGTTATAACATTTAAAAATAGAAAAAGGTAACCTATTTTATTAAATAAACATTATACATAACCAAAATAAAAACTTTAAAAAATAAAACGTATGGCGGAGCAGAATGATTACGAAAAATTAAAATGAATTCTAAGATTCCTAAAAAAATAGTTTTTGAATATATATTATATTTGAAAAGCCGCATAGTTATATTGTTTCAGACATACTCCCCCTTTGCGCCGATTTAAAAATAATAGAAAACTATTAATTAGCTTCTTTTTTTTTTTAACATTTTTTTAAAAAGTCTAGAAAAACAAATGTTTAAACTCTATTTAATAAGTTCACGAACATCTTAATTAGTGCTTGAAGACGTTTGGCTTCTTATATAGCACAGCATAAATACATAAAATATATATTAAAATAATAGAAAATAAATTTTTAATAACAGACTCACTAAACATCACGATTACTGTTTCTTATGCTTGCTCATAATTGTTATTAAACAGGCAAAACTCTCCACACAGTAGCACCACTCAGTGCAAGCCAGAGTAATCAATGGATGCCAAAAGGCTTGTGCATAAAATCCCTATTTAGTGCCTACTCATCCAATATCCCCAGACTAGTTTCTGTCTTATGGCCTTCGTCAGTGAGGAGCCTTGGATGTGAGAGCACTGCACCTAGATCTTAGACCTATATGACTATATAAGCTAATGAGCTTGGATTGAAAATATTATTGTTTTTTTTTTTTTTCAATTTTATTCTCATAGTTTTGTAGTTAAGTAGAGATAAAAGATGGCTGCAAGAGGGTTGCATTAGATCCTAAGAGCTAGGTGCAGTGCTCACAGATCCAAGGCTCCTGACTGACGAAGGTCATAAGCCAGAAACTAGTCTGGGGATATTGGATGAGTAAGCACTAGATAGAGATTTTATGCACAAGCCTTCTGTCATCCATTGATTACTCTGGCTTGCACTAAGTGGCACTACTGTATGGAAAGTTTTGCCTGTTTAATAACACACTCTTGAGCTCAAAGTTCATGGATCACAATACAGACTCTAAGATCTCTGATGAACAACCATTCAGTCATACATCTTCATTTAACAAAAGCTTCTAGATAATTTCTGTTATTTAACTTTAGAAAAGTGTGGTCTGCAGTTTTAAGGTAGGACTTTGTTTTATATAGTACATTGGTGAAAACCACAAATAGAAACTAGTCTAGGGATATTGGACAAGTAGGCACTAGATAGGGATTTTAATGCTAATCTTCTTGCATCCATTGATTACTAAGGCTTGCACTGGTAAGGAGCAGTATTGAATGGAAAGTTTGCTACTGTTTAAATAGCTTCAAGTTATGAAATGCTGATTATGTGGCATTTTGGTAATTTTATAAACTATAATTACATTTTAATGGGGACTAGGCTGAGCTAATTTTTCCCTTTTTATTTCACATCATTGATCATTTAATTTGATTTGTTTACTTTGTATGCAATTGATACAAATAATATTATAGCTTCTAATCCCATAGTGCAATGCAATACAATATTTTAGTATATTAAAACTTTTAAAATAGTTGATGGTTTCAATCATCCAGCATTCTTCCTCAGAGGTCTTTTCACAACTTAAAAAAATGTTTAAAATGCATATGTTAATAGAGTAATAGAAAAACTTTCTACCACCAAGAATATACTATTTTATTACTTAATTTTTCTAGAAATTATATATTTTAAATAGTGTAGCTTAAGTCCTTGAGATTGCGTTCCTGTTGAAACAATGCCCTTTTGAAATCAAGTATTTTGATTAATTTATAGATATTCAATCCTATTTTTTTGTATCTATCGAAATTTAAATGAAATGTAATATATATATTAAACTCTTTTTAAATAAAATAAAAGTTTAGAATATTTTATTGTCTTAAGAATAATTTTTTTTAAAAAAATATAATTAGTGTTACATTGGTAATAAATGAGGTATTATTATAAACAGTAACTGTCTCAAAAAAAAGTTAATCATTGGTGGCCTAGCGGTTAGCATAGCTGCCTTCCAAGCAGTCGGCCCTGGTTTGCTTCCCGGCCAATGCTCTGACATATATATATATAAAATTCTTACCATTAAAACTGAAATGTTGACAACTTTATGCATCAATTTTTTTTTTTTATAAGTGATTGCATTTCTTGATGAAAGTATAGTTAAAATTCATTTCAAATAGATTGCAAAATGCAACTGGAGAAATACATTCTTAAAAGGTAAAAGATTTTTATTATTAAAATAAAGATGTCCATGTATTATTAAAGACAAATCACAGTTTCAATTTTTATTATTTATCCAATCAACATCAACATTAAATAATGAATAATATTTTTGTAGTGTAATTTTATTCCCCACTTTCATGCAAGGTAGCCCTGATTTCTATCCAATTTAAACACCTTGTGGAGGAATCCTAATCATAAACATATGACCAAAGACATGTGAAAAAGATCTATGATCCCAAAAATGAACATTTCATGCTGAATCAGCACTCATCAGTTGGTCCAGATTATAATCTCTTACACATATCTTTATCATTGTTCAGTATATAGAGATAGTCAATTACTACAGTTTAATTTATAAGGTCAAACTTACTGCCCTCGCAACTTTGAAGTATATTAATAATTTTTATTAATCATTCATTAGACTAGAGATTATCCACTTAATAATATTTCTGTAGTATAATTTTCACTACACCATTCTCATCTCATGGAGTGGTGTAGTCATAAATGCATGACCAAAGGCGTGAAAAACATCTATGATCCCACAAGATGCACATTTCGTGTTGAACCAGCACTCATCAGTTGGCCCAGATTACAATCTCTTACACATATCTTTATCATTGTTCAGTATACATAAAGATAGAAAATTACTTTAGTTTAACTGATAATTATTTTCAAATAAATATAAATTTTGTAATTTTTTTAATAATTGTGTTAGAACTAATCTCCACCCTTTACAATAATCTTTCACTCATCTTGAATATTAAAAAGTGTTTGCATGTCCATTCATATGTTTGAATCAATTCTGCTTTTATTTTTTAATAACAATGAATATATTCAAGAATCATATGCTCCAGAGACTGACACTCTATTACTGCACTTAACCATGTTAGACAAAATAAAATAACTAAATAACTTTATTGATCAGTTCTGATGCTTTTGTAAGTCAAATTTCTTATGACTTCTGAGCAATAAACCCATTCTATTATTTGTTTGTAACAATAAATAAATAATGTGCATTTTCAAATTAGATTTGTTTTGAAATAATATTTTCTTATGTGTCATAGCATCGGCCGGAAAGCGAACCCGCTAACCTGGGATAACTACTTGTAAGGCAGCTGTTCTGACATCTCGACCACCAATTTTTCTAATATTTATTTTATTAAAAGTATTACTACATGGATGATAGTAATTTTTAAAAAAAAAAACAGATACTTTAAGTTAGCAGTATTCTTAAGATTCTAAACCTACTCATGGAATCATCAAGTCCAAACACATCACTAAGATAATTGACAAACTAGATTATCAAATTATTTAAATGAATTTGTCATAATGTCTATCTTTTTGTTATAACAACGCCACACTATTTTGTCAAATGAAAGATATTTTATCTGACCTTTAGTTTGTTATATAGTAATAAATCAAGTAACATCACATGACCATCATTTCTTATGCTTGCTTATAACTGTTATTAAAACAGGCCAAACTCTCCATAGATATTATCACTCAGTGGAAGCCAGAGTAATCAATGGATGCCAGATGTGCATAAAATCATCATCTAGTGCTTTCTCATCCAATATCCCCAGACTAGTTTCTGGCTTGTGGTCTTCATCAGTCAAGAGCCTTTCTATTATCCATTATGTCTGTTTTCATCTTCATCAAATCAGTTTACAGTGTCAAATATTAATTTTAGATAGAATTTTAATGATTTAACGAGCATGCATATAATTTTACGACTTATCAAATATTTAACCAAAGAATATAAACCTATTCACAGAACAAACAAATCCAAATAGATTACTAAGATAATTCATAAGCTAAATTTTTAAAAAATCATTTAAACAATCTTGTAAATAATACCAACCATTTTGTTGTAGCAATATCAATATATTTTATTTTGATTAATACAATAACTAAAATCATTGCTAATAAAAAAATTTAGCCTTTTCGGTATGGAATGCTTGATTTACTATTATGTAACAAACGGAAATGAGATAAAAAAAATCTTGTAGCTGCAAAATAGATTGGCATTGATAGAACCAAAATGTGGGGTCATTTTTAAGTTCATTTAAATGATTCTTTGAGAACCTAGTTTGCAAATTATCTTAGTAACATATTCGGATTTGTTAAGTTGTAAAATTATTTATGTGATCATTAAAATCATTTGAATTTCATCCTAACCAATTTATGTATAGTTTTATCATTCACACAAATATAGATTCTAAAACAAAAAAATTATAATAAAACACATTACATTTTAAAAAATGAGGATTGCCAATTCCTCTACAAGCTTTGTGATAAATGCTTAGCCAGAGCCAGCACTTAAAATATCCCTGTCAGAAACCCCTCCCCAAACCCCTGACCATGGTTTTGTGCTTTGGCACTCTTCAAAGAGGTGTCAGCACTTAAAATATCTCTGGTTAAGCATTTATCACAAAGCTTGTAGAGGAATTGGAAATCCTCATTGTTTACAAGCTTAAGAGAGATAGGATCGTGTGATCTATGACTCTTATTTTGACATTATATTTTATTCTTAAATTATAGTCAATATAAAAAAAAATTTTTAGGAAACAAAATACAGATCCTTTTGCCAAATATAATTTACAGATGTATACCTATCTATTCAGTAAATATACATATCATATATGTAATGATAAATCAGCTTTAACAAATAGCTCACTGTGAGATAAAGATTTCATCAACAGACTCTCAGAAAAATAGTGAAGAAAAAAGACACTAGTCACCACGCTTGCTAATTTTCAGGTCATGAGGATTTGAATGTTTTTCCACCCTTGTTTTTCTATTCAAGGATAATTAGATATCCATTTACTGATCCATATTGGGATTATTAGCTTAGCTATGGTTCAGCTACCTGAGAGAAAAATCCTACTCAATGAAAATAATTTTTCATAGTTTGATTTCAAATTTCAAGTTACATACAAGCAATGAAGTGCCCTATTTTTGTATCATGGGGCCTTTCATAAGCTTTGTATATTATTCAAAAGTATATTGTATATATACATAATATGTACACAAGAACTTAATTTACAATGAAGATTTTTAAATATAGCTCAAATATAGTTGTAATGATATAGAAATATTGAAAATAGTGGGTGAGCTATATGTAAACTAACCATTAGAAAACATAAGTAAAAAATGAGCCATTGAAAAAAGACCAAAGTGAAGTTGGGCTAGACATATTGCAGGAAGAGATGATAAGAGATGTATGGTAGAAATCTTAAACTGGATTTCAATAGACTTAAAAGACCTAGAAATAAAACTGTTGGATAATGTGGAGAAGAGAAGCTAGACATCAGAGAAGATGGATTTAACTTGGAGAGGTCTTTATCTGCCAATGGATTGATGATGGTTGGAAATGATGATGATGATAGAATGTACCACTTATATTTTATCTTGAATCATATATAAGCATGCCATTTATTGACATATGTAATATGCAGAGCAAGACATAATTTCAGGACAACTATAAGCTATTCTAAAATCACTATAACTAATCAGAGGGAAATCTTCAGTTAATAGATGTAAATACAACTTTTTAATAAAATTACACTCTGCATATTAATACACCAATAAACAGTATGCGTACATATGATCCAAGCTAAAATGTAGGTGGCCCATTCTATACTTAGGTTTACTGATGGTTAGTATACATATAGCTTGCTGGGGAGTTTCAGTGCTTCCACATTACTACAACTATATCTGAGCTATTAAAAATTTATATATACATCCATTAATTGATTCATTTAATATTTAGAAATTGTTAAATACGAGATTCAGTCTTTCTCTCTGATTAATTATAATGATGTCAGAATAGCTTATAGTTGTCCTGAAATTACAGTAGTATATAAAAATCATGCCTGCAAAGTAATATATCAATAAATGGTATGCTTACAATCCAAGTTAAAGAATATTAAACCATTAACAACTTTCTTAAACATTTTAACAATACTATTTTTTATATCAAAACTTTATTCTAATGGTTTCGACTGTCCTGCAGTCATCATCAGAGCTACAATATCCAAATATATAATTATACAATTAATACATTTATACACATATTCGTATACATAATTAAATACACAAATAAAACATAAATTAAAAAATAGATGAATCAGTCTATGTATAGTTCAATGACGATTTTTGTTGGTAATCAGGAAAAGGAGTTTCCTTCAACTAGAAAAAAATTGGCCATGAGAACATCAGGAATTTTAAAAAATGCAAAAATAGAACTAGGCTTTAGTGACACATTAAAATTATCTCTAGTTTATATAATTTGCAATAGTTTGTTTATATATATAAGTTTTAAAAAAAAAATTTGCAATAGTTTGTTTATATATATATATATAAGTTTAAAAAAAAAATGCTGATTTGCAGAATACTGCATTATTATTTATTTTTTTACAGAAAAAGTTTTATTTATTATTAATAATCATATGCATTTAACTGTCATTTTAAATAAAATGTCATTTTTGTTTTAGAAAAAAATTACAAAAAACTATAAATATATATTTTACATAATAAATAGCCTGCACTGCCAGAAAAAAATATATTGATAATTTGTATATAATTATATATTTTTAGATGTACTTAAAAATTTCCACTCCGTCATACATTCATAAGTGAATAAAGAAAAACGATATATAAACCTTTAAATGAGATTTAAAGTTTATATTTGGACTAGAGATAATCTCTAGTTTAAAACATGATTAGTGACAATCATTAATGTACTTATCTGAAGTGGTTTGTCTCAAAAGTATAAATGCAGAATATTTAACATTTGTAAAAATAAAAAAAAAGTGTAAGATATTTATATATGTGTGTGTGTGTATCTCAGTAACATTAAATATTTATAAAGTGGATACAATTAAAATATTTATAAATTTGCATAATTTCATGTAAATAAATGATAGATTGTTTTATCCCTTATATATATACAGTTGTGCCTTACCAAATCATATTTATGAATTTGAGATTTAGACAACAACAAAAAAACAATAGACTTTAGACCAATATGAAAAGGTGTTTTAAAAGTAACAAGAAGAGATTGATAGCAAAACAGGTGAAAAAACAGTATGTATTAATGACATTATTAAAAGAAGACTGAAGGAAAGTGGGGCTAGATATAAAAGAGATGATAATAGATTAGCAATTGAAATTTTTAAGCTGGATTGAAAGAACTGTAAAAGACCTAGAAAAAGACCAAATGTTAGATAAATGAAATAAAGAAGTTTTTTAGCATGATGAAGAAAACTGAGAATTTGAAAAATGGGATTAGAAAAAAATCATCCTACAGTGGAACTATAAGTGTAGAAAATGATGATATATATATACAGATATAATATTTTACTTTGAAATCCCTGATTCAGAGCTTCTTTAGATTAGTAAATGTCTCAAATTTCAAGAATAGATCTTTTAATTTGCTAAGATAAAAAAAAAACAGTTCACAGCAACTTAGGTTTGTTATTATCTTATGGATATTTATTGAATGTGTTTTCTTTAATTTTGTTTGTTTAGAAAAAATGGATAAAACTTTCATATTATCCTAAAATTTATAATACATTAGTAAAAAAACAAAAATTATTTAATGATAAGTATATAAAGATTGGATGGTCAAATAGAAGTCTAGATAAATGAATATGTAATTATAAATTAAGAAATGATATAAAATACAAAAATGAAATCACATATAAATTTAATTGTGACCATTGTTATAGGATTTACTATGGCCATACAAGGACAAAAAGGTAAGAACAATGCAATTAACAGGTAAAGTGATAAATCTGCCTTATACATTCACTATTTAACATGTTGACATAGATGCTGCAAAAAATATTAAACCTTTAAATTACATTAAAGATCCAAAAAGATGACAAATATATGAAACATATACAGGTTGTCCTTGTCTTTTGTACTTAATTGAGCACTGAAATGTATATGAAAGTTGAACTGTATGAAGATAGAACAATGTAAAAAAACATCAAAAAGTGTTTTTAAAATATTTATTTTTTATTGAGGGATATTCGCATATACATAAATAACACTTTATTGATAGTACCTGGTGTTTACTTTATAAATTTATCAAGAGATATTTGAATTGTACTCTTCCTTTTCTTTTCTTGATAAAAAGTTCTGTAATATGCTGTGTCTTTTTCTATTGCCCTTTGTACAAAATAGCAAATTATACAAAACTAGAACGTATGAAAGTCGAGGACTGCCGGTATTATTCATAATTTAAATAATTGTATAAATATTTATAAAACTTCAATAAATTTAGTCAATAACTGGTCAATTAAAAATGAATGTACAATTACATAAGGTAATATATATAAAGTTGTCTAGTATATAAATTATTTATTCTGTATATTGTTATATTGAATCTCTATATGATAATTTTATTCTGTTTTATTGATGTTTGATTTTGTTATTCTGTTATTTTACTTTCATTATGGAACACTAGATGGTCTTCTATAGGCAATACTTGGCTAATGTTAAAATATATACTTAAAATTTGAAAAGGGCACAAAACCATATGCTAAAAAAAGACTTTTTAAGTATAAATATCATTAACATAGAGGCTAAACTCTCCATACAGTAGCATAAGAATAATCAATGAATGTAAGATTTGTGCATAAAATTCCTATCTAGTATCTACTCATCCAATATCCCTAGACTAGTTTTTAGCTTGTAGTTTTCATCAGTGAGGATCCTTGGATCTGAAAGCATTGCACCTAGATCTTAAGATCTAATGCAGCCCTTCAGAAGCCACCTTTTGCCTTATTAGCTAACTATAAAATTTTGAGTCCAAAATGAAAACACAATAATGTTTTCCATTCAAGCTGATTAGCTTGTATATATCTGAACTCAGTTCAGCATCTATACTTTTTGGTGTCTTTGGTTCTTTAATAACCATAGTCACCATAATTCTTATTAGACAGGATTGGTATTTAACCACTAAACACCATATGATCACCATTCATTATGTTTATATAAGCTGTTTACACAGGGCTTAATTTTCCATACAATAGTGTCATTCAGTGCAAGCCAGAGTAATCAATGGATGCAAGAAGGTTTGTGCATAAAATCCACATCTAATGCATACTCATCCAATATCCCCAGACTAGTTTCTAGCTCTAATATCTAGATGCAGTGTTCTCATATCCAAGGCTACTCACTGATAAAAGTCACAAGCTAGAAACTAATCTGAGGATATTGAATGCACAAATCTTCTTGCATCCATCAATTACTCTTTCTTGCACTGAGTGGCACTACTGTACAGAGAGCTTAGCTCCTGTGTAAACAGCTTGGGTAAGCATAAAGAATGGTGATCATATGACATTATTAACATTTATATAGCTATAATATATGATTTTTTTTCATTATTTATTATAATTTATATAAAAGATCAGCATATTTCCATTTTTGATTATATTAATAATATTTATTATTTCACAATATCTATTTATGGCACAAAGGAGTATTATACACTATCAGGATTTTGCACCTGAATTCCAAAAAATTGAAAAGGTAAGGAAATTAACTACATTATGTGTTCATATTGAAAAAGTTAAAGGTCACTTAACTTATTTAAATAACTGTAAATTATACAAAGTAATTCTTCAAGCTTGTAAAATTACTATGAAAAATATTAAAAAGATATTTAGTAAATGGAAATTAAAAATGCGATGAAAAAATTATATTCTTTACATTTTTCAAGATGAAAAATATACTATTTAAATAATATTTGTCAATTTAAATCTTTTTATCAAGATATTAAAACATCCTTAATAAATAAATAGGAAATTTTCAAAGCATTTTTATATAATTGTAGGACCAAATGGTACCAACATAAAACTCTTAAATATAGTATTCGGATATTAAATAAATATTGGATCAAAAGTTCATATCTTAATTTTAATGATCAGCAATTTTATATATACATAAGTTATAACAAGGAAATACAAGTTAATTTTATAAACAAATGTTTCTAAAATTTTCTAAAAATCAAAACTATTTATTAAGGAAATGACTTTCATTCATGCCTATAATTGAAGAGGATATTAATAAAATGATCATTATTGGTATTGGATTACAGAATATCTCAGTAAATGATAATAAAAAAAAAAATTGTTTACCAAATAAACACTTGCTTGAAAAGAATATTAGTAATAAAGGTGATAAATAGAAAAATCTCATTAAAAATATTGATATTTGTAATGTTGATAAGATTACTATATGTAAAGAAAATAAAGACGATTTATTATGTATTATCAAGATTATATAGATAGAATAAAATATAAATAAATAAAGGACATAATAAATTATTAAAAGATTCTACTATTATAGTAAAAGTCAAATATATAAAATAGTTTGAAGCCTGTCCATTAAAATATGAAGATTGACTATGTTAATATAAGCTAAGCTTTGATTGTATATATGCGTGGAGATGATAATCTGGACCAACTGACGAGTGCTGGTTTAGCACGAAATACGAATATTTGTGATTATTTAACTTTTCGACATGTATGTGATCAAGTGTATCAGTGGTATGGGATAGCATGGATGGTTAAGGGTCATGTGAAAGTCTGAGTTCAAACCCCAAATTCTAAATATACACCAGTATACATTATTGTAACCATTAAACCTATATCTTTTTACAAAAGTTAAAATTCATAAAGATACTATTCAATTAAAATTGCGGTTTAATTTTAGTATTTTTATTTTACATAAATTTTGTAAATATTTAAATAAATAGATAGCAGGCATTTTATGATATGGAGAGTTTTCTACAAAAAATATACATAGTATTATAAACAAATTAGACCATATAAAATTAACTAGGAACCAAGCATTTTTACAATGGATATTGAAAAATCTATCCAAGTTATCTAAGGCTTAAAACTATATAAATATTAATAAAAAATTTAAATCCAATATATAAATGATGTAAACATAATATTATATATGAGTTTAACATTAATATATAGCAGTTTTAAATATGATAATTAACTTTGGAATATACATAAAGGATGGGTTATGGGTTATGCATTTGTAACAGTATGGAAATAGTGGTCCCACAAATTGGGTAACAATTCTAACTGTATACCACATTAGGGCTGAATTATGAGGAGATGGGAAGCCATCATCATCCCCAAATACACAAAATATAAAATGAAATATCAAAGAAATGGGCATGAGTGATCTGCACAGAACTAATTATAAGTTCACCAGAATTACACAAAAGTAATAATCGTTCATCATCATGAATTTATCAACAATAAATATAAATCAACAGTCAGTCTTATGCACTATAAACCAGGCTAATTATTTAGCCACTACCAAACCTAGAGCAGAAATACAAGCAATTACCTGGGTGCACAAACTAAGGTGCTACTCCACCAGAATACAACAATAAGTCAAGTAATGCTGAGATACTGAAAACATCCTGACCATCGTCAATGTTCTGGCCACTTAGTACCATTAATGTACTAGACACTATAAACTAAATTTCTCTGGAAATAATAAATAAATAAAATATAATGCATGGACTTTAAAAGATATTCCTTTGCATCAACCAGTATTAGAGAAGTAATGAAATCATCATCAACTGGATTATAATTAATCTTTCTTCCTATCCAGACCTCCTACCTTGGATTATCTTTATTTTTCTTCCAACAGCTCTATTCTTTATACTAATTTTATCTCTCATTTTTGGGAATCCCTTATATTGGATGTTTGGAAATCTCTTTCTCTTCTTCTATGGGTTTGTTGCTTAAACATTTCTACTATTAAATCCGTACTTCTTTTGTCATCATATGTATTAATCTGATTCAACTTATTTGATAGGTTATACTTAACATATTTTGTTATTGGTCTATTGAACATAGAACCAACAGTCAATACTTTTAATTGAAATATCTAGCCTTGAAAAAACTGAATAAAAGTCTTTCTGGTTTCTATCCTATAGGTCTTTAGTGAGGCTTGATCATCAATCTTTTTTATTACTTGCTGTACTTTTTGAACTGTCATTTTTGTTCCTTCTTTGCATTTTTTAATCTTCTGATTTATCATGTCCATAGACTTTTGTTCATTTTCAATATTTTTGTCATATCATTTCAGTGCATTTATCATTTGGTCTTCATTTATATCATTTTCATCAACTATATTTTTATTTATTTTACTGGAAATACAATAAATTCTTTTCCATCATGAGATTTTATATCACTTTCCACTTTTTGTTCATTACATTTGTCTTTATTTACATTTTCATATAACTGATCATCAGTAGCATTGACATCAACATTACTATTAGTGGTTTCAGCATCTATGCTATATTCCTTTGTAGCATTTTCATCAATATCTTTGATATTTTCCTGATTTATTTGGAATATATTATCACTATTTTCTTAAACAATTTGCCTCATTCTTTTGTTGCTTTCATCTATTTTCTTTAGCACTAATAGTATTATTTCTTTAAATATTTCTTCTGATCTTTCTTGAGTTTCTTTAAATCTTTTTTACTATCCATATACATTTGTAATAACTAGGCTGACATAGTCATATTGTCTATTCTTTGTGTTCCCTCAGTTGATTGCTGATCTTTTTCATTATCATGTTCTTCCCCATCTTTTTCAATTTTCTTCTTGTCAGTATATGTTTCTATTATAGAACTTGTACTATTCAAGAAAACTATGTTAAATTATTTACATACAGTAAATACAAATAAGAACTTTTAAAAATAACTCATAAAATAATCTTAATACCATCTCCTCTTCCATGGAACCCTTCACCTATTCTACTATTATTATTGTTGTTGTTGTCATTGTTACCCTTAATTTGCTTTTCTTTAAACCATATTGTCTCAATACCTGGCTTTACTTGATTAAATTATTTCCCCTGCTTTATTTCCATTTATATCTTGTTCATGTGTGTGTGACTAATTTCCATTTCCCTTGTATTTTTATAAGTACATGTGCACATACAAAAACAAGTTCATGTCAAAAACCATTTATCAAAATCTTTTAGATATCTGATGAGAATCTGACAACAAAAGAATGTTTATTGACTTGCAATCCTGATATGGATGCAGAATTGGGTCACTGGACTACAAATATACAATGCAGCATGAACACCTAAAGATCTTTCTCAATTCAGACATTACACACTTTTACAACTCAAAATAATGCAAACATTTTTGCAAAGAAGCTAGAAAATACAGACCAATGCCTTGATCCTTTTCTAGGAGATTATGAGATTGGGGATCATGGCAGGGCTACGATAATTGGACCATGATAAACAAAAAAAATATAAATATCTGAATAAGGGTTGAAGTAATGCCTGAAGAAAAACACCCCATGGAGTTGCATGAAAACATTACATCCACAAGCCAACAAAATCTTCCATCCATCACCAAAACTGAAAGTACATCTAAGCAAATTTTAACAGTCAAAAACTCAATCCAATCTGCAAAATCATGCTTTTTTTCTTCAACTTTAAATTTGAACTCATTAAATAAACATTTTTATTATAAAAATCAACCTCTACATCCTTATCACATTTCACAGTAATATAAAAATGAAAGTCATATGTTACAACTCAATTTTTAAGCTTGTAAATAAAAAATAAAGAGGTCTACTAATTTGCTCTAATAAGCTTTATTGATAAATGCCAGCTAAACAAAGCAATTAAAAATGTCTTGAAAACCACTCCTTAACCTCAGACCAATGATTTCATGCTTTGGCACTCCTCAGTGAAGTGCTAGGATAGTTTCAGACACTAGATCTAAAAATACCAAGCCAAAGCCAGCATTTATCTAAAAGTTAACTATTCAGTAGCAAATCTGAAATTTTTAGACAACTAAATGTTTTCAAACTCAGCTATCTAACTTAAATAGCTACATGCGGCTGAGAAATCTTCAGCCAAACCATATAATAATAGCCTTAGCAATATATATGGGTCTTTTACAATTTCATAGGATCCAGTTTAATATTTCAACTGTCCATATATTATCATCTCTTCTAGTAATATAAGCAGCTGAGCTCCACTTCAATCTCTTAATTCTTTCAATAATGTTAATAATACCTGCTTGTTATCTCACCCATATATTTCATTTACAATTCTTTCTTATTACTCCTAAGAGACACTCACCATACTTTGTAGAATGATCTGAAGACTGTATTGATTATCTGCTAAATATTCAAGTCTTGGATTCAAAAGTAAGAACTGGTAAGATAAAAGATATTTATTAAAAACCTTCCTTTTCAAACACATCACATATTTCCTCTTCATGTTAAGTTATTTCTAGCAAAAGCATTCCATCCAAATTTAATTTCTATGATTAATTTCATCTATTATGTTTCCTTCAGTATTAATAATCTGACCAAGATACTTGTAGTTTTTAACATCTTCTATTTCATCATTACCGATCTTTATTTTCTTCTTTTGAGAAAATCCACTGAACACTAGCACCAATCATAATGAGAAGATTCTAGACATCAGTTAAGACTTTTTGATAATAGGTTCTCTCCCAAGAATCTTTGCTGCTTCAATTGTTTTTGTCATGGGTGAAAAAATCATTAGAATTGTTAATTATAAAAGTTAGTAAAATAGCACAATAGTATCCTAATAACCAAATCAATTTAAAATATTTATTTTGCTCATATTGGTTTGATTTTTTTAAAAAAACTACAATCTGATTTTTACTAATGTTGTCAATTTATTAAGTGCTCAGTGTAGTTTAATGAAGTGGTAACATGACTGACTCTGGAGTTCAAAGTCCTTATTGTGATCTACCATTTCCAGTGCTCAAACTTCTTATGAATGCTTGAGCAATAAATTGTTTGATTATTATTAACACCAGATGTCCCTGGCCTAAATACATCATGTTTTGTTTTAATTGGTTGCTTTAACAATTTTTTTTAAAAAAAATTTAATGTAATTTAAACAAAATATTTTAATATTATATAAATAAATGTGAGAATTGTGCACAGGTCTGAAAGGCCGTTGTTTCGATTTCAATTATAAGCTAATCAAAACTAAATGCAAATATGACACTGTAACATATAGTTTTTTTACCTCACTAAATATCACATTTCAAACATAAATTTATATACTGTAATCACATTTTCTTAAGCAATTTAAAGACTATACCTCTATAGTTAAAAGCACATGTATTGATTTTTTTCCCGAATGTTTTTTATTAATGGCGAAATAATTTTTTCACATAAACATAATATTTTTTTAATTGATTGTGAATTTACCATGTGACAGCCTTATAAACAAATATACACACATCAATCAGACACAAAGAAAATAGGAATATTACATATAAGATATAATATATATATGAATTTAACAGAGGTAAATACTCAATGACCATAACTTCTTAATTTGTTCTTCATAAGCACAAAATAATTACTTGATTAATAAAAAATTTCCATTAATTTTCTTCTTTCTAAAATGGCCCATCCATTGATATATAAATTAAAAACTCTTCTTTCACTCTTTTGATGCGAATCATAAATTTTTTACAAATAGCCTCATTTCAATCATATTTTACAATCATCATCAAGTGCTATACACTTTTATGTTTGCCTTTCTTATGAAACATTAATAATCCTGCACATTTGACTATTTTAAATAAAATAGTGCATTCATAGAGAATAAGAAATGGAAAGATAATTAATTAAATATAATCTTTAATACTGATCACAGGGATTCACATAAAATAAAAAATTTTTAAAAAGTCTGAAGAGTAGTTATTTTATATAATGCTCAAAAATGATTAGTCATATCTTTGTAATGAATAAAGTGATTATTGTTAATGTACTGTGATGGAAAAAAATTTCAAAAAGAGATTATTTTTTTGCCTTTGAAAGATATAAGGGTTGATTATTTTGAAGTACAATACTGAAAAACAACTCCGTCTCTGCTGTAAATTTAGTACATAAAAGCTACCATTTCTTACTAGATATCAGATTATCTAATAACATTGTCTAAAACCAAATAGTGGGGCAAAACATGTCCACAAAGAATTCGTTTACATAGAGAAAGTATGCACAATAACAAGTGTCACTGTACAATTTACATAATATTTTACTGTTTATAGTTTGGTCTAAACATCAAAAATCAATGATTACCAGATGTATATAAAATCTCTATCTATAGTTTTTAAATCTCATTCTCAGATTAGTTTGCATGACTGCATTCCTTCCCACTTTGAGTCCCTAACTAAAGTCAAAAGCCAGAAACTAGTCTATAGTGACTTAAATACTGAGAATATATATATATTATATGCATTTGATAATCAATGGTTAGCAAAGCTTACACTAGATTGCATCTGCTCTTGTTCTATTACATAGCTTATGCTGGAAAGTTAGATGTTTTGTTTTAAAAAATCATATTACATTGTAAAATCTTTGTGATATGGAAGTGATTAAAATTTATGATATATCAAAAAAAGCAATCGATGATAATGATCATCTATTATCACTTGATTGGCAGAATTATATGCTTTCAGGTACAGATAATATTACACACATTCTAAAACTAAATTAGGTTTTAAAACTGAAGATTATAAAAATATATCGGTCACAAAAATAACACAGGAATGTAATTTGGGTTAAAAAGGAGTAAGTAAAAAAAACATTAAAAGTGGAAAATTATATAGGAATATCAAAAAAAACTATATTGAATTAAAATCTCAATTTTTTCAAAAATACTGAATTAAAGTCCAGCATTAGAAAAAAGAAAAATTACAAATAACAAAAGATTATTTTTATAAAATGAGAAAACAAAAAGCAAGGCATGAAGATATTTAGTTTATATATTAATGGTGCAGCAGTTGGGATGTCGTAGGATGACTTCTATTGTGCAAATTTCCTGATTCAGTTTCTGACTTTAGAAAAATATCCTAACAGTAATCATAAAATTTAGACTGCAAAAAGAGCAATTTCTCTGTTCATAAAACCTTTTCAAATGAATTTTTTTATCTCTGTCTACTATTTTGAGATGGAAACTCAGATCATTATAATAATTCCAATTCTACTACTAATAAAAAGAGGCTGCCTGTAAACAGTTCTATTAGGGTTCATCATTAATAAAAGTGCCCAGTGTGGTCCGGTGCAGCAGGAGAGTGCCCAAATGATTTAATATTGGGAGAACCACAATTGATTCAGTTACTCAAACTTCTTATGAACTCCTGAGCAATGAAGCCCTTAGTCATTTTTTTTACAAAAATAAAAGTAAGAATATGATCCAAAGGTATGATCCTAATAAGTGTATGATCCAAATATTCATTCCACATTAATGTAAAGATCAAGAGAAAAACTATATTAAATGAAATGAGATCTACATCCTATAGAAAAGAAACTAACTTATCAAGAAAAATTACATCTTGTAAAGATGAAAACTATCTCTTATCAAGAAGAAAACTACGTATTATTAAAAAGAGAGTGAATCTTAATGATTACATGATATGTTATCATACTTAAAATAATCAATTATCTTTATTGCTTAGGAATTCATAGGAAATTTGATATCCGGAAGTATCAGATCTGGAATTGATTTGAAGACCTTATGCTCTCAAGTCTGATATTCGACCACTGCATTAAATTACACAAGGAATATGTAAAATGTCCCCAAACCCCAAAATCATTAACATTTATAAGCATATTTATCATGAGACTGAGAGATTCTATATTTACTTAACTAACATGGCTCCTGCAATCCTACCCTATAAACATTTATCCTCACACATATACTTAAAAGTTACACACATATCTTTAATATGAATACAAGTATAATTTATATATTCGGAGTTTAGATGTGATTATAGGAGATTTGAACCCAGACTTTCAAGGTCTCTTCAGCTGTCCACTTTATGTCATACCCATATGACCACACACAAATGAAAAAAGATAAATGATCTCCAATATCCATATTTCGTGCTCAATCAGTACTTATCAGTTGGTCAAGATCATCCACCATACATATATATAATTAGTGCTGGTTTATATTAAAATAACAAATCTTCAAACTGTAATGGACAGGCTTCAATGTACTCCACCCTTTAACTCTTCAGCCATCCATCTTTACGAACTTTCTATTTATAGACTGCAATTTATATAACTTATGTAGGTACTACGATGACAAGTTAATAATTAACTAAATCAATTCTATAAAATATAAACATCAAATAAAAAGCGTCATAATAATAAGAAATGTTTACATTCCTTTGTTGATCTAAGCACAATACCGTCTAATCAAATTTACTGTTTCACTGACCCCAGAAGAAATAAGGATCACAACACATTAAGTAGCAATCTTCAAAGATAACCGGGGTGGGGGAGCGCAATGAGTATAACTAGAATGTATGTTAAGAGATCAAGACTCTCTTTGATTACAAATTATACGACAAATGTTTTTCTACTATCCGAATAAAAAAATCATTTTAACCCTTAATGGCTTACGGAGAAAATTGTTCAGAAACAGATTTTGGGAGGATATAAACTAAATTTAATCTTTTAGAAGAGATATGAATGCTAGTTTGCTTTGTATATCATATTCTGGACTAATATCCTCGGATCAATTCCAGTTTGGCACTTCCGGCGCCTCTTTTTAAAATAAAAAAAAATTACGAAACCTGAATACAGAAAATAAAAAATATTTAGTAATTTATTATTATAGACAATATCGATATTCTACTTTAAAAAAAATTATAAAATTCAAAGTACAGCTATCAGATTGACATGTACTCCATCCAGATGACATGTGAATGGCATTATTTTCAGTTTATAATTTTCGATGTAATTTTCTGCTTTTTAGTCACCACACCTCTTTGCCAGTCCATAAATCTTGCCACAAAGTTCTTTATTTAATTTCTCTATTTACTTTTTCTTTCCAACTTCTATTTAGATGTTATATTTTTCTCTTTTCTGTTGGCATATATTTTAATTTTTACTTTGGTAATCTTTCTTAAAATATCTTTTCTACATGTTTATATCTTTCTAATAGTCTTGCTCTAATTTTATTTATTATGGTGTGTTCAAGATACATTATTTCTCAAATTCTTTTTCTGCTTAACCATTCATTTCTTTATCTTTCTGCATATCTTTGCCAATAACTCATTCATGTAACAGACTCTTTCTCTTCTTTCAAACAACTCCAAACTTGTATGTCATAGTCATCACTTATTGATTTTTGATATTGTAATCCCATATTAACCCATCTACATTTCTTTCTGTTATAACTTTATCTGTTATTTTTATAAGTGATCATTTCAGGATATTTAATAATAATAGTTTGGTGTAATATTATAGTGGTGACTCTGGAACTCGAAATATAGTGTCCAACAGTCATTTTCAGTGTTCAAACTTCTTATAAATTCCAAAACAATATGGTCAATTGATTATTATTAGTAATGATAATCCATGAACAGTTTTCATGTTCAAACTTTATATACATTTTTTAATCAATTCATGTGTAAGAGATTGTAATCTGACCCAATTGATGAATGCTGGTTCAGTATAAAAAGTGTATCTGGGCATCATACACTGTTTTCACATGTCTTTGGTTATATGTTTACTATTACATCCTTCCATAAGGTGTTAAAAATAGATACAAACTAGATCCTACCATATGTGAGATTAGTGTAGTGAAAATTAAACTACAGAAATATTATTCAGTATAGTGGATAATCTCTAGACTAATGAATGACTAATAAAAATTATTAATATATTTCCATCAAATGGTTTAGGTCAAAGTTGCGAGAGCAGAAGGTTTGACACTTATATATTAAACTGTAGTAATTCCCTATCTATATATACTGAATAATGATAAAGAATGTGATCTGGGCCAACTGACAAGTGCTGATTCTGTATGAAATGTGCATTTTGGGCATCATACACTGTTTTCACATCTTTGGTCATATGTTTATGATTACACCCCTCAACAATGTATTAAAAATGGATCAAAACCAGTCCCTACCTTGTGTGAGAGTGATACAGTAAAAATTACACTGCAGAAATATTATTCAATAAGTGGATAATCTCTAGTCTAATGAATGACTAATAAAAAATTTTAATATTAACACTACACTGGGTTAAAGATCATAATATTAAATTTTTGTGATTTTTTAATAGACTTTATAATTATTCATTCATGTTTAAAAAATGGAATTAATTCAACGATGATTTCCATAATGTACCTTTTTCAATGGCATTATGACAATCAGCCAATAAGAAAAAAGAAAATGTTGCTTGTTACATATTCCATTATTATTTTTTCTTATATGTGGAAAGTTCAAATATGACTATTCAAAAATGCTTTTTATTTATAAACTGATATTTCTAACAAATTAAGACCACTTTATTGATGCATAATATTGAATAAAGGTTTTAATACTAAAATTAACATGAATAATACTAAAATTAAAATGAACTGTTAGCTCCAACTGATAATGAGAAAAGAATAGAAAAATACAGAGGGATTAAAAAATAAATAAAAGATCATAATAAATAAATATAAGGTTTTTAAAAATAAAAATAAACAGATGAAACCATTTTAACAAAATATAACATGAATTGACTTTAAGAATGGCCATAACAATTTTTTCCAATAATTAAAATAAATAACGAAAAACAAAACAACAAATTAATTATCAAATAAAATGAAAAACAGTTAATTAAGTAAACAGTTGTTGTTCAAAAAACAACATAGCATGAAGATGTAAAATGAATTTTAATTAAAAAGATCATCCTGTTTTGGAAACCAGCTCAGCAAGAAGGGCTATAACCAATTGTCCTAGAAATAAAGAAGATGATTAAGAAAAGAAAAATAGTGATATGATAAAAAGTATTCAATTGAAGTCACCAATAAACAAATAACAATAAGAGAGTTAAATTTAAAAAAACCTGCTCATGACTTGTAATGATTCTGATCAATGTTACATTGGGAACAGGGATTATTTGCTTCAAAACTGTCAGACTTCATGAAAAAAAAATATAATGGCATTCATACAAAGATTCGACAATTCAAACTACCCTGTGAAATGTCCCAATGCAATCAAAATAGCATCAAAATAATATTAATTAAAATCCAATGGATACAAAATAGTTTGATGAATAAAGAAGAAATGAGAAGCAGGATTTATTATACTGTTGAATTACTGAGAAGATACTTCAAATACTTCTGGATAAAGAAAAAAGTTGATGGATGATCCTCAGAACGAATAGTTATGAATGTTTAAAAAAAGAGATCAAGAGGAAAAAAACAAAGAATATTGTCTGAATGATGTTGAAACTTTGATGTATATCTGATAATAAAATATCTTTATTAAGCTTTTCTTTACTCAATTTCCTAAAAAAAAAAAATTAGATTTTATCTACTTCAAATCTTCTCTTAAGGTGACTTGTATTTCAGCCATCAATCTTTTTTTTTCTTTTGATATATGCTTGATTCTTTATTTTTACAATAATAGCTTGCATGATTGAATTGACAATTTTATTAGTTTTATTTTTTCTATTGTTCTATTCAATTGGCTTATTTTTATTAGTGTGAACTTTTTGTATTCAAAACTCCAGTTCACAATAATCTACTGCAAATGAAAGTGATATATATTATGTTTTCTGGAAATTAAAATAGAATAATAAAACCATAAAAATGTACATTATAAATATTATCACAACAACGTTCTAAAGAAATGAGATTTTGAGGCTTTCGCTGGGAAATACACATTATCCAATATGCCAAACTAACAATAAAGTAAGAAAAAAAGAGGGGAAAGGGAAAGCAATCGGCTAACAAATGTCTGAAGGTTTTAATGTTAACGCTGTCTTGCATTTATAACACAACAACATAGACTCAACAGGACTCCAAATAGAAAAAAAAACAAGATAGTCGGAACAACATTGTAAATCTATTATGTCTGGTTAGACATCACTGTATACTTTAGAAATAATAAAGTATTATTGAAACATAATACGCTGCGGATAGATTATAATAGAAAGCTGTAATTAGTCAAGCTGTTAAAGCCTTTCAGAAAAAAAAGCTTGCTGAATAAAAAGTCCAAAAATAGTATCGCAAAATATCATATAGGCAGAATAATGGAATAGCATATTCTATACGTGAACAGGTTTGTAGTGTCATGCAAAACTCATTTCTTGGAGTGGCATACTCGTTGGTGATTGGCTATAGCTAACAATGGCATATGACTATGAATGCATCTAATAACATTCCACAATTATTTGCAATATTAAGAAGGAAAAGAAACAATTCAGTTTCAAAAACATCCAATATTTATTAGATTTTTTATATATACTAGTGAAAAATATGTTCTTTTTTTATAATGGCTAACAGATTTAATAAATATTTATGCATTTGTTGTTCTGCATTTTTATTACATTTTTTATGACCATTAAGTAAAATTGCTTTACATAAACATGATTTTTTATTATTATATAAAAGCTAGTTAAAAGTCAGAGCTGCACTCCCAACCACCCCTCTCCTTTCCTCCCCTCATGTCATTATCGGACTCAAGAACAATCTCAAATAACAGCTTTTTCTCAATTGCAAAAATAAAATTGTGACCTCTGACCTCCAACGAATTCATTTTCTCAATAATAGTTACAAATTATATCTTTATGCATCAGATCCGTAGGGAGAAGAAAGAGCAAATCTGTGGAGATTTATAAAAACGGGGGGAGGGGAGAATCTTACTAATCTATAACAAATTCAAGAAAAATCAATAAAAAGTAATACAGAAAAGTAATTTTTGAATCTTGAGCTTGGCTTATTAAATGAGAATGCGATATTTAGTCTTCTAAGATTGATGATTAACGTTATTAGATGAATCAGCACGAAAAAAATAACTTTAAAGCTCTATTCTTACATTTTTAAAATAAAGTAGACTTCTTATTTATTCTTTCTATACATAATAAGAAATAAAACAATTTATTTTTAATATCCCAAAGAAAGGAGATAGATCTCTTTAGTATAAGAAGCTAATACTTACCAGGTTACATTTCTGGGGCATAAGAATTCCTGTAATTCTTTCTTTGTTTTTAGATACCTATTTTTCAAGATGGCTAGACTAGCTTCCTGAAATAAATATTCCATTAATAGAAATACCCTGCATGATTTAATGCATATATAGAGTGTTGTATTCTAGAGCATCTTTGAATTTATTCCAGTTTTGGCACTTACAGGTCGTGACCTTCTCATGAACTTAAGCGATAAAGCCTTTTGATTATTTTATTAATAGATATCGATAAATTTGAAAAAATATTGGTTCCAGATTTTGTACATAATATACATTTTTGCCACAGCTATCATACTACATGAAAAAATTAATAATTGTTCTTCATTGAATAGAGGGTTTGAACTTAAGATTTTCAGTCGACCTTCATGTTTCACTCCATCTCAAACTGATACACATGACCACACACATGTGAAAAAGATATTGGGTCCCCAATATACATATTTTGTGCAGAACCAGCACTCATCAGTTGGGATAGATCATAATCTCCCACATATATATACAATCAGTTCTCAGCTTATATTAAGATAGCAATTTCTTAAACTTTAATGGACATGCTTCAATCTTCTCACTGTTTCCACAATTCAACTATCCATTTCATTGACAAACCAATGATGGAACACGCAAAGCCCTTGATGGGTGTAGACATTACATCAATCTAACTCTTCATAATATTGGGCCATTACATATCCATTTTGATTACTGGCCCAACTGATGAGTGCTGGTGCTGCATGAAATATATATATATTGGGTATTATTTTTCACATTTGTGTGGTCAGGTGTATCAGTTGTTTGAAATGAAGTGAATGATAAACATAGATTAAAAATCCTAAGTTCAAATCCCTTTATTTACTATAGCACACATTCAGTATACTGAATAAATAGCTTAATTATAAAATGTTCTTTAGTATACATATATTTCAGAAATAACATCCTATGTCAATTGACTATGGGCACTACCTATAATCCACATAAATATAATGGGCACCATGTGACTTTATAATTAAAGAATAATATTTCCATTGTTCTCTTTGGTAGTCATTTTTGCAAATGTTTAACATTTGATTTTGTATTAGAATTAAAAAAATTGGATTTGATTTGTTAGAAATGTAAGTTTACAATCAAAACATTTTACAAAATCATATTTGAACTTTACAAATATAAAAAATAAAGTGAAATATGTAACTAGAACAATAACTTGTTTCTTATTGGCTGATTGGCACAAAACTATGAGAAAAAATAAATTAATGCCATTTTTATGAATTGAACTTCATTTCTCAAATGTGAACAAATTAATTTTAAGTCACCATAAAACAAGAAAATTCTGTTTTAAAATTGTATTTAAAATTATTAAATATTACAAAAGTTCCATAATGCTATATTTAGTAAACATTACCAATCATAGTTTTCTTTTTATCATTAATGTTATTTTTTTTAAAGTTGTATTTTAAAACAAAAAAAAAAAACATGTGCCTAAAATCAAAGTGTAATCATATATATTTTTGTTTTTAAATAATTATTATAGAAATATTTTTCAAAAGTAAGCAAAAAAATATTTTTCAAAAGTAAGCAAAAATATTGAAGTTTACAATTAATCTTGCAACTGCTCTCTACCAATCAGAAACATTGTAAGTAGGTTTGGATCATTTGCAGTTTCTTTTGGCTATACTGACTTCTTCAAAAAATCAATATATTTTAATTCCAGTTTCTATCATCAAAATGAATGTAAAACTGACAAAATAGTGCTACAGACTGCCATAAGAGTGTGATGGACAGATGAAGGTCTACCAGTGTCATTTCCAAATAAAGTACTTTCTATGTATTAATGATCAGTTATACTGCACTGGTGACATTAGTATCAGAGTATGATTATATGGGTTAAAGTATTGTGCATGATTATTGGAATTAAGATCTTATCAACTTTTAATTCAAGGTGCAGTAACCTTAGGTATTGTCAAAAATAGTCAAAGTCTTGTTTTCACACATCATGGTCACTCACATTTTTGCTATTTCTCAAAATATTCCTTTTCTATTATTCTTATTCATTTTATTTTTGTTTCTTTTATCACAGTCAGACTCTAACAATTTCTGAATTCATAAGAACAATCCTGGATTGATTATTTATGAATATATCTTTGCTAAATCTTTCAATGCTTTTCTTCTGCCTAATAATAATATTTCCAAATTTTAACTTCACTCCATATAAGTCAGATTCAAAAAACAAACATTTGATATGCCTCTCTTTAAAATTTCCAATTTTAATGGCTTGAAAGCATAATTTCTATGCCATGCAGTCACCACAATTCTCATTCATAAGATGTTACATTTTTACCATCTTTATACCTTCCTGATCAACATGACTGATATCAATATTAATCAAATATGTTTAAAAGTATAGAAAAGTAATTTATCCAAAACTAAGATGTGTTGTGTGATATGGGTAGTTTTATTAAAAACATATAAAATCTGAAAATTCTGTTTCTCTCCTATATAGTTATCATGTGTTGTTTTGTTTTTAGTAATCACAATGTAATTTTAAAAATCTTTTTCTTAATAATAGAGTAATCAATACCTTTAACAGCACTATTCTACAATTTAGATTGATTTTTAAATACTGGTAATACATTATTTATACAGAAATTGTTGTGACTGCAATTCAGTAGCACATGCTCTTGGAATAAAACCAATTTTATTACTATTATTTACTTGGAGAAATTCTTTTGGATGATATACCAATGTCATCACACAAAAATTATGGAAAGATTTTTTTATGCATATCTTGCACATCAAGCAAGAATGTTGTCCAAAATTTAAGATTTCTGTTTTAGAATTTGCAAAAGTGCCATTTTATATCCCATCTATCTGGACATGTTCAGGATATGTTTTTCTGGTAAAATCTTATTGACTGAACATGATTTTTTTTTTGGTGTGAATATGTTTAGAATTCTGCATTCACTTTCAATTGCTATGCAATGGTGACTTATTTGAGAGTCCAATATGAGTAGCATATTTTTAAAAAAGTTTAACTAATTAGGGAACAAATATTGAATTTGTATTTCACAAAACTTACATCTCTTTATGCACTCCAATAAAGTAATGCAGGGAGCCATATCTGACGGGAAAAAATGGTAATATACCAGTATAGTTCCCAGTTGGTCCACCATTTATTTAGGTAACTTTTAATTTTCCAAAACATAAGCACCATTATACCTGGACTCTTAATATCATAAATAAAGATGCTATGGGGGTTATGAATGACTTTTATGCCAAATGAAAACAATCATTATAATACAAACATCATTTATCATCACTTATAAAAAATATTCAAATCTCAAAGATGAGAATGCAGTACAATGACATACTATCATCCTCAAATTCTTTCATATCTTCAAATATATCTATATACTTTATATACTTTTTTCAGATTTTTGTTTTGTCACTTACTTTTTTCAGATTTTTGTTTTGTCACTTCATTTTTCACCTTAACTCTATCATATCACAGTCATCTATCAACTCAAAAGACCAATCTTTCTTACTATGGAACCATTTTTAACATAACCATTTAACTTTTCAAACAAGATATATATATAATATATTCCAATGTCCATTTTTAGGTATATTTAAACTTAACTTCATATATATATATTGTAAGGATTGAATGGCTTAATTCTTACAGTTGATTATATTGAGATAAATATATGAAAAGAGGATTGAAAGAAAGCATAGATTTTTCCATATTTGTAAAGTTCTAAGTTATTTGAATAATCGATATCTTAATCAGTTGGATATATATATTCAACTATATAGTTAATTGTTTAATGAGCTTTGCAATGCCTTTTAATATAGTGGTAGAAATGTTTTAGTTTTTCTTTTTATTAGTTTTGCTTGTCTTTTTATTTTATTATTTTTTGTGTATGTTTCTTTCACACTTCCAATGAAGATAACAGTAAACATAATGTTAGTAGCACAAAAGATTAAAATTTGTAAATGTAAATTTATTTATTTGTAAAAAAAAAAAAAGAGGGGGGGGGGGTAGAGAGATTGATGATTTATGTATATGTATTTATTTTCCTTTTGTATTTTAAACTGTTTATATTTCTTTCTGATTATCTGCGTTATTATTTAGCCGAGAGGTCATCGCAGCCGCCTTGCAAGCAAGTAGTTGGTTGCAGACGGTTGTGGGTTCGCATCCCGGCCGGTGCTATGACATATGAAAAAAAAAATTGACATAACATGAATTAACAGTAGAGTTGAACTGAATATTTCTCAAGAGGATATAAAGCTAAGAATAAAATACTAACACAATAAAGGAAAAGGATATACAAAGACAGTGTTTGTAACTTTTTTTATTATTATTACTCTTTTCTGCATATGAAAGACTAGCAAAATTTTACTTTTGCTAGCCACGGTCTTAATTCATCTGGCTTATATCCATTCATTTTCATAAAATTACGACTCATTAACAGGCATGCATCTGGAAAATAAAATAAATTGTGATTAAGCAACTAACTATCCTTGCCTAGAGAAAAGAAAGGGGACAATACTAGAAGGGGAGGAGCATTTTAAAATAATTCTGATCACTTTTATCAATCCATCTCAACCAGATGTGCAGAAATAATATTTCAAAACCAACTCAAATTATTCAAAAAAAATTCACATGTTCATGGATGGAAGACTTTGTTAGCCATGTTAATAGAATTAAGACAAGGTCAATTAAGACAAGATCAAACAAAAACTCTTCAAATAACTGTTTATCAATAAAAATAAAAAAAAATAGAAGAGAATGTCGATTGAATATAATTAATGTTTAAAATTGAAGTGTACATGTTTGTTATTTTTGTCCTTTTTTTAGTATTTTATGAAAGATCAGAGGTCTTTAACAGGTTTTTTTTTTTTAAATTATAACACAGACATATACTTAACATAGAGCACATGTATATAATGTAAGATAAATGCATTAAACTTTTATCATTATTTATGTTTATATGAAAACTATTTTAAAAGTTAAACTGACATGTTTATTATTATAGAAATATATATATATTTGATTCATGTATGTCTTGCAGTTATTCAGTAATCATGAGATACATTTAAAGGGTAGGTTCACTATTATAATGTTTTACGTATCAGTATTTACATGCATAATAATAGAGATCCATATTGTATTTATAAGCACTTATTATAAAAAGGTATCTGTCAAAGTCACTATAATGTGATGATAAAATTCCTATTAAACTGTATGAAGTTAAATGTGATATGGAGTAATGTAGCAGTGCTTTTTCTCACATGTAAAGGCTGTTTATTAAATAAAAAGAATTATTTTAAGAGTTTATTCATATCTGAATATCCCAGAAAAAAAGAAATATAATTCAGGAAAACACAGATATATCTAGTATAGTCTGAAAAGAATTTTGATATTTTTTTAATTGAAAAGTTAGTATAATTCTACCAAAAGAATGTGATCTTTTTAAGAATGTATCTCTGATCTAGAACTAATTAGATGTTAGTAATTATCATTATTATGTTTTATTTAATCTTAGGACACAAATGGTCTTCATTTAAACATAAATGCACTCTAAACAAATGTATCATTATCAATTGTCACTCAACATGGGTTTTATAGAAATCAGTTGAAAAACCTAAGAAATGGAATAGATGTTCTTGTTTGTTATTTTATATTATCATTGCCATTCAAAAAAAAAAAAGGTAAAATATATATAACAAAAAAATGGACCAACTGTTTAATTAAAAGTGACTAATTTCAGAATCAACATCACTTATCTATATGTGTGGGTCGTGGTGTAATACTTGATTTTGATAATATAATTATTTTACCCAGATAATATTGAAATGCTACTAATTACATGTACAAACCTCAATAAACAGATATGTTTATTCAATATTAATGAATTAAGTTACTAAATAAATTCTTTATATTTAGTTCGTTTGTAAATATAGTTTAGATTCAATAAAATATTCTCTTTGTTTCTATTTTATATTTAGCAAGTGATCAAGTCTCATTAGTGAATTTTAATGTGAAACCATGAAAGTAAGCAATTAAAATATAAAGAGATAATAATAACTGGACAGATTCCTTTAATTATTATTATATAGGGTTTAAACTCATACTTTCACATGACCCTCAACTATCCATGCTATCTCATACTGCTGACACACTTGATCACACCCATGTTTGGTGATTATTTATCTTTTCAACATGTGTGTGATCAAGGGTGTCAGCAGTATAAGATAGCATGGATAGTTGAAGGTCATGTGAATGTCTGAGTTCAAACCCCTATATATTACATATTGAAGTGCAGATATGAAAAGGCCTGTACTGTAGAAAAAATTTATATATTTAATTATTATTACAAATTAGATTTGTCTAATTGTGGGATCTCATTTCAAAGGCATATTCCCATATTAATTGTCATTTTAGTTAGACACATAACTGGTAAAATTTCTTGTTCTCCATTTAACTATTATTTAATTTAAAAGCTACTTCTTATACAATTATAATCTAATAATAGAGAACTTACATGGCATTTGAATAAGGGAATTTTCATATATAATATTATTTAAAGAATCAACTTATCCATTCTCTCTTACTCCTACATATGTACAGTTACAATTTGTGAGTTATTTTCTTACTCATCCTAGTTGTGTACAGTTAAAATTTATCCTCCAAATCTATAGAGCATTGACAAGCATTGGTGGTCAAGAGGTCAGCAACAGCTGCTTTACAAGCAGTTGTCTTGGGTTAGCGGGTTCGCTTCCCGGCTAATGCTATGACACATGAGAAAAAAAATCTATGGAGTAATTAAGGAGATTCTTTTTATACATTCTATTAGTTACAAGTTAAATTACTCAAATCAGAAGGGCATAACAAAGCCTCTCATCATCATCATCATCACTCATGCAGTTACATATATGTATATTTCCAACTTGTATTTCATCACACATTCCTAAAACATATGAATCAAGATATGTGAAAAAGACAAATTATCCTCAAGATGCATATTTCATACTGAAGTAGCACTCAAAAGTTGGCCCAGATCACACTCTCTTCATCAATCATTCAGTATATATGATAGCAAATTACTACAGTTTGGTTTATAGGTATCAAACCTTTTCCACTCGCAACTTTGACACAAACCATTTCATATAAATATATTAATGATTATTACTAATCATTCATTAAACTAAAGATTATCTCTATACTAAATATATCACATTATCACCATTTCTTATGCTTACTTATAAATTATTAAAACAGGCAAAAATTCACTATATATATTGCCTCACTGCAAGCTAGAGTAATCAATGGATGCCAGAAGGCTTGTGCATACTGACAAAGACCACAAGCCAGAAACTAGTCTGGGGATATTGCATGAGTAGGCACTAGATGGGTATTTTATGCACAAGCCTTCTGGCATCTATTGATTACTCTAGCCTGCAGTGAGGCAATATGTATAGTGAGTTTTTGACTGTTTTATCCTACAAAAACTCTTTAAATCTCAATTAATGAATAATATGTCTCAGTTGTTTATTGAGATATGAACACTTGTATCTCCATATCTATATTGGCAGTTCAATAACTTTCACTATACCACTATCACATAATATGAAGACTGATTTCCCTTCACTTTTAACACCTAGTGGAAGAATGAACAATCATTGCATTATACTATATATAAATATATATTATCATAGCAACCATTCATCAGTAATAGAAGTCAGACCAACCACTGACTATGGATGTAATTTAAACACACTCCACATCTCAACTAAGTAAGTAATATATACTGAGGTTGTAACCTCGACAATATGCATGTAAAATGCGATAGTAGGGGCCTCTACAGGTATTAATGTGTAATAAGAAATGTAGACTTAATCAGTGGAGTATTGAATAGCTTCACGCTCTCAGATCTAACCGCTTCAGCTTCACCTATTTAAATAGAAAGTAGGTTGAAGTAAAGAAGGGTTCCCCTCTTTTCTTCCATAGTGTAAGCTTGTGGTTAAACACCTGTAGAGGTCCCTACTATCGCATTTTACACGCATATATGTCGAGGTTACAGCCTCCGTAAATATTACTTACTTAATCAATGTGCGTTAATAAAATTATAATTTCAACTAAGTAAGATATACATAACACATGCTACAATTAAACACACACATTTTTAGATATACTGTACTTAAACTTCACATATATATAATATATTTAGATATATTTCAAACTTCTATTCCGTCACAATTTCCCTCCAATTCTTTAAATATATCTATATACTGCATATATTTTTCTAATATTTCACTAAAACCTTTTCAACTTCAAACTAAATAATCAATGCATGTTTTAGAAATATATACTTTTCAAAACTTTAATACTCATGATTAAAACATTATTTAGCACTTGTCAAGTATATTTTTTTATCAAATAAATATTTTAAGTGAAACAACTTTACCATTTAATATAGAATTTCAACGTATTTATTAACGTCTTGTATATAAAATGGCAATTTGTATTATTATCACTTTTTTTTTCATAAGTGTATAAGTTCTCCTTTCAACCATATTTCATTACAAAAAGGATTAAAACAAAAACCATAACAATATACTTGATCAACTTTAATTTTTTTTACTACTTTTAACTAAAATTACAATTTTTACATGAAATGTATTACGATCTTCCTATGTGTTTTCTTACTCTACTATAGCATAAAAATTTCTATATAAAGCTAACTTAATGATTAGTTGTTTGGATGGTCAGATGACTTTCAGCATCAATGTAACAAACATTCCATTTAATTAACCAAATTGATTTTTTCTAACTTTCCTCGAGACTCAACCTATGAACCTGTAGCACAGATCCATCTTCCATAGACCACAAAGAGAAATTTAGATGTGTGTATATATAATCAAATCGTTTATTGCTGAGGAATTCATGAGAAGTTAGAATCCTGTACGACAGGACTGGGATCCATGTTTCTGTGGAGTCTGCCACTCTAACATTGAATCAAAACATGCAGAAAAAGGTAAATACTTGAATAGTTTATTGCTTGGGAGCTCATAAGAAACTTTTTTCTCATGTGTCATAGCATCAGCAGGGAAACGAACCTGCTAACCCAGGACAACTGCTTGTAAAGCAGCATCGCTGACCTCTCAACCATCAATGCTCATTGACAGCTCATAAGAAACTTAAATACAGGAAGTGGTAAAGTTGGGTTAAAATTCATGGATCTTAAGTTGCAGAGTCCTGTCATTTTACCATTGGTAAACAAATAATAAAATTACTTATTATTTGGGAGTTCATAAAAAAATTGAATATTGGAAGAGACAGAGGTGTCCCATGGTCCATAGATCTTGAACTACCATTGCAGCAAATCATGAAGGATAGAACAAATAATTAAATGTTTGTTGCTTAAGAATTCATATAAAGTTTGAGTATTAGAAGTGACAAAGCTGGACCACAACCCATAGATTCTGAGTTCCAAAACCTGTTACTCTACCACTGGAAAAACAATCAAATGGTTGAAATTGCAAAAGAACTTTGAGCATTGGAAATGACATATTAGACCATGATCCTTGGGCCTTGAGTTCTAGAATTCTGCCCACCCTGTCACTACATCACACTTCACAGCACAATGTATAGATGACACATCTGTATGAAAATGTGATTATATGTAGATTTTTAAAAATTATTTTCTATAATGAGTTAATAAGAACTGTTAGCTAACTTGAGTTTACCAAAGCACTCCATCAGCATATAATCAATTACATGCTGAATGTGAGTCTGTTTTTTATTGAGCTATATAGCATCAAATTTAGTTAGACTCTTTTAAGATTTCCAAATATGGTCTCCTGTTAATTCTCTATCTACCTGGATTTGCATATCATTGTAGATTAATGATAATTGCAATCTGAAAATATTTTTCATGATTCTTTTAACATTATTTGATGCTAAAAAAAAAATCCAGGGCATCGCACAAGCTATTGATTGAAATATATTGTAATGAATTATGTGTTTGAACCTTATAATTTCTTACTGAAAGCACAAAGTGGAATTAAGGAAAGAGTATAAGTTTAAACATTATCTTCTCTTCCTTTTTAGAAGTATATTCTTATTTTTCTCCTTTTACTTTCTTTGCATTTCTTCACATAGTCATATATATTGCTTAAATAACTCCCCTCATATACACTTCAATGCAAAATTTTTTCATTTTCCTGACAGTTTCGACTGTCCTACAGTCTTCATCAGAGTGATCTTAATCTCCTCTACCTTTTAAAATCTGTCAGGAAAATAAAAAAATCATTAAAGGGGAGTTAGTGTAAGCAATATATATATATATATATATATATTCTCTTCCTGATAGTACAAAGTATAATTAAGCAAAAAAGTATATTAAAAGATTATCGCAAAGACATTCTAAGAATTTTTATAATAATGAATGCTTGCCTTGATATATTGTGATTGAGGATAGAATACAATGAAGACCACTATAGACAAGATGTTGAAGTCTTTCAAAGGCATGCTTTGCATGAATAAAGTTTAAGTTATAAAAAGTCTACCTTTTCTGCTAAATGTACATAACATTTATATAAGAAATCAACAAACAGAATAATGATTGAGTCAGCATATTCTATATGTGAACATATTCATGATTTACAGATCCATAGAACAATTGTAACCATCGCTGATCATAGTTTTGTTTTGTTTTTTTACTTTCACTACAAATTGAACTTTTATTTTTAAAAAGAGTACATACTTGACTAAAGTCAAAGTGAACTTATGTATAATTTTTGTTTTTAAATAATTATTATACAAACATTTTATAAAAACAATCATAAATATTTAAATAAATGATGCAAAATATAGAATTTTTTAGCTCATCACTAACAACAAAAGATGAATTTACAATTAGTCCCACAACTACTCACTATCAATCAACGACCGTGTAAGCGATGTTTGAATTCTTTGTAGTTTCTTTTGTCTTTAGACTTTTGACATTATCAAGTAATTTTTTTGAACTATTTCAATTTCTAAAAATGAATGCAAAATTGGTGAAATAGCACCATAGGTAACATAAGGGGAGCAAAGAAGATCCAAAAGCCGACCAGTGCTATCTCCAAAAAAGTACATTTTATGTATTAATGAATTAGTTAATGTATGAAGATGCACAAAAACTAACACCATTTCAAAAACAGACAAAACTCTCCATATAGTAGCACCACTCAATGCAAGCCAGAGTAATCAGTGGATGCCAGAAGGCTTATGCATAAAATCCCTATCTAGTGTCTACTCATCCAATATCACCAGACTAGTTAGTGGTTTAACACCATTTCTCTAAATACTTTGACTTTTTTTTTCCAATAATATTATTAATCAATAATCACAACTAATAGTGGGTATGTCCTCATTTTTGTTGTTCACTAAAACTCTAAATGTTTTTTCTATCAGATATATAAAATTTACAATATATTCTGTAAAAGAATAACAATGAAGTTTTGAATATTAGTAATAGGCTTGCTACATATCTATATGAGGTTCTCCACCATTCATCTTTTTAATTTTTATTTTACTTTTTACTAATTGCACAAAATTCAACATACTGAATATTTATCAACTAAACAAAAGTAACCCATGACTATTCAAATGAAAGTAATACATCAGCCAGTAACAAGTACAGATACTCTTTTTCTTTTATCAAAGCTATGCCACCTAGTGTAAACTTTATTAACTAATAAATGCCAGATTATAATGCTTAATAAATCTCTATTCAGTACTGCCCTATCCAATATCTCAATGCTAGTTTCTAAGTTATGGTTTTTATCAGTGAGAAGCTTCAGATCTTGCAACAGTATATATGGATCTTAGGACAGATGCACATTCCTTCTAACAGTTCATTTATCATATGGCAGCTACTAATCAACAAAGCTTACATTAGGTAACATAGTTATGATGAAAAAAAAAAACAATATGCTTCTGAAACAGCAATGTGTAAGCTGGAATCATGTGATAGAGTCATGTGATATTTTATTGGTTTAAATAAAAAAATATGGAGTTAAAAATTAGCTGAAGAATCTTATCAATATTTTGCAATTAATTTCTTTATTACATATATTTAAAACTTGTATTCTTCCACATAGTTGTGAAACCTATTAAGACACAACAATAATTTCCAAGATGCATTTTATGATGAATATGCACTTTTCAATTGGATTAGCAATTTTTACACATTTTCATTGTTTTTAAAATATTGTGACCTGGACCAATTGGAAAACACTTGCTTAACATGAAATACATTACAATCTTGTATGCATGTCTTCATCATTTGTAAAAAAATACAACTTTGGTTAACTTAAGAGTGATTGTCAAGCATGAAATACTTCTTGAGGATTATCTTTGGGAGTCTTTATATCTTTCACATATGAGTGGTGAATGGAAGTTTTAAGTATATCTAAAAAAGGTAATACACATGGAGAAATGAGAGATGAAATGGATTCATAATAGCATGTTATTACATTTATTAAAAAAGAGATTAAACTTTAATTTGGTATTTTAAAGTTTACACAGAGTTAGAAAATATTACGATAATCTCTAATCTAGTAAATGATTAGTGGTAACGTATTTATGTAAAGTGAATGGTGGGTGTTAAAGATGTGATTTCAAGAAGATTGACTTTTTAAATACAAATTATAATATTTTAATATCTTTAAAAATAAAAGAAGTAAAATCTAAATTAGCATATACTTCATTAATTTCAAAATGGATAATTTTTTTGTCAAAAAAAAATTCAACTTTAGCTTCAAATTGTACCTATTAAATAAAATTTATTTCAGTATATGCAAAACATTAAAAAACAACTAATATTCGTAAATTATAAAACCAATAAATTCAAAAAGTAAAATGAAATAAACAAAGGAAAAGTATATATGTTTTATAAATAAAATAAACAAAAAATGATTGCTGAATTAGATAATTGGATAAAAGACACATACGTGAATAATTCAGTAAAATCCAAAAATAAAATGACATAACTAACAAACAAACAAAAAAATACATGCTTTGTGACTACACATAAAACAGAAAGCGATTAAATAAATTAGATAAATGATAAATGACATATATAAATAAGAAAATAATGTACTTACAGATAATCCAGGACACCAAAGTTCATTATGGATATTAAAAAAATATATTCAATAAATCTATTTAATAACTGAAGTAAAGGCCTATTACACACCTGCATCAATATATGTTATACATAGGATATATGAGCACAGACTTTCACATGGCCCACCATTCTCCACTCTATCTCATAACACGATACACTTGAATACATATATGTCGAAAAGATAAATAATCACCAATATCCATATTTCATGCTAAACCAGAAATCATCAGTTGGTCCAGATTATTATCACACATATATGCAATAAGTACTCAGATTTATATTAAGATAGCCAATCTTCATACTTTAATGGACAGGCTTCAATCCACTCCACACTCCAACTCTTCAACCGTCCATCCAATTGATTTGTGAATTCATGCTAACTTTAAAAAATAGCAATAAATGTATTATAAATTAGGGTAAGGGTTAATCTTTCATTCATTAAGGTCACATTCAATATTTAAATAAAATGATTGGAAGATCATA
Organism: Epiperipatus broadwayi; assembly: GCA_028023455.1. Taxonomy (NCBI): domain Eukaryota; kingdom Metazoa; phylum Onychophora; class Udeonychophora; order Euonychophora; family Peripatidae; genus Epiperipatus; species Epiperipatus broadwayi. Next base: position 2,599,075 of record JAQFVV010012555.1, read on the forward strand.
ATAAATAGTAATATCATCCTCATAGTTTTTTAATATCCGTAATCAATCTTGGTGTCCGGTATTGTCCGTAAGTATCAAAAATAAGATGCGTGAAAGAAAAAACATTTAAAAAACAATAAAATCAACATATAAAATATATAATGAAGTCTATATAATGTTAAAAATAAAATACACATTTTTGGATTAAAAAACGATAAGCAAATATATTTGTATATGAATAAATAGACAAAGATGTGCGAAAAAAAACATATAAATAAAGACATAAAATATATAATGAAGGCTACTTAATATTAAAGGTAAAATATACATTTTTGATAGTAATAAACACAATGCTAATATGCAATAGATATGTCAGGCAGAAAATAAAGAAACAGGAAGAGATACAAAATAGATATGTCAGGCAGAAAATAAAGAAACCGGAAAAGATACAAAATAGATATGTCAGGCAGAAAATAAAGAAACCGGAAAAGATACAAAATAAGAATTAAAAAAATACTAGCAGGCAAAGACAAATAGGTAGATGAACAGGGATATGTTAAAATAAGATTAGTTCACTTATTTGTAAATAATGTCTGGAATGAAGAAAGAAACTAAATCATTGTATATTTTTTAATGATTTACATTTTTATTACTTTACTTGCTAATTACATTTGTCTCTTTTTTAATTTCAAATAGTATCATTCTTAAATTTAATTTCCACAAAAACAATCCTTACTAATCTTATAGAAGTCAATATCACCAATTATAAATTGATGAAACCATCAGACATAATTAGCTTTATGTCAAATGCAAACTTTAATTTTCTTTTATTTCAACTTTACTTCATGAATTTCAGTAATAAAATTAATCAAATTTATATGCAATTACTTTATATGCAACCAGTCTTAAAATTAAAAAAAAAAGTGAAAAAAAAACCTAAACTTGTATATAAATTGAAAAACTTTTTTTTTTTTTCCAAAAAAAGAAAAATACAAGTAAAACATAATTTAACAATAACGATGGAAATTTCAAAATGTCAAACTAAATTTAAAGTTTTTTAGATCATTAAAAAAAAAAATCATTTTAAATTTCCAAGTGCTTTTTATTATGATAAAATGAACAGTAAATTTAAAATTCTCTTTTTAAAAACATTTCTAATTTATTTAAGAATATTTAAAAGAAAATAACTAACAATTCAAAAAATATTCTGTTTTCTTTAGTTAATATTTTCAAAATATCGCAGTGGAATAACTATATAACAATACGATCTTTTTATGATGTTTCTTTGAAGTGAAGATTCCATTGTAGTCGATTCAGATTTGTAAACACATCTTTTTAAACTCCCATGAATTTCCCTGCCAGGTTTAATTACACAAACTTTGCTAAGAAGTGTTTTATTTTAAAACTTTTTTAATTATGGCAACTTTTGGTGCCATGCAATGACATAACTACCGAGTCGCAAAAGAAGGCAATGCCTGCAGAGCCCAGGGGCCCATAAACTTGAAATCTATAGCAAGGCAATTAAAATATATTCACATTAAAAAAAATATTAACTACATACATCTCATAAATTGTCGTTGTTACATTATGTAAGAAATTGTAAAATTATTTTGAAAAATCCAAAGTACCCTGCACAACACATACAAGGCTATCGCTCATAGTTTTCAGACTTGTTAATTACTAAATACAGTTGTTTGAAAAGTGAATTTAGTGAAATATATACCATTTTCTTATTATATTTTTCACTTCCAGTAACTGTAACCAGCATTCAAAGATCTTTTAGTAAATTAAAAATAATAAAATATTACAAAAGAAATTCAGTTGGGCCAAACCAGGCTTACATGCAATGTTAGCTATTGAGCAGGAGGAAATATCTAAAATGGATTTACTAATTAGTGATTTTGCAAATGCAAGGTTAGAAAGAAGGATTTTTAAAGTGTCATTAAATTATCTTATATGATATTTATAATATAAAATAAATATTAAAAGATTTGTGAATACATGAAGAATCAAAATTCTGAATTTTAAAATAGGACTCTTTTGGAATTTCTGCCTTTCCGCCCAATTTTTCCAGTTACACCACTGGTGCTAAGTATTGTAAATAAAATAAACAAAAACGATAAAAATAACACCAGAAAACCAAACTCATGTTTCACTCCAAGGGATAAGTTAATTTAAAAATGCATTGAAAAGCAACAATGAACAAGTTTAGTTCAGTAGTAGACTAACAACTCAAGAGTAAACATGCCTTGGATTGAAATTCAACTCTATCACTTCCAGTTATCAAATGTCACCTGATCTCCTGAACAATGAATCATTTGATTGCTGAGAAATTGCAAAAACTATTAAATAAAAAAACTAAATAAAAAATAAAAAACATTCATGATATCCTGCTGACAAAATTTGATGTTATATAAGATTTAAAAAATTATCTATTAGTATATATAGGTGGGGGCATATAACTTTATTGCTTGGGAAGTTCATAAGAAGTTGGAAACCAGACCTATGAATGCCAGAATCAATTCTGGGTCCTCCTAATTCCAAGTTGAATGCTCTACCAACTGCGCTATACTGCACAGGATAGTAACGATAAAAGATATAATGACAAGATATTCATATCAAATCTCCAGAAAGAAAACATGGCTTCTGCTGTTCGGATAAATATAATTTTATTAAGAATAAAAACAATCAACATTATTATATAAATATGTTACAGCATTAATGTTAATCACAAAATATAAATTCCAGCTAGTAAAATGAAACTGATGTTAAAGACCTGAGTAAATTTGTTGATCTTTCCAATAATTTTCTGAGATATCATGGCATTAGAGTTCATCTTGCAAAACCCTTCATTATATAGCACTGAGCTTGTATATAACATCAATCATTTTCATTTCAAATGAAAAAGTTCATGTGCATAATTTGGGACACTTCATAGCTCATTTATAAAAACAAGGTATATATAGAAGAGAATATCAATCAAAAATATAAACTGAAGTAGCAGATTATATATTTCTTAAGACAATAACTAGGTGTCTCCCAACAAAGATATTGTTGTCATTATCAATAGAAAGTCTAGCATTCATCAAAAGATTTAAAAAAATAATTTATTTAGCCTCTGACATCATCAAATGTAAACATTGTCTGTGATTGGCTGAAGATTTATGATTATGCAATTTAATAGGAATTATATGTTGGACTATTTCCATCATACATTCAACTGTTAATAATACCACACAGGTTTTATATAATACATTTATTCTTACTTCCTCAGGTATTGCTGACCTGACCAGTAAATTATTAGCATGGGAATAGAACCTGAACTTTTTAAATTCATTAAATTCATGAATATTAAATTTAAGGTAATGCTCTAACAATTACTTTAAATTCAATATTCACAAATCAAAAAGATGCAAGTTTGATTCTCATGCTATTACTGCTATTGGTCAGGTCACCAAACCTGAAGAAAGGAGAATTATAACACCCAAAACACTGTGTTATATACTAACATGTGTGCTATTATTAATAGCTGGAATGTAAGTGGAAAGTTTAAATAAAGCTGGAATTTTTCTAAAGATATTTAACATTCATAATTACTTGATCGAAATAGTCCTATCTGTGATAATTCTAAGTAATATTTTTAAAATAAGCACTTACTGATACAATATATTTCCTAAATTTATGATTCAGAAACTTTCATTTCATATTAATTAAGATTTAGAATATCACTTGGTAAAAACTTATCTTTAAACAGTTACACACATCAGATTTAATACTTGTATTCAAATTGTGGATTAATTAACAACAAAAAATGTAAGTGTTTTGCTCTGACCTTGTAGTCTTTCAATAATTTCTTAAATATGCCAAAAATGTCCATAAAATTGCTAAATTCAAAGACGAAACATTAAAAAATAAGAATGTTTACTATCTTGGAAGCTTATTCCTCTTCATTAGTTAAATAACGGTTCATTAAAGTGATAGACAAGTTTAAAGTAATTTTTAATATTATAGCTACCATTATCTGATATAATTGTTGCAAATTTATCTAATTCATGATGTTTTAATTATAAGTTCCAGAGTGCTAAAATATTCCAATCAGTGTTGCAATCTGCAATTGTGGACTTTCAACATCCAGAATCCATTTAGATCCCTAATGACAAGTTTCATAGTTGAAAACCATTTAACAATTGAGACTTTAATTGGAGCTATTGTATCTACATGTCAGCAGAAATCAATATATTAAAAAAGGACATTCTTTTCTTAGAAAAGAATATATTTCTGAATCAGTACAACTTTTTCCACTAGTGTTTACAGAAAAATAAATATAGCTTTATTCTTTAACATGTTTTTTTTTAATTTTTTTAATAACATGTTTTCTTTTTTAAAAAATTATATATTTATTTCTTAATAAATATGTGATGTTTACATATAGCCTTAACTTAAATATACTAGATTTTAGAAAAAAATTAGGCTGTGAAAATATGAATGTAATATCTGACAAGAAATGAACTTTGTTCAAAATTTTATTGTTTTTTTTTTTAATTTTTCTTTCAACTGAAAAGTTGATCTTTAATATTTCTAAAATTATTTTGTACTTAGGATTTACAATTTTAACAAAATTTAACTACAACAAAAAGATTTGGGGGGAAATTCATTTTTTCCATTGAATACATTTTTTAAACTCAAGGCTGAAATAGAATTATTTGGGCTGATAACAATATTGCTATTTTTTTATTTGCAAAGTTGATATTTTATGTTTTTAAACCTGAAATTATGAATATGTTTTAATCATTAAAAATTTAGCTGAAAGAAAAATATGAAATATAGCTAAGACTAGAATAGCTATTAAGTTATTGAGTGCAAAAACAGAATTTCATGAGGGGTGATAGATAGATTGACAAATAAGTTCCACAATTTTATACAGCTTCCTTACCAATGAAATATTAATATTATTTCTATAAATGTTAGCCCAATTTATCGTGAATATATTTGTTGCACCATTTCAAAAACCAATCAATAGTAATGCATATCATAAACCATCTACATAAATCATAAAATTCAAATGCAGTTTTTGTTTTGATTTTTTCCCAAAGTTAATAGTGATCTAATTTACAAAAATTCATTTGATATTTTTATCCTAATATTCTTCAAACTTTGTTCTTTGCACCCTAAAAAAAAATTAAATATGAGCAAATAAGTAATTATAAATTTGAGCAGACAGTTTTATCATTTTTTACACTAAATTACAATTAAACAATAATTGAATGATATTATTGTTTGGAGTTCAAAAGAAGTTTGATTGTGGGAAGAGCAATACTGGAATCAATCTGACAACCTTCTACTCCAGAATCTGATACTGTAAACCTACACCAATCTGCACAGGACATAAATTTACAATTATATATAACTTTTCTGAAAATTACTTCTGATTTTTATTCAGCAGTATTGACTAATCTATATTTCATGTTTTTCTATGCAATATTCTATCTCTGTAAATAGATAAAGACAATAGGATAAGCAGTTATTGGATATATTGCCTTTTCTTTGATATAGTTATTTTAAATAATATGGACAAAGCAGCACGGAACATAGATTAAATAAGCACTATCTAATATTTATTGATTACTCAAGCAGTCACTAGTTGGCAGCAGTGTAGAATAGTTTGTCACATTGGTTGCGAGTTAATTTATGATAATAGCAAGGAAAGTAGTTTATTGTTTAAGGCTCGAATGGGATCTTTAGTAACAAGGAACTATACATGTAAATGGAAACATATGGGTGATTTAATCTGCAAGTTGTGTAAGGAAGGCATAAAAAATATTAGGCATATGTTAATTCAATGTAAATGCTTGAAAGCAGAAAGGGTTATGGAAGAATAAATATGAACAAAGTGATTATACAGAAAGTGGGTTATTGGTTTTTATGCTGGATTTGGGGAAAGGGGGATTTAGATATGAAGGTCATAGAGTTGACAAAGATTATGTTGTGGAAATGGGATGGAGCAGATTATGGGAAAACTTAGGGTGGGAAATGGAAAGGTAAAGTAAAGTGGCTAACAGGTTTCTCTGGGCATAGTTGTTAAGAGATTCCTGACTCTGTATAATGAGAAGTCACAGTATATCACATTACATCATCACATCCTGTAAAGCACTATGTAAAAATAATGTGATGTCTTTTGGCTATAATGTGAAATGGATGTCTGCTAATAAATCGGATTAAATGTAAATTAGAAGAGGCATATGACTTGGATTTTAGCATTTCAATATTTTATTTTTATTAGTATACTGTTGGTGCATGAAAGAGCTTGAAAAAAAAAGAAAGAACAACAAAATTGTTAATTATTTTTAATTCCTTATACATTATTTGCATAAGACTTTTATTGGTTCTGCAATTACAATCCATGATTTTAGAAGCCAAATCATTTTGATCACTTGATGTTAAGAACTTTGAAAAAGATTTTAAGTAATTGAGTTGATTTTCTTCACTAGATATCATAATAGATTAAGATTTTAATTCTAATTATAAATCCACATGCCAGATATGAATAATCTAAGAAAAAATACAGAACCCTACTGAGGAGAAAATATGCTTCTGCAATTGCATAACACTGGATTTCATTAGCATTGTAATAATAAAAATAAACTTATGCTCCATCTATTTACTTGTTTATTTTTATTTTGTAAAATTGTTATATATTTGTTTCTCAATAAGCATATGATATTTTATTTTTGCTTAATTATTTTTGTTTAGCAAAATAAAATTAGTTAGCTGTGAACTTATTAACATCAAATGAAAAATGTCTATTGTGAATAACTTTATTATTTTTCTATCAATTTATAATTGGAAAGTTGATTATTAATATTTTAAAAACTATTTTCATTATGTAAACTCATGATTTGATGAAAATTATTTTAAACATAGACTTAATGGGTGATATTTCTTTTTTTATTAAATTAGACTGGAGGCTGAAATGAAATCTTTTGCTTTGATTATTTATTTCTATTGATTGTTCTTTTTTTATTTAAAAGTTGATATTTTATTTTTATAATTACATTCTGGATAGAGATTTTAAATATTTTCTCATACTACACTTATCAATTAAGAACTTATTTGAACTATTGGTATGATCTCTGTATCATATTTTTGTAAATACAAGCTTATAAAAGTAATGTCACATTGTATATGACTTGCTTTTTTGATTATTATAATTACTTTTGTTTTCTTAAACTTATGTTCGTAATGAAAATTATAAAAATGTAAGTATTTAATAGAGAAATGGGTTTTCCTCCATTAAAACATACAACTGAAAGAAAAATAAGATAAAACATATGCAAAAAAGGTCCATAAGAGTGTTCTTAAAAACACATAAGACTTGAAAAAAGGAGCAGCTAAAAGTATTTAAAAACAATAGCAAAGACTAAGAAATGTTTGTGATTGTCTGAAACTTTCTGTTGAATCTGATGATGATGATGACTTTTTATCCTATAATAATCATCTCTAAGGATTTTAAAGTTACCTCAGTGGCTACAATAGATTTATCTTAGATTAGGATTAAGTAATCTTTTAAACTGATATACTATATATCCTTTAATTTCAAATAGATAATCAATAAATCGTATTCTTAAAATTGAGTGATTTTAACTCTTTTATCAAGAACGTTTAAAATATATTTGACATCAGAATATTTTTAATGGCTTGTCCAAAGTTCTCTTAAGCTGACAAGAGCATAAATTAGATCTTCTCTCTTTTTACCAGGAATTCAAAGAAGTAAAAAAATCCAAGAAATTAGATCTCAAACTTTGTAAGCTGGTAATATCTTAAATATTTTATCAACTTAAATTAATGGCACTTTTCAGATGTAAAAACAATTTTAAAAATTATACTTCTTTTAATAAAAAAAAAAAAAAGTACTTTTATGGCATAAAAAAAAATCTCACTGTAAATAATAATTGCATAGTTCTATACAATTTTCTCATTAACTACTAAAATTATTTATTTAAAGCAAGTACATTATAATAAATTTTATATAGATTAATACAGTTAATCACTATTTGCTTTTTAAATCATGAATAAATTATACGTTTTCTAATTGGTTTACTTTGAACAAATTAAATTATTAAAAATTCATATCCTATTAACAAGCATAAAGCATAAAGTGAATAATGTGGTAATATGAACCAAGTCATTAATATTATTGAATTTTTAATTTCAGAATTAAATTTGTAATTTTTTTAAATTTTTTTTATTAATTATAGATTCAAATATTCACTGATTATTCATATATATATACAATAGAAACACTAAATTTTATACTTTTATCAATTTATTTAATGTTTATAACTTCTTTTAGCTCTATATTTCATTACTTAATAGCAACAAATTACTTATCTTCCATATTTATGACTAATAATTACCGATTCAAACCCCTGTGTGAGCATTGTCACTGGTTAGGCCAGAATTTCTGAAGAACTTAGAAGAAAAACACCATTTGAAATGCTTTGTTCCCTACTAATTTATGTATGACTACTTTATTAGCGTAGGAAATAGTGATTGTGTGATATTTTGGGAAGTATTAGCACTTACTGTTAAAATGTATTTGGAAAACTTTAAATAAAATTTAAATTATTCTTAAAAAATATATGTAAAAAAATTCCACTAAATAGTGAAACAATCTAGCATACAATTATAAGCAAGATGTCAAAAACATCAGACAAATTATACATGTAATATATAGTTGTTTTTTTGTTACCAGTGTATAATATTTTTTAATATGACAATGATTTACAAAACATGAATTACGTATTTTTTTGTTCCTCAATTTGCTTTAAAATATAGATTTTTTTTTTAAATATATATTTCAAAACATTTTTATTGTTAGTGCTTTTCCTTTTGCAAATTCCAATATGAAAGAATAATATTGTTTTATTTGTTAGCGTTAGCAAGAAGGAAAAAAAATTAGCTTTTATATAAATAATCTTTAAAAAAGAGAAAAATAAAAGCTATATATTTTATTATTAATGATTTTCATTAAACAATAATAAAATTGTTTTTACACACACACAAACATGGTAAGTGCGTCGAATGCTACTCAGAGTGGTGATTGGATCACCGTACATCAAGCTTAAAACTTGTGCTAAAACTTAATTTTTTGCTTACCACTCTAAAAAGTTGAAAAAAATGTAAATAAAAATATCCATTACAAATTACATATACATACAATCTCACTAATCTCAGGCATTTAAAAAATAATACTCATGATTATATTATTATTATGAATAAATAATAACATTTAAACAATTTTTATTATACTGTACTTTATTATTTAAAAAATAGAATACTTGGTCATTGATGTTTACTCAAACTTATGTAGATGATGCTGGAGAGTCGAGCTGCTCTTCTTTTAAAAATTATTATTTTTTCATTAAAATATATTTATAACACATGTTAGCAATCCATCCCTAAGCTATCAACAATCTCATCTATATTTATAAACCTATTAAAACCTTGAGTATTTGGCTTTATTGTTTTCGTAAATTATAACACATGTATATGTGATTGTGTACTCATGTGTCATCATAGACAACATGTTAGTAGCTCATCTGCAATATTGAAAATGATGTATGAAGGTGTAAAACACACTACTATAATTCATGTCCTAACTCAGGGTCCATACATGCTAACACTTAAAATTCTTGTGGTGATTAGCTAAGAAATGTTATTAGGTAACATTTATTGATTCAAAAAGGACACTGCAGGAAACTTGCAGGGATAAGTAATCACCTTTTCAGTAGGATACACTGTGCGTGATACTGCATATATATCCATCCATTTGTGGAAATGAATAAAATTCATATGAACTCATCTGATAAAATCAACCTTTTCTATGAGTACTGCTTTAAAAAAAATTAAAGATATTATCACTGGGTGTTGACTACACTGGATGTTGGTATCTTTTTCTGAATAAGATTTAGATGATTTTACTAAGACAATATAGACAGAGTAATTTTATGTATAAGTGTGTGGATATAATTATGTATAAATCTGCAATCATATTTAAAGAATATACTCCTAAAATATTTATTTGATGTTTTAATGTTATCATTAACATATGTAGAATAAGATCCTAGAATTGAAGAAGAAAAGCAGAAACAATAATCATTTTTCTTAAATCACCCAAATTACTAGTCATTTTTAATTAATTTACTCCATTTGCCATGGTTTTGCTCATCATAAATATATTAAATCAAATAGTATTTTGTTGTTTCATTTACAACTCTTTTTAAGACCCATTTTTCTAAAATCATCTTGTAAATAATAATAAAAAATTAAATGATTTATTGCTAAGGACTTCATAAAAAAATTCAGAACACTCAAAATAACAAAGTAGGAACCAAGATCCTGAATCTTGACTCTTAATGTTCACCAAACCATCTTTTCACTAAGCGATGTGGAGCAAACAAATTATGATTTCTTTCTTTTATATTCTATGGTATATATTTTTAATTTTATTTCTACATGATTAAATTACATCAATATATTTCTGTGCATAATTTGTGAGTTTTTTATTCAGTTTTATTTAAGAGATTGCTTCTACACCACAATATACTAAACTGTAAAAAAAGGTTTATTGCTTGGGAGTTTATAAAAAGAACAATTACTATAAGTGGCTGATCTGGAAATGCAATTTACAGAATTTGATCCCAAAAATCCACAATTTCTAGCCTCCATTAAATCATGTGAAACAAAAAATAAACAAATAGTTTATTATATGAGAGTTCAAAAGGAGTTGAAGCACCAAAAATTATAGGTGAAACTGTGATTCATGGATCTCAAACCTCAGAGTTGTCCACCTTACCCCTACATTAAATTGCAACAGCTACACCTGATGTGTGATACCACTATAAATTTTAATATGCCTTCATTTCATATAATTCTTTTAATTGAACAGGTGTCCATCTCAGTACCTGTTAAAGTGCACAAGACATAAATCACTATTATTATATAACATCAAATCAACATTGACTACAGCAATCTTGCAAATAATATTTCTCCTGAATAGTTTTCAAATTGCTCAAATGTACTTTTGTTCATTTCATTGCTGGCTGTCTTCTTCAATCATCACTAATCCTTTCTGAGCATTATATATTCTTCTAATACTTCAAATCATCTGAAAATATGATTATAATAAGATAATTTTCAGCAAGAACACTTGTGTTTTAAGCTAGACTTTCAGGACCAATCTGATAAATTTCATTTTCTTGCTGCCTCTGGTATTATCAATCCTTCATCAGCACTATAGCTCAATATTTAACTTCCATACAGAGATGCTCAGCAAATACCATAGTTTAAATAAATCTTGAAAATACCAACAATAACATCAAATGACTTCCACTTACATTTAAGCTTTCAAGGATAGTCCTTTTCTCCCTATTCTAAAAACCTTTACTGCAAGTCTGAGTAATCAATGAATACCAGATTGTATGACACTGTAATATTCATATATACTGATTTTCAATTTTATCTTCATCAGCAAAGACTTACAATTCAATGATAAAACTTAGACATCTAGCAACGACCCTTCTACTCTTTTTATATTACACAAACTTAAACCTGAACTTAAAAAAACCTAAAGTTTCTAAATTCAAGATTCCTTATTTGCATAGCCATGTAGGTCTGATACCAGGTCAGTTTCTTTATATTTTAGTGATCTCAATCATATGCTAAATGAAAATTTGTATTATTCTTTGACTAGAAAGATGAATAAAAACAACATTATCACATGACCTTCTTCAGCTTATTCTTACAGACTAAAATATTTTTCAGGTGTTTAGTATAAGTCTGCCTCATAGTTATTCCTCCAATGAATTTTTCGATTGTCAGATGCTTTACTGTTGAAGGATCCAAAGAGAATATTTTAAAACTACAACTCAATTTACAGTATTCTGTATATATATAAGCATCAGTATATGACATGAAAATATATAAAACTGAATTTGAAATTCCATTTAGACTATTTGCATCATCTCAAATTAATTGTTAAATGATTTTAGGAAAATTCAATCTTTATTTAAACTTTTCAAGTACATACAACTAACTACTGGTACTCAGATTAATATATAATGTAATATTTCAATCTCTCTTCTTCAGATGTTATTGTCTCAACCAGTGACACTACTATATTGAGAATTTTACCTAACTGTCTTCAGATTACTGGATACTAAATTTAAAGTAATGTTTTAACCAATCAAGCTATTTTGTTAAAGATAATCAGAGGAATTTTAAAAACTTATTTATGAGAGTTCTCCTAACTTTTTCATTAGGAAAAGGTTAATGGGTGGTTTTCAAACATTATAAACTTAAAGAAGCTGTTCACGAGACAATGATAAATAATATTTTGAGTCAACTTCAGGTGATAATTCATACTATATAGGAAACGACTGTTAATTTTTTTTTCTTTTAAAAGAGAGAAAATAAGAGGATCCTCAAAAATAAGCACCCAAAATTACTACTGACCATTGCCTTTGACAGAATAGCGTAGTTGGTTAGTGCATCATATTAAATCCAGTTTTCACAAATATAAAGATTCCAGATTTTATTTCCACGATAGTTGTCATTGGTCAGGCCAGAAATACCTGAATTAAAAAAAAAGCATACCTGAAATAGTGTGCTTTATGTTATTAGTAATAGAAGAATAAAGTTTGAATTTTGCTAAAAGATATTAAATAATTAAGTAAAAAAATAATTAATTCTAGATGATGAAAATAGTTTAACATATAATTAATTACAATTCAAATGCCTTTGTCACAAACTTTGCAACAAGCGTATATAAAATAGAATGTTTTTTGTTGTTTTTTTTCCTATATGTCAAAGCGTTGAAACCCGACCAGCTGCTGGAAGGCAGCTGTGCTAACCAATAGGCCACCAACGCTTTGCTACAATAGCGATTAAATTTTTAGAATGTTATTCATGGTTATTTGACCCCTATTATTTACAAAATCAATACTTAACAGCATTTTTTTTTCTGAAACAAATTAATGCAAAGAATAAGACCAGCTGTATTAATTATTCATTTCCCGACATTTGTAAAAATTATGACATTTAAAATTTGTTAAAATAATCAATGCATAAAAAAATGAATTTGATAATATATCAGTGTAAATGTTTTCAGATAAAAAAAAAAGCTTATGGTTTTATTGTTCGGGAAGAAATTCGTAAGAAGTCCCAGCGCCAGGATTGATCTTCCGATCCACATCGGAGGCCAAGGCTTTCAGATATGATTTTAATCGATGGTTATTTGGAAATTTTCATCCAGGTGGGCAAAGCCTCCTTATCTCAAGTAAAAACAAAAATCCATAAGTCGTTTATACAATATATTTAAAAAAAAAAAAAAAAAATGAAATATTTTAGAACATTAAAAAAATATTTTTTCGTTAAAATTGCTTTTCTCCTTTATTTCTTTTTAAATTATTAATTGAAAAAAAAAAAACATTTTAAAAAAATACAAAATTATTTAAGAATGTTTTTTGATTAATTATATATGTGCAGAGAAAAAATAACACAGAGTCCTTCTAAACATTTACCATTCCTAATAAATAAACTAAAATACATATGTAATGTTTAATATATGTTTTATTAACCACACATGTTAAACATTCTCAATGGTACTTCTTTATTAAAAAAACAAAAAAGATATCTTTCATTATTTTATTTTAAGATAATTTAAACCTGAATAAAAGAAAGCTTATAATAGGCATGACGTATATAATAAAATGACCCTTTTTAATACTGTGAAGGCCATGGTCAAAAAAAAAAAAACTGCAGTCGCATATACATGGGAGTAGAATTCATTTCTAGTATCTGCATAAATGTGAAGAAAAAACCACTGCAAATTTGACTTTATTATATTTATATAATAATGTATATGCTTTTTTATTTATCTTCAGTTCATCATGATCCTCACTTTCAATCATAAATACACTGCAGGATGAAGGTCTAACCAAGTTCATCTTCTCCAATCTCTAGCCTCTCTTCTCCACCTCACCCCTGCACGTTACTTATTTCATTCATCCATCTCACATGTGGTCTCTTTCTATGTCTTTTACAATCTCTTGGAATCCCGTTTATAATCTAGAAACTGTTTTCACAACTATTCCAATACCGACTTTGTATTTCACGGATATAATTTATTATCCAATATTACATACTATTATAATGTTATAAACAAGCTGATAGCTTAAAGGTTATGGACTAACATTAGTTATACACAAACACACGGCCATGACTTTGAACCTATGCACCAATATATGTAAACATATTATAAAAAAGAATTTCTTTGAATCTTTTGGTTTAACCCTGATCTCTGATGGTTAAATTGTTCCATTGCTGGTTAAAAGACTCTCACAAGCACTCACAAAGAAACAAAGAAGGCAAAGACACTATCCATCAAGTTTTTCACTCAAGTGATAGTAGATTGCATATTTTTCCATTCCTATTTTAACTTGAGGTAACAATAGCTAGGTACCCATTTACCGACAAATATCAAATCATTAGCCAATTGTCTATGGGCCTACAACATGAAGAAAATCCTTAAACATGATAAAATATGTGTTATAATGATATATTAATATATGATAATTTATGTAAATAAAATTATTATTATTAGTCTTCTCTTAAACTGCTAAATTTAGATAATGAAAATATACATGATTAACCAATAATGAGTTGATATTTCCAACTATATTAGCCCTAATATCTAATTGTCTTTAAAAGTATTAACATCCGCTGTTAATTCATAAAACAATTGTTTTACGTGGGACCACAACTCCAGGAAGTTGATGACTTGATATAAAAAGGCACTCAACTAAGTATACAAATATATACATGTTTACAAATCTTAACTGCTGAAAGCAGTGTTGAAACATAATATCAAAGTTATCATTGGTATAATTAAAATCTTCAATAAATAAAAAAATGATTTTAATATAAAAAATGTATATAATTAATTAATAACAATGTATAACAATAATGTATTTACTAAGACAATAATGCAATTACTCAAGGCTTTAATAAGTTTATAAATTTATATGATAACAATCAACCCTTAAGCTATCAACAATCTCAACTTGTAGTCATGGCAACCTCCTTTAACAATAAGGTACTACTATCTTTATCTACAGTCACATATTTATATAGATACTAATGATTGCAAGTTGACCAGGGGGTATGAGATTAATAATGCAAAGAAATTTAAATAAATCTCATTACATCAAGCGTTAGTGGCCGAGTGGTCAGCACAGCTGCCTTACAAGCAGTTGTCCCGGATTTGTAGGTTCACTTCCCAGCTGATGCTTTGACACATGAAAAAAAAATCTCATTAATCAGGCAAATACAATGTGTTCTGAAAGCAGACTAATAAATAGTCAATTACAACTTCCAGATTAAAGCCTTGAGAAATTGGCTTTATTGTCTTAGTAAATATATACTTTATATGCAATTTAGAAGTTATGAATGACTATTTATTAGTCTGCTTTCAAAATAGGTTATATTTACCTGATTTATGAGGTTTGTTTAAACTTTGTGTCAAGTTGTAATCTTTAGTGTCTATATAAATATATAAGACAATAGAATAAAGGTAGTATGATCTTTATTGTTAAAAGAGATTGCCTTGACTACAGGTTAAAATTGTTGATGACTTAAAGGTTGATTATTAACAATAAATGTCTAATATGTAATGACTAATTAAAATATACTTTATAAATAGACAAAACTACTGTGCTATTATTATGTTAATAACAGCAATGATTATTAAAAAACCTTTACAAGATCAGGTCTTAATATGTAATAGGATTAGATGAACTCTATAGTAATCTACTCATTTTAACTTACAAAAATAAATAAGCTTATAATTGGAATGATATTCTAATAAAAAATATCTTTCACCAAAATATAAAAGAATTAGCAAAATATTTAGAAAATAATCAAAACAATTTGAATTGTAAAATAAAAGAATATTAAATAAAGGCTAAGAAATTAGGAGCTTATATCTTACCCAGGTTTTAAAAAAAGCAATTTCTACATCTCTCTCTAAGTAATAATATTTTCATAAATGAATATTTATTTATAAAAGTTATCCTTATCTGGTTTCACTTTCTTCAGAGTCCAAAAAAAATAATTGAAAAAAATTATTTCTATTAATTAATTTTTTACAAAAAATTTCCAAATAATTTGTAATCAAATGGAGATTGAAATTTCTTGTAGAAATTATTTTAGTTTAAAATTATATATAATTAAATTCAATGCAGTTTTTCATTCAAAATTAAATTTTTGTACAGTTTTCAGTTTAAAATCTAGATTCTAGAGGACATCAAAGTTTTTGGGATTAATAGATAGTAATCATAAAGAAGTAACATTATAATCAATTCAATGGATCTGACCAATTGTCATTCCATAATACCAATGCCAGGCAGTACCTTGTTCATGGTTGCTCTGTATGAGCTCATAATGAGCAACTTTAATTTTTAAATTTAACACCAGCTCACCAACTGATTAAAAACTGATTTCAAGACTATTTACACTGTATGTGAAATAGCAAATAAGAAACAAGATAATAGACTCAAGTTACTTTCAATTTCAACATCATGGGAGAATAACTACTGCAAAAAGTTAGTTATGGAGAGAGTTGCTGTTTTATCTAATTTATTGTATGGAAGAAAACTTATTATCAATACAATATAAAAGAAGCTTCATTTATGGATGTTCTGTAAAATTTTAAAAATACAATGACAAAATCATAAAACCAATCAATATTTTCTTCAACTTGCTGGACATCATATCTTCATCAGATTGAACATGTAAAATGAATCAATAATGCAAAACTTCCTAAAAACTTGAGCATAGATCTCATGGGATAGGTAGAGTCTGACTATGCTATAAGGATTATCTCAAAGAGATTTTTAAGAAGTCTGATATTAATTGTTTCCATTAGGAAGATATGGCAGAGATTAAATACAACGGAGGGCTACAATTAAACAAGGTGTTGAAGTATTTCAGGAATAAAAGTTTTCCATTGAGAAATTGAAAGACAGCATTACAAAACATCAAACAAAATATTAACACAAAATATATAGTTTACAGATCTTTAAGCCAACACATAATTGAATATTAAATATTAAAATATCAAACAGAAAAACGAATTAGCTTTTCTATATGTGGATATTTCTATGGTTTATAAATTGGTTTGTATAGACATTGCAAAACTCATTTCTAGAGCAGTTTGTTTTTCTTTTCTTACCTTAAAGTTGGAATAGTCATAATCATTTATGAATAACTGCTATATGTATGTATGTATCAACATTAAATTTCATAACCAAGATGATTAACAGATTTAAGAATTTCATCAATATGAAGATTAAATATAATTGGGTAATTATTTTTCTAGAAAAAACAGATCTCGTTTATAAAATTACATTTATGACCAAAAATGTAAGCAAAGAAAGTCCATTATGCTGATTTTCATACAAATTATACAAAATACTAACATAAATATCATATATAATAGCTATATAATATATACATAATAATAAGTATGCATAAAAAGCTTTTTTGGCATATGATTTTATTCCCTTATCAAATGTTGAACACTTATTTTAAACATTAACCTGTTATTGTACAGAAAGCCCTATCTATAGTTTTGAAATAAAAGTAAAAATAACAATATTTAAATACAAGTATAGTAAATATACTTAAGCTAGATGTAATTAGAGGGGGTTTGAATCCAGACTTTCAAGCTACCTTCAATCATTCACTCCATCTTATACAACAATACACATGACCATATATATGTAAAAAATATAAAATATGATTAAAGCCAAAATAAAATTATGATATAGCAATCCAAATTGTTAGATTTTGTGTATTGTTATGTCATACAGTTATTTTATTTCAACTTTTAATGAATTTCTACCAACCTGGATTGCTACGTTATAATTTTATTTTTGTTTTATTCATTCACATTTTACTTTACTATTGTTATTGTCATTTTTACTTCTATTACAAAACTGTAGATGTCTCTCTATAAACATGCTTATCTGGGCATAATTGCTGAGATATTCTTGACTTCGTTTAAGGAGAAGCCATAATACATCGCATCACATCACATCATCACATAACATTTAAAATAAACTTTGAACATTTGATATAAGCATAAAATCATGTGCCGAAAAAGGCTTATTATGTATAATTATTAATATAAAAACAAAACTTTTTATACCTGAAATCTATATAAAATATTTGAAGTGTCCCATAACTATATCATTTCAGCCATACTCCCCCCCCCTTTAAAAAAAGCTCTAATTTTAGTAATCCACCTGAGCTTTCTTTATTTAAAGGGGGAGTGTGGCTGGAATAATATAGCTATGGAGAGTGTTTCAAATAATTCATCCTCATTATCAATCCATCTTTTCTGATCTCTAGCCTCTTCTCCACATCACATCTGCACACTTTCTTATTTCATATGTGGTCTCTTTCTGGGTCTTTTACAATTTCTTTGAATCCAGTTTAAGATTTCAATTGTCCATCTATTATCATTTCTTCTAAAAATAAGACCAGCTCAACTTCATTTCAATCTTTTAATTATTTCAACAATGTCAGTAACACCTGTTTGTTCTCCTACCCATGTATTGCATTTTCAATCTCTTCTTATTACTGCTACCATGCATCTCCCCATGTATTTTTGAGTGCTCTGAAGTCTACGTATTGCTCTTCTATTAAGTGTCCAATTCTCAGATCCATAAGTAAGTACTGGTAAAACATATTTATCAAAAACTTTTCAAACACATAGGCATATTTTTTTTTAATATTAAATTATTTCTACCAAACACACTTCAACCATAATTGTTACAATATGATGTATTTATTTATTTTTTTATAAAATTAAATTTATACAAGATATTTCAATAGTTAAACAAAACAAGTTAGAGTTACAATTATTTGCCAACATTTAATCTTAGAATTTAAATAATTTCATTTTAAAGTATATATAAATACTGTATTGCTTTAAAATAATAGAAAATATAAAACCATATAAATTGATAAATTTCATAAAAAAATTCATTGCAATTCATATATTCATATGACAATCAATTATCTTAAATCATTTAATAAAATCGTGATCATTGACTAAATACTAATTTTCCCCAACAATCATCTTAACTTGATGGTCCAAAATGAAGCACTTTTAGTGCCACATGTCTCTTTTTTATTTTTTCTTGATTATAATAATTACTTTTATACGAATGTTTACAGTATATATAAGATTAAATTAACTATTTATGTATCCTGTGTTCATGTTAAATCTTGTTCTGATAAAGTAAGCTGAGATATCTGGTCAACATACCTGTGTGGATAGGTAGTAAGACCATTAGCAGTGGTATTAATAAAATAACCCTGTGATGTTTACCATAGAAATAATAGTGAAGAACTCAACAGCTATAAGATTTTTGGATCAACTTCTAGTTTGATAAGTAAAAACAACTAGTTCCATAATTCCATGGAACTGCTATACCTAGTATGTCACTGGAGAATCTCAGGGAATCTCACAACATCTTGAATAATTGACATCAAAAGTTTACCTGTGTAGAATTATGCCTACAGTATTTTCTACACATCTAACTATTACTAATTGCTCTGAAATTTGATCAGTCTACATGACATGCATTTCAGTCTCCATATTCATCCGATGTTTTAGATTAATATCACTTCAACTAACTATGCATTCAAAATTCTGTTAAACTATTGTTTATTTGTATATAAAAATAATAAAAATAGAAGTATCTCATAGTCAGTTGTGCATATGGTTAAGTAATAAAGGTATATTCAAATTCCAGATTAAGATTTTTTTGCCTTTTTAAAAAGGCTGATTTCTGAACTTTGAAGCCAATTTCTCCCACTAGAGAACCAGCAGCTCTGAACCAAGATTATTACAATAATTTCCATATATTGACTGAATCTGCATTAACATTTCAGGACTACATTTTTATAATTAAACACAATACAATTAAATCACATCTATTTTTTTCATTAGTCTTCTGCTTATCCCAAATGTAAAATTGCTTTAAAATGTCATTTAATAATATATATAATATTTTATAAAAACCACTTTTATTTAATTAGAAGAATAATTCATTAAAAGCTCAAAAAAAATTTTTTTTCTTTGACCATGATTTAGATTGATATGTTTAACTTGAAATAAGAGCAGAAGGCATACACAAATAAATTAATTCAATCACTAGTTTTAAAAATACTGATCAAATTAATTGATTTAAGAATGTTCTCTGTTTTTATATCAAATTATGAATATTAATCCAAATTATAGTTGACAAAAAAAAAGTACTTTTTTGGTTTTAGTGCATTATTTATATAATAATACTTTTATAAAATATTTTTTATATATATTACATTTTATTTTTTAATTTTCAGATAATTTTCAAGAGATTTTTTTGTAACTATTCATATACAAATTTAAAAATTAATAAAATAACTTCTTGCACTTTAAAAATTATTTACAATATTTTTTTATGTTTATGAAAGCAGCGTTTTTAAAAAATGTTAGTTAAGCAATCAAGAGAAATTAAGATTTCATCCTTCATTCATTTTTCTTTGTGTTTTAAGTAACTGTGACTGCTTTTTAATGAATACTCAATGAAAGCTTATTTTTAAAAATATATACTGCCACCAACTGTGCATCACTAAAAGCTTCCTAACTGATATTTTATGAAATTTAATCTGCCAATCCTGTTAGACTGGACAACTAGCTGAACAACCCAGAAATATTTCAGTGCCATATTGCATTGTCATTGATATATAACATGTATACCAAAGTAGAAGAAAATCCATTTGATAAAACTAAAAAATTAGTTATAATATTTGGCCAATGCAAACAAACAGAATTCTAAGTTAAATAAAAGTATGTAAAAATGGCTTGTTTCATTTCACAAACTCATATTAAATGTACACGTTTCAGGGCTAAATGAAGCAGTCATACTAACAAAAATAAGTACAGACATAATACAACCCACATGCTCAGACAAGTCTGTCACTTGCCTTTGCTAATGAGAATTTGTTTGCAAGTGACATAGACTTGTCTGAGCATGTGGGCTGTATTACATCTGTTCATGTTAGATGTAGCTTATTTTTCACTTACGTAGAAGAAATATTTCTACTATTAGTAATGGTAGACAATTACAATATGTATACAGGATATCCCAGTGAAAAAAATGAATCTTTTTTTTTCAAATTGCCTGAAGCTACCATCTCTGAATCAATGCATGTATGATGTAGGAACCTAGTTTAGTTACCACAATAATTTGAAGATGTTAACATATCTAAATCACGAGTTATGACATAACATGTGACCATCTTCTAGACATTTGCCTATTGTTTTCACTACTTTCTCTGTCATCATGAAATATTGCTAATTACTTGAAAACATTGTGAATTATGATTTTACTGCTGTACATAGTTTGATTCATTTTAAACATTTTAGTAGAAGTTTTGCTCAATTTAACAAAATTTAATGTTGGTGTATTGTTCCATCATGGGTTAAGGTATATATTGTCACATTTTATGTAGTAATTTGTGATCCACACATACAAGTACAATTGAATTAATTGAATTAATTGAATTAAACTATAACATCACATAACTTATGCAATCATTAAGATAGACTTAAAACAGGCAAAATATTATATATATTGCCACACACAGAAAGCTAGAGTAATCAATGGATGCCAGAAGGCTTGTGCATAAAATCCCCATCTAGTGCCTACTCATCCAATATCCCCAGACTAGTTTCTGGCTTGTGACCTTCATCAATGAGAAGCCTTGGATCTGAGAGCACTGCACCTAGATCTTAGGATCTAATGCAACCCTCCAGCAACCACCTTTTATCTCCATTTAACTACAAAACTATGAGTCTGATGAAAACACCTTAATGTTTTCAATCCAAGCCCATCAGCCTATATAGTCATATGGGTCTGAACCCAGTTCAATATCCATACATTTTGGTGTCTTTGTTTCTTTAATAATATTAGCCACCACTATCATATTAGGCAGGATTGGTTTTAAGCCAATAAACATCACATGACCACCTCTTATGCTTGTGTATAACTGTTGTTAAAACAGGCAAAACTCACTATACATATTGCCACACATAGCAAGCTAGAGTAATCAATGGATGCCAGAAGTCTTGTGCATAAAAGCCCCATCTAGTGCCTACTCATCCAATGTCCCCAGACTAATTTCTGGCTTATGGCTTCATCAGTGAGGAGCTTTGGATCTTAGGTGGTGGTCATGTGATGTTTATTGGCTTAAGATATGAAACTGCAACCAATTTGGAAAGAAACAAATCATCAGCCACTTTTTTATATAAACATACTCCGACTAATGCAGATTCTCTTCAAGAACTGAAAATAGGACCATTTTGTATTTAAAACGTTGGTAAGATTTAAAATAATTAATTACAATTGCATTTAGTGAAAATCATCATCTTCCAGAGAAGTAAAGTTTAGTTAAACAAATAAATAACTAATTTTTTAGAATGTAGAAGATTGAAGCTAGGAACAGTAGAATGATTTGTATATTATTGTTCATGATTTTGTCAAGACATTTCATAATTTATTGAGAAGATCTATGACAGTGTTTACAAATAATTGCTTGTTTACAGAATTTTACTCTTATTATGCAAATAATATATATTAGGGTAAAAGAAAATATTACCAATGATTAAAAATCTCAGCCATTTATAATAACAATTGATGTTAAACAAGGATATATACTGGATCTAATTTGGTTTTCCAATTTTATGATAATGATCTTAGAATCAATTTTCAAATGTCTTCATAAAACAGTTACCAGGGAGTGATAAATTTGTTTAGTATATATGTAGGGGGGTGGATTAAAATTAACAACTTAATTTACTTTACTTAGATGTATAACATGCTGTTGATATTGACATTAGCAGTTGAAGTTACAAGATATAAAAGTTCTGAAGAAGACTGCTGGGGCAATCGAAACTGTAAACTGTAAAAGAGGGTGGTAAATAAAGCATTGTGTAACAGTAGTAAAGTGCATGGATCATTTAGTATTATATGATATTGACATTCTTATCAATTGAAAGGAAGATCTATAAAATGTTTTAATATTTGATATACATGACTTATAATTTGTTTAAGCAACCAATAGTCACCAATTCATTTGCTTTATTAGACAATGGTGCAAGAAAAATATTCAGCACCTTTTGACTTAAATAATTAAATAAAAGACTATTATGTCATAGTGATGTAATTGCATTTGTTAAATTAATTATAAACTAAGCTGCATTTTATTAAAATTACTCTGCAAAAATAAAAGAGAGACTATTGCTTATTGATATAGTATAAAAACATGAATTTTTTTTTATATTTAAGAATCATCTGGAAATGGCTTATTAATTATTTAAAAATATGGGGGAGGGGCATATAAAAGTAGCTATCTTTTGTCTGATTATAAATTACTAATATGTGGAAATGGATATTGTTTGTAAGCTTTTAAAAATTATTCTTTAGAAATCTGGGTACTTACATATTAGACCTACCATGATGAAAATTGATGGCATAAACAACTGTCTAAATAAAAATCGAATTAAACACATTTACAATGCTGTAAAAAGGAAAATCATTACTTTTTTATGTGAATATTAGATAATATTCTAATCAGGAGAAAGTTGTTACTCAAAATGTTGTTTTTGCTGCCAATTTTACAATATTTACATATGCTGTGATGTCATAAAAGAATTCTGACATGACTAATCAATCATCTGGTGGAAGTAATGTGTACATGTGATATACTGTCCAATTTTAATTCCTGCCATGAGAATTTTTTGAATAAATTTTTTATCCAATAAAATGATTAAAATCTAGAAACTGCCTACTACCAAAGATAATGCATTCCACTACTTTCAAAAGATGATTATAACTGGAATAACTATTTGTGAGACATTTGTGCATGTAGATATTATCTTTAGAAAAACCCAAAATCCTACAAAAGTGGCAACTTGCAAGCTGCCAAATTACATTTTCATATGAATCGTAGCTACATTTTGTTTGCAAACTTCAGTCTGCCCTACTGATTGTAAAAAATAATATTTTGCTTTTCTTTTTTATTGGAATAAATGTACATTGCTAAAAGTTTAGTTGTTGCAACATCATTTCTCTCACACACAAAAAAGCATAAATACACATTCATTTCCACTAAATAAAGCTATAGGTTGCCATTTTGTACTAAATAATGTTATTTGTTGACATTTATCACAATTGATGAATTATGCTTGTCTTGCAGATGTTATTTTACAAGATTGCAAAGTTAGATAGTTATAGCAGGAGGATTAATATGTATGTGATGTTTCACAGCAGGTCTAATATATAAATACTTGGAAGATAGTTTGTGAATTATAATAACATATTCAAAATTGACTCATTTGTGAATAAGTTTATATTATGTTGCATATTTAATAGCTATGGTTTATTTATACATTTATTAAAATTATTTTTAAAAATATCTATAAGATCCATTGTTATATCTTCAACTTGACAATTGCAATGGTATTAAATATATAATTGTAAGGTATAAATTTTTGTCAAATCGGGAACTTAAAGCAAATAAAAATTTTCTAGAAACATATTACAATGAACGTAAATATTTTCTCCAGAGAGACATATAACAATTAATAATGATTATCTCAAATATCTTTTAAAGATGCAATATTTCTTGCTTTCATCAAAGGAATACAGCTGACAATAGAATTCAATAAAGAGTTACAATTAAATGAGATGTTTTAAGTCTCCAAAAAATAAAAAATGTTCAAGAAATATCAAACATTCAATAAATATCAAATTAGCATATTCAAACTCCGCCATGTGTCATATGTAGTTATGTAGAAATTGTGGAAGTAAAGGAGTGAGAAATAAGATCTGATGAAGACTGCTGGGAACAGTCGAAACTGTTATCAAATTAATAAATATATTTTGCTAAAAGTGCAAAAGAGTGGAGGTTTGATGTTATGTAGATATATTAATGCTTCACCGATATTTTATACATTCATGATAAAACTTTTGTGCATGGTTTGACAATGTGGTAAATTCTGGCGCTCAAGGCTCATGGATCATGGTCCAGTTTGTGATTTCCAATGCTCGACCTTCTTACGCACTTCTATACATTAAATCATTTTATTAATTGTTTTTGCAATATAATTCATCTTCAACTTAACGTTTTATTCTTCCCTTTTTTTGTCTGGTATTAAGATTGTCATATTTGTTTATAATCGTTGACTAATAGTGATGATGATAAACATTTTAAAATTTGAGTTATCTAAAACCTAAAACATTCCCTGTCGTTTAGATTATAAATGAAGTGTTAAATATTTTTAAAAATTCAAAGCTGCGACTTAAAAATGTGTACACCATCCTCACCCCCGGCCAGTATTTCTCACGTTAATCAAAAAAAAAATTTTGACTCAAACTTTAGCAGTTAAGTTCAATTAATATGTTGCTTTGATCAGATTATTTTTATTTAATTATATAGCACTTTTGTTTTGTTAATTGTTTTTGATATTAACTTACTGTCTTTAATCAGAATTCTCTACTTATCTTTTACGATTCTTCCACCACGGCAGAATGATTTCTATTATCATTACGCATCCTAAAATGTTAACTGATATCACATAAAGTTGCTGCGCAAATTATTTAGCTTTAAGTTAGTTATATTAATTATTATATTTAAAAGTTGGAAAAGAAAGATAAAAAAAAAAATCTTTCAGCAAAGATTATAATTTTTTTTACTGCAACTGAATATATCTGAAAATGAAATCAATATATGTATAAAAATAAAACATTTTTACAGATGTGTAAACAAAATCGTAGTAATGTAAAAACCTTAAAGAATGAATTATTTTAACTTTTCATAAAAGTTGTTCCTAACAAAATCTTTTGTTTTAAATGCCAACAAAATGTAATAAAAAAAAACAAATCTCATTGGAGTGATGAAAACTTAGCTTTTTTTTAATATTGTCTGATCAGAAAATGTTATATATAAATATTAAAACAGATTTTTTTAAAATTCAATAAAAACAAAAGATTATTGCAAAACATTTGAAATCACAACTAATTAATAAAATAAAGCCACTATATATGTATAATAAGCCAAACCATAAGCTCTACAATTTTCAATATACCAATCAATATATGCAGATCTTAAATAGCATTTACTCAAGATGGCCGTCATATCATAAATTAGCTACGGGTTCATTTATTTACATATTGATAATTGTACTATCAAGAATTATATAAAAATAAAGAACATATACCTTCTACAACTATTATATCTTCTGAATTGCCTAGGATTTTAAATGAAAAAGTGAGACATGCAATTAAATTTATGAAGAAGGGAAAAGCTTCAAGTAATGATGAAATTATAATCGATATCTTTAAAAAAGCAAGTGAAGATCGAGAAAACATTTTAGCAAAGTTATATATCAAATGTCTAAATGATAAAGATGTATCAGATGATTGAAAGAAAATAGTATTAATATTAATATTTAAAAATGGGGATAAAAAGACATTAGAAATTGCAGACCTATCAATTTTTTATCTGTTTTATAGAAAATTTTTACCAACATAATTACAATTCATCTAAAGAGAACTTTGGATTTCAACCAACCAAAAAATCCAGCTAGATTTAAAAATGCTTTTAATACAATGAATCATATTCAAGTAGTGAGAGAAGTTATAAAAAAAAAAACTAATGAATATGAGTTGCCATTATGCTTCGGATTTATAGATTATGAAAAGACATTTGAGTCTGTAAGCATTTCTTTGGTGATCAAAGCATTGGATCATGAAGATATAGACCCAGTATATTGTCATATTATGAAGAATATTTATAAAAATGCAGCAGCAACAATTATATTACATAATGATACTAGGAAGGTTAACATTGAGAAGGGTTAAGACAGGGTGATTATATCTGCAAAACTTTTTTCAGCAGTTCTGCAAGTATTTTGTGGATTAAAATGGGAAGCTAATGGAATAAAAGTAAATGGAGATTATTTAAGCCATTTAGCTTTTGAAAATGATGTAGCTGTTTTTGCAATTTTTCAGAGTTTTGGGAAATGTTGCAAGAGATCAGATGAAAGTAAGAAAGTGGGACTAAAGGTAAATGTTAAAAAGACTAAAGTAGTGTTCAATGGATTTTCTCAAAAGATAAAAATAAGAATCAATAATGATGAGCTAGAAGAAGTTAAGAACTATAAATTCCCTGGTCATATTATTACTACAAATTGAAACATAATGTATGAAATTAATCATAGAATTAAACTTGGTTGGAGTACTTTTGGTAGTTTAATATTGAAAGAAAATATCCCTATAGTTTGAAAATGAAGATTTTTAATAAATGTGTTTTACCAGTTTTTACTTATGGATCTGATATTTGGACACTTGATAGAAAAGCAATACAGAGATTTCAGACAAGAATTATGAAGAGATGTATGTTAGGAGTAACAACAAGAGATTGAAAATGAAATCCATGAGTAAAAGCAGGTGTTATTGACATGATAGAAAGAATTAAGAGATTGAAGTGGAGTTGGGCTGGACATATTTCTAGAAAAGATAATAATAGATGGACAGTTGAAATCTTAAACTGGATACTGAGAAATTTTAAAAGACCCAGAAAGAGACCACATGTGAGATGGCTGAATGAAATAAAGAAATGTGCAGGGGCAATGGGGAGATGAGAGGCTAGAGATTGGAAATGGATTGAATTTTGAGAGACTTCACCCTGCAGTGGATTGATGATGATGATGAATTGTTATTCTATTATATATTATTTTGTGTGGTATTATATATATATACACTGTGTAAGCATTTATAATATTATGGAACTATTCTTCATGCATGCACTAAAATTGGAACTCTCTCTCCCATCAATAATTGGTTTAAAACCATAGATGGTCCACCTATAGTTAAAGCTTATTCTTTAAGTAAACAGATAATTATTGGATGATGACTAAATCTGTGTTTGAACTTATTATTAGCCTGATTATTAAATTGGCATACTATTTGTACAAATTCAATTTATAAATCATAGGGAAGAGAAAGTTTCAGATTTTTAACTACCTACAGTAGTGAATCTTATTAGCTTACATAGAGAATGTCAGTTATAGTGCATGTATGAAGAGCAGTTCTTTCAATAATTTTGCAGATATATAAATCGCTATATTATTAATTATTATATCTATATAAACTAAATAACCAGGCTAATAATAAGATCAAACCTTAATTTAGTAATGTTCAATAATTGTTAGTTTATTTAATGAATGCTTTAACCATGGGTGGGCTATCTATGGGTTTAAAACAACAAGTTGCACAATTGTAGTAGCACGTGTGTAAAGAATAGTTACTTCCACAATATTATAGATATACAAATCACTATATTATTAATTATTATTGTGCAAATATTTTACATAAATATAGATATGTGTATAAATAAATGGAGTAGTATTATCAACATGTATTTATATAACATCCAGTTATTAAATTTATAAGTAAAACTAACAGAAGCATTCATGACCATAGCTTTCATAATACTTCTCAATAGAAAATTCTATTAATCCTATTTTAATTCTGCTATCTAATGCAAGTTTGAATAATGTAACTTACCATCATGGTTAGTAACTTAATAGTAAAAACAAAAGATGTTTACTGAAGAAATGGTGCATTAGATTCAAAAAAAAATTCAACAGACTAGATGCAAATCCAAGCCATAACATAGAAACTAATCTAGAGATATAGATAAGACAGCATTGAATAGGGATTTACTAAGCCAATAGGGATTTAAAACAGGCAAAACTCTCTACTTAATATTGCCACTCAATTTAATTGTTTTAATAACTTTTAAGAGCAAACATAAGAAATGGTGATCATGTGATGTTTATTGGCCAATAGGGATTTACTAAGCAATGCTATCTGATATCTACTGAAGTAGGGGAAATAGATTGCTATTAAATTATTATTATTATTATATTTTTAAATTACATTCATTTTTAATAACTCTTTATTTTCATTTTTTTAATGATCCTTTATTTTGATTTTAAAAAATAATAATTAATTCTAAAGCAGTAAGTAATTTTGCTTATACTGGATGTTTTTTGTATATGTAAATAGAGGGAATTGAACTCCGAATTTTTCAGTTTATTCATCCTCCATACTATCTCAAGCAACCGATACACATGACCACACAATGCGAAAAAGATACATGATACGTATTTCATGCAAAACCAGCACGTGCTGATTGTATATGTGCGTGGGAGATTATGATCTGTCCAACTGATAAATGCTGGTTCTGCATAAAATACGTATATTGGGGGGATCATGTATTTTTTTCGCATTCGTGTGGTCGTGTATATCAGTTGCTTGAAATAGAGTGGAGGATGAATAGATCGAAAGTCCTGAGTTCAAATCCCTCTATTTAAATAATAATTAATATATATATTTTCTCACTTAACGTTGAATTAAACAAGTTTTACTATACTTCATGAAATACAATTTAACAACAAATTGTTTATTTAACATTAATACTTAACAATTTTTTATTAATATATATTTTTTTAAAAAGTAATAATTTTGATTAATTTTTACTGCATCATTAAATTCTCTTTTTGTTTTTAAAATCTGTTTCTAATACATTAATTAAACTTTTTTTAAAAAAAAATCATTTGTAAAGAGTTAGAATTCTAAGCACGAATCAAGTTAAAAAGAAAGTGAAAACAAAAACTTAAAAATATATAGGAAAAAAACGCGTGCAAAACAATAAAAAACATAAAATAAAGTGAACTGTTGGTTGAAAAATGTCATTAAGGAAGATATAAAAACTCTCAATTTCGACCATTAGAATCAATCAAAAATAAAAAGAACAACTGTTTCTGCATACTGTATTTTAAGAATAAGTTTAGAAGTGAACAAAAAAAACATTAAAAGTTCAAAATTACTTTCTATACGCTTTAAAAAAGTTTAGGTTGTTTTAGTAAATCTGGCAACAAAAAAAAACGTGCTTAAGATATCATCCCCGAGATATTTAAAACAAAAAAATAGAAATCATGTAAGAATATCCGTATCTTTAGAAGATAATGTTCAAATAAATTGTTTACTTATTTAATATTAAAGAATTTTATTATTATAAAAAAAAATAACAATTGAATTACGTAAAAGCTACAAGCATAGATAAAAATCCCTAGAAAGAAATAAAAAAGAAAATTATCCGTAGGAAATCTTATCCCTCTACCGCTAAGGTAAATGTTCGCGTGTGAATTATCATTAATATTATATAGTTTCCGCTAATGGGGGTAAAAACAGCAGCTGTCAAACTTAACGTAAATAACTCTAATAGATTTTAATTTGAAATTTTTACTCTTCATAAAATCTAAAAAGAAACTGAGTAAAAATGCGATGACTTTAATAAAAAAGAGAAGAAAAGGAGAAATCAAGCAGGCTTCAAGCTATTTACATTTCTAATTTAATATAAATTATTTAAAGAATGATTTTACAAAGAAATTAAAATTTTATATATACAACTGAAAATATATGTACAAAAAAATACTTGCTTGTCAATTATTAATTCAATTAAATATTTATTATAACTTGGATATGGTGAATTACGACATTTGGGACATCGAGTGTAAAAAATTGATTGAAAATATTTTTCCCCAAACGAATTTTGCAGATAGCTAAAAAAAATAACTCGACAAATCTCTCATATCTAAATATAATATTTACTTTATTAATTACTACTCTTCAATGTGATTGATTACGTCATCATTTCTAATCATCAATCCTTAAAAACTCCTCAACATCCATTTCACATGTGGTCTCTTTTATAATTTCTGCAGATCCAGTTAAAACATCAATGGCCTATTTAGTATTTCTTCCAACAATATGTTCACCACAGCTCCATATTTAAATTAAATATATGTAACGTACAGGTGTAATTAATATAGATGAAAACACAATGGATAAAATTTAACCATGGAATTAAACTTGGGTGAAATGCTTTTAATAAAAATAACAGTATTAAAAGGAAATATGACTATGTGATTAAAAAGGTTTTAATAGATAGGTTTTACCGGTTTTTACTTGTAGATGTGAGACTTGGACACTTTACAGAAGAAAATTGCTGAGACTTCAGACTACTTAATAAAGTCAATGTTTGTAATAATAAGAAGAGATCAGAAGTGAAATACTTGATTGAGAAAACAAACATATATCACTGACATAATTGAAACATTAAGAGATTTCCAGAAGAGATGATAATATCTGGGCAGTTGAAGTTTGGATTCTAAAAATTTCTAAAAGACATAGAAAGAGATCATGTGTGAGATGGATGAGGAAAGGAAGTTTTGTTGGTGTGGTGTAGAGAAAAGACACTAAAATAATAGACTGGATTAAACCTAGAGTGATAATCTTTGAAAATGATCATAATAATGAATATATAGACATATTTAATGAATTATGTTTTATCAAGATTATATTGACCTTAAAATTTCAAAATATATAGTTATTCAAGTCAAAAATATAGAATTCAAAAGAGAGGATTTTACAGAATTATTGCTAGAATAATATGAAACTTCTACTTAGTAACATAATAAGATTTATGGATATTAATATACGCATAAACTATAAAAGAAGGGGTTCATAAAACAATGAACAGTACATTTAAATGGCAAACACAAGATATGTGATGAGGATCAAGGATGAATAATCAGTAAAATATATAAAAATATGCTTCCTCCATTTATTACTTTGTCTATACTATAATCTTAATTTATATACATATATCATAATATTTTAAAAAGCACCAATGTTATATAAATATTGTACCATCTGTGGTTAGGTTCAAAATTGGAATTACTGTATTCCCTAAAAATAATTTCATTGATTTATGTGTTGTCAGTTAGTTGTTCTGAAACAATCAAGAGATGTATATTATTGATACAAGGTTGTTAAGAATATAGCAAAATATAAAATAATGGCATTCATTTTTATAATTTTAATACTTTTTTAATAAGCAATATCATAGATCGTCTGTTACAATTAAGTTAATACTTTGTGATTAAAAGATTAAAATATAGGAGATTTAAATTCAGCAACCTTCAACTATCCACACTATCTTATACTACAGACACACATGACCACACTCATGTAGAAAAGATAAACAATCAGTCAATATATGTATTTCATGCTTAACTAGCACTCATCAGTTGGTCCAGATCATTATTTCCCACATATATATATAATCAGTGCTCAGTTTATATTAAGACAGCGAATCTTTGTATTTTAATGGACAGGCTTCAATCTATTCCAACCTCCAACTCTTCAGCCATCCATATCCTTGAAAATCTAATAATAGAATGCCGAAATCCCATGCTGATGTCAATATTGTTGTAATGCCCATGTTGACCTCAAGTCACTCTGACCCCTCATGTATAGGACAGTATCCATTTAAATACATAGAAGATAAAAAGATTGTATAAATCAAAATACATGCCAATAGATTCATTTTATTTATATCTTATTTATTTATGCTACTGCAGGCATTAAGCTATCAATGCATAAACAAAGATAAACAAATAGTAAATTATTGTGTTGTGTGTGCAATTACACGTGTTCTTGGTGGGTCTGTTAAATAATTTTACATCATATTTATTTTAAAAATATTATTATTTTATAATAATTATTTTCAATAGGTAATTAAAATGTATAATATTTTATGTTAAATAAATAAGTATACAAAAGTATTCATTTAGTCAAGCGTTGGTAGCCAAGAGGTCAGTGCAGCTGCCTTGCAAGCAAGCACGTTGGTAGCCGAGAGGTTAGCGTAGTTGCCTTGCCAGCAAGCGGGTTCGCTTCCCGGCCGATGCTTTGACATATGGAAAAAAAAGCATTTATTTTTATTTAAGCTATTCATTTATTTTTATTTAAGCTATGATTTTTTAAAAATTGTAATATTTCTATTTTTAAATAATTATTTTAAAAGTTTAAAATAAAACATTTTGTTCAGGGACGCTGATGTATTAACAAACTCTTGATTAAGTGAAATTATAACTCTTTGTCGTAAAAAGTTGTAAAACTGAATAAATCTATAGATTACTGTATTCAAATCGATGACACCAATACTTTATCATTGGAAAAAATCATATAAAGTGCATACGTTTTAAGTTGGACTTTTTCATTCTACATTTTTAGTAAGCAAAATTTTAACAGTATTATATATATTAGCAATGAATTTGAAGTCTAGTAATAGAAGGCTAGATAAAAATAAACATTTGACCCAAGAGGCAATGTCTTTTGTGAGGTCTGTAATAACTTGAAATACAATTATCTTGAAGTATTTATATAATAAAACTGGAGAAAGTATGCAATGCTCTATGCCAGGGGTGGCCAATTTTTGTGATCATAAGATCTACTTCTCATTTTAAAAATGTGTTGCGATCGACTTGTAGGCCATCGACTTGTTGTCATAAGCGTAATCTAAGTGGAGGGAGGTGTGAAATACATACTATTTTTATATATCTACCTAGTAAAAAAATAATTATTTAACGGCCAAAAAACTCATGTCCGGGGGAATTAAAGCAACATGAGTAAATTATTATTTTTACATCAAGATTAAAAATATTATTTTCAATAATGATACGGCTTAGTGGACTTCACCTATCTAGAATAGAAAAAAAAAAAAATAGAACAAAAATACAAATAACAAAAAAACTTGAAAATCTTGACTTAATTTGTTTCACTCGTTACCCGACAGCTCTTGCCAGATTGGCCTCGCAATCGACCAAAAATGGCTTTGCGATCGATCGGTGAATCACGATCGACTTGTTGGACAATCCTGCTCTATGCAATGAAATTTTAAATACATATATTATATGCTTTACATAGCTAAACAAATAGTGAACAAAATAATTGGAATTACTAAAAAGATTTAATGTATTTGAAATAAGTAATGCTTATTTTAAACAATGATAAAAATATTAATATTGCAGGATTTACTATAATTTTAGATTATAATTGCAAAGTACATCTTCAAAACTAAGATAAACTTTAAATATATTTTACATTACAGATTTTCTTAATATCAGTTTGATAAAATAAAAAAAAGCCCAGGATTTTTTGAACTATAAAAATTACATTAATATTTTTATTATTATTGTATACATTATAAAATGTGTTGATATGAATAATTCATTTAAGGGATGTGCAACGATCTTTGAAAATAATTCAGATCGTATATTTTATTTATTACATCTAGTTATAGTTATATGTTTACATATGTGTTTAGTTTAAGTGTGTATGCTGATATATAAATAAAATTAACCAAGGAGAAATTTCGATAAATTTAAAATAAAATGTTAAATTTTTTTATTTATCAAAACGTAACTTAAATTGTATATAACATTCTAGAAATAAGTTTTTGTTTGTTTCATTATTTAATCTAGGTTTGAAGAGTAATATAATTAAAGTATAAATAAATTATTTGCACTTAAAATAAATAATTTATGTATATTTGTAAAACAATGGTTATGTTTAAATTGATCACTTTTCATTTATAGAGTAAAAGGATTAAGAAGCAGTCAAGCATTGGTGGCCGAGAGGTCAGCGACAGCTGCTTTACAAGCAGTTGTCCCGGATTAGCGGGTTAGCTTCCCGGCTGATGCTATGACACATGAAAAAAAAAAGGATTAAGAAGCAAACTTAAACAAACTTAAACAAAACAGACTTAGTCATTTAATATGTTTTTTATATATTTATTTATTTGTAATGATATAAATAAATATTTTCTTTTTGGCCAGTAGTGTATCATCCTTGCATAATTTATAGTTATACAAGTTGAGAATTAAATAAAATTCATATAACATTACAATCCTAGCTAAAAAAGTAAACTTTACTAAAATTCTTCCACAACCATGGTTTCATCTATTAATAAATAGACATTTTCAAATGAAATTCAACTAAATACACCACCTATATATACCAAACAAAATAGCCTTCCCATCATTCACTTTAAAGTCCAACTTTCTTTAACATCAAAGGATGTCTTCATGGGAATTTTACAATACAGATATAAAATTATTTTATATATTCATTAATTGATTTATATTATTTTATTATTCTTTATATTATTATTAAATAAATTATTGTTTTACTGATGAAAATTTAAATTTTGTGATTATTTTAAGATTCATTGAGTACATTACATAAATACATTTTGCAATAAATAAGTTATTCAGTTAGTTAAGGATAAACAAATAACTATATATCTTAATAATTTATGATCTTATTTTAGCAACTTCCTTATTTATACTTCATTAATTATATAAGTTGAGCTAATTTTTTCGATAAATATTTATTGGTTGTTTGAATTTAATAAACTGGCACTCAATTTATTTTGTTTTATAATTTATATTCTTCAGCTATTAATTTTATATGTTTTATGTTGGTTACATTTTGAAAATAAATTATATTTAATGTTCAAATGGGATAAGCTATTTATTTAGTTTATAATAATTAAATTGATCTCTAACAATGTGGATTTCGGTATCCTACTTACTAAATTAATCATATTTATATAGTTACAGATTTAGATTGTAAATAATATTTGTATAAATTGCATGTTGTTATTAAATAGTAATAAATTGAAAGTTGCCAGTTTTTCACATGCGCTTAATGTTGCTTCTCAAACAACCAATCGGGTGTGATTGGCTGTCTGAGAAACAACATTAAGCGCATGTGAAAGACTGGCAACTTTCAATTTAAGATTTAGATTGCTTAATTAGTAGTACACAATACTTTTTATTCATTTATGCTGTCCAGACATGATGGGTCATTAAATAAATTAATTATGGTATTCATTTTTTGGTATAAATTTTAGCTAGCCTAAATTCGTAGAGTGTCATAAAAAATTAAAATTACATTCATTTTATACCAACCCAATGTATGTGTGTGAATTGAAATCAAAGTTCATTAACAAAATATATGATGCATGTGGGGAAAGGGACTTGGAACAAAATATAGTGATATCATAGCTTTACGGTAAAGTTTTATCATTGCTTGTTATTTTTTTGTAATAAAACGGTAGTTTATATTTAAAGTAATTGCAAAAAAACATATTTTAAATAAAATTAAAATGCAATCACCATTCAATATATCAAAAAAATAGGTTGGGAGGACCAAGAAACAAGTATGGATATGGAGATTTAAATGCATTAAACTCTAATAATCATTACTGCAAATGGCATTGAAATATAAAACTGCTGTAGTTTATTATAAATGAAGATGGAGTGTAAATGGATAAAAACAAAACATTCCCTCAGCTTTCACTTATTTTAACACTAATAAAAAGTGATCTTTTCTATTATTTTGTTTTCTTCAAAATCATTTGATAGTAATAAATTAGTGTTACAATTAAAAAATGACTGCTTCTCTCTATCCAAATGGCATTGAGTGCCATGTCAAAGTCAATATATGTTATTTAGAAACATAGTTTAACAATTCATTACAAAAACCTTAAGGTATTAGTATGTGTATGATATTGTGTTTCATATATTTATAGATCAAATTCAATGCTCCCCTTTTATCACAAAAAACTGCTTGAAAATATGGCTCATGGTTTCACTGCCATGCCAAGTTTGTATCATTTCAAATGTTTCATTAGCAGATTTGGCTAATTAAAAAAAAATAATGTTAGTATGTTGTTTCATCATGGGTTGAGTGACAACACATACTGTCACACTTCATATTATAATTCATAATTCAGAGATGTTAAAAATTTGAAAATTTTGTGATGAACAGCTATGCTATGTAGCTATGTATTGCACTGATGCACAGATGGCACTGCAGTTCAGTTTGGACAAAAACTAGTCACAATCATCTTTATACTGAAACCCTCTGCATATATAATAGTTTATCATTTAATTTATCAGTGACAATAATAATTAGTTTAAAAACAATTCTGATCAATAAATGAATATATACTATATTATTTTGATATATGACAAACTTTTTTTTTTTCAAAATTTTTGACCTGTAAAAGACGGGATGTATCTTAAAATGGAAACAAAAATTTTTAACATTTTTATTTCTGTGGATCTTTGTTTTATGCTATAGATGCACATAGTATAATGATCGTTATCTGTGTAGAATAGTATGTCAAATCGTTTTAATCAATATTTTTTAGATTAATTTTATAGTTTTAACTCTCTCTCTCTCTCTCTCTCTCTCTCTCTCTCTCTCTCTCTCTCAAATCACTACTTTAAACATTATTTTCCAAATTTTAAAATTATTTTATTGAGAAAACTTTGCCAAATAACTTTTAGAATTTTTTTACAACTAAAATCAATACAACAATGAGACAAGAGCCTACTTCCAAGATGCTGATTACTGATTTCTTGTTCTCTACACAAGAGACTGTTTGTCAAAATTTTGACTTCTGATATATTCATTGTGCTTTTCAAAGTGAAAACATGCTTTAAAATTTTTTAATGTTATTTTTCTGATTTTAATGTTATTTTATTGAGAAAACTCTACCAAATAATCTTTAGAATTTTTTACAACTAGCAAATCAATATAACAATGACATAAGAGTCTATCTTTCAAGGTACTGATTGGTTGTTTCTTGTTCTGTATATAAGAGACTGTCAAAATTTTGACAATCCCAATATCTTTGTTTTGATGTTCAAATTGAAAAGATATGTTTTAAAATACTTTTATGTTATTTTGCCAATTTTGATAGTTCCAATATCTTCATATTGATTTTCAAAGTAAAAACTTATGTTTCAGAATCCTTTTTGGACATTAATATTTTTATCCAGATAATATTTGTAAAAATATAAATTATTTTAAAATTATTGATTCAGATTTTAATAGAAAAATATATTTTTACACAAAAGTAAATTTGACAATGAAATTATCATGTTTGGATGCAATTTAAATGGCCTGTCAAGGATGTACCCTGGTGGAATAGTGAAAATGAGAATTCAACTTCTGAAAGTAAAAATGTAGAAAGTGAAAGTATTGTATATCTGAAGAAAATTTGCAGTAAATTACATGAGTTTATTGTATTTGTATTAGTTCCTATTTGTGAACATATATGCATCTTAAATTTAGGGCCAATTTTCCCCCAAATTTTTCAGACTTAAAATCCTACTGCAGCTTAAATTCAAACATGTCTTATATTCCAAGTATTACACTATATATAATGCATTCCTCCATTCCCAAACTTTTAATGTATAAGATTGACAAAAAATATTTTCATTTTTTAACCCAACAAATAAATAATTAATAATCACTAACAGTATTATTATTAGGTATTTTTATGCTTCAACCTCATTTAAATTTAAATTTTACTTTTTTGTTGTTAAAAAAGCAATAACAAGTTTTTCAGATTCATTTTTAAATAATTTAGATAACTCATTTGCAATACATTCGTTAATGGGAGATTAATATAAATTACTTATGACTTTTTTCTTTAAATAAAATTGGGAGAGGAAATGCTTTAATGAATTTTCCTGATAATCAACAAGTAATAAGTGAAGGAAACATGCATATTTAAGTCATTAAAAAATTCATTTATTATTTTATATATATGACACTGCAGCCATTTTGAAAATTTTCCCTACAGACTTAACTTATGTAGATGTAAATTTCTAAAGGCTACCCTAAATATTCTAGTCATGAAAACTAATATTACTATATAATTATTCCCATAGTAATATAAATGGGCTGATTATCAACATATACTATACAGAATGATAAATTTATAGAATTTTATCCATAAATTTCAAATTGTAAAAAAAAAACACATCATGGCCATCCTTCAGTGCTAGTTAGATATTTTACTACCCATGTGGTGGAGCCACCATCAACGTATCAAATTAAATAAATATGAACAAATGATAATACAGAAAGTGGGTTATTGTTTTTTATGCTGGGTTTGGGAAAAGATAAGAGGGATTTGAATATAAAGGCCATAGAGTTGACAAAGATTATGTTGTGGAAATGGGATGGAGCAGATTATGGGAAAACTTAGGGTGGGGAATGAAAAGGGAAGGTAAAGTGGCTAACAGGTTTCTCTGGGCATAGTTTCTGAGAGATTCCTGACTCCGTTTAAGGAGAAGTCACAGTGCATCACATTACATAAACAAAAATAAATTAATCAATACATTTCTTTTTTTTTTCATAAATATTCAATATATATATAGTAATCTAATATGTATGAAAATATGAAATGAATACAATTTATTTAGAAAATTAAGCTAAAAACACAATTGATAAACAAATATGTTTAAAAAGTTTAGTCAATGCGAGCAATCAGAATGAAGGTTTATTCGCAGTGATGGAAAATAGCTGTTAAAAAGGAAGCAAGAAAAAAAAATACAAAAATAATATTATTTATTTAAAATACAAACTCAGAAATGCTATGTTGGTGAACAAATAATGATCGAAAAACAAATATTTTTGTCAAGCATTTGTGGTTGAGAGGTCAGCACAGTTGCCTTACAAGCAGTTGTCCCGGGTTAGCGGGTTCGCTTTCTGGCTGATGCTATGACACAGGAAAAAAAAAATATTTTCAAAAAACCAATGCAAGCATTCAGAAAATTTTATTGCTAATGATAGTAGAGGCTGTTATGAACGTAAAACAAAAATAAAGGTGAAAATAAGATAATTTATTTAGAAAACAACCTGAAAATAATATATTTAGTGAGCAAACAGTGATTATGAAATTAATATTTTTAATTAAAGAAAAGGCATATAGCTTTATTGCTCATTAAGAAGAAGCACCTGAAACAATTCTGGAACCTCCCGATATCAAGTTGGACACTCTACCAACTTTTCCAAACCACACAGGGAATACTTTTAAAAAGAATCATCAATGCAAACATTCTAAATAAAATTAATTTAACCTTTTCCAGCAACACTATTTTTTTATGGAATGTGTTATGTTTGGTCTGGATTACAGACCCAACTTACAGAAATAATACTAAGACAAGTATTATAATTAATATATTTATTATATCTACAAATATATAGAATACAATATACAGTATATATACAAGTGAATATTTACAATGTTGAATATTGTAGTTTAACGTAAACTCTGGGTTCTGCCTACTGCTTCCAGCTACACCTGATGGCTTGCCTCATGGGTAGGGTGTATGGCTCTTCCAGCTGTACAAGACAGCTTGCCTCAAGCCGAGAGTGGTCTTAGCAGGGTCCGGTCTCTGTGGGACTTGCCTAACTGCATAGACCAAATAGCGTAGTGCTATCAATGGGAATACTTGCTGCTGTTCAGGTTAGAAGAGCTTCCCTGGGAGAATGCAAAGAGTCTGTTCAGGTTAGACAGACATTCTTCCCTGATTCTCACAAAAGGCTGACTATTTATAGCCAGATCCCTGACCTTATTGGAAACCTTCGGATTCAGCAAGCATCGTTGCTTATTGGCCTGTAATAATCATTGGCTATGTTTTTATCTATACATCAGCCTATTGTCCTGTGGCAAACAATGCTTAATCTGATCAGATAAGGAGGCATCTGGAATAGTCCATTTCTGAGAGAAGGGAGGACTATAACAGAATGTTTGCATTAATCACACTTAATGAAAATATTTGCTATTCAATCATGTTTGCTAAATTGACTATTCTCTAGTTTGTTTTTAAATAAATTATATATATATATTTTTATATGTCATAGCATCGGCCGGGACGCGAACCCACAACCATCTGCAACCAAACTACTTGCTTGCATGGCAGCTGCGATGACATCTCGGCTAACAACGCTATTTTCATGTTTTTTGCTTATCTTTTTCTAAGTCTTTTATCATTATTGATAATAAAATTTCTCACTGAACATTTTGTCTACTTTGGTATGCAGATGGGGTTCCACTAGTAGTAATAATACATGTATGCAATTAGCACCCTTCCTGCTTAGATGCTTCATAGAGATTCTTAATAGTCCATATGGATAGTGAGATGCAAAACTCTCATGGAATTACCCCCGCCACAAATCATACCATTGTTTTATCAAACGCTCAAAAAAATCAAGAAACGTGACCAGCTCCTGGCCTCCAGTAAAGTCTTTGATGACACCTGGTCTTTAACTGCTCTTTCCTTTTCCTGATTATCAACTCCCACCTACCCAGCATTATACAATAGGAAATTCTAAAAGAAAATATTTATGTTTATATAAAAAATGCTTATTCCATTAATCAAGTTCTTAGAATCTCATCACTATACCTAACCACATAAGAGTATAACAATTGTACTCTCATAACAAAATCTAGCCAGATAACAAATAGAACATTATACAATCATATTATTGTACAATTTATTCATTTATCTATCCTTTATTAGTATGTAATCACTATTTATTGTTAATAAAATTTTTGTTGAAATGAATAGTTAACTTTTAGATAAATGCTGGCTTTGGCTTGGTATTTTTAGATCTAGTGTCTGAAACGATCCTAGCGCCTCACTGAGACGTGTCAAAGCATGAAACCATTGGTCCTAGGCTTAGGGAATGCTTTTCAAGATAGAAATTTTTAAATGCTTTCTTTAGCTGGCATTTATCAATAAAGCTTGTTAGAACAAATTAGCAGAACTCTTTTTTATTTACAAGCTTAAAAATTGAGTCATGTGATATGACTGGTTTTTTTTCTTAACTGATGTGTTTATTATATACTCAAAGATGATTTCATCCTTTAATGGAGGCAAAAATAATGATGATGATAACATTTATGAAGCATTGATATCCCCCCCCCCCCATTTATTGATTTCCAGTTTATAGATAATTAAAGAATTTTTATTTTATCTAATAAGATTTTAATTTATATTAACTAATTAAAGGGACAGGGTTACAATAATTGTATTTTTATTAACGTAAAGAATAAATATTAAAAAATCAATCTTTAACCGTCACTTAATGATAAGAAAATCATTTCATAAATTTAATATAATTCAGACAAATTTTATATCATTAAATCTCCATGTTGTCAATGGGTGGGATGGGGGGGAGGGGCATTGCCAATCAGCGATTCTGGTGAAGAAAATTCCATTATTTCAGAATTTTAATATTTTATAAATCTTTTTTTCTCAGAAGAGACTAGCATTTAAAAGAAAGAATTCGAAAATTATTTAAAAATAATTAAAGTACAAAAACAAAACTTTAATTAGCATTATGCAAACAGTAATTATGACAAAGGAGAATTCTCTAGCAAACCAAAGATTGAGTTTCATATTGATTACCTTGACAATTTGAATAATTTAATGAAGTAATTGCAGATCTTTTCTAATTATTTTCGCGTCAGCCGTAGTTCTTTTAAATTACATTAAAATAAGCAAATCACAATTAATTCTAAACGGTCACCAGAAAAAGCAATCCAAATAATTTACATTCAAACATAAAAATGTTTAAATGCGGTTAGAATAAGAAAAACAGATACACGCCTATGTATATAATTATCAACCATTGCCAATCCACAGAAAAAGACTTTTATTCAATCCCTTAAAGCATTTGAGTTCGTAGCTTTTTTATTATTATTATTGGCATCATCTTCATACAAAAAGCATTTTCCTTTTGCTGTGTTCGGATTCGAATACAATTAATGCAATCGTGACTATAACTAAAAGTATGAATCAACATATAAATGAAAAAGAGACTTAGAACACAGTATGTTAGAATTATATTTAATTACTAATCATTAAAAAATCCTTAATATCTATAGTAATATGAATATTTACTGTACATACATTTAATTTAATATTAACACAACCTTTAGGCATTACAAAAAAATTAATAAAAATCATCCCCCTTCAGCATCTTCAGAGTAGATTAAGCTAGGTATGGAGGCCAGTCCGGGTTCAACTTCATTCTTCCTCCTCCACGTTGCAGGCAGTGGCTTAACTAGTAAAATTGGGCCCGAAAATAGAAATTCAAAAAGAACTCCGTTTTAAAATTCGGAATTTTGATTTTTCATGTACACACAAAATTTTAGTTATTTATTTTATATTATAAATATTATATAAGTTAATTTAATGAAGGTATTCACTTTAAAAATCACTCTTCCTAACCTGCGCATTTTCTTCTGCTCAATAGCTAACACTGCCTAATTTGGCCAATTGAATTTCTTTTATAATCTTTTATTATTTTTAGTTTATAGGGGTTCGAACTCAGACTTTCAAGCATTCTTCAACTATCCACACTATCTCATACCACTTATACCCATAATCACACACATGTAGAAAAGATAAATAATCACTAATATAGCTATTTCGTGCTGAACCAGCACTCGTCAGTTGGTCCATATTATCATCCCCCACAAATTATATCAAGATAGCAAATCTTCATACTATAATGGACAGACTTCAATCTACTCCAACCTCCAATTCTTCAGCCATTCATACCATTGAAAATCTGATGATGAAGACCCAAATCCCATGCTAATGCCAATACTATTGCCACACCAATGTTAACCTGAAGTCACTGACCCTTCATATATAGGGCCTTATCCATATAAAAGAGGGATAGGAAGGATGTAGGTTTAATGTGTAAATATTTGAAATACAGGCATTCTTCATATACCTGGAGCTTGGTATATGAAGAATGCCTATATCTCCAGGTATATGAAGAATGCCTGTATTTCAAATACCTTGCCTATCCCTCTTCTATGTATTTAAATGGATAAAATCCTATATGTGACAGGTCAGAGTGACTTGAAGTCAACATGGGTATGGCAATAATA
Source organism: Epiperipatus broadwayi (assembly GCA_028023455.1). Classification (NCBI taxonomy): domain Eukaryota; kingdom Metazoa; phylum Onychophora; class Udeonychophora; order Euonychophora; family Peripatidae; genus Epiperipatus; species Epiperipatus broadwayi. Next base: position 2,642,923 of record JAQFVV010012555.1, read on the forward strand.
TTGCCACCGATTTGGGCTTTCCATCATCAGATTTTCAATGGTATGGATGGCTGAAGAGTTGGAGGTTCGAGTAGATTGAAGCCTGTCCATTAAAGTATGAAGATTTGATATCTTAATATAATCTGCGCACTCATTATATATATGTGATGATAATCTGGACCAACTGATGAGTGCTGATTCAGCACGAAATACCAATATTGGTGGTTATTTACCTTTTCTACATGTGTGTGGCTATGGTATCAGTGGTACGAGATAGTGTGGATAGTTGAAGGATGCTTGAAAGTCTGAGTTCGAATCCCCTCTATTTACAATTAAGCTCAAAGTATATGAAGAATGCCTGTACTTCAAATATTTTTAGTTTAATAAAAGATCTTTCAACGCTAGCTAAGGTTACCGGAAGTATAAAAAATAACAAGAAAACTGTATATATTACACTAAGTTCACTTTGCAAACAACTGTATTTAATAATTAATAAGCTGAGAAATTCTTAATCGTCATTTTTTCAGTAAGATCGTCTTTAATTAAAAAAATCACTTGAATTAATTAATTTTCTAGAGCAAGCTGTCTTTTAAAAATAATTTTATAATTTCTTACGAGACATAACAATGACAATTTATGAAATCTAGTTAATAATTGTTTTCATGTGAATATATTTTAATTTCCATACTATAGATTTTCAAGTTTATGGGCCTCTGGATTGCGTGGTCCCGCAGGCATTGCCTTCCTTTGTGATTCAGTAGTTATGCCACTAATTGCAAATCTCTTTTTTTACTTTTTTGATTACTCTGTCTTTTTAATAGTTCGGTTCTATTGTTCTTTGCAATCATTTACTGTTGCTATTTTTAGTTAATATTTCTTAGCAATGCGTTTTACTAATTGGTTTTCTGTAATCTAATCGTAGTTATCTATTTGTATGGATTAATTAAAATAGTTTTAGTCTTACTATTTGTACAGATTAATTAAAATACTTTGATTTTACCATATGTACAGATTAATTAAAACACGTTTAGTTTTTATGTTATTAACATTTTATTTGAATATTACTATTATTCTACATACAACACTTTTACTTCAGAGCCACCTAGCTTGAATAACCAATAGATATTAGATGGTATAATGTTATAATATCCTCAAACCCAGATCACTTTCTGGTTATTGCCTTTTTTTTTTATGTGTCATAGCATCAGCCAGAAAGTGAACCCCCTAACCCGGGACAATTGCTTGTAAGGCAGCTGTGCTGACATCTTGACCACCAACGCTTGCCTTTATCAATGAAAATTTAAGCTGTAATCAATGTTCTTATGGATTAGCAGCCATCTTTATCATCTGTATATATTGATTACTCAAGCTTATATTGGATAACTCTAGGATAAGAATGATGAAAAATGCTCTTCATGGCATAACAATAAGCTGAGAAAGTTATGTGATATTGCTGTTGGTATTTTAAAACAAGATGAAGAGAAGCTATGTCTTCTGAGACACTAATTATAAAAAGAATGCAGAACAAAATTTGCCAATCTTGCCCTTTTTTCTATTTGCTAATAATTTTCTTACAATCAAATCAATTTTTTTTATAATTGTGATTGCATATGTTATGTTCTCCTTGATATCTGTCTTATTTTCACCTCCATATTCTATGTACACTTTGCCAATCGTTCTTAGAATAATTTACATTATAGTTTTCAACAATCACAAGAGACAATTGGCATGATGCCCTGTGATATTCTTACAATATGTCATCATTATTGTTTTTAACAATTGTAGATTCATTTCACTACATCATATATTATTAACCAATGAAATATATTTTATATTTGTCTACTTAATATAAAAATAATAAAATGTTTATAATTTGTGATGTTACGTGATGTTCTAACACTAAACGGAGCAGACTATGGCTTCAATTTAGAAACTTTTCAATCCTAAGTTCACCATATAAACCACTGCTTATTCACTTATAACTTAAATTTTCACTCATATATTAACAATTTATGCTTTATTTTTATTTTTCATTTATTCTAAATTAACACGTCTAGTTTTACATCATATCTTACAGTTTTCTGCCATAAATTCCCACATTAACAATTAGAAATTAAATTAACTTAAATATTATCCACTTTAATATCTGATTATTCTGAAAACTTGAAAATATTTTGTAATTACTGCAATCCCAGACACTGTGACATATTCGTAATTAATATTTAAAATTCTAAGCAATAAAATTAGACAATGAATAATAAATCTAAATACAAAAATATTCTGGCACTTAGAAGAGTAAAGGAATAAAGAAATATTATGATTTTAAAAAAATCTCACCAAACACTACTTTATTGGCATTGTGAATAATCTTTTCTACATGATTTCTCTGTGGATAAAGAAATGTTCAAACACTACGGTTCTACAGTGGGGCTATTTTAAGATGTTTTACTTATATAGAACACATATATTATGCTCTAATATTCCAATGTTGGACAAAGATTTTCAATTTTTTCCATTGGTCTTTATTTTCTTTTGTTCAACTTTCCTACGATAGTTATGTGAACTTGTCTTTACATCTATGTAAATCTATTCACAGAACAAAAAAACTTATGAACAGGTTTATATTTTCAGTGTTACATATTAGATAGGCCTTAAAATTATCTTTATAATTACTAAAATCATTAGAATTACATCTATGTATCTGCCTGAATCACATAAAAAAATCAACCTATATCATTATATAGCAGGGGCAGGCAATTGTTTTGGCTCGGGGGCCACATAGGTTGGCAGAGGGCCCCATCAAAGGCCACTTTGTGGAAGCGGAGGTTAACAGAGGGCTGCACCTTTTTTTCATCACACAATAAACACCCTGCTTTATTCCCTGATTCTCTGTATTAACAAAGAAATATTTGTCCATTTTTCATTAAACACATAACATTCATTCCCGATTTTACATTTTTTCAGAGGGTTCATGGTTTCACTAAAGTTGGAAATGTATATATTGCAATGACAAAATTGAAATTAATCAGATCAATGAAAAAGCACTGCACATTGTATCTACACTGCACATGTGTATTGATGTGGCCATCCTACTGAAAAGTACGAGATGAATATTCGGTCACGCAATGGGAAGGAAATCTCAGTCCAAGGCAGATTTTTCTGTTTGTCTTGGCAGGCCGCATAAAAACACTTAGCGGGCCAGATGTGGCTCTTGGGCCGCTATTTGCCCACCCCTGTTATATAGTATGATTATGCTAAGATTACATCTTAAGGGTTTAGATGAATGCAATTTAAAGCATATATGCTTATCTGTATAATTTTGTATTTATTTGTTTGTCTGTTTGTTCATTTTTTTAATGTAATTGTCAGTTTTGGCAGGGTTCCCAGCACCAAAAATGCATTAAGGTTGTATCATAATATCATCTATGTTTTTCCACTATATAAAAAGGTATTAATGTTACCTTTAAGGTATTACATTTGAATGCCAGTTATTTTAGTTTCTAATAAAACTATATCCCTAATTATTTGGAAGTATTTAAAGACTTTATTGCTTAACCACATATAGATAACATAAGATGACTATGGGATACTGTAATAAACACCAGTAATTTTGATGAATATTTATCTCAAAAGGAAATGACAGGATTTTAGCGCTGCAATTCATAAAAAAACTATTATTAAACAGACTATCTTTTAAATTGCCCTTTTCATCATAGGAATGATACTATTGAGACTAATCATCATCATCACTATCTGATTTTTCCACAGAGACTTATGAAGATCAATATTTTTATAAAAGCTCCCTGAAAGCACCCATTTATAGATTCATTGCGCAATTAAAATGAAACATTTTTCTAAAAGTAAGACTGAAGTCTTTACAATTAATTTCTGAATATTTAACTGTCAGGTGCAAATTATATTTTAAAAGGGAGTCATATATCTTCAGTTATTATTAACTTTCATCAGGCTAACAAAAATTGTAAATGACTTAATGCTACATGGGTTCTTCATTCATTTACTTCCTTTCTAATAATACCCTTGACGTAACTTAATGGTCATTAAAAAAAAAAGAAGAAACAATGTAAAGATAAAATATCAATTGGAAAAGAATGTGCACCCTATCTACCCCAATTAGCCATTTTCAAACTAAATGAACCATTAATAAAAAATTTCTGTAATGCAATTTTCGCTACACTACCCTCAAGCAAGGCTTTTAACAGCTTTTGGAGGAATATAATCAAACACATGACCAAAGATGTATGATCCCAAGATATGCATTTCATGCTGAACCAGCACTCATCATTTGGCCCAGATTAATAGTATATTTCTGCCTCCTAATGTCCTGCCCTTTTACTTATAAAGTACCTGTGCTCTATTAACAATTGAAATAAATATCAATTTTTCCCATGTATTTTAAAAGTACAAAATCATTTAGAGTACAGCCCTGGTTGATTTAGTACAATGATTATAGTGTCAGACCCTTTCTTCAGCCCAAGTCATTTCCAGTATTTGAATTGCTTATAAACTTCTGAGTGATAAATCATTTACATTAGTGCAGAATCTTTATTCAGTAATAATCAAAACAAAAAAACATTTAATGAATTTTAAATCTTTTGCAGTTTTTCCAAGATCAACTACAGTAAGTTTTTGTAAAAATTATTCAGATGCTGTTTTTAAAATTATTAATAAAGTAGAGAATTAAGATCAAAAAAAAAATAAAATATGATGCTGAAGGTAATTTAATAAGTATTTTTTTTGTTTTATCTTCAAATGTATGAATATGTTAATTTATTTACTGTCCTACATTCCTATTTTTTAATGGACACCTTATTCAAAATGAAATCAAACATATAATTGAAGATTACCTAATCCCAGATAGTAGTTACTTCTAAATTATAAGAACCCAATTTAATGATATTCTATTTATATATTTTAAACTATTTAACCATCTTATATGTAACATTTAGTTTCTTTTAACAAAAATATATGATTGTAACAATCTAATCTCATATATATAAAATTTTTACCAATATTGAAAAGATATCTCCAAGTTTAATACAGTATTCAGATCCATAACTTATCATACTAGTAAACTTTTTCATTTTTTCCATCTATCTCACATATATCTCTCTAGGCTTTTTACATTCTTTTGGGATCATTTATTATCATGTCTTCTAACAATATGATCAAGCAACTATATTTCAGTTTTTTACTTCTTTCAATGATGTCATGCTTGTTTTCTATCTATGCATTTCATTTTTGATTTCTTGTTACTCTTAACATAATTTTTCCATACTTCATTCAATGATCTGAAGTCTCAATATTGCTTTTTTATTAACCAAGGCTCAGATCCATAAGTCAGAACTAGTAAGACACATATAATAAAAACCTTTCTTTTCAAACATGTAAGTACATTTTCTTTTAATAACAAGTTATTTCTAGTAGAAGCACTCTCCAAATTGAATTTTATGATTAATTTCACTCATTAAGCTTTCATCTGCTTCGATAATCTGATCAACCAGGTGATTGATTAACTGTGACTACTAAAGTCTTCAATTCTGTTACTGAAGCTACTAAGTTTTGACAGGAATTAATTGCTTCATAGTTTGTGTTTGCACACATGTATGTAGGTCAATAATTGTTAAATTCCAATAAATGAGCAAAATAAGCATTGGTGATCCTAAATATGTTAATGACATTCAGGTAACAGACTGAAAATTCAAATACAGCTGGCTTTATTGTTGAATCTGAAAAAAAGATATTTGTTTGGAACCTCATAAGAAAACCATTTTTCATGCCATAATTTTTAATTGTAGATTCTTGGTTGAACATCTAAAAAGAGGATATTGGTTTGAGATAAGTCTTAGGTGAAATATTTGAAAGATCAATAAGCTACTACAAACAAGTGGACTGGTAATATTTCTCATGGTAATATTTAATTGAATATCCACAAGTTTTGACTGTTAATAATAGTACTTAGGTTAGTATAGAGCACCCTTAAATAAAACTTTTCTAATGCCCTTATACTGCACCTATAGGATATCTATGTTTCATTTTCATACAACAAAATAAGTAAAATAACAACTCCATATACAGCGAACTTAGCTGCAGTAATTATTTCTTTGGGCAGCAGACATACATTGAAGTCTGTTTTGAATGGCAACAGTCCATCTTTCCACTTATAAAACTATTAAAGTATTGCAACTGGATAACATTCTTAAATTGATAATTATCCAGGCTAAAAATTGCTGTCAGATCTTAATAATTATATTAATCATTCATTCGGTTAAAAATCACCATACCATTTTTAGCCTAGATATTCAATTAAAACTTTAATTCAAGATTAAAGGGTCTATTATTATTAAACCCAAACATGTGGAATAATTAATTCAATGCCACTCCCTTTTTTCACATGTAATATTTTAAATATACTTTTAATTTTCTGTCACCACATATGCTTTAATCACATAAATAAAACATATTAAAACAATGACTCCAAAGATTTATTTCATAAAGCAGCTTTTCAGTTGGCCCCCATCACACTCTCACATATTATTATTCTTGCTCAATAACTATCAATAAAATATTCTAAACTCCCTGAACTTTCAATTATATCATCTCTTCATCAAATAAATACTTTTTTATTATTTATTAGACTAGAAATTATCATATTATTTTGGCCCAGATATACATTTTAAACTTTACATTTATTATTTAAGTCAATAAACTTTACTTCTTTCCTTATTACTTTGTTTACTTTGTAATACTATACAGGAAAGATTAATAAAAATATAAATACACTTTAGCTTATCATGCTTTCAACTATGCGGATTCAGAGTGCGAAGTCAGATTTGTAAGTAAATTAATATATAAGTTATTCAATATGCAAAGTTATCAATTTATATATACCACTTGTGTGGTAAAGCAACACATAAATCCTTTTTATTTATCATGTGACTGTTATTTGCAATAAACCACATTTCTTTGTATTTTCTCTTTCGATCATTGTGCTCAGCGCAAACTAATTTTATGTTATACAGATCAAAATTGTGATCCAACTCAATCTCATGCTCCCAATGGTTACAATCAGTATATGACAACATAAGTATTTCATATGCATTTAATTTCATTGGATTTTTTAAATTGAACAGATGCCCATCTAGCTACGTCTTTATGTGAAAAAAATCAAATTAGTTTGAATTTTGTCCACATAGTGTAAATTTTATGCCACTTTTATGGAGTTTAGTGATATTTTATACTGCTTGTAGTCTAAATGTAGGTAATTTTTCTACATATTTTGCATTCTATGATTATTCTTGTTATCTTTTTATATAAATATTATAATACTTATCATAAATAAGTTTACAATAATAAAAAATATAGATTTCATTATAACTGATTGAAAAAAGCTATCAACTGATTCTAATTAGAAACTATTCTAACAAAAGTAATTTTATTTCATTTTTTGCATTTTTATGGTTATAATTTCTAACTTATTTACACAAATATTATAATACTTATTTGCTGGTTTAGCATGAAATAATTATATTGGTGATTACTTATCTTTTCAACATGTGTGTGATCAGGTGGGTCAGCAATATGAGATGGCACTGAGAGTAATGGGTCGTGTAAAAGTCTGAGTTCAAATCCCGCATATAATACTTATTTAAATAATGCTTATAATAAAAAAATCAAATTTGGAATAATAATGATATAAAACAAGTACTTTTCTTAAGAGTAGTATGAGATACTGTTTAAGTATTTAGCAATGTAGCCAGTGAGGATTAAAAAATATTGTATGAAATAATCAATTCAACTCCATTCCATGTGTAATATCTTATATATATTTATAACTTTCCATTTGGCCACATGTACTTTAGTCTTATAATAGATATCTGAAAAACCTAAGTGTGCCCCAAGATGCATTTCATTCTGAATTAGCCCTCTTCATTTGAACCAAGTTGCATCTTCTACTATATCTTTATCATTTGGAAGATTTGCCAGAGATTGTAATCTGAACTAAACTGATGAATGCTGGTTCAGTATAAAATGCATCTTGGGAGTTCCTTCCATATTCCTCATCTATATGATAAAAATGTAAGCATAAAATGGAGTGTTATTAATATATATATATATGCTATAAATAATATTACCAGGATGTATTTAATAAGCATTTTATAAAATAAAACCAACATTTGACTGTTTTAAAATAATTTACTTAAGTTATTTCTATGCATTTAAATATGAGAATGTTAAAATAAATTTCCAAGAAGAAAGATACAGAATTTAAATGTATATTAATTATTTAAGCAAAGAGTGCATTTGAGACAGCCGAGATGGTTTAAAAACTTTTGCTTTCCAAATAATTCAGTACTTGCTAAACAGTTTAAAAGCAAGTCTTTTGAGCTAAATATATCCTTCAACCTTTAGTGACTTAACCTTTTGACTAACTTATACACGTGATAAAAAAATATTTCCACAATAATTTAATAATATATTAAGAAAGCAGCGATAAAACAAGTGAAATATATAAACTACTTTAATTAAACAATTTTTGTTAAATTCATCGCTATTATTTATTATTCCCAGTTAATTTGATTTTATTTATTTTTTAGAAAGTGTTTTTTTTTAATATTTTAAACCACTGATAAAATATCATAAAGGGAACTATAGGGATTCCAGTCAGGAGATAAAATCACCGGGACTTTATTAAGTGCTCCAATTCCGCCAAACTGGCAGCCATTGTCTTTGTAGCTCATAGTTTCCATTTAGCCACAAGTATATAAATCAAAGTCTAATAAATTTTATTTCAGAAGCAGATAAGCACAAGTAAATACAGGTAGTCATAAATTTGTAGATGATACTCTAGTGATATCTGGGAAGATCAAATCTGATTGTCTTTAGCGTTTTAGTGTTGGATCTCGAAAAATTAATTTATTTAGAACATCTCAAAAGTCCACTTTCTTAGCGCAGTTCTCAGTTTCATGAAAAGATCAGACTATATACATTTCACTCCAAGATGAAGGTCTCTCCAAGTTCAATCCATCTTTTCCGATTGCTAGCCTCTCTTCTTTACATCACTCCATCACACTTCCTTATTTCATTCATCCATTTTACATGTGGTCTCTTTCTAAGTCTTTTACAATCTTTTGGATTTATTAACAATAAACAGCTAAATTTTTAATAACACAAGCCTAAATATTTAGTATAATCTGTAGTCTATGCAAATATTTCAAAATCTTTTATAAATTAGTCATATTTTTCAACTCAAAAATAACTTTTGTAAAATTAACATTCTAAGATCATTATTGTTATCAAAAGTATTTTCCTTTTCACACTCTAGTGCAATCTATTGTAAGCTTGAATTATCAGTGACTACCAGATGGCAGTGCAATTTTAATATTTGACTCATTGATTTTTGTGTATTAATGAGAACCTGGGATTCAAAGCTGGAACAAGTGCAGATATAAATCCAACAGTTTATTCATGTGTTCTATCAAGCTTTTAATTTCAAATAATAAAAAAAACACCCTAAAGACAAGTAGCGGTGTAATGATGATGATATTATTATTGTTACTATTGAAATAAGCGAAATGTTTACACTTTGCGGTTAAATACTACTATATAAATATGATTTGCGCTAACAATGCCTAGGCACACAAAGCTGAATTTTTCTAAATTCTTTATATATTACAATAATACAAAAATAAATATATATAAGTGTGACTGAGTGCTTTCAAAAGACACACTCCTCATAGTCATATCCATATTATAACTAAAGAAAGTAGTTAACTGCAATGCAAATTTATGCAAATGACTTTATGTATTCCATTTCTTGGATATATTGTAGCATGTGTCTTTTTTGTTGATGGTATGATTGTCCCTAGCAATAAAGCAAGGTTTCACTTTTCTTTTTAAATCATGTCACCCTCTCCAAACAACAACAGGGTCCTGTGTTTGGCAATCATGTTCTGCTGAGTTGCAATAACTAGGTGAAAACTAAGTTGCAAGTTGGGTCTGTTATTGCTTTGTTGTAAGAATATATTTATTGAGACAGCCGCATAGATAGTGAAGCTCTGGTCTTATCGAAGTATGAGGCATGACAATTTGCTACAAGACAGGAAATTTTGTACACCACTTGAAGTGTTTGCGAGGGTGGTAATCTGTCTTTGGTGTTGTTGATTAATTTGTTGGAGTGAGGGGGGTGAAAGTACAAATGGTACTTTTTATTAAAAATCATACAAGTTTTTTATGCACATTTGGGAAGTATGGAAGAAATAGCCTTTGTTTATTGAGATTAGCTGTGTTGTTGTTTATCTTCGAGTAAAATTGTCTAATTTTCTTATCAATAAGGTTATTATTGCTACTGGTAGTACTATTGATGTTGTTGTTTGGTGTTATCAAGTTGATTAGTGATCATATGAAAAATAATTTTCCAGTTTTTAATGCAGTATGAGGCATGACAATTTGCTACAAGACAGGAAATTTTGTACACCACTTGAAGTGTTTGCGAGGGTGGTAATCTGTCTTTGGTGTTGTTGATTAATTTGTTGGAGTGAGGGGGGTGAAAGTACAAATGGTACTTTTTATTAAAAATCATACAAGTTTTTTATGCACATTTGGGAAGTATGGAAGAAATAGCCTTTGTTTATTGAGATTAGCTGTGTTGTTGTTTATCTTCGAGTAAAATTGTCTAATTTTCTTATCAATAAGGTTATTATTGCTACTGGTAGTACTATTGATGTTGTTGTTTGGTGTTATCAAGTTGATTAGTGATCATATGAAAAATAATTTTCAAGTTTTTAATGCAGTATGTGAAAGTATTTTTGATAGCAGTGTCCCATTCCTATGTTACAGCTATTTAAAATAAACATTAATAATCATCATCAGTCATCAATTACTAAAGGCAATCTCATGCCACTTCCATTGTCATTCTGACTTCAACCATTTTTTCATACTTGAATTATATTCAACTCCACTGATCTCATTCTAAAAGTTAAGATGCCCTTGGTCTATATCTCAACATCCTGCCCCAAAGTTTATTGTACTTAAGATTTTGTAAAAAGAACATGTCTCAAAATAATTCCTAATCTTATTTTCTTCAATCTAATCATGTTCAACAGTTATCTTTCTATACCAATTTCACTCAATATCATATTATTGCCCCCCCCCCCGCATCTAACTTATTTTAATCACTCTTCTTCAAAATTACATTTCCATTTTATTCCTCTCTCCCTCCCTAAAAAAACATATTTTGTGACCATATATCAGTGTGCTCCCAACAAAGATTCTAACAAACATCATCCTATTTTTGATAACAGATTATTTATTTAAATCGCACTTTAAATTAACTCATTTTATATGTTCCAAGACAGAATCACCTAGCCTTCATTCTAATTCCCTTAAAAATATCTGTATTATCCTAATATGCAATGTTATAAAGTTATTGTGGTTAAAATTATAACAATCAACATTCTCAATCTGTTACTATGGCAACATCCTTTAAATAATAAAGGTGGAAATCCACCTTTATATTTTAGTCTAATATATTTATGTAGATATTAAAGATTGCAACTTGATTACAAAGATTGGAATTATTAATTAAAAAAAGTTTAAATAAATCTCATTAAACAGGTAAATATAACCTATCCTGAATGCATACTGACAAATAGTCAATATAACATTCAAACTGCACTCCAACTATGTATTAGTTACATAGTAAAGCTAATAATGTCCAAAGCTATACAGATAAATATATGAAAGCAGCCAACACTTATACCAATATCAATAACAATAAACAATTTCAATTTGTTATAGGATAATCTCCTTTAAACAATAGTCTAATATATTTATATAAACACTTAAAGATTGCAACATATATGATGGATAGTGGTGAAAATGTTCTTGATATGATAATACTGTGGATTATAGTGCTATTGATATATGTAATTCTCAATAGTATATATTCTTTTCTACAATTATGTAATTCTAACAAACTTGTAATGTTAAAGTTAATCTGAAAAGGTAAATCACACTATAAGAAAGTCTTAAATGCACCGAGACAACATTCAGATACCTTTATATTAGTGTGGTCCAATATGTAAATTAGGCTTGATATGTAAATAAAGTGATTATATGTTTCATTTTTTCGATAATGAGCAAGCAATTTTTTTTTATTGATGGAATGTGAATCTCTTGCAATAGCCCAAGCCTCTTTATATTTTCTTTTTCTCTTCCTATCATCCCTATCAGCACATATTGATCTTACATTGGAGGGTGAAAAGATGAGACCCATAGCTCATAAACAAAAAAAATTAACCTGTATTTATCATTTTATTAACTGTATTGTATAAATATGTATGCTGAGCAATTTTCATCCATCTGTTGGTGTAAGAGTCACCATATTACACAGAATTATAGAATGGGACAAGCGTGAAATTTTGTATATGACTTGAGGAGCATGTTCAACAGGTATCCTGTGTTTTGCATTGTTCAATAGATTCTTAAATGAGGAAGGGGGGCAATCTGAAGCTAACTCTGTATGTGTTCGCGCAAATATTTCGAATGTTTTTGTTTTTTTTTTTCAATTCGAGGAACATAAAGTAAGATTTTTTCCCAATGTTAATTGTAGAGATAAGAATTTAGATTCATAATATATATAGTGGAATTTATTGCATATTAGAATTATATAGATATTTTTACGTCGAGAGGTCAGCGACAGTTGCTTTGTAAGCAGTTGTCCCGGGTTAGCGGGTTCGCTTCCCGGCTGATGCTATGACACATGAGGGAAAAAAATAAAATAAAATGAGTATTAGGTGACCCTGCCTAGCGAAAAATAAAATCGAAATAATTTAAATTAGTGGTTTACAAAATTAAGTTTTAAAAAATATTTATCATTATACTAATATACATTTCATAAAATAATTTAGGATGTAAATAAATATCATCACTTTGTCAAGCGTTGGTGGCCTAGCGGTTAGCATAGCTGCCTTCCAAGCAGCTGGCCCGTGTTCGCTTCCTGGTCATCACTTTGTCAAGCGTTGGTGGCCTAGCGGTTAGCACAGCTGCCTTCCAAGCAGCTGATCCGGGTTCGCTTCCTGGTCAACGCATTTGACATATAAATATATATATATCATCACTTTTGTTTACTCAATATTTTAGATGTGATAAAGTGAAAGTTGTAGCATTACCAATATATGCCATTATAGTGATGAGAATTTAGATTCCACCATTTTAATAGCAATAAATTTATAGTACGTGCAATAGAAGGACAAGAATATTTTAAAAGTGATTAAAATTAATACTAATTATCTTTACTTTGGAAAAAATAAAATCACGTTAATTTAAAATTGAGATTTAAAATATTCAGTTTGAAAAAATTTCGTTCTTGCATTTATCATTTTAATAATTCATTTCCTATATAACATCTTAAGCCGAATACAAAAATTATATCCCTTTTGTTTTCTCAATATTTGAAATGTGGTACTGTGAAGATTATAATACAACATTATAGAGCAGAGAGTTTAGATTATATCAATCTTCCTTTATGGTCTTTTTTATTTTGGAAGCTTGTTTTACCAATATTATTCTCTCTTCACGTTGATCTTATTATATTATTAATATGTTAGTAAAAACAATCAACTCAATAAATATTATAAGTCAAGGCAAACTAAAAGATAAAAAATGTTGGTGGCTTAGTGGTTAGCATAGCTGCCTTCCAAGCAGATGGCTCGGGTTCGCTTCCTGGTCAACGCATTTGACATATGAAAAAAAAAATGAAGGAGGGAAGATAAAATTTGCTACAGATTTCAATATAGAAATAAAGTTCATAAATATATGCAAATGAAAAATATTTGACGAAACAATCACGTCAGTATATGTTACTAGCAAAAATTGCAAGCACATTCTAAAAACCATTTTTATATAAAATTGCAAATACATTTTCATATCAATGGCATACATTTTGTCTGCCATTGAAATATAAAAGAATAAAGCAACTTTATTTAAAAATGGTTCTTTGGAATCTGCTTGCAATGTGTCCTAGTAATACATTCGGACGATAGTTGGGTGAAGTATTTTTATTCCTAAGTGCTACAGATTTTATCAGCAATAAAAATCATTTATGTGTGATTTTAGTATGGCACAAGTTTTTAAATTTCATATTAATTAGTTGTGTATTGCTTCATATATATTATGTATTATCGATATCTGCCTTGAAATATATATATATATAATAAATGGGAAATAAATTTTAGTGTTCTTGGAGCAGATTAACAATATGAAAAAATTAAATCTGTATTAGTGAATGTCAAAACATGTTTTCATTTGTTATATATATAACCAATTATGAAATTATTAAAACTATATCATATAGTACTATAAAGAAATGCATTTTGTGCCCTCTACCACCTAATTATTAAACTAAGATATAAGATGTTATATAGTAGCCAAATTCTCAATACAAAAAACACCCTGTTTAATAATTGTATGTGCTTTAACTTTCATGCTTTAAAATAAAGCAAGAAAATTTGCTTAATATAAATAAAATTCAAATCTTGTCTCATTTGTGGTTAGCATTATTGAGATTTGGTACAGGTGAGGGTCTGTCCTGAAACTGATCCTGGGACTTTATATCTGCCATAGTAGATAATTCAGAATTTAGATATTATATAATAATATCTTGGATAAATAGTGAAGTGGTAGAGCATATTTAAACTCTCACTCATTATAATACATTAAAGATCAGCCTTTCAAGCTAATGTGCATGTGCTTTTTATGAGTGTTAATAATAAATGAATACTTTCATTCCCAACACAAGATATAGTATAAATGAAATATCTGGGTACATCCATATATAATTAATTGTAGTAAATATACATCAACATTTTGGCCAGATCATACAGTCATCTTTTACATAATATATGTTACAAAAATAGTTGTAGAAGCACTGTAAACTTTGACATATAATAAGAGCAAATGTTCTATTAATATTATTGAAATAAAATCCTTGTTTTTTACTTCACCTTTGAGCGGTAAGTTTTAAATTACACTTTACGCAAAAAAGTGAAGCTTAGTATTATTAGAAAAGAATTAAATGGCTGAGTGCTTTCAGAGAACTTAAGTCTCCATATTCATAACCTATTTTGGGAGTGTCAGTTTACATTGAGATTTTAAGTGAAGTTTAGTGGTAATTTATGCAAAATTTATTCAAAGTTTTTCATAAAGACCATTTTCTGGAGATTGCAAAACATGATTCTTTTTGGTTTATTGCATAGTTGTTATTTGCAATAAAGCATGCCTCCTTAATCTTTCGTTTCATATCATTGTGTTCAGTGCATTCTTATTTATTTATATCTGTAGTCTGTGAAAATCTTTTTTTAAATTAATATATATATGTATGGGTGTTTGTAATGAAATATCAAATGTTAAATTACTATCCAATACCAAATTAAAAATTTAAACCAATAGTTTCCATGGTAATGCAGAATTCTTAAGAGTAAAACTAAGACAAAACATGACATTTACAAAGTGGATCCATGACATCCATTACATTTTGTTTCAAGCTCACCTACCATATATGGTAAACTCTGAATAATAGATCACAATTTTTATAAGCATGTTTGAAATATAATATATATGTATATATTATTGTATTATTAATATACAGTATTTTTATCATATATTTATAGATAACAGAAATGTGTTTTTATGCATATATAAATTAAAATTATACTATAAATATTTTTTTAAAGTAATGTAATTATTAATAAATTGAGAGAGCTCATTTACATATATATGTTCTCTCATTTGCAATCACTCAATAATAATAATAATAATAATAATAATAATAATAATAATAATAATAATTATTATTATTATTATTATTATTATTATTATTATTTCTGGACCATATCTTTAGTTTTTAAAAAATGACACGAACAATGAAGCCTGACGGACTCTTCATAATCAGACTTAAAAGTGTTTTCTCAGTTCATATCTTCTATTCATAAACCCAATGCCTTACCAAAAAATGATCTATTAGCATGATTATAAATTTAGCCATATAGCCTACTTATAAACATGACTTTTTTTATTCCATTATAAATCAAAAGTATTTTATAAATTAAGTACTGAATGTCTTTTAGAAAAATTTAACTTTATTTAAATTTTCAAATTACATTCAACTATTAATAATAGTACTCAGGTTAGTAGTATGTGAACAATGTGTTGAAAAGTATTGTTCTCTCTTCTTCAGGTGTTGATGGTCTGACCAATGACTGTACTAGCATGGAAATGTATACTGAATTTTAAGATAATGTTCTAACCAAGGGAGCCATCCTTAAAAATTCAATATTCAAGAATCTAAAAGTCCAGGTTCAATTCCTATGCTAATACTGTCACTGGTTAAGCCAGCAACAACTGAAGAAGGGAGAATAATCTCTCTTGAAACATTGTGCATATATAGACCGGTGTCCTACTACTAACAGTTGAATGTAATTTGAAATTTAAATAAAGTTAAATTTGTCTAAAAGACATTCAATACTTATTTTATAAATTCTCTTAAATTACACTTAGAAAATATTTTATCAGTAAAACTACTGTATTATATCAAATTTCTGGAAGAAAAAAATGTCTGTGCTTTCAATTTATTTAACATTTTAAAAATGCAATTAATAAATAAAATTGTATTAGATTTAATGGAGGGTTTTCCATGATGAGAAAATGGACAGTGTCACTCTATTTGTGATACAGATTTATAAAATTAATTAAATTTAAAAATTTTGTTTTTAATTTTTATTGATTTATATATTTTTTTCATTATTTACACTTTTATAGCATATAATCATTATATAACATTGAGAATCTATATATTTATTTATAAAAGCTTTTTACAGCAAATATTTTTATGCCCTTATCAATGTAAATGTAACTTATTTCCTGATTATCACTGTTATGTAATTATATTATTTACTTAAAATTATACCAAAAAAAGCTCAATGAATTATGTTTATTTCCATTTTTGATATTAATTGAGTAATATATATTGATATAGCATATACTGCACCTTCAAAGTATAGTATACTATCTTCCCATAATTAAACTGACAAACCAATTAACTTTACTATTAAAAGAAGTTTTGAATAAATAGTTTTTAATTTGTTCAAAACTTCATGTAATATTAAACATAATTAAAATGTTATTTGAATTGTGGGAAAGTAAGATAGTATGTGTGCGTGTGTGTTGTTGTTTTGTTATTCTTGCATTTGAGAAATTTACCTTGGCAGGAAAAGTTACTGTAGTGAATTTTTGGATGTTAGATGTTAATTTAGTTTTGAATTAATATTTTTGGTTTATATGTAATACTATATATAAATAATGTAAACAATTTAAATATTGTTTTTTTTTTAATAAAAAAAAAATTAAACTTAAAAAAAACATTTCCTTCAAGCCTTTATAAATTTAAAGAAAAAGTACTAGTATATGATTATAAATTAAATTATTTTATTTTAACAAATTAATTTATATATATATTAAAAGGGGGAAAAAATCAGTGTACATTAAAATCAATTTGATGGGATTTTCTTTTTCTATGAAACCTCTGAAGTCAACAATTATTTTTACATAAACCTTATTTGTTTATATAAATGCTAATAATATCTCAAATTAAATTTAATTTTTGTATAAAAATTTAATCTATAAAAATTAAATTTATATCATAATATGCTGAAGCGAATTAAGTTTTTAAAAATAAGAAAAATTTATTGAATTAAATATATATATAAAACAAAGTATTTTGAAAATATTTTCGGATACTATAAGGAAATGTACAATAATAAGAAAGGCATCGGTGCAAATAATATTTGATATTAAAAAAAAAAAACCTTTATATAACATTTTTTGCTGTACGCGCGCGCGCACACACACAGAAAAATATAACTAATCAGTTTGCAAGTGCATTTATGATTTCCTCATCCTCTGATTAATAAACTAAAAGTATTAAATATGCATGCATGTTAAAATGAGCTATTTCCAAAGAACATTTTAAACAGTTAACAAAGAGATAAATTATATATATAATAATTGTAGCTTAATCCACTGCGCATGTCAGTTATTATTATAATTTTAAAAAAAAACATCGCGCTATATAAATTAAATATTTACAAAGAGATAAATACTAATCTCTAATAGCAATGGTTGCTCGCCATTTTTTTCTTCCAATTTGGCAAATTTTATCATTGCATCTTGTGAATAATAATCTATATAAAGCATCTTTTAAAACAATGATTCTAGAAACATATAGTATGCTTTAATTATACTTAATATTATGAGGGTAAATATACACAAAAATCAACACATTTGGTTCCAAGGTCTCGGCATTGGTAATGAAATTCATGAATGGTAGTATACCATGCAATGCTTTTAATAAACTTGTATGGGTGAGTTTACATATTGTATATACATGTTGAAAATGTATAAAACAGATGCATATACATGTGGATACATATACATACTACATTAAAAAATTAAAATGTATAAAATTAAAATATATAATCACAGTTGTGGGAGGTACTATATGTGATTCATTAGTGTGAATTAATTATATCAATAATAAGTAAATAACACATAAAATTATTTAAAGAAGATAGTAAATTAAAAGATCTAAAGCTAAATTGTATTATGTTTGAATGCTAGAAGTGCCTTAACAGGAATCAATCCAGGATTAACCCCCATGAAACTGACACTCTACCAACTGTACTGAACTGTATATAGCATGGATTCATAATAATTTATATATAAACAACAACAACAACGTGATGATGATGATGATAATGATGATGATGATAATAATAATAATAGTACAATGGCATTTAACTTAACTTTATTTGTTCAATAGCAATTAATCTAATTAATAATAAATTTAGTCAACTGAATCCAGCAAAAATAAAAATTAAAAATACAACTTTTATTTATCGAAACTATAGTCTTAAAAAATACTACTAATTGTGTCAGTAAACTCTCAGTTCTATATTTTTTAAGAGAATGAAGAAAATAAATGATAGCAACATAAAAACAACAAAATAGAAGCCTATTAATAATTGTAACTAAGAAATGTATTCATTGAAAAACTATACACATATTATACAACTCAAATACATTTCTCACATTATTTGCAAAAGTAAAACAGCATGGAAATATGTGCATAATGTAAAAGAATCATCAATCATCGACATCAGACTTCTTTTTTTATATTATAGATACCGATCATCACAATCCTTTCCAACAATTCTTCAAGAGCTTGAGAAAACATAATGAGATAACCAAACTATCACTTACATGGGAACATTTTTTAAAAGAAATTAATAAAACTTTATTAAAATCCTTAATATTATTCAATCCTGACCACTTTAAGTTTGATCTTACTTTGATTGGATAAACAATCTACAACTTGTTCTAGATTTTCATTCTACTACTACATCACCTATTGTGTTCTATCTTAATTAACTCTTTTAAATTTTATATATCTTCACAGTGATCATATAATAACACCTTTCAGTAGAGAGTAAATTCTATTATACAGAAATGTCAGATATATTTATAAGCTTGCCTACAGCATGGTCATTCATGGAAACTTCTACATAATTTATTTCTTTTGCCTGTAAATTTATTTTAATATAAAGTATATTATAATCCTATATATATGATATTAATATCAAAGGAATTATATGTCTAATCACATGGATTTATTTATATTGGTTAGATTTTTTTAAATAAAAAATGTTATCCGACCACTAATTTATTATTTTAGAAAAATTATTTAAATGTTTTATTATTAAAAAAGAATTATTTAACTGTTTTACTTTATTGGATTATAAAAAAAATTAAATTGATATTTATTTACTTTGGACAAACTTTCCACTTGAAATTGATCTTTAAACCAAAAAACATTTATTTGTAAAATTCTTTAAAAAAAGACATAATAAAAATGTGGTTTCTTTTTAAAAAAAAAAAAAACTATCTACGTGAAAAAACACTGAATTGGAAATGTGACTTGTCAATGATAAATGAAAAAAAAAACCAGATTAATATTTAAAAAAATAAAATATTTCTATGGCATTAAAATAGAGATCAAAGTTAGAAGATAATGAATGTAAATAAATGATATATATGTGGATGTAAAAATAAAAAATCATTGCATATCTATTATTTATTTAAAGGAATTTTAAGATATGCTTTAATTTCTTTATTTAAAATGAAACACTTTCTTTATAAAATGAATAAAAAAAACTTTTATCACTGCAGAATTTAAATTTACAATAGAAATGTATTGTTGTTTGTTTGTTTGTTTTGCCTAATTTAAAGATAATGCAGTTTTTATTATTGTTATAATTTTCTGAGCGTTTGACATTAACATTAGAATCTTAGAAATCAATACCACACATGCATTATGTAAATATGTGCACCTTATTTAAATGTGGTATTGCTTTCTTTGGCAAAAGATGAGTGCTAAGATTATGACCATTAACTTTGAAATCATCCTCAGCAAATTATACCAGTAATAAAAACTGTATTATCTTTTCTTGGTTCAACATTCAAAACATTTATATGTATAAATTATAATAAGCACAATAAAAGATAAAAAATATTTCTTTGAATACCAAAGAAATAAAACTATAAATTGCAAAAGGAAAAATGAAATGTAGTACAATTTTCAATCAAATTGCAAAAGAATAAAAGAATTATATAGAATAGGTGAAAGAAAAAACCAAATAGTTTTTTACGTAGAAAATATATTCAAAAACTTTTTTTTTCCATTTCAGACCTGCTACTTATTGTAAGCATAAATGATCAATAATTGCTGGATGTGTCTTACACTAAATGGCAGAACTGTAGATTAAATAGCTATTTGTTGAAAAGTATTGCGTTAAGCAGGGGATATATGATATTTTGTGGAAATTTAAATAACATGTTGCTTGATGAAAGCTTGCTTAATTAAATTTACAAACTAGATAACATATCATTATCAATTATCAATATTTTGAAAAAATACTGATTTCCACAGACTTTTTTTATCTGCTTCATTCAACAAGGTAAATGACCATTAAAGATCTTTTAGAAATCACAAATATTACAATTTTAAGAAATCATTCTTCTTCTTAAACATCTCTACATATACTGATTTAATTATAATGCTTATATGGGTTTATTTGTACTTCAAGTTGAAATAATTTCATGCTATTTAAGATGGAGAAAGTTTTAAGAGACCTATTACTTTACTATTAATCTGTAAATGTATTATTCTTTTCTTTTTCTGTAATATATATAAACCATATGGAATTAATAGCATATAATTATGTGTTACAGATATTCAACAATAGTTCATAACATATATGAAAAAAATCACATGGCCAACAAGACAGCACATGATCTTATCTTACACATAATGCTATTCATTAGCAAATTCTATCTTCCCTGCTTTTATGCCATCTAGTGAAAGCTTTAATAACCAAAAGATTCAAGGTTAGTAGTGCTTATTAAATCTTAAACAGTGTTGTCTTATCCAAATACCTCCAGACTAGTTGTTGGCTTATGGTTTTCATCAGTGATGAGGTTTTGTATTTCTTTTTGAACTCGAGCATTAGATTCAAAAGGTCCAGATATTAAATATAATATAAACATAAAATTTTAGAAAATGCTTAAAACTAAATAACTTTTGTTAATATTAAAAGAAAATTTTTAAAATTATATATATATATTAGCATTGTGCAATTCTACATATGCCATTAATTATACACATTTAAAATCTCTTGCAACTCATGGCTATTTTAGCATTTCAAGTATTTCAGTACAAATTTTTCCAATTTAAAATTAAATTTAATTTTAGCACATTGTTTCATTGCCTTTTAAAGTATGAAACATACTGTCACATTTTGTGTTATAACTTGCAATCCAGATATACTAGTGCCTTAAAATTTTTGTGGTGAATGGTTAAACTATGTTGCTACTGTATTTCCCTGAAAATAAGACTGGATCTTACATTAATTTCTGCTTCAAAAGACACCATAGGGATTATTTTCAGGGGATGTCTTGTTTTTTCATGTAAAAAATCTACATTTATTTATGTACAAAAATATACAATTATTCAAGTACTTCTCTTTACAGAAAGCTGTAACATTTTTATCCCAGGAGTCCCCCACAATTTCTTGCACTCACAGGAATACCTCTTTCTTTTTCATTCATCTTATCTGGCAATCAGATTATTATTGTTAAAATTTTCCATTAATTGAAGATTTGCAAGACAGAAATGGTAACAAAAATGATTACAGTTAAGAATGGTTTGTCCACACAAAAATATGCAAATACAAAAATTCAGAAAATGTTTCTGTATTTCACATGAGCACATTAAGTAGTCCATTATAACATATGGCAGTGAATTGAATTATGATGATACATATATGACACAACTACATCCATCCATTACCAAGTGCACATATTGTAAACACTTTCCAGATTACTTGTAATAGCTCTGTTTGGGTATTTTTTTAAATACTTTTCTTCAGGAGAAACACTGATGATTTAACTTATTTTAATGTAATCTTTTGGGAGGAAAAAAAATGTTTAAGAAATCAAACTAATTTTTCTTTTATCTTGAATATTTAAAAGCTATCATGATGAAACTCTAAAACTAAGTCAAATATTCTAAATCTGAGTCTTAAATATAAATAAAATAAGTACCTAAAAATATATAAATGAAATTATGAATTGTACTGACTTGTGACAGATAAATTGTTTCTCTATACAGATAGAATTATGTTTGTTGAAAGGAAAGTGTAAAAGAACCATATAATTTATATTCTATTTATTTAAAGCATTAATGTCAATATTGTTTATTAATACATTCATTCCTTTATAATTCCATGTTTATCACGTTTCAATGGGATGATGATCTTAACTAAGATTATATTTGGGGTAGAGTTTATAAGGATGCTGAAAAACCATGCAAAAGCTTTTCTGGTTATAGTCAAAATAAGAGTCATAGATCACATGACCCTATTCTCTTAAGCTTGTAAGTTATAAACATTGAGGATTGCCAATTCCTCAACAAGCTTTGTGAGAAATGCTTAGCCAGAGAAAGCATTTAAAATATCTCTGTCAGGAACCCCCCCCCAACCCCTGGCCATGGCTTCATGCTTTGGCAAACATGGTAAATACATATGCATTGATGCAGATATGGCTCTGTAGACAGCTTGGAAAGAAAACCAGTTATCTTTTCACAGGGATATACTGTACATAATATTACAATTTTTTTTATAAAAAAAACTGAATATAAATAAAAATGTATTCACTTAAAAATTATATATATGTACAATAAAAGATTATTAAAAAATGAATATAAAAGGAGTTTATATACTTAAAATCTCTAATCTTAATATATTCCCCACAATTATTAACATCTGAACTAAATGCATCTTATGAGTCATAGGAAAGCATTTAGTATTTAGAATTATATGTATAATTTTACTTTTAAATAGTAAATTCCATTAGTATAAAAAAATCATTTAATATAGAAATTTACCTTTGCTTTTAATAGTTTAATTCTTTATATAATACTCATGACGATATTTAGTGCTCTAGTATTTTGAAATATTTCCCAAGAGAATCCATTAACATTCCACTTGAAATTTTTTGGGGGTAAGAGAGGAGGAGGGACTAGTGTGTTCCTCATCCCAATTTCACCAAAACCAAAAAAAAAAAATTGAAAATATCTCTACAGTACAACTGTTCATCTTTTCATGAGGTGCTAAAAATGGTTAGCAGTTCTTATCTTCTGAGAGTCCCCAAGTCAAACTATCAAACAGGTATTGAGATAAAGATGTTTGATACCTTTGGTTCTTTTGGTGAGTGAAGGATGTTCGCAAATTGCATGAAATAGTAAAAGAAATTAGTCTGAGTTTCAGTGTTTGGGAATATTTACAATATGGTGAAACTGAAATAGTAAATGCACTGATAAACCTTCCTCCCTTTCTGAAAACCAATTTGGAAATTCTATTTGAAGTATTTATTATAATTTGCCTTTTCTTTCACTATCTTCTTTGTATTGGATATATTATATTACATATAAATAATAAATCACTTCATATACACTTTTACACACTTAATACCATACTATTTCTTTATTTCATCATTTGTGCTAACAATTTCAACTATTCTCTAGTCTTCTTCAGAATTGACATTTTGTTTAATGAACTATATGCTTGGTGAAGACAGCTGAACAATGGAATAAAGAAATTGAATAATATTGAATGCATATATATATAGTAAGTTATTCATCCCATCATTACTTATGTCAGCAAACACTCTGTTTTGCTTTTACATGCTTGTTACAAATTCATTCCACTGCTAGAAATCCTGTTGTTTATTACTACATACATTGCCAAAATCTTTTTTTATCTGATAAATTATGGTTTTGAGAGAGATTTAACCAGGAGTTGAATTATTGTTAGCACAGTTTGTGTGGCTGTTGCTGTACAGGAATTATTTTTCAAGTGTCTGTACCAATTTTTTATTTTCTTTTTGTTTTATGTACTTAGGAATTGAACAAACCATCATTGCTTATGAGAATAAAGACTATTATTTAGTTATCTAGTTTTTGTTTGATTTAGCGCAGTGGCAGAGTGCCAGATTCTGGAACACAAGGTTTGGAGTATTTCTGACCCTCAAACTTTTTATGAACTCCTGAGAAATAAAGTCAATTTTTTATTTTTATTTTATTAGAGTATTTTATTACAGAGAAGAGCAGAACCTATATAAATACTTAAATGTTGGTTTTATTGATATCATTCTGATCTCAATACCATATAATGATCAGCCATCAATGCTGAAACTCAAACCATCTTCTCTTACTATGTATGGATTTCAAAAACAACATCACCCTTCAGTTGATCTAGATGAATACCTGAATAACCCCATCCATGTCAGAAACTTGATAACTTTTGTCACACCACTTTCACACAAAATAGGATCTGGTAACTAATCCACTCTTTACACATTGTGAACAGTGAGAAACATAGTTTGATACAGTGGTGCAGTATCAGATTCTATAATGTAAGGTCCTGAATCAATTCCGGCTATGGGTACTTGAACTTTTTAGGAACACCTGAGCAATAAAGTCATTCAATCATTCTTATTTCCTTAAGGTACAGCATGTTAAAAATGATTTGGAATTTAAAAAATAAGAAATCAAAGTGCTTTTTGTAAAATAAATTGAGCAAATAAATAAAATAATAATTCTATTTCCTATCTCATTAGTTTAAATGAGGCATTTTTAAAGAAGTGCACCCCTCTTTCTGAATTTACATGAAGTTTCTAGATATATAATTTCTTAAATGAAATCTATATATTTTTTCTTTTTTTTTTTACATGTTCAACAAATATATTTTTCCCCCTCATTAGTAAAACTAATTCACAATTTAATACTATTGAATAATTGAAAACATCTAAAATTTAGTTTAAAAAATAAAACAAAAAACGTATAGACTAGAACTTATTTTAAAAGGTTGGGGAAGGGGGGTCTTGATTTTTTTTTTTTTTTACAAAATCATTGATCCTTTCATATCAAAAAGCTGACATTTTTTTAAAGTTATTTCTAAATCTTAGTGCTATTAAAATTTAAAATTACAACTTTTTAATTATTAAAAAATTATACCCAATGGAAACATTCCATCATCCAGCAAAAACCAGTAATTAATAAATTATTTGAAATGCCTTAAAGTTTTGGAATAACTTAAATTTTAGATAGTAAAAAAAAAAAATCTTTGAATTAACACTTTCAAGATGAAGTCTTAAACAGCTGTACAAGTTAAAGAAAATGCGACTGTCAAATTATAATTTTACTACCAGGAATTATAGGTTTTAAAAAGAGATGCATCCGCCATTGGAGAAAGAAAACACTTTCGTGGGTATGTCTACAACAGCTTTTTTTATTTCTTTTTTTAACAAATATGTTTTTGTTTTCCCTTTCTCTCTCGGTCTTTTTTTTTTCTAAACACAATGATCCTGATTTAGTATTATTGCAGAAAAAAAATTGCATAATAAATTAAAATATGACTTTAAAAAAATCTTTCATTTAAAATTAAAATCTACAATGATAAATTTTGCTTTAGAGATCCCTGTTTAAAAATACAAAAAACAATCAAGGATCCATAACTCAAAATTTTCTATTAGCTAATCTTAAAATATTTTTTGGACAGTATTTGTATTGAAATAAATACATATGCACAACACCTCAATATCTTTATTTACATTTTAATATCAGTAATTAAAAATACAATAATAATAAAAGAATATAAATACCTAACTATATATATTAATTTACTAAATAAATTAAAACATTTTTAATAACGGAATTTTTCAGTATTTTGATCAATAATTTGGATTACTTCGTTTTCAAAAGAATTAAGTGGCTTTGATTGAGAGTTACAGTGGAGGCATGATATACACTATATTTTGTCCCCCTCGTATGCATTGTACACTGCATATAATAGCTCACATTTTATTGATAAACTTTGATTAGAATGGAATGTATATTATTTATTGAACTGCAAGTATATAATATTTTTCAATGCAGACATATAATATGCATATATAAATTAAAATTATAGTATTAACCTACTTTAAAAAATAATAATATAGTTATTAATAGTAAATTGAGGGGACACATTTACCTATATTTTATTGAGTGTGTGTCCACTCATTCAACAAAAAATAAAAATTAAAAAAATTACTTTTTTAAATAAAGGAAATAGTAAAATGTTTTGATTTTTATTATAAATATGCTCTGGGTGGTATTCTTTTTTTTCCAATAATTTTTCTCTTATAAAAACATTACAGTAATCTCATTATTAAAAAACTATGATCTCTGTAATTATTGTGGTATTTATAAGTCAGTATCAACTTTAACTGTCCCATATTCTGACAACTTTCTTTATTCTCAATTGCTTTAAGTTTTCAACTTTCAATTTAATATTAAACCATTATTATGTATCAGAATACAATAAATTTGACTTCATTCAATAGATATTTTTGTTTAGAAATTAAATAAATTTTCAAAAAATCACACTTGATTTTCAGAATTATTTAAAAATTAGATTTTAATCAAAACAAAGTGCTGTTTCATCATCAAACTTCAGGTGAAGCAGATTCAATTTGAAAAATGAACAAAATCTTCTTTGTTTGATATTTGTTTTTAAAATCTCAATGAATAATTTTCTGCAATCACAATTTCCATGGTAACCATTACTCAGAAAAATATATCTTTTATATTCAAAAGTAAAACCTTTCTATAAAAAATAAATATGTAATAATATATATTTTTAATTTCTAATAACTATCACACAATTACTATGCAAAAATAATCATAAACTTTTTTAAAAATCAAATTCTTAGTCATTTGTAATATTTTCTCTAAATAATATTGCAAAGTTATCACAAAGTTTGAGACTTCCAAGAATATAATAAGCGCTCATTATTGTGGAGCTTACCATACTTTGAAATTCCTGCTTTTTCGATTCTCCTGACATTTGCAAAAAAACTTTAAAATGAAAATATGATTTTAAAAAAATGTGAATTTTAGTTTGAAAAAAAAAAGGTTTGCAAAATCTCTCAGTAGAGGATGAAAAACACAAATTCAATTTCTTTACTCTGGACAAATAAAACATCAGTCTGAAAAACAGATTGGTTAAGAATGTTCTAAAAATTTGTAACCCTTTTAGCATTATGCTTAGAAAACATTTTTTATGCAAAATAATGTACATCAAATTCAAAAAAGATAATAAAGAATAAAAGATATGTGCTTTCAACATAAATTGAAGAAATTTTAGTAATATTCATACTTATGTGTGACTCTCTGAGATAGAAAAATGGCTACTGGCATATTATCAAATGTATGTATAGATTTATTTATTTTTAGAAATGTGATCAAGTGCAGCACTAAGAGAAAGAAAAATGGTTGTGTTATAAAATATATTACTTTGTGAATGTTAGTGTGTTCTTTTATTTATTTACATGTTTATTTGAATGTTTGTCATTTATTTAAATAACGTATAATTGAAATTAAGTATATTGACATAATCTAGTTTGCAGCTTCACTGTAGATAATTTTGTTGTTCATTTTAAAAGAGAATAAGATCATTGTACTTAAACAAATACACTATTGTAAATAAATAAACTATTGAAATCTTAAAATTTAAATAAAACGTTTTTGAAATTTAGGTAACTCCTTAATATGGAACCCGAGACATCCGCTTCTTCTGTCTTTGCAAAAATCCACCACGGTTTATATTTCAGACCAAAACATTATCATAGTTGAATATAAAATCAATTTTTATTATAGATTTTGAATGTTGGATTATAGTTGTTGTTTTTTCATGTGTCATAGCATCAGCCGGGAAGCGAACCCGCTAACCCGGGACAACTGCTTGTAAAGCAGTTGTCACTGACCTCTCGACGACCAATGCTTGACATGTTGGATTATAGTTCTTCAATATTTCAGCAAGTAGTGCCTTTAAAAAATTTATCCTTTAAATAAAAAATATTAGTAAACAATTCTGACACCATTAAAGTAGTCAACACTTTTCATAAACAAATTTAAACATTATCATTTCTTTTATTTAATATTTAATTCATAAACTGACTTAGTGTTAATTCAAAGAACTTGCAAAAAAATAAAATTAACTTAGAAAAATCAGTTAACATTTTAAAATATAAAAATTTAAATGATAATTCATTTCAATTTTTAAAAAATAATTTTTAAATGTACTAAAAGGTATTATGCTTTTATGATACCTTTTAATACATCATTTAAAAATTATTCAAATAAATATATTAAATGAAAAAAAAAAAATACAGCAAACCTTTAAAGTAGAAATTAAATTAGTATAAACTTTATTTATAAATTACACTGACTGCAGGTCTTATTGTTGTAAACCAAGGCAAAACTCTCCATACAGTAGTGCCACCCTGTGCCAACCAGAGTAATCAATGAATGCCAAAGGCTTGTGCATAAAATCCCTATCTAGTGCCTACTCATCCAATATTCCCAGACTAGTTTCTGGCTTGTGGCACTAGATAGGGATTTTATGCACAAGCCTTCTGGCATCCATTGATTACTCTGGTTGGCCCAGGGTGGCACTACTGTATGGAGAGTTTTGCCTTTGTTTACAACAATTATGTGCTAGTATGAGATGGTGATCATGTGATGTTTAGGACTTATTATTAATAAATCAAAATTCAGATGAGATTTCAGTTCACATAGTATCAAAATGATATGTACTAAAAATGGCATTAAGAGTTAAAATTAATTTAACTTTTAGACAAAAACATTATAATAGCTGAATATTTAATCAACCTTCACTACAGACATGGAATGTTCTGCCTAATTTAAAGCAACTGTAGAATAGTCAATTCTAGAATTCATGGTTCGTAAATCATAATTCAATTCTGTTGCTTCTGATGGTTAAACTTTATGTTAATCTTCATCTGAATGAAATCGCAAACAAACCATTTATTTATTTATTTTTGTAAATATTGGATTTATATTTTGTTGCTGCAACTTTTTTTAATATTAATCGTCTTATAACTCTTTTAAAACAGTAGCAACATTTCCCACATAATAATGCCACCTAGGGTTAGCTATAATAATTAATAGATGCAAGAAAAGATAATCTTGTGATATTTTGATACTTTTAAATACAGACAATCTGACAGTGACTAATTGCCAAATCGGAAGATCATGTTACAACCTACAATATTTTGAGGGCTTAAGTACTCATCAGTTGTTGTTTTTTTACATTAAGTAACCAATAGTTTTTCTTTTTATTACGATATTGCAGTTGTATCAGTTTAGTTCCATATCCCTTGTACTTATCTGTAAATTATTTAATGTGATTGAAATTGGAAATTATAAATCCTTTTAATTTAATGGTGATAAGAAATGATATTAATTTATGATAGAGTCATGACATCATAGGTTATTAAAGTTTATGCTACAGTTCCACTTATAACAAGCTTGAGTAAATTATGCTAAAGGCAGAGACAAGCAATTACAGACTAATAACATTCAAGTATTATTGTGTGGAATTGTAGTATCCTATAGTTTAGACATCTGAATCCCCTTTTAAGAGAGAAATTAACATACTATTCATACAAGTAAGTAAACATCATCCAGATAATTCATCATAGGCAAAAGCCTCTCCAACATTCTCCTATCCTTATAGAAAAGCATTGAAAGAAAAGACATTACTCATTAGGATCCCAATGTCAGAGTAAAAAACTTCAATATATTAATGTCTCCTCTATATAAAATTAGATATCCACATACTGACCAAGATGGAATGAATAATTGGGTAGCTATGTATATATATAAAAGATAAAAAGTTTAATCAAAAATAAGATCGTATAATTGTTTGGTGTAGTAAAAGTTATAGTGCAGTCAATATAGATTTTAAGATTCATGTGTTTGATACTTCTATTTTATGGGCATAAGTTGACCATAAATGTGACACATAGTCAGAAAGGGTGATCTGAGTTTTTGTACCTGTGAAAGGGATGCAATAGAGTGGAGTTGAGATGAAGAGTGCACTAATTTAAAAAAAAAAAACTTAAATATTGTTTAGGTGAAAGGTGGGGATTTACTTGTAGTTATATGTTGGACTACTTTCATCATCTAGAATTGTTTAAATGTCTTTAAAAAGATTCGAACTTTGTCTACATTTTTCAAACACATTCAACTGTTAGTAATAGAACATATATTAATATATAACGTTTTGAGTGTTATTATTCTCTCTTCTTCAAATGTTGCTGGACAAACCAGTGACAGTTCTATCACAGGAATCTAATCAGAGATCTTTAGATATGTCACTACAGAATTTAATATGATGCTCTAATCAGCTAGGCTACTATGTCAAAGCAATAGGCAGTAAAAATTTGATGTACTTAACTATGAGGGATGAACTTCTATATATACTAAACCTAATAATGTTCAAAGGATTCAATGTAAATACATGAAAGCAGTCAATACTTAAGCAATAGCAATATCAATAACAATCTCAATCTGTTGTCAAGGCAATCTCCTTTAATCAAGAGAGGTGGAAATTCATCTTCACCTTTGATGATTAATGGATGTTGCTTTGACAGCAGATTGAGATTGTTGATTGTTAATGATAGTGATATTGTTTAAGTATTGACTGCTTTTAAGTATTTACATAGAATACCTTGAACATTATTAGATTTATTATACAAGTAAGATATGCTTGGAATGCAATTTGATAATTATAATTGGAAATTGAATGATATCATTGACTATTAGTTAGCCTGCTTTCAGAAGAGATTATATTTATCTCTTTAATGAGGTTGTTTTAAACTTTTTTGTATCAATAATTTCATTCTCTCTGGTCAAGTTGCAATCTTTAGTGTCTATACAAACATATTAGACCATAAATAAATGTAGGATTTCACCTTTATTGTTAAAAAGTGGTTATCTTGGCAACAGATTGAGATTGTTGATTGATTTTGATATTGGTATTGTCTAAATGTGGATTGCTTTCAATGATTTTCATATATATTTAATTAATTTATGTAAATAGTAGAAGACAATAATCTCCTAGACAAATTTTATATTAAAAACATCTTTATCATGTTTTGTAAAGTTTAAATTGATCTCAGTTTGTTTACCCGATTATTTTCACCTTTAGCAGTGAAAATATACTATAGTCATTTTTTTAAAAAAAATTATTCTGCTGCACATATATAATAATTTTAATCACAAGTATGGGTACAAATAAATAGCTAATCATTTTTCAGTGGTGTCAAAAGCAACAATTATGTTCAAGAAATGCTTCTGATTAGTATATCCAGCAATGAAAATGCTTAAGGTTATATTTTAATCTTTCAATGTTTTCCCCAGTGGGCAGTATCAATCATCATCACTATCTTCAAACATTGATCCACTACAAGATTTCAAGTTTAATCCAGTTTTGCTAATCTCTAGCATTTCTTCTCCACATTACCCCAACACATTCTCTTACTTCATACATCCATCTCACATGTGGTCGCTTTCTAGGTCTTGGAATCCAATTTAAGATTGCAACAGTTTTACTATTGCCTTAATTTATTCATGACTATTACATATAATTATTAAACTCGCAATCAGATATATAAACACATAAAAACATTTATTTTGGTAGTACTTTGTTTCCTTTTAAAAAAACACAATTTCAACACAAATAAATGAGAATTAAGATTTAAAAAGGATTAATGAAAACCAAATTGCGCAACAGAAAATAAGACGTGATCGTATTTAATTAAACTATTTCCTTGATGACAATTGAAGTTAATTTTTTTTTAGATACTTAATTTATCTTAACATCGGTTGCATCGCAATGAAATTTAATTGTAAAGATATATTAGTACGATGCTTACAAATAAATAATTATAAATACAGTTATAAAGAAACAAAACACTAATTTTTTGAACAAAACAGGGCTTCATATTATAGCAGCTAGCGTACCTGTTTTCCATGCCTTCAGACTGAGATTCAAACCCAGGCTTGAAAAAACAAATTTGTGGCAACTTACAAGTGAAGTTGACTTTTTTATTATTATCCATAATCAGTAAATGGATATTAGTTATTTTTTGTTCGAATATAAAGCATGACATAAAATCTAAAATCATCACTATTAAATTGCTAGATCAGTAATGTCTTCTCTTCAGAATGCTTTTTATTGGTGCTATTGAAAATGCCTCGTTTCTTGAAGGGATTGTTTAAATCCTGTTTTACCTTTTTTTGAAAAATTAAATGTTTCAAAACAATATGACTTATTTTCATATATTGTAAGAAAAAGATATATAAAATATCATAATTAACTTACAAAATTGATAAATATCCAAATTAAAATTGATTGCATTTTAATGAAATCTACAGAACTATTAACAAATTGATTATGCATGTAAATCTTATTTATGCAAATTTTATTTTAAAATATTTTTTGAAATTAGTAATAAAATTACAAGGTAGCTACCATTGACTTACGTTAATCATATAGCAATTTATAAATGGAAATAGTGATTGTTTTCTTCAGCATGCTTTGAAATGTTCTATTATTCATATAACTATGTGTAGTTATTATCCAAATATTGATAATAAGAAATTAAGAAAAAATAAAACAAAATCGAAACAAGTAAGACATACAAATTCAAATTCTTTTCAGACATAACATTGAAGCTGATATTTTCAAATTAACATACATATAGATGCTTTGGTCTCATGAATAAGCCAAAATGAATTTTTAAATAGACCATTATAAGAAAAGGCTTCACCACTAACCTTTCATAGAGGAATATATAAATATTTACATGATCAATATATGTATCATGTTGCATAATATGTATTTAATTAAATAGTAATGCCAATATATACATATTAAGAATGTGGAAATATCTGTTATATTTTA
Organism: Epiperipatus broadwayi; assembly: GCA_028023455.1. NCBI lineage: Eukaryota > Metazoa > Onychophora > Udeonychophora > Euonychophora > Peripatidae > Epiperipatus > Epiperipatus broadwayi. Next base: position 2,676,408 of record JAQFVV010012555.1, read on the forward strand.
GAAAAATAACAATCAGATGATATAGACAGTGACCTATGAAAATAATAAACTATAAATATTTTTATAAATAAAATAAAATAGAATATATATGCCCACATTCTTAAAAATATTTCAACGGTAACATCTGTTAAAAATTGTTCATTTATAACATTCAATTCTTAGTGGAAGGGTTTATTGTAATATAAAGTAAGTTGCATTTAAAAGAGGTTCCCCTTTTAGATGCAAAAAGTGTTTACAGTTTACTATTTTCATTGGTTACTATCTACATCTGACTGTGATTTTTCTAAAATAAAATATGGCAGATATACTTAAAAAATATTTCAAAAATAACAACTATTAAAAATTATTAATATATATATATATATATATATATATATATATATATAATAGAGTGAAGTAAAGTGAATTCTTAATGGTTCAACTTCTGCTCAATCAACTACTATGTATCAAACAAAAATTGAATGATGTGGGAATTAGGTGCTCTTTAGTTTGTCTTTAAGAGATTGTTCCCAAAACACATCCTGCATAAAGAATGACACAATTTTTACATTGTATATATCAGCTGAAAAAATATAACTTGTGGCATAGATTTTATCCGGCATATATTTATTTTATACAGATATACACCATGTTTATATATTTTCTGCTTAAGGTAATGCTTATGTATCTAGGTAACAGGGTGCTGCAAAAATAAGAAATAATGACTATAATGATTGATACTTTATTCTTAATCGCTATTACATGCAGAAAAATATATAAGTATATGAAACACTTGTTTTATAATTACATTTTCCAAAATAATTTACTGATTAATACATATCTATAAAAATAACCATTAATATGTACAAATAAAAAAATTAATAGTGTTTTCATATAATAAATATGATGTAGCAAGAATTGTATGAAAGGGAATGGCAGTAAGAGGGTTAACTTATGGTAATGATGCATTAGTAAAGGGATGTTAGATTACTTAGAAAAAATACTAAGAGAAGTAAGAAGATGGCAAAAAAGGCAATTCAAGGAAAAATTGGATGGTCAAGTTTTTATAAAGAGATGCAAAAAGCAAAATGAAAATGTTTGGTAGATTTCAATTTATGGATAATAAGAGAATATCCAAAATAGTATTTAAAAATTTGGTTACCAGTAAAGGACAGGCAACAAGATGGGTGAGAAAGGTGGTACAGTATGCAAAAAATTTGGATAAAGACTTTATATCAGTACACATGTGCAAAAGATGGGATGATTGTGATAGGACAATTGTTGAGTGTTATAGTGGCAAAGAATGGGATAGAAGAATAGTTGCATTAATAAAAAATAAGGACTTGGAAAGATGGGGAACTAGTATTGAGAGTAAAAAGAGTTTAAATATATATAGAATTAGATAGAATATTAGTGTGAGTTAATTTACAATAATAGCAAGAAAATTAGTTTACTATTTAAAGTTCAAACAGAATAGTTAGCAACAAGGAAATATACACATAAATGAAGGAAATATAGATGATTTAGTCTGCAAGTTATGTAAGGAAAGCATGAAAAATATTAGTTCATCTGTTAATTAAATGAAATTGTCTACAAGCAGAAAAGGTACAAATAATGAAGTTGTGGGAGAATAAATATAAACAAAGTAATTATACAGAAAGTGGGTTATTGGGTTTTTATGCTGGGTTTGGAAAAAGATAAGAGGGATCTAGAGATAAAGGCCATAGAGTGGACAAAGATAATTTTGTGGAAATGGGATGGAACAGGATAGAGAATATGAGAAAAAAATTAGGCTAGGGAATGGAAAGAGAAGGTGGCTAACAGATTTCTCTGGGCATAGTGTTTGAGAGATTTCTGTTTTTGATAAAAGAGAAGCCATACTGCATTACATTGCAAATTTATATGGTTGTTAGTGATGTGCAAAAATATTTCCTGGAGTTTATTTAAATATTTATAGTAATTTAATAAAGAATTATTCTCATAATTCCACACAGTTTTTTAATATGTTTCATTTTAAAAAATACAAGTTAAAAAATTTAAAGTAAATATAAGAAAAACTTCTGTTATTATGCTCTGTCAAACACTATAGTACATAACTTTAATGGTATCTAACTAATTATAAATGGAATTTTACATTTAAAACAGAATTTCAAGCTTTGTAATGATATAATTATTTGTTCAAAGTTAACAAATAAAATTCACTTAACAAATATTTTGTTAATTTACTTTTTCAATTAATCGGCCAATAAAAAAAAATTATTTTTTTTATATATTTCACTTAATTTTTTTTCTATATTTACTAAGTTTAAATATAAATTTTTAGGATGATTTTATTTATAAATTTCTATTTCTAGTAAATCAAGACTAATTTATTGATTGCTAATATAGAATAAAAATTCAAATACTAAAATCAAATGTCGAACATTTATAAAAGTTGCAACCAGGAAGAATAATAAAAATGTTAACATGTTGAGGGATTAATTATATGATGATAGTTTTGGCATATAACAAAATTTTGATAACATACAGCAAAATTATTTTAATAACATTCACTGTGTTAGATTTAAATAATTTTTATTTTATAAAATTAAAAACAATTGTTGCAAAATAAAAATTATATTACTTCCACTGAGAAAAATTCTGTTATATTCCCAAGTGGTTTCTTCAAATATTGTAAAATATTAAATTTTTTGTCACATTTTTACTTACTAAAAGACAATGATTCATTTAAAAAATCGAATTAATTAAAAACAAGAATAATACAAAAATTAATATTTTTTTGATGTAATGTCACATTTGATGTAACCTTTATAATTTTGACACTGCAATGGTTATTCTCTGGCCTTTATAGTTTTGGCACATCAGATCTACCTTAATGTGATTATTTTAGAGTCTTCATAATTTTGGCAAAATGATTTGAGTTGGTTATTTCAGTTTTTTTCTAATTTTGACATATGACATTGATGCGATTATTTCTTAATCGTAATAATTTTGGTATATGATCCTTGATACAGTTATTGCTCTTTGTAATTTTGATGCATCACAGTTAATGTTATCACCCCTTATTATCATACTGACATACCTTACCAGATCTTCATAATTATGACACATCACACTTGACATGATTAATCCCTGGTCTTTATAATTTTAACATATGACACTTGATAAGATTATTAAATTCCTGGTTTTCATAATTTTAGCACATTATCCATCTTCATAATTTTATAACATCATCCTCAATGTGGTTTATTTTCTGGTCTATATCATTTTGGCATATTACTTGATTTGATTATTTCTTGATCTTCATAATTTTGTCACAACATAGTAAATGTGTTTATTTCCTGGTCTTTATAATTTTGGCCTGGCATTTAATAGGATTCTTTCCTAGACTTCAAATTTTGACACTCATAACGATTTTACATAACATAACAGTAATCATGTGTACCAAAAAAGGTCATGGAATGTTCAAATGTCCATCAGTCTATCAATGAATTAAACAATGCAGAGCTAGTAATATTTAATAAGTAATTTCAATTATCCTGAAAATATATATATATCCTCCACATTTAGGCCTTGTTTATAAACTTCCAACAAAAATTAACTCTTTTTCTGGAGTGTTCATTGAATAATAAACAAAAAGATAGATTATTAATTTTTTCTTTCATTTGTGTCTACTTTCTCTTTCATGAATTATATATAATTATGTGTGTATGTGAATAACAAATTGATTATGGTTTATTACCAGAATATGATTATTAATATAGAGTTTTGGGCTAAATGTTTCCTTTACATCAGTGAAAATGTGTATTTTTAAAATTACAAAATATTTTTTTTGTTTGCCATCACTTTAGTAAAAAATAATGTATTATATATATATATATACACATAATCTGATGTTTCAACTGTCTTGCAGTCTTCTTCAGAGTCACTCATTTCAATTTCTTAAAAATTTCCAAAAAAAATATTACAGCAAAATAAAGGCTGTGATAGATTAAGTTAGTTTGCATAGTAAAAACTTTTTAAGTAAGTTTAAATTTTACTACATCAAAAAGTTTTTAAAAGATTTTATCAAACATAGTTTCTCATTATTTCTTGTTTTTTATGTATGTTTATTCAGCTCTAAACATTTTTATCTATTCCAATTGTTTTGCACCAAGCTTTGGGGCATTTCTATTAAAGATTGAAGCATGCTCTAATATTATTTTAAACAAAGTCTATTCTACACACATTTTTTTTACTTGTATGTGTTTGCATAACAAGAAAATATATGACTGAAGGAAATATAATCTCTTAATTCAATCCATTTTGCTATATGCTTTAGTAAGGTGATCAGACTCAAAAAATTAACATCCTTCAATCAATCCTGTTAGTTCTGATGCTTGACTTTTATGAAGCTTCATACAAGCCATTCATTTGTTTATCCTGCATAGATTAGTATAGTGGTAGAGAATCAATCTCTGGAATTTCCAGATCAATTCCAGTTTTAGCATTATCAACATCATCATCCACCTAATCGATTATTTCAATGATGGGCAACAAGGTAACTGAATCACTTTCATACCATTCTGTCTTCTGCTTTAATGTTAACCCTATCCATTCTGTGATGTTATTCATTTATAACAGCCTTGGTAACCCTTTTCTTGACTCATTCACAATTCCAATCATGACATCCTTTTCCAGTGTGTCTGTCTGCCCCCCATGTCCAAAATAGGGTGTTTCTCTGCTTTATCATCTCAACAGCTGTCTTTGTATATATGTCTTAACCAAAACTCAACAAAATTATTCATAATTATTCTTTCTCATTTTTTTTACTTTACTAGCTTCAATTACTTTGATTAATACAAAGGTGCAGTCATTATGCCATTGGTTATCTCTGCACTAAAAATGTAACCATATTTCCATCCTTTAATTACAAAAATAGCAATTCTGATATATTTTTTCTGTTTTCCAATTTTTACCTTAGCTTACATATTAGCATATTCTTCTATTCTCATTTCCTTTATGCCATCAAGTGTTAAGTTTTAGTAAATAATAGATGCCAGGGAGTAGTGCTTAATAAATTCTTTCAAGTGTTGTCCTATACAAATTCCCTGAACTAGTTTCTAGCTTACTAAGAATTTGAATAGTACAGCACTGGAAAAGAATTTATTAAGCACTATCATCTATTAATTATTAAAGTTTACCATGATTTATTTATTTGTTTATTATATATGTGTGTGTTTAATTACACAAAAGCAGTCAATACTTAACAATACCAATATTAATAACAATCAACAATCTCAATCTGTTGTCAAGGCAACTTCCTTTTAACAATGAAGGTGGAAATCCATCTTTATCCATAATTTAATACATTTATTAGACACTAGAGTTTGCATCTTGACCATAGAGAATGAAATTATTAATTCAAACAAGTTTAAATAAACTTCATTAAATGGGTAAATATAACCTGTTTTGAAAGCAGGCTAACAAATAGTCAATTATAACTTTCAAAGTGCAATTATAACTTTCAAACTGCATATATATATATATATATATATATATATATATATATATATATATATATATATGCATACAGAACATGTTTAATGTATAAATAATACATAAGTATTTACAATTAATTATATAAAGTTGTGATAATTTATTAAGTGCATAGGAAGTATGCAAATACTTTAGAAAAAGGTTTTAACCTTTAACATATTATCCTAGAATGTTTATAATAATCAAATGATGTTGTTATTTGTCTATAGAAGGACATCTCAAATCTCAACCCAAGATAGCAACTTTATAAAGATAAGAGTGGCTGTCCTATCTTTAACCTAAATTCCCACTTATATAGGCCAATCTGAAGCATCTTGATTTGAGAGCATGAAGCTGTTACTCTCTTCACTTTTTAGTCCACTATTTCACGTGAGTTATATGAAGGAAATAGTGGACTTGAAAAGTAAAAAGAATAACATCTTCACATTCTCAAATCAAGATGCTCCAGAATGGCCTATATAAGTAGAATTTAGTTTAAAGATAAGATGGTCACTCTTATCTTCATAAAGTTTCTATTTTGAGTCTAGGTTTGAAAGGTCCCTCTACAGTCAAAAAACATCATTTGACTACTATAAAAGTTCAATGTGCATATGATAAAGGTTAAAACCTTTCTTTAAAGTAATTAATTATTTAATAATTGTATGTATATATTAAGACAATAATTACTAAAACATTGAATATGATGTAACACACATTTTGAACATATGTGCATATATTATGTTGCCCAGGTTGCGGGTTCGCGTCCCGGCCAATGCTATGACACTTAAAAAAAATGTATTTTTTTACAATTTATATAATACAGAAATGTGAATCATTAAAAAATATATAGATATATAGTAAAATATCAAAAAAAAACAATACTACTACTCTCTTTTTCATTCTACTTGTTATAAAACTCGATAATGATGAAATGCAAAAACCCAATTCTTAAGTGATTTTAAATCCTGAAAATTTTGTGTATGTGCTTGCCTATAATGTAAAAATAGTAGCAGCAGCAATTTTCTTGTGATGTTTTGAAACTACAATGCTAATAGTTTCAATGAAAATTAAAACATTTAAATAATATATTTTTTCACTCATTTCAAATGTTATTTATTTAATATTTTCTTTACAAAGTGGATAAGCAGATCAGTGGATTCTGAGTCAGTGGTTATTTGAGTTACATATATTTCAAAGTATCTACTAGAAGTTTCCAGAATTACAATCTCTCATACTCATCATAAGACAATAGATCATCACATGATCACCATCTCTTATATTAGCACATAATTGTGGCACTACTGTATGGAGAGTTTTGCCTTGTTTAATAAAACAATAGCATGCTAAATCTCACAATGTTAGCATCCCAAACTGCTAAGCAAATAAAAATGAAGCCTTTTGTTTGCATTTAACAGCGCAAGCCTCAGCACTTGTTTTATCATTAAGTGAATCAGAGATTGTAACTGGGAATATATTACAGGACATTACATGCTGTACTTTTACAATAGGAAAAGTTGTTTATAAAAGAGTATAATGATCACTGAGTTTGAATTCCTGCATTAAATGGCCACTTTTCTTGTGAAACACTTTTAAGTAGCTCAATGAAGTGAAAATATTTATCCCAAGCATCAAATAATGAAAGTAGACCCTAATCACTAGGTTAGTCCAACAGTCAATAACAAATAGCTAGCTAGATTGAATTTGAATGAGTCTATTATTAGTAATGAAAGAAATTAGTTGGTTTTTAACATCTTGCTTTAGGTTGTTGGTAATATATGAAAAGTACTAACAAAAAGTTAATTTTAAAAATTTAATAACAAGATTTCATATTTTACATTATTGAAATCTCTAAGAATAAGAATGATTATAGTCAGAATTGTGATTTGAAATAATATCGAATTTTGAATAGAAAATCAATACTTTTTTCCACTTGAAGTTAACTGAGAGCAAATTTAAAATCATCAATAAACACATTTTCAAATGTTATGATACAGCTAACAAGTAATTTCAGCCCAAAGCTTATCACGTGATTGATAATCAAAAACTGCTAAACGTAATACTATAATCAATTTCTGACAATACTACACACAAATTAAAAAAGTGAGTCGTGCCTCTTAAATAATTAATTCTAATAAGAAAATAAACTATTATAAACAAAATAAATATTTTAGTGCTAATATCTTTTCACATATTAGCACTAAAATATTAACATTATCTTACCCAGAGCAATTTTTTTTAAAAATTTTTTTACTAGATGTTAAAATTATTTAAGATATAACAATTAAAGTATGCCGTTTATATTACAGATAGTATCCAATGGTCATCAGTTGTTAAGAGTGTAGCAAGATATACTATCTATGCTAACAATCAACTAATATCGGAGGTAGTATCTAATTGTTATTAATTGACATGATGTAGTAGTTAAATAATACACTTCTTATGATTGCAATCAACTCTCTTCAGAGATTGTACCCAATGTCATTTGTTACAGTGCAACAATTAAACAATACAATGCTTATGATGATAATCAACTGTCATCAAAGATGGTATCAAATTGTCACCTCCACTTGTCATTCATTGTTAGAATGTAGCAATTAAGTGATGTACTATCACTGATGATAACCATTTGTGATACAAAAGTAGTATTCAATTGTTGGCAATTGTGAATGTAGCAATTAAACAACACCCTAAGCTGACAACTAATCCTGTTAGGTTGTAGCAATTAAAATGTCACACTGACTATGTTGACAATCAACTGTCATCAAACATTGTATCCCATTGTTTTTTGTTTTTTTTCCCATGTGTTATAGCATCAGCCGGGAAGCGAACCTGCTATCCCAGGATAACTGCTTGTAAAGCAACTATCGCTGACCTCTCGACCACCAATGCTTGACTTGTATCCCATTGTTGTGTGTTAGATTGTAGCAATTAAACAATATATATTATCTATGCTAATAACTGTCATCAAATAAAGTATTCACTTGCTGCTAATTGTTAGGGCATAGCAATTAAATGATATATTATCTCTGATGCAAATCAACTGTTATCAATAGTAGTATTCAATTGGCATCAATTGTTAGAGTTTCTCTGATGACAATCAACTGTTATTAGAGATAGTATGTGTTCAATTATTAAGTATAGCAATTAAACAATATCAGTCAAGTACCATCAGTAACATTTAATTGTCATCAATTATACAGACAAAAAACATGCAAACATATTTATTACTCTGGAAAGAGTGTAATGATTTGAATAGTTTGATATAATAATAGAAAGTGGAACTCAAGGTCCAATTGATTGCTACTTAGCTCTGTTACTTCAAGTGCTTGAATTTCTTATCATCTCCTCAGCAATAAACTACTTATTATTATTTAAAGAGTGCCATATATATATATGTATTTTTAAAGTGAAAACTTTATTAATAATAATAATATACATTTTTAAAACAATTATCTACATATAAATTTTAAATTTTACAGATCTTCATATTTATTAATTTTTAAAATAGAAATTCGTATAACATTACAATATTAGCCAAAAAATCAAATTTTGCTGAAATCCTTTCACAATCATAGTTTCATCTACTAACAAACAGATCTTTTTTTAGTAGCTGAAACCATGGTTGTGGAAGAATTTTAGTAATTTTTTTTTTTTGGTTAGTATTATAATGTTATATGAATTTCTATTTTATTTTTAATTACTGGTTTTAATTAAAGAATACCTATTTTGATTTTTCAATTTGCTATTTCCGAGACTCAAATGACAACAGGCCAATAATTGACCAAATTTCTTCCGTTATTGTTTTAAGAGGTATCTGATGCAATTGTCTATTCCAATTATTATAATACTGGTCTCTGTGTTAAGATAGCTTCAGCAATCAATACTATAAAATACTAATATCTCAATTTCAACTTCAGAAGATATGATATTCATTGAATGCTAAAGAACAGGATTCCCACAATAACTTTCTAACTAATAAGGTTTCTTGTTAAAAAAAAAAAAAAAAAAAACTATAGACTTTTTTCCTCAATATCTATATTTCACTAATATCATTATTCAAAACAAATGGCTTTAAAAAAAATACAATGTAAACATCCTACCAATTTCAATCCAAATCATTCATAAGTTTGACACTAATTAAGTTTGCTACTAAATAATGCCCTTAGTTTGATCTATTAGCAAAGTTTAAGATACTTTATCTTAATGATTAAATGAAAGAATAATTAAATGATTTGTGGCCTAAGATTTCACATAAAAATTCACTTTGAAATTCTAGTACTGGAAATGACAATTGGCCTATAGTGCATGGATTCTTAACTCTAGAATAAACTACTCTGCAACTATCCTATTGAAAAGGGGAGATTACTACTATATAACTGAAAATTAAAGAAGTCATCGATGTAAAAGCACTACCATCATACTGGTAACAAATTTAATCAATAAGAAGTTTATAACCTCAAGACAATTTCTAATTAGATGAATGAAATGACAGTCTATCCATGATCCATCCTGAAAGTAATATGCATTCAGTTTACATAAAATTCATAAAAAGCTGTTAAATAGATCAATTGTACAAAAAAAATAGTTTTACCAATCAAGTCAAATTAAAATCCCCTTTCTGGATGTTCAACCACAAATCTTTTCAAATACAGAGGCAAAACTCTCCATACAGTAGTGCCACTCTGTGCCAAACAGAGTAATCAATGGATGCAAGAAGGTTTTTGCATAAAATCCCTGTCTAGTGCCTACTCATCCAATAGGGATTTGAGCAAGAACCTTCTTATGTCCATTGATTACTCTGGCCTGCACTGACTGGCACTATTGTATGGAGAGTTTGCCTCTGTTTAAACAGCTTGTTTAAGCATAAAGAAAAACAATCATGTGATCTTTTCAATTAACTAAAAATTATGTCATAAGAATAGACTCCTTATGAGGTCCCAAGAAATTTATTTTTCCAAATCTGACAGTAAAGCTGTTTGGATTTGATGATCATATTTAACATTGGAGCCACATCAACAGATTCAGAAGTCTGTAGTGTTCATTTGCTTCATAAATAGAATTTAAAAGCTATTGACATATATAGATGCAAACAAAAACAATGAAAGACATAGCTAAAGGCTGTCAAATGTACAGCTACAATGGCAAAAATGAAAGATTTAATAAAGTCACTAATGATTCTATTTCTTAAGTTGAAATCTCTACACGTTCCTTTATGATATGTGTTAATAATAAAGTTATTTTAAAAAATCCATGTGTTAAATAAATAAATTTGCAGTTTTTGAATTAAAAAAAGTTTTAAACGTAACTGACAAGTTTCTTTGTAGTTTTTTTCATACTCACATGAAATACTCATATCTCTAAGTAGGAATACTTTGAATAGTTTATTATCACTATTTTTAAATGCCCACACTACAACAAATTACTTAGAATAAAAATGAAATAACATGCAGTAATTTATTTACAAACTGAAGACAACAATAAAAAATTAATATTCCATAAACCATTTTTTATTTATAATTTGTTTTTTTTTTTTGTTTTTTTCTCATATGTCATAGCATTGGCTGGGAGGCGAATCCACAACCGTCTGCAACCAACTACTTGCTTGCAAGGCAGCTGTGATGACCTCTCAGCTAACAATGCTTGACTTTTTATTTATAATTTGTAAAAGCTATTCTATCTATAATTTTGTATGTTTGTTCTTTAATGCATTTCCTTCTGCTTTCTAATAGGTTTCAAAATTTAGTCACTCCTCCCCCACAATTATGATTATTATTAAATTGAATAGAAATTAACTCCACCATGTAAATTTAAATTATAGCCTGATATAAACAAGATTGCATGAACATCTCCATTGATTTATATTTACTCTAATAAATATAATTATCTATTCTACTATCCATATAAGATCTTAGGAGGTAAAAGTGGATTCATTTTTCACTTTAATATGGATTAATTTGATATCAGAGTACATTGCATTGATATAGGCAATAGGGAAATTTATGACACCTACTAAATGCATATATAGCAATAGATATAAAGAGTTCATTATTTTGTTATAAAGTTCCAAATTTGGAGAGCTAAAAAAAATTACATTAAGGTGTCAAACAATAACTGATTTCTACAGACTATTACATGCTAGCACTTAACTTGATTGCTTAACTTTATTTATGATTTTAAAATAAAAAGTTATTTTGGTATATGCTTTTCCAAGCTTAAATACAGATCATATATATATATGTTATAAACAATGAGGATTGCCAATCCTCATTGTTTATAACTTATAAGCTTAAGAGAATAGGGTCATATGATCTATGACTCTTATTTTGAATATATATATATATGTTCATTTAAATTATTTTAAAAAGCATATAAATAATTTTCTGGCTTTACTAAGAATATAAATCTCTTCATAAAATAAACAAGTCTGAATATATTATTAAAATAATCTTTTTAGATTAGCATTGTCACAACAAAAAGATTGGGCGTTATTTTCATTTGAAACTATATCGGACATTTGAGCTGGGATCTTGCTCTTATATTTAACACTTTAGGCAGTACAATTGTGCTGCAATCACTACTTTTCCACATTGTTGTAATGTGTATGTTTACCTTATATTATAGTGTGTGATGGTCTGCAACAGTTCTGAATTATGAAGCTTCCATTCTAATGTATTAATTATTTTTAAAAAATCCTCAAGATGTCAGCATTATACAGACCTATACAGATCCTTGTGTGATTGACAGCACATTCTATTGTTATGACAAAGATATAAAGGAGGTGGGTTAGAAACAAGATTTTTGATTGGCTAAAGCTTTAAATTGTTTATGCTGGAGCTAAATAAGAAGGGGAAATGTGATTTTCAGTAATTGTTAATGATTATGACACAATATTTTTGTAAAAGACTTATTACTAAACCAAAAACTATGTCACTAGTAAGAGATTATCTGTGAAAACATTTTATTTTTAAAAATATCATTATGAGAGCTGAAAGATTACTCAAGCAGCCAATAGAAAATTTCCTTTGTGAAAACTGTAAGGAAAATATTTTAATGACAATAAATAATTTATTAACTTTTAGAATTTTTTTTTTGCTTCTGTGATGATAACTAATTGTAAATATATCATTTTTAATAACATAAAATTATAATATCTAATATTTTGTTGTTCTAACTTTTTCAATAGGTAACGTGCAGGGAATGACCATATGCTTCTTTGATATCACTAAGAATATCATTTAGATATTTATTTTCATGATTTTAAAATATATTAATTTTTTTCAATTGTTATTATTAGAAGGCTTAAATACATATACAGGGTGAACCAAAAATAGGTAGATAGTAGGTGCAATGGGGTCTGTGTTCATTATAACTATGGTGTTTGCAATCTCAAAATAAATGTTATTTTCCATCCATCTACTTTTGGTTCACCCTGTATTATAAAATATAAGTTAGTTACATAATATACATAAAAAATATTTAATTGCAAAAAAAAAAAACATGGAGATGTGTTTAACATAATATTTACTAGGCTCTATTCAAAAATTTGACAGGTAGAATTGACATTGAATGGGTTAAATGATTTTTGGGAGTCTAGTTCATGACTTATTTTAGTAACGTATTTAGATTCATTGTTCCATGAATAATATACATATATATTTGAATATATAATAATAAAAATCATAAAAACATGATAAAAAGGCAAGATAAAAAACAATTATTAACTGAAAAATTATATATATTAAAGTGTAAAATTCCATTTATTGACTAAATGTAATGTTACCTTACCATCAAATTGGTTTAGTTGTGCATAATGATTCTAATTTATATATATATGATTACATATTTTGCATTCTGCCTTAGACTAAATTATAATGGTATTTGTAATGACTTATCTTTTTACCAATTTCTTTTTAAATAACGTACAATTAATTAAATCCACTGATGTATCTTGCATTATAATACAATTATTATTTGGTCTTTTGGTTTTTCTAAGTTTAAACCACTGACTAACATCAGTTTAGACTGATTAAAGTAATATCAACTAAGTAATAATATTCATTTATTTTATTATATCATCAAACCATACAATAAAACTTTTACTGGACCATTTTAGGGTCATCATTATATACTGAACAGAGGGCGTTACTGAATATTTATAATTGTATAATAGTTTTGATATTTGTATGATTATTTCAGTTAGTGTTAACGGTAACTTTATTTTCGTGTATACATATATATTTTAAGTCAAATTTTATAATAAAATTTAAAAAAATATATCAGAAATAACCTTACTTCATGGTGTATGGTTTAATTTTTACACACCTTTAAATAATAACAGCAAATAAACATCTGGAATTAGTTTGTCGTGACAAATAAATAAATGAGTTCTCTTATATTCTGATTCCTCTACTTATTTTTATTGATAATTAGACTCAGGGCTTGAAGCTTCTCTCTGTGCAAAAACTACAAAAGTCGGGGCTTCTGATGTTCAAGGGTCCTCCCTCCTTTTCATTTAGACATCTTCCTCATAGCATCTTTTCAACAGATAGATATTTTTGTTCAATAGGTAGGCTTTTTTTTAAGTAGGCAGTCAGGAATAGGATCACGTGATGACAAGAGGGCCAGTGTACTCTAGAATGTTCGTCCCCTTCATATAATTTCCTTTGGTCAATTTATTCATCAGCCTTTTGGCCATGTAATATTTTGCACTCCATGTAATAATAAAATGTATTCCTTGGGGTTTATTGCTGCAATCAATGATTAATTATATTTATACAGTTCACTACCATCAATCTAGAGGTTTTTTTTAGGATGCAGCTTCAATTGAAATTATTTCTCACCTAAATTTCTTTTAAAAAGCATGTGTTTTAAGAGATAGCTTCTTAAGCATAATCTACTTTTTTCTAACTGGGAAAATATCTATTAATTCCCAGAAAATAACTCTGTCACGACTAAAACTGTTTCAAAAGACAACTAGTTTTTATTTTTTTAAATTCTACCTTTTATAGTAACATGAAAAGAATGCTCTTAATTTAATTATCAGATAAGTTTCCTAAATAATAGAATGACAAAAATCTTACAAGAAAGGGGGGGGGGTGTAATCAATACTTGCAAAGTCACCGTAATCTTATTAAGAAAAAAATGAAATTATTTTCTCTCAAACAAAAAGAAATGAAAGAAAAAAACAATACCAGATATATAAAAATTCCTTAACAATTTTTACTTTCCAAATTTCTAATAAAATATTGTCATTATATAAACAAATTACCAAAAAAAAAAAAGGCAAAAATAAAAAATTTAATTTTTAATCTTAGACTGATTAAAATAAAAAATAAAAAAATAGACTTATTTTGTTTCTGTAATTCACAGACAACAAAAAATAAATAACTAAATTTCTGAGTAAGAAATTTTTATTATATTAACAAATAACTATATGTGTATATACATATATAAGTCCACAACTATATGATTTTCACTTTCTATTTCGATTCTTTATTCCAAACAAAAATAAAAATCTATAGGGACATCTTATGAAAGGATGTAACTTTATGAAAAAAGGACAAGCTAGCACAAACTTGTGATGGGGTTCGATCATCATCATCTCCATCACAAGAGTTAAAATAAATGTGTTTTCTTTCTTTACGTTTAAACTACTGACTTGACATTTTAGGCTGTCTAAAATAATACCAACTAAGTAATAATATTCAATTATTCAATATAAAGATAATTTATTCTTTAAAAATGAATACGAAACAATAATCCATGCTCTTATCCACATCACATATCAATTAATAAAAAACTATGATTCCTTAAATTTTATCCAATGTTAGATTACAACAGCTGTATATAAAACTTTCTATATTTAATATAAATCATAATTTTATATTCCTTAAAATGGTTTGACTAGGAGTTCGCTCTATTCAATTAAAGGACACACGGTATAGGATTTATCATTGCAATCCATTATCCTTGCATGACAAAGAGATTTAATTATCATAAGTTCATGTTGAATTTTTCAATTTATTAAAAAACCTATAGTTTTCATTCAAAATTTCAATTCTAACTTGTGACCTAACATCAGAATAATGGATTAACTACTAAACCACAAAGCCATCAGATTAATATATATATATGTTTAAAATGAAGGTTCAAAAATAAAACATGAGGGAGAAAAGCAATCACAGAAATAATCAATGATATGGTTGCCCTGTATGGCTTAATGCAGTGGTAGAAGATCAGACATAGGGATAAGATACAAGTGATTGATCTTCCTATAAACTTCTTATCAATAAAGTCATTTGGAAGAAAAGCAATCACAGAAATAATCAATGATATTGTTGCCCTATATGGCTTAATGCAGTGATAGAAGATCAAACATAAGTATAAGATACAAGTGATTGATCTTCCTATAAACTCCTTATCAAAAGCAATCACAGAAATAATCAATGATATTGTTGCCTTATATGACTTAATGCAGTGATAGAAGATCAGACATAGGGATAAGATACAAGTGATTGATCTTCCTATAATCTACTTATCAATCAAGTCACATGATTTAATGCAATAGGAAAAAGTCCAACTCTGAAGTGTAAGGTGCTTGGATTCATCCTAATTCTGGCACCTCCAATGATCATCTTCTTATAAACTCTACAGCAATAAAGATAATCAAATGAAAACCAATCACAGTATATAATTGTTCTAGGTAGTTTAGTGCAAAGATAGAAGTATTAGACTCTGAACTTTAAGATCATGAGATCGATTCAAGTTGTGGTACTCCCAGTGCTCGATCTTTTTATAAACACCAGAGCATGATTACTAATTTTACGGTGTAGTCAAAATATAGATAGATACCTTTATATTAAAAATTTGATACAAACACACACGCATATATATATATTTATAGTCGTCAGCATCTTATAAAAGTAATAACTGAGCCACAACCAAGATCCAACTGAAAAGTTGGTGCTAGCAGCACAAAAGAATGCAAAAACTATTTATGTCAATGATTTTGATATCTACAAGTCCTAAATAAATTGCATATTTATTTTTATTACATTGGGGTTTTTTTTATTATCTATATGCTATCCCACTTCTAAATTCTTGATGCTCTTTTAGCTTTTGTCTAATCTCTTTCACAAAATTTTAGGAAAAACTTTTTATGGACTGAACTATAGACTAAGAAATGATTGTCATTTGGTGAAGTTATCATGAAGGATGCACTGATAGAAATTAATCAAAAACCATATATTCAGTCCAAATGATTACTCACACTTTACAAGGTGTTATAAGGGAGTAGTAACCAATCCCTATTTTGCAGGAGAATATAATGGAGATATAATGGGCTGCCAATATGAACATCAAGATTCTGTCTCACTTATAGAGTGAACATTGTTTGTAAAATGCATATGTAGCGACAGAGAGTGATCTGAGTTTATGTGCTAGAGGATGGTTGTAATATAGTTGGGTTGAGATGAGGGATGAAGTGAGCTGAGTAGTTGTAATATGATGGAGTTGAGATGAGAGATGCACAATGGTTGTGATATAGTGGGAATTGAGATGAGTGATGCACTGAGTTCAGTGTTTGGGATATGCTGGATTTAAGATTACAGATGCACTGAGTCCGTGATTATGATATTATGGAGTTGAAATGATGGATGCAATGAGGTGATGAGGGTTTGTGATTTGGTAGAGTTGAAATGAGGGAGTTAGCTGGTGAGTGGATGTGATATTGTGGAGTTGAAATGACAGTTGCACTGAGTTGGTGGTTGCTTGCGATATGGTGGAGTTGAGATGAGAAATGCAATTAGATGAGTGGCTGTGATATGGAATTCAGATGAGAGATGCACTGAGCTGGTAAATGATTGTGATATAGTGGGGATTGAGATGAGGGATGTACTGAACTGAATGGTTGTGATGTAATGAAGTTGAGATAAGGGATGCAATAAAGTGGTGAATGTTTGTGATATGGCGGAATTGATAAAGGGTGCACCAGTAAAATCAAAACAACTGGAATATGTATGTATTATAATTTTCAAATTATATAATTTAGAAATGCAGAAACGGTATATATATAATTGCCCTATTTTTATGAAGACAGATGGATTTTTTTAGAGGATTTTTTTAATATTTAAAATCTGAACATCCGGTTAAAAAAAATTGAAAATGTAAAATATTATCATATTGTTCTACTTAATATTAATTAAAATCAGTAACTTCTACGGCAAAAAACAAACTAAAAACAGCTGTTTTTACTCCCCTAAATCTCAAATGAGTTAAAAGTAAATATACAGCTCTTTCCAAGAATAAACTAGTTTATGATGCTAAAAATGATGTAACAGTAAATTATTCAATGAACGAAACACTGACATATAAATTATCAGAACATTTTTACCTAATAAAAATAAATAGTCAATTATTTGATGGATTTGGTAAAGCGGAAGTAGCTCTCGATTGATGCGCAAACATGAGTAATCAGTGATTATCAGACGGTACTGCATTTAAGTCTCATCACCAGGTTGGTTTCTGGCTTTTGCCTTTGTTGATAAGCTTGAGATTCAAAGCCGGAAGTAACTTAGTTTTTTACATGAATTCAAAACATTCTAAGATTCCGAACCCTAAGTTTAAAAAAGACTTGTTATTACTATTATATATAGTTTCATTAGGTACTGTTGTAAAATTTGTTTTGCGAGTTATTATTAATAATAAAAGTATAAATAAATAATTGAAGGCAATGCGATGCAATGCGCTATGGCTGCTCCTTTATCGAAGTCAGAAATCTCTTAGACACTACTTAGGAGTTCATAAGAAGTGCAAACGCTCTCGACATTCAACTATTCAGATTTAAATTTATGTGATTTGTATTTTCAAAAATAATAATATAAATATTTAGAAAATATTTACATATACACTTAGTCAAAGTTTATTTAAACATAATAATATAGCTTTTTTTAATTTAAAACAAGCAAACTAATTGCTTGTATAAACCAATTCATTATCACACAAATATTTACCGAAGTCTTGTAAATTTATAAAGATATAAATTATTAGTATTAATTTTTAAGTCTTAATATGTGCGCATGCGAATATATTAGTGACATCTTACACTAATGAGTACAAATCTACGTGTTTATATTAATCGTCGTTAATGCCACTATTATTAAATACCACGAATTCGCTATTGATTCCTTCTGTTGTTTATGTGGATATATTCTTCCTATTAGTTAAAAGCAAATAAATCAATTAATTACCATCATTTATCACCACTTTTTGCTCAATTGTAACATAAACATAAAGACATTGATATAGTGAACCATAAACATGCACTAGTCAGTGTGGATGACCATAAGGATTTAATCATTGTGGATTACAAATTAACTTGATCAGTGAGAATTATAAACAAAGACACTTGGTAAGTGTGGACCCAAGTGCATGATCAATTGAATCATATACATAGAGTCATAGGGAGTGTGGAACATAAACATAAAAACTTGATCAGTATGAATAATAAACAAAAACTTTTATCAGTGTAGATTGTAAACACTGAGACTTGTTTATTGCAAACTATAAATATAGAGATTTGGCTTTCATGAACCAAAATTAGTAGATACAATCAAGGGTATACTGTAACTTGGTCATTGTTAACCATACATAAAAATACAGAATCAATGTTGACCTAAGCATAGCTATTTGATCAGCTGGACCATAAGTATAGAGAATTTTCCAGGGTGGATCATAAACATAGAAACTTGGTCAGGCTCTACCATGAATATAGACAATGGATGTGTGAAACATAAAAATAGACACATGGTCAGAGTGTTCCATAAGGATCATGTCCCATTAAAACCTATTGTTAGTTCTAGAAATTCACCTTGCCAAATATGGCAAGATTTCTTTTAAAAGTTCTAAGTCCTTTGGCATACAAGACCCAGTCCTTTGTCAAGAATTCTAGACACTTTGCAGAATTAATCAAGAACATGAAAATTGAAAGAACTGACTTACTGGTAAGCTTTGATATGGAAAGTTTATTCATGAATGTAACATGTGAAGAAGTATTGTCTATTGTAAAGAAAAGATCCAATGGTGATAATAATTTACAAACTAGAACAGCTTTTCCTATTAATAGTATAATGGAGCTATTACCATTCTGCATAAAACAACCTACTTTCAATATAATACAGAATTCTTCCAAAAAAATCAAGGAATGGCTATGGGCTCACAATTGTTCCCCCTGATTAGCAATATTTACATGGAAGAACGTGAAACCTTAGCCATAAAAACTACCCAATATCCATCTAAAATTTGGCTTTGCTATGTGGATGATACATTTGTTGTATGGCCACATGGGGAAGCACTGCTACAAACTTTCTGGAAACACATTTACAACATATCCTTTTCAATTCACAATAGAATCAGAACAAAAATTGGTATTCTTAGATGTTCTTGTGACAAAATTCCCTTGTGACAAAATTCCCTCATGGTAAAATCAAACTACAGTTTAGTGAAAACTTATATATACATGAAAATACCTAGCCTATACCTCCAATCATCCCAGAAACATGAAACATGGAGTTATACTATCATTATGGAACAGAGCAAAAGAAGTTTGTTCAGAAACCAGTGATTTGGAAAAAGATCTATATAGAACAAACTCTTATGAAAAATGGTTATCCATTAGCTGTTATTAAGAAAATGTTAAATAGATAACAAAAAGAACCATCAAGAGAAAAGACAATTATTCATACTGTAGTGTCCCCATACATTCCAAAAATAGCAGACAAATTAAGGAAAATCTGCAATCAGTATAACATCAGAACAGCTTTCCAGAGCCATACCATACTACAAGGAATTCTAATATCTGCAAAGCCTAAACTTGAAATGCTGAAAAGAAAAAACTGCATCTATGAAATACCATGTAAGTGTGGAAGAACATATATTGGTGAAACCAGTTGTCCCATTGAAAAGTGCTTGCAAGAACACAAACTGATGATTAGAAAAGAGGCAACAGATCTATCCAAGGGGTAGCAGACCACGTATGTGCCAATTAACATATGTTCAATTGGGAAAATACAAAAATATTGGATAGAGAAGAAAAGGTACAAAGAAGAAAATTTTAAAAAGCTGTTCACATGACAATGGCAAAAAATCCCATAAGCCAACCTAATTAGACTATACATAAAATATGAAAACCACTAATGAACTTTGTTCTTAAGGAAAAAGTAGAGAAGTCAGGAGAAACCTCATAAATAAGTATATGAAATTTCGGTTCTATCTTATTTTCTGTCCTGCCACTGTTAGAGACATCATTTCTGCAAAAATTGCAGAAATATTCAGAGTAGAGGGCCCAAAAGCAGACAACGCAACTTCTGGCCACTAGATGGCGCTGTTCACCATGCGTATGCACAGCAACAGTATGCCATGTGGCCAAAAGCAGATGACGCAAAGTTCTAGCTGCTAGATGGCACTGTTCACCATGCATACGCACAGGAGCATTATGCCAAGTAGCAACCAGCACTACTGCCCGCTAGGTGGCGCTGTTAGCCATAGGCAAACCGATCCAGTTCACATCGTCTGCTAAATAGCGACTACCCAGCATTCTATCCCACTAGGTGGCGCTGTTTCTCCACGCCATGCGCGGAAAAAATGGCACCGTTTAGAAGCGATATTTACATTCGCTTGCAAGTTCCAGTTTGCCTCCACGTTCTTAAACTAAATACAGCATGTAATGTGAAAGTGTGAATAATATAGAAAACCATAACTATTTAAGAAAGTACCGAAATTTCTACTGACTATTGCTTTTGGCAGGATGGCTCAGTTGGCTAGAGCGTTACTTTAAAAATTCAATATTCAATAATTTAAGGCTCGAATCCCATGCTAGTACTGTCACTGATCAGACCAGAAAAACCTGAAGAAGAGGGAGAATAATACTTCTTGAAACATTGTGCATATACTAACCTGTTTGATGTCTAAGACGGAATATGGTTTAATCAGAGAAACAGATTTTAATTCAAGGAAGGAATGTGTTTTGAACATTGATTTATTACTATAAGTTATAATTTGCATCATTTTGTGAAAAGCTTAATGATCACACATTTTGTAAACAATGAACATTTTTTACAAATAAAAGCCTTAAGTGTCTTTCTAACTAGGATTATATATTACACACACACTTTTATTCTGTTCTTTTTTTCATATCTGTTTTAAACAGAGAATTTGTTTATAAAAGAATTTATACAATCTTCATACCACAAACAAAAAATCATCAGAATATCTTGTGTAAATTTTGAATATCTGTAATATTATCACTATTAAAAATATTATCCCCATACGTGGACAAAGTAAAATTACAAATACACCTGGGTCTCATTTTATGCAATAGATAGATTCCTCAGGAAACACACACAAAAGAAATTGCACAAAAATAAACGTAACTTACCTTGAAAATGGGGGATAGGTTCCCATAATTTTCTGAAATTGGCATAAAAGCAAAGCAACAAAGAAAAATTACTTTAAAATTCACATTAAACAAATAAGGAAATAAAGTATGACTAATAAAAAATTTCAAATATGTGAAAAAAATTAATATAAGACAAACTTTTTTTACTTTTTTTATTAACTGCAGTATTTAATTTTACATTTTTTCATTACCGCTATTTTATAATATGGGTTTGTTTGTGAACTAATAACAAATCAGATTCATGTCATGTTGTACAACTAGTGCCACTTCCAGTCTTGTGCTGTTTCTATATTTAAAAAATGAGTTCGCAATCAAAACTAAAAGATTAGACATTATCATTCCAAAGATTATTTTCAGTTTATAAAATCAATAAAATCTTCATTATTATTTATTTTAAAAAACTAAAAAAATATTTATTTCTGTTAATATCTAACAAAATATGCTTTAAAAGTTTAAAATTTTTTCATATTTATTACAATATTTTTATACATATGTATAAATCTATTATTATTTACTCATTAGTATAAGTAGCTTATTTATATAGAAGCTAAGATTCTAAATACAGCTTATGGCCATATTAACGTAAGCTGTTAATATAACGTTATATTTTTGAAAGAAAAAAAATTTTCAAGTCAAAATAAGTTATTAATAATTCAAATTTCTTGATATCTAATAAATATAGTGAAATATGAAGGATATTAAGAAGAAACATGAATCACATAACTTCAAAATCACATTAAAATAATCCGCATAAAATGAGACCAGGTGTATGTGTAAATCCACAATATTATCAATATCTTCAATACTCTAAAGAATCAATAGTCATAATAGTATTACAGATATTAAAATTTATGCAAGATATGTAGATGATAACTTTGCTGGTGGACATGAAGAGAGTATAAATTACCTTTGTAAATTAACAAATTAATATATATATATATATATGAAAACATTTAAATTAATGAGATATTGTATTAAAATTTACAACCATTATACATCAGGTTCACAG
Source organism: Epiperipatus broadwayi (assembly GCA_028023455.1). Classification (NCBI taxonomy): domain Eukaryota; kingdom Metazoa; phylum Onychophora; class Udeonychophora; order Euonychophora; family Peripatidae; genus Epiperipatus; species Epiperipatus broadwayi. The sequence goes on from JAQFVV010012555.1 coordinate 2,699,366, forward strand.
ATTCAGATAACACACCTACTATCAAACTAGAAAACAATTAAGGGTGCAGCCACTCTCTGGCTGCTGTGCAAATTATTATTTGAGTAATTGGAAAGACAGTGTGTATAATATATATAAGACTTTTGATTAATTAGAGCGGATTTGAAAACAGACAAAATAATACCCATGATCATATACATGTGAAAAAGATACATGATCTTGAATATTCGTATTTTGTGCTAAACCAGCACTCATCAATTGGTCCACATCATCGTTTCCCTACACATATATATAATTAGGGCTCAGTTTATATTATGATAGCAAACCTTTAAATTTTAATGGACAGGTTGGAGAAGCAGAAACCTGCCCATTAAAGTTTGAAGATTTGCTATCTTAATGTAAACTGAGCACTAATAATATATATATATGTGTGTGTGAGAGATAATGATGAGTGCTGGTTCAGCATGAAATATGTATATTGGAGATCATTTATCTTTTTCACATGTGATCATGGGTATTGGTTATATATGATGGAATGAGTAGCTGAAGGGAGCTTGAAAGTCTGTGTTTAAATCCTCTGTGTTTAAATCCCCTCTAATTAATTTAAGGATGATAAATAAAGTATTTCAATCTTTTTTTAATTCTCAAATGAAATCAAGACTCCATCACGGCAGATCAAATATGGTAAAAATTTAACAGTCTAGTATATGCTGATATATTTAAATTAATGAGGTATCCCATTTTTAAATCTATGCAAATCTGTGGCCATAATGTTTTTCAAAGATAGCAACATATTAAGCCAGGTGTAAAGGCTCATATATATATGAACATTTGAAGCCTATGACAAACTTGTTTCCAGTTAGTTCATTGGATCTAAAAGGGATTAACTTTTAATTGTGAACAATAAATCAAGATTTTAAAAAAGCAGCTAAAGTAAATCAAAGAACTAAAAAACGGAATTCTAATTTGAGTAAAAAGTTATATGTGTTTATTAATCTTTTTTATAAACAGTCATTTGGCCCTATTGAAAGAATAATAAGTAATGATTAGTGCTAATACCATGGGTGATGAATAGATAGAATCATTATAAGAATAATGGAAATATTATATAAAATAGTCTCAAGTAAATGAATAAAAGCAATGAATTTAACCCAAATAATAATTTTAGTTACTAAGAGATATTTGAAATTTGACATTATTCTAATAATTAACTACATATAAAAAATTACAAAGTAATAATTATAACTCTCCATGAAGCTATGTGTAAACAAATAATCATCCCACTGCCACCCTCAAAAACAAAAAAAAAAAATGTAATTGAAGCAAAATAAATAAATAAATTGAGGAATAAAGAGAAGAATTTTCAATAACAATCGGATTTAACTAAAATATTTTGTTGCATAATTTTTCAAAATGTCAACTATCAATTTTGTTCTTTCTTCCTTTAAGATCATGTTGTTAATCATATGCTAAATGTCAAACCTACTAACCCCCCCCCCTCGCTTCTTTAAGTTTTCTTACTGAAAAATTAGTAGAAACTCAACATCTTAATATCATCTTTCCTCTCCCTTGACTTTTTTTCAAGATATGTCCAGTCCAATTCTCTTGCACAATTTTCTGACTTTTGCATGTATAATCTTATCCTTTCTATTTATCTCTTATATCTTCATCTAGTTTTATAAAATTTCTTTACTCTTATAATATTCAGCCACAGCTTGGTTTTAAACATCATTTCACTCCAGAATAAACATTTAACAAATCTCTTCTTACAATATCACAAAATATCTTATTCTTAATAAAGGCAGATTTGCTGTTGCATTTCTCATTTTATTACTAATTTTTTTAGATACTTCTGTCACTAAGTAAATGTCTTTGCAAGTATATGTATTAGCTTGCTCATATTTAAGGATAAGCTAACCCGAATATCACTGATTCTCATCTTATCACTGAAGTTAAGCTGGCAACCTTCAATGTGGATGGTTATCAATTTGAGAATGTAAGCCAATTTCATTAACTTGGTGGCTTTTTAAATAGAAATGTAAACTTAGATGTTGGATTGAACTATAGGTTCCAATGTACTGCTGATGCTTTTAATGTGTAAAAAGATAGAATATTTTACAACATGGATATGAGACTTGGACCTTCTATTGATATAACAAAGGCAAAACCAACTTGTTGGATATGTCATTGAGCTATTAAGACAACATTACAAAGCAAATTCCTTTCTGATTAAAATTAGAATCCATTATTGTAAAATCACATCTTTGTTGGATTAGACATGTGAAATACATTAATAATAGTAGGCTTTCTAAAAAAATATATAGTGAATTGAGCATGGTTTTTGTGGAAGAGAGATATGCCACCATTTATGTTAATTGCAAACACACTTAAAAAGTGCAATGTTGATTGTTCTCATTAGAAATATGTAACAGCAGGATAGAAAACAATGAAGAGATTCAATTAGACAAGGTGGGAAAGATTTTCAGAAAGAAAAGGTTTGCTGCAGAAGTTTATGGAAAAATATCAAATAAAGAAAAGAATTGTCCAAAATGTTCTAGAGGTGAATATATTTATGTTTCATAGATAGGTTTCTATTGTCATCCAGAACTTACCTCTAGAGTACAGTATTTTTTTAAGTTATCATTCAGAACTTATTTGTAAATTGTTACATTTTTATTTACAACTGTCAAACTCACTCCACTCACAACTTTGACACCATCCACCTCAAGATATTGGAATGAAATAATGATTATTCTTAATCATTTACTAAACTAGAGATTATCTCTAGCACAGATATTAACTTTAAACCTCAGTTAAAGATTAACATATCTGATTTTTTAATTTTAAACATATACACACATGGAGTTATTCACCATTCTCTTATTGGTAGTGTGATTTTTTTGTTGTTTTTCTTACTTTCCTTTTGGAATGTCCATAATTGCTTGCATTTGCTGCTGATAAAACAAATTTAGGTTCAATATGTGAATGGGCAACCACTTGTAAATCCTGATTTCTATATTTGCCAAAATATTTGATGAATTGAGAAGTGGTGAATATGAGGTAAAGGTCCAACCTTTACATCTTTTGTTGGAATATTTGACTTTGGCGCCACTAATCATTTCATTAAATTCATGACTAATTACTCTTTTTTTTTTTTTTTTTAGTCCTTTTACCTATTTACAGTCATTTCAGTTTAACTTCAACTAGAAATATAGCGAATGGATAGAGTTTTTTTTTCTTTCCCAACACATTTTTCTGAATAAAGTTCTTTCTGCTTTGGAAAGTTATTTATAAATGATTTTCTATTGACAGATATATATATATTCTATGGAATTTCTCAAAAAAGAAAAAAAGAAAATAAAGATTGATAATGATGAATTAGAAAAAGGTAACAATTAAACTTGATTGGAGTTCTTTTGGTAGAAATAACTTATTATTAAAAGAAAATATGCCTACTTGTTTGAAAAGAAAAATATTGAATAAATATATTTTACCAGTTCTTACTTATGGATCTAAGACTTGGATACTCAACAGAAGAGTAATACAGAGACATCAGCCCACTCAGCAAAATATGAAAACCTGTTAGTTATGAGTAAAAAGAAAGGATTCAAAATGAAATACTTAGAGAACAAACAAGTAACATTGCTATCATTGAAATAATTAGGAATCTAAACTATAGCTGGGATTTTGTTAAAAGAAATAATAATAGATGGACAGTTGAAATCTTAAATTGGATCCAAACAGATAGTAAAGGACCTAGAAAGAGACTACACGAGAGATGGATGAATTAAATAAAAATATTTAATGGTGCGATGCAGAAAATGGATGCTAACGTTTGAAAAAGGATCCAAAAACATTGTAAGTGACCTAGAAAGAGACCACATGAGAGATGGATGTATGAAATAAGAATGTTTACTGGTGTGATATGGGAAAGAGGGGCTAGAGATAAGAGAAACTGAATTACACTTAAAGAGATCTTCATTCCGCAATGGATCGATAATTGAAAATGATGATGAATGATAATGACACAAATATATATATATGTAAAAAATATATATATTAATGAAATAGGATTGCTACTATTGGTTCAAAAATACACTGTAAATTAGAATAAAACACAAGCCCTGAATGATAGCTTATAATACACGCACTTTTAAATAAAATGTATATGAATGAATTATTAATTCTTAATAATGAAGCCTATGTAAAAATTTCTAGCAGATGTATGTCAGATCACAATTTATCCGAAGTTTTCATCATTAAGATTCTAAAAATGCAGTTTGTTAGCATAACAGGGTCATTAATGAGCAAACTCTAGCAGTATTTATTACATAAAAAATATATATCAAAATTCATTCATCTCCTCCTTTTTTTTTTTTTAAATAAAAAGTTGAATTTATAAACAAATTGCAAATTTTTGGGGAAAAAAAATACTAATAATTAACTTTAGTACAAATTGCAATCAAAATAGAGAATATTCAGTATTGATTTTTTAGCTCCCCGTTAAATGTTGTTTTACCCCCCTCCACCTTTGCTCGCTACCATTTCCTGACCAATCAGAAGACCTGCTTATTAATCTTAAGACAGTTTAGATGCTAAATGCCATCATTACGTGATTTCAAATTTTAATGAAAATATAAAAGCGTCTATTTTCATATTAGAGCGGCAGTTATAGCTTGAGATCAGAAACTACGTCTAATTATGTTAAAAAGCATTTATGGGGTTTTAACACTCTTGGTCCCACAAAACTCTTATTAATCCGTTTTATATATCGCATATATATATATGTTATAAACAATGAAAGGTATTGAGCGTCAATATGGGCTTGACTATTCGGGTGTTTAATACCTATAGCTCATCTGAAAAAAATAAATCACGGAATGAATGCATATTGAGAGAGGGTGGTTAGAATTTCTGTGCTGGTGGAATGTTGCAAGTATTGTGGAAGTTAAATTAGGGATACTCTAATAATGACGAATTATGCTATAAAGTACTACAGACCAATGATTGTTCATCTTTTCACATTGTGTTAAAAGTGGAGAAAAACCACTCCCTATCTCACATTAGAGTGGTGTAATAAAAGTTGTAACCTCTTATCATGGGCATTGAGATGCAGGTATTTGACAATGTAGTTAGAATAAAGGTTGTTCACAAAATACATTCATAGAGAAAGAGACTGGTTTAAATTTCCATATGGGCAGTGATTGCAATATGGTGGAGGTGGAATGATGAATATTCTGATAAAAATTAAAGGTAACTTAACAGTGCAGTGCTTGTTCACTCTTCCACATGAGTGGATAGAAACCAGATCCTTCCCTGTGTGAGAGTTGTGACGATACTCAATATGGGCATTGAGATTTGGATGTTTGTTCTACTAGCTTATCTGAAGGATGAAAGTTATTCATTAAATGCATGCATAGTGGGAGGTAATCAGGCTTTCTGCATTGGTAAAAATAGTTGCAATATAGTAGAATTAACATAAAGAATATAAATATCAAATATATATATATATATATGCAAAACCATAAAACAATACAATACTAGATTAAATTTTAAAATTTTTGCCAAAATCCTTACACAACCATGGTTTCATCTACTACAAATAGACCTTCTCAAGTGAAAATCAATCTAAAGGAAAACATAAATATATATACAAACAAATCTTCCCATAATTCACTACAAATTCCACCTTCCCTTAATATCAAAAGAAGTCTTCATGAGATTGATAGTCTCAGAATCAAGGAGTTTTATCATCAAAGTCTCCTTAAGAAGAATAAAGGAGACTTTGATGATAAATCTCCTTGATTCTGAGGCTATCAATCTCATGAAGACTTCTTTTGATATTAAGGGAAGGTGGAATTTGTAGTGAATTATGGGAAGGTTTGTTTGTATATATATTTATGTTTTCCTTTAGATTGATTTTCACTTGAGAAGGTCTATTTGTAGTAGATGAAACCATGGTTGTGTAAGGATTTTAGTAAAAATTTTAAAATTTAATCTAATATTGTATTGTTTTATGGTTTTGCATTTTTATTTTTGCTAGTATAGTGTTAGACAGTTTTGGTTTTGATATATATATATATAATATAAGAAGCCTATAATTAAACTATACAGAAATTCAGCAATAATACCATAAATGAAACATTTAATAGCTAATCACATTGCAAATAACATAAATCTTTTCTTATAAGAGTGCACTTTTGATTTGAACTAGGCTTCGTCAGGAACTTTACCATTTACAATGTGGAAACTGCAGGGAGTCTTGATTATCATATATCTTTTTAGTATAGCTTTACACAATCACAACCAAACAGCTGGAAAACAATGAAATAAATGGTTTCACGACTTCACAACTGTAGGTCCCAAAATAAAATATTCCAGTTTTAAAAAAGTGAACACGGGATTTAAAAATATGATGATAATTTCAATAACATCATATTGCTTTTGTATACAGTTATCTTTGTGCATTTTCTATTCTTAGTGCATTAGCATACTCACACACGAAAATAATAAAGATAATGCTAATATTGCTTCATACCAGTAAAACTATTGAAAAACATTAATAGTATATTGAATGTTTTCAATATTTTTCTCCCTGTATAAAGCAAAATTATTATCTTTAATTTATTACATTTCAATGATAAGAGTTATCATAGTTTTTTATAACTTGAATGTAAAATTAAGTTTCCAAAGATAATAAATTGTATTTATTGCCCATTTGGAAAATACAATACAATAACAGGGACTACTATTAGTTGTAAAGATTAAAAAATGTGTAGCGCAAATAAAAACTTAATAACAATTTATGCAAGTAAATAAACTTTTTTCTTAAGAATAAGTACATTTCAAAACAGATGTTAGATTTTCAAAACCCAAATGTGGCCTGTTTTAATTAAATAATTATTCCTGGCTGCATGATATAAAAAAAAAAGGATCAATTATAAAAATAAAGTTTAAGCAAAAGTCTCACTAGAGCCTATTCAAAATAAAAAGTTGGATTTTGAAGCTAAACAGGTTAAGTCAGGAACAGAAAGATCAGTGGATAAAAGTTGACAAAATAAAATTGCAAAAGCTAAGTGGTATGGAGGTAGTACTGAGAAGTTAGCAGCAAAAAACAGTAACTATTATATGATAAATTCCATGAACATAAGAAATATAGTTTATTATATAAAGATCTTTGCCATGTATGGTGGAACCTCCAAGTTTATATGTTCTGACCTCTTTATGATGTAGTGATCAGTTAGAAAGAAAGTGCTTTAAAATATAGTAAAATCTGGAATTAAGTCCATCACTGTTGAAGAATATTTGCTCTCATCCATAACATCTGTCTACTAGAGTTCAATCATCATCATCAACCATTATCAATCTACTACAGGATGTCTTCTCTGATCTTTAGCTTCTCTTCTCCACATCACCCCTGCACACTTGCTTCTTTCATCCATCCATCTCACATGTGGTCTCTTTCTGGGTCTTTTACAATCTCTTGGAATCCAGTTTAAAATTTCAATTGTCCATCTATTATTATCGCTTCTAGCAATATATCCAGACCAACTCCATTTCAATCTTTTAATTTTTCCAATGAGGTCAGTAACACCTATTTGTTCTCTTACCCATACATTGCGTTTTCAATCTCTTCTTGTTACTTTCAACATACATCTCTCCATACTTCTTTGAGTAGTCTGAAGTCTCTGTATTGCTCTTCTATTAAGTGTCCAAGCTCAGATCCATAAGTAAGAACTCATAAAACCCATTTGTTAAAAACCTTCCTTTTCAAACACATAGGCATATTTCCTTTTAGTATCAAGTTATTTCTACCAGAAGCACTCCAACCAAGTTTAATTGTATGATTAATTTCCTCCATTATGTTTCCATCTGTATTAATAATCTGACCAAGGTATTTGTAACTGTTAACTTCTTCTAATTCATCATAATCAATCTTTATTTTCATATTTTGAGCAAATCAATTAAACATTACTTTAGTCTTTTTAACATTTATCTTTAGTCCTACTTTCCTACTTTCATCTGATAACTCCTGCAACATTTCCTGCAGCTCTGAAGCATTATTTGCAAAAACACCTACATCATCTGTGAAATCTAAATGACTTAAATAATCTCCATTTACTTTCACTCCTTTAGTTTCCCATTTTAATCCACAAAATACTTCTTGCAGCACTGCTGTAAAAAGTTTTGGAGATATGGAGTCACCTTGTCTTACACCTTTCTCAATGTTGACTTTCCCAGTATCATTATGTAATCTAATTGTTGCTGCTGCATTTTTATAAATATTCTTTAAAATATGAAAGAAAAAATGTATAATAAAAGCAATTGTAGATTTAACATTGGATCTCCAATCATTTTAAGTAAAAGAAAAAATGGGTTAAACATGGTGAATCCAGATAATATGGGAGAGCTCTGTAATAACTATTCAATTTAATTGTATGTATAGAGGATTTGAACTCAGATTTTCAGCACTCTTCAACTGTGCTTAAAAATCTGAGTTCAAATCGCCTATTCTTACAATTAAGCTCCAGGTTTGTAAAGAGTGCCTGGTTTTCAAATATTTATACATCAAGCTTGTATCCTGCCCATCCCTCTTCTATTTATTTAAATGGATACAATCCTATACATGAGGGGTCAGAGTGACTTGAGGTCAACATGGGCATGACAATAATATTGGCATCAACATGGGATTTGGGTTTTCATCATCAGATTTTCAATGATATGGATGGCTGAAAATTGGAGGTTGGAGTAGATTCAAGCCTGTCCATTAAAATATGAAGATTTGCTATCTTAATATAAACTGAGCACTAATTATATATATATATGGATGGGAGATGATAATCTGGACCAACTGGTGAGTGCTAGTTTAGTATGAAATATGTATATTGGTGATTATTTATCTTTTCTACATGTGTGTGAACATGTGCATCAGTTGTATGAGATAGTGTAAATAGTTGAAGGTTGCTTGAAAATCTGAGTTCAAATCCCCTATACTTACAATTAAGCACCAGGTTTGTGAAGAGTGCCTGGTTTTCAAATATTCAATTTAATGCATGAAAACTAAAAATAAACCAGGAAACTGACCAAACTAAGTGATTATAGATTTAATAAGTTGAAGGCATATAAAATCAAGATACAGAAATGGGAGTTTGACAAGTAATGAATTAGGTAAGACTGTTTGTTATTCCATTTTTAGATCTAAAATGCTTAATTATTATACTTACCCAAAGTCAGAAATTATTGTTTTCTACAAAATATTTGTTTCTCTTTATTTATAACAGCACATCAAATATTATTTTATTTTTAAGTATTTTTTAATCTTATTAATATAATTAAATATTGTGTAAATATACAGGATTGATTAAGTTATAAGAAATATAATAAAAATATTGTATATATATATATGATTGACTAAACTATGAGAAATATAATAAAAATTATTTTCTTGTTATAAAGTGTCTCTATTCTCTGCGGTATAAATAGTTGCTATACTGTGATAAATTCATTGAATAAACAAATGACAACGCTGAAAGTATTATCATGCTCATTGAGTCAATTACGAATAAATGAAAAGGGCTTAGCATAAAAGAAGAGAGGGTTTGAATCCATCCTATGGATATTCCTCTTTACAGAAGTAACACCCAAGTTCTTTTATAGTATCAGACTGGAGAAACCTCTTCAACTTAAACTGATTTTATATATAACAGAAACCCAATCTGATCATCATGATTAGTTAAGACTTTTCTACTAAATATATCTAGCTTACTCAATCATAATCCATTTACAGTACTGCAAGTGTATAGGAAGGCCACGTGGATCCCATTACAATATGTATAGCACATATAAATGGCATTATCAGTATGTGGTTCTCAGCATTAATGTACCAACATTAGGTAATGAATGCTTTTATAAAAATTATTGTAGAGGCACTGTAAGCTAGATGCATAACACGATTAATGCTTAATGGTTCAACTAATAGAAAACAAAAACAGAGAAAATTAAAAATAGGAACACAGGGATGGAATGATAATAGATAAAAAAAAAAAATCAGAATTTTTTCGATTAATGGGCTTTAAACAATTCTTCCAAATGGAAGGTAGTTTACTTGTATCAGCAAGTTTGGTGATATAATTTGATTCAGATTGCAATGGCTTCTATACCTTATACTGGTGGGAAATAATGCATCTGGATAGGATCTTGGTATTTGAGAAATCTACATTATGACCTATATGCATAGCATGGAGTGACTGATGATGATGAGTACTTCTTAACTGCATTACAATATTCATTTCTCTTAACATTGATCTTTATAATTGTTCACACCCACACATAAAATTTAAACTTCATGGGCTTCAAAAGAAATTGAGCCCTTAGGCTTGGATAGAATGGATAGTGATATATACTATCTTTTTTATATTATATCATCCAATTTTATCTATAGTTCCTGTAATATAAAGAATATAGGGTCTAACAATTTCCCTCTTGATTTTTTGTGATGGTTTTGGACCTGAATAAATATATCATGCATTATAATACATAATATGAATAGTACATAATTTGCATTATATTTATAATCATTTTTATAAAGTTTTCATTCTTCATTGATTATATCTATTTTTGTAAATTGTTAAGTATCTAAAACAGCCGCAAATAGTTAAATTAATAATCCAAATATTAGCTTTCTATCGGTTAATAAATGGTGCTTTCCGGTAACTACTGAACCACTAATCTAAGACATAGAGAGAGAAAAAAAGAGGGAGAAAAATAATTTCCCTTTCAGCACTCAGTTTCTTCATAAATAAACATCAAAAATAAAAGGATTGGTCTAAGTGAAATCCATGTTAATAAAAAAAACGACTGACTTTATTGCTTGGGAACCCATAAAAAGTTCGAAAGTCAGAAATACCGGAATAGGAAGCGATACGAGGATTTTATGTTACAGAGTAGTAAACCTAGCAGGGCATGTAAATAATTTGTTAATCTAAAACATGATTAAAATGTTTTCAAATAAAATTACTTTCAAATTATGGAGGAAGATTCCAAATCTACTGACAATGCCTCTTCTTTAGTACGGTAATTATTAATAACCGTCCTCTTAACAAGAAATTACTAAACATCACATGATCACCATCTCTATACTAGCACAATTGTTGTAAACAAAGGCAAAACTCTCCATACTGATGATGGCCACAAGCCAGAAACTAGTCTGGGAATATTGGATGAGTAGGCATTAGATAGGGATTTTATGCACAAGCCTTCTGGCATCCATTGATTACTCTGTTTGGCACAGTGTGGCATACTGTATCGAGAGTTTTGCCTTTGTTAACAAGAAATTGTTATCATTACGGGCAATTATAAATATTTTCGTTCATTCTCGTAGATTGCAAATAATATTTAATGTTTTATTTTAAAAAATATATAAACATGACAGATTTTTTTATTTTGTTCTCTTTTAAATTTAATTTTTTAAAATTGTTGATAACCAACTAATAATCTAACAAACTGTGTGATTGACATTTTGAGCACTTTAAAATACATCAAGTTGACAACAACATTTTACACTTTAGTTCAATTTGATGTCTTTTCTTTTTAGTAAAAGAAAATGAAAAGAGATAAAAGGGGGAACTTTTATATAAAATGTACATTTGCGAAATGATAGAAAAAGTTTTTCTAGATTACAAGGAAACATTATATAACACCCCATTCACACCTATTTTCAATCACAGTTAATCTTTGTTACAGCCTAATAGTAACTGTGCTCGCATCTAATAGCTGTCAAGTAAGATAAAGTAATATCAACAATATTGCATGATTTTATCAAATCTTGAATTGCATGCTTCTAAGAGTATATTTTTTCACCCCACTCCATCAAATCTTGAGTCTTGTACTTCTAAAGGCATATTTTTTCACCCTACTCCAGAGCCACCTATCATATGCTTGAATAATCAATAGAGAGCAGATAGTGTGTTGTTAATATATCCACATCCCAGATTAATTTCTGGTTTTGCTTTTATCTGTGAAGACTTAGGACTTAAAAAAAATAAGGAACCTTCTTTATAGTATTCAAATGAATAGCCTGAATTTACAAAAAAAAAAAACTAATTTTGAACTCAAACTAGTTTATTTGCATATATAAATCTGGTACCAAGTCAGTTTCTTCATAAAGAATTCAGTTTTATGCCAACTATGAAATAAACTGCTCTTGAAGCATATGAGTAAGTAATGTAATATCATGGTTAGCCTTAATGTTTTTAGCCAAAAGGTTACACATGGCATAAAACAGATCTTTTTAAATAAACAGAAACTGATTGGTAAAAAATATTTATATAATTATGCAAGCAAGTTAACTTGGGTTCAAAACCTTAGATTTTTTTAATTTCAGGCTATCATCTTGAATAATACAGAGATAAAACATGAACTGCCAGATGTATGAATGCATTAGTTATAGATTTGAAGAAACTAGAAATCGCCTTGGAATAAGGATATATTACTAAACCAATCTTATGTACTCTAAATTATTTGAATGTACACACATGATAATGAACAAGGTAAAAGAGAACAAAGTAATTTCCTGTTTGATACCTTATACAGTGAAATATTACTGGAGTAATTGTTACATCATTTTTAAAATACTGATTAGCTACAATACACAAATTGTCTTGTAGTTATAATATAGATAGAAATAATGTAAATAGAATACAATACTAATAGGTTGATAAGATCATTTGTTACCTGAAAAAAAAAAAAATAATAATAATGAAAACAAATGCTAAAATAAATTTTTATCATTAATATTTCATAATTAATATGTATAAAATTGTCTTTGCTGTCAAATGATACATATTATACCAATCAGTTTGTAGATATGATAAACTAATTTCTCATATAAATTATTGTATTACTTCAAATATTAAGATGCACTTTTTTTCCAAATTTTGAACCTGTAAAAGAGAGATGCATCTTAAATTTGAAATAAAAAATTTTAATATCTTATTTCAGTGGCTTTGCTTAATGATATTCGTACACCTAATATTACAATCATTACCTGTGCAGAATAGTGTATTAAATCTTTTTAATCAATATTTTTTGGATTAATTTTGTAAATGGCTTTAACTCTCTCTTACTTTTAATGCTATTTTGAAAATTTTATCATTATTTAATCAAAAAAACTACCAAATAACCTTTAGATTTTTTTTACAACTAACAAATTAATATAACAATGAGATAACAGCTTGCCTTCCAAGATGCTGATTGGTTGTTTCTTATTCTTTACACAAGAGAGTGCCTGTCAAAATTTTGATAGTTCCAATAATTTCATTTTGATTTTTAAAGTGAAAATATATGTTTTACAATCTTTTTTTTTTTTCCTATGTCATAGCATCTGCCAGGACGTGAACCCACACCCGTCTGCAACCAACTACTTGCTTACATGGCGGCTGCGATACCTCTCGGCTAACAACGCATTTTGACAGTTCCCATATCTTCATTTTAATTTTCAAAATAAAAACATGTTTTTGAATCTTTTACACATTTTTTTCAAAAAATATTTGTAGAAAAAAAAATTATTTTAGAAGAATGATTCAGATTTTAATAGAAAATGTACTTTTATGAAAAAGCAAAATGACAAAGAAATTATAACATTCAGCTGCAATTTAAATGGCCTAAAGATGCTGTACCCTGATGGAATAGTGAAGATGAGAATTCAATAGAAGAAATTATAGAGCAGTGTTTACCCCTGAAATCATTATTTTGTTTTCATTTTGTCAAGTTCTTATATGAAAGTTGTATATCTGACTTCTGACCCTCATACATATCTGTAAAAATTTATTAATTTCATGCACAGAGGTTAGACTTTGTAAACTTTATGTCATAAGACCATTTTGCCAATAAGTGGTATGTTTTTTTAAAAATATGCCATGACTAATTTACCAAAAAGGGTTTATGGCTAATTAAAATAGAAAGAAAAGTGAATGGTTAAAATCTTAATTCCTCTTGATTGTTGAAATAAAACTTGCTTTTTTAAAACCACTGCCTTCATAAACAAAATAAAATCTTGCAAATGATTATTAATGTGTGCCAATTTCATTTCAAATACTATAAATATAACAACATACTAAAAAAAATAAAGAATTATATAATAATTTATAAAATTATTTTAAAAAAAAAAAAGTAATGTACTAAATATCAAAAAATATTTTTTTCCTTCAATCACATATTTTACAGATAATGATTGAATTAATTAATTTATGGATACCCCATGCTTATATTTCAAATTAAATATTACAACCAGAATTGTAGTTGAATAAAGAAATTATTTTTTGATATCTAATGCATTATTATTCATCAATTTAAAAAAGTATTGTACAAAATATTCATCATCATCATCAACCAATATCAATCCACTGCATGATGAAAGTCTCTCCAAGTTCAATCCATCTTCTCTGATCTTTAGCTTCTCTTCTCCATATCATGCCTGCACATTTTATTTCATCCATCCATCTCACATGTGGTCTCTTTCTAGGTCTTTTACAATTTCTTGGAATCCAGCTTAAGATTTCAATTGTCCATCTATTATCATCTCTTCTAGCAGTATGTCCATCCCAATTCCACTTCAGTCTTTTAATTTTTTCAATAAGGTCAGTAACACATTTGTTCTTTTACCCATATATTGTATTTTCGATCTCTTCTTGTTACTCCCAACATCCATCTCTTCATACTTCTGTGAATGATCTGAAGTCTCTATTTCTCTTCTATTAAGTGTCAAAGTCTCATATCCATAAATAAGAACTGGTAAAACACATTTATTAAAAACCTTGCTTTTGGCATATTTTCTTTTAGTATCAAGTTATTTCTCCCAAAAGCCTTAAAATAATGCATTTTGTGGGTTCATCCGAGTACGATTTTGATTATAAATATACTGGTGTTTTGGCTTGACCACACTACTGGGTGATGAATAGAATATTATAAAGATGGTTGTGGAGGGAATGTAAACACTGATTTATAACCAATAGAAAACAAAAGGTATATAAAATTGAAAAAATAAGTCAGAAAAAACTTCAGAGTAATATGATTTTTAAAAAATTCTTGTCATCGAGCCAAAATGTTGGTATATTCATAATCAAAAGTACACATAGATGCATCTTCAAAATATCTTTATATTAATATTATATATATATTATTTATAATATTCACACATAACTAAGCAATGTAGGATGAATACTGATATTGTTATGTAACTGTATTTTTTTTTTATTTAAGAATGTAAATAAAGATATGGATTAAAAAAACATAAATGTTAAAATTTTGCCTGATAACAAAAATAACAATAAAATCAAAAAATAAATTGAAATAAACATAAGTTAACATTTGATTGTTTTTCTTTCTCAGTTATGTGTTTTAAACTTATAATTTTGTCAATAGTAATTTTAATTCAAATTTGAAAGCATATTTAGAAAGTAGATTATTTTCTGTGAAATTAAATTTGACAATAACAATTTTATATTCAAAATTATATTCATGTTTAGAAAGAGGTCATGAGTTTGAAAAAGAATAAGCTCTGGAAAGGACAAAGCAAAACCATAATCAATGAGTCTTGAGTTCTAAAATCCATCATTCTACTGCTGCATTAAACTATGCAAAGCAAAAAAGTGGATAATTTTCTTTAGAATAATTAAAGATCAATTAAAAAATTTGGACTGTAATTACTATTAATAGTTTATTTACACACACACACAAAAAAAAAATCAAACGGGTTTATTTCTCAGGAATTCATAAAAAGTCTGAGTGGAAGTGATGGGTTGCAATTTGTGGGCCTATAAATTCTGAGTCTCCAATTACCCTAATAATAACCAAATGGTTTATTGTTTAAAAGCAATTAAACATCACATGACATCTACTTACATAATCCAGCTCAGCAGCAAATTCTTTCTTTCTCACCACAACGCTGCCATCTAGTGAATGTTTAATAATTAATGGATGCTAGATTGTAGTGTTTAATAAATCCCTATCCAGCAATGTCCAATACAATATCTCCAAACTTGTTTCTAGATTTTAGTTTTTATAGGCAATTTGCATCTTAGAGCAGTGCACTAGAATACTTTTGATATAATGTGCTTTTTCTCTAGCAGGCATCTTCATTTCTTTGTTTTACTATCAAGCTACTAGACCAAATTTAAAAACATATTAACATTTTCAATCTAAGTCAATATTCTTAAAGTTATATAGATCCGAAACCAATTCATTAACTATATATAAATGATTTACTTCATTAACAACTACAGACACCACTATTCTCTCTGTTTAGGATTGAAATGTTTGAACACTAATCTGGTGATATTGAATAGGATAGCACTGAATAGGAATTTATTAAGCATTACAATGGTATCTCTTGATTACTAAAATTAAAAGGTTGCACTGTACCTTAATGTTCAGAAACTCCACCTCTACTACTTATCAAATCATGCAGGACTTTATTACTTTTATTTACCCTAAATTGCCTTGTGAATCACTACATTTTTAAACATAACCTTTGTTCTCATTTACCACAATTTAATATTAATATCATCTATGTTCTTTATTACTTTTACAATGCTTTTTTTTACAATCTTCTGAAGAAATTGCTAGAACAATCAAAACTGTCTTAGGTTGTAAAAAAGGCATTGTAAAATAATAAAGAACATAGATGATATTAATATTATAAGGATTTGGCAATGCGATAGGAAAGATAAAGTTACCACAATTTATAAGAAAATCCTGCTTGTGATTTTAGAATCTGAACGTAAATTCAAATGAGTGATAAAATCTCCATTTTGTTTATTTAATTTGACATTTAAATTGCAAATGCCACATCTTTTAAAATTTAAAAAGTACTGATGACATATTATTATAAATTTTAATAATTTTGAAAATTACTTATCATGTCATACATTTGAAAGCTTGGGTTTATGTGCAAGAAAGAGCTTGCACATTGTAAAATAGATATATTTAATGAGAAATTCACTAACCTTAAGTTTTACAAAACTCGAAAGCTTTATCTCATCAATTAGCAAGAAGATTGTTTTATTTGTATTTAAAGGCAATAGCGAGCAAAAATACCGAACCTGTATCAGCCTTTCTCATTAAATAAATCTTAACTTCATACAATAAGTAACTTTTCAATTCATAGCTTTTTTGTTAGATATCCTATCTTTTTTTCAGACTTACAACCTCTATTCCATTACACATTCATGAAATATATGAATAAAGTGGAAAAAGATAAATAACCCGAAGATTCATTTCATGCTGAATCAGCACTCTTCAGTTGGCCCAGATTACAATCTCCTATTTATGTTTTCATTATTTCTTCAGTATTTATCAATAACAAACTATTACAATTTGATTTAGAAGTATCAAACTTTTGGCACTCACGACTTTGAAGTTATTCACTTCCGATAAATATTATTAGTGATTATTACAAATCATTTATTAAACTAAAAATAATCATATCATTTCTAGACCAGATATAAACTTTAAATGCCAGTTAAAGATTATTATGTCTGTTTTTTAATTAAACAAATACACATGAAATAATTAAATTTCATCTTCATCATTTCTTAAATATTTATCAATACCAAATTATTAAAATTTCAATAGAAGTGTCAAACTTTCTGCACTCATAACTTTGACGCTATCCACTTCAGATAAATATATTAATGATTATTACTAATCATTTATTAGACTAGAGATAATCATATCATTCCTAAACCAGATATAAATTTTAAATGTCAATTAAAGATTATTATATGTTTTTTTAATTAAACATAAATACATAGAATAATTAAACATCATCTATCTTTTTATAGCTGTATTTCTTTTGGATATATTTGAAACTTCCACTCTGCTATACATTCTTGAAAACTATGAATAAAGATGTCTAAAAAATATATAAATGATGACCAAGATACATTTCATGCTGAACCAGTACCTTTCAATTAGCCAGGTTATAATATCTTATGTTTTTATCATTTGCTCAAGATGCATCAATAGCAAATTCTTACAATTTGATTTATAGGGTCAAACTTTTTGCTATCAGAATTTTGGTACTATTCACTTCAGATAAATACATTAATGCTTATTACTAATCATTTATAAGGCTAGAAATTATAATATTCCTAAACCAAATATAATTTTTTAACTTCAGTTAAAAGTTAATATACCTTATGTCTATCTAATCTTTACTTTCTGTCTGTGATTGTTTAATCCATATATCTGCTTTTAATAAATATAAGGTCTATATAACATACATATTAGCCTATTCATTCAGAGTACTGAATGTTTCTTATATATATAAATAGGTTTGAACTTTGGATTTCTTAGTTTATATTCATCCTCCATTCCATCTCAAAAACTGGCACACATGACCACATACATGCAAAAAGATGAATGATCTCCAATATACATATGTCATGCCAAAACAGCACTCATCAGTTGGTCCAGATTATAATCTCCCAAACATATAGATAACCAGTACTCAGCTTATATTGATAGTAATTCTTTAACTTTAATAGACAGGCTTTAATCTCCTCATCATTCCAACTATTCAACCATTCATTTCATTAAAAATCCACTGATGAAATATTCAAACCCTTTGATGAATTTGATATTGTAATCATACCCATGTAGACATTATATCAATCTAACTCCTCATATTATCAGACCATTATATATTCATATATTAACAGGAGAGGGGTAAACTGAACTTATAGATGTAATGTATTTCCAAGGAAATATATAATTAGCCAAGTCATTCGGTGTACTGAATGTTTCTTATATAAGTTTGAGATTGAGTGGAGGATGAATCTCAAAAATCCTAAGTTCAAATCCCTCTATTTACTTCTAACATATATTTTTATATTGTTTAAATGTGTTGTAAATCACTATTTAAAAGTATGTATGACTATTACTCTGCATGGTCTCATTATTTTTATTGGAATTTGTCCATACATCATGTTATTTGTTCAGAATCAATTACTATATATCCAAGAACGCTCTCAATGTAGCATTTAATCTACATTTAAATAATGATGTTACATATATGTTGCAAATTCAGACATCAGTCAAAATAATTGAAACTTTTTGTTAATATTTTGCCATATTTAAATAATAAATAGAAAAAAAATTAATTTAATGAAAATTGAAATATTTAAATACAATTAAGATAATAATATTAAAAATTAATAAGTACAGTTGCATTAAAATATTAATACAATTAATTTATAAATAAAATCAACTCAAAAATCATGCAAGTTTAAAAATCTCTAAATATACGATATAAATATTTATAGTACAATAAGCGGGTAACTTCATAAGAAATAGATAACTCCTTCCCAAGGTGATACATATAATGATGAAAAAAAAATGCATTATGTAAAAAAAAAAGTTTAATTCTTGCATAAATAAAATATGATTTTTATCAGTTATTAACTAAAGTGTTATAAATATATAAAATATAGCGCAGAAATAAGGTAAATATCTTAAATATAATATACTTAATTCTATACTCTTTATCTACAAACGTCATACATTATTCATGTTTACCATATACACACACACAAAACACTTTAATTCTAAAAATATACTCTTTAAAATATAAATTAAAAAATCATTAACAAAATAAAATAACGCAGTCAAAAAAAAGTCAGTATAGTAGTAAATCTGTGGAGGTCATATGACTGATTATGGATGCAAAACAAGGACCCAACTGATAAATTGATCACAATAGTGTTCATGAACATTAATGACAGCATAGACAAAGAATCTTTAGAGGGCGACACTGCAAGTACATATCATTCTCTGGGCATTATGACTGAGAGATTCCTGACTCCAATAAAGGAGAAGCCACAGTGCATTACATCAAATTTGGTCCATGATAAATCTTGAATACTACATCATATAATAATTTTTATTAAGAATCGGATGAAAAGTAATAACCTAAAATGAGAAAATGTTTCTCTATTAATTTAGCTCCTTATTGAGAGATTCTTTAGAGTCAATAAACATGCTTCCAAAGAACATTTAATATATATATATAACAATTTTTGATGTTAATTATAATTTGTCATAGAAAATATCTTATCTCTATAGTACAAGAGAAATGAAAACAATCTCATCTAGCAATGGAACAGAGTAAAGCTTAAATTGGTAAAAAGTAGATAACACTATGTGTTGTATTATTTGTACCACGTTAGTTTTTAATAACTTAAATATCAAAACTACACTGATGCAATGATACAATGCTTCTTTATCGAAGCCAAGAATCTCTTGGCCACTATGCCCAGAGAAATATGTTAGCCACCTTACTTTCCCTTTTCATTTCACATCCTAAGTTTTTCTTATATTCTTCTCTATCCTGCTCCATACCATTTCCACATCATCATCTTTGTCCACTCTATGGCCTTTATATCTAGATCCCACTTTTTCCAAACCCAGCATAAAAACCAAGAACCCACTTTCTGTATAATCCTTTTGTTTACATTTATTCTCCCACAACTTTATTATTTACAGCCTTTCTGCTTGTGAGCATTTATCTTTAATTAGCAGATGCCTAATATTGTCCATGCCTTCCTTACATAACTTGCAGACAAAATCATCCACATTTCCCCATTTATGTGTATATTCCTTGTTGCTAATGATCCCGTTCAAGCCTTAAATAATAAGCTACTTTCCTTGCTATTATTGTAAATTAACTCACACCTAATATTGTTTCTTTTGTAGATATATTTAATTCTTTTTACTCTTCATATTAATTCTCCATCTCTCCAATTCCATAATTTTTATTAATGCATCTATTCTTCTACCCCATTCTTCACCACTATAACAACTCAACAATTCTACACAATCATCCCACCTTTTTTTTTGTTATACTGACATAAAGTCTTTATCCAAATCTTCTGCTTACCATACTACCTTTCTTCAATCTATTTTAGAGTCAACTATTGGTAATTAATGAACACCAGATATTTCTACAAAAATCCCATCTCCAGATTTGACTATTGATTATTCAGGCTTACAATGGATGAGTTTAGATTAACAGCTCTTGTAAATATACAAATTAGCACATAAAAAGTCAAGCTGTTTGATATTAATCTTGTCTAAATAAAGAATAGAAGCCTATAGTTGACAGAGACCTGAGGTCTAAACAATATAGAAAAATTAACCTAATTTCTGATTTATATAGCTATGGGAATGAGCTAGCCTGCTTCCAGCTTTGAATCTTAGTCTTTACTAATGAAGGCAAAGGTCAGAAACCAGTTAGTTTGAAGAATTTTATACTGTTATACTTATCTGGTATCCACTAACTACTATCAACTTACAGCAGATCACTTTAAAGTAGAATGCAGGTAACTACCCTTGGGTGTACATGATTAAGCATATGAGAAGTGACATGGTGTTGTTGAATCAAAACTTCAGTACTAATCATTATGTGAAAACCATTCAGTGAAATGCAGTTGAAATATGATGCACCATGAAGTAACAATGATCTAATAGCTTTCTGGGTATGTTTCATTACCTAATGGGCACTTGGTTCAGCAACTGTTAGTATTTCCAACTATTACAGATACTCAATGAATGGTACATTAAGGGATTACGTCCTCATAAAGGAAATATCTGGATGTCTTGCATTCTTTATTGTAAATAATTAGTGGTGTAGGCAATGCACTGTCATCTGAAAAAACAAGATTACCACAAAATATGTAATTATAAAACACAGAGGTGAACATATATCTTAACTAAAGGTACATCATGTGGAAATATCATGGAAGAGTAGATAATGATTGAATCAGTTCTACAATTGCCAGCACCAGAAATGGATGTTACCAATTTTTCAGTGACAAATGCATGATTTATTAT
This sequence comes from Epiperipatus broadwayi, assembly GCA_028023455.1. Lineage (NCBI taxonomy): Eukaryota > Metazoa > Onychophora > Udeonychophora > Euonychophora > Peripatidae > Epiperipatus > Epiperipatus broadwayi. The sequence goes on from JAQFVV010012555.1 coordinate 2,721,233, forward strand.
TAAATATTATCAGAAAACAGTATAGTATTCTCTTGGAAACTAATAATGTTTTATATCATCGCAAAGGTTCTCTACATTTGATTTTACCAGTGATTTATCACTAAATCTGTCACCAACAAATGATTTCTGTATTAGTTTGTAATTATATCTTGTATCCAGTTACATGTGTCTTTCACAATTATTCTTACATCTTGATGCACATAGGCTGCAATTCAATTCATTGACTAATCAGTTAACATGAATTTACAAATTTGTCACTGAGCATTAACTGCGGACAATGTTTCCAGAATTTGCTTCTTTGAAGCATTTCTACATCTAAAATAAAATCATGCCTATTAAGTGATGTGCATAAATCCTAGTTATCTGTTGATTTCTTGTAGCTTGTGTGCAACAGGCTCCCTACTAAGTGACTTTTGTAAATCTTGATTACCTGGCAACCATCTTTGATTTTATGTGTAACAGGCTGCCAACTTGAACAGTTTACATTATCAGCTTATATTTATGATTTGCATCTTGCTAACTATTCATTTTGATAATTATGTAAAGATATATGTAAATGGATTTAAATGAATAGCCATATGATTCTCCTCCCATATACTTTATTAATCTAAAAGATCTGTTGTTTTACTACTCCAGATGTGTCATCTCTTCTAAGATTGAGTAGTTTATAGATGATAGTGCTTATTAAATCCCTATTCAGTGTTGTCCCATCCATACTACCCTGATAGCTTTAGACTTAAGGCCTTTATCAGTGAAGAGCTTTGGGACCTAAATTTAGTGGACTGAATCTTCCAAATATAATGCATTTTTTAATCAGAAATTATCTTTTGCTCTTTTTTTTTAATGATCACAATACCAGTCTAAAATTCAAATATATCAATATTTTGAATCATTATATATATGGGACCAGTTCACTATGCACATATTTTGGTGATTTCAATTTTATAAATAATTGCAGGCATATCTATCCCTATCCTTTAATTATGATTTGTATAAAGTTGCCCCCACCCAAAAAAAAAGCATAGCATGGTTTCCAATTTGTACAATGCTTTTAAGAAGCAACCAACTTTTTCCATTCCAATTCTAGATGGCTACCGGATAAAAAATGTATTAGATTCAAAATATCCAGATGCATTAAATTTAGGTCTACAAACTTCTCACTATCAAACACCGCAAGCCAGAAACTAGTCTGGAGACATAGGTAGAGCAGCATTGAAGACATCTTTAATAAGCTTTACCATCTACCATCTATTAATTATTCAAGATTATGATAGGTGGCAGGAATGGAATAGATGAAAAAAATAATTTGCTCCTGAAACACTGTGTATAAAGGAGAGTTATGATTTTCTTGGTTTATGCACATATACTTTTATTATTATTATAAAATAAAAATTATGATTAAAAAGAAGTATTTCTTTTCTAAACATCACATGACCACCATTTCTGGGTGATGGAGAGGGTTGCTACTGTATTTTTTTTTATTTTTTTTTTTTTTGTGATGCATTTTGGATGACTCCAACTGTTTTATGGACCAGGGATAAATTTTCTTTATGTAATAAATGATTTAAATAGTAAAATAAATAAATTACTAGATGTATATATTGCCCAATAAATAAAATTGTTTTAAAAAAGATCCCCCCCCTCCCCAAGAAAATTAGAAAAAAACATTCATTTATTTTTGCCATATATTTTAATTGTAGGTAAAACAAAGTGCTGTATCATTCTATTCTAATGTATAATTCTTCTGCAATAAGTCCGATGATAGAATGATAGATTCTGGAGCTTAAATCTACATATCATGACTCCAGCTACCATCCTGACAATAAATTTCTAAGCAGTAAAACATTCGACTATTTTTTCAGTCTTCTTTAAGGTCATTTAATTATAAAATAGAAATCATCAATTTGACAAAATCTTTCAACCAATTTCTAGCTATTAGCATTACAGCAAATGAAACATTGGTTGTAAATATTGATGCAGAAGCCATTTTAACTTCCATTTTGCTGTTCAAACTAAAAACTTGAAATACTAAAAAACTTTAAGGTTTTGAATTCAAAACAATCTGTATAATTAACTATACAGGTCTGCTGCCATGTCAACAATTATATATTTTAATAATTTCCATTATAGGCTACTATAAATATCTTTGAGCTTTTGCTAAAAATGTGGTATATATAACACAAATGTTTCAAAGCATCACATGATTTCTTTAGCTTTCATTTATAATTTGCATTAACATCACTAATCAACATTACATCACCCTATCATAAAGTGTCCTATGTAAGTATGATTAACTATTATTTTAATTGTGATCTAATATCAAATGCATGAGGCTATATAAGCAGTTGGCTTGGGTTCAGAAAGCTTAGGGTGTTCAAATACATCAACTTATTAGAGTGGTAGAGAAATAAAGAAGGCTGCCAAATAAATGTTAGCAATCTGTTTTTTCCAAATCTGTAATCACATATGATGTATTAAATAATATACACATTAGCAAATATTGCACAAGCAGAATAGGCTTACAATACAAATATAATCAGTCAAAAATATCTCAAAGCAATAAAGAATATGCTTCCTTATGGCACTTCAGTTGTATATTGAATTGTTTCTATCATCTAATATTAAATACAAATATCTTTAGAAAAATTTAACTTCATTTAAATTTTCCAATTAGATTCAACTAATGTACTAATACATAAGTTAATATATACACATTATTTCAAGTGATTATATTCTCCTCTCTTCTTTTTAATAGAATCCACACCCTTAGATTATTGAACAGTGAATTTTAAGGTAATTCACTATTCAAGAACTAAAGGTCCAGGTTCGATTCCCAGTCTAATATTGTTACTGATCAGGCCAGCAACATATGAAGAAGAGAGTAGAATAATATCAATTGTAACATTATGTATCTTTACTCTTGATCTATTCATATATATTGCTTATAATAACGTCTCTCAAATACACTTTAATGCAAAAAAATTTTTTTAATAAAACTAATACTATATCTCGTGTCTGGAAAAATTGAGTATTCATTTATAATTTATCTTTAAAGCGCATGTGCATTGGCTTAATCGCTAATATTACTATTAAAGATCTATTATAAATTTTGATAGGAAATGAAAAGTTAATATCAACTATTCAAACTCAAATAAACACTCAACATAAACATAAGAAAAATACCCCCCCCCCCTTTCAAAGACAGTTTAAATCACAGTAACCAATAAAATCAGATGTACCAAACTCTCAACATTTGACAGCATATTGACGTAACGAATTAATATTTATTTTAAAAAATACTAAAAATTATTAGTTAAAATAAATGACAACAAAATCAATTTTATGAGATCCCAAAGTTAGAATAATTATCATCGAATAAATACAGCTGTGATATTTCACAACAGGTCTAATACCAAAGTACTGAAGTTTGTAAAAAAAAAATTAAAAGTGCCACACTTCTGAACATTATTCATATCCTTATTGAAGATCAACCCCCAGTCATAATATCCCTTTAAACTAAAGAGGAGCATTTCAAAAAAAGTTAAAATGTTTTTTTTTTCTTTCTACAAGAACAATATGTATACAACTATATTTAGATAATACAATCAACATATAGCAGATTTTAATCTACTTTAAGATCACTGGATTCAAATTATATGATTGCTGTATATACTTAGTCCCAAAATGGACATCAAATAAACCCCCATTTTACTATTATCACAGTCTGAAAACTGTCAATCCTGCATAAATCTATTATAACAGTAATCCACAGGATAGACTTTCTAAATATTGTATTTTCCTTTCTTTCTAATTCTTACACTCATCTCTGATTTTTACAGACTTCCAATTCCTGTTTTCTTTTTTGTCAGAAAAATAAATATCTTTCACATTTTACTAAAATTACAACAAAATGAGTACATTTAAACCATTATAGGATTAAACTAAAGTACTTTACATTAACAATTAATTACTTCAGAAAAATTAAAATATTTGTCCTCGTAAAAAAGAAAATCATACTCTAAATCTAATTTTTATATATAGTACCACGTGTAAGTTAAACTTTGCTATTTTGAAGGAACAAATAACATTATAAATAATTCATATATTAAATAAATAAAATGTCAAGTTACATCTCTAAACAAAAAATTGTCATTTTAAAACAACCTGGATAGTATAATGCATATTCAAGCATTTTTATGATTCTTTAATAGGAAAGATACCACTATATGTCTTCAAATCGTCTTTCTTAAAAAATTGTCTTTTTTAAAAAAAAAAAAGTGTATTATTTACTTATGCATCTTAATACTATAATATGGTCATTAAATTTTACAATGTAGTTCTAAGTGTAGTAGATATTGTAATAAATTAAATTAAGAGAATATTAAATTGCCATCAATAATAATCAAATAATGTTGCTTAGTGCGGTAAATTTATTCTGCTAGTCTTCACGCAAAGGATTTAATACGCGCGTTTATGTTTATGTATGGTTATTTCTTTTAATTAAAGTATTACTTCTTACAACTTTTATCTAATATTTACAATTGAAAAAACCAATTTCATTCGGGATTAAAATTGCTTTCCAATTGAATTTTTACTTCGAAATTAAGTTGATAACAAATGTTATTTTGGCAATATAGAAATCAATAATAAAAAACGTAATAAGGAACTGCTTATTTGTTTTTTAAGTTTCAGTTCATTTCTATTAATGATTGTGATATATAAAAATAAACGAATATCTGTTGTTCACTTAATTTTTAACTGTATACAATATAACAGGTAACAATGCTTAAAAAAAAAACGATTTTCAGTCAAATGTGGGTTAAATAATGAAGCGTATTGCTTTCCAGAACAACTTAAATCTATTTCAATTATTCGCATCTTATCCACCTATGTTATTAATCCTGAAAGGATAACTTATACACAATAGTTATGAACTTTCGTTTCAATGAGAAATAAATTATTAAAAAATCACATTAAATTTGTATATCATTAGAACATCAAGTGTCTTGCCACGGTACTTTTGTAGTCATATGACAATATTATATCGTGTAAATTAATCATAAATTAAGAAAACATATTTGCATCTTTAATCCACTTCTACGTCAGAGTACACATACTACCAAGAAAGTAATTTGGTTGGCTTCAGTTGCATAACTGCGATAAATCTATTTCTCTATCAGTAAAAATCTTAACTCGTGTCTAGTAATTGCAAACTGAAGATTTGAAGTTAATATTCTTCCAAACTAACCAAATAACAAATACGATATCGTAAAGAATGACCTAGGCGGATACGCGTTAGTTATTAACCAAATTATCGTAAATTTAACAATGAGAGAGTCGTTCGTATTTTAACTACAGCAACATCTTGAAGGCCGTCATTCTTTCTGTGTGAATGAGTGGAAAAAATATTTGTATAAAAATATTAAAAAAAAAAAAGCAAATAGAAATTCTACTTTGCTTCAGATAATCGTATGCAAAGATCAGAGTTTGGAAAACTAATCAATATCTTGCACTAGAAGCCGATTTTATTGATTAAAGAATGCATATACGTAAACACGAGGTTCTGATTATGTATGCATGCATGAAAATTTGTTTAATTCATTAAGTGAATGCTTTTCATCACAAAACCGAAGACAGCCAAGACTTTTTTTTTTTTTTTACTTTTGGCAAATAACCAACACTTTTTTATAAATAACTTTTTAACATATTTGGATAACACATGGATAGCAAACGAAGATTTAACTACTTCCGGTGGTTTCGATTATAGATAGCCAACAAATGTAAACAATTAAAAACAGTAGGCGTCTTCTAATAATTTTTACGTGTAGTAACTTACTACAGAATAAATGGATTAATTTTTTTTTTTCTTAGCAGCATATTAAAAGATGTAAAATAGATTTAAGAATAAAATAAACCAGTTTAACAAAATTAAACAATTATTCAAAATAAAATTCCGAAACAATTTTCAAAACTGTAAAAGGGGTACAAAATATTAAAAATAAAACTTTGCAAAAGTTTTCAAAGAACGGTGCTTTATGATATAATCCACTAAGGGTACATCAAACAATGATGAAATAATTATTAATTTTGGAAAATCTATATATTTACATGTTGACCAGTTATGAACCAATTTTATTTCGAACTCGACTTACCTCCAAAGATGCTATCCGGTAAATTTGCCGTTATCACAACCACAGCTAAGATCAAATGCCCGAAAGTAGCACTAAATCCCATCTTGGCAATAAGCATTTAATTCATTATTTCCACATAATAATAACAATCGTAGCAATAAATAAATAAAGTTAGACAATCCACTCTCATCGCCATCCTATCCCACCTACCATGTGAGTGCGATTACAAGGGAATCAAAATCACTATACTTATCGCGCAGCCTAGCGAGAACTCCCTAAGATTAAAGCGACATCTCTTGAGGAAAGCCCAACATTATCTTTAATAAGACAATTTGCAGCCGTAAAAAAAATATATATCAATTCACAAATTATATAGAAAATGCATAAATAATTTAAAAATAAATAAATTAATTAAAAATATATTATAATTCATATTTTTATAATAAATTCATTTTTAATCAATTCACTAAGAATTGTTTTATAATTTAAAAAAATACTTTAGAGGTCGCTTTGTAAAAGAGACTAAGAATTCGGTTTTAGGCGTAAAAATGGAGTACAATTAAAACGCTCGCGCTATCTAACAAAAAAAAAAAACTAGTTTAATTTTAAAAGATCTAAAGAGTTACTAACAAATGTAAAATAAAAGAATATATTAGTAATAGTTTTACTAAGATTTCTGATTGAAAGAGATTTATATTAATGTTTAATTATTTTACAACAAAGTTTGATAAGCATTAACGAATGTAAACAATTTTCCTTTTTATATTTAAATTGTTAATTAAAAGTAGCTATTTGTATTGAAACTACAAGTGATGTTTGTTTGTTTTTCTGTTAAACAATGTCATTTCAATTATTCTTAATATAAAAACAGTCAATATATAATTGTAAAAAAAATAGTTGATATTGTTATATTTTTTACGTATAATTTTAAAAAACGCATTATCTCACGGTGGAATAATAATTTGCTGCCCACACAAAATATATACATGTATTGTCAATTTACAGATACTATTCTTACGTTATCAAATTAAAAATGATATTATCATTTTGTTCAAGTAATTGAGTAATTGTATTAAATTGATATATCTGTAACAGTACATATATATTATCGAAAACTATTTTAGAAGTACTATAATTATATGTTGGATTATTTCCGGCATTCAGTTGCCCTATTGAAAAACGATTGAAAGAACATAAAATACTGATAATTGCTGGTTTAGCATGAAATACGGATATTGGTGATTATTTATCTTTTCAACATGTGTGTGATCAGGTGGGTCAGCAATATGAGATGGCATGGAGAGTTGAGGGTCGTGTAAAAGTCTGAGTTCGAATCCCTTATATATAAAATAGTAACGTAAAAGGAAAATATATATTTCTAAAATAGTAGACCCTACACATATCAAAAATAAGTTCGACTGAAAAAATGCAAGAATATTGGACAGAAAGAAAGAAAAAAATTAAGAAGCTCATTTTATAGTAACTAATGTATCCCATAAGTCAAGCTTAAGTAATAATCTGTAATAACTCAAAGCCATTTATCATTCTTATGCATTTTTTTTCATATCAACATAACTAATTATCAAAATATTATAAAGGAATCTACAGAGATTCCAATGAGGAAATAGATTCATCATTGGCTTAATTAAATCTTACAATTCTGCTACTGTAACAATAGATTTGGTAATCTTTAACTATGTGGTTCATATTTGTGTTTACCATGCTGGTGACTGGTAAAATGCATGTATGATGCAAATGAGTAGACTGTCTACGGGTTACCTGAGTTTCTTAATGAGACTTCAGTTGTGTTGTTTGGTAATAAATTCATCAAGTTTTACTCTTGGATCTGAAAAAAAGAAATTTGATTGGAATATTGAATCATAAAAATTCCATTTTCATATCATAATTCTTCCAATTATAGAATCTTGTTTTAACAGTTATTCCCTAATAAGAACATGCCTAAATTTCTAGAAGAGTAATGAATAAAATTTTGGAATATCAATGGAAGACACAATACACTAATTACTCAATATGCTTTATAATTCTAACAATTTAATATATACACTATTTACAGATATATAGAGAGATGGGCACATTCTAATTTTACCACAGAACACAGCAGTTAATTTCTGATTAGTACTGTTTCCTATACTATTAGCAGTTTATTAAATAAGGTATGTATGATAGTAGCTTTCTACTATCTTCAAGTCTTTTCCTTATTCTGTGCAACCCTTTAGGCTTATAAAATTATAATAAGGTCAGGATGACCTGTTTAATTCCCTAGTCGATTTGATCACTTTCAGGAATCAAAATCCTGGGGAAAAAACATCCCCTGCTGATTTTATTCCACTGATTCATACAGTCTGTTGCCAACACTGGCCTCAAAGATGAAGAAGAAAGTGTTTCCTATTCCATATACCTTTATGTTGTTTTGTTTTTTCTAAAGTATTTCATCCAATGGGGTAGTTCCAAATCAAAAGTGTATTATCAATTCAATTAGTCCAGATCTGACTTTGTAAATTTAATTCCCATATATATATATCAATAATTAAATTTTTTTTGCTATCAGAAATATTTTCTTTTTGATAACAATTTCTTTCATTTTCGTAATTTATTTTTACAAAGCATTTTAAACTAAATTATTTATTTAAAGGCTCTTTTTTTTATTACTTTGTATTTAACCCCCTAAAATATTTATTATTTAATTACTTCAGTACATATATTTCACACCAAAAAGGGGATCTTAATTTGAGATGAGTCATAGATAATGAAATTGTATTTTAAATTATTGGAAAATCCAATCAGCTTAGTAATTGTTTATATCTTTTTTAAGCCAATAAACATCACATGATCGACCACTTCTTACGCTTGTGTATAAACTGTTGTTAAAACAGGCAAAACTCACTATACATATTGCCACACACAGCAAGCTAGACTAATCAATGGATGCCATAAGGCTTGTGCATAAGATCCCCATCTAGTGCCTTCTGGCATCCATTGATTACTCTAGCTTGCTGTGTGTAGCAATGTAGTGAGTTTTGCCTGTTTTATATCTTTTTTGTGAAGCAACTTCTCATATATGGTGAAGAAGTATGTAATAGAATAAGACATCATTGTAAAAGAGTAGATTTAAGTGTACTAGTAATATTTCTCATGTCAATATTTGAGTGTCACCGAAGTTTAGTATGGGAATTTTTACTCCAAGTAGGGACCAAATTCACTAGTGGAATATAATATACTAATGCAAAGAAAGCTGCCCATAAAGTATTTTAATCACAGTACCAAATAATGCTAGCTATCTTTTCAAGGAGGTTATTCCTAGAAGTTAATTTTGATCGAATCTTGGCTAAATGAGAAAAATAAGACAATGATCCAAAGTTACTCCTAAATAGCATGAAGGAGGATTGTGTTTTACTCTACTATTGCAAAAGATTATATTCAGATTATGAGATGATTCCCTGTTGCTTAGATGGAAAATTGAGCATACTGTTTTCATTGGATTGGGAACAAGACCTTAATCTTTTAAAATGATTTCAAATCTTTTAATATTCTTTTTGAGATCATTTTCTGTTTTAAAAAAGAATCTCTTTTGAAAAGGTAAAGCAATATCAAAGTCATTGATATATATATATTAAATAAAGTAATTACATTTTGAATTACAAGGGTCAAATTAACTCAACCCACAACTTTGACACCATCCACTTTAGATAAATGTAGTAATGACTATTATTAAACATTTACTAAACTAAAAATTATCACTAGCTCCAACTGATCTGGACTAACTGATGAGTGCCGGTTTGGCATGAAATGCATCTTGGGGGTCATTTGTTTTTTAATGTATCTTTATTTATATGAATTTAAAAGAATATGTGGTAATACTGAGGTTATTTAATATATTTATTAAATAAAATCACTGAGAGAACTAAACTCTAAAGATAACCATTCTATAAAATTTTATATTTAATACAAGTGAGTTTTCTTATTGGAGAACATTTTGTCAAGTAAATTAATGGTTTTTCTACTTTTAAGAATTTTAGAAACTTTTAGCAATCATTATTTCAGACAGAATCATAAATTGAGATTAGCTTAACATTGGTCAGACTTATTTTTTAATTATCTCTTTCAATATGAATTATTAACTGTTCATAATAACGTTTTCCTGCTTTAAACCCAGCCTGTTCCACAGATAAATGACTCTCATTGACCTTACTCTTAAAAGGAATAAAGGGGGAAATCTACTGCTTATTTATTCCTTTGAAAGAATAGCATACTTATTGAGAGTACTGGCATCTGTCAGCTCTGAAACATTAGAAGAAGAGAGGAAAAAAATATTATTCAATATCATCTAAAACATTACTTCTACACTAATTTGTGTATTGCTATTTAACAGTAAAATATATTTGTCAAGCGTTGTTAGCCAAGAGGTCAATGCAGCCGCCTTGCAAGCAAGTAGTTGGGTGCAGGCGGTTGTGGGTTCACCTCCCGGACGATGCTATGACATATGAAAAAAAAAAAACAACTAAATTATATGTGGTAAAATATAAAGAAAATTTGAATTTTTCTAAAATCATTTATCAATTTCAAATAGATGATGATAATAGTGTGGTCAGGGCTCCAAATAAAATATCATAAATCATCATCATCAAATTTAAGCATTATCATTTAATTTCAGAATGCTATTTCTTCTCCACATTATATCAACAAACTTCCTTATTTCATCGATATCTTTTCCCTTTTTACAGTCTTTTAAGATTCAGTTTAAGACATCAACAATTCATCTATTATCATCTCTTCTAACCATATGTTCAGCACAGCTCCATTTAAGTCTTTTAATTTTTGCCATGAAATCAGTGACATATCTTTGCTTAACCAAGCTTTCTATTGCTCCTTGGTATTCCTAACATACAACACTTTATATTCAATTAAGTTGTCTCTACTCTCTAAACTGCTTTGCTGTTAAGTGTTTGAGTCTAAAATCCATAAATAGGAATTAGTAAAACATACCTATTAAATACTTTTTTAAGCACATGGGTATATTTTCTTTTAATATTGAATTATTTATACCAAAATCATTCTATTCAAGTTTAATTCTATGATTAATTTCATCCATTATAAACCTATACCCCAATTAGTTCACAATAGTGATCATCATTAATTTGTATCCATTATTTTAATTTACAATTGATTATTCACTATGATGATCATAAAAAAAAATTAAAAAAAGTTGGTGGCCATTTTGTAAGACTGATGACATCATAGGATAGTTATTAAAGCTATTCCTTCCAAAAGCAAAATAGCAACTTTCATACAGTTTGTTCATAATACCCAATATGGTACACAATATTAGTGCTACATACAATATTTTGACTATAAACCTAAAATACAATTAATAAATGTACAGCACAGAATTTTATTTAATTTTCATTCAGCATCTTTGCAGAAGAATCCGTTCTTCATTAATGATATATCCAAAGTAAAAAATTTCATCATTAATGATTATAAAGCCCGCCCCCCTTCCCCAAATATGGTTCATTCAGTATAATAAATAATCTAAATCATATTTTAATGGCATACAACAATCAAATACATTAATACTGTATTAAATTTTAAAATGTATACATTAGTTTAAAAATTGTACACTGTATTTATTCACTTTTATGAATTAACATGTTTACTAACAGTTTTTTGCTTGCTGCAAAAATAATATTTTAATTTAGTTATCATAATTGTTATTTTAAAAAAAAAAAGATTTTATAATAATGAACTTTGTATAGTCAAAAATTACTAAATCTAAATTAAAAAATAATACAATCTATTTCCTTGATTTTAAAATATCTTGTAATGTTATCACACATGTATAAAAATGTAGAACTGGAGGAGAAATGAAAATTTTATTCAGCATAAAACTGTTAACATATATATTTTTTGGTTTTAGAAAAATAAAATTGCTGGTAATACATCATCTATTGATGCACACTGCCCCTTGGTGCTGTTTATATGCTAAAGCACATAAATATGCTGTTTACAAGGCCGCTCATAATTCTTACAGCCTGTAAACTGTTCAAACACTAAGATGTTGAAGTGCACCCTTACCCCATCATCTCTAGCATGTTGAACCTTATTAGCAATGAGTATGCGACACTTTCTATAGACATTACTCTTGACTATTGGACAGTGTATGATATGAAGGTTTCTGTAGTTGTAATGACGAAAAGTATATTAGAATGGATTTTTTTTTTTTGGCTTAAATGTATTGAAATTAATGTGAGTTAGTAAAAATTGTAATGAATTGTCAAATGGCCCTACTTTCATTGTCAGGGGTCAGAATTCACGAAATGAGGAGTGGAAATCACGATTCGGCAAAGTTCACAATCAAGTCACGCACTTTCCGAGACTTTTTCAAGATCAAAACAGTTTAATGGCAGACGACTTTTCAGCATTGTAGTTTTGAGATTTCCCTGCTACAGAAGCAAATGTGGTGGGCTTCCTTCAACCCCAAAAAAAAAGAAAAATATTTTACCCACCCAGAAAAACTGTCTTTGTGGTGGTTGAATGAAATTAAGGCATTGTCAAACAAACATCTGAATGGAATATCAATCACGTCAATGTTGACTAAGGGGTTCCATTCACTCACTCATGGAACGGGCTTTGAGGGCTGCCTGGGAATCGCTTTTCGCAAGTGGTACAGCTAATTGATTCTTATTGAAGCTGGGATCAGCTTACAGTGAAGCATATTACAGCTGAGTTGGAAAGGTGTCAAAACGCCGTAAGGAATATGACGATAGGTCTTAGAGAGGTCTGTCGAGAAAGCCTTGTTGTTTTGTCTCCATCAAAAATAACAAAAAGTTTTTTCAAAAACAATATTTTTAAAAAAGATTTGGAACAACAACAACAAAAAAAAAAAAGTTTCTTTAAAAAAAATATAAAAAAAAAACCGGAAACAAAAAGAAATGTTTGTTTTTTAAATAAAAAAAAGAAAAAAGACAGAATATTTTAAAAAGCCAAAAAAAACCCCTTATTTTATTTTTATGAAATATACATCAAACCGGTTACAACAACAACAAAAAAAAGCAACAACATTAACAACCAAAAAAATATTCATAAAAATCAAGCAAATCCAAAAATTAAAAAAACAATAAATCAAACAAAATTTCAAAACAGCCCGGTAACGTTATATCTAATTGTTTTTCACTAGCAACAGCGCCATAGAGCAGAATGGGACAGTAGATGATGTATTACCAAATTGCCTTCAAATAAACTGTAAAGATTCATACTTTTAATATTTATTTTGCAACATCTTGTGGCAAAATAAAAAATGCAACAATTAGGATATTTGTATATAAAGTTGCTATTTATTTGGATCTGCATAGTACATATTGTAAAAAAGCATTAAATATTGATTACAATGTGCAAACACGTAATGCATTAAATACATTTTTTTCTTTTTTAATGTGTCAGATTTTTTTTTAACTTAACTGTAACTAAGTTTTGACAATTTACAATATACTAATTTTGTTACTCTTACACTAATCATAAATAACAAGTTTTTATGATCAATTAAATAGATTATTAAACTTTTTTTTAATTCTAAATAATTTCATATAAGTAATATAATAGTACAAATTTAAAAAAATAAAACTTTAATATGGATTATTTTTCAGTGCAATGAGAAACAGTTGCACAGAAGAACACAAAAAATTGTTAATAGCTAATTTACTTTCATATTCTCATCCATTTTATTGTACTTTTAGACAGTTAAAAGTCTCATTTTTTCTAGAAATTATATTTAAAAGTTATACTTTCAAATAAAATCATGGTTGCAACTAATATAACCATTAAAAAATCAAGGAAATCTCTGAGCTTGGAAACAGAAATGGATATCTTAAGTCAACTGAAAAGAGAAGAAAATTATGATTGATGAATGGATCATCAGAAATAACAACTGTAAGATATTTTTTACATAGATTTAAGTTGTACTATCATGCATACATTCATATTTTAAGTGAATACTTGCATAATACACATAGCGCTGTTTACACAAGGATGTAATATACATGAAGGTAGTTTTTTAATTATTATATATACTAAATTAAGTTGTTTGTTCACAACTTATAATGTAATTTTTAGCTGGGGTAATTAGTCAAATGTTTTCCCATAGAAAATCATTATAACTACATATTCTTTATGTAATATTCTTGCTTAACAGTGAATTTCGAGAAACCAATTGCCCTCATTAAGAGAGTCACTAAGAGAGTAAAATGTGTACTTTCAACTGTATTCATAATCTGGCCAAGATAATTGAAGCTGTAAACTTTTAGAATTTAATGTCAGATAATAGATACTTTGCATAAAAATATGCATATGCAGAAACAAACAAACAATATATCTCAAATCAAATTTTTTCACTAACAGGAGGTATTATTTTTTACCACTCTATAAAGGTCTTATATATCAACTGCTTTACAAGAATGAAATACATTCTATGGTCAATAAATGACTTATTTTACTTTATTTTTCTCATGGCAGACATACTGGGCTTGGTTGGAGTAACATTAAAAAATAGTAAATCAAACATATGGTGGAAATAGTTTCCATAACTTACATATTTACAATAGCTGTAATACATTTAATATCAAATGAGAGACACTTTCCATAAAAAATGTTAAAACGAACAAACAATCTTGCAATTTCTAATGCCCAAATCAGGGGTTTTTGACTAACTCAAAGGGATAACATCTTTTATCATACTGTAAAAATGTTATATATCAACCAATTCAGATACTAACTTGTAAGAATGAAATAAATTATGTTGCAAGGATATACAAATCACCCACTTCTTATTCTTTTATGCATTGTTATATTTATATAATACCACTAACACCTCCATTAATCACTTTTTAATGCACTCTAACAAAATGTATTCCTTTATATTCACTTAGAGTTTCAACTGACCAGCAGTCTTCATCAGAGGTATATTATTAAATTTCATAATGTAGGTTATTGTATGTAATGTGTTGTATAATTACATTTAAATATGTGAGAATAGATAAGTACTAAGTATAGGTCATATATATTTGAATATTGTAATTCTGATGAAAACTGCTGGTCAGTTGAAATCATAAGCAATTATAAAGAAATAAATTTTTATTTTATTAGATTGCATTACCAAGTGATTAATGAAGAAGTAAATGGTATTATATAAAAAGTTAAAGCACCTTAGTTTTTTATTGTTCAAATTGATTGGTGTATAACATTTTTACAGTCTGTCAATAGATGGTATCCTTTGTGTTAGTAAAAAAAAACCCAATTTAGAAATCAATACTTGCAAGCTTCTACCATCTGATACTACATTGATACACCCATTGTAAATAGATAAGATATATAAATGTAATGGTACAAAATACAGGCAAGGGGTAAAGAGAAATGATGCAAAACCATAAGCAAAAAACAGCATCAGAAGACATTATAAATAAGTATAAATAATAGGTGACAAACATTGCATCACTAGGAACTATTATTGACAATCAAATAATATCTGCAGCAAATATATCAATAGTCAAATAATCATCAATATTTCATCTGTATATACATATATGAATGCTAAAATAACTATAACAATAACCATACAAAAAGTATTAGGATTATTATATCAATGCTAATCATCAATGCTTATGGTCAACTGGTATCATGAGTATAGTTCTGGTCAATAAATTAATCATCATAAAACCTGCATCATAAACTCAGTGTATTTAACAGGTGGCTTCCATCACTTTAATACCAGCTAAACTATTCTACAGATAAATATATAGAAGTCTACTGTCAGATAACTGTGAGCAAAATAATATATACAATATTTCATCTATTCTAGTATTAAATAACTTCCCTTAAGTAACTTGAAATAATTAATAAATGTATTAATTAGGATAAAAATAAAACAGGCAAAACTCTCCATACAGAATTACTACTCAGGGCAAGCCAGAGTAATCAATGGATGCCAGAAGGCTTGTGCGTAAAATCCCCATCTAGTGCCTATTCATCCAATATCCCCAGACTAGTTTCTGACTTGTGGCCTTCATCAGTGAGGAGCCTTGAATCTGAGAGCACTGCATCTAGATCTTTGGATCCTCACTGATGAAGGCCACAAGCCAGAAACTAGTCTGGGGATATTGGATGAGTAGGCACTAGATGGGGATTTTATGCACAAGCCTTCTAGCATCCATTGATTACTCTGGCTTGCACTGAGTGGCAATACTGTATGGAGAGTTTTACCTGTTTTAATAACAGTTATAAGCAAGCATAAGAAAGGGTGATCATGTGATGTTTATTAGAATAAAAATAATAAATGAGAGATCTAATAAATACTCTACATTACAAACAAATCATTCTGATTTTTATTATTTACGAATTTCAGAAAATATTTCAATGGAACTAAAAAACCAATCATAAAACTTAACAATGATATATAAATAAGTGGGGGAAAATTATTTCAACTCAAAATTAAAAAATCAGTAAATATTTTATTGAACTGATTTTCATCTAATATTAGGACTTTTCAAAATATAATTTTCCAATAAATCACATGACCAATACTTCCACCAATTCTCCCTATAACGTTCATATGACATAATCATTTTATGGATTTTTTTTCCTTTTTTCTCCTACAGAACAGGCCTTTTCATACCTGCACTTATATATGGAATATATTGGGGGGGGGTTTGAACTCAGATTTTCATGCAACCCTCAACCATCCATGATATTTCACACCACTGATACACTTGATCACATACATATTGAAAAGATAAATAATCACCAATATATGTATTTTGTGCTAAACCAACACTTGTCAGTTGGTCCAGATTATCATCTCCACACACACACATATATATAATCAAATCTCAGCTTATATTAAGATAGCCAATCTTTATATTTTATTTACAAATAAATAAAATCTACATTAACTACAATTAATCAATTATATACATATATACATTAAATCATATACAACTTTATGCTTAATTTTAAATAATTATATCATCATCATCATCAACCATTATCAATCCACTGCAGGATGAAGGTATCTCCAATTCAATTCATCTTCTCCGATCTTTAGCTTCTCTTCTCCACATCAACCCTGCACACTTTCTTATTTTTTCTATCCATCTCACATGTGGTCTCTTTCTGGGTAATCTCTTGGAATCCAGTTTAAGATTTTAATTGTCCAACTATCATCATCTCTTCTATGAATATGTCCAGTCCAACTCCACTTCAGTCTTATAATTTTTTTGAGATCAGTAACACTTCTTTGTTTTCTTACCCATATATTGTGTTTTCGATCTCTTTTTGTTACTCCCAACATGCATCTCTCCATACTTCTTTGAGTGGTCTGAAGTCTCAGTATTTCTTTTCTATTAAGTGTCCAAGTCTCAGATCCATAAGTAAGAACTCGTAAAACACATTTATTAAAAACCTTCCTTTTCAAATACACAGGCATATTTCCTTTTAGTATCAAGTTATTTCTACCAAAAGCACTCCAACCAAGTTTAATTCTATGATTAATTTCATACATTATGGTTCCATCTTTATTAATAATCTGCCCAAGATATTTGTAGCTCTTAACTTCTTGTAACTCATCATAATCAATCTTTATTTTCATATTTTGAGAAAATCTATTAAACATTACTTTAGTCTTCTTAACATTTATCTTTAGTCCTGCTTTCCTATTTTCATCTCATAACTCATGCAACATTTCCTGCAGCTCTAAAGCATTATTTGCAAAAACAATTACATCATCTGTAAATCTAAATGACTTAAATAATCTCCATTTACTTTCACTCCTTTAGCTTCCCATTTTAATCCACAAAATACTTCTTGCAACATTGTTGTAAAAAGATTTGGAGATATGGAGTCACTCTGTCTTACACCCTTCTCAATGTTGACTTTCCTAGTATTATTATGTAATCTAATTGTTGCATTTTTATACATATTCTTTAAAATATGACAATATCCTGGATCTATACCTTGATGATCCAATGCTTTAATCACTGAAGAAATGTTTATAGAATCAAATGCCTTTTCATAATCTACAAATGCAAAGCATAATGGCAACTCATATTTATTTGTTCTTTCTATAACTTCTCTCAATACCAGGATATGATCTACTGTACTAAAACCACTTTTAAATCCAGCTTGGTCTCTTGGTTGGTGGAAATCCAATGTCTTCTGTAGACGAGTTGTAATTATCTTAGTGAAAAATTTGTATAAAGCTCATAAAAGGCTGATAGGTCTGTAATTTCTAATATCTTCTTTATCATCTTTTTTAAATAGTAATATTGCATTCTTCCAATCATCTGGTACATCTTTATCATTTAGACATTTGGTATATAACTTTGCTAAAAAAAAATGTATTTCTTCACCTGCTTCTTTTAATATATCAATTATAATTCCATCATTACCTGGAGCCTTTCCTTTCTTCATAAATTTAATTGCATGTCTCATTTCTTCTTTTAAAATTCTGGGAAATTCGGAAGATATAATAGATATAGGAGGTAATTGTTCTTTATTACTATATAATTCTTGATAGAAGTCTTCTACTCATTTCATGATGTCATCTCTCTTTTTAGTAATAATTCCATTTTTTTTTCTTATTGCAGATATAAATTTCCTACCAATACCAAAATGTTGTTTTACACTCTTGAGACTTTTATTATCTTCTACAACTTCCCTTGCTAGTTCACAGTTATACTTTCTTATATCATTTTCAATTCTTTTCCACACCATTTTATAAAATTAGAGAAATTCAATCCTTTTTAATGTATCATTTTTGTATATCTTCATATTCCTTTTTTTCCTCATAAATTCTCTAATCTCAGTAGAAATTTTATTGGTCAATTGCTGATTTTTTCTACCAGATATCTTTGTTGCAGTTTTTAAAAGTGTATCAGTTATTTTCATATTAATTTCATTCAAATCTGAATCATGTTCAAAATCTACTAATACTTAAACACCGATTTGTAAGTTCTAATTTAAATTCATTAGAATGTTTCTGAAGATTAGGAATATCAACTGTAAATATTGTTTTTCTTAATAATTCTTGTCTCTCTAGTTTTGCATTAACATGTATCTTACATCTTACTAATCGATGTCACTTTCTGTGTTAAATTTATTAAGAACATTACAATCTTGAAGTATGTATTTTATGTTAGTCAAAATATAATCCAATTCTGCTGTACTTTCATTTGGATGCTTCCACGTTCATTTCCTTTTAACATTTTTCTCAAAAAAAGAATTTATAATATAAAGTTTTTCTTTTTCTGAAATCCCCACAAGTCTATGTCCTCTTTCATTTCTATTACCATAACCAAAATTACCTACAGCTCTTTCATCTTTCATTTGTTTACCAATTCTAGCATTAAAGTCTCCCATAATAACTTTAAAATGTTGTTTACTCTGATCAAAAGCTTTTTGTGCATCCATATAAAAATCTTCTATTACTTCATCACTATGAAAACTTGTTGGGGCATAAACCTGAATTATCTGCATTTGGTATCTGCTATTAAGTTGTATAACTAATCTTGCCACTCTGTCTGATACACCATCAATCTCCACAATGCAGAAAGGAGTTTTCTATTAACTGAATGGAGACCCTTTGATTCCTCTTGAAGGTCTTAAAGGAACTGAGCAGGACAAATTTCTAATGTCCATTCCATATGTTCTTGTCATTGCAGCTGTTACTACTATGTGATTATTCATATAGTATATGAATATGGATGGGTTGCTCACCAACACACATTAGCCAGCATGGTGAGTTTATTGGCTTTATACCACTGAGTTTAAAATCAAAAAACACCATGGTCTTTCTTCTCAGTTGCCTGATAAGGCAAAATAAATGTATGTGTAAATGATATTTTTCCAATAGATATATACAATCATGACAGACAAAAATAAATCATGATCCTTATTCCCAGGAGGCTGTACAGTGACCAACCAAGGCAGTGGTTGGTGGCTGAAGGCAGGGATGCTAAGAATCCTCTGATTGCGGACCCAGGCTGCCATTTGATGATAACTTTTTATTTAAGTACTTACAACTGCAGATCACTTTCAAGTGAAGGAAGATTGCAAGAATTAGAACTGTCTTATATTAAATGGTACATTATTGGACTTTGTGAATTTAGAAGAAAAGGTGAAGAGACAATTGATTTAAAAAGTGGACATGTACTCTACTATAAAGGCACAAATATTGGAAATACAAGTGGAGTAGGATTCATTATAAATAAAAATAATTATATATCATTTCTTATATATAATTAAACTCTAAATAATTTACTTTTAATCCATTACATATATATATATGATATTATACATTATATAAAAATAAAAACAAAAAAAAATTATAGATATATATATAGTCATTAATAATTTCATATTCCACAACCAATTTACATAATTATCCAATCTATTTATACATATATACTCATCTTTTTATAAATAAATAAAATATCTATAACATCTACATTAAATTAATTATTTACATAAATTATATACCTCAAATTATTTAATATTTTACATATTTTTATATTATCCATATCTCATTTATTAAATTTTCTAATTGTCCTTTAATGCCCATTTACACCTATGATTTACAGAAATAACATCAAGGTGATATTTTATCTTTGATCTATATAGTTTTAAAAAAGTATCGACCACTGCAAAATATATTCTATTTACGATCTATGCAAAGCTCAAGTAATAGAATGCTTCAAAATGGATAAATGAAACACTTCCTGACACCTAGAATTAAACGTCGGCATTCTAAATAAGATTATTACGAATATGTATTCTACTGTTTCAGTGCCATATATGAATTTAAATAAAAATGATTTTTAATAATATATATACACCATTCATTATTTTTTTATATAATTTGACTTTATAATTATGTTTAAAATATTTGTCCTGAAGTTTTTTTTAATAGAAAATACATATTTCAAGATTGTAATGTTCTTAATAAATTTAACACAGGAAGTGATCATCGATTAGTAAGATGTAAGTTATGTGTTAATGACGTGTTAATGCAAAACAAGAGAGACAAAAATTATTAAGAAAAACAATATTTACAGTTGATATTCCTAATCTTCAGAAACATTCTAATGAATTTAAATTAGAACTTACAAATTATTTTCAAATATTAGCAGATTTGAACATAATTCGGATTTGAATGAAATTAATAGATAATTAACTAATATACTTTTAAAAAATTTAACAAAGTTAGCTGGTAGAAAAAAGCAGCAATTGACCAATAAAATTTCTACTGAGATTACAGAATTTATGATGAAAAGAAAAAATATGAAAATACACCTGGGTCTCATTTTATGCAGATTATTTTAATGCGATTTTGAAGTTATGCGATTCATGTTTCTTCTTAATATTTTTCATATTTCATTATATTTATTAGATATCAAGAAATTTAAATTATTAATAACTATATTAGCAGCTAACGTGAATATGGCCTGAAGCTGTATTTAGAAACCTACTTAGACTAATGAGTAAATAATAATAATAGATTTATACTTCCATATAAAAATATCGCAATAAATATTCAAAAATTTTAAACTTTTAAAACGTATTTTGTTAAGTATAACAGAAATAAATAATGTAGATTTTTAAAATAAATAAGGAAGATTTTATTGATTTTATAAACTGAAAATAATCTTTCTAATGATAAGGTATAATCTTTTTGTTTTGATTGCGATCCTCATTTTTTTAATATAGAAAAACATTTAAAATTTATTTCAATAGTAAAAATCAGTTGTCAACAGAAAACCATTAACACAGCACAAGACTGAAAGTGGCACTAGTTGAGTAAATGGGATGGAGCAGGATATGGGATAACTTAGAGTGGGGAATGAAAAATAAAGTGACTAACAAGTTTTTCTGGACGTAATTGCTGAGAGATTCTTGACTTTGTTCAAGGAAAAGCTACATCACATCACATCGACAAATCTGATTTCTTACCAGTTTACAAATGAACTGCATATTGTCAATAGCGATAATGATTAAAATACTATGAAAAAATATAAAATTAAATACTGTAGTTAATAAAAAAAAGTAAAAAAAGTTTGTCTTGTATCAATTTTTTTCAAATATTTAATATTTTTTATTATTTTAATGCGAATTTTAAAGTAAGTTGTCCTTGTTGCTTTGCTTTTATGCAAATTCTTAAAATTACAGACCCTATCCCCCATTTTTCAAGGTAAGTTAAGTCTACTTTTGTGCAATTTTTTTTAATGTGGGATTTCTGTGGAACCTATCTACCGCATAAAATGAGACCCAGGTGTATATAAAAATGATGTATTAAGAAGGATTGAATATTTTGAATTTTGTAAAATGATGTATAAAGAAGTTGATAATGATATAAGAAAGTATAATTGTGAACTAGCATTGAAAGCTGTAGAAGAGAATAAAAGTCTCAAGAGTGTAAACCAACATTTTGGTATTGTCAAAAAACTTATATTTGCAATACGAAAAAAAGATAAAATTATTAATAAAAAGAGAGATGATATCATAAAATGGGTAGAAGACTTCTATCAAGAATTATATAGTAATAAAGAACAAATACCTCCAACAACTATTATATCTTCTGAATTGCCCAGGATTTAAAATGAAGAAGTGAGACATGCAACTAAATTTATGAAGAGGGGAAAATCTCCAAGTTATGATGGAATTATAATCAATATCTTAAAAACAGCACATGAAGAAACAGAAATTTTTTTTGGCAAAGTTATATACCAAATATCTAAATGATAAAAATGTATCAGATGATTGGAAGAATGCAATATTAATATTAATATTTAGAAAAGGTGATAAAAAAGATATTAGAAATTACAGATCTATCAGTCCTTTATCAGTTTTATATAAAATTTTTACCAAGATAATTACAACTCGTCTACAGAAAACATTGGATTTCCACCAACCAAGAGAACAAGCTGGATTTAAAAGTGGTTTTAGTACAGTAGATCATATCCAGGTATTGAGAGAAGTTATAGAAAGGACAAATGAATATGAGTTGGCATTATGTTTTGGATTTGTAGATTATAAAAAGGCATTTGCTTCTATGAACATTTCTTTAGTGATTAAAGCATTGGAATATCAAAGTATAGATCCAGAATATTGTTATATTCTGAAGAATATTTATAAAAATGCAACAACAATTAGATTACATAATGATACTAGGAATGTTAACATCAAGAAGGGTATAAGACAGGGTGACCCCATATCTCCAAAACTTTTTACAGCTGTGAGAAGTATTTTGTGGATTAAAATGGGAAACTAGAGGAATAAAAATAAATGGATATTATTTAAATCATTTACATTTTTTAAATGATGTAGTTGTTTTTGCAAATAATGCTTCAGAGCTTCAGGAAATGTTGCAGGAGTTATAAGATAAAAGTAGGACTAAGGTAAATATTAAAAAGGCTAAAGTAATGTTCAATAAATTTTCTCCAAAGTTGAAAATAAAGATTGATATGGATGAGTTAGATGAAATTAACAACTACACATATCTTGATCAGATTATTACTATAGTTGGAAACATAATGGATGAAATTAATCATATATTTATACTTGGTTGGAGTGCTTTTGGTAGAAATAACGTAATATTAAAAGGAAATATGCCTATGTGTTTGAAAAGGAAGGTTTTTAATAAATTTGTTTTATCAGTTCTTACTTATAGATCTGAGACTTAGACACTTAATAGAAGAGCAATACAGAGACTTCAGACCACTCAAAGAAGTATGCAGTATGTTAGGAGTAACTAGAATAGATTGAAAATACAATACATGGGTAAGTGAAAAAATAGATCGTATAGACAGCATTGAAAGGATTAAAAGATTGAAATGAAGTTGTAATGAACATATTGCTAGAAGAGGTGATAATATATGGACAATTGAAATACTAAATTGGATTCCAAGAGATTGTAAAAGACCCAAAAAGAGATCACATGTGGTATAAATGGATGAAATAATAAAGTGTGTAGAGATGATGTGAAGAATAGAATACAGATTAGAGAAGATGGATTGAACTTAGAAAGACCTTCATCCTCCAGTGGATTGATAATGGTTGGTGATGATTGTTTTGTGTTGATGGGTCTCTAGAATTTTTGTAGTATTGCTTCACCTAGTGGTTATATAATATAGGATTTGTCGTTTTCAAGTTATTGGTTTCTGAAAAAATCTCTTCCATAGTGATAGTATATTTTTATTATGTTGATTGTATATTAAATTTTTTTTCCTTTTGGGGGGAGAGAGAGGTGATTTGAAAACTTTTGTTTTGATTTTGTATGAGATAATCTTGTCGCAAAAACATTTTAAATATCAATTCTTATCTTAATTCTTTTGTGAATTTAATTGAAGGTGATATATCATTGTAATGCTGACATGTATCCAGAATTTTTGTAGTAGTGCTTCATCAAGTGACTATGCTACAAATGTAACATTGACATAGTGAAGTGTTGAAAAATAAATATAAGATGAGAATTCTTTTAAATTTATACAAATATCTAAAAATATATACAACTTCTTTGCTCTTTTCATGGTGACTTTTATTTAAATTAATTATCTGAAAGTTTTGACAGTTTAACAATCTTCTTCAGAGACATAAGGTCGAGAGGTCAGTGACAGCTGCTTTACAAGCACTTGTCCTGGGTTAGCGGGTTCATTTCCTGGCTGATGCTCTGAAAGTTTTGACAGTTTAACAGTCTTCTTCAGAGACATAAGGTCGAGAGGTCAGTGACAGCTGCTTTACAAGCACTTGTCCTGGGTTAGCGGGTTCATTTCCTGGCTGATGCTATGACACATGAGAAAATATATATATACACAATAACATTATTTTGATATAGTAAAAAGTAATATAATACATTTGCATTTTATAACTCTGAAGGGGGTTTCTAAATAGTTGAAACTGTCAAATAATTGAATTGAATGAAAGGCATTGTGAAAAAAGAAATGCATTTTTAAGCTGGTGGCAAGATAACATAACATTATGGTTACTTTTACAATCCTTAGTAGATTTCTTATTGATTTATGAATTTAAGTCTATCTTATAATACAGATGAATGTAAATATTTTTTTTTTGTAAAGAATTTTTCTTAAATTATTGAATCTGGAAATACATGTTAATGTAAATGAAATCTTTTTCAAAAATGAATTTTAAAACTTAGAACTATTTCTATACTTTTTAATGAATCTTCAATTTTTTATGTTTGAAAATATGTATTTTTTTATTTTTTATTTGGGCATTTTTAGGAATATCATCGAAAAATGCTTAAAGACTTTTATTGTTGAATATTTTCATAAAAAAAAAAATAGTCATAAAAAGCACACAAATGAAAGTTGATTTTTAAACACACACACAAAAAAGAATAAAATTGAATTAATAATACTATATGTCTAGATTTAATAAAAAAAATAGATATATTAATTTTTAATTAATTTTCAAGTCTATATCTGGATAATAAATGATATGATAAACTCTAGACTAATAAATGGTTAATAATAATCGTTCACGTATTTATCTAAAGTCGATATTTTCAAAAGTGGAACTGTAGATAGTTTTATACTTGTAGATCAAATCGCAGCACTTAAATATATTACCAACTAAAATTAATTTAGCTTCAAATTGTTTAGCTTCAATTCGAGAATTTTTTTTTAGTAGTTGAAATATTCAATTGTTGTCATTGAACATCAGTGAACTATTGAGATAGTGTTGTTACAAACTATTCGCTTTTCTGATTACTTACAATAGTGTGAGTCTTTTATTGTATATCTTCATTTGCTGGCCACCCAGTCATACTTGTGGACACAGCAGTTAGCTATAATTTGGACACATCAATCAATGGAATAGTTGTTCAGTACATTATAGCAACTTCACTACTTTAAAATGAAATTAAGCTCTCACTCAGCCGGATTAACTAGAATGGAGATGGCATGTTTCTTTACTATATCATAATATTTTAACACTGCTTCTGATTGTCAAAAGCATAATAATTTGATCTTCTGAGAGACCTATTTATAGTTTACTAAGCAGGATTATCTGTTTCATTGTGTTTGATTTCATATATCCATCCATTGGTTATAGATTAGTCCTAAACTTTACTGTGGTTCGTGGCTTACTGACTAATTATCGACTTTACAAAAAGTAAACAACTTACAAGCTTAAGAGATAGGGTCATGTGATCTATGACTCTTATTTTGACTATTTATAGTCTTTGCCATAAGTCTTATGCAATTTTTATATTGCTAAGACTACTACTATATGGTATGGCTGAAGATCTATCAGCCCCATATAGCTATTTGAGTTGGATAGCTGGGTTTGAAGACATGTAGATGTCTGAAAATTTCAGATTTTCCACTCAATAGATAACTTTTAGATAAGTGCTTGGCTTTGGGTTGGTATTTTTAGATCTAGTGTCTGAACATACCCTGACACCTCTCTGAGGAGTGCCAAAGCATGAAACCATGGTCAGGGGTTTGGGGAGGGGTTCCTGCCAGAGATATTTTAAGTGCTGGCTCTGGCTAAGCATTTATCATAAAGCTTGTAGAGGAATTGGCAATCCTCACTGTTTACAAAAAGTAGCTTTGAAAAGTGATTATAATAAAATAAAAGATGTTTTGACTAAACAACATACAATATGGTCTGATTATCTAGAATTTAATTACTTGTATAAAAATAATGTCATTTCCACTCACCTAATTATAAATAACTTTACAATTGTTAGTAAAAAAAATTATTTTGTTTTTAATTACTTAAATCAGTGTAGAATTAATGAGGCCTAATGTATTTTTCCGTGCACATATATATATATACATAGATTCTGTCTAATAAAAACTGTTGTAAAATCTTTAATTTAAAAATTTCTAACAAACTTTTAAATTATATACATGAAGCGCCTATATGCATGAAGATTTACTTTGTCATATACATTAGATGCATGAAGATTTACTTTGTCAGCTCTAAAGTATCAAAAAAGCTCCCATCAAGAAATGGTGCCACTAGACCCTCAAGGATTTTCTAGCAAGCAGGCTCTGTGATAACTAAAAATAAAAAATTTTTGTAGTAGTAACATATTTCCTATAAACAATCATTTATTAGGAAGAAAAATTACTGTGCATATGTGTGCAGTACTCTTGCAAAACAAGTCACATCAAATAATCTTTCTTAATCACAGTTTGGTATAGATAATGTGTACAAAAACTCAAATTAAACATTTACTCTGTTTTCTTTTCTACTAACAAAACATTTTATGGTATCTTTTATATTGAGGTTTTGGGCTTATTGGCTGGCAATTTTTAAAAGAGTAAGAAATCTCATTATTCTTCCAGCATGCTGTTTCACACATATGATTTTATTTTTAAATATTAGCTATGATATATAAAGAGTTACATTGTATAAAGCACATAGAAAAAGTATTTTTACTAATTGTATTGGTAATTTTTAATTTGATGATTGATCGTTCAAAGATCACAAGAATTGTTGATTCTAATAATATCACTGTAACCATTTCAAAAAATTGCATTCCATGAATGAGTGTTTTACTACAATTAAATATGCTAGATATTGTGTTGCATTTGAATACAAGTTATTTTATTGTGCTTTAAAATTGCCTTACAACACTATTTGATAAGTTGCATATACTTGAGATAATCCTTCCACTCTGAGGACTTGTGTTCCCTTTTTATGGTCAGCTGATAAGATGATTACTATATTGATACCCAAATCCTACAGTCATTATTAATTTCACTCCCTGCCTTAACATGTATTCTAGAAAAAATTCTTCAAACAAACATAATGTTATAAGTATTTTTGCACATATTGTCAAATTATGACTGGACATGTTAAAACTCTTTATTTACTCATAGAAGAAGTTGTTTTGGAAAGTGCTTCTATCAAGAAAAATTGATGGGTTAAAAATGATATGTTGCCTACATGTTAACATTATATGAATTAATGAAGTGGGGTGGAATGAGCTAGAATGTTTTAGATAAAAAGAATTTACTATGTATCAGGTCTTGAACAACAAAGAAAAAGATGCACTTTTCATAATCGATAATATTAATAGATTTTTGAAGAGTTGTCAACTCCAATCATTATGCAAAATATATTTTTATTACAGTTGCCATACTATGTGAAAAAAATTGACATGCAAATATAACATCTACTTGACTTACATTTGTATTGTAATGGGAACCAATTTGATGTCAAAGCACAAATATTTAGCACTTATAATCTTATGAATAATCAATTGATCTCAAATTAATTTTACAAACACCCATTCAACTTCATTATAATATAAGACTATATTAGAACAATGTGAATAATAGATTAAAGCTTTAAGTTCAGTTCTGGGTAGAAATTTATAAAAGGTATGGTTGGGGTATATTTTTAGTGGTCCATAACCAAAAATGGAAATAGGTGGGAATGAAATGCCATTGAAAAATAAGTATTTACAGTCAGGAGAAGAAATATTTTTTTAATTTAATGATCATTTTATTTTAAGTAGCCAAAGTGCTGACTATAATTAAAGTCTCATCACTAAATTCAGTATACATGAATCAAACTTATACCCCATTTGGCACTTAATGATGAGGATTTGCATTTGAAAACATGATCAAAAGTAGTTTGTGATACAAACTACAAATTAATTAAATAAAACTAAAAAAAAGACTATAAGCACATCCAAAGAACACATCTATTGCTTTCAGAAATAACATCAAGTATTTATGACATTTTAAATATAATTAATGATAAACTATATATACTGTGATTGAAATGAGTATGTGAATAAACAAATACAGATCTGAGAAAAGTTTTAGTAATATGAAATAAAGTTCAGAAATAATAGGAAATCAAATGAATATCACTTAATGCAGTGATAATTACATAAGGGGAAAAGACAAAATTACATTTATAAATGTTCTCCATTTCATATCTTTCTTATTCATTTATAAATTCCAAAATTATTTTAACACTTTAAAATACTTTATTCCAACAATATTTTTATTAGTAATATAAATATTCAGACATTCTCCCAGAAGATAAGTTTTAGAATTATGTTAATAATGTTTTTAATATATAAATACTCAAACAGTTTCTACTAATTAACAACCATCATCAGAGATACTAAAAAACAGTAATAATTGAATTGCATTTTTGTTTATAATTTTATAATTTGTAATAAAACTCATGTTATTGATCAATGAGCATAATCTTAAAAACACAAATATAAATTTTTCAGGTTTTATGATGAAGACTACAAAGCAGTTGAAATTGTTGGAATATTAGAATAAAAATATTATTAGAAAAAAGTAGATTAAAATGTCAAAATAATTTTATAAAATCCAAAATTTAAAAAGTTGTTTTTCTTTTAAGAAAACTAAATGAAAAATTCTGAAGAACATGTAGAATAAATAAGAAACAGTATTACAATAATTCTTGCAAAGTTCAGAGAAAATATGAAAATCAAGATCCATGTATAAGTTCATTAAAAAAATTGCTAATGATAGAACTATAATTGAAATAATAAAAATCAAACAGTGACTAAAGGAATATATATAAAACAATTGCATCAGAAAAAGGATAAATTAAGATTCTTTTGATGAAGTATCTTTTATAGAAGGACCCTCATTAATGGACAATTAAGTTCAATTAGTTTTGAGATTCTTTCCAAAAAATAAGATCTTTAAAATTGACAGTATCACATTAGTATTTAGGTATGTAACTGATAAATCAGTAAATGGACTGACCATATTATGATTATTATTCTGGAAAACTACTCAACTATTCAATAGACATGAAGAATCGATTTATAATCCTGTACCAAGGTCAGAAGTATTAAATAATATTATGTCATAAAATATTCAACATAGATTAGATCCTACTTTGAAAGACAACTTTCAAATGAGTGCAGAAGATAGTTTCAGAAAAGGTAAATCACTGTGGTAGTAATGTATACTGTATGATTAAAAAAATACCAAGAAATATCAAAAAAAATCTAGATGAATTTTACTGATTGCAAAAAAAGTGTTTGATTCAATTGACCATGCTACATGAAGAGGTTGGACTGAATTTAAAAGATTAGAATGTTCAAATTTTGATCCATTTAGTTGAATAACATAATAAACATAAAGCTAGCTCCCAGATGCATATGTGCAGAATATTTCTTCTCATTGATAGAGCTCAATATTTAGTGTCATGAAATATTGTGTTGATATGTCAATTTGTTTGGTTTCATCAATTTCTTATGCCTATCAAAAGATTTTATGACAGTTATGTAAAGTTGATTATAAAGTGTGTACTTTTTAATTATAAAAATAATCTTTAATATTTGAAATACAAGCATTCTTACACCTGTAACTTAATTATAAATATATGGGATTTGAACTCAAACTTTCAAGAAATCTTCAGCTATCCACACTATCTCATACTACTAATACACATGACCACACATATGTAGAAAAGATAAACAATCACCAATATGTATTTTGTACTGAACCAGCACTCATCAATTGGTATAGATTATCATCTACACGCACACACACATACACACACATATATAATCAGTGCTCAGTTTATATTAAAATAGCAAATCTTCATACTTTAATGGACAGGCTTCAATATACTCCAATCTCCAACTCTGCTGGTTCAGCACGAAATACATATATTGGTGATTATTTATCTATTCTACATGTGTGTGGTCATGTGTATCAGTAGTGTGAGAGTGTGAATAGTTGAAGATTGCTTGAAAGTCTGAGTTCAAATTCCCTATATTTAAAAATAACCTTTATAAATGAAAATCTTCACTTTTTTGTTCATAAATTACTAGAAGCCAAAATTTCTAAAATGCTCCTGTTGTAGTTATAACTTATCTGTGAGCTATTTGAACGACTTCGGTAGTTAGTGGAAACGTTGTTTAAAAAATTTACATTCGTGCATTATTAATAAAATGTAAATTTATTCTAACATGCTCCTGTAAGCATCTTACAATAGTTTTTTTTTTATATAAATATACATTATAAAATAATAAAAATACCCCTATATTTTAAATATGCACAGTGTGTATCATTCGAAAATTAGGCACTTTTTTCTCATAGCTAATTTATCTATTCATCACAAGAATGTTAAAGTTTTGATGTGTCTGATTGTAACATTAAATGTGACATTGTGTTTTAAAACCTTTCCAGACCACTTTCAATGCTCTCTTTACTATCATGAAATCTTGCCAACCACTTGAAAATATTCTTCAAACTCATGGTCTCACAGCACTGCCATATGTAGTTAAAAAATCATTTCATATACTTCAGTAGCAGCTTTAGCCAATTTAAATCAAAATATAGTATTAATGTGTTGTATGTGTTAAGATAAAAAAAACATAGTCATATTTCATGTCATAAGCCAAGATTCAGGCATTCAAGCACTTTAAAATCTATATAGTAAATAACTAAGTTATATTGCTAATATGCATTTATTTAGAAAAAATATAGCATTATTGCTTTGGAGTGCAAAAGACATTCAAGCTCCTGACCTGTGAATGCCAGAATCAATTCTAGGACCTTCCAATGTCAAAGTCAGGTGCTCTATCAACTATGTTAAAGTGTGCAGAGAATTTATACCAAGATGACAGACACTGTAGGCTGTAGATCCAGTCTTTTTTTTTACTGGGTCATACTGAATTTACCATTGTCATCAACCAGAATTTATAATCTACTGTATTTAGAATTCTGAATATGGTAGGGAAAAGATCGAGATTAGTAGAAGGTTATAAGTATTTGCTAATGATCACAGTATATGTTTAAAGCATTGGGTGCATTATTGTACTGACTTGTAATATATATTTCATATTGATTTTTCCCTTCGTTTGTATTTATAATTCAAATTTGCAAACTTTATTCATCTGCGTAACGAAATAAATTCTTTCTTCTTTATACCCTAATGCTAAGTGCAGAAAAAAGAAATCATTTTGTTACGGAGACGATAAATGTTTGCAAATTTGAATATATATTTTATATAATTCATTTTAATAAACATGTTTCTATAAACAATAAATATATACAATGTTTTTTTTCAATATATGTTCAGATTTTTTATTGCATGCCAACGAGTAATTACTATTGGATTAATACTATCTTATTAAAACATTAGCTAATAACAATATACTGTGTACTAATTACTTATAAAATATTGTTTAAAAGCAAATAAAAATATTTTTCTTATTTTAGACTCATTGGCTGTCACATAGGCATTTTTAAGGCGCTTCTGACTAAGGTTTTAGCCTTGTACATTATCATTAAATGTGACTTATGTTAAGACAGTGTTTTCTAAATTTATTATTGATTGTAAGAGGAAATGTTTTATTTAAATTTAACAAAATAAATACTTTTTCATTTGTCGTCTTTTACGTTCTATTTTCTAACAATGACCTTTAGAACGAGATTCCGCTTGCCTACAGTATAATATTAAAACTTATTAGCATTAAATAAAACATAAATAATTCCTTTTATATATTATTTTAAATTATATACTAGATTATAAATATTTAACAAATAATGTACGTAATGAATATATTTTTTAATATTGCTACCTCCGACATCTTTCTGCCTGGGTTCTGTATATTAATGACTTTACACATATGAAAACACTTTTATTATTATTAATTAATATATTGAAATCATTCTTAGTAATAATATAATTTATTTGGTTATTGAATTATCATCAACAACAACTTTGTTTTGAGAACGATGATGAAATCCAAGATCTCTGTTTCCCAACTAACAGTTGGCTGCTTTTCTTTCCAAACTGCCTGTAGCATTGTCTTTGAATCAATGCATATAGCAATATAGTTTAGTTATTCACCACAAAAGAATTTAAGGTGTTAGTATGATTAGATCAATAGTTACAACATAAAATGTAATCCTGTGTTTTGTACCTTCATCGAGGATCTTCAATGCTCTCTCTGCCATCAAAAAATCTTGAAAACAAGTAAACACATTCTTATGTCTCATGGTCACTGTTACAATTTTAATCATTAGATATTACATGATCACCATTTCCTATGCTCTCAGATCCAAGACACTTCACTGATGAAAACAACAAACTAGAAACTAGTCTGTGGATATTGGATGAGTAGGTACTAGATAGGAATTTTAAACACAAGCCTTCTTGCATCTATTGATTACAAAGGTTTGCACTAGATGGCACTACTGTATGGAAGTGGGTGGCATTATGGAGAGTCTGTCACAATTGTAATCATTGCAAATACTTCAACAGTAGTTTGTCCAATTTAAAACAACTTTTAATGTTAGCATGTTGACCATTGAGAGAAACACACCGTGATATCTTATGTTGTCACTCATGTTTCAGATAAACTATCATCTTAGAATTTTTGTGATAAAGATTTTGAGTATGCCATCTCTAATGCAAATTAGCATAGAGATGGTGGCAGTCAGCTGGGAAAGAAAATCAGTCATCAATCATTTTTTTACTGGGACATATATTTATATAAAAATATATTATCATCTATAAACCTTACAGTAAAATAGCTATCAGGAAGACTTGCAGGTCATTCATTGCTTTAGACTCAAAAAAAAATTTTTTTTATTTGATATTACAGTATTACCAAAACAATGCTATAGTTTGTTACAATAAACTATTTAAATACTATCTGTATTTTAAAATATTTTATTTTCATGGTTTATTGATTGGACATTCATGAAAAGTTCAAACAATAGAAATTGACAGAGCAGGAGTTAGAGTGCATATTGCTATCACTAAAAGAACACAGTGAGATATATCATTATAATAAGAGATCCATTATCTTCTTATCCCAGAAGATGAAAAATGTATTGATTAGATTAATGCTGCCATCATATTTTCAGAATATTGTAGAATATCTTAAATCAAAACTTTTAAGTTTTGATTACATAAAAAGAATCCATCATCATTGACATAAGCTAATTAATTAAAAAAGTTAAGGCATATCACAAAGTTTAGATATCATGAATATGTCATAGTAGATTAGTTCTTTATAAAATTTTGATTTGAAAGAATCAAACCGTCTGAACTTATAACTTTGTTACCAATCTCTTCAGATAAATTCATTAATGATTATAATTAATCAGTTATTAATCTAGAGATTATCTCTATCCCAAATGTAAACTTTAAACTTCGGTTAAAGATTAATATATATATACCATATGTATCTGTTCTCAATTATACATAAGCAAATGAAATAACTAATTAAAACTTTGCTTCCATCACAGATTCTTGAAATAAAGACAATTGAAAATGATACATAATTCACAAGATACCTTTTACTCTGAACCAGTATTTATCAATTGATTTAAATCTTAATTACATACGCATATCTTTATCATTTCTTCAGCTTTTAGTCCATACCAAATTATTACACTTTGATTTACAACTATTAAACATTCCATACACATCTCTGATACACATTAATGATTATTACAAATCCTATGTTAAAACAGAGATTATCCCTAGTCCAGATGTAAACTTTAAACCTCGGTTAAAGATTAATACATCAGTTTTGAAATGTATACAGCCATATGAAACATATTTTATCTCATTTTTCCAAGCGTAAAATCTTTTAAAGATATAATTAATACACCTGGGTCTCTTTTTACGCGGACTTATTTAACACGATTTTGAAGTTACACGATTCATGTTTCACCAGAAGTCGAACTCCGATAATGCGATATTACTTTAAATAATAAATTTCGCGCACTTACGTTATATTGAAAGTAATAGACATTATTGGAATTCAACTTTCATCTTAGTAATTTCAATATTTTTAGTGCTTTATAATAGTAAGATTTTATGCAATAATGAAATTAAAATCATGATTAGCACATTTTATGTATACACACATTAAATTTTACAAGATTATAATGTAAATTTGTTCAAACATTGTGCATGTTAATTTTGCATTTTAAATCACATTCTGTTTTTGCTTTTTAAAAAAGAACGTAATCAATTATTAATCATCTAGTGTCAGCAAGTTTATTTTTAAAAGGTGAGTAATAGCAGTGGGCACAATTAAATTTGACAATTAAAAATTAAAATCTGATTTTTAATTGTAATTAACAATTTAAAAATTACTTACGGCGACTTGAAATTAATGTGATGTAAAACGAAATTTGATTTTTAAACAGAATTGAAAATTAAAAAAATTAAAAACAAAAATAAGAATTTAATTTTTAGTTCTTAGTTTTAATTAAATTTTTCCCAGCAATGGTGAATAAATGTCTTTTTATTATCATAAGTCTAAGTTCATAAACAATTAATAAAATCATCTCAAAGATTAATTACTAATTACATTGTCAACAGAAAACCATTAACACAATATGAGAGTGAACTTGGCGCTAGTTGTATTTCCTATTGTGAAGAATCTATTTTTTACCAGTTTGCAAATGAAACTGTTTATCAGCAAATAGCGATAATAATTAAAACGTGTATAAAAAAATGTAAATTACTGTACTGTAAATTATGCATAAAAATATATTATTTTGAATAAAATTAAATATTATAGTTAAAAAAAGTTTGTCTTGTATCAATTTTTTTCAAATTTGAAATTTTTTATTAGTCATATTTCATTTCCTTATTTTTTTTTTGCGTGAATTTTAAAGTAAATTTTACGTTTGTGCTTTGCTTTTACACGAGTTTTGAAAAATCACAGTCCATATCCCCCCTTTTTCAAGTAAGTTATGTCTATTTTTGCATGATTTCGTTTGCGTGCGTTTTCTGAGGAATCTATCTATCGCGTAAAATGAGACCCAGGTATACTTCCATTCTATCACACATCCCTGAAATGTATAAAGAAATTTTCAATTTTATTTACTAGCACAGAGATTGCATATCATTTAAACAGAAGGGATTTACACCCTAAGGACATGCTCAATGATGTCTTGTTGAGTACTGAAAATACTCTCAAACCAAAGTACAAGACAGAGACTTTTAAAAAGATAAAAGTGGCGATCTTATCTTTTGTACCTAAATTTAATTATATAGCCCAATCCAAAACATCTTAGTTTGAGAGTGCAAAAATGTTTTTTTATTCATTTTACATCCATTAATTTCTTTCTATATATTAACAGTTATAAAAATTTTCAACAAGACTCCTCAATAATGAAGGCCACAAGCTAGAAATTAGTCTGGGGATACAGGATATGTAGGCCCTAGATACAACAATATATTATTATGGCTAGCATTGGGTGGCACTACTGTATGACAATTTTTTTACTCTGTCTGGTCCAAATCAAAAAAAAAGAGTTAGTAAAAATACCAAGATATATAGTTCTCAATAAATTGTACTATAACTATATTAATATTTAGTGCCAACATGTTGTCTGTATCAGCAATACAACATCACTTCAAACCTCTTCTAAAAAGGTTGTTTTCTTGGGAAAGTGCCTAAAAAATTATTATTAGAAAAAATCGATGTTTGAATATTTTTTAACAAATAATATAACCTTTCATTAAACAAAAGAAAGTGTAAAGCATGATAATGATTTCTAAAAATCTATCGAATAAATAATGTAAATATCAAAATTTAAATTTTCTTTTCTTAAATAAATGTAATATAATTCCTTAACCTCAAGATATTTGGATCATAGCATGTATATAATAATGTATAGTAAATACAATAGAAAGTAAAATAATAAACATACAAAAAAATTAAATAATGAAGTAGTGTTAATATTCCATTATTGCACAAATATCTGAGAAGAGAGATTCTGAATTAAACTAATAATAGTTTAATTTGCACAAAGATGCCTCTTACCCACGTGGTGGCCCTGAATCTATCTACCTAGCATTATATATTGTGGATTTGTTATATTCAAAAATATTTATAAGGTTATTGATATCATTATTAATTAGTCATTTTATGAATTTAAATTTGATAATCTGTCAATTTATAATTCTTGGCTAGTTTTATTATTTGCTCCTATTATATAACATTGTAATTATTGCAATCTACTTATATTATCATCAACTATTATCAATCTGC
Organism: Epiperipatus broadwayi; assembly: GCA_028023455.1. Taxonomy (NCBI): domain Eukaryota; kingdom Metazoa; phylum Onychophora; class Udeonychophora; order Euonychophora; family Peripatidae; genus Epiperipatus; species Epiperipatus broadwayi. Next base: position 2,758,439 of record JAQFVV010012555.1, read on the forward strand.
TACAGGATGAAGGTCTCTCCAAGTATAATCCATCTTCTCCGATCTCTAGCCTCTCTTCTCCACATCATCCCAGCACACTTTTTATCCATTCATCTCGCATGTGGTCTCTTTCTAGGTCTTTTACAATTTCTTGGAATCAAGTTTAAGATTTGAATTGTCCATCTATTGTCATTTATTTTAGCAATATATCCAACCCAACTTCACTTCAGTCTTTAAATTCTTTCAACTTCAATGAAAAGTACATAATTTTTCTATTTATTTGGTCCTAGGGGGCGTGACAGATAAAATTTAAAGTTAGTTGTTTTATACATATATAATAAACACCTCCATACTTTCCCATTCTTTTTAAATTCACTTAAATAAAGTTTGTCTTTTATTATATCTTTATTTAAGTGAATTTAAAAAGAATGGGAAAGTGTGGAGGTGTTTATTTATATATATAAGATATTACATACGTGAAAGAGAAAGGTTAATAGCTCCGTGTGTGTAAATAAATAAGAAATCAAATATATTAATCTTTAACTGAGGTTTAAAGTTTATATCTGTGCTAGAGATAATCTCTAGTTTCGAACATGATAATTAGTAATCATTATTGTATTTATCTGAAATGGATGGCGTCAAAGTTGTGAGTGTAGAAAGTTTGACAATGGTAAATGAAAATGTAGCAATTTGTTTCATATATGTGATAAACTAACTGCCTAGCGTCCCGGCCGATGCTATGACATGACATATGGAAAAAAAAACTATCTGCCTAGCGTTATGGTTTATAAGTCCTTATGAAAAAGTATATAGATGATTTTATGTCGAGTTAAGTTTAAATTATAAATATAGTTTTTATCAAAATAAATTAATTGCAAATATTTCGTGAAGACTATAAGTGAAAAGCAAATATTAAAAATCTGTAAAACAGCTAATAAAGTTTTGTTTTAAAAGTTGCAATATTTAAACTAAAAAAAAAATATTGTAGAAAATTTGTTGTCTCTTCAAGAGGTTATGACATTGTATCAAATAATTTTTCACAACATTTGTGATTTGTTTTTTTATATAATCTTGAGAACTGTCAGATTATAAAAGAGTAAGTCTAATATTGCATACAGAATGATATTTTGTTCTGAGTGATATATAAGCAAAAATCATTTCTCGTAAGTTGGATCAATTTTATTTGATAAGCAATTTATATTTTTAAAAAAGGGAGAGAAACAAAACTAATGGCATTTCAAACCTATTATTGAGAAATGTTCTACAAGGAAAAGAAAGCTAATATCTCCTTTATATTAATTCATAAAAAATTAAAGAAACATATTTTTAAGGCTGCTACATCGGAAAAGTAATTGAAAATATTATCTTTCAGCAATAATTTTATTGGACTTTATAAAAGTTTATATATAATAGGAATACGTAACTTTTTACATATATCCCTGAATACAATATGGCTGTAGCAACAAACTAGAAAAGCATAATATTGGTAGGGAAGGGGGGCATGCATTGTTCCAGTATCTGCAAAAAAAAAAAAATCCATTTATAGCCTTACCCTGTATAATATAATATATGGTGGAGACCATTTTTGGCCGCAATTTCATATTGACTTAAGATTATTAATGATTTTGTTATATGCCTTTATGACTATTTCTTCACATATAAATGTAAATCTAACGCATTAGCCGCCAAACAAAATAAAAGTGGTAAGACAAGCAACAGAAGAAAAGTTAGCAAGTAAGAATAAAATTGACCCAGAGTCTTTATTATTTCACTCTCATGCAAAGTATGGGCTTGTTTCTACCTGCTTTTAATACATTGTGGAGAGGTGTAATCACCTACATATGACCAAAGATGTGAAAAAGATATAAGACCCCCAAGATGCACATTTTGTGCTGAAGCAGCACTCATTAGTTGGTGCAGATCACAATCTGTTACACATATCTTCATCATTCTTCAGTATATATAGATAGCCAATTACCACAATTTAATTGATAAGATTAAACTTACTGCCCTCACAACTATGACACAAACTGCACGATTGAAGTATATTAATAATTTTTATTAGTCATTCATTAGAGATCCACTTAATGAATAATATTTCTGTAGTGTAATTTTCACTACACCAATCTCACGCAAGGTAGAGATTTGTTTCTATCTGCTTTTAACACCTTGTGGAAGAGGTACTCATAAACATATGTTCAAAGACTTGAAAAAGATGTATGATCCCCAAGATTTTCATTTCATACTGAACCAGCACTCATAAGTTGGTCCAGATCACAATCTGTAGTAAGTGGCTATCTACATTTACTGGACAATGATAAAGATATGTGCAAGAGATTGTGATCTGCACCAACTAATGAGTGCTGCTTCAGCACAAAATGTGCATCTTGGGGGATCATACTTTTTTTTTCACATCTTTGGTCATATGTTTATGATTGCACCATACCAGTCTCTACCTTGTGGGAAAATGGTGTAATGAAAATTACACTACAGAAATATTATTCATTATGTGGATAATCTCTACTCTTATGAATGACTAATAACAACTATTAATGATCTAAGGTCTCTTGAAAGAGCACTGTCCACTGCTACAAATAGCACTGACTTCATGTGTGATCCATTCATTCCATCTCTATGATAGATTCGGCAGTAGCAGATAATAGGCATATACCTAAATGATATATAAAGTTATATGTATCAAAAATTATCCACACATCAATTATGTTAAAATTTTTGTGGACCATATTGATTTATAAATATTTTTTTTATGAGTTCATTGTTCCTCCAGACATTACTGTGCAGTTTTGAACATGTTAAATCAGTTGAAATATATGTGGTATAAGAAACAATGAGTTCCCCATTTGTGATGTGCATAAAAGAAGAGCAAGCAGCGATTCACTCTTTGTGGTGGTTCTGAGGGTGTCTGGTGCCAATATAAAGAAAGCGTTTTGTTGTGAAGAAGTGTATATTCAGCAGAATATAGAATGAAACATCCTCAATCATTGACCAAGAGAAAGTTGAAAAGTCAATCAACAACTGAAAAATTGATCTTTACAGTTTTCTGAGATGTTTAAGGGTCAGCATTAGAATGTTATCAGGAAAAGGCTCAATAACTAACAATGCTCATTAGAGTGAGATGCTCGCTGAAGAGCTAAAGCCTAAAATTTGGACAAAATGCATGATTGCTATTGAAGGATGTTGTGTTGTTATGTGACACTGCAAATCTGCATTCATGCTGTGCATATTGTTGATATTCTTCAAAACTTTATTTTGAAGGTGTTGGAGCATACCCTCTTTAGTTCTGATCTTACCCAATCAGATTATCATTTTTGGTCCCCCTATGATGATGAAAATGTATGTCTAATAAATTTGGTGAAAACAGGACTACATTCTGACAGATAGTTCATAAAATATTGTAATGAAGGAATATGAGAGCTTGTTGACAGATGGATAAAGTTTATTGAAAAGCAGGAAGATTAAGTTGAAAAACGATATATATTTGTTTTAAAAATATGATAAAGAAATTATATTGCCAAAGTGTGGAAAATTTTTAACTCATCCTCATAAGTTAAGTTTTAATGTTGAATAATTTAATCTAGGCTACAATTAATCGCAAATCCCTGGCTTCAGGATTTTTTTTTTTTTTTTTGATTTATGAATTTTTTAATTTCAAAAATATCCCTCTCCCCGCCGCCACCACCCCCAACTTCCTCGCTTTTAAACTAAACTCTGCAGGAAAATTTAAATATAATTTTATTAACTATAATACTTTATAAAATATGAATATGTCGTTATATTTTGAATATATTTTGAAATATAAAATATGTTTATATTTATATCAGTATGTTCTTTACCAGCGTTAATTAAAGCAAAAATCCAAACAATACTTTGTTATTTTGTCTAAATCATAAAAAGTTTTTGAATTGACATGTTTGAATTAAGAATAATGCATAGATGTTTTATTGATAATACAGATTATTAGCAGAATAAAAAAATGAAAGCATTTAGTGATAAATATGAACAAAACTCTCCATACAGTAGCGCCACTCAGTGCAAGCAAGAGTAACCAATGGATGAAGGCTCCTCATTGATGAAAACCACAAGCTAATTAGTCTAGGGATATTGGATGAGTAGGTACTAGATGGGGATTTTATGCAAAAACCTCCCTGCATCCATTGATTACTCTGGCTTGCACTGAGTAACCCTACTGTATGTAGAGTTTTGCTTCTGTGAAAACAACTTGTATAAGCATAAAGAATGATGATCATGTGATGTTTAGTGGTTTGGTAAATATGAACTTGGATTAAAATTAATTCTTATTATTTTATTTATCTTTAATGGCTAAATTTGCCTTCTTAATAGAAAGTAACAACTGCAAACACCTTGATCTGATTATTAATATAGATGGAAACATAATAGATGAAATTAATCATAGAATTTAACTTGGATGGTGTGCTTTTAATAAAAACAAATCAATATTAAATACTTGTTTGAAAAGAAAGGTATTTAATAAATGTTTTACTAGTTCTTACTTATAGTTTTGACTTTGACACTTAACACAAGAGCAATTCAGAGATTTCAAATCACTCACTGAAGTATGGAGAGATATATGTTAGGAACAATAAGAAGAGATCAAAAATGATATACATGAATGAGAGAATCAACAGGTGTTACTCACATCATTGAAAAAATTAGAGAGACTCAAATGGAGCCAGGTTGGATATATTGCTAGAAGAGATGTAATAGATGGACAGTTAAAGCCTTAAACTGGATCCCAAGGGATTTTAAAAACTATAGAAAGAATCCACATCAGAGATAGATAGACAAAGTAAGAAAGTTTTCTGACATAGTGCGAAGAAGAGAGACAAGAGATCATAGATACTGGATTAAACTTGGAGAAATTTTATCCTGCAATAGATAAATAATGGTTGAAAATAGGGGTGATGATTGGCAAAGAAAAACAGGTACTTAATGATGAATATCAACTTTGATTAAAATTCTCATTATTTTATTTCAATAGCTAAATATATTTTCATAAAAGAAATAAACAACTACAAATATCTTAGATTATTAATATAGATAGAAACATAATGTGTTGTATTAATCATAGAATTAAACTTGAAGTGTTTTTGATAGAAATAGATTAGTATTAAATGAAAATATGCTGCATACTTGAAAAGGAAGATTTTTAGTAAAATTTATCATAGCCAGTCCTTATTTAGAGATCTGAGACTTGGATGCATAACAGAAAAGCTGGTCAACAAAGTATGAAGAGATGTATGTTAGAAATACAAAAAAATCAAAAAATGAAATATATGAGAGAACAAACACCTATCATTGACATTAGTGACAGAATTATAAGACTGAAATGGAACTGGAGTGGATATATTGTTAAAAGAAATGATGATGGTTGAATAATTGAGATCTTAGACTGGATAGATTAAAATGGGATACTTTAAAAATGATGAGAATTAATGTTGAAGTGGTGTAAGAACTTGAAGACAAGTTAATATTTTTTGTCTCTTTGAAAGAATCGTATTTTTTTTGTGTGTGGACTATACTGAAGGAAGAAACCTGTAAATTGGAAGGGCTTAACTATTAAAATAATTGAACAGTTTATTGCTTAGGTCCATTTTTCTTTAGCTCCAGAATCTATCATTCTATCCCTGCAGTAAATTATATAGATTGTTTCGCTATTAAATAATCCATACATAAAAAATAGTGATAAGTTTAAATAGACTTTTCAGCAATACTTTACAATCCACATCCAATGTAATATCCCCAGATACTGGTTGGATGATTTTTTTCTATTAATTACTCAAATTTGAAATAGATGGCAGAAAGAAAAGAAGATATGGAAGTTATGTTGAGGACATGTGCAAGGGTGGGTAAAGATATGGGGATTAAATTTAGTGAAGAAAAATCAAATATAACGATGGTGAATACTGAGGAAAGAAAAGACAAAGATTTCTTATTGGGGATATAAAGTTAAGCATAGTGAATAGCTATAGTTATTTGGAAATCATCTTGAGTAATGAGAAAAATTGCTTGGATGAATGGGAGAAAAAATTGATAAATGAAGCAAAAAAAAAGGGGGGGGGGGATTGATAAAAAAAATTAACAGTGTTTTCATATAATAAATATGATGTAGCTAGAATTGTATGGAAGGCAGTGGCAGTCGCAGGGTTAACATACGGCAATGATGCATTATGTGTTAGTAAAGGGGTATTAGATTACTTAGAAAAAGTACAAAGGGAAGTAGGAAGACATGCATTAGATGCAGAGGTGTGGACAGCAAAGAAGGCAATTCAAGGAGAAATGGGTTGGTCAAGTTTTTACATGAGGGATGCAAAAAGCAAATTGAAAATGTTCAATAGATTGCAGTTTATGGATAATAAAAGCATAGCCAAAGTAGTATTTAATTGGGTTATAAGTAATGGGCAGGTAACAAGATGGGTGAGAAAGGTATTGCGGTATGCAGAAGATTTGGATAAAGAATTTATGTCAGTATACTTGTACAAAAGGTGGGATGATTGTGTTAGGAGGATTGTTGAGTGTTATAGGGGTAAGGAATGGGATAGAAGAATAGATGAATTAATAAAGAATAGGGAGTTGGAGAGATGGAGAACTAGTATGGAGAGTAAAACAAGTTTAAATATATATAGAAGTAAACGGAATATTGGGTGTGAGTTAATTTATGATAATAGTAAGGAAAGTAGTTTATTGTTTAAGGCTCAAATGGGATCTTTAGCAACAAGGGAATATACACGTAAATGGAAAAATATCGGTGATTTAGTCTGCAAGTTGTGTAAGGAAGGCATAGAAAATATTGGGCATCTGTTACTTCAATGTAAATGCTTGGAAGCAGAAAGGATACAAATAATGAAGTTATGGAAGATTAAATATGAACAAAGTGATTATACAGAAAGTGAGTTATTGGTTTTTATGCTAGGTTTGGGAAAAGATAAGGGGGATTTAGATATGAAGGTCATGGAGTTGACAAAGATTATGTTGTGGAAATGGGATGGAGCAGATTATGGGAAAACTTAGGGTAGAAAATGGAAAGGGAAGGTAAAGTGGCTAACAGGTTTCTCTGGGCATAACTGCTGAGAGATTCCTGACTCCGTTTAAGGAGATGTCACAGAGCATCATATCACATTACACTATTCCTGAAAAGTATGATTAGGCTGTGGTCGTGATGTTTTTTTATTTTATTTTATTAAGTAGTCACTACTAATATTGTTTATGATCTACCCATTTTATTGAGTCCTTACCATTGAAGGAAAAAAACTAATTGATAAAAGTAAAATATTTGCATTTATGTAAAAAAAATTAATTTTATTATTCAGAAGTTTATAAAATATTTTAATGCCAGAATTGAAGTCAATCTGAGACATTTACACTTCAAGGTCTGATATTCTACCATTACCCTCTATTTATTACTGAATTTAAGATTGTAAGAGTGTATTAAATAAAATCAACAAAATAATACATTTTACAATGAAAGAAATTTATTTACCAACAATATCAATTATTTATCAAAAATATGCAAGGATGACCAATTAAATGAAAATCCATAAGAAATGCTTGCATTTATTTTTGAATTTACAACCAGTTTCATCTTGAATTTACTGTTATAAGTATACTTTTAAAAAATAAATATGTTTAATTTAAACTTTACATATTAAATCTTGTTTGATAATTACAATCAAGGTGTTAAAAGTGAGATGCTGGGTCCATCTCTGTATTATTAATTATGAGTTTAATAAGTCTTAAGTACCAAAATATTACACTTAAAAAAAGAAATGAAGTTGAATTACTCCATGTGTGTGTTTAATTTCAAAAAAGCTAGGTACATTAATCTTTAACTAAAGTTTGAAGTTTATATCTGGGCTTGTGATTTTGTGATAATCTTTAGTTTAATAAGTGACAGTGATATTCATTATTGTATTTATCTACAGTGGATCATGTCAAAATTGTGGGTGGAGTAAATTTGGCGCTTGTAAATCAAAATGTAACAATTTACTATTGATAAATGCTGTACATAATATGCTGGAGATATATGTGAGAGATTGTGACCTGGTCCAATTGATGAGTGTTGGTTTAGCACAGAATGCATCTTCAGGATCATTTGTCTTCTGATGTCTTCATTCATATGTTTTATGAAGAATGTGCTGATGTGGAAGTTATTATGTACATCTATAAAAAATAAAGTCTGCATTTAATCTTGAATCATAACTATAAGATTATAAAAAAAAAATAGCATTTTGCAATAAAATTAATTTATTTAGAAAAACAATATATTTTAAGAAAAAAAAAAATTACATCAAAAACAAATTAAATATAAGAGGAGTGCAATCCATAACAAATGTCACATTTGTTTTTGAATTTAGGATAGCTGCATTTATTTTGTGAATATATATATATATTGCTTTTCTATCACTTTTTTTTATTGCAAAATATATTATTTTTTCAATTATCACAAAGTATTTTTTTTATTTTTTAAAATTTTAAATTAAACATAGCTTCACTTTCCACTAGGCTATGGCTTAAAAGCTCTCTAAATGTTGAACAAAGGAATCAAGAATAAAAATGAATTCACCTATTCTTAGTTGCTCTGATGTTTATAATCATAACTTTGCCAACATTGTTGGTAATTCAGAGTGAAATTAATTTATCAACCAGATGTAATATGACACTTAAGAGTTATTAAACTCATAATTAATAATACAAGGCTGGAGGCAGCATCTCGCTTTTAACGCTTTGATTGCAATAATTAAACAAGATTTAATATGTAATTTAAAAAAAAAAAATTAAACATAGGGTACTTACGTATTAATCCTGTGACATAGAGGAGATGGTATCCCTTTTCATATCCATGATAAATGTGTAACCTTGTGATCACATCAAATAAACTCTGCAATCTCATCTGATCTCATCCAATAATGTGTTGTTTTTTTTGTGATAATTTTACAATCTCAGTTATTGTCCAGATTTCATTCTGACAAGATCTTTAGTGCTGTGAATTGCATTTTAAAACTATTTTTTACTTCCATTTGTATTCATAGTTTTAATTCCATGGTTTTTATTTCACTTGTATTTGTAGTTTAAGTGGTGAATACATGTACTTTTCATTTTGATTTCATTTTCATAATTTCCTGATTAATAATCAAATATCTTTTTTAAAAAAACAGTACAAAATGATGACAATTTGGAATCTACTCACTACTTAAATGAATGCTGTTTTATATTTTCAAGAAAATGTAAAATTGGAGGCCTTAACAAAATCGTCTAAATTGATGACAGCCTTTTCACAAAAAGGAAAAACCAAACTAGATGATTTTTTTCTGAACAGTGGAGGTTTGGAGGCTTGTGCAGGGCGATTGATGAGTGATTTATCATGACTATTAATGATAGAACAGCAGCAACTCTCATGGAAGACATCAAACAAAATGTGAAAGAGGGATTGATGATTTATTCTGACTGTTGGAAGGCCTATAAAAGTGCTGAATTATGAAATGCTGGTTACGATCATTTTTGTGTGAACCACAAATACAATCACATGTTAAGTAAGTGTGCATTTTGGAAAAAATAAAAATTTTGCTTTTACTTTCCATTTTGGGAAAAAAATTATCTACTTAAAATAAAGTAGAAAAAACAAATTGATTATTTCATTGTGACAATTCCTGCTGTATATTATACGGTAAGTACCTTAGGTGTATATTTTACATTTTTTTGTAATATATTAGGGTATTTTGTATTTAAGTGATTGTTTTGTTTGTATTTAAAGTTAGATTTTGGAATTGCATAATGGCATGTCATATTAGTTCATATTTAAAGTAACATTTGGGAATTGCATCATAGTGTGTCATATTTTACATATTTTATGTCAAATCAATACTTTTACTATTGTTAAAAATGTATTTTTTTAAGGTTTATTTTTGGTTGAAATTCATATTTTTAGTATTGTTAGAAATTAATATTCTGTGTCATATTTTATATTTTTATGTGAAATTTATATTTTTAGTATTGTTAGATTTAATCTGATGCAATTTCTGTTATGTATTAGAACTGCTATGTCTTTTCACATACATATTCAGATTGCCAATAACTTTGTAAATCTTATGAAAATATCATGGACATATGGTCTGTTTTGGTAAATTTATCATTTTAAGTTTATATAAGATCCAAGTGTACACGTTATTTGGTCAGATCACAAGATTAGAAAGTTATCAGTGGATTGATACGAATGTGAAAAGGCATAGCAGTCATTATTCATTGCAGGTCTACTACGTAAGAACCAATATTTTTTCCAGATATACTTAATAATCTTCATACTACCATATTCTTTTTTCAAAAAAATCTATCTTGGGGTCATTTATTTTTTTGATATGTTTTCATTCATATGTTTTAAAAAAGAATGTGATAGAGAGGAGATTATTAAATACATTTATAAATGATTTTAACCACATGGGAAAAGAGAAATGAAATTGAATTACTTCATGCTTGTGTGTATTTAATTTTAAAAAACGGATTAAAATGTATATCTGAGCTAGAGATAATTTCTAGTTTAATAAATGGTTAGTGATAATCATTATTGTATTTATCTAGAGTGGATCATGGCAAAGTTGTGGGTGGAGTAAATTTGACGCTTGTAAATCAAAATGTAGCAATTTATTTTTCATCCATTAGTTTTTATTTTTCTCACTGGTAAATATTAAGTAGATCAATATTAGGCAGTACATTATATTAACATCAAAAATTCATCTTTGGAACATATAAATAAAGAAAAGAGTATATTATCTACATTTTGTTTAATATTTATTTAAAACGAATTTTTAATGAGGCATTTTTAAATAAGAACAAAGGCAGCACTTGCGTGGAAAGATATATCACATCACTTTTGCCATGACATTAAAGTATTTGTAGAAATTCATAATCTGCATAATTAAATGGTAAGAAAGCCTGATAATATTTAAAGAATATTTAAACAAAATCAATACATTTTGTGCCATATAATAATTAAATCTGGAGAAGAAAGGGAAATAAAAATTAAGCAGAAGGTTTTACAGTATTTAGGAAGGTGTTCTTATGATAACATAATAATATTAGAATAAAATGTTGTAGTAAATAGGTCAAGGTGAGTTTTTTTTTTAAGTATTTTTGGGGCTGAAGATTTGGTTAACCTAAGTTCAAATAGGATTTGCAATGTTGAAATTGTGAAAAAAGATGAATAAAATGAGAATAATTATAAATTACAAAGTAAACATATAATTAAATTGGGTATGTAATCACATTTACTGTTTATACTTTATCTTTACAGAATGTAATAATTATGATAAGTTAACTTATATGCAACTATAGAAAAGCGTGTTATTTCTATAAATTAATTATGGCTTAGTGCTTTCAAAAACTTATGGCATTCTCATATTCATAGCGAGATGAAATATAATCATAATGGAGAGATGAGTTTAACTGTATGTATTTGAAGAGATTTAATTTATAGAAACAAGAAGCTTCTCTATAGTTGCATATAAGCATACTTATCACAGTTATATATATATATTATTGAGATTGTAAAAGACCCAGAAGGAGACCACATGTAAGATGGATGGATGAAATAAGAAAATGTGTAGGGGTGATGTGGAGAAGAGAAGCTAAAGATCGGAGAAGATGGATTAAACTTGGAGAGACCTTCATCCTGCAGTGGATTGATAATGGTTGATAATGATGATGATGATGATCACAGTTATTAAATTGGGTATATAATTATGGGCACAGGAATTATAAAAAATATATTAGAATATCCTGCAGGTAGTAGGCAAATGATAGAAATGCTGATCCATGTGTTTCAGGGAAGGAATAATTATTATGTCTGAAGAGTAATGGCTTAGAATTGTCTGTAGTGCTGATATGTATGAATTAACTGTTTGGAAGGTACCTAATGCTAATGAATTACACAAAAGTCAAAACAAATTGAGCTGTATTTCTAAATACATTTTTGAATAACCTAAAATGAAATCACAATGTTCCTCAAAATGGGCTGTTGCACAGCAATTGGTTTTACAATTATTGCTTTATGTTTGTACCCATAATGTACACAATGTAAGAAGCATTTTTAAATGTTATAAATTCTTCAGACAATAAATCCTATAATTTTTTTAATTTTTCTTGTGCCACAAACAGGTCTACATCTGCATTTGATATACAGTAAATTATTTGATATTCTCATGCAATTTGCATTAGAAGCTTTTGATAAACTATGATATCTCTATAATTGAAAGGTAATAAATTAAAATTAATGCTAATAACAGAAAATATTAAATACATTGTTATGCATCAAGGTTGTATTTAATTCTGCCAATGTTTTATCCTCTCGACGAATCTCTTGCACTATGGGTGATTATTTAATTATTTTTATATGAATTTTTTCTTCCGTCACAAAAATGCCTATATTTGTACTTAATGTCATCACATTCAACCATTATTGATTTATTGCAGTATGAAGGACTTTCTAAATTTAATCCAGTTTCTCCAGTCCATAGTCTCTCTTTCTCCGTTTCTTACCAACAAACTTCTTTATTACATCCATTTATCTCACATGTGGTCAACTTCTAGGTCTTTTCCATTTTCTTGGCATCTCTTATGTCCAATCCAGCTGCATTTGTACTTATACTGGAAATTAATTGATATTCTCAAGCAAATTGCAAATATTAAATACAATGTTAATGTCTAAATGTTGTATTCAATGTTTTCTTTGACTATAAAGATATTAATTAATTAATATTGCCTTTAATTTTTTTGATTTTCTTCCAACTCTAAAGACACACATGCGCATAAAAATTGGAATCGGAATCTTAGCTATAAATATTTATATGATCTTCAGAAATATATTGATAATTATTAATATAACAAATAAAATTTTATACTTCTTTTGTTATTTGTACATTTGATATAATTAATTAACAACTTCCAAAACGTATTTCATAATGTTTCCGACATTTTAATAAAAAACAGAGACTTTTTTTTTTCAACATTTGAAACTTTAATATCGGTTTGCTTACACTTTTCCAATTTGCGTTTATACGGATTCATTTTTCATTAGTTGTTTCCATTTTCGCATTACAAAATAGTCTCGTTCCAGTTTCTAATCTGGGGATTAAATTTATTTCAGACTAAACACCGTACTCATTCATAAAGTTCTCCTCGCATTGTCAATAAGAGTACGAAACTCTCCATACAATGGCGCCACCAAGTGGTTTATGATTAAATTGTTCATAAAATTCCAAAAGTGAACATTGTTTTCAAATAATTTATTATCCAAGTAATTTATTCGTAAAACAACGACTGTTCGTTATTTTTCAAATAATGTATTAATTGAATAAGTTGTTCTGTGTGATTTGGTGTAGTGATAAGTGACAGAGCTCATAGCCCCTGAACAGTGAATTATGTGTCACTTCCGACGCTCGTTGAACTTTTGGAGAAATGAAGTTTTTCGATTATTCTTTTTTTTTTTAAATGAAAGTGTCGTTCGAAAGTATATGTAAAATGATAATTGTAATTAATATGATAACTGAAAATTTATTTCTCTTTTGAATATGTATGCAATAATATGGCGGTATTAGTTTCATCTGAATATTTAATAATACATTTGATCACTATTAACAATTTAAAAGTTATATTTTATCATATTTGTGATACTTTAACAAAAATTAATCATTTTTTAAATTCTACTATTAATTTCCAAATGTAAAAAAAAAATTTTTTATTTAGTACTGAGCTTTCATTATAAAACTATAGATGTCAGGACGTGCAAAGAAGTTTTAGAGTATTACTCCAACTACAGAATAGAGTTTTCCCAAGTAGTTGGAGTAATACAAGAGTAAGATTACTATTTAAAGGAAAGGGTAAGGATCATAGAAAGTTGAATAATTATAGACCGATAGCGGTAACATCAGTTTTATGTAAAGTTTTTTCGTATATGGTGGCTAGAAGAGTTGTAAAATGGATGGAAGGGAATAATGTAGTGGGGGAAATGCAAGGAGGTTTTAGATTAGATAGGCGTATAGGAAATAGTTTATTTGCAGTTACACAACTTATGGATATGAGTAGGAATTCCGGTAAACAGTTATATGTGAGTTTTATAGATATAGAGAAGGCATGTGATAGAGTAAATAGAAATAGATTATGGATAAGTTTAGCAAATTTGGGAATGGATGAAGCTTTAATAGATATTATTAAGAAATTATATGAAAATAATTATTATATATATATCAATTAGGGAATATAGAATCAGTTAAAGTTAAAAATGGGGTGGGACTAAGGCAAGGATGCCCTATGTCACCTATTTTGTTTATGTTGTATTTGAGTGAAATGGAAAGAGCAATAGAAAGATTAGGAAGGGATAGAGATACCGTTAATAGGTAGTAAGGGAGTATATATTTTGTCAGGTCTTTTTTTGTGTGGATGATATATTTTTGTGTGCAGAAAGAAGAGAAGATATGGAAATTATGCTGAGGATATGTGCAAGGGTGGGTAAAGAGATGGGGATTAAATTTAGTAAAGAAAAATAAAATATAATGATGGTTAATACTGGGGAAAGAGAAGATGTAGAATTTTTATTGGGAGATATTAAGTTAAGTGTGGTGAATAGATATAGTTATTTGGGAATTATTTTAAGTAATCAGAAAAATTATTTGGATGAATGGGAGAAAAATTGATAAATGAAGCAAATAAAAGAAAGGGATTGATAAAGAAATTAACAGTGTTTTCATATAATAAATATGATGTAGCTAGAATTATATGGAAAGGAGTTGCAGTAGTAGGGTTAATATATGGTAATGATGCATTATATGTTAGTAAAGAGATATTACATTATTGAGAAAAAGTTCAAAAGGAAGTAGGAAGATATGCATTGGATGCAGATGTATGGATAGCAAGGGAGGCAATTCAAGGAGAAATGGGATAGTCAAGTTTTCATATGAGAGATGCAAAAAGTAAAATGAAAATGTTTGGTAGATTGCAGTTTATGGATAATAAAAGAATAGCCAAAATAGTATTTAATTGGGTTATGAGTAAAGGGCAGGTAACAAGATGGGTGAGAAAGGTAATGCAGTATGCAAAAGATTTGGATAAAGAATTTATATCAGTATATTTGTACAAAAGATGGGATGATTGTGTTAAGAGGATTGTTGAGTGTTATAGTAGTAAGAAATGGGATAAAAGAATAGATTTATTAATAAAGAATAGGGAGTTAGAGAGATGGAGAAATAGTATGGAGAGTAAAAAGAGTTTAAATATATATAGAAATAAACAGAATATTAGGTGTGAGTTAATATATGATAATAGTAAGGAAAGTAGTTTATTATTTAAGGCTCGAACGGGATCTTTAGCTACAAGAGAATATACATGTAAATGGAAAAATATGGGTGATTTATTTTGTAAATTATGTAAGGAAGGAATAGAAAATATTAGGCATTTGTTAATTGAATGTAAATGTTTGAAAACAGAAAGAGTACATATAATGAAGTTATGGAAGAATAAATATGAAAAAAGTGATTATACAGAAAGTGAATTATTGTTTTTTATGCTGGGTTTGGGAAAAGATAAAGGGAATTTAGATATAAAGGCCATAGAGTTGGCAAAGATTATGTTGTGGAAATGGGATGGAGCAGAATATGGGGAAACTTAGAGTAGGGAATGAAAAATTAAGTGGCTAACAGGTTTATCTGGGCATAATTGCTAAGATATTCTTGACTTCGTTTAAGGAGAAGCCACAGTACATCACGTCACTTCACATCGAGTAAAAGAGTTCTAAATATGTTTAGAAATTTTATGATAATTATAAATTTGTATAGAAGAAAACAGAATATTGAATGTGAGTTAATTTACGATAATAGTAAGGAAAGTAGCTTACCGTTTAAGGTTCGAACAGGTTGTTAAATGTCTGAACTTCCTCCATTCTTTCATTAATAGTAGGGGAGGGGGAACAGCAGCAGACAGCAGTATAATTTGTAGTGAGAGAACAGCAATTAGGTCAGAAACACACTTGTCCTATGAGATGTGCAAATTCGCTTCCAATGACATTATGAGTTACCATTCATACAATTAATGTGTGGCCAATGCTAAACAATATAATTAAAATAATAACATTCAAAATACTTGTAATCTAATAAATTGACATTTTAAATATTAAACTATAAATATAATCGCATTGATATTATTAAAGGTAAATATGATATAGTTTGCTATAATAAAAATCTGGCTTATCACAGAACACTTTTGAAATCCTTATGAAACACCAGTGCTCTGCAGAACAAAGATTAGGAAACATTGAGTTAGAAGTATATGTGTTTATTAAGGTATATAAAAATTTAAGAGGAAGATCATGTTTAATTTGGTTAGCAAGATTTATGGTCATATGACTTATAGATGGAAATGATTTTATTTAAGGAGAAGCAATTTTACATAACATTATATAAGGTAAAAATAGTTTTAAAGTGTAGAAGAAAGACCATATAGATAATATAAAGAGCCTATCAAGAAGCAAATGGAAAGGAATAATGTTTGAATGGGATCGTTTTTTAAAAATAAAAAATTAATTTAGGAAATTAAAAATGTAGGAAAAAAGATTTGTAAAATTTTTTAAAATAATTTTCTTCAACTTTCACAAATAAAAGTATAGGGCAGCCATGTTTAGAAGTCAGTTTATATCAATGCCAATCTATTCAAAAGGCCGTTAATTGCAAGGTTGTTTAAATGATTCTTTTGGAGTCCAATTTCTAAGCATAACTGTCCCATCCTTTCTTTTGTGAAAGATTAAGAAATTTTTTAATGCATTTTTTTTTACTTTTTATGGCATTTATATGAAAAAAAGCATTTCTTTAAATTTTTATTTTCAACTTTTTAGTTTTACATAGTTCCAGAAATTAGCAATAAAGTAAGTGACTCGGTACAATGGTGAAAGAGCAAACTCTGGAGCTCAAAATCCAATGGATTGAACCCAGCCTTGTTTGCATTCAGTGCTCAAAATTAGATAAACTTTTGAGCAATAAACCATTCAAACATATTTTAGCCTTGTATGGTTTAGTTTAGTGATGGGTTAGTAGACTTTGGAGGTGAAGATCCATGGATCAGGCTTAATCTTTTTATAAACCACCGGCCAATAAATTTTTGCATTTTTTTAAATACTTAGTTTGAATATAGTTAACAACAAATTATAATACATTTCATCTATATTCTTTATTACTTTTTACAATGCTTTTTTACAATCCACTATTAATAGTTTCCATTGCCTGAGTAATCTTCTTCAGAACTTCTACTTATATTTGGAAATATTAATATTATATGGATTTGGCAATGCAATAAGAAAGATAAAGTTATAATATTTCATAAAGAATATAATACATTTCAATATAAAAATATATAATTTTGACTTTATTATTTTCATTTAGATAACAAATGAACAGTTTTTTTCAATTATTATTTAAAGCTCTGCTATAAATGATATAAATATATCTTTAATACTTCTTAAAATGCCTGTGTTTTTTTTACTTTGAAATTACCAGAAAAGATGTAATTTTCAAATTCGTATAATCGCACTATTTATTTAAAGATAAAATTGCAATTTTTTTAATCATTATTCTCAATGAAATATTATTTTTCTAAGTCAATGTTTCATATTAATTATGTAAGTTATAAATAATTTATATGACATTATAATTTTTATTTATATAACCTATATATAATATCTACAATGGCAACTATATATTCAGTAAAATTATTGAAAATAAAATGTTTTTACTTATGCCGGTAGATGTCAGATCGTTACCGCATTTTGCAAAAATGAAAATATTCGGTAGATTGCAGTTTATAGATAATAAAAGAATCGCCAAAATAGTATTTAATTGGGCTATGAATAAAGGGCAGACAACAAGATGGGTGAGAAAGATAATGCGATATGCTGAAGATTTAGATAAAGAATTTATGTCAGTATACTTGTACAAAAGGTGGGGTGATTGTGTTAGAAGAATTGTTGAGTGTTATAGTGTTAAGGAATGAGAATAAAGAATAGGGAGTTGGAGAGATGGAGAGCTAGTATGGAGAGTAAAAAGAGTTTAAATATTTATAGAAATAAACAGAATATTGGGTGTAAGTTAATTTATGATAATAGCAAGAAAAGTAGTTTACTGTTTAATTAAGGCTCGAACAAACGGGATCTTTAGCAACAAGGGAATATACACATAAATGGAAAAATATGTGTAATTTAGTCTGCAAGTTGTGTAAGGAAGGCATAGAAAATATTAGGCATTTGTTAATTGAATGTAAATGTCTGAAAGCAGAAAAGGTCCAAATAATGAAGTTGTGGAAAAATAAATATGAAAAAGTGATTATACAGAAAGTGGCTTATTGGTTTTTATGCTGGGTTTGGGAAAAGATAAGGGGTTTTAAATATAAAAGCCATGGAGTTGGCAAAGATTATGTTGTGGAAATGCAATGGAGCAGGATAGAGAAGAATATGGGAAAGCTTGGGGTGGGGAATGGAAAGGGAAGTCAAAGTGGCTAACAGGTTTCTCTGGGCATAGTTGCTGAGAGATTTCTGACTTTGTATAAGGAGAAGTCACAGTGCATCACATCACACCATCAACATCACAATCTAGAACACCTCTAACAGGAATTAACGTATTTCAAAAAAGTTGCAAAAATTATGATATACAAAAAAATAATACGTAAGATAGAATCCCATGATAATTTCATGCTATAAAAATGAGTTTAATATTGAAACAGAAAATATTTATTATACTGATGGAGGGCATGAAATGTTTTAAAATGATTATAAGATTATGAATGCAGTTGAGTATAAATTGAATGAAGAATGGGAACAATAGTGAATCTAATAAAGCATCTTTTATTAAAATGCTGTTGAAGAGAAATATATCAAGGCTGGAAAAATAATTAGATAACAATGAATAAGAAGTAGTTGATGTGGTATGTAACGATTTTGGAGGTAGGAATGCTTAATTTCTCTGGAAAATAGTTTATGCGCAGAAACTTGTGACTTCATTTTGCATTATATCATTACCACATCTAGTATAAAATTTAGTGATAAAAAGATATTCCAAAATAAGAAAAAATATATGGATTTATCATATGAATATTGCCAGATTATGGAATTTATCTTTTAAATTTATATTCAAAAATTAGCACATTCAAACCACAAAAAATATCTTTCCAATGCATCAATTTTTGTTATTTCCTTGTCTTAAAAAGCCATTATTAATCATTTTAGAAATGACCTGCAGTAAATGGTAAAATTATGGAATACAAAAACAATTTGTCTCAGTAAATAAGCATTTATTTTTATATGACGCTATGCATACAATTGTATACATTCAAAGATCAGCCTTTCAAGCTAATTGTGCATGCGTCTTCTGCGAGTGTTAAGTAATAAATGAATACTTCACTCCACAATACAAGATATAGTATTTATGCAGGAATAAAAGGAATGATTCCTTTTATTCCTGCATAAATACTATATCTTGTATTGTGGAGTGAAGTATT
This sequence comes from Epiperipatus broadwayi, assembly GCA_028023455.1. NCBI lineage: Eukaryota > Metazoa > Onychophora > Udeonychophora > Euonychophora > Peripatidae > Epiperipatus > Epiperipatus broadwayi. The sequence continues at coordinate 2,777,978 of JAQFVV010012555.1, forward strand.
CATTTATTATTTAACACTCGCAGAAGACCCATGCACAATTAGCTTGAAAGGCTGATCTTTGAATGTATAAATTTGTCTCAGTGAAAAATTGATCGGTCTTCTTTCCAAACTGCCTGCAATGCCATCTTTTGAACAAACCATGTATTATGCAGTGATATAGTTTACATAGTAGTATCTGGACTATGAGTTATGACATAAAAAAAGCATTTTATATCTTAACCTGTAACAAAACAATGTGGCAAAATTAAATTATGTTTTAATCTAGATAAAATTGCCCCTGAAATATTCAAAGTGATACAAACTGTGTATGATAGTGAAGCCACGCATCACAAGATTTCAAGATGGCAGAGAGAGCATTGAAAAAATTTATGAAGAAATAAAATGTCATATTTTATGTCACAACACATGGTCCAGACACATCAGCAGCTAATCATTTTTGTAGTGAAGACCTAATGTAGACAACTATGTAACACGATTTAAAATGGAGCTGCTGGAAGCTTGGAATAGAGAACCTATTACCTTTTCTCTGGGACCTACAAGTGTGGATTGGAAGAGGATAATGGAAAGAGAATTATTGTAAGAAAAACTGTGATGAAATTGTGTTCAAAGTGGGTAAAATGGAACTTAAAAAATAAGGATTGAATATGAAGATTTTTGAAAAATAGAAGAAAAACATAAAAAATAATTAATTTGTAAAACAACAACGACAGGCTAGGGCACAACCCCCCCCCCCCACAGTCAGCAGTGAAAGAGTACAGCATCGTTAAGCTAATCATTTGCTCCTTGGTAAAAATTTTAATGTTTTTCCAAATAATGCATGGATAATAAATTAGATTGGATTTGGATTCACTGCCTGATTAAAAAAACAAACAATTTAAATTTGCTTGAAAACTAACAACTACTAAGAAAAAACGTTTGCCTCAATCTGGGTTCAAATCGTAGACTGATAATATAACAAACAGATGTGCAACCACTGCACACCATAAAGTTCTTCAAGATATGTGTATGTACATATTTACTAATTTGGAGCCAGCACTTGCTTAACTGATGACTTCAGAATCTCTTCAAGATTCAAGTCATCATCATATTTATCAATCCACTGCAGGATAAAAATCTCACCTAATTTAATCCACTTTCTCTGATGCCTAGACTCTCTTCTCCACATCACACCAACAAACTTCCTTATTTCATCCATCTATTTCACATGTGGTCTTCTTCTAGGTCTTTTTCAATCCTTCGACATTCGTTTTCAGTCCAGGTCCCTTTGCTTTTTTTTTTTAAATTTAAATGATATCAGTCATACTTGTTTGCCCTCTCACTCATATATATCATAAACTTTTGAATGATCTAAAGTCTCTGAATTGCTCTTCTGTTAAATATACAATTTGTATATAAATTTAACTTAAAAGTTTTTCTGTAGAGACTAAATCTATTAGTGGCGAGTAAAATGAAACTCGTGAACTTCCTTAGACGACAAGTGGTCAAGTTCAAGCGGTTAAAAAAAAAGATTATACTTAGTTTTGGTACTGGAGTTGTCAAACTAGGCGTGAGTAATAATGGTGAATAAAATTTATATCCGAATAATATATAATACCTGTTTTTGATTTTATAACTTTTATAAGAATATAGCTGCTATTTTTCCCTTTAATTTCTCGCGCGTCAATTTTTCCCGCCAAATTTGTAGCAAAATAATAACAAAACCTAACTTGTGTTGTCAGTATCACAAAATGTTTATGAAGTAAGTATTTTTGATAACAATTTAAAACCAGTATTTATAATGATAATAAAACTTTTTTTAATATTTTAAACCATTAATTAGAATAAATAAACCAAATTAATTGGTGAAATCAACGTACTTTAGAATTAATGTCAATGTGTTTTTATGTTTACATAACCATCTTGTAAATTTTCTGCCCGAAGAAAATTATCAACCGACTACATATCCAAACGATAGCGCTTGATCATTATCGATGATAACTAGCAACCATATTACTCTGAATGATTTAGTACTGTGGTAGAGTTCAAGTTCATAGATTGGGGACCAGTTAAGTACTTTAATTTCTTATGAATTCTGGAGCAATATTAAACCTAATTGATATTTTTAGCAGATCTTTTAGAATTAATTGTGTGTGTTGCAATGCACATTTATTGTTTTATATCTGTTAGGGTTTCTATATATATTTTTAGCATAAAGGAGATTACGTTTAAGTTAGTCATTAGCTTGTTTAATTAATTAAGGAATATTCACTTTACCATATTCATGTGTCATAGATTGATTTCCACATCTCCTCTCTACCTAATCAAATTCATCCCATTTTAATAATGTACATCAAATATTTTGTTTCCTTTCTTTTATTTCAAAATTGTAAGCTATAATTGCCACTTATGTACACATGTAGATACTTTCTCAAATTATTTGTAAATAATTTTCATTAAATGAAGTATAGACATTCTTATGTCAACAATAAACTCTAATCTGTAATAGTAACAAGGTGTAGGTGTCCATTATTTTATGTGTTTAAATCTGGTCAGTATTTTAACTCAAGATTCCTAAGAGTCTTATCTCTATCTGACCACCGCACTGATTAAGAAAATTAACTCTTGTGAGATTAAGGGAGTTAGTAACTTAGATATGATCTAGAGGGTGGGTGAGGTTCAAACCCCCTTTATCTATGTCTCTGAGTCAAGTTAAAGCAAATATGCTTTCTGACCATTATGGTATAGTCATTCAAATCTCATTTCTAGAACAGTTTTTTCTCTTTCTCCTTTCTGTCTTTATTTTTTTTACAAGTTGCTATTCAGTATTAGTAATAGTAGTCTTAGTAATGGTATTACTATTGTTATGGTTAGCTACCATAAATATTTCTATATGTCATTTAACATGATGTTATATTTTTCATCTCTGGTATTACCTTTATTTAATATATATTTCTCCTATTAAAGTATTTTAAATTCAAACTATGTCTATACAATTAATTTGTTTCAGGTATTTGTACACTGCCATTTTGTTTCTTCTTTGTTTTATACCTATTCTTAATCAATGTATTTTGGGAGGAAATAGGGTAAGATATTACATAAATATTATCTAGAATTTTTTAAATGTAATTAAATTTAATTGCTTAATATCAATTTTTAGTTTTTTTTTTAAAAAATCAGGCTTCAGTTGAAATTTTTTTTTGGAAATTGTGTTTCACTATTTAAGAAAAATTTCATTACAAGATATTTTGGATCTAAAGAACATTCTCTTTCTTATATATTCTTTGATACCTTTTAAAATCACTAATGTGAAAATTTAGGTTTTAAAATATAATAAATATCAGAATTAATCAATTTACTACAACTTTTGCCTTACATAGGTTACAGCTGTGGTAGATTTTCAGATTTAGAAGTGCAAAATTCTTGACTCAATTCCATTTTTGGACTTTACTGCCTAAACTTCTTATGAATTGCTGATTAATAAAACCATTCTATTATTTTATTTTTACTATGATATTTTTTTTATGTGTGAGAATTCATATCATCATTTCCCACATCTGTGCTTTGTTTTCGATTATTTATGACCATTTGGATATCAACAGAGGGGTACTACTTTTTTATACCTCTATTTAAATAGTTACATTTCCTAATTAGAATGTTAATAGTAATCATTAAAAAAATACTTTTATTAAAAAAAGTAATACTAATAAAGGTGTTTAACAAGGTGATTTTAAAACATTTTATAGCATTTTTAAAGGAAGAATTGGTTTAAAATAGAAATCTAAGGGAATAAAATGACTGAAATTATTTAAATCATACAAATTTTGCAGATGATGTGGTTGTTTTTGCAATAATGCTTCAGAATTTCAGGAAATGTTGAAAGAAATATCAAAATTAAGTCAGAACATAGAAATAAAGATAAATATTTAGAAGTCTAAAGTAATGTTACATGTATTTTCTTAGAAGAAAATAAAAATTGATCAGAATTAGAAGTTAACAACTAGAAATACATTGGCCACATTATTAGTATAGATGAAAATATAATGGATGAAATTAATCACAGAATTAAACTTGGATGGAGTGCTTTTAATAGAAATAACAGTATTAAAAGAAATCCTATGAGCACCATTCTTTATGCTTACACAAGCTGTTTACACAGAGGCAAAACTCTCCATACAGTAGTGTCACTCAATGGAAGCCAGAGTAATCAATGGATGCAGGAAAATTTGTGCATAAAATCCCTGTCTAATGTCTACTCATCCAATATCTGCAGATTATTGTCTATCTCCTGGCTTTCATTAATGAGGAGCTTTGGATCTGAGAGCACTGCCTCTCCCTGATGAAAGCCACATGCTAGAAACTAGTCTGAGAATATTAGATGAATAGGCACTGGATAAGTATTTTATGTACAAATCTTTCTGCATCCATTGATTACTCTAGCTTGCACTGAGTGGCACTATATTGAAAGTTTTGCCTCTGTGTAAACAACTTGTGTAAGCATAAAGAATGGTGATCATATGATGTTTAGTGGTTTAATACCTATCCTGCCCAATGGAATTATGGTGACAGTGGTTATTAAAGAACCAAAGACACCTAAAAGTATGGATACTGAACTGAGTTTAGATCTATATGGCTATACAAGCTAACGAGCTTGAATTGAAAACATTATTGTGTTTTTGTTTTGAATCAAAGCTTTATAGTTAGATAATGATGTAAAAGATGGCTGCTAGAGGATTGCATTAGATCCTAAGATCTAGGTGCAGTGCTCTCAGATCTAAGACTCCTCAGTGATGAAAGCCACAAGCTAGAAACTAGTCTGTTGGTATTGGATGATAGTCAATAGATAGGGATTTTATGCACAAACATTACTGCATCCATTGATTACTCTGGTTTGCCCTGAATGGCACTACTGTATGCAGAGTTTTGCTTCTGTATTTTAAAAAAATGTGTTTTGAAAAATAAGTTTGCTAATATATGTTCTAATGTATCTAAGACTTGAATACTTAATAGGAAAGCAAAATAAAGATTTCAGATTATTCATTGAAGTAAGAAAAGATATATATTAGAAATAATAAAGTAGGATTAAGAATGAAAAATGTGAATAAGGAAAAAAACAAATATTTATGACATTATTGAAAATTAAAAGTGTAAGATGAAACTGTGTTAGACATATAATAAATAGCCAGTTTAATTTTTAAATAGGATCATAATGGTCTGTAAAATATCTAAAAAGAGATCACAAGAGTTGTAGGAAAAATTAAGAAAAATTGCTGATATGATATTAAAAAGAGAGGCTACTGATTAGGGAAACTGGATCAAACTAGGAAAGATCTTCATCCTGCAGTAAATCAATAAAGGTTGAAATTGATGATGAAATGATAACTACTTAAAATAAACATCTAATAATAAAAATATATACTTAATGTTATATATATTATATAAAGAGCTCACAAATAAGCTCTTAACAAGCTTTTCAGAATATCCCTAACCTCAGTCCGGTTTCTGCTACTGGCTTCCTCAGTGAGGTGCTAGAATATTCAAGCATTAGATTAAAAATATCAGGACAAGCCCAGCATTTTATCTAATGGATAACTATTAAGTAGAAAATCTGACATTTTCAGATATCCATGTGTTTTCCAATCCAGCTATCTAACTTAAATAGCCATATGGGACTGAACTAAGTTCAGATACACCATATATTAATAGCTTTAACAATATAAAATTGCCAGAAGCCTGTTAAGAGCTTATTTGCAAGCTCTTTATATAACATTTGTAATACAAGCTTGCTTAAATTAGGTCATGTGACATCTGACTTTGATTTTTTTTTATTTTATTTTTTGCTATTAAGGCTTTGGCAATTTTATATCGCTAAAATTTAAATCAGACAGCTGGATTATATGTCTGAAAATTTCAGATTTTCTATTTAATGCTTGAATATCCTAGTACCTCACTGAGAAAGACAGTAGCAGAAACCGGTCTAGGGTTAGGGATATTCTGCAAAGCTTGTTAAGAGCTTATTTGTGAGCTCTTTATATAACATTTGCAATGCAAGCTTGTTTAAATTAGGTCTTGTAACATCTGATTTGATTTTTTTGTAATTAATGTTATATACTGAATTTATACAGCCCCAAAAACTTTCTAAATAAAAATTAACACTTTTATCTTAAACAATTATTTTTATATTTTCATCATCAACATCATTTTTAATCATTAGCCATCCATTACAGGATGAAGGTCTATCCAAATTTAATCTAGTTTCTCTGATCTCTAGCCTCTAGTTTCCATATTACTCCAGAACACATCTTTATCCATCCATCTCACATATGGTCTCTTTCTAGTTCTTTTACAATATTTTGGGATCCAGTTTAAGGCTTCAATTATCTATCTATTGTCATGCTTTTGGCTAAATGTTCAGCCTGGCTCCATTTCAGTTTTTAAATCCTTCAAAGATGTCAATGATATATGTTCTAAACTACTAAACATCACATGATCACCATCTATTATACTAGCACATAATTATTATTAAACAAGACAAAACTCTACATAGGGTGGCACTACTGTATGGAGAGTTTTGCCTTGTTTAATAACAATTATGTGCTAGTATAAGAGATGGTAATCATGTGATGTTTAGTGGTTTAACACCAATCCTGCCTAATAGGATAGTGGTGACTATGGTATGGGTGCTGAACTGAGTTCAGACCCATATGACTATATAAACTATTGAGCTTAGATTGAAAATACTGTGTTTTCAATTTCATTCTCATAGTTATATAGTTAAGTAGAAATAAAAGGTGGTTGCTGGAGGCTTGCATTAGATCCTAAGATCTAGGTGCAGTGCTCTCAACTCCAAAACTCCTCACTGATGAAGACCACAAGCCAGAAAACAGTCTGGGGATATTGGATGAGTAGGCATTAGATAGGGATTTTATGCATAAGCCTTCTGGCATTCATTGATTACTCTGGTTGGCACAGGATGGCACTACTGTATGAGAGTTTTGCCTTGTTTGATATATGTTCTCTCATGATATATGTCATTTTTGATCTCTTCTTGTTATTCCAAAGATATATTTCATCATACTTCATTAAATGTTCTAAAAGTATCTGTAGTGCTCTTCTATTAAGTGTCCAAGTCTCAGATCAAAAACCTTTTTTTAAACCCAAAGACATATTTTCTTTAGATATTTTTGCCAAAAGCAATCTACCTAAGTTTCATTCTATGGTTACTTTCATTCATTATATCATCATATGTATTAATAATCTGACCAAGGAATTTGTAGTGTTAACTTATTCTAATTCATCACTGTCAATCTTTTTTTTTCTTTTGAAAAAGTTCATTGAATAATACTTTAGTCTTTTTAGCATTAATCTTTAGTCCTACTTTTTAAATTTATTTTACAACTTTTCGTACATTTTCTAAAACTCTGAAGCATTATTTGCAAAAACAATTACATTATCTGCAAAATCTAGATGACATAAATAATCTCCATTTACTTTTACTCCCTTAACTTTCCATTTTATTTCCCACAATACTTCTTGCTAAACTACTGTAAAAAGTTTTGAAGATATGATTATAGACCCTTCTCAAAATATTCTTAGTATTATTATGTAATCAAACCATTGCTGTTGCATTTTAATAAAAATTCTTCACAATATGACAATATCCTGGACCTACATCTTGATAATCCAATACTTTAATCACCATAGAAATGTGTATAGAATCAAATGACTTTTCATAAACTACAAATCCAAAATATAATGCCAATTCATATTTATTGGTCTATTTACAGCTTGTTTCAATACTTGGATATGATCCACTATGCTAAAATCATTTTTAAATCCAGCTTGATCTTTTAGTTGACTAAAATTCAAAGTTCATTGTAAATGATTTGTAACTATCTTAGTAAAAAATTGGTATAAAACTGATAGAAATTATGACATATAATTTCTAATATCTTTTTTATTTGGGATATTTTTGTTTCCATCCTTCTTTTAATTTATTCTTTTCTTTATTCACTTTATATTATTTATTTATTTGCATTATTGGGAACTAAATATTAATTCATTCGGCTTATTATATATTCATATTTTTTGTCGGTATTTTGTTTCACATTTATTTAATAGTATTGATTCATGCATTATGTATCATATTTAGTTTTACATTTTTACATCTATCATCTACATCAGGGTGGGCAATTGTTTTAGCTTAGGGGTCACAGAGGTTAGCAAAGGGCTGCACCGGGGGCCACTGTGGAAGCGAAGGTAAATGGAGGGCCGCAATTTTTTTTCATGACACAATAAACACACTGATTTATTCTCTGTATTACCAAAGAAATATTTGTCTATTCTTCATTAAACACACGACATTCATCACCGACTTTCCATTTTTTTGGAGGGTTGGTGGTTTCACTAAAGTTGGAAATGTATATATTTGCTAATGCAAAGACAAAATTGAAATTAACCAGATCAACTGGAAAAGCACTGTACATCGTATCTATACTGTGCATGTGTATTGATACGGCCATCCTAGTGGAAAATATGAGATGAATCTTCAGTTGCGCACGGGAAGGAAATCTCAGTACAAGGCAGATTTTTCTGATTATCTTGGTAGGCCACATAAAAACTCATGTGTTTTTTGTTTACGAGGTGTGATACTTTAATTTTTGGAATGCACTTTTATAAAATAAACATGTAGAAGTGTATTCTAGTGGCTACTATCAAATTCAAAGTAGTCTCCTTGTGCTCTATATCCTGATTAAAATTGCATTCTTATTTCTGGAAGCATACTGGAACTTGTTTTCAGAAATACTGTTGAGCAGCTATCTCACATTCTTTTTAATATCACTTATAGTAGAAAATCTGTCATTTCAGTGCATTTTTTAATTTTGGTAATAACCAAAAATAACAGATAGCTAAGTCAGGTGAATAGGCAGGATGGTTTAGTTATGTAATTGATTTTTGCCAAAAAATACTTGTTCATCCATCAAGATCTGAGGCATAAACTTCACAGAAGTATTTCTCACACCAATTTTTTATTTAAAACTAGTCTGTTTCTTGATTAATCTGAAATTCTTCAATTATCAATCTCACACTTAATTATCTGTTGGGCTGTATTGCATCTCACACTTTGTTAATATTAATCAATCATTATTGTTGTTAGCTATTCACTTTTGGGATCATGTGTCACATCTTGTCTATCTTTGAACCTCTTATACCATTCACATACTTGATTTCTTCATAGTGTCTTCACCATATGCCACTTGCAACAGTTGTAAATTTTAATATCATATTTGCCAATTTTCATGCAAAATTTGATATTAATACTTTGCTCAAAATTTCAATTATCTATTTTAATGTCAAATCATAGGCATAAAATTCTTTATTATCTTCTCAATACCTTACTAGAAACTATCTCCATCATCTTAAAATTTACACATGTATTGGCTTAAACATGTTCAAACACAAATATGTGTGTGATTTCAATACTTTTAAATCACAGGGGACACTACATGGCCATTACAGGAATTAAATTATCACACCTCATATTTATATTTTTGTTCATTTGTTTACAATTTTCTTTGGATAACAAAGTTGAAATTTATGGTTAGGTACAACATAGTTCACGGTTACACTGTATAACCTTTTAATAATTTTGAATATCATAGGTTAAGAATTATATTCAGTCTATGGTACATATATTTTCACAAATAACATTTTTTATCCTATTTTGGCTTAGAAAGTTAAACTAAATTCCGTTTCTATTTTTTTTTTTTTTGAAGTGTATAAATAATGTTAAATTTGAAATTTTATATGAAGATTTCTTAATTTATGTGTTTTAATATTTAAAATATTTTAAACTCCATTCTTTACTTTTTAATAATATAATAATTTTAGTCTGTTGTTTGAAAACATAAAGAATATCAGTGCTAAAACTTTAGCATAACAAACTAGTGAAAAAAAAAATGTTTTCATGGATAATTCATTATAAATTATAATGCATTAAATTTCTGTAAATGTGAGACTTCGGAAAATTGCAACAATGAGATTTTATTAGGCCCCACACCAAATTCAAAGCAATGTAACATTTTTCTTTTACTTAGACCATGCCTATAATTTCTAATGCCATATGATTCATTAAATGTAATTTCACATTTGTCAGTTAAAATATAGAATTTTAAACATTCTGAATAAAGAAATGTGTTAACAACTTCTGTATCAAATTTTACATCCTGCCATCTAATAAAGCAATTTACAACTATTTGTTAAATGACTTATATGGTGCAATATCCTTTATATAAAATTAATTAGAGCCATAATGGCTGTGATTCTTTGGGTATATTTTTTAGAGTTTACTGTTGTAAAGGATTTTAAAGTTAAATTAACCTAAGGGTGTGGTTATATGCAATTATGTTAAATTGAAAATTGTAATTTGTTTTATAATTATATATATTATGTTTGATAGTGAGAAGTTTACCAGAGATTAAGCATGGTTTTTGAGAAGCATTATATCATGGGTTTTGTTGCTGGGAAAAATGTAAGAAAAGAGTCAGGAACAGAGGAGTGATTTATATATTGCTTTTATTGATTTGATCAAAGCATTTGTTTCAATTAATAGGACAGATCTATGGCATAAACAATGCGGATTGCCAATTCCTCAACAAGCTTTATGATAATTGCTTAGCCAGAGCCAGCATTTAACTTACAAGCTTAAGAGAATAGGGTCATGTGATCTATGACTCTTATTTTGACTATTTATAGATCTATGACATTGTGTGAAATTAGTTGGTTGTCCGCCAGAATATTTTCATACTATACAACTTCTACATTATAGAATAAAAATAACTATTATTACAACAGATGGAAAATCAGGCATTTGAAATGAAAACATGTTAAACAAGGTTGTATTTACATGCTCCAATCTTTATAACAATTATAATCCTTTGGAATTATTTCCAGCTAGTTTAATTTAACAGATTAAAATACAATGCAGATTTGATGGTGGAATTTTTAATTTAAATTAATTAAAAATTAAAATAATTTTTTTTTTTGGAATCTGGATCTGTTGATGATTGTGCCATTTTTGTCACTTCAAAAAATAATTTAGAGAATGTTCTTAATGTTATGAATGCCACTTATAAAGATCTCAGTTTATTAATTAATGTCAAAAAATCTCAGTTCTTCATTAGCCAGTGATTGAAGAAAATTCCTCTGCAACTTTTAGCTTGGATGACTATCAGTTTCAGAAGGTAAATCGATTTATATACTGTGATGAATGCCTCCAGCACCTCTCCAATAATCAGTTCATACACCATATGACCCAATCCTAATTCAAACCCATGATATTAATGTTACTTATTAAGTGAGAAAATTAGTTAATGTTAGGACACATAAACTAACAAACAAGTTATCACAACCTAAAATTTAAAGCCAAATATAATAAACATTAAAATAAAAGTTAAACCTAACTGACCAAATGGATACCATGATATACAATAGATCAGATGAATAAACTTAATCAAGAAAAAAATGTATATAATATTAAAGTAATGATAAACTCAATATTTGTTTGCTTATCTTTTCTTACAAATTTTGTTTTAACATGTTTATGTTAATACTTAGCCACGTTGGGTGCCATTTTAACGGTCAATGAAAAAGCCTTAAACGTATCCACACTACACGGGCGCCATCTAGACATTTGAACGTAGAAAAATTTATATAGTAGGCAGATACATAAGTTAAGATTCAAAAAAATCTTATATATATATTATTCTGACCGTTTGCCCAAGGTCACTAGCTCATAGAGTAGCAGAAATTTTAAACATTTATAAGTTTCAATAGATTTCTATTCTCAAAGTATATATTAAATATTTAGAACAATAAAATAAAAGAAGCCACTGCCAGTAATTAACACACAAATAGATTTTTATTAACACACATTTAAAATTGAGGAATAAATTTATTTTTAGGTTTTAACATTAATATTTTTTTTTAACATTTAAATTACTATTTTAAATAGATCACACAGATGGATATTTAAATTATATTTTACTTTAGCATGTCGAGCATAGATAGTCTACATAGATTTTTTTTTTCACTTAAAACTTATCAAAACATTCATTCAATCTCAGACTAAAAGTTCGTAGTCAACCCAATGCCTGCTTCCAGATATATAGTAGCAATCAATGCAATATGAAGATGCTAGCATAAAATCACGCAGACAGAAATGTGCATCTGACAGCGTGATATTATTTGAAGGAAATGATCTGTGTCTAGAACAGGAAAGTGCATCTGTCAGACTAAGGAATCATGTATATATATATTTTTAAAGAGTGCTACATATGGGGGAGAGCGGTCTTTCTGCCGACTTATAAATCCCTGTCCATAGAGCTAGAAGGGGTTAATGGTGCAGGAAATACATCTGCAAGCATTGCAACGGTATGACTGCCTCTTTGGGGTCATGCATTCAGGTGGGCACGTTGCCCTCTATGCTAAACACACTTCACATTACATTAATATAAACGTCTATATATCTCTCCACTAGCACTGACACAACCACGAAACAAATAGCCTGAAATTAAAATCCCTTAAATTAAACATAAATGAATTTAAACATAGTTATTAATCTTTATTCATGTAGCTATCTACACCCAACTTTAAATTTAATACATTTTAGTTAAAACATAATACACACACACACAAAAAAAATGAAATGGAAATGATTGCTTAAACATCTACATAAAAAATATCAATAATTGAATTTGCATTCTTTAAGTCAGATAAGAGTTCTTATTTTCAGTTATTAATTACTTGCATTTTTAGGAAAGTTCTTATTAGATAGACACAATAGTTCATACTTTACGGTTTTAATAGATTGAGATGTCCATCTTCATGATCACTTTCGTAGATTTTGTCCTTCTTTGAAATGAAACTGCGACTTGCCATGCATTTGGTCAGGAACTGTCATTCAGAGGCCTCAGCTGGTTTGTCAGGAAAATTAAATTAAGTGCAGACTTCCACATCGTGAAAATCTGCAATATAGCTAGTTATAACAATCTATTCATAGTCAGCTCTAAGATAACAATTATAATAATAATTTGGCCTTTATATTTTTATTAGTCTCTTATCATTAGATCTTGAGATTCAAATGGCAAGATGTCACTAATCCTCTGGTGTTTCAATTACGGTCCGTGCTGACATTTCTGGTGTTTGCATTGGTCCTTTAATTTCTTTGTACTCTCTTATCTGACCCTTTAATTTATTTTAAATGCCTCAAGGGCCAGTTTGTTTTTAAACAATCATTTAATTAATAAGACAATCATTTCCATTTTCTAAGATTATAGAAATCATTATTTCTATTTCCAAAAATATCAAATCTTTATATCTTTACTTTTTTTACAAAAAAAAACTTTCAAATATTTTTTTTTTTTTTTAAATAGTTTTTAAAATTGCCCATCATGCGATCTATATATATTAAACAACTTTTAATTTTCAGTTTTTAAGTTTTTTTCTTTTTAATAAATCAATTTTTATTTATGATCTTTTTATTCTCATTTTAAAATAATGTAACGGCATATATTCCGTTACATATCAGTAAACTTCCTCAAAAACAAAAACATTAAAAAAAAAATTTACTTAGTGTTAGTAATGACGTTACACAAATTGATTAACTAAATTTTTTTTTAAAAGGACAAAACTGGTTATTAATGAAAAGACATAACTTTGTTAGTAATTACAAGAAAAAAAATGCTGACTATTCTTTCCTTTTCACCCTAGCTGAGATTACACCTCCTCCCTCAAGTGTTCCCTTTTCCCTACATTTCAAAGAAGTTACGTGATTTTAGACTTTTTTTTTTAAATTAAATTATGATTTATATTAATTGTTACATTTTATTCCTCGCATTTATTTCTACATATACGCAATTTTCTTACTGGCAGTACTTTTTACACAAAATTCATAACTTTATATAATACAACCAATATATTCTGATTTCAGAAAAAATATGGGCTTTATTTTCAAGGTACTCGTGGTTCATTAAATATCGGACTATAACTATACGTTAATACAAAAATATATACTTATTTCAAAAAAATATTACTGGCTTCATAGGTACTCGTGGTTTATTAAATATCAGACTATAACATTACGTTAATACACAAATATATATATACTCATTTTTAAAGAAAAATCTTACTGGCATGATTTATTTTTAACATTCTCAGGGCACTCGTGGTTTATTAAAGATGGCCCCACATTGGGCGCCAAACGCTAAAAAAAAAGTTAACTATGTAACGGTCAGAAAACGTGTGACTCGTAAATATAGTGCAGAATTCGACTACCATACAAAACAGCAGCACCGAGTAGCGAAGCCACCCATGGTACTGAGTTCGAACATAGTTTATCGGTTCCACAATACAATCCACAAAACAACGCATCTGATGCGACATTAGTAAATATTTCCTTAGGCACGGTGGTCAGGGATATGCAAGAGACTCATGATTTTATTCTCGAGTTAGCCAATAATCAAACTAATATTAACTAAACATTCATATTTACATAATCGAGGAAATAGTATATAGAATGGGTATCGAATGAATGAAACGTAACTGCAGACGTATAGTTTAAAATTATTTATTAATACATTTTAATAAAACAATCTAATAATATTTTGTGGATTTAAAGCTTCGGTAGCGGAATGTGCGACATGACTATATTTTAAAGAATACATTTATTTATTTAGACATTATTTTATATTGAGAATTTCAGTAGCGGTATTTCCGATACTGAAATGTTTACAAAAGGAATTCACTCATTTGAAGGCGTAATCTAGCTACCTAAAATTCTCGAGTAAGTATTTCTAATGCATGTCTGGAGGGATTTATACCTTTGCAATGCAAGAGTCTAAAGTATGGGTTATAAGAGTAATGGCAGACATATATTTATTTAATTAAAATATTTATTTATAACTAAGGGCAAACATTTATTTGAGAGTGAATGATGAAGATAATGCAGAGGCGGAGTGATATATAGAATAATAGAATTGAGCAAAGGAACACGTGGTACGCTTTAGAAAGGCGATATGGAATGGCAGTATATTGAAACTGCAATGCCGCGGATGGGTTTATAAGAATATCAGACTGGTCTCTGCCTCGGCTTGACGAAGTAAGGTGTCACATAAGCATAACCAGGGACAAGCGGTACGTGGTGCAATTTGCCGGCTGGCTGCATGACATTGTCAAATCCTACGGGAGCACCCATTATGCCCGCTTGTGTAGGATGACTGGGGTTAATTTCAACCCTGAATAATCCGGAAATTTCAGGGCAGAATGGGTCATCGCGTCTCTAAAACGTAACATATGTATACTGTATAATCGATTATGATGAGATTTAAATAGATTTCTAATTCGGCTCTACATTATCAACATTTACTAAAGAACGTTGGTGACTCTCAAAGAAATGTAATTCTATGGAATTATTCATGATGATTTAATAAATACCAAACATATATAAATTGGGAATTATTATAACTAATACGTCAGCCATTTGTGAAGTAGTAGACCCTGCATTACAATGAATGAAGCATTGAATGCGTGTCGATTTATATGAAAGTTAAATTATTAAAGAAAGTAAATATTAATGAAAATTTGACACACATTCATTGTTTTAAGCGATCATAGATTTAAACTTTGAAAATTGAAATAATTACGAGCATGCAATAATTAAATAATAACTATAGATAGAAATGTAGATTATAGAAATACGCACCCAAGAAAGAGAGAGTGAGGTAAGCTAGATTATTAGATACATTTACACATTACATTCAATTTAATTATACAAATGGTAGTTTTTACATTTTATAATTTAGATAAGTAGCATGAAGAAGAGCTATAGCATATTATTAGAGTACTCTAGAGTTTGAACACAGACAGGTACCTGTTTTATAAGAAGTTTTCTGATTCCATTAGTTTAGCAGCAAAAAGTTCACGGGTGGCAATTCTTTCGTGCATTTAATTTCATGGCAGCAGCAGCTTTCTCATTCATTTCATGCAGCAGATCTTCATGGTGAATTTATGACGGGCAATGAAAAGTTCACATCCGATAAGCCATCTCCCGATGGAGAATAATCTAGGTGCTTTACTCGGTCATACCTTGGCAGGAACAAATTATTTTTATATTTTTGGAGACTCTCAGTGATCGAGAGCAAAGCTAAAGTTTAAGTGAATGTCTCCAGCAAGTCTAAGATGGCCTCTTTTCTTATCTTGATCTTTCACATTTTTGTGAAGATATTTTTAGGTTCTACTTAATCTGCCCTGAGGATAATCAATGCATTTTGTTGGTTTTTAATTAAAGAAAGCTGCCGTTCTATTGTTTACATTTTACATTTACTAATTAATTTTGGGGAATTTTTCTTTAATTAATCTATTATCTATCACTGACCGATGCTTTTAAATTTCAAAAACAAAAAGGGAACATAAGATTATTTTATCTTTTAATTAAATATTACATCAGATATTTTTTAGAATTATTATTAAATGAAATTTAAACAAAACAATAAATACGAACTTTATAATCCAAAATAAATGATTAAAATTATACAAAATTATATAACTAAAAGAAATCTAAATTATATTATTTTATTCCTATTTATTGCGTTTAATTTGAGATCAAAATGTGTGCGTGTTTATGCTGAATTCTACACATATTTATACATTTCTAAGATTGCTACACACACAATTCGATACCAAAAAGTTTAAATTTGGGCGGGATAGATCGGTCAGTGAGAGACGACAGAAAAAGGTGAAACTTAAGATTCGAATACGAATCTTACTGTTAACCACTCTCTAGAAACCCATGCTCAGTTTTTCCTCCACCAATTCCAGTTACAAAAATTACTTATGGAAAATCGTACCATATTTTCTCAGGTCCCAGGTGAAATTAGTGATTACGTCCATCGGATACGAGTAAAAGAAGAGACGCATTTCCAGACCCGCACATACCCTATCCCATTTTAGTATCAAGAAGAGAATGCTCAAATTAAGCAGATGATTGACTGGGGTGTAATTGAAAAAGGGTCATCACCCTATAATAATCCGTTAGTCGTAGTCAAAAAGAAAGATGGAACCATATGATTGTGTCTCGATGCTAGGACATTAAACAACATTACTATACCTGAGCGGGACATCCCACCACCCATCCAAGAAACATTCCTCATGTTGACTGCTAAGAATATTTTCTCTACCCTTGACCTAACTACCAGTTACTGGCAAATGGCTCTCCACCCCCAGGATCGAAAATATACCACGTTCAGATACAATGGGCAAACTCACATGTTTAAGAGAGTACCGTTTGGGCTGATAAATAGTGGGGCTGGTCTCATGAGGTGTTTGGACCAAGTATTGTCAGAAAGATTAAAAAAATTGGTATGTTATGTAGACGATGTAGTAGTTGCATCTAGAGACATTGCAGAACATCTGGAGGATTTAAAACAATTTTTCGATGAGTGCACCCAGAAAAATATAACTGTTAATTAAAAAAAAAGTTTTTTCGCATTGAGGGAAATTTCCTTTTTAGGCCATATTGTAAATGGTCAAGGAATTAGGGCTCACCCTGACAAGGTTGCAGCTATTGAAAATTTCCCTAGGCCCACAAACCGAAAACAAGTTCGATCATTTCTGGGCCTTTGCAATTACTATCACAAGTTTTACCCCCATTTTGCCAAAGATACATCATCACTAGTAGAATTGATAAGACCTCACCACCGATGGGAATGGACGAAGACCCATGAAGAAGACTTCAGTCGAGTAAAGAGAAGATTTTTAGAGACTGTGATGTTACACTACCCAGATTTTACCCGTCCCTTTTATTTGCAGACTGATAGCAGTCAGAAGGGATTGGGCATGGTTCTATTTCAAGTCAACCCAGAAGGCCAACACCAAATACCATATTTTAGCAGCCGTACTCTGAAAGGAGCCGAAAAGAACTACACAGTGACGGAACAAGAGACACTAGCAATCGTGTGGTCATGCAATAAGTTCAAGCAGATGTTGCTGGGTTCAGAAGTGCTTATCATTACTGACCACCGGTGTCTCGAATTCCTAAATAAAAGTTACCTGAACAATGACCGCCTCATCAGATGGAGTCTTTCACTTCAAAGATTTCATTATAAAGTCGTCTACTGCCCTGGGCCTGAAAATACGGTGGCCGATATATTAAGTCGACATCCTATAGAACTGGAGCCACACAACCCCATAATAAGTGATCAGCCATTGGTAATTGCAGCAATGGTACTGGACCAGGAGAACATTGTCAAGAGCAGCAGCCGCTATATAAAAAGCTTATCCAAATTGTACAACAGCAAGGAAATCCAATACAAGGCTGCTCAACACCTCGAGGAAAGAAGCTATACCGGATAAGAAATGGGTTGCTGCAGCAGCAGATTGTGGGAGATAAAATTTACTGGAAAATCTTGGTACCACCTGACCTCAGAAAGCGTCTCATCATGTATATGCATGGTTTAGTAGGGCACTATGGCCCTAGAAAAACAGAAGAAGCTATAAGACGACAATTTCACTGGCCAAAGCTATATGAAGATGTGATGGATACCCTCAAGAAATGTGCTATTTGTGCAAGAGATAAACCACCAAATAGAAACTTTAGTGGAGTAGGTGCCTCTATCATTCCATCCGCACCAAATGAAATACTTGCGATCGATCACTATGGCCCATTGCCATCCTACCGTAGATTCTGTTACTTACTTGTAACTTATGTTCTATTCTCAAAATATGCTTGGGCCTATCCTGTGATGCGAGCAGATTCCCGTTGCGCAATTCGAGGGCTACAAAAGTGTCAATTCATCAAGATTGGAAAACCGATCACCATCCTCTCAGACCACGGATCGGCCTTTACATCTCAAGAATGGAAGACTTGGTTGAGGCAGCAGAAAATTAAACATATTCTGACCTCAATTCGAAATCCTCAGTCTAACCCATGTGAACGGGTTATGAGCGAAATAAACCGACTATTTAGGACCCATGTTCACCAAAATCACAGAAGCTGGGTAAATCAAACTGAAAAGATTTTTCAATATATCAATGGAACCATCAATGAGGCCACTGGCATGACACCAACACATTTGCATTTGGTAAAGCGGACTCAGTACTGATCAAGACGCCATTACCCATGGATGAATGTGAAATCAATATTGAAACTGACAGACGCAAGGCACACCGCCGCCTTACAGAAAGGGCAGAATGGAAATTACGAGCAGATCGGAGAAGCCAACATTTCCAGGTCGGGAACTATGTTTGGGTACGGAACTCTCAACAAAGTAACTGAGATAAAAGAATATATAAAAAGTTCTTTCCTTTGTACTGGGGACCCTTTATAATTGATTGCACATGTGGCCCAAATGCATATTTATGAAAAGATGGAGATACCATAAAAGGGACATACAATGCCCGTAATCTCAAACCATGTAGATATTATCCACCCGACCCGGGGTTGTAAAAATATTAGACCATTAGGACGGATTAAACGTATATGAAAATATTAAAATGAACTCGACATAATGAACTTGGTTGAATGGATTGTACTTTAGTCAAATAGGGTTTTAGATAGAAATTTTATTATATGTATATATATTATTGTTTTAATTACTATTACTCTTAAAATTTTTTTTTATATATATTATACTAACTAATCCTATTCTAAGAATTTTTTTTTATATATATACATTCAGTTTAACTAATCATTACTATGATTTTAACCAGACACGGCCAAATTAGGCCATTTTAATTCAACTATAAATTCTAGATCCGGGTATATAAATTGTTCGTTGCTTCATGTAATCTCTGCTTTCTATATTTCAATATCTGTAAAAACAATAATAATGTATTCGTCTTTAAATTATATAATGTAAAATTTTTTTCTCTTTCTTGACTCGTTTGTTCTTCCTAAATTGTTCATGGGAAGTACGGGGAAATGAAACAGTAAGATTCGTATTCTAATCTTAAGTTTCACCTTTTTCTGTCGTCTCTCACTGACCGATCTATCCCGCCCAAATTTAAACTTTTTGGTATCGAATTGTGTGTGTAGCAATCTTAGAAATGTATAAATATGTGTAGAATTCAGCATAAACACGCACACATTTCGATCTCAAATTAAACGCAATAAATAGGGATAAAATAATATAATTTAGATTTCTTTTAGTTATATAATTTTGTATAATTTTAATCATTTATTTTGGATTATAAAGTTCGTATTTATTGTTTTGTTTAAATTTCATTTAATAATAATTCTAAAAATATCTGATGTAGTATTTAATTAAAAGTTAAAATAATCTTATGTTCCCTTTTTGTTTTTGAAATTTAAAAGCATCGGTCAGTGATAGATAATAGATTAATTAAAGAAAAATTCCCCAAAATTAATTAGTAAATATAAAATGTAAACAATAGAATGGCAGCTTTCTTTAATTAAAAACCAACAAAATGCATTGATTATCCTCAGGGCAGATTAAGTAGAACCTAAAAATATCTTCACAAAAATGTGAAAGATCAAGATAAGAAAAGAGGCCATCTTAGACTTGCTGGAGACATTCACTTAAACTTTAGCTTTGCTCTCGATCACTGAGAGTCTCCAAAAATATAAAAATAATTTGTTCCTGCCAAGGTATGACCAAGTAAAGCACCTAGATTATTCTCCATCGGGCGATGGCCTATCGGATGCGAACTTTTCATTGCCCGTCATAAATTCACGATGAAGATCTGCTGCATGAAATGAATGAGAAAGCTGCTGCTGCCATGAAATTAAATGAATATCTAAATACACGAAAGAATTGCCACCCGTGAACTTTTTGCTGCTAAACTAATGGAATCAGAAAACTTTTTATAAAACAGGTACCTGTCTGTGTTCAAACTCTAGAGTACTCTAATAATATGCTATAGCTCTTCTTCATGTTACTTATCTAAATTATAAAATGTAAAAACTACCATTTGTATAATTAAATTGAATAATTAATGTAATGTGTAAATGTATCTAATAATCTAGCTTACCTCACTCTCTCTTTCTTGGGTGCGTATTTCTATAATCTACATTTCTATCTATAGTTGTTATTTAATTATTGCATGCTCGTAATTATTTCAATTTTCAAAGTTTAAATCTATGATCGCTTAAAACAATGAATACGTGTCAAATTTTCATTAATATTTACTTTCTTTAATAATTTAACTTTCATATAAATCGACACGCATTCAATGCTTCATTTATTGTAATGCAGGGTCTACTACTTCGCAAATGGCTGACATATTAGTTATAATAATTCCCAATTTATATATGTTTGGTATTTATTAAATCATCATGAATAATTCCATAGAATTACATTTCTTTGAGAGTCACCAACGTTCTTTAGTAAATGTTGATAATGTAGAGCCGAATTAGAAATCTATTTAAATCTCATCATAATCGATTATACAGTATACATATGTTACGTTTTAGAGACGCGATGACCCATTCCGCCATGAAATTTCCGGTATATTCAGGGTTGAAATTAACCCCAGTCGTCCTACACAAGCGGGCATAATGGGTGCTCCCGTAGGATTTGACAATGTCATGCAGCCAGCCGGCAAATTGCACCACGTACCGCTTGTCCCTGGTTATGCTTATGTGACACCTTACTTCGTCAAGCCGAGGCAGAGACCAGTCTGATATTCTTATAAACCCATCCGCGGCATTGCAGTTTCAATATACTGCCATTCCATATCGCCTTTCTAAAGCGTACCACGTGTTCCTTTGCTCAATTCTATTATTCTATATATCACTCCGCCTCTGCATTATCTTCATCATTCACTCTCAAATAAATGTTTGCCCTGAGTTATAAATAAATATTTTAATTAAATAAATATATGTCTGCCATTACTCTTATAACCCATACTTTAGACTCTTGCATTGCAAAGGTATAAATCCCTCCAGACATGCATTAGAAATACTTACTCGAGAATTTTAGGTAGCTAGATTACGCCTTCAAATGAGTAAATTCCTTTTGTAAACATTTCAGTATCGGAAATACCGCTACTGAAATTCTCAATATAAAATAATGTCTAAATAAATAAATGTATTCTTTAAAATATAGTCATGTCGCACATTCCGCTACCGAAGCTTTAAATCCACAAAATATTATTAGATTGTTTTATTAAAATGTATTAATAAATAATTTTAAACTATACGTCTGCAGTTACGTTTCATTCATTCGATACCCATTCTATATACTATTTCCTCGATTATGTAAATATGAATGTTTAGTTAATATTATTCACCAAAATATAAAATAACAAACCAATTTTCTTTAAAAAACTTGTTTTTTAATTATTATGACTATATGAATTTTAATTTCAAGAGCAACGTTTCGACTATTTACATCCTTATAGCCTTTTTCAAGCCACTAAAATATACAAAAAATAACAAAATAAATAAAATAAAACATTTTATAATCATTAAACCCTATATATATTTCAAATCTTCACAAAATTCTTTTTAAAAATTTTTTTCTTTTAAAAACATAAATCTAATATAAAACATAAAAACATTACCTTCCTCTATTTAAAAAACCTACAATTTAAACTTCTATTTAAACCACTCTGTTTAAATTATATTTAGATAAAATACCTCAAAACCAGTCTTATCATCTACAAAAATCAATTAGTTTTTTAAATTCCTTAATATAAAATTTTTTTTTCTTTTTTAAACTTACTTTATAATTAATTATTGTTTCTAAAAGTTCTATTTTTTGCTAATGATGTGACTAGTTTTTTATCTTTTATAAAATCAATTAGTTTTTTATTCATATATGGTTTAAATTCCTTAATATAAAACCATATATGAATAAAAAACTAATTGATTTTATAAAAGATAAAAAACTAGTCACATCATTAGCAAAAAATAGAACTTTTAGAAACAATAATTAATTATAAAGTAAGTTTAAAAAAGAAAAAAAAATTTTATATTAAGGAATTTAAAAAACTAATTGATTTTTGTAGATGATAAGACTGGTTTTGAGGTATTTTATCTAAATATAATTTAAATAGAGTGGTTTAAATAGAAGTTTAAATTGTAGGTTTTTTAAATAGAGGAAGGTAATGTTTTTATGTTTTATATTAGATTTATGTTTTTAAAAGAAAAATTTTTAAAAAGAATTTTGTGAAGATTTGAAATATATATAGGGTTTAATGATTATAAAATGTTTTATTTTATTTATTTTGTTATTTTTTGTATATTTTAGTGGCTTGAAAAAGGCTATAAGGATGTAAATAGTCGAAACGTTGCTCTTGAAATTAAAATTCATATAGTCATAATAATTAAAAAACAAGTTTTTTAAAAAAAATTGGTTTGTTATTTTATATTTTGGTGAATATTGTTTATACTGACTATTTTTTAAAGAAAAAAGAAGTTCAAGATTAAAATTTAATTAATATTATTTTGATTATTGGCTAACTCGAGAATAAAATCATGAGTCTCTTGCATATCCCTGACCACCGTGCCTAAGGAAATATTTACTAATGTCGCATCAGATGCGTTGTTTTGTGGATTGTATTGTGGAACCGATAAACTATGTTCGAACTCAGTACCACGGGTGGCTTCGCTACTCGATGGTGCTGCTGTTCTGTATGGTGGTCGAATTCTGCACTATATTTACGAGTCACACGTTTTCTGACCATTACAGTAATGATAAACTCAATGTTTGTTTGCTTATCTTTTCTTACAAATTTTGTTTTAACATGTTTATGTTAATACTTAGCCAAAGATGACGTCAACAATAAAATAAAAAGATTAGCACAAACTGGTTTAATATAATGAGATATTCAACAATCTTTTACCTGAGTAAAAAAATTATCATTCCCTGTATAAAGGAGATAAAAGAAAAATCTGAAAGCTTGTGTCAACGAATTCAAACTCGCAATACCGCTGAAGAAATCTTTTACAAGGATTTTAGAAAACTAGTTGAAACAGTTAGTTCTCAAACATCTAAGCAAAGAGTTCACAAATTAATAATTTACAAACAGAATAAAGCATTAGAATCTCTAAAAAAACACTATGATTATTCAATATAAATTTCTGGATTTAAATCTGAAACATGCAGTAGTAGAAAAATATTGACATTTCTCCAACTAATATCAACTACAAAAATGTATATAAATATCACACATTGTGGAAGAAAAGTCATTCATCCACGAAGCTAGAAATTGCCAAGATCAATATGGGATTGTCTTATCACTCCATGCCTGGATTGATAAATATTAAAATGATTCATTATTAATTCTCTCTTTTTACACCTCATTCCAAAACTCCCGTTTGAAGGCTTATAAAGTCATAGAATTCACCAGATATTTGAATTCTTAATTGTGCATAAAGAAATTACCATGGATTATAAGCACAAGCCATCTGAACATTGTCTATATAAACTGTAAAACCCATTTATAAAGTTGATGTCATCGATAATTATTTGTTTGTATGTTATATGTAATAATTTATTTTCTTTATTTTAATATAACACTGAATGTTTTAATTTAAAATTTTTGAAATCAATAATAAAAGTAATGTTTCTTAGTACTATGGATAGACAAAATTTATGAGGTACAATCTTGATTATGAAATAATCCGATCATCATAAATGAGACAAGATAAGATGCTACTAAGATCTATATCAATTTCACATTTATATATGCACAATACACACACATTTGTTAATTGATATTTTAAAGTTTGTGTTAAATATTAATATTTTTTAAGATATTTTCTATGCATGTCTTTTTTATTATGTGTGTGTTTTAAACTTATGATTCTCTTTTATCACACACACTTTGTACATAACAAGGGGATCTATTAAACCATCATGGCATTAACTAAGACATAAAAATATATACATATAAGTAAATATGTTATTGTATGTTCATTTATATTAATCAGGACATGTAGTGGCTATTTTTTATGGGATCAGAATGGTAAACATTGGTATAAACCAAACGTAAATGAAGAATAACCACGGATGTTTAAATGAGTTCTTCCTAACTTTGTTTTAAATTTTATTATCCAAAGAGTAATAGTCAATATAAGTAAATATGTTATTGTATGTTCATTTATATTAATCAGGACATGTAGTGGCTACTTTTTATGGGATCAGAATGGTAAACATTGGTATAAACCAAACGTAAATGAAGAATAACCATGGATATCTAAATGAGTTCTTTCTAACTTTGTTTTAAATTTTATTATCCAAATAGTAATAGTCAATGTAAATATGTTCATTAAATTTATTGAAATGTTAAAACACGTTTCTTATTTTATTTTTCTGTTGTTAAATTCGACTAAGTTATATCTTTACACATATATCATGATTATTATTTTCATGTAAACAATATACTATATCCATTCTTATTAATAGGAATATACTCATTTTACATATATTAAGAATATAGTGATACAAATATTCACTGAAACTGAGAACCATACAACATCTCCCTCAGTTCGAAATCCGGAATAGCGGGAGTAAACTACAATATGTAGATAATAAGTTATGGTTAGAGTCAGTAGTTGTTTAAATCTTACTCTCTTCTCTCTTAGATATGAGTTTAACATAAGAAGGTATGCATGAATGTAGATAATAAAGATACCTTCTTTTAATCATCAGAAGGAACATATTTGTCTTTGTGCACACCATGAGTAGACTGTCCCATTACCTTTGAATACAATTTGAGTATATAAGAGTATAATTTATCTGCGCATCCCATTACATTTGGTGATCAATGTGTTAAGCATGAATCAGATGTTTGTTATATTGTACCTGGTAAAATTGATGTAATGATCCCTTGCATTCCAAAACAATACATCACTAGGAATCTGATCACATAAAAAGCATCCCATTACAATACCTTGGTAATTTTTATACAGAGGCAAAACTTTCCATACAGTAGTGCTACTCAGTGCAAGTCAGAGTAATCAATGGTACTACTGCATGGAGAGTTTTGCTTCTTAAACAACTTGTGTACGCATAACGAATAGTGATCATGTGATGATTCTTTGTAGTTTTATAAGTAGAAAAGTGGAATCTAACACAGATTCCAACATGCTGCTGCTGTTTTTAAAATGGTTAAAAGATCAATATTTCATCATGCAATTAGAAAATATTCATTTAAGGATGCTCTGTACAATTTTAAAAATACCATAGCAAAATCATAAAACCCATCAACATGTTTTTTGGCCATTTAGATGTGATAATATTGAGACCACCATTGTAAATTCTCACTTTCATTGAAGTGGGCATGTAAAACAAATGAACAGAGTGGTGAATGGTGTTTTGTGGTGAACTTAAGTATTGTTTTTTTTATGTGTCAAAGCATTGGCCAGGAAGTGAACCCGCAAACCCAGGTCAACTGCTTGTAAGGCAGCTGTGCTGACCACTCGATCACCAATACTTGACAACTTGAGTATTTTTTGTGAGAGAGATAGACCCCATTTACATTATAATGACTGCCTTAAAGACATTTCTACAGTAATGCAATATCAGTCATTTCCAACTTGTTTTCCTAAAAACCTCAATGGGTTGGGCCTGCACTCCATCGACACTCTTCTGATCCAGAGATCTCACATTATCCTCACACTCCTAAGTCACTTTTCTGCCAACCTTGTGCATATCATTATCACACACACTGACACTCCTCCTCCTAGTGGCAGGCCCAGGTCATGGACCTCACTCATTGCCAACATCCTACAAAAGGCTGGCTTTGTTATACCATCCATCAGCAGCAAACTAAAGTACTGGGAGGTTTTTAATCAGACTGCAGACTTCTCCATTGTGTCCCCAACATTCCTCAAACTTGCCAATGCTCAATTAATCCGCAAATTCATAAGATAGTCCCTTGAGGCAAAATTCATAGATTTCCTCCTCAAAATCAATCTTCACTCGCTTCCCCCAAATCAATTTTTGGTCAACTGTAGAGGTTTTACTAAGATCTCTCCCATATGCTAGCTCTGTAAAACTGACAATGAAACTCTCCAGTACTTCATACTTAAATGTCCTTTTCTGCTTGGTGTGAGAAATGTCATCAACTCCTGCCTTTCCTTGCACTGGAATACCATCTTCAACCTCCAAGAATCCATAGAAACAGGGGTCTTTGCAGATATTAGACTATCAGTTTTCCTCATCTATGCTCTCTGGTTGCTCCGATGTGACATTATCTTTGACCAGAGAGTACCCTCTGTGAACCAAAAGCTCTTGGACCTAATTCATCTCAAAACCAGAGATATCAAACTAGCCTCATCTCTACTCTTCACAGACACTTGGGCAATCCTCCAATTTCCATCCTCTCTGCCTCTGTCATAGGACTCAATTACAAAGACATGCATTTCAGACTGGTCTGGACTACACACTGTTTCTCCTTTCCACTTCTCTTTCCCTTTTCACATGTATTTTTCTCCTCTTACCATGTTGCTCCTGAAATTTAAATTTATTTTATAATCATTCCCTTGTAAACCTTTTTTCTAACTGTATCTATATATTTTTTTGATGAATACCAACATCACAGAAAAAAAATATGGAGAGAATAGAATACATTGAAAACTTATACTTGGACATGGCGTCAAGGTATTTCAGAAAGAAAAGTTTTTTGCTGAAGAAATTAAAAGATACTATCATAAGATATCAAACTGAAAAGTGGAACATGTTCTATACGTGGATGTATTTGTGATTCACATTATTGATTTATATAGTCATAACAAACCTTATTTTTAGAGCACCCCCCCCTCTTTTCCTTCTTTTATTTTTTTATTGGAGTCATTATTAATATTTTATGATGATGTGTGTATATATTTATGTTTATTCATTGCGCAAGTGTGCATTCATGACACAAACATTTAAAATATATAAGTGCAAAATTAGTATGTAAGAATATACTTATATATATACTGTTTATTTAGTGTAGCGAATCACGTGATTGCTGTTTTAAAGCTTTTTGGAATCGCTGTTGTTTGAAAGAACGTAGGAAAAAGTTTTGCCGCTACGTGGATTTATTTGCGCACTGTAAATAAAATTGCTTTTATACATGTATTTTTATCTATTATTATTTGGACAATATTTATAAATTCGTTTGTAATAAATAATTTTACATTTGTACTTTAGTAAGATGATTTTTTTTTAAATTTTAATAAATGTATATATCAATTTATCAAAATCAATGTTAAATAGTCAAGCGTTGTTAGCCGAGAGGTCATCGCAGCCGCCTTGCAAGCAAGTAGTTGGTTGCAGACAGTTGTGGGTTCGCGTCCCGGCCGATGCTATGACATGAAAAAAAAAATTCAAGTTTTGAAAATGTATATAATAAATTTAATATATATGATCCTATATATCAATAGATTAGAAAATTTAACAGCCAAAAACTTAACACCAAATAAGAATGTGTTTCATTCCCTAACAGGAATATTTTTATTTGCATTTAAAGATGCTTCTCAATTAATTGTTGAATGATATTTCTGTAGAGTAATTTTCATTACATCACTCTCGTACAAAGTAGGGAATGTTTTCTATCCACTTTTAACACCTTGTGCAGAGATGTAATAATTAACAGATGATCAAGGCCATGTGAAAAGATCTATAATTCCCAAGATGCACACTTCGTGCTGAACCAGAATACATCAGTTGGCCCATATTACAATCTCTTACACATGTTTTTATCACTGTTAAGTATATATATATATAGAGAGAGAGGTAGCAAATTACTACACTTTAATTGATGTGTCAAACATGCTGCCCTCACAATCTTAACACCAATCACTTAGTGAAAATATATTAATTTTTATTAGTCACTTATTGGACTAGAGATTATCCAATAATGAATGATATTTCTGTAGTGTAATTATCATTACACGACTCTCACACTAGTTATGGAAGGTTTTCTATCCACTTATAACAACTTGTTGAGGGATGTAATTATAAATATATGATCAAAGACATGAAAAAGATTTATAATCCCCCAAGATGCACATCTTATAGATAGATAGATAGATAGATAGATAGATAGATAGATAGATAGATAGATAGATAGATAGATAGATAGATAGATAGATAGATAGATAGATAGATAGATAGGTAGGTAGGTAGGTAGGTAGGTAGGTAGGTAGGTAGGTAGGTAGGTAGGTAGGTAGGTAGGTAGGTAGGTAGGTAGGTAGGTAGGTAGGTAAGGTAGGTAGGTAGGTAGGTAGGTAGGTAGGTAGGTAGGTAGGTAGGTAGGTAGGTAGGTAGGTAGGTAGGTAGGTAGGTAGGTAGGTAGGTAGGTAGGTAGGTAGGTAGGTAGGTAGGTAGGTAGGTAGGTAGGTAGGTAGGTAGGTAGGTAGGTAGGTAGGTAGGTAGGTAGGTAGGTA
This sequence comes from Epiperipatus broadwayi, assembly GCA_028023455.1. Lineage (NCBI taxonomy): Eukaryota > Metazoa > Onychophora > Udeonychophora > Euonychophora > Peripatidae > Epiperipatus > Epiperipatus broadwayi. Next base: position 2,807,352 of record JAQFVV010012555.1, read on the forward strand.
GGTAGGTAGGTAGGTAGGTAGGTAGGTAGGTAGGTAGGTAGGTAGGTAGGTAGGTAGGTAGGTAGGTAGGTAGGTAGGTAGGTAGGTAGGTAGGTAGGTAGGTAGGAGATCGGAAGGGCGGTAGGTAGGTAGGTAGGTAGGTAGGTGGTAGGTGGTAGGTAGGTAGGTAGGTAGGTAGGTAGGTAGGTAGGTAGGTAGGTGGGTAGGTAGGTAGGTAGGTAGGTAGGTAGGTAGGTAGGTAGGTAGGTAGGTAGGTAGGTAGGTAGGCAGGTAGGTAGGTAGGTAGGTAGGCAGGTAGGTAGGTAGGTGGGTAGGTAGGTAGGTAGGAGGTAGGTAGGTAGGAGGTAGGTAGGTGGTGGGTAGGTAGGTAGGTAGGAGGTAGGTAGGTAGGTAGGAGGTAGGTAGGTAGGTAGGTAGGAGGTAGGTAGGTAGGTAGGTGGGTAGGTAGGTGGGTAGGTAGGTAGGTAGGTAGGTAGGTAGGTAGGTAGGTAGGTAGGTAGGTAGGTAGGTAGGTAGGTAGGTAGGTAGGTAGGAGGTGGTAGGTAGGAGGTAGGAGGTAGGAGGTAGGAGGTAGGTAGGTAGGTAGGTAGGAGGTAGGTAGGTAGGTAGGTAGGTAGGTAGGAGGTAGGTAGGTGGGTAGGTAGGTAGGAGGAGGAGGTAGGAGGTAGGAGGAGGAGGAGGAGGTAGGTAGGCAGGAGGTAGGAGGTAGGAGGTAGGCAGGCAGGAGGGGGGCAGGCAGGTAGGCAGGTAGGAGGAGGCAGGAGGAGGAGGAGGTAGGCAGGAGGAGGCAGGTAGGCAGGCAGGAGGCAGGCAGGCAGGAGGAGGCAGGCAGGGGCAGGCAGGCAGGCAGGAGGCAGGAGGAGGAGGAGGAGGCAGGTAGGCAGGCAGGTAGGCAGGTAGGAGGCAGGCAGGCAGGCAGGCAGGTAGGCAGGTAGGCAGGCAGGCAGGAGGAGGCAGGTAGGCAGGTAGGAGGCAGGCAGGTAGGCAGGAGGCAGGTAGGCAGGCAGGAGGAGGCAGGAGGTAGGCAGGCAGGCAGGAGGCAGGTAGGCAGGCAGGCAGGCAGGAGGCAGGCAGGCAGGTAGGCGGGCAGGCAGGCAGGAGGAGGAGGAGGTAGGCAGGTAGGAGGCAGGAGGTAGGCAGGAGGTAGGAGGCAGGAGGTAGGCAGGCAGGTAGGCAGGCAGGTAGGCAGGCAGGCAGGAGGTAGGCAGGCAGGAGGAGGCAGGCAGGAGGCAGGCAGGCAGGCAGGTAGGCAGGAGGAGGCAGGTAGGAGGTAGGTAGGCAGGTAGGCAGGAGGTAGGTAGGTAGGTAGGTAGGTAGGTAGGGTAGGAGGTAGGTAGGTAGGAGGTAGGTAGGTAGGAGGTAGGTAGGCAGGTAGGTAGGTAGGTAGGTAGGTAGGTAGGTAGGTAGGTAGGTAGGTAGGTAGGTAGGAGGTAGGTAGGTAGGTAGGTAGGTAGGTAGGTAGGTAGGTAGGTAGGTAGGTAGGTAGGTAGGTAGGTAGGTAGGTAGGTAGGTAGGTAGGTAGGTAGGTAGGTAGGTAGGTAGGTAGGTAGGTAGGTAGGTAGGTAGGTAGGTAGGTAGGTAGGTAGGTAGGTAGGTAGGTAGGTAGGTAGGTAGGTAGGTAGGTAGGTAGGTAGGTAGGTAGGTAGGTAGGTAGGTAGGTAGGTAGGTAGGTAGGTAGGTAGGTGGGTAGGTAGGTGGGTAGGTAGCGTAGGTAGGTATGTATGGTAGGTAGGTAGGTAGGTAGGTAGGTAGGTAGGTAGGTAGGTAGGTAGGTAGGTAGGTAGGTAGGTAGGTAGGTAGGTAGGTAGGTAGGTAGGTAGGTAGGTAGGTAGGTAGGTAGGTAGGTAGCTCTTCCGGTCTGGTAGGTAGGTAGGTAGGTAGGTAGGTAGGTAGGTAGGTAGGTAGGTAGGTAGGTAGGTAGGTAGGTAGGTAGGTAGGTAGGTAGGTAGGTAGGTAGGTAGGTAGGTGGGTGGGTGGGTAGGTAGGTAGGTAGGTAGGTAGGTAGATAGGTAGGTAGGTAGGTAGGTAGGTAGGTAGGTAGGTAGACTGAACAGTGGTAAAAGTATGCGTAAGAGACTGTGGTCTGAGCCAACTGATAAGTGTTGGTTCAGCATGAAATGTCCATCTTGGAGATCATAGATCTTTTTCACATGTCTTTGATCAAATGTTTATAATTACATCCCTCCACAAGGTGTTAAAAATGAATAGAAAATATTCCCTACCTTGTGTGAGTGGTGTAATGAAAATTAAACTACAGAAATATTATTCATTATTGGATAATCTCTAGTCTAATAAGAGGCTAATAAAAATTAGCAATAAATTGTGGAATGGTTTGTCATTAGGAAAAATGTAGTGTTTAAGCAACAAAAATGAAAGTTGGCTTGTTGATCCATTAATCTTTAGATCTCACTAAACCATACAGGGAAACAGATATCCCAGAGCATTCACAATTTATTTAACTTTAATAAACAAAGGGGATTTGAACTCAGACTTTAAGCACTTTTCAACTATCCACAGTATCTCATATCACTGATACACATGATCACACACATGTAGAAAAGATCAATAATCACCAATATACGTATTTCATACTGAACCAGCACTCATCTCATATATATATATACATAATCAGTGCTCAATTTATATTAAAAGATCAATAATCACCAATATACATATTTTGTGCTGAACTAGCACTCATAGTTGGTCCAGATTATCATCTCTCACACATATATATTTAATCAATGCTATGAAATGGCATTCATCAGATTATCATTTCTCACACATATATAATCAGTGCTCAATTTAAACTGAGCACTGATTATATATATATGGGAGAGATGATAATCTGGACCAACTGATGAGTGCTGATTCAGCACAAAATATGCATTTTGATCTTTTCTACATGTGTGCAATCATGTACATCAGTGATATGAGATAGTGTGGATAGTTGAAAGGTGCTCGAAAGTCTGAGTTCAAATCCCCTATATTTATAACTAGGCTCCAGGTATATGAAGTGTGCCTATATTTTAAATATTAACGTTAATAATCAAATGAGAACTAGTATATTCAGTATAGCGTGTCTGTAAGTAACAAATTTAAGTAAGAAGTCCATTACGTGCAATTGAAAATCGATTATTTTTCAAAAATACCATTAAATGTGTCGTACATATAAATAATAATAAATTATAGATAATACTAATAAAATTTCATATAAGGTAAAAATAGTGCAAACATTAAATATAAACTTAATGCATATCCCTTGTCAAAAGCAACATTATAATTAAAATATAAATATATATCACCTTTGACAAGAGTGTTTAGCATTGAAACCAAATCAAAGTGTACATTCAATGTTTTTCATACTTCCTCCACATATGAAGCAATGTTAATAATACCTATAATTTTTTATATTTCAGTGACATAATTGTCTTAGTGGGTTTTTTCTCATGTGTCATAGCATCAGCTGGGAAGCGATCCCGCTAACCCAGGACAACTGCTTGTAAAGCAGCTGTCGCTGACCTCTTGACCACCAATGCTTGACAAAAGGTTTTTTTTTTCATGTTAGAAAGTATGAAAAACAAAACCCGTTTAAAAAGTTTACAATATATTTCAGCTTTTACATCACTGGTAAATTATCGTAATCTAATTAGAGTAATATATTGTAACGATATATAAATATGTCGTTACATTAATTTAAAATAAAAACTTAAAAGTTCGCAAATAAAAGTAAAAAACTAAACGCTAAAATTAAAATGTTTGTTAAACGTATATACATTCGCGCAGATGCCAAACTTTAAAAATATTTTTTTTTTTAAAAAAAAAAAAACAACAAATAAATAAGTATTTGAACTTACTTTTTATAAGAAAAAGTACAAGATTTAAAAATAAAAACAGGTATTAATTAATTCTTGTAATCTGTAAATGGAAATGATTGTTTATAAATTGTTTGAAAAGCAAGCTAGCCTTGGGCTCTTGTATAATTAAAATGATCTGATGAAAGATAGATAATAAAATAAAGAGAAATTAGCTTGACCAATGGAAGCACTAAGCCTTGGCTTGGACCCTAACGAAAGTGATGGATTAGTGACGTTTTGTTGATTGAATCCGTGTGGATAATATAAAAAGGGAAATACAGTTTTTTCTGGGAGTTCCAGCATTTTGAGTTTGAGAGACGCACATACCACACTCTCTATTTAAAAAAAAAAATGAAAAGACTGTTATACCTTGAACCAGCTATTGCCATCTCCAGAACGTTATCTTCCAATGGAGGCGTCGCGGGAATTAAAAGCAGAAACCTGGACTCTTCTACCGTAAGCTATATGGACATGAACTCTAAATTTAAAAATAATTAAGAACTTTCGTTCAAGCTTATAAACTTCTATCTGACTTTTTTAAGTTTAAAATCAAATTAATAATGTTTTCCGATTGATAAAAATCATTTCCATTTTTTTTTCTTATTGTATAAATTATTTATTGTTTAAATTTTAAATGATGAAATTTAGATTGGGTATAGATGTTGCATAGATTCGTTAGCGATTGATTATGTTGAAGTTTTCACATTTGATTAGAATATATAGGTCAACGATGTTAATGCGGGCATCTTACGATGAATGCCGTGGGGCCTTGTGTATTCCCTTTTGCAATTGACGTTATCGATGATTTTGTATTTTGATCGATTGTGTTTAATTTGGATGTTTTTGACCATGGAATCTGTGCAGCTGATCTATACTCAACATTTTAAAAACAAATTTATAAAAATAATCTGTGCAAACGTATTTAAATGTTAAATTTAAGTTGGGTATGAATGGCTATATAGTTTTGTAAAGTTATATTAAGGGAGGGTAATCTTAGGTTATTCATTTCGTAGTTGAATTGGTTCAATGGATTGGATATATTTGTGTAATTGTAGATGTAGTATGAGATCCGCTACGGTCAGGATTATATATATACACCACACACCTTCTGTTTGCCTATGGATGGGTTTGTAAGACGGCAAAGGACTGCAGTCCATTCCTATGGAGTTTTATGTTTATTGTTCTACTCGCCAACAGATGCAGCATTCCTGTCGGTGGAGAGTCAATGTCTTCTCTAATTCTACTTACTGATCAGATGTACATTCCTGACAGTATAGTATTTTGTGTTGTCGTATTTTCATGCTACATTGAATACATAAATGTATCAGATGGATTGGCGCCGGTTTGATTGCGAAATTTGTTGCCTAAGGTTAAATCAGGGAAGAATATTTTCTTTTCAAATGCAGATCTATGTAGTCTATTCATACTCGACTATCTAAATAAAATATTAAACTCATTGAAACTTAGTTAAATGTAAAACTAAAGATTAATAGAAAAATCTAAAATGTTAAACATTCCAATTTATTCCTCAAAATTTAAATGTTATTTTATATGTGCGTAAATAAATATTTTTATGTGTTAATTTCTGGCAGTGGCTTTTATTTATTTATATTTAAGATATAAATTAAGATATAGATTTTTATCTCTGCGTCTCCACTGAGCTAGTGACTTGGGCTAACAATCTGAATATTTAAATAAAGTGGAATCTTAACAGCGGCCTACTCTGTAAATTTATCTAGGTTTAAATACCTAGATTGCGCCTTGTAGAGCAGATATCGTAGTTTGCGGTTAGATTCGATCTTCACTTTCATTTCGATCGTTATAATATATATATACACGTATACCCCGTATACTGTTACAGTTTTTGATGTCCAACTGTGTTGCTACAAATAGAAATCACAATATCCGAGCTTAGCATAGATCACATGAGTACTTTATATATATATATAATTTTTTTTGGAATAAATACTTTATTTATGAGGGATCAATGGCTATTTTAGTGATATAGTAAACAATCCTATTAAGGTGAAAACAGGATATGCAGGTTTTAAAATGACAGAAGTCATGATTTTTTAAAACCCTTAATTTATAAACTGTCCAGGGACAGACGGCAATGACAAACTGATATTTAATTACATAAGCATTTTATTATAGAAAGTGAAGAGATGAGACTTACACATACATTTTGTTCAGTATAATTGTTTATATTATACTTTTACACATTGCACATAATCATGAGTAAGTAATATAAAATTATTTTGCTAGATATTATTATGGCAGACAAGGACCAAGAAGTAGGGCCTGGAGCTGCAAATACTCAGTCAGTTACAGGAATTAAAAACAAATTTTGATAAAATAATTTGAAGAGCAGAAAATGGAATTAAAGAATAAGATAGTAAGGTCCAGAATTGATTGTGATAGGAGATTTAAAAGACTAGATAAGAAAATGGAAGAACAATAAACAATTAAATGATGAAATAATAGAATCCAGAAGTAATTGTGATAAAAGATTTGAAGATTTATATAAGAAGTTAAGATAGAATCCAGAAAGAATTTTGATGAGCTAAATAAAAAATTGGATGAACAGAAGATACAGTTAAAAGTTGAGATGAGAGAATTGAAAGCAGATTCTGATCAGAATTTTGAAAAGTTAAAAAAAAATTTTGAAAATATTAGTATAAGTTGTGAAGAATTAAATAAGAATTTCAAAGAATTAAATAAGAAATTTGAGGAGCAAAAGGTAGATTCTGATACAAAATTTGAAAGACTAAATAAAAAACTAGACAAAGAAAAGATAGAATTAAAAGGGAATATTGATAAAAAATTTGTGAAAATTTAGAATGAATTCAATAATAAATTTAACATATTCAACACAAAATTAGAAGAGTTCAAATATGATTTAGATACTAGTTGAAGGACACTGATAGCAGATATAATGCTACATTTGGAGAATTGAGGGATGAGAATAATAAGCTGGAATATAGATTAGATTTGATTCAAGAAAATTTTGGAAATAAATTTAAAGATTGATAATCAGATTAGTACTACTCAAAGGAATTGTGAAGAACTCTTGGAAGAAATTTAATAGGTTAGAAAAGGAAAATGATAATTTTAAGATTACAGTACAGGCAAAGGTCAAGAACATCAAAGTAAAAGTAAGGACTGAGCATTGTGAGTTAGTAAAAAGCCAAGGTAAGTCAGAAAGTGAAATAAAAAGATTGCAGAAGAAGTTTGAGGATGCTCAAGGTATTAATAAAAAATGTGAGGAGATTGTCTATGATAAATTAAAAAATAACAATAAAGCAATCACTGGAGAGATTCTAAACTGTTTAAAGGTGCAGGAAGATAATTTTAGTGGTAAGATTTATATATAAAAAATAAAATAGAAAAAATGAAGCTTCGTAGTGACCGACAGAAGGAATATTATAGAATTGGAGATCATAAACCTACATAGTTTAGAAATCACTTTTAAAAATAATTACATGGAAAATAACTATAATGAAATCATACTTTTGCCATTAGATAGCTCCAGTAGGCATGATAATGAGTTAAGTAGGGTTTGAATCATAGCATAGTCAAATTCATCCAATTAAAAGTTTTCAGCATGGAAAACAATGAGAATCCTGTAGAATATTTAGCTGGATTAGAATAATTATTTTCTTTAAGTAAGTCGAGTGACAAAGAGAAATTGGTGGTTGCAGGAAAGCACATATGTTCTTCTGGAAAAGATTGGTGGAAGTATTTGATCCACAAACCTCAGACTTGTGCAGATTTTAATTGTCTTATTTAAAATTTTCTGAGATGAAGAAAAGCAAGACAATCTTAGGCATCAAATTGGCCAAGATAGATATAATCCCATAAGGGAAACTACACACAATTTTTTCAGAGGTAGATAGCTAAACTAATATTGTTAACTACATTCCAGCTATTGGAAGACCAAATCATCGGAATCATAAGGCAAAACTTACCAAAGCATATTGAGTGAACTTTAATTGCAGCTGATTATCATACAGACAAAGAAGTGTCGGAATTATTAGGCACTCTGGAGGCAAGTGAGAAATCTCTTAAAAATATTTATAAAGGAAAAAAGAAAAATAATACTTATAAGGTGTTTCACATAAGTGTAAGTAACAGTAGGGATAATAGAAATAACTAAATCCAGTAGATCTAATGTCTGAACCTACTCTGGCACCTCTCTGAGGAGTGCCAAAGCATGAAACCATGGTTAGGTGTTGGGGGGGGGGTTTCCTGATAGAGATATTTTAAATGCTGGCTCTGGCTAAGCATTTATCACAAAACTTGTTGAGGAATTGGCAATCCTCGCTGTTTACTATCATATCTTGTTTTAATTAAATCCAAATACTTAATAATTTTGTTCCTATTTCTTTTCTTTTTCAGCCATTCAAATTATTTAACTCCTCAAGCAAATTTATAGTATTAATATTTCCACAAACAAAAACATCATCCACAGATCTTTTGTAAATTTTTAAAAAACTCAGTTGAGTATACATATTACGTTACTGAAACATCAATATTTTTACTTTATTTTTATTTTATTATTCATGTTTACTCTTGAAAACGTAATTTATAAAAAAATTATGTGCCATGAAAACATTAATTTTAATATATATATTATAGCAGTTCTGTTATATGGCACACAATAATATAGTGTATGTGCACAAATATAGATAGATAGACAGATAGATAGATAGATAGATAGATAGATAGATAGATAGATAGATAGATAGATAGATAGATAGATAGATAGATAGATAGATAGATAGATAGATAGATAGATAGATAGATAGATAGATAGATAGATAGATAGATAGATAGATAGATAGATAGATAGATAGATAGATAGATAGATAGATAGATAGATAGATAGATAGATAGATAGATAGATAGATAGATAGATAGATAGATAGATAGATAGATAGATAGATAGATAGATAGATAGATAGATAGATAGATAGATAGATAGATAGATAGATAGATAGATAGATAGATAGATAGATAGATAGATAGATAGATAGATAGATAGATAGATAGATAGATAGATAGATAGATAGATAGATAGATAGATAGATAGATAGATAGATAGATAGATAGATAGATAGATAGATAGATAGATAGATAGATAGATAGATAGATAGATAGATAGATAGATAGATAGATAGATAGATAGATAGATAGATAGATAGATAGATAGATAGATAGATAGATAGATAGATAGATAGATAGATAGATAGATAGATAGATAGATAGATAGATAGATAGATAGATAGATAGATAGATAGATAGATAGATAGATAGATAGATAGATAGATAGATAGATAGATAGATAGATAGATAGATAGATAGATAGATAGATAGATAGATAGATAGATAGATAGATAGATAGATAGATAGATAGATAGATAGATAGATAGATAGATAGATAGATAGATAGATAGATAGATAGATAGATAGATAGATAGATAGATAGATAGATAGATAGATAGATAGATAGATAGATAGATAGATAGATAGATAGATAGATAGATAGATAGATAGATAGATAGATAGATAGATAGATAGATAGATAGATAGATAGATAGATAGATAGATAGATAGATAGATAGATAGATAGATAGATAGATAGATAGATAGATAGATAGATAGATAGATAGATAGATAGATAGATAGATAGATAGATAGATAGATAGATAGATAGATAGATAGATAGATAGATAGATAGATAGATAGATAGATAGATAGATAGATAGATAGATAGATAGATAGATAGATAGATAGATAGATAGATAGATAGATAGATAGATAGATAGATAGATAGATAGATAGATAGATAGATAGATAGATAGATAGATAGATAGATAGATAGATAGATAGATAGATAGATAGATAGATAGATAGATAGATAGATAGATAGATAGATAGATAGATAGATAGATAGATAGATAGATAGATAGATAGATAGATAGATAGATAGATAGATAGATAGATAGATAGATAGATAAGATAGATAGATAGATAGATAGATAGATAGATAGATAGATAGATAGATAGATAGATAGATAGATAGATAGATAGATAGATAGATAGATAGATAGATAGATAGAT